>OY728142.1:1182177079-1184744579 GCA_963277665.1 Viscum album | reverse complement strand
ATTCCTTACAGTCCAAACTTATGATATATTTTATTTTGAAAATATGTCTGCAATTGATTGAATGTCGGGAAGACTTTGAGCACCGACAAATACCGTCCAGAAGTTTCTCAAAACATGATCAAGCCACCGGCCGGCGGTTGACGACCAATGGTAAGGGGTCACAACAGCTCCAATACAAGGAGACCTACTGGCAGACTCGTGATGATATATACAATATACATTAATATTGATATACATATACATATATACATATTTATACATATGTATTTTTAGTTTATTCCTCTTAAATTATTACTGCATGTTTAATGGACAATAAAAAAACTACCGTTTGTAATGAAAACAATAAAGTGTCTCGATTGACTGGGGCAACCAAATTTTCCAGGCTGCTCTTGACTAAGAGATATTTCAAAGCGAAAGTATTTTGTCGACCGTAGAGGACATAGCCTTGTGGTTACGTCTTTGAGAGTTCTCGGGTTCAAGCCTCTCGAGTACTTGTAGAAGCCGTAGATTTTCTTTGTTTCTTTATATCCTCCTCCCGTGAACTGTTGTAATATTGTGTTGATCGTAGATACACTACTACAAATAATGTCTTTAACAACCCAAAAATAATCATTTGTCAGCGTAAAAAAAGCAGTGACAATAGAAGCGCAATTGAAAGTCTTAGACTTTTATCATCGCTTTTAATAACGTTGATAAATGATCTCTTTATCAATGCTTTTTCTAGTGTTGATAAAGCACTACACTACCACAAAGTGATGTTAAAATTACAAAACACTACGCCATCAAAAACAACAAATATAGGTTGTAAATATAGAATTTAATTGAAATAAAATTTACAACATAAATATAAAGAAAAAAACACAATATTATAGATATTTTATAACATTGGTTTTTACGATTACATGAGAAAGTACAAATTATCACATCTATTCAAAAACATCAATATTCCTTTATCTTTGGTATAAGGCCCCGACCTTAAACATTACTTAATATTGAATTAAATGAATAATTCACATTGAGCATCTTTTCAGGTTTAGAGTTTTAGAGAATTAGGTCATAACTATTACATCTCAAAAGATTACATAGTAGACATTTCTACTAAGTTTCCATAAAATAAAATAAAACACTTAAAAAAACATGTCTAGTTCCATGTTTTAGATAGCACGTCTATCCTTGATCTCATCCTTGACCCTAATCATCTTTAAGTCAGTTGGAAAACATTTCAAAAACTTGGGATGAGCATAAAAAGCTCAGTAAAGGATACACAAAGAATGAAAACTGTTAGTTTTTTAAAACAACAAGTAAACCATGAATACTTTATCAAAGTAATACTTTTCACCTTTATGAAGTAGTAAAAACTCTTCACTGACTAAAAGACCATTACTTACCCTTTTGTAACCAAACGATTACCATAAAACCCATATAAAGAACACATAACATATAAAGGTAACTTGAGACATAAACATACTTAAATGGAATAACCATACGGTCGACTTTCACACATACTTAATGGAATAGTCATACGACCGACTTCCATACCCAATGCATTGGAGGTTATAACATAACCACTCGTCCTGGTATTCACGGCACCACCCGTCATATGGTTTATCACGTAACCACCCGTCAAATGTCCAAGTACCATCACAAAATCATAATACATAAAACATATATAATGGAAAGAATACATTTCCACATTCCAATCACAAATAACATTTTAAGATATTAAAATAATGAATCCGTTCTAAAATCCATTTTCAAAACCATTTAAAACATTTAATAAATAGATTTTTGAATCAAAGTGTTCCATACCACTTTGAAGCTTTTAACATTTTAAACCATTAATATCCATATAAATAACTCCTTAAACCCATTTTGAAAACATGGATATTAATGAGAAATATTTATAAGAATAAATCATTTAAACATTTAAAACGATATTTTAGTTAAATGGTTTTTAACAAAATGAGAGACACTTGAATACAATAATTGAGGAATAACATTTAATCATAACTTTATAATATCATGAGAATAAAGGGATTTATGATATAATATGTCAAAGGACAATATATACACCATATAAGAGGGAATTGGTGCATATCAAAAATAAAGTCTCAATGGAAATGTAAATTGAGATGAAATCCCCTATAAAGAAGGTATCCTTAAATTAAGGATAAATCAATCTCATAATTATGTGTGAAAAAATATAAATACACCCAATATAAGTGGATATTAAGTGTAAAACAACCAGAGGTCATTCACACATATTCATAGGATGACATATTCAATAACTACAAGTTGAACCCAAAGAAATCGAAATTGGGTTAATAAGTTCCTTTGGTAAAATTCGACAGCCTAACGGCATCACCCTAAAATTCAGAAAATGAGTTGATGAGACAAAAAGGGCATCTCATCACTTGGAAATAAATTTTACATCAATAAGGATATAGAATAAAATATCACAACATAATAAGATGTAAATTAAAAGACCTAACAAAAGAAGTCTTTTAAAAAGATGAGGGTGAAAGGTTTCCTTACCGATTTGGGTAACATTCGAAACATACACCCCAAGAAAGAAGGACTATACAAAATTGATGTAAATACTCATAAATGAAATTATATTACACAAAGATTATAATAACGGGCAGTACATATACCACTCAAAGGAAATGGTGGCAAATGTAGCATAAATCTCACGGGAATAAAAGTGAGATGAAAAATCCCTTACGAAAACTCGTCGGCCTAACGACGCCACTTATAACTTCCAAAAATGGTTTTATGAGATCAAATTGGGTCTCTCATAATATGAATATAAAATTTACATAATGAGGAATATAAAAGAACATCCCCAAACACAAGAAAGATGTGCTTAAAAGAAAGAGAGAGGTATGGTCCCTTACCTCAAGTCCGACTTGTCTTGTTTGTTTCTTTATATTCCTGAATAATAAACTTTGGTCAATTTATAATTTATTAAGGACCTCTTTTAAAGATTATTATTCAGTTCATATCACATATTATAATGTTATAATAATTGGTTAATAATGTGAGTTCATATCAGACGTTTTTGTCAATGTTTGGTACATGTGTCAAAAATGAACTTGTTTGAAAATGATTGTCCATGTAGTTATAAGTAAATCATATCCAGAATAGTATTAATGATTTAAATATCATATAAATCCAGTACATATTCATTTTATACTACTCCATAACATTTGGAGATAAAAAGAAATGAAATGCACCATTCATGGAGACGGTAGGGCGTACGTACGCATGAACACTACTTTCATTTCTTTGTCATATTAATGGAATTAAAAATAATTGAGATATATATATATTATAATTCCAGTATAATATATATGTTATATAGGTCACATATGTTCATTAATTTCATTCTTTATACATTCCATGTATTGCATGAACGAGTCACATCACTTGAGGGGGCGGTAGTCCACATTTCTTCGTATGAAATTATCGTATTTGCACAACATGAAAAGCATAAAGGCATGTTTTAAATATAAAATTCATAAGCATATAGAAAAAATAAATACCATATATATCATATATAAAATATAGTGACATCATAATGTCCACCATGAAAGGTGTTAAGAGAAGATTGAACAATCATCGTTTCGTGAGGCAGAAATTCACCATCCACAGAAACAGTGTGTTCTTTAACCATTAGACGAAGATGTGTGTAAGTGTAGCTCGAATCCTTCACATAACAACATCCTAGTATATTGAAGATACTTTTTTTGTTACAAAAGAAAGGAATAAAAAGAGTTTAGAGGGTTGGAGAAGCAAAATAAAACAAAAGAACACAAGGGAAGGCATTACCTTTAAATCGGGTAACTCTTTTTGATTTGAGCTCAAAGGATTCCTTGGAAAGGATTCTGCCCAAAGGTGAGGCTTCAATGATGAAGAGAGGGATGTGGAGAGACAAAATGGGATGAGGTTGGACGAGCCAAAGGCTTGAGAGGTGTGGGTAATGTGGTAGAGGTGGGGGCCTTTTATAAGAGGAGAGGAGGGGCACTCTTGGAAAGTTATAAACTTTTACTTTATTATAAAATGCTTTTCAGATTTTAAAGGTCCAAAAATTATATATTTCGATGATAAGGTGATAAGAGTTCTAAATCCACCCATCCAATAGGTTTTTGACAAGTGTAGGTCTTATATTTTACACTATCTTTTCATTTTATTTAAATCGTTAAATAATGAGGTAATAGCTGCATCATCATAGTGTCATAAATAATTTAATTTATTTAATGTCTAAAAATTATAAAACAAATATCATGATGTAGGAAATATTTTTAGATTTCTAATGAATATTTATAGTAAAAAATATGACTTTTATAACCCCATGTAAAAATTGTTTTAGTAAAACAACACATGTTTGTGACATTTTAATTTTAACTTTAAATAAAAAGTTATTAATGTCATTTTCCTACCAAAGTGGCTCCATGAGGTCCCCAAGTTGACCCATGGATTGTCTTGGTCGGCCATGACTCATCCAATAAGGGTAGGACATGTGTCAAAGTCATTTCATATTATTAAAACATTATTTTTGCCTTAATTTACACTAGCTACCTCTAATCGCGATTAAAAACTTAAAAGTTACTATTCACCAAAAAACTATTTTAATCCCATTGAACCACATTTTACATCCTAATGACAACCATGTATATCGGATTTTTGAAAATCAAATCACAGAAGTGGTAAAGTTTCATTTAAACGAAAAATTAGTTTTTAAACTACCACTTAGTGGTTTCACTATTCATCTAAAATTGAAGTTTTTCAGAAAAATACCAAAAATTCACCCTAATATATATTTGATATTACGAATTCAAAAATGATGTATATTTTACAAAATTTAAAACATATAAGTTTTATTAATTAATTTAATAATTAATTCCCGCTGTCAAAACAAATAGCGTGTTTTTATGAAACAATATCTATTAAAAGATTGACACTAGTTTAAGTCCAATTTCAAAGTGAAATTAATTCCAATGACCACTATTGGATTAAATGGTAAAAATATATTCTAATTTCACTTTAAAACCAATTCAAAATATAATCTAATCATATAAATAAATTAGATTAAAAATAGGTTTTGAATTAAAATACAACATTTTTACTATTCATTAAAAAATGAACTTTATCGGAAAAATACCAAATATTTACACAAAGTAAAGTTTGATGTTCCAATTCTAAAGAAAAATTTTATTTTGTCAAATATAACACATAAAATTTTCAAAAAGTGGATTTAAAAGAGGTTCGCCATCAAAAGGCGGTTAATCGACCTTTTAAAGAATATTAGAATGTTTACGCTTAAAATTGGATTCATTCGCATTTTTAATCCTCTAACATTTATTGTAAAAAGTAAAAATATTTGACAAACATATATAATCATTTTGTAGTTAGTTCCGTCCTTTCCCACCATTACAATGGCTAGGCATTAACTACCATTTAAAATAATATTATTTTATTATTAGAGTGCAACATAAGATTTCAAAGGAACTCGTTGTCGCGTATTGGGTACGCCATTGAGCATAGCGTTCCCTTTAAATTAATATTAATTTTTTTTTCACAAATAGGGATAAATATAAAAATTTCATATTCTTTATTTACCTGGGATGTTACATCCTTCCCCCCTTTTGGGAATTGCGTCCTTGCAATTTTAAAATTGGACTCGGAAACATCATTGAAAGTCCCACATCAGAACAAGAGTCGGTAAAACAATCACTTAAAAAGAAAGAAAGAGAAGTACAGAGGTCACCCGAGCTAACCCATACTAGGATTCCATGTAGGAAAACATGGATATAGAAGAAAAAGCAAAGGGTCATGTTCTGAGGGAGTGTAATAGAAAACATGTTTAGAAGAAAGTTAACCACAAGAAAATCACAAACTTGTGGTGGGTTAAACGGTATTCGATTTACCAGTAGGAAAAGTTAATGGACAACATTTTTTTATGTAACTTTTCATTGAGGAATTTATTTTTGATCTTAAGGAAACATACTTACTTGTCATGTTGACTTTCAACTTTTACTAGATTTCTTACACAAACTCATACTTTCCCCAAATAATGAGTATTTAGGAAGACTTGTTCACATTAAGAGTACTATAATCAACTTCTAGAGAATCACCTAATCCAAAAAAGAGAACTATATAATTCCAATGTCTTTATAACTTAACCAAAACCAAACAAAAAAGGTTAGTATAAGATCAGATAATCCAGAAAAGGATAACCCTTTATAAAAAGAAAATCTATTCTTAATCTCCAAAATTTGTCCAACAAAACCCAAAGTTCAACGAAGACCATAAGTAAACCAAACTAAGATTAAAACCCAAATATTTTAAGGATTTAATCACATCGTCTTCCAAGTTAAATCATATCATTTATCTCCAAACAACATCAGTTGCTCTTAATGTCTCATATTGAAAAGTAATTAACCTAATCACATATCCTCCATGATAGGTTAATAATTTCCATAGATAAACAAAAATCAACTTACTCTTAATTCATAAAATCATCTAACTAAAAATAATTAGTCAAACTAACCAGGGACTTCATGTAGTCCAGTGGTAGGCGATAAATACCAGTCGCACTTTGGTTGTGGGTTTGATTCCCACAGCTTTGTCCGACGCGACGGGTTGTCACACGGTCTGCATGTTGTCCTTTTTATAAAACTCCAAAAATAACCCTAACATGTTTTAACCTCAATAGTTTCCCTATACCTCTCATTTTCACCCAAATTCATTACGATCTCAATATCTTAATTCTTGAAGTCTTATTTCACCACCATAAGATAAAATAAAACGATTCCCAAAATGAATAACAGCATACCTTGATCATGGAATCCACTCGGTTTCATCGTCATCTTGTTCACGTAGGTAGAAGTCCCATGAATTACAATAATGATTTAGAGATCCTTCAAAATAATTTGCTTTCTCCATCCAAATACACCTTGTACAACATGGGGCATATGGGTGTTCACAGAAAAACAGTTTTGGAAAATAATCATGTATGACATATAATTACAAAACATCTGATAAAACATGATTTCTATAAAATAGTCAGACATAATTTGAGTTTAAACTTTCTATTATTGGTCCTTTTAAAATACCATAAGTATGTGATGAGATAATATATTTTAAAAGAAAATATAAATATATTGCGCAAGGGTCTCCTTCCTCAGCACCATTTTTAAAATCATAATATGCTTCAAATTCTTGTGATAAGGTAAAATATTTGAAAATACCTTGATAATATTTACCTTTCTTAAAAATATGAGAATATTGTAAAAATAGTATTTGTCTAAATACAACCCATGATCCACGATGATAACGATGTATAGTGGAGGTGTTTGCTATCACAAACAACTGCTTGCAAGTGAGTTGTATGCAAGAAAAAGTTTCACAATCATCCGAACATGACTTTGGAATAATTATTGCAAGCATGTCATCGGGAAGAGATATGAATGTCATTTGAGATCCTCCTCCTTCCATTTGTAACTGACTTTACTTGACCTAAAAAAATTTATGAAACAAGGATTTAACTGAAATAATAGATATAGGGACTAACCATGCGTCTAACAAAAACTCCTAATCCCTAAAGTTGTCTAAACCGACCTCTGATACCAACTATAAGTCCCCGAACTTAAACATTACTTAATATTGAATTAAATTAATAATTCACATTGAGGATCTTTTAAGGTTTAGAGTTTTAGAGAATTAGGTCATAACTATTACATCTCAAAAGATTACATAGTAGAAACTTCTACCGAGTTTCCATAAAATAAAAAAAAACACTTAAAAAGAAACATGTCTAGTTCCATGTTTTAGATAGCATGTCTTTCCTTGATCCCATCCTTGACCCTAATCATCTTTATGTCCTGTGGAAAACATTTCAAAAACATGGGATGAGCATAAAAATCCAAGTAAAGGATAAACAAAGAAGGAAAACTGTTAGTTTTTCAAAACAACAAGTAAACCATGAATACTTTACCAAAGTAATACTTTTCACCTTTATGAAGTAGTAAAAAATCTTCACTGACTAAAAGACCATTACTTACCCTTTTGTAACCAAACGATTACCATAAAACCCATATAAAGAACACATAACATATAAAGGTAACTTGGGACATAAACATACTTAAATGGAATAACCATACGGTCGACTTCCACACATACTTAATGGAATATCCATACAGTCAACTTCCATACCCAATGCATTGGAGGTTATAACGTAACCACCCGTCCTAGTATTCACGACACCACCCGTAATATGGTTTATCACGTAACCACCCGTCAAATGTCCAAGTACCATCACAAAATCATAATACATAAAACATATATAATGGAAAGAATACATTTCCACATTTCAATCACAATAACATTTTATGATATTGAAATAATGAATCTGTTCTAAAATCCATTTTCAAAACCATTTAAAACATTTAATAAAGAGATTTTTGAATCAAAGTGTCCCATACCACTTTCAATCTTTTAGCATTTTAAACCATTAATATCCATATAAATAACTCCTTAACCCCATTTTGAAAACATGGATATTAATGAGAAATATTTATAAGAATAAATCATTTAAACATTTAAAAGGATATTTTAGTTAAAGGGTTTTTAACAAAATGAGAGACACTTGAATAAAATAATTGAGGAATAACATTTAATAATAACTTTATAATATCATGAGAATAAATGGATTCATGATATAATATGTCAAAGGACAGTATATACACCATATAAGAGGGAATTGGTGCATATCAAAAATGAAGTCTCAATGGAAATGTAAATTGAGATGAAATCCCCTATAAAGAAGGTATCCTTAAATTAAGGATAAATCAATCTCATAATTATGTGTGAAAAAATATAAATACACTCAATATAAGTGGATATTAAGTGTAAAACAACCATAGGTCATTCACACATATTCATAGGATGACATATTCAATAACTACAAGTTGAACCCAAAGAAATCGAAATTGGGTTAAGAAGTTCCTTTGGTAAAATTCGAAAGCCTAACGGCATCACCCTAAAATTCAGAAAATGAGTTGATGAGACAAAAAGGGTATCTCATCACTTGGAAATAAATTTTACATCAATAAGGATATAGAATAACATATCACAACATAATAAAATGTAAATTAAAACACCTAACAAAAGAAGTCTTTTAAAAAGAGGAGGGTGAAAGGTTCCCTTACCGATTTGGGTAACATTCGAAACATACACCCCATGAAAGAAGGACTACACAACATTGATGTAAATACTCATAAACGAAATTATATTACCCAAAGAGTATAATAATGGGCAGTACATATACCACTCAAAGGAAATGGTGGAAAATGTAGCATAAATCTCACGGGAATAAAAGTGAGATGAAAAATCCCTTACGAAAACTCGACGGCCTAACGACGCCACTTATAACTTACAAAAATGGTTTTATGAGATAAAATAGGGTCTCTAATAATATGAATATAAAATTTACAGAATGAGGAATATAAAAGAACATCCCCAAACACAAGAAATATGAGCTTAAAAGAAAGAGAGAGGTAGAATCCCTTACCTCAAGTCCGAATTGTCTTGTTTGTTTATTTATATTCCTGAATAATAAAATTTGGTCAATTTATAATTTATTAAGGACCTATTTTAAATATTATTATTCAGTTCATATCACATATTATAATGTTATAATAATTGGTTAATAATGTGAGTTCATATTAGACGTTTTTGTCGATGTTTGGTACATGAGTCAAAAATGAACTTGTTTGAAAATGATTGTCCATGTAGTTATAATTAAATCATCTACAAAATAGTATTAATGATTTAAATATCATATATATCCAGTACATATTAATTTTATACTACTCCATAACATTTGTAGATAAAAATAAATGAAATGCACCGTTCATGGAGATGGTAGGCCGTACGTACGCATGAACGCTACTTTCATTTCTTTGTCATATTAATGGAATTAAAAATAATTGAGATATATATATATATTATAATTACAGTATAATATATATGTTATATATTTCACATATGTTCATTAATTTCATTCTTTATACATTCCATGTATTGCATGAACGAGTCACATCACTTGAGGGGGCGGTAGTCCACACTTTCTCGTATGAAATTATCGCATTTGCACAACATGAAAAGCATAAAGGAATGTTTTAAATATAAAATTCAGAAGCATATATAAAACATAAATACCATATATATAATATATAAAATATAGTTACATCATAATGGCCACCATGAAAGGTTTTAAGATAAGATTGAACAATCATCGTTTCGTGAGGCAGAAATTCACCATCCACAGAAACAGTATGTTCTTTAACCATTAGACGAATGTGTGTGTAAGTGTAGCTCGAATCCTTCACATAAAAAAATCCCAGTATATTGAAGATACTGGTGTTGTTACAAAAAAAATGAATAAAAATAGTTTAGACGGTTGTAGAAGCAAAATAAAACAAAAGAACACAAGGGAAGACATTACCTTTAAATCGGGTAACTCTTTTTGATTTGAGCTCAAAGGCTTCCTTGGAAAGGATTCTTCCCAAAGGTGAGGCTTAAATGATGAAGAGAGAGATTTGGAGAGATGAAATGGGCAGGGGTTGTCCGAGACAAAGGCTTTAGAGGTGTGGGTAAGGTGGTAGAGGTGGGGGCCTTTTATAAGAGGAGAGGAGGGGCACTCTTGGAAAGTTATAAACTTTTACTTTATTATAAAATGCTTTTCGGATTTTAAAGGTCCCAAAATTATATATTTCAAGGATAAGGTGATAAGATTTCGAAATCCACCCATCCAATAGGTTTTTGACAAGTGTAGTTCTTAGATTTTACATAATATTTTTATTTTATTTAAATCATTAAATAATGAGGTAATCGCTGCATCATCATGGTGTCATAAATAATTTAATTTATTTAATGTCTAAAAATTATAAAAAAAAATTCATGATGTAGGAAATCTTTTTATATTTCTAATTAATATTTATAGTCAAAAATATGACTTGTATAACCCCATGTAAAAATTGTTTTAGTAAAACAACACATGTTTGTGACATTTTAATTTTAACTTTAAATAAAAAGTTATTAATGTCATTTTCCTACCAAAGTGGCTCCATGGGGTCCCCAAGTTGACCCATGGATTGTGTTGGTCGGTCATGACTCATAAAATAAGGGTAGGACATCTGTCAAGGTCATTTCATATTATTAAAACATTATTTTTTCCTTAATTTACACTAATTACCTCTAATCGCGATTAAAAACTTAAAAGTTACTATTCACCAAAAAATTATTTTAATCCCATTGAACCAAATTTTAAATCCTAATGACAACCGTGTATGTCGGATTTTCGAAAATCAAATCACAGAAGTGGTAAAGTTTCATTTAAACGAAAAATCAGTTTTTAAACTACCACTTAGTGGTTTCACTATTCGTCTAAAATTGAAGTTTTTCAGAAAAATACCAAAAATCCACCCTAAGCTATATTTGATATTCCAAATTCAAAAATGATGTCTATTTTAAAAAATTAAAAACATATAAGTTGCATTAATTAATTTAATAATTATTTCCTGCTGTCAAAACAAATAGTGTGTTTTTAAGAAACAATATCTATTAAAAGATTGACACTAGTTTAAGTCCAATTTCAAAGTGAAATTAATTCCAATGACCACTATTAGATTAAATGGTAAAAATATATTCTAATTTCACTTTAAAACCAATTCAAAAGATAATCTAATCATATAAATAAATTATATTAAAAAGAGGTTTTGAATTAAAATACAACATTTTCCACTATTCATTAAAAATGAACTTTATCAGAAAAATACCAAAAATTTACACAAAGTAAATTTTGATGTCCCGATTCTAAAGAAGAATTTATTTTTTCAAATATAACACATAAAATTGTAAAAAAGTGTATTTAAAAGAGGTTTGCCATCAAAAGGTGGTTAATCGACCTTTTAAAGAATATTAGAATGTTTACGCTTAAAATTGGATTCAATCGCATTTTTAATCCTCTAACATTTATTGTAAAAAGTAAAAATATTTGACAAACATATATAATCATTTTGTAGTTAGTTCCGTCCTTTCCCGCCATTACAATGGCTAGGTGTTAACTACCATTTAAAATAATATTATTTTATTATTAGAGTGCAATGAAAGATTTCAAAGGAACTCGTTGTCACATATTGGGTACGCCATCGAGCATAGCGTTCCCTTTAAAGTAATATTTATATTTTTTTCACAAATAGGGATAAATATAAAAATGTAATATTATTTATTTACCTGGGGTGTTGCATTTGGTCCCCAACCCTAGTCATGCTATTACCGAACCAACCCCCCCAATTCGAGCAAAAGAATGAACATGTATAAAAAAAATATTTCCTGTCTTAGTAATACTATACATAAATTAATTAAAGAGTGTCAATTTTTAACTAAAAACATATACTCTGAATCATACCACACATATCATGTATCAGATTAAGTTATGGTTCATTCTTACATGTCACACCATCTCTTGTTGTTCTCAAAAGAAAGTCATCTTGAATTGGCTCTCATCTATGGCGATACAAAACACACTCAGATGAGAGTCAATTCAATAGAACTTCCATTTTAAGAATAAATCTTCAACTTTCACACCATTTCTTATTTGTCTTCAAACATTATCTCTCTGAAAATTAACTAAATAAGTACCAGACAAAAATGATAAGGAAATTATTTAAGTAATAGCAAAAAAATGATGAGAAAACAATCTGAGCTCGTTTGTTCAGTTTTGACAATGATGCGTATTTTAAACTAAAGTGACACTTATGTATTGAAAACATGCACTTCGAGTCATACCCGAATACACCGTGTGTTGGATTGATGTGCGGTCAATTTCTATATTCCACAGATAAATTATGGACCAGTTTTCTAAAGTTTGAAAACAATCAGAGTTTTTTTGCTTGATTTTGGCTATTTTATGTGCGTTTTAAATTAAAATGTCACTTTTGTATAAAAAACACGCACTTTGAGTCATATCGACCACATCACATGTCAGATCAATATGTGGTCAATTCATACATGTCACAAATGAATTATGGATCATTCTCATAATGTTTGAAAACAATCTGATCTTGTTTTCCCAGTGTTGACAATGTAATGCACATTTGAAACTAAAATGACACTTGTATATTGAAAATACGCATTTCGAGTCATACCGATCACATCATATGTTGGATTGATGTGCAGTCAATTTTTATACAACACAAATGAATTATGGATCATTCTCCTAGAGTTTGAATACAATTCAAACTCATTTTCTTGATTTTTTCTATTGGATGTATGTTTTAAACTAAAATGACACTTTTATACTGAAAACACACACTTCGAGTCATATCGACCACATCATGTTTCAGATTGATACACGGTCAATTGCAACAAAAGAAACATGAATTGTAGACTTTTTTTCCTAAAGTTTGAAAATAATCCAAACCCATTTTCTCAGTTTTGACTATTTGATTTGTGTTTTAAACTAAAATGACATTTTTTGTATTGAAAACATGCACTTTCAGTCATATCAACCACACCATGTGTCAAATTGATGTACGATCAATTCCTACATTAGAAAAATGTATTATGGATCGTTTTTTAACGTTTGAAAACAATAAGGTTCATTTTTTTGGTTTTGACTATTTGATGCATGTTTCAAACTAAAATGACTCTTTTGTATTGAAAATACACACTTCCAGTCATATCGATTGCATCATGTTTCATATTGATGTGCAGTTAACTATTATGCATCACAAATGAATTATGAATCATTTTCTTAATGTTTGAAAACAATCCGAACATGTTTTCTCAGTTTTGGCTATTTGATTTGTGCTTTAAGCTAAAATTACACTTTTTTATTGAAAACATGCATTTCGAGTCATATCGGCCACATCATGTGTCATATTGATGTGCGATCAATTTCTACATCTGAAAAAGGCATTATGGATCATTTTCCTAAAGTATTAAACCAAATAGACCTCATTTGCTTGGTTTTGGCTATTTGATGTGTGTTTTAAACTAAAATGACACTTTTATATTGAAAACACGCACTTCAAGTCATATCGACCGTATCGTGCATCATATGGATGTGCGGTCAATTCCTACATTTGAAAAATAAATTATGGATCGTTTTACTAAATTTTAAAAACAATCCATTCTTGTTTGATCATTTTGGATATTTGATGTGTGTTTTAATCTAAAATGGCACTTTTGTATTGAAAACAAAAAGTTCAAGTGACATCAACCACATCGGGTGTCTAATTGATGCATGGTCAATTCCTACAGGTCACAAATGAATTATGAACCATTTTCCTAAAGTTTGAAAACAATCCAAGCTTGTTTGCTTGGATTTTGCTATTTGATGCGTGTTTTAAACTAAAATGACACTTTTGTTTTGAAAACACGCACTTCGAGTAATATCGATCACATAATGTTCCAGATTGATGTGCGGTGAATTCCTATATGTGGAAGATGAATTATTGATTGTTTTTTTAAAGTTTTAAAATAACATGAGCTCTTTTTCTCAATATTGGCTATTTAATGCATGGTTTAAACTAAAATGTCACTTATGTATTGACAACATGCACTTCGAATCAGATCAACCACATCATGTGTCAGATTGATGTGCGCTCTATTACTACACGTGACAAATGAATTATTGATAATTTTTCTAAACTTTTAAAACAATCTGAGCTCATTTGCTCGAATTTGGCTATTTGATGCGCGTTTTAAACTAAAATGACAGTTTTGTATTGAAAACACGCACTTCAAGTCATATCGGCTATTTCGGGTGCTGAATTGATGTGTGGTCAATTCCTATAGGTCATAAATGAATTATGGATCATTTTCCAAAAGTTTGAAAACAATCCGAGTTTGTTTTCTTAGTTTTGGCTATTTGATGTGTGTTTTAAACTAAAATAACATTTTTGGATTGAAAACACAAACTTTGAGTCATATCAACCACATCATGTGTTAAGTGGGCATGCACATAATTCTTACATGTGAAAAATGAATTATGGATCTTTTTATTAAATTTTGAAAACAATATGAGCTCATTTTCTCAGTTTTGGCGATGTGACACACATTTTAAACTAAAATGTCACTTTTCTATTGAAAGCATTCACATTGAGTCATATTGGTCACATAGGGTGTCATATTTACGTGTGGTTGATTCTTTCATGTCACAAATCAATTATGGACTATTTTCCTAAATTTTGAAATTATTCCAAGCTCGTTTGCTCGGTTTTGACTATTTTATGCATGTTTTAAACTAAAATGACACTTTTGTATTAAAAACATGCACTTTGAGTCATACCGACCATATCCGGTGTTGGATTTATGTGTGATCAATTCATATAGGTTACATATGAATTATGGACCATTTTTCCTAATGTTTGAAAACAATCCATGCTCGTTTTTTCAGTTTTGGCTACGTGATGCGTTTTAAACTAAAATGAAAGTTTTATATTAAAAACATGCACTTCGATTCATATCGACAAAATCTTGTGCCATATTGGAGTGTGGCCAATTCTTATAAGTGAAAAATAAATTATGGATCGTTTTCCTAAAGTTTAAAAACAATTCAATATCGTTTTCTTGGTTTTAGCTATATGTAACTTATTTCAAACTAAAATGACACTTGTATTGAAAACACACACTTTGAGTCATACTTACAATATCGTGTATCGAATTGATGTGCGGTCAATTCCTACACATAAAAAATGACTTATGTATCGCTTTCCTAATGTATCAAAATAATATGAATTTTTTTTTTGGTTTTGATCATGTAACGTGTGTTTTGAACTAATATGTAAATTTAACAAAATAATTATCAAATAAAAATGATAAGGAAATTAACTAAAAAAAGTTGATAAAATAATGAGAAAATTAACTCAATAAGTAGTAGCAAGTCACCTATTCATGATGTATGTATACATTTTGACACCATGTTTTCTACTCATTCATTTCTAAATAAATTTATTTCCTCCATTATACTTCTCCTTGAGAAACATATCAAAAATAACATACAAGTATTATGATACTAAGGCTTCACACCCCAAATATATTTCTAAGGTAATATCCAGTTCTAGAGCACATACATAATAGATAATCACCTAAATTTGATGCCAGTAAACATTTTTTTAGGAAAAAATCCCTCATAATGGTGTTTTTGGGTTGATTATGTTTGTTGATAGGGTTTAGGATTATTGATGAAGGCTTGGTTATCAAAGAAGGCATGAAGAGTTAGCATGAATGTTTGATCTCTCACAAGCTCAAATGGTGAACTGATCTCAAAGAGTGAGAATGCTGAACTAATATCATGGAGAGAGAATGTTGAACTGATCTCGCAGAGCACAAATGCTAAACTAATCTTGCAGAGCACGAATGTCAAATCTCACACAAGTGAAAACTGCCTGATCTCATAGAAGTGTGAATGTTTAAACTTACCTCACAAAAGTGTGAATATATGATCCCATGGAGTGAAAGATATTTTATCTTATGAAACCACATGAAGAAAAATAAAAAGATGGAAATTACAGAGGTATCTTGTGGTCGTTCGAGATCTTGCAAAGCATATGAATTTATTTGGATCTCGCGATGAGATCTCACACAACACTCATGATTTCCTTTGTATCTCGTAATGCGATATCATATAGAGTTCATGATTGTATTTGGATATCACGATGGATCATGAAAATCATTGGAAGAAAACATCACCGACCTTCGCATGATTTTCAATTGATCTCATTATGGAGACTCATGGAGAGTGTGATGCCGATTGCTTTGGTGGTGGAATAGACGGTTGTCTATGATTTATGGAGTTAATGTGGCTGGTTTATGCCTATAAATACCACTAACCCTTCCTTAAATATTGACGAAGTTTTTCTTAAAAAATTGATTTGAAGTAACGTTTGAGAAGGAGGTTCGTAGAGAGATTTCATGAAGGAGGTTTGTGGAGAGATCTCGTGAAGGAGTATACGTGATTGACATCATGTAAGTGTTGCACATGATATGAATAAATTCTTGCACAAAGAAAAAAGAAGACTCGCACGAGGATCTCACACAAAGCCCAAAAGTGGTATCACACTAGGATCTTTCACAAAATGCGAGAGCAGACTCGCACCAGGATCTTGTGAAAAGCGTGAAAGGGGAATCACACTAGGATCTCATGAAAAATATGAAATGGGACTCACAACAGGATCTAACGCAAAGTGCGAAAGCTGTCTCACACCAGGATCTCGCATACTACATGAAAGTGGTCTCACACCCAGATCTTACACAAAGTGAAAAAGTGGTCTCATGCTAGGATCTCGTGCAAGGGTATGCACTGGGATCTCGCGCAAGGGTATGTGCAAGGATCTCATGTAGGGGTACGCTCCAAGATCTCATGCAAGGGGTTATGTGCCAGGGTCTTGCACAGGGGCATCACACTGAAGTCTTGAACATGGAGATACGTGCCTACATTACCCTGTGATCTGTATCATTGTCATATCTGAATTTGGAAGAAGAAGAAGAAGACATAAGATCTGTACCATTTGACAGTACTTGCGGAAGGAGTTCATTCACTGCCACATTCAAGGAAGTGGAAGGAAGATTTGGAATATATTGAATATATTTCCAAAAGAGGAGGTAATTGTTGTGTCTATAGCAAAGAAAAGTTCATTCTAGTTTTTTGGAAATTGGAAGTTCTATATCCAGGTGTTTTCACAGAAGTGAAGGAGCATCCCAGAAATAACATCAATAGAGAATCTACATACAGTTGAGGATGAATTAATTATTTACAATTAAGGGAAATACATGTCTATACACTGTGTGGATCCTTCCTAGAGTAGTGAGAAAAGAAAGAGGAAAAAGATGATCATTTCCATCGACAGTGAGCCATTGAAAGAGAGTTAGGAATTGACCCTTGGGAAAGTAGTGAGATGACCCTAAACCTTATAAAGGAAGTGATCCTAGGCATAGAAGTGATATAGCTTGAACCTTGATTTGGCAGTGAGGCACAATAAATTTGGCACATTAGCACATTACCACTATATGCTCCTTGGACATAGTCCAGTGAGGGTGAACCAAGTAAAAATCTGCATGTTCTTGTGTTTACTTTCCTAATTTACATTCATATGCATCTTTATTAAATAAATTTGAAAAGGATAAGAGCAATATAAACACTAAATAGAAAACAAAGTGACCCATATAATAAAGAGATCAAGATCCAGTAGGGTAGAAAGAATTTCATAAACGAATATCTATACATTGATTCACCCCCTCTCAGGGTATCTATGCCCCTTTTGTACTTAACAATTGGTATCCAAGGAAGGTTAATTTTATTTATTTGTTTGCTTTGACAAGGTTTAATCTACTATTGGAATTCAAAATTTAGTTTTATATTATCTAGGTGTGCTATGGAAAAAGGAAGAACTACAATTAAGAAGCAGAAGTCAGGTGGTATTCTTCAGCGTGGAAGTTTCTACATAAAAAACACGATTCAGTTTAAGGAAAAAAATAATGTACTGAGGAAAGGTTTGGATGAATCAGGTAGATAAAATATATACTCACTCAATGATTTTGTAGGAATGAGTTAAGAAATTGATATTCCAAGTGATATTGAAACTGCTGATGATAAAAAAACTCCAATAAGTAAAAAATGGAAGTTGTCTATGAAACAAAGGAACTGGATCAGAAATTAGATGAAGAAATTAACTCTAAAAATATTTAGATCCAAGTGAAATAAATTGAAGTCAACAAGATACAAGGATTAAATAAAAGGCTTGTTAAAGTGGCCATAGATCTTAGAGAGAAGAATGATTCCCAAGATAAAGAACTAAAAAAATTGAAAGATGATGAAATGGGAAAGAATCTAGACTCAGATAAAATTAAAAATTTGAAAGACAGAAATGATGATCTTCCTACACACCTTTCTAAAATAGTTTAGGATAAAAAAATCTCCAGTAGGAGAATATGTGTTGTAATGATTCTGTTTCTTAGATAAATTCTAAAATAAAGTAAAAATATGACATGATGGATAATCTCTCCCAATAATTGGAAGATGATATGGCTAGAGGGAATAATAGAAAGAGAGAGCTTAATACTTAACATGAATCAAGGGCTAAGAAGATTAAAAAAATTGGGAGAAGAGATATATTCTATCAAGAAATAAGTGGAGCAATATAATACTAAAAGAAATCCCAAATTTAAGGATGATTTTCATTTATTATTTGACTGTCCTTCAGAAGGTAATAATGAAATGAAAATAAAATATGCAATTTTAGAGAAAAAATATGAAATGATTGCCTCATCCAAAAGGCCATCTAGATTAGAAAAAAATAATATTGTATATGATGATCCCTTTCCGATTCATGATAGGAAGAGATATGTGAATAGTTATAGAACCAAGAAAAATCATGTAGGCGTCATAGATAAACCTAAGAATTCTTTTATAGGATGTAATGACAACGTGTGCTATTTTCATGAGATTCATGGTCATGATTCAAGTTTTTTATTGAGTCTTTGAAATATATTTCATATTTTGAAGATAGAAATATTTCTAAATCTGAGAATAAATAGAAATGTCTTGATAAGTATAAAATAAGAGTCTCTTAGAACAAATTCGACACCAAATTATATTATTGTGGTAGACAGGGACACACCATGAGTATGTGTTAAGAAGCCCAATGGATCAACATCAGAAGAAGAACTCTGGATGAATCAACATCTCAACCTATGAATGATGAAATGAGGTATTTCTTTAATGGAAGATGTTTTATATGTGCTAATAATGGGAATTTGGAAAGAAATTGTAGAAGGAAGAAAGAAGGGAAGAAAAAGGAACCTGAAAGGAGATCCCCAACTCTGACAGTGTATAATGAAAAAGCCTATATTAGAAGACAACATGATAAGTTGAAGAATATGTTTACAACCTCAGGGGAATCACATGGTTTTCAATGAAAGGTGTATCAATCACCTCCTTTTTTTCACTAACAAAAACTCTCTTGGAATTAATGTGAATGAACCTAGAATAAAAAGGGAGGATATTCTCTAGTTATGATTAAGAATAATGTACATTTAGTGGAATACTCAACCCTGATAAGAAAGGGTGACATGAATTGGATAACTGATAAAAGAAAAATGAATAAAGAATTCCATGAAAAATTCACATGTCAAGCCACATGGAGAGAAGTGAAGGAAAGATAAAGATCCCTCCAATAGAGGAAGAAGTAAGAGAATATGACCAATGAAAAGATTCCCGATCAAAGAAAGAGTCATGAAAAATGGAATATCAATAGAGAATTAAAGAATGAAATTTATATAAATGGGTTTAAACCCAAAATTTTGAAAATGGACAAGCCTACAGAATCCAAATATCATAATAAGACTCACCATGAGGGTAAATAATGTTTAGTCATATGGCTAGAACAATTGAATTTGGATAGATAGTTAGAACAAGAAAAAAATAGTATAGTGATTTGTAAGAAAGTATCAAAGGGTTGATCCATTAGGGTCAACCACAATCCTATTCTAGAGGATTCCAGATATAACCCTCTCTCTATATATTAAATTTTTCTCATATATACTAGATTTTTTTGAGGACTAAGGGGGAGATATGATCCAAGGGGTGTGTGTGTGTGATGAAAGGGAACAAGTGCATTAGTTGAATGAGATACATTCAAAAGGAAGAATCATAACTCTTGAAATTTACATATCGTATTAGATTAAATAAGTGGTGATACACAATAATTATATTTTTCAAATTTGTATCTGAAGGTTTTGTCCTATGAAAAAATAAGATTATATGATGAAGAGCCTAATGTGAATCTAAATATATGTCAAATCTATACATGAATAATCTAGTGGTTTCATGTTCACTGAATATTCTATCATTGGTATCATGACTCAGTTCAAAGTGTTAGTTTTCCATTGAGAGAATACTGATTGGGGGATAAACAAGGTTATTTAGGGAGATATGGTGATAATCAATCTAAATAATTGAGGAAAGGAATGTTGTTAGAATTCATTGAATTAAGAAAGTGACATGGAAAATATTGGTGTTTATTGGCTTATAATCTTGTTTCCTACAAAGAGTCTTGACTCAGTAGGCATAGAGGATCTGTTAGTGACTCAATTTAAAATGGTAATTTTACTTGAAAAAAATATTTTTTAGTGTGAATATATAAAGAATAATCTAACTCTAATCTTGAAAAGTTCTAAAAGAATAAAAGATTTAATCTGAAGTTGATAAATTGCGTCAAAGGTGAAATTCCATATAGTTTACATAGCCTGTTGGTGTTCTAATTTCAACCTATGGTGTCCCATGATCAATAAAAAAGTGCATGAATAAAGAGAGAGAGATTAATTTACCTTTATCTAGATTTTAAGAGATAAAAGAATAATGTGTACCCTTCATGATTTTATAGATTATCAAAAATAAAAAAAAACATAGATCATTGACTAAGTGGGAGTAGATTTCTAATTTAAGGAATACCCTGTTGAATTCTATGAGAAAGGGGGAGATTGAAGTGACGTCTATGATTGGTATTCATTGTGATAATTCATGTGCTATAAATCTTATAAAAAATCCAGTTTATCATCCAAAGAAAAATTAAATTAAAATCAAATATATCTTCATCAAGTAGAATGTGTAGCATGATCTTGAGAAGATGGAGTACATAAGACTAGATTATAGAATACAAAAATCCTGACAAAGGCCTTATCTAAAGAATCATTCAGAAGACATCGACTAACTTTTGGATTTCAGTCAACTTCTCACACTTAATTAGTGGGGATGTGGAAACCTTCTCTCTGAGGTATGATGTTTTTCCCTTGATATGTTGATCTATGTTCTTTACCCTATTGTAGACCACAACGAAGTATCCTTTGGGTTATTTGACAAAGGGTGAAAAATTATTGCTATAAAAGTGGAAAAAATGTCTTAATCAAGATAGGGGGAGAATTTTATAGGGGGAGCAATAAAGTAGAGCGGGCTTTCATTCTGAAAATGATAAAAATGACTGATCAAAGGTTATATATCATGAAAAATGAGATTCATAATGAAACAAGTTGATTGGTCTTGGAATGAAATGTTTCATTGATGAAATTTTTATGATACTCCTATTTCTCACACCGAACATGGATCATGTGGGCTTAGAGTGTGTGTTGAGTAAATCTCTGATTGCTATAGGATTTGTAAGAAGTGATTTTTTGGTAGAATATGGAAGAAGATTTAACATGGTGTCAAAATGTGAAGAGTTTTCAACAAACCCAAATGGGGATATTGTTAGGAAAAAATACCTCATGATGGTATTTTTGGGTTGATTATGTTTTTTGACAAGGTTTGATATTGTTAGTGAAGGCTGGTTATCAAAGAAGGCATCAAGAGTTATCATGAATGTTTGATCTCACACAAATGATAATGCTAAACTGATCTCACAGAGCGTGAATGCTGAACTAATCTCATCAATCGTGAATGATGAACTGATCTCGCTGAGCGTGAATGATGAAATGATCTAGTGGAGTGAGAATATTGAACTGATATCACAGAGTGAGAATGCTGAACTGATCTCACGAAGCTTGAATTCATGATCTCACGCAAGCAAGAACTACTTGATCTCATGAAAGCACAAATGTTTGAACTGATCTCGCAAAAGAATTAATATCTGATCTCATAGAGTGTGAGATGTTTGATCTCATGAAATCTCATGAATACAAAGTAAAATATGGATATGATTAAAGTATTTCATGGTCATTCAAGATATTGTGAAGTGAAAGATTATATTTGGATCTCATAATGGGATCTTGCGCATGACTCATGACTGCCTTTGGATATTATGATGAGATCTCATGCAACACTCATGATTCTCATTGAATGTCATGATGGATCACACAAATCAAAGGAAAACAACATCGCTGACCTTTTCATGATTGTCAATTAATCTTGCGATGGAGACTCACAGAGTGTAATACTGCCGATTTCTTTGGTGGTGGAATAGATGGTTGTCCGTGATTTGTGGAGTTAATGTAGTGGGTTTATGCTTATAACACCCCCTAATATGTCCTTAAAGATTAATGAAGTTTTTCTTAAAATATTGATCTGAAGAAATGTTAGAGAATGGGGTTCACAGAGAGATCTCGGGAAGGAGGTTCGTGAAGAGATCTCATGAATGAGTATACATGATCGACATCATGTAAGTGTTATGAATAATCTGAAAAAAGTCATGCACAAAGCATGAAATCTAACTCTCACTAGGATCTCACACAAATGGAAAAAGTAAGCAGGCACCAAGATCTTGTGTAAAGCGTGGAAGAGGAATCACCCAAGATCTTATGCAAAGTGTGAAAGGGGACTCACACCAGGATCTCATGAAAAGTGTGAAAGGGTAATCAAACCATGATCTCATGAAAACTATGAAAGTAGTATCTCACTAGGATCTCATGCAAATCATAAAAGTAGTATCACACAAGGATCTCACACAAAGTTCAAAAGTAGTCTCGCACTAGGATCTCACGCATTGGTATGCACCAGGATCTTGTGTAGGGGTCCATGCTAGGATATCACATAGGGGTATGCACCAGGATCTCACACAATGGGTTATCTTCTAGGGTATCACACATGGGTATTACACTAGAGTCTTGCACATGGAGATACGGGTCTACATCACCCTTTGAGTAGTATCATTATCATATCTGAATTCAAAAGAAGAAGAAGAAGATAAAGGATATATAACATTTGAAAATACTTTTATAAGGAGTTCATTCATTGGTATATTCAAGGAAGTGAAAGTAATACTTGAAATATATTGAAGATATTTTCAAAGATTAGGTAATTGCTATGTCTACTGTAAATAAAAGTTTGTTCCAATTGTCTGATAATTGGAAGTTTAGCATCCACATGTTTTCACAGAAGTGAAGGAGCAGCCCATAAAGAAGTTCAACAGAGAATCTATATACAGTTGAGGATGCATTCATTTTTGAAAATGAAGGGACCTACATGTCCATAAACTGTGTGTGGATTGTTTCCATAGTAGTGATCAAAGGAAGTAGAATAAGGTGATCCTTTCCACCAGTAGTGAGCTATCAGAAGAGAGTTAGGGAGTGACCCTTAGGAAAGTACTTAGCTGGGCCTAAACCTTGTAATGAAAGTGAGAATGGGAATAGAAATAATCTATCCCAAACCTTTATTTGGTAGCAAGCCATAGTAAATTTGGTACATCATCACATTGTCACTGTATGCTATTTGGACATAACCCAATGAGGATGAACCAAGTAAAAATACACCTGCCATTGTGTTTTCTTTATTACTTTACTTACTATGAATCTTTATCAAATAAAGTTGGAAAGGATAAGATCAATATAAACACTAAATATAACACAAAGTGTCCCATATAATAAAGAGGTCAAGATCTATTGGGGTAAGAATAATTTCATAAAAGAATATCCATACCCTAATTCACCCCCTCTCAGGGTATCTAGGCCCCTTTTGGACCTAACACATTCTGACACCATGTATGCTACCCACTCATCTCTATAAAAATTTACTTCTTTTCATTACATAGATTGTTGGAAATATTGGTTGTTTTGAAACAATATAGACAAACAATCGATTAAGAAATATTTTTTATGAAATTTTAATTACCTTCAGAAATTACTTTTTTTCAGGATGCTAGTATTTTTATAGAATATGATATATTTCCTAAATTTTTAAACAAAATATCCACAATTTTTATTGTTATATTTATTTATACATTGTAGAAACATTTACCAAAATAATTAATTTTGTTTGAAATATGTCTTAATAGTTAAATATTTTTATATATACCTTAATCCATTTCCATTTGAAGTAATCCATAGGCTTCTTATTTTCAGTCACTGACCTCATACCATGATTTATCTTAAATTTAGAGATCACCCTATTATAATAAAATTCTTGGTAAAACATTGGATAAAACATATAATTCAAATTTGTTCTATATAATATTGATTTTAGTGCATTAAAAATTCATAATACACATCATGTGTGGTTGATTTGATGGAAATACATGCATTGGATTCAAAAAATAAATATTTAGGGTATCTAGATTGATTGAGATCAACATCTAGTGATTTATAGAAAAACAAAAACAAATAAGTAATGAAAGAAATAAAAATATATTTTATATAATTATATTGTATAGTTTTACCCCTATATTATAGGCATCAAAAAGAGTCTATCATCTATTATTTTCTTCTCAAATTCCTCATTTAGCTCATCTTTTTTCATATCAATTTCTTTCAACTTCAATGAAATTTCTTCCATATAAATGATACAAAAATCAATTAATCCAAATTTTGATTCAAAGGGTTTTCCATTTATATAGTAGTAATATAAATTCTTGTAGAAAATATGAATAGTTATTAACTTCAATGAACATATTAGATCATTTTTTGGAGAAACATATTATGAAAATGTACCTTATATATGTATTCAAAACTAAGACTCCTAACCATTCAAACTTAAGAATCTCATTTATACTCTTGATATCAAGCACTTATGTAATGAAAGTTCCAAATATTTTTTATTTATATGGAATATAAGACACATATCCATCTTTGAATGTGGTGTCTACATGATATTATTATGATAATATATATTGGAACCTTATTATTTTAATGATCACAAATCATGATTATTATGTTGCTAATGACGTCAATGTTTTATGATAGTATATTATTTTATTAATAAATTCGATGAAATTTGGATAAGTAAAATCATGAATCACCACCAGACCGAGTCACTTCTAGAAAGAGTCAATGACATCCATGACTCACAACCAAACATGAGTCACCGCTAACTATGACTCATTGCTAGACTAAGTCACTGCCACACTGACTCACCACCAGACTAACTCACCGCCAAACATGAGTCACCGCTAGACTAACTCACCGCTAGACTGAGTCATTTCTAGACAAAAATCACTACTATACCCAAGTCAACACCAAACATGAGTCACCGCCAGAAATGAGTCACCGCTATAGATGACCTACCAATAAGAGTGCCACCATTTCTATTCTATAGTATTTGAATTAAAATCCACCAAAAGATATTTTATGGGATTTAATGAAAAGTATTATTTTTTGATTATTAACAACCTTTGCATAGACACATTGAAGATAAAGTAAGAGTTAGTATGAGGATCTAGAAAATATTATTGATTATTCTTCAGTGGGTGCATGCAGTGTTATATATTTTAGAGGATCTCCCTCATGCATGTGTAAAGGCTGAGATCTGTGATTGTGAATGTGGTCGCATGATCATTATGAAATAACTTTCATGATATATAATTACTTTAATTGTACTATTAATGATTGAATTAAACTGAATATCTAGATTCTTTCCTATAGATAGAAAAGGGAACCTCACAACTCTCTGTTTTCCTATAACTTTCATAGAAACTATTCGAGATCCTTACTAAACAAATTATGAGGACTCATGAGAATACGAAGAATTAAAAATTGATAAACACTTCATTTATCCATCTCTATTTATTTTATTTATTTGTATTTGTTGTAATTTTGAGTAGCGTGTTTTATTTCCCTATATAATGGCACACATTGACTTCTGCATGTGAACTGGAGTATAATCGATATTCTTTTCTATCTTTTTCATCTGTTTAACCACATTTATTTTAGAAGAGGTCTGTATGTAGCCTATGTTTGTTTTCATTCCCACAAATAACCATGGAAGAGGGTTTGATCCTGGAAACCTTATGTTGTTGCTTATATACCCGATCTAGGTTGTGGATCTTATTATTGTTATATAATCTTCTTGGCAGTGGGTGATTTCCAAGTAAAGGGGATTAGGTATCGACTTGAGACCAAACCTCATGTTTATTCCATTGTGTGTTTGTGTTTTTTTTCTTCATTTAAAATCTTTAACTACATTTGTTTTTAAATTGTGAACAAAACATGTACTTTGATAGTTAGTCTTAACTAGTGTTTATATAAATTTTTTTAGTAGATTGATTTCAAAAGTTAAATTAATTTGCAATATTGTTTTAACTGAAACCTAATCAAGCATTGAGAAATATTTTAAAAGATAAAACTTATATCGAACTACTATTAAGATTAACTAAGACAATTTATTTTAATTGAGGTATATTATTTGAACTTGTTTTTAACCAAAAATTTATTAGGTACTCAATTAATTCCCCTCTTGAGTTACTCACTATGACCAAAATTTGACATCAGAGGTTTTTTTAAAATATCATTTAAATTATGATTTAGTTGTGTTTTAATGATATAAAATTTAAATTACTTATAAATTTAATTATTTATGGATAATATACAAGAGGGTTATACAACAAACAAACCACCTTTTTTCAATGGCACTAATTATGCTCAGTGGAAAATCAAGATGAAAATGTATATTGAGAGCATGGGTTTTGGAATCTAGACTGCTATTGTAGATAAATATGAAATACCTAAACCTACTAGAATACATGGGATTATCATACTAAAGTTGCATATAATAATAATAATTTTAAATCTAAGATAGATTTGTACAGTGATTTGGGTGATGAAGAGTTTAATAGTCTATCTGCATGCACAAATTCTTTTGAAATTTGGGACACTTTAGATATTTATCATGAAGGAACAACTAATGTTAAAAAGATGTGATTAAATACCTATACTATAAAATATGATACTTTTAAAATGTAGCATGATGAGCCTATTTCTAACATGTTTCTCAAGTTTAGTGAGATCATGAATATAATTCACTCATTGGGGAATCCTGTTTCTGAAAAAGATCAAGTGATGTGCCTATGGATGTGTCTACTAGAAAGATGGAGAGGAACCTTAGTATAAATCAGATAATCTTGTGATTTTAGTATGTTACCTATCAAGGTGATGATTGTAAGATTGATTATATTTGAGGAATAAATAAAATTAAATAGAGAATATGAGGATGGACCAAATTTTTTTATATCCTTCAAATCTACTACCTCAAACCAAAAGAAGAAAAATTCAATCTGGCAGTTTAAGTGATTAAGAATCACTTGATGAAAGTGATGAAGAGATGACCCATATGACTAGAATATTCAAAAAAGTTTTACAATAAAACTAAATTCTTTAGGAAACCCAGTTTTAATGGTAAATATGATAATAGTGGAAAATGGAGAAAGGATCAGAAGAAAGACGATTCTTCAAATGAAATCATTTTTATGAGTATAAAAGGAAATGGAATTTCAAAGATGATTGTCTTAAGATAAAATAAAAAAATAAGTATAATAATAAGTTTAAAATATACATGAAAGTAATGAAATAAAATTATAGTGATTATGAAGAAAACTTAATTGATTCAGACACTACCCAAGAGGATAATCATGACAGAGCTAACATGTGTTTTATGGAAAACACATATGAGGTATCCAATGACTTTCCTTATTCTCTAAAAAAAATTTCTAATAATTATGGAGATGAAAACAATAATGATAACATGAATAATAAATTTATCTTTGAGTATTTTAATATTCTAAAAGATATATTTAAAGAGCATAAGTATAGGTATAAAAATTCTAATGAAACAACATGATTTAACAGCTAATTTTCAGAATGACCTTGCTATTGAGAAAGAAAAAAATTCTCAAATATTAAAGGAAACCAATGAATTAAAATTTTCAAATTAATAACTAAATAAATATCTATATATATTTAATAATGGAAGATAAACTCTCAACCAAATTCTTGGAAAACAAATTGCTCCCAAATACACTATAGGTATTGGTTATCAACCTGGGAAGGCGATAATTTTTAAGAATAGTTTTATTCCTCATTCTAGTTCTTCTATTAATTTTTATTCATATTTACACAACAAAGTATTTATTTATAAAAGTTTTAAATAATTCTATTGGAAACTTGTTATGAAAATATGGGTGTATAAATCTTTAATTAATAACATTTATAGACCTAAGAAGATTTGGGTACCAAAATCATTTCTGGTGTAATTTTTTTCTAGGGAACCTTATTGAAAAGATCCAATAAAAACCTATGGTACATAGACATTGGATATTCCAAAAACATGACTAGAGATTATTCAAGTATCAAGAGTCTGATAAAAGTGGATGGTAGACATATAACTTTTGGTGATAATGCCAAAAAAATATTATTGGCCTTGGTCAAATTATTAATTCTAATACCATTTTAATTTCTAAATTATTATTTTTAGATGGTTTAAATTAAAATATTATTAGCATCTCACAACTATGAAATTATGGTTTTTATGTGAAATCTGAAAATAATTCTTGTAGTGTTTTTGATTCTAAAAATGCTTTAGTTTTTACTACCTTGAGAAATAAAAATGTTTATGATGTTAATTTAGATTATTTATTTTCTAAAAAAAATCATAGTTTAAGTGTATTTCATAAAGAATATTATATTTATCATATGATACTAGGTCATTGTAATGTTCACTCACTTAGAAATATCACTAGAAAAAGGTTAGTCAAAGATCTACCTAAACTATAATTCTCAAATGATAAAGTCTGTAACCCATGTCAAAAATGGAAACAACACAAAATATATTTCAAATCAAGGAAAGAAGTTTCAAATTTTCAACCATTAGAGTTGGTTCACATGGACTTGTTTGGACCATCTAGAGTTTCTAGTCTAAATGGGAATCAATATGTTTATTTCCTTGTATATGAATTTTCTAGGTACACTTGGGTATTCTTTCTAGCACAAAAAAGTGAATCCTGCTATTACTTTATCAAGAATTCTAAATATATATAAAATCTTAGTAGACTTAGGATTAATAACTTAATAAGTGATCATGGTTGTGAGTTTGAAAATCAATACTTTGATTTTTTTTTCACAGAATGTCTATAATCATAAATTTTCTTCTCTTAGGACTCCATAGCAGAATGGTGTTGTAGAAAGAAGAAATAAAACCCTTCAACAAATTGATCGTACAATGTTTAATGAGTATGACCTTCCTATTTATTTTTGGACAGAGGCTATGAATATATATTATTATATAATCAATAGAGTTTTGATTAGACCTCTCTTAAAGAAAAATTCTTAAGAATTATGGAATAGTATAAATCTAAAGGTTAACTACTTTAGAGTTTTTGGTTGCAAAGTATTTATTCTTAACACTAAGAATAATCTTGAAAAATTTGATTCAAAGAGTGATGAATGAATTTTTCTTGGATATTTAACTTCTAGTAAATTGTATAGTGCGTTTAATAAAAGAACCAACACTATGGAAAAATCTGTTCATGTCAAGATTGATGAAAAAAATCCACATGAGTCTAAAACCCAATTAGAAAACCTTGAAGATGATTTTTCAACTCTGAATATCAATACTAAACCTTCTGATAATTATTTTAAATAAGCTGAAAAATAATCCAGTTTTGGGAAATAACCTGAACCTGAATCTGTAGATGACAATGAGATAACCAACCCTTCTTTTCCAAGAGTAGTTCAGACTCATAAATACCACCCTCTAGATGCTGTAGTTGGATACCTAGAAAGAGTTACACAAACTATATATTCTATTACAAAACAGGTTGAACATCAAACATTCTTATCACAACATGAACCTAAGAACACTAGTGATGCAATTAATGACAAATTATGGGTGATGGAAATTCAAGAAGAACTTAATTAGTTTAAAATAAATAATCTTTGGGAACATGTAGATAAATCTAAAGACCCTTTTACTGTCAGAACTAAGTGTAACATCCTGTTAATATTTTTAGGTATTCCTAAAAACCTATTTTTACCATGATTTTCATGGGTTTCATTAAGGTTTTTTCAGGTGAAAATTTTGGAAATTTTGAAAGTTTTTGGTCTGTACATGGCTGGTGCAAAGTTTTCCCAAACCGTGTGCTCTACTATAGAAAACCATGAAAACTGAGGTAGTGAGGTTTTTCATGGTTTGAAAATAGTTCGAAAAGCTATGCACCCACCTAGGAGAAACCGTGTGACCTAATTAAAAGGGGAACATGGCTAAGACATAAGGTTTTGTCTAACCGTACAACTCTTCCCAACAAACCATGCATATGAGTTTTTTAATCAGAAAATTAATTTTAAAAATACTGAAACCCCTTTTTAGATGCCCAACAGGCTTGTACGACCCCATAATGTTTTCTTCTTCCAAAGGAGCTCCCAAGAGGTTATTTTTCCCCTCTACACCATTCTAGAAGTGGATCGAAGCAAGGCGAATAATGTTCAATTCCTACCCGGTAGATTTCCTCTTCCCATTCTCTTTCTTCCACTATCTCTCCTTTCCTCCCTAGGGTTTTATATATCTCCATGTTTTTGGAGGATCTAATCCCCACTGTTTTGAATCTTGAATATAGGGTAGATTCGATGATCTTCATTGTCGAAATTCCTTATTGTATTTTTTTCTTAGGGCTTGGTTTTTTGAGATCTCGTGATCCTAAGGTAAGGTTTTTTTGTTTTGATTGGCCAATTTTATTAACCCTAAATTGATTGATTTAAATTCAATTGTTTGGTTTTAAATTTAATTTCTTGATATAAATGAAATTGATGTTTATTGGTTGATTAAAAACCCAATTCTATTGAATTGGGGTTTTGAAATTGGATTTTGGCATGAATTTGGGAAAAACTCCAAATTCCATTGAATTGGGGTGTGTTTGTGAAATTGATGGAATTTTCTAAAATTTAAAATTTTGAATTTAAATTGTAAAATTGGATAGAATTTGGTTAAATTAAATTGTTGAATTTATATTTTGGAATTTTAATTTTGAAACTGATTCAATGAAATTGATTTGAAATTGGTATTTGAGAAAATGGATTAAAATGGTTTTGATAGATACCCATTGGGTTTATCATGAAAAGGCATGATGTGATTAAAAATTGGTTTTGGTTTTTAAAAGAAAAATTGGAATATTTAAAATGAGAGAATGAGATGAATTGTTTTTTAATAAGTATTAAAATAGATTTATCATTGTTGATTTTTATTAGAGCACATGAAAGACTAGGTATTTAGTGATTTATTCAGACATGAATCTACAATTTAAAACAATAAAAATACATAAATATATCAGGTCACATCCCTGATGGGATAGCGACGTATCCTCCTTAGTCAGTATCGATAAGAAAGTGTGTATACACATATTTTCATGATGATTATTTGAGTGTGAGGGGGTCCCATAGCCTGGTACTATCATACATTTTGGCAAATGTCCATGTTTCTCATTTGTTTGTATTTTAAATATATTCCACTATTGTTGTAAACTATTTTACATACCTTATGAATTTATTTAAACTATTCTATATAAAATGTTTTTAATCAATTTGTTTAAAGTATTTCCCATAATTTGAAATGTAAATCATGAATTGTTTTAATTATTATTTTGAAATTCCAAGCCCATTCATTTAAAACAAAAGGATCTCTTTGGTTCATTAAATGTTGACATATTATTATGTAATCCTTGGTGAGACCCTACTGGGATTTTAGTTTGCACCCTACTTGTGCCTTCAGGTGTTTGTAGATTATATTCTTTCAGGTTTGAGCAAGGCTAAATCTCCACTTGTAGGTGGTAGTAGCTGTTGATCCTTGGTCTTGGAGAGTTGTGTCTTTTGGGACTTGGTAATTATCCTATTTTTTTAGTACTTTGGGAAATACTTTCAGATTTTTATTTTCATTTGACTTATAGTACACTTCTCTATATAGAGTTTTCCTTGTATGTATACTAACATGTTTATCTTGCTTCTGTTGTGTCTATGGAAAATCCATTCCCACTTTCATATTGTATGATGATAGGTGCTAGTCACCAACCCATGGGGATCAGGAACGACCTTCAGGATATGTCTGGATTAGCTCAGTAATCAAGTTACTAGGGTATCTGAGCTGGTTTGTGACAAAGTGGTATTAGATGTTTATGTTTTTCATATTTCCTTGATGTTAGTATGCAGTTGTGTAATATTATCAGGACTTATGAGGTAGTTATTATTGAGTGCCTATCCATCTCTCACTGCAATGAACCTTAAGTCATTAGATGTGGTTTGGGAAAGAGGTATTGAGGATTAGTTCTAGTATTTTATCTATTTTTTATTTGGATATATTGAAATACAAATATTGTTTGCCTATCTGTTGGGAATAAATTTCCTTGTTTATCTATTTGAGTGTTAATATGAAGTCTTCAATGTGGTCAGATTATATTGTGTAGCATCATGAATTTGAGAAGATGTGTGGATTGGATCTGGGAGGAATCTGCTGATGAACCTCAGCGAGAGAATCATCTCATGGACCCAAGTATAGTTGATGTGATTGTGTGTACTTTCCAAGCTCTGGGATATACAACACCACTAGTTCCCGTTCAGGATCCAACTGTGGAACCACAATGGGATGTTTTCTAGAATCGTTCTCAAGAGTTAATTCACTAAAGTCCACGAGAGTCTAGAGCATTCAATGATCCTCAGAAGTTCAAGGAATGGTTGAGAATGATTTAACATTTGTTTGAGTTCTTCGAGATACCTGATGAGATCAAGGTGAAGTGTTCCACTTTCGTTCTGGAGGGATCAATCAAGAGAGAGTGGGACACTATAGTAACAATGAAGAAGCATGTGGTATTAGAGTGGAAATAATTTAAGGATATTTTCACCAACTAGTTCTATCCATATTAGATGGTTTTGTCCAAGGCTATAGAGTTTTTCAAACTTGAGCTTGCTGATAGGACCGTGACAGAATATGAAAACCATTTTGATGAGATAGTGTAGTTTTCACACGAGATAGTTTCAAATTAAAATATGAAGGATTGATGGTTCAAGTTGGGAATTTGATTGAATATTCATTCTTAGGTTTTCTTTTTGAAGCTATCTTCTTATGCTAATGTACTAGATAGAGCGCTGATGGTCGAAATGGACCGCACTGGCAAGTTAGGGTTGTTAGGAGTTTCTTTCTCTCCCAGTGGCAGTGTGAGTTCCTTTAAAGAAAATAAGAAGCATAATGATTCTCATGGTGGTTCTTGATAGAAGGGTCATTCTAGACCTCTTACAGTGCCTGGAATAGGCCCTTTGATTTTATATGAGTGTGGAAAGCTAAAAAACACAAAGAGGGTTTTCACTAAGGCACCCAATTTATGTGATTCTTATGTATGATCAGGTCACTTTTAGATGTTTTTCTATATCTATTTCATGATTTTTAGTGTAACAACATTATTAGAACCTTATAAAATTGTAGGTAAATCAAAATCTTCAAGGACAAAGGGGTTCCATCCACAGGCATCCAAAATGAATCTTCTTCATGCAGTGGAAGATTCTCCTAAGGAATCATATATAGGTCCAATGATTTTGAGAGGTACCGTCACTGTAGCTTCATCATTAGTGACTGGTTTATTTGAAACTGGTATATCTCATTCATTTATTTCAACCCATGTTGTTAATATTATAAATCTTTCTATAGATATTTTTCCTTAAGTGATGGATATTTCTACACCCCTTAGAATAAAGAGAGAGTAGGGTCTTCATAATCCCACTTGTTCTATCTCTTTACCAGATGTTGAGATTTCTTGGAGTTTTCTAGTTCTCAAAATGAAACCTCTTGATGTCATATTCAAGATGGATTGTCACATTGTCGATAAAGACCATATTTATTTTTATCTTCGACGAGTATGATTCACTACACCTCATGGGGTGTGACATATATTTCAAGGAGAATGTGACCTGAGGTGGATTAGATTCGGGACTTCCTATCTAGATTTGGGGAAGTTAATATTTTTTTATTTTTATCTGGAGTTAGAATCTTTGAGTAGTGATCTCTCTCAAGTTGGCGTCAAGTTTCCTGATGTTTTTCCTTCTTAATTTTATAGTTTTCCATTGGTAAGATAGGTTGAGTTTCATATTGATCTAATACCTGGTACACAACCAATGTCTATTCCTTCTTGCTGCATGATACCCACTGAAATGAAAATGTTGAAGACTCATCTGGATGTTCTTTTAATGAAAGGATTTGTACACCCGAGTGTGTCACCTTGGGTGGCATTGGTTCTCTTTTCTAAGAAAGATGATTGTTCACTTTGCATTTTCATTGATTAAAAAATCTCAATAGAGTAACAGTAAAGAACAAGTATTCATTTCCATAGATTGATGATCTTGTGACCAGTTGAAAAGGGCTAAGTGGTTCTCGAAGATTAATCTTTGATTTGGTTGCCATCAGTTAAGAATAAAAGAATCTGACATTCCTAAAACTATATTTCGGAGTAGGTACAACCATTATGAGTGCCTTATCATTCCTTTTAGTTTAACCCATTCACATGTAGTCTTTATGGATTTAATTAAAATAATTTTCCGTAAGTATATTGATATTTTCATGGTAGCCTTTGTGGATGAAATCCTTGTTTACTTTAAGACCAAGTAAGATCATATTCTTTATCTAAGGGTAGTTATAGAATTGTTGAGGAATCACCAAATTTATGAAAAGATATTGAAATTTGATTTCTAGATCCGGGAAGTGAAGTTATTGGGGAACATGGTGTCAAAACATGGTATTTTAGTTGATCCTAAAAAGGTGAAGGCTATTATGACATGGGAACAACCACAATATGTTTTCTAGATTCATATATTCTTGGGTTTAGCTTGTTATTATCACATGTTTGTTAAGGACTTCTCAAAGTTGGATACTTAGATGGCTACTCTAACTCGGAAGGCAGTAAAGTTTTCTTGGTATGAAAAATTTCAGAGTTCTTTCATTGAGCTGAAACATATTTTGACTACTACACTAGTGTTGACTCTTCGAGAGGTCAGGTAAGGCTATGTGGTTTTCTAGGATACATCAAGTTTAGGTTTGTGATGTGTTCTTATTTGGGGTGATCATTTCATTTCTTATAGATCTCATCATATTAGTATGCATGAGAAAATTTATCCAAACCATGATCTTGAACAAGAAGTTGTGATGCACACACTTAAGAGTTAGTGACACTACCTTTTTGGAGAAAGGTTTACCATGTTTATGACCACAAGAGATTGAGCTATATATTATCACAAAAGGATTTGAATCTCCACCAAAGGAATTGGATAGAATACCTAAAATATTTTGATTTTTACATCTCCTATACCCTAAAAAAATGGAACTTTATATAGGATGCTTTGAGTAAGAAAATTCTAACCCAGACCGTAAAAGAAACATCAGAAGAGTGGAACATGATGACTCTATTTTCACAGTTGCATATTTGAGTCTAGGAATTAGGGACAGAGGTTTCATTGGACACTTTTTAGTTGACCCACACTATTATTGAGATGATTATTTATAAAAAATATCTTGATGATGAATTCTATAGAATTATAGACTCTCTTTATGGTGGGGATACCATTCTTGACTAGTCATTCTCTACTGTGGGAATACTATGCTATCAGAATCACTTTTTTTGTGTTGTTAGTGGCCAGGAAAGCTGTGATAGGAGATTTCCATAATTACTAGTGGTAAGTGCACCCATGAACCATAAATATGTTCTATGACATGAGGTATAGATTTTGGTGTCCATGTATGAGATGAGACATTTCCGAATTTGTCTCTCATTGCTATATGTGCCATCATGTTAAGGAAGAGCACCAAAAACCTTCAAGTTTTCTTCAACCAATTTTAGTGCCTACTTAGATGTGGGATGAGATCTATATGGACGTTTTGGTTGGGTTTATTTCATACCTATACAAAGGATAATGTGATATGGGTTATGATCGATAGGCTGATCAAGTCATTTCACTTTATACCCAATCATGATACAACCAAAGTTGAGGAGTAAAGAAATATATATGTGAGATAGATAGTTAATTTTCACGGAGTACCATATACTATAGCATCTAATAGGGATCCTATGTTAAATTATTGTTTTTGTATAGGCCTTCAATAGGCACTAAGATCTCAGTTCTTTTTGAGCATGACATATCATCCACAACCGAATGGCAAGGCAAAAAGAGCTATACATATTCTTGAGGATATTCTTCTTACTTGTATTCTTGACTTTGGTGGATATTGAGATGATAATTTGGGGTTGGTTTAGTTTTCTTATGATAATAGTTACCAATCCATGATCAAAATGCCCCTTTTTAACACTTTGTATGGCTGTAATCTTAGATCTTCATTGTGTTGTTTGGATATTGGTAAATATTCCTTGGTTAGATCGAGTTTAGTTTAAGAGATGATGAAAAAGACTTAGTTAATTAAATAGAAAACTTTGATGACAAATATCTTATATAAGTCCTATACTGATCGTCATCATAGACTATTGTATTTTTCAGTTGGTGATCAGGTTTTATAGAAAACTTTACCTCGATTGTGTCATCGATGTCTTGGGAGGAAAGGGAAGCTTTATCATCATTTTGTGGGAACTTTTGAGGTTTTTGAGTAGGTGGTGAAAGTTTCTTAGAATTTACTACTTCCACCACAACTGATATCTATACATAACATTTTCCATGTATCATAGCTGTGAAAGTATCTATCTAATCAATCTCATGTTCTGAGCCAGAGTGATCTTGAAGTAGAACCTGATTTATCTATGATTGAGCATCTAGTTAGGATAATTGATTATGAAACCAAGGTACTTTGTGTGAGGATGATACCTTTGGTTTGAGTGCTATGGTATCATGGTTCTTATTCTCATGATATGTGGGAGAGGTAGGCACTGATGTGGAAGCATTGACATCATTTTTTTTCATGGAAGCTTCTAAGTAGGCTTTTTGGGGATAAAAAGATTCTATTTCGGATAGGTTGTAACACATTGTTTCTATTTTTAGGTATTCCTAAACCCTTTTTTAACAAATCTCTGGTTGGGTTTCATTAATAGTTGTTTTGGGTGTTTTTTTGAAAATTTTAAAGTTCCTGGGTTGTTCAATGTTGGTGCACGGTTTTCCCAAACCATGCGCCCTACTAAAGAAAACCATGGAAACTGAGGTAGTGAGGTTTTACACTATTGGTGCATGGTTTGAAAAGTCACACACCAAACTTGGTGAAACTTTGAAACCCCATTAAAAGGGTGCATGACAAGGGCGCATGGTTTTGTCTAATTGTGCGACCTTGCCCAGCTAACCATGCATGTGAAGTTTTTTAATCCCAAAATTAATTTTAAAAATACCTAAACCCCATTTTTAGATTCCCAACAGGCCTATATGACCCCATAATGTTTAATTCTTCTAAAAGAAACCACAAGAGTTGATTTTGGACCCTCTATTACCTTCTAGAATTGGATCGAAGATAGTTGAATGAATTCCAATCCCTACCCAGTAGGTTTCCTCTTCTTATTCTCTTTCTTCCACTCTCTCTCCTTTCCTCCCTAAGGTTTTGTAGATCTTTTTATTGCTGGAAGATCTAATCCCTACTGTTTAAAATCTTGAGACTAGGGTAGATTCTCAGATCTTCTTTCCTCACATTTCTCATTGGATTTTTCTATTTAGGGATTGGTGTTTTGAGATATCATGATCCCGAGGTAGGTGGTTCTATTTTGATTGGCCAATTTTATTAACCCTAATTTTCTTGATTTAAATTAAATTATTTTATTAAAATTAAATTGTTTGATTGAAATTAAATTTCTTGATATAAATTAAATTTCTTTCTATTGGTTGATTAAAAACCCAATTCCATTGAATTGGGGTGAGATTGTGAAACTGATGGAATTTTCTACAATTTAAATTTTGAAATTGGATGGGTTTTGGTTAAATTAAATTGTTGAATTTAATTTGTGGAATTTGAATTGTGAAATTTATTTGATGAAATTTATTTCAAATTGGTATTTGAGAAAATGGCTTAAAATGGTTTTGATAGAAACCCATTGGTTTTATCTTGAAAATGTATGATTTGATTAAAAACCCATTTTTTAAATGGAAAATTCATATATTAGAAATGGGAGAATGGGTTGAATTGTATTTTAAGAAGACTTAAAATAAATTTACAATAGTTGGTTTTTATTAGAGTACATGAAATCCTAGGTAATTAGTGAGTTATTCAGACAAAAATCTATGATTGACAACACTAACAATACATATATTCAACATGTCATATCCCCAATGGGATGGTGATGTGTCCTCCTTGGTCAGTATTGAGGAGGATGTGAATATACACATATTATTGTGATGACTATTTGAGTGTGAGGGAGTCCCATAGCATAGAACTATCATACCTTTTTGGCACATGACTATGTTTCTCATTTGTTTATATTTTAAATATATGACATTGTTGTTTTAAACTATTTTATATGACTTACAAATTTATATAAACTGTTTTATATAAAATTTTTGTTAATATAATTGTTTAAAGTATTTTACATCATTTGAAATGTAAAGCATGATTTTTTTAATTATTCTTTTGAAATGACAAGACTGTTCATTTAAAATTGAAGTCTGGATTTGGTTAATTAAATGTTGGCATATTATTATGGAATCATTGGTGAGATCCTATTGAGATTTTAGCTCACACCCTACCTGTGACTTTGGGTGTTTTTACATTATCTTCTTCTAGGTTTGAGAAAGGGTATAGATCTACTTGGAGGTGGTAGTAACTATAGATCCTTGGGATTGGAAATTTTTGTCCACTGAGACTTGGGTGTTATCCTATTTTTCTAGTACATTGAGACATAATTTGTGCTTTTTAGGTTTGTTTGACTTCTAGTACACTTATCCTTGTGGTGTTTCCTTGTATTCATACTGAATTTTTTATCTTGCTTCAATTATGTTTGTGGAAAATTCATTCCCACTTTCATATTTTATGATGCCAAGTGCTATTTTCCAACCCATGGGGATCTGGAATGCCCTTCGAGCTATGTCAGGATTGACTCAATTATTGAGTTACCAGGGTATTTGGGTTGGTTTGTGACAATAAGTGGGTTTTTAGAAACAAAGTTGATGAGTCTGGAACCATAGTAAGAAATCAAGCTAGGTTGGTTGCACAAGGATATAGTCAAGAAGAGGGTATTGACTATGAGTAAACTATCGTAGCATTGTCTACACTTGAATCCATTATAATACTTCTTTCCTATGGAACACATTTGGATTTAAAACTATATCAAATGGATGTCAAAAGTTCATTATTAAATTATTATGTTGTTGAGGATTTTGTTGTTGAACAACCCATAGATTTGAAAATCCTCATTTTCAAAATCATGATTTCAAATTAACGAAATATTTATATGGTTTAAAACAAGATCCTAGAGCTTGGAATGATAATATCAAATATTTTCTAATTTTTAAATGATTTTTAAAAGTTATATACAATACTACTCTTTTTATAAAAGGAATTTCAAAATATGTTTTGGTAGTTAAAAATCTATACTGATGATATTTTTTTTGGATATTCTAAAAATTCTTTGGGTACTGATTTTTCTAAGATGATGAAAAATGAATTTTAAATGAGTTTAATGGTGAACTTAATTCATTCTTTGCTTTCAAAATTTTAAAAATAAAGGTGAAATTATTATAAATCAAAGTAAATAAACTAAATACCTTCTAAAACGTTTTTGGTTTGGATAACACTAAAAGTAGTGATACTCGCTTGAGTACTACCTATAAGTTGTATCTTGATGAAACTAAAAAGCCAGTGGATCAAAAAAAATTTAGAGGTATGATTTGAAGCTTTCTATACATAACTACTAGCCGACCTAATATTATGTTTAGTGTGTGTATGTGTGCCTATTATTAATAAAATCCCAAAGAGCCTCATTTACTTTCTGTTAAAATTATTTTCAAATACCTCAAATATACAACCAATTTAGGACTTTTCTACCCTTGAGGACAAGCATTTGACTTAGTGAGTTATTCAGATACTGATTTTGGTGGTTTTAAGATAGATTGAAAAATTACCTATGGAATATGTCATCTTTTGGGGAAGTCACTAGAATCTTGGTGTAGTAAAAAGAAAAATTACATTGCACTATCTACTGCTAAAGCTGAATACATGGATCTAGGAAGTTGTAGTTCAAACATTTTTTGGATGAAACACACATTACTAGACTATGGATATCAATTCATACATGTCCCTATAAATTATGAAAACACAAGTACAATAAATATTTCTAAAAAACTCATTTCTCATTCTAGGAAAAATCATATTGATGTTAAACATTACTTTTTGAGATACAATTTTCAAAAGTGTTATATAATTCTTGAATTCATAAGAACTGAACATTAGCTTACTGATATTTTCACAAATACTTTGAATTATGAGAGATTTAACTACATAAAACATGAATTAGGTATGATAAATTTTTTTTGTCTTTAATCTTGGAGGATCTACTATTGAATAGTCATCGTTGACAAGTCACCATTTATAATTCTCTATTGGAAAAGTCACCATTGGAAAGTCACCATTAGAAATTAAATTTTGGAAATTAAATATTGGATAATTCATCATTGTTAAGTCACCAATGAAAAATCACCATTGTAAATTCACCGTTGGCATGTCACCATTGGGTAAGTCACCATTGGAAAGTCACCATTGGAAATGTCACCATTAGGATGATCCACCGTTGGCATGTCACCATTGGGTAAGTCACCATTGGAAAGTCACCATTGGAAATGTCACCATTAGGATGATCCACCGTTGTTTTTCTAACAGTCTATGTTTCAAGATTTTTTTATCGTTACTAATTTTATATATTATTTTTTATTCTATTTAGTCATTTTTATTTTATTATATTTTACAAATTCAAATACATAAATGATAAATTGGGTTTAAAGTCTAAATTCGAGTCACTTTCGCTCGCGCTTTCTCCCTTCGAATAGTTTCACCTTTCCTTTCTCTCTCGACCTTCAACCTTCTCATGACTTTAATTCAACCCTTCAGTTTTTATATAATGGTGAGAGTCAATCACCCTTCCAATTCATCTTTTTAAGGATCGAGTCCAGTGGACAAGTTATAAGGATAAATGAGTCGAGCTGTTATCGAGCTAAGGAACCCACATCTTGCGAACCACATGGTTGTTGTTGAAAAGTAAGTGGATATTAAATGGTTTCTTTAGTAAGTTATTGGTATTGAGGGTGATCCAGGATGAGGGATGGGTAGACTAGTTCTCTAGAAATTCCATAACATTCTATCCTAGGTTGGTTCATCAATTTTATTAGTTTGCAGAGTTTAGTTTTTGGCAAGAAGAAAGATATGATTCAGAGCATGATAGATTGAATTGAGTATTTTTTGTTCAAAATAATGGGTAAAGTGTATAAATGTGACTCATTGAAGAGTTTTTTAAATATTATCAAGGTAAAATACCATGTGATAGTGAATATTTTTTATGAGGATACAATTCTTGATTTTAATGGTGATAGTACTCTAAGAAGTCCTTTTTTACAGAGTTAGATGGAGAATGAATAATTCTTTTCAAATTTGTTCAACATTTTTTATGTCCCAGAAAAAGGGGACTTTAATAATTTCCATTATCAAGATGTGTACCTTATATTCCTTATTAAATGAGGGGATATAATTAATCTCTACAAATACCTCATGGTGAACATGATGGAAAGGTGTTAGTTATCCTATAGGTCTAATTATCTCATTTAGACTTAGTTGATTTTGTAATGTCCCAGCCTAGGTTCCACAAATCGGTGCCCCAAACCGGTCGGTCACATGACCTCAGGTGAACCTTCCTATATGTTAGAGGCTTCTAGTTAGTAGCTAAGGTATGATAAGTCATTCGTGGGGAGACTATACCCTCTTTGATCAGAGTAATACACTAGTGGAAATTAAAAAAATAATGGAATCAATATATATCAATATCTCAAGATAATCAATATAGGAACATACAATATCCAACTAAAACAGAAAAAATTTAATGCCAATTTATGTGTCAAGTATCTAAACTTCAACTTGAAATAAAGACCCTTACAACCCCCAAGAGGGTCCCAAACCACATCTGGTTACCTAAAACACAATCCATTCCGACTCATCCATCTAACATGGAACCCTTTCACTTAACATGTCCTACATCCATGAAATCTATTTAGGTACCGATCAGGAAGCATGAGTAGGGTGTGATTATAACTCATTAGGCCACCACCAATGGTGTCTAAAAAAATCAAGTCAATAACAAGTGTATGAATTTGTATAAATAAAATTCTAATGCATAAGTAAATGGTTATCACATTATCAATTAAACTTTATTAACCACATATACCATTAGGTTCCCAAGGACACCCATACCATGGTACCTGCTTTAACCTACACCAAGTCAGAACAATATTACATATTAAATTCATAATTTATTTCAGAAAATGGGATTTCATTAACCATTACTTTATAATTTCATTATCATGACTATTTGGAACCATAGTCTAATACCGATGTTTTTGTTGGAACCAAGACTGTTCTTTGCTATAAATGGAGTATGGTTTGGGATTATTTTCAATCCTCAAATGTAAGATCGAGGAGTTTTCAAGGAAAGGGATCTTATAGTTCAATTTTTTAATAGTATTGAATGTGGCATCATTTACCAGTGTTTTCCAAATTTTTGGGTCAAAAAATTTGAAGTTAGCTAGCATCATGAAAAGTGTATTTCCTTAAAGACCTTATGAAAATATGGAAAAGGCATGAGTTTCATTAAGATGAGCTATGTAAATTGTGTTTCATGAAGGATCAAGGAAAGCTAAGAGTGATCTACTTGATAATGATGAGCATCACAAATGATGAAGAATTTGAGCATCATGAATGGTGATTTTGATCTCCATGATTATGAGAATTGGAGCATCGTGGCATGCGATGGTTTGATATAAATATTCACGACATTGATAAATCATGATGGAGCATCTCAAATGATGGAGCTTTGTGAAGGTATTTATAAAAGAACAAGAAAATTCGCTAAGAGGGAGTGGGGAATCATGAATGGCCGACCCTATAAATATAGGGCTACCCTCTTCATTTCATGCGAGTTTTTGATGGAAAATCAAAAAATTATCGGATTTTATGAAGCTAAGGGAGCTTTATGAATCTGGTTTTCTATGTGATCTTGAGTATCGTAAAAATACTATAAGTATTTATTGATTCCAATTATTTTTATTAAAGGGTGCTTCAAAATGATAGGGTATTTTTCATTGAATCTGTGAGCTTTATGAAGGAAGTTTGTTCTGTGAAGGTAGGGAGATTCATGAAGGCAGGGAGCTTCATGAATGAGTGGGCTTTATGAAATACAGTTTTGAATATTAGTTTTTTAGTGAATAGGTATTTTAAAGTTCATAAACTAAGGTCTATAGTGCAAGTAGAGTCTCATTCTAGATAAGGACAATGAATTTAATTCCAATCCATTGATGCGACCTTAAATTCAATAAACCAAGTTTGAATTCTCTCAAATCAGTGAGCTAGAGGGAGTCGACAGAAGTGTTCTAAGGGAGTAGTGTGTTATCCATAAAATCTTTTAAAGCTAGTATTCCTATCATAGAGTGACTATGTATGAACTCTTTTATTCCACAACTAGTGATGATTAGTGGATTTTGGTATGACCGACACACTATAGGTGTATGATCCTTAGGCTATCCCTTACTAGTGAACCAATTACAATTGTTGTGTGATCTTTTTTCATATGGTTGTTTTTTTTCTGCACGTTCCCTTCAGATAGGTTTAATTGGTTCCTACCAATGTAGGAACAAGATCCGTTACTTTTGAAAAAAAATACACCCTAATTTACCCATCCCCTCTCAGGGTGTTCCAGGGTCCTTCAAGTGGCATCAGAGGGAGGTTGTTAGTGTTAAATATATCCTACTTTGTTGTCATGAAGAACTCATTAAATGTTAGGGTATCACCCCTATTTTTTGGAAGAAACTTCTATATTTGGAATAATAGAATGAGATACCATCTAAGATATCTTAGAATGGAGGTACTCTTTGCTAATGCACAATGGATTCAGGTAACTGATGCAACAAGACTATTTATGACTAAAATAGATATGAAAATTATTAATGCAGATGCCAAATCAAAAACTGCTCTTTCTGTATCACTTTCTGATCAAATCTATCTAAAGTTAAGGAGTTTCACCTCAACCAAGTCTATTTAGGAAAATATGGAAAATATATATGAAGGTGATAAAAAATGAAGGAGGCCAGACATCAAGTGTTGCACATATGGTTTGATAATATGAATATGCATCCTAATTAAAATGCAGATACATTTTTCAATCGAATTACTGGATTCCTAGCAGAAATTCGAGGGCTTGGTGAAGAGATTAAAGACATTGAAATTGTAAATAAAAATAATGATAAGACTTCCACCTCTTTACAATTAAAAAGTTTCATACCTTTATGAAATGGATCTTTCAAAACATTCCTTGGATGATCTGCTGAGCAGTGTGGTAGCATATGAAATGGGAGTGAAACCAGAGGACACAACAAGTCATGTTAACTAGGATATGGAATTCAAATCCATAGAAAAACGCGAGATTTTATAAGATAGTGTTAGTGGAGGTAATGAAGAATATGAACCCATTTCTATCTTTTCCAAGAAATTAAAGATAGGATAAGGGTTATTTGAAGTAAATATTTCCTTGGCATGTTTTTGTTGTGGAAGATTTGGTCACATTGCCTCTCGGTGCTCAAGGAAGTTCGATGATGAAGAAAGTGAAGTAGGAAACTCACATAAGCCTCAAAAAAGGGTTTCTCAAAAGGGAGACATCAAATCTGGAAAGGAATTAAAGAGAAAGAGTTTTTTCTATAAAGAAGAAGATGATGAAAATGAATTTTTTGAGGAAGAAGAACCAGAGTTTAAATCTAGAACCCAATAATCTATGATGGCTATAGTTGAAAATTTATATTTATCAAAATATAAATCTAGATATAATCAGTTGATTTCTAATACTTATCTCAAGATGAAACTTGAAGATTCTATTGGTGAGATTGAGAATCAAAGAAATAGAGTAAAAAATTGTATAGAAGTCATGGAAGATTCATCAAAATATGTTGATAGAATGGAAGCTGAAATTAATTGACTGGAGGAAGCAGTAAAAGAACATTCAACATCCTTTGAAATCTTTAAAGATATAGTATAACTTAAGATCATAATTAAAGAACTGGTAAAGGTCATCAATGAACTTACATCTAGACAAGAGGATAAGTCAAATACTATTGAGGGACTTGAATAAGAAGTTGTTAATCTTAGGAGTAAACTTGAAATTGAATTAAACTCAAAAGAAACAAAGAAGAAAATAAAGTTTGGAAGATTCTCAGATAATGAACTACTGGAGAGATATAAGAGTGGTTATGAAGGTGTAGATAATTCTATGAATGATCAAAGATCCACATTCATGGGAAAAAGTGGAATTGGATGTGATGCTAAAACATAAAATGCTTGAAATTAAATAGGCCAAAATAAAGGCAAGCTGAAATTTGTACATATCGCAAAGTCACCTAAAGTCCTAACAAATGAAGACTCAAATAAAATTGAAAGGAGAACAAAAAACTATCCCTAGGTATCTAAAAGTGATATATAGTCAAAATATTTTTCCAAGAAATGGGAAATGAGGAGGAATATAAGTGAGAATACATTTCCTCTTATGAAATGTCAATTTTACGGCTATCTAGGTCACACCAAGTCATACTGTGAAGAGGTAAGGAGCTATTTGAATGGTGAAGAACTAGGAAGTAAACAAATGAGAATGAATTCTTATTCTACATCCTATAGAAGAAATATATTTTATGGATATTTCTTCCACTTCTCTATCTTTGGCCATAAATCTATTAATTGCAGGTATAAGAAAGGTGGAAAGGATACCTATATAACTCAGAGAAAAGTCAATACTCACCAACTAGATGGTGTTTCTCTTACAAATAGGTTTTCTACTTAGAAGAAAAATATGAGTATGATGAACCAATACACATGGAAAAGAGAGTGGAAAGACCATATTTACCTTCCACTCAATCAAATATTTTGTCACACCCGGACTTTTCACTACGTCATGTTTCAAATTTCTAATTTCATCTTATAATTTTATATGCTTTTAATTATTTTTTTTCTTTTTATACGAAATGAGGGCCAAGCCCGACTGGGGTTTCGTGCTTTTTGCGCTGATAAATATGTGTTTCGGCCTTGATGGTGTTCGACGCGCTGCTGTTGAAGCCGGGTGACCCCGATTGGTTCCCCCGCACGCCTGCCCGATGTTCAAAATAATTAAATAAAAGGAATAAATAATAAATAAATAAAATTAAATGAGTGGTAAAATAAAAAAATAAAATAAAATAATAAAAGTGTGATAAAATTTAATGAATTTTTGTTTTAATGATAAGAATAAGTATATTAATATTATTTGAGGATATTATTATCGTTATTATTGTTTGTTCGAAAGATAATAATTTATTTAAGTTATTATTACTATTCCAATTATTATTATTTTTATTATGTTAATTATTATCATTAGTATTATTATTATTATTATTATTATTTGTTTTTATTTTCTTTTTATTTATTTATTCTTCTTTTCTTTCTTTATTTGTTTTTTTTCTTCTTTACTGCGTTGAGACCTAGCCCCCCCATACCCCATTTCTTTTTTTCTCTGTCGAAGCCTCCCCCCTTCTAGGGTTCTACCCGCGCCGCCCCCTCCTTGGACGACACCTCCTCCGGCGCCACTCCCCTCCGGCGCTGCACACCCCTCTGGCGAGCTTGAGTCATCATCCCGGCTCTCCTCGCACCACCTCGCACCGCCCCCTCTTCGGCTCGAGCCGCTGCACGGACCAACGCATGCCCTCTTTTTTCTTACCGACCCCCCTGCTCCTCCCGGCCGTCCTGCGATGCACCGACCGCCACTTCCTAGCATCGTATGACAACCACCTCCCCACCGGACTCTTGATATGTCCGACGACCGCCGCCCTGCGCCCACCCCTGCTGTCCGCGATTAACTCCGGCGTGCTACCTCATATGTCGGCCAGCGCCCTGTCCTTCTTCTGCACAAACAGCCCCCTTCAGTTGTGTATTCTCCTTCTCCTCCTTCTTCTTTTCTTTTTTTCTTTCTTGAGTTTTTGTCACTTTTTACAGCGGGTATGAGGCTCAGGTTTATGGTAAATTATTGATGTTTTTGGTTCTATTGTTTGATTTAGGGTCAATTTGGGTTTGTTTGTGTTACGGTTGGCATGCGGCAGTCCTTGTGCACCACGTTCATGAAGTCGGCTACACTAAGGTATGTTATTCCATGCCTTAACACCATTAGATGAATTTAATATGCATGATTGAATTTATTATTTTGTTCCTAAATTGATTTTGTGGTGCGAGTGATGTCTTTGTTTTGGAATGGTTGGTGTGTTTCGGTTCTATTTTAATGCACTTGTCGATATTTGTTTCTAAGGTTCTTTTCACGTTTGTTGTGGTGTGTTGGATGAACAATTGGAGTAACACACTAAATTTTGTGGAGTCTTCAACACCTGAGGTAGGTGGTTCCGCGTTTAAACATTACTTAATGAATTAATTTGCTATCTTAGTTAATTTTTGATGTTCTTTGATTAATTATTTTGGCTGCGAATTTGGTTTTCATGAATTTTTTCATGTGTTAATATTTTTCTGGTAGTATGTTTATATGGGTGGATGCGTTCATTGGCGGAAATCTTAATTTTAGTCAATTGTTAGTGTTTTACAGCATGTTCAGTTAGCCTTTTCATATGTGAAAAGTGAAATGTTTGTGTTCTAGAGTTTTTATAAAGTTTGAGTTTGCTTTTGTGAAAATGTGCAAAGTGCACAGTTTAGGATCTAGTGTAGCGTTCATATGCGTTTGTTCAAAAAGGGAATTTGAGTGCGTCTTTGGTGTTTAGAGTCATGTTTTATCTTCTGGTTTGCTTAATAAAATTTCTATTGTTTTTTTAATCGGTAAAATGTGTTTTTAATAGTGTGGTTGGGTTATTAATTGATGAAAGTGGTGCAATTTGTGTTCTTGATGTGGAATTGAGTGTGTCTGGTCATGAAAGAGGGTTGAGTTGTTTTTATGTGTTAAGTCGTGTTATGTTTCTTTTTAAATAATTTTTTTACCAAGAATTTAATATGATTTAATAAAATTATTAACGATTAAAAATTTAATGTGTTTTAAATAAACAATTAATAGAGATGAAGAAATTGTTTTAATTGAGTTGGGTAAAGTCTTTTTCCATGCGTACTTTGTCAAATGGTTTTCGGTGTGTGTGGAAGTGTGGCGTTGGGTTTATGTTACACCCTATTTGTTTTATTTGTTTGAGTTTGACATGAAATGTGAAGTTGGAACATCTTGAGCACAAAAGGGGAATCCTGGGTACTAGGTGGGAGGACTAGACTAGCATGCTAGTGATTTGAGAGTGGCCCTGACCCAGATTCACTCAGCTGGATTGACTCTTACAACACTAAATAAACTTTGGATGATGACTGGAGACCACTAGGTTATGGATGTGTTTCACTACTAGTGGATCGTGCACGTGAACGTATGATATGGATTCTTTGGTACACTGAGACGTGACGTTCTAGGGCCCCACATAGCTTTAGTCCCTTTAGGTCCTCTCCCACTTTTGGTGCTCCTGGACTACTATACACCCACCGTCAGCATACAATGCAACTTTTGTGTTTTTGTGAAGTTTTGGGTTTTTTTTCTTTTATGCAAGGGTGTTTTCTTTTATTTAAGTTGTTTTCTTTAAAATAATTTTCTTTATAGAAAATGTTTCTTTAAAGTTGTTCAAGCTTTGATGTCCTTTCATTTTTTAGCCTGCAAATGCATTTTTCATTTAATTTTTATACATGGAACCTTTTTATTGGGCGACGTCCTACTGGGCTTTTGGATCACACCCTACATACACCTTTGGGTGTATGTAGACTTTGTTTCTTGTGTATTCTAGGTTGTGACATCGTGATCAGTGATGGTGGTTCGGATTGTTGTCGGTCTCCTTTGGAAGGTTGGTGTGGGTAGCTTGGAGGTATGACTTATCATGTCGTTTGGAGTCTTGAGATAGAGTTTTTAGTTTTCTGTCTTGGTTGTAGTTCAATTTTGGTTTTAGTTGACATGCAAACTCTAAAACTGGTTACAGTGTAAAGGCGTGTTTGGTTTCCTATTTCCAGTTCTAGTTTGTTTATCTTGTTAATTTTCCTTCTATCTTTTATTTTGGGTAAATAATTCCCATGTAATATTTGATACCTAGGAACTTGTGCCATCCCGTGGGGATTGGGAACGCCCTTCGGGCCATGACGCGGACCGGGTTGGGCACCAGGTCAGATGGCGACCCGGCCTGGTTCGTGACAAAATGGTATTAGAGGGAGGTTTTCTCTCTTGGGTTGTGTTCTTTTGGGGTAGAGTCATGGTAGACTTGAGTTAAGGTTGTCGGGACTTGACGTCCTGGCTACGAGTAAGGTGCCTAGCCAGCACACCTCATGGCGAGACTCATGTTACCAGAGTATATTGAGGTTTGTCTGAATTTTTGGTCGTTGCGGTTAATCTTGTCTTGGGGAAACAAAAAGGGAGTAGGGTCAGTGGTCTTAGTGAGCTCGCAGGGTCTGGAAAGCCTTGTGGAGCCGGGGAAACTATCCTAAAATACTCTCTGTGGCCAGTGGTGTGATTGGCGTATGGCTTCCATCCATATTCTCCAATCACCCGCTGACACTAGTTTCCTCCTGCATTGTTTCTCGTCTCTTTGCTTTGGATTTGTGGAAATTTGGTTTTTAAGTAAAAATGTTTTGGTATTGGAAAATGTTTTCACATGAAGTGTTTTGAAAATGAAATGACATGCAAGGTTTGAAAAGCGTGGGTTGAATGTTTTGGTTTTGAAAAATGGAAAGGTTTGGTTTTTATTCTTGGTGTTCTCAGGGGAAACCACATGCATGAATGCATATGGGAAAGAGAAAGGGTTAATGGCATGAGCGGATGAGTTCCTAGATGGACATGGGGTGGGTGCCAGTGCGGTACGAGAACATGCATGTGCAAGGCCCATGGGACACCATTGGTGTTTGTTCAACCCACTAGCTTCGTTTATTTTCAAAAAAGATTTGTTAAAGGAAAAAAAATTGGTGTTTTAATAATCAGTGGTCGTGTCATGTGTACTTTTATATTGGGAAGTGTTGGATGTGAGGCGTTTCGATCTGAGAATCCTTTTTGACTGATTTGTGTCCTGATTCTAAATTCTTATTTGTAAGTTGGTATGTTTTCGTGTAGTTTGTGAATTCTTTTGAAAGTTCTTAGGGAATCCCTTTCAGTGGTTCCCCCGCATGTTTAGTGTGTGATTCTGGTATGTATTGACCACTGAACTAGTTTGGTTGGGTCCATGGTTTTCTTTCTCAACTAGTGTACGCCCCCATAAAGCGTTGACATGTGATTAAAGTGTGGCCACATGAAATTCTCCATTGGTTGACCCTCCAGTTGATTAGAGGAATCCCTTCTTGAATTCTAGAATTGAACCCACCTCTCCTTTTTATAGCTAAGCGCATCCTCTCGCAGTGGGATGACTGATGCGAGGGGAGATGAAGGGAGTTTTGGTCTTTTGAGTGTCTGACTCATCGAGTATGAAGTTTGACACTGTCGTGTTTGAAGGTTCCCCCTGGAAACGGATAAAGGAAAACCAGTGTGGTAGGGTGAAGGCGGTTCAGAATTTTCAGTGTTGACTAGTGTATTGAAGGGCTGTATAGTATTTTCATCGGCTGCAAGGGTCATGTTCAGTGACGTCTTGCAGTGTGAGTTCTCTTTGATTGTCAAGGGTGAAGTTTGACCTCATTAATTTGAAAGTTCTGTTTGGAAATGGTGAAGGAGATTCCAGTGGGGAAAGGTGGAAGTAGCCTAGAGTGGTCGGTGCGTGCCACTATTCTAAATGACCTTTGGTCCTTCGTTGGTTTCGTTTAAGAAAGGGTCTGCGTTAGGCCACTAGTGTAGCAGACCCAGTCACATGGGGATGATACGGTCAATTTCAGGAATCAAGTGTTGTTTAGGACTCAGTTTGAAGTCCCTCTCCATATAATGTTCCTCTCAATAGCAATGGTCATGTTCAGGTTACTATTTGTGATGTCGTGTTTTCATCCAGTGTGACAAAGGGTGATGCGCATGCACCATTTCAGCTCTTGTGTTGGTGAATGTTCCGTGTATGATCAGTTGGATGTCGTAATGTGTTGTGTTTTCTAGTGTTGTCTCGGTTGCAGTGTGGTTACGTGTGACACTAAAAGGAGAAGCTCCATTCGGGAGTCTTCCATGCCTGACTACGAGGCAAAATATGCTTCAAACATTAGGGCTCAAGCCATAGGCCACGGAGTGAAGCTGGCGCGTGGTCAGGAACCCCATGAGTGTATGGGACGCTGACTTTATTTTAGTCATCGGTGTTGAAAGTGAAATCAGCTTAAATTGTTTTCTACAGTTGTCCTGTTTTTAATGAACCATTTGGTTGCGTAAGGTTTCAGTGACTATGCAGAGGCATGTCCTCCTCGATGCCTTGAAGTCTTGGGGGTAGCGTCCCATCAGATGTAATCACTTTTAGTGGTCCTTGAGAGTCTGTTGGGGAAATCAGTCCCAAAATTCAATAATGCTCATCCTAGGATGTGTATGTGTTTGTCGGGTCTTAGGTCGTGGTTTTGACACCTGGGTGGTCAGGCCCCTCCCTCCCCTCCCCTTGTGGTGGGGTGTTTAGCCACCATCGATAATTTTTCAAAGTTCTGTATCCTATGTTTGTTCTAATGGTGGTGAGACCCATGATGGGTCTCACACAAAGGTCTCTGGAATAAATCAGTGTTGGCCTTTCCTGAATGGTGGAGAGTCCGTCCGGGCCTCCCCATGTTGGTTTTCTAGTCTCGCATTGGGCGTTGGTAAGTTATTAATGGTGGGGAGACCCATATTGGGTCTCTCATGAATGTATCTAGAATGAATCAGTGCTGGACTTTTCTTTAATGCAAAGGAGTCTGCTCGAACCTCCCCGTGTCGGATTTCCAGTCTCATTTCGAGTGCCATTGAGTTCCTAATGGTGGGGAGCCCCTCGGGCCTCCCCATGTTGATCTTTTGCTTCAGTTTTTAAATATGGCTTGGTGATAAGTGATAAGAGTGTTCCTTAGATGTGGTTTGATCTTGTTAGTTCATTCTATCCCAATGGTGTGGTTTTCGTTTAATAGTGTTTGAGTTGTTTCGTCTTGTGAGGTTGGTTTCTACGAGTGCGAGAGTCGCTTTCCTGGATCAGTCAACTGGAGGCGTTTTAGCTCTTTGGGGTGGGCAACACATATCAGAAAGTCTTTTTACGCATTTCTTGAGGTTTTCATTTGAGTCACTTTCTCTAGGCACGATGCTTCTGCCTCCTTTTTCTTGTAGATCGTGGGGATACTCTTTGAACCTTAGTAGGGTATCGGTTTCTACTTTGGGGTTCAGCCTTATTTGTGGATTTCCGCGGACGAAAAGATTTACGGTGGGGAGATTTTTCACACCTGGAATTTGCACTGCATCATGTTTTGAATTTTTAATTTCATCTTACAATTTTATCTACTTCTAATTATTATTATTTTTCTTTTTATACAAAATGAGGGCCGAGCCCGACTGGGGTTTCATGCTTTTTGCACTGATAAATATGTGTTTCGGCCTTGATGGTGTTCGACGTGCCGCTGTCGAAGCCGGGCAACACCGCTCGGTTCCCCTGCACGGCTGCCTGATGTTTAAACTAATTAAATAAAAGGAATCAATAATAAATAAATAAACTTAAATGGGTGGTAAAATAAAAAAATAAAATAAAAATAATAAAAGTGTGATAAAATTTAATGAATTTTTGTTTTAATGATAAGAATAAGTATATTACTATTATTTGAGGATATTATTATCGTTATTATTGTTTGTTCGAAGGACAATAATTTATTTAAGTTATTATTATTATTCCAATTATTATTATTATTATTATTATGTTAATTATTATCATTAGTATTATTATTATTATTACTATTTGTTTTAGTTTTCTTTTTATTTATTTATTCTTCTTTTATTTATTTGTTTTTTCCTTCTTTTCTTCATTGAGACCTAGCCCCCCCATACCTCGTTTCTTTTTTCTCCGTCGAAGCCTCCCCCTTTCCAGGTTTCTGCCCGCACCGCCCCCTCCTTGGACGACACCTCCTCCGGCGCCACTCCCCTTCGGTGCTGCACACCCCTCCGGTGAGCCTAAGCCATCGTCCCGGCTCTCCTCGCACCACCTCGCGCCGCCCCCTCGACCCCTCTTCGGCTTGAGCTGCTGCACGGACCAACGCATGCCCTCTTTTTTCCGACCGACCCCCCTGCTCTTCTCGGCTGTCCGGCGACGCACCGACCACCGCTTCCCAACCTCGTCTGACAACCACCTCCCCACCGCAATCTTGATCCATCTGGAGACCGCCGCCCTGGACCCTCCCCTACTATCTGCGATTAACTCTGGAGTTCCACCTCCTATGTCGGCTGGCGCCCTCTCCTTCTTCCGCACAAACACCCCCCTTCAGTTTTGTATTCTCCTTATCCTTCTTCTTCTTTTCTTTTTTCTTTCTTGAGTTTTCGTCACTTTTTATAGTGGGTATGAGGCTCAGGTGTATGGTAAATTGTTGATGTTTTTGGTTCTATTGTTTGATTTAGGGTCAATTTGGGTTTGATTGTGTTGCGGTTGGCATGCGGCAGTCCTTGTGCACCACGTTTGTGAAGTCGGTTACACCAAGGTAAGTTATTCCGTGCCTTAACACCATTAGGTGAATTTAATATGCATGATTGAATTTATTATTGTGTTCCTAACTTGACTTTGTGGTGTGAGTGGTGTCTTTGTTTTGGAATGGTTGGTGTGTTTTGGTTCTATTTTGATGCACTTGTCAATATTTGTTTCTAAGGTTCTTTTCGCATTTGTTGTGGTGCGTTGGATGAGCAATTGGAGTCGCGCACTAAATTTTGTGGAGTATTCAACACCTGAGGTAGGTGGTTCCACATTTAAACATTACTTAATGAATTAATTTTCTAGCTTAGTTAATTTTCAATGTTCTTTGATTAATTATTTTGGGTGCGAATTTGGTTTTCATGAAGTTCTTCATCTGTTAATATTTTTTTGGTAGTATGTTTATATGGGTGGGTGTATTCATTGGCTGAAATCTTACTTTTAGTCAATTGTTAGTGTTTTATAGTGTGTGCAATCAGCCTTTTAATATGTTCAAAGTGCAATGTTTGTGTTCTAGGGTTTTTATAAAGTTTGTGTTTTCTTTTGTGAAAATGTGAAAAGTGCACAGTTTATGATCTAGTGTAGAATTCATATGCGTTTGTTTAAAAAGGGAATTTGAGTGCGTCTTTGGTGTTTAGAGTCATGTTTTATCTTCTGGTTTACTTAATAAAATTTCTAGTGTTTTGTTTAATCGGTAAAATATGTTTTTAATAGTGTAGTTGGGTTATTAATTGATGAAAGTGGTGCAATTTGTGTTCTTGATGTGGCGTTGGGTGTGTCTGGTCATGAAAGAGGGTTGAGTCATTTGTGTGTGTGTTAATCCGTGTTATGTTTATTTTGAAAGAATTTTTTTACCAAGAATTTAATATGATTTAATAAAATTATTAATGATTAAAAATTTAATGTGTTTTAAATAAATAATTATTAGCAATGAAGAAATTGTTTTAATTGAGTTGGGTAAAGTCTTTTGTCGTGTGTACTTTGTAAAATGGTTTTCGGTGTGTGTGGAAGTGTGGAGTTGGGTTTATGTTACAACCTATTTGTTTTATTTGTTTGAGTTTGACATGAAATGTGAAGTTGGAACATCTTTAGCACAAAAGGGGAAGCCTAAGTACTAGGTGGGCAGACTAGAATAGAGTGTTAGTGATTTAGGAGTGGCCCCGGCCCAGATTCACTTAGCTAGATTAATGCCTACAACACTAACTAAACTTTGGATGATGACTGGAGACCACTAGGTTATGGATGTGTTGCCCTACTATTAGATCGTGCATGAGAATGTATGATATGGATTCTTTGTACACTGAGACGTGAGGTTTTAGGGCCCCACACAGCTTTAGTCCCTTTAGGGCCTCCCCCACTTTTGGTGCTCCTGGACTACTATACACCCACCTTTGGCGTATGGTGCAACTTTTGGGTTTTTGTGAATGTTTGAGTTTTTTTTCTTTTATGCAAGGGTGTTTTCTTTTATTTAAGTTGTTTTCTTTAAAAGAGTTTTCCTTATAGAAACTGTTTCTTTAAATTTGTTCAAGCTTTGATGTCCTTTCATTTTTTAGCCTGTAAATGTATTTTTCATTTAATGTTTATACGTGGAACCTTTTTATTGGGTGAAGTCCTACTGGGATTTTGGATCACACCCTACATACACCTTTGGGTGTATGTAGACTTTGTTTCTTGTGTATTCTAGGTTGTGGCATCATGCTCAGTGATGGTGGTTCGGATTATTGTCGGTCTCCTCTGGCAGGTTGGTGTGGGTAGCTTGGAGGTATGACTTCTCATATCATTTAGAGTCTTGAGATAGAGTTTTTAGTTTTCTGTCTTGGTTGTAGTTCCCTTTTGGTTTTAGTTGAATTGGAAACTCTAAACTTGGTTACAGTGTAAAGGCGTGTTTGGTTTCCTGTTTCCAGGTCTAGTTTGTTTATCTTGTTTATTGTCCTTCTATATTTTATTTTGGGTAAATCATTCCCATGTAATGTTTGATGCCCGAGCACTTATTCCATCCCGTGGGGATCGAAAACTCCCTTCGGCCCATGTTGCAGATAGGGCTGGGCACTGGGTCAGATGGCGACCCGGCCTGGTTCGTGACATATTTCATGGAAGGAAAGAAAGAAAGTCGAGAAATCCAATCTTGAAAAAGTTACTCTCAAAGCTACAAAGAATAGTAGAACCTAGATTCTTAATAGTAGGTGCTTATCCCATATTAAAGGAAATATATACCTATTAATGAATTTTAAGAAAAGGGTTTATGAAATAGAAAGGTTTGGTAGTGATGGTTCTTTGAAGATCAAAGAAAGTGGAAGTACTGAACTCGCAAATAATGAGGTGAATAAAACTGAAGTACTCTATATGGACAATCTGTGTCATAATATTCTAAGTGTGAGTCAACTATGTGACTTAGAACTGATGGTTACATTTAATCAAAATGGGTTCACTATCAAAGTAAAATAAAGAATTCTCTTATGAAAGGATGTTGAACAGACAACAACTTATATCAGGTTGATAGTAAAGAGAATATTTTCTATACGATAGTTAAAGATGAAAATGACTTGTGGCACTAGAGGTTGGGTCATATTAATCAACTAGACATAGAAAAGATATCTAAGATGAATTTATTCGTGGATATCCCCAATCTAATGTGTTAATGGGAAAAGACTTATGATGCTTTCATATGAGGGAAGTTGGTATGCAGTTCATATTGACCAAAGAAAAAAAGGGCATCAAATCATCTTAATATCATCCATAAAGATGTACGTGTTCTAATAAATGTTGTTGGAACATATGGAGAAAGGTACTTCATTATTTTCATTGATTATTATAGTATAATGTCTTGTGTGATTGTTATTCATAAGAAATGGAAAGTACTTTATTGCATTAAAATGTATCGATGAATAGCCTAGAATGATATTGGACAGATAATAAAAGTTATACAGTATAACAATGGAGGGGAATACATATCCATTGATTTTAAAAATTACCTAGAGAAACATGGATTACAACATGAGGTGGTTTCTGTGAGAACCCCACAAAAAAATTGAGTTGTTGAGCGTAGGAATCGACATGTAAACAATATGGCCAGAACTATGTTAATCGAGAGTCGTATCTCATTCCATTAATGAAAAGAGGCTATTCAAACTACAATGTATACTCAAAATCGAACAGGGATTTATATGGTAGAAACCATGACACCATATGATATTTTTCAATGAAGGAATCCCTCTTTGAAGTATTATTTTTGTTTTTAGAAGTAAATGTTTCATTCGAAACTAAGAAGGAAATCAAGGGATGTATGGTGATATTGTAGATGAAGGAACATTCCTTAGATATTCAATGAATAAAAAATCCTACAAATGATTCAATAACCATATTGAAAGAATTGTTGAAAGTAGTGATGTCAAGATCATTGAAAATAGGACCACAAATACCTTGAGGGGATCATACGTTGATGTGATTGAAGATATATAAGACAATGAACATGGGACCAATTCAAATTCATAAGTAGAGAAAAGAGTGAAAAACATTTAGATGTTACAATATGATGTTGATTCAAAAGAAGAATTAGAAGAGGAAACCATGGCTGAAGAAAATTCTTCTGAACCTCATAAGAGAAATTGAAGAGCATAAATTGATCAATCCAAAATCATTAGGGATTAGAAAACACCCACACATATACGAAGAATGAGGAATAATACACAATATGCTTTCTTATCAATTGTGGAACTAACCTCGTTTGAAGAAGCTTTAAATGATGAATCATGGGTGAATTCCATGAATGAAGAGTTTGATTATATTTATAACAGCTAGACATGGGATCTTTTTTAGAGACCCAAAATTCACAATGTGATTGGTATGAATTGTATTTTCAAGAATAAATTCGATGATCATGGTAATGTGACCAGAAATAAGGCATGATTTGTGTGTAAAGGATATTCACAGATTGAAGGTCTTGATGTTGAAGAAAATTTTTCTCTGGTAGCTAAACTAGAGTCAATCAGACTCTTTATTTCCATGGAAATTCAAATAGGATACAAATAGTATCAAATGGATATCAAAACAGCTATCTTGAATGGTGTTCTTGAAGAAGAAGTAAACATTGAACAACCAGTGGGTTTTCTTCTTGGTAATGATTAAATAAATTTTTGCAGATTAAAGAAGTCACTATATGGCCTAAAATAGGTACCATGGGCATGGTACTCTTAGTTGGATTCTTATCTAAATAAACTCTAATTTAAAAGAGGAAGAGTGAATCACAATCTCTATGTAAAGAATTCTCAAAAAGATCAGTTCATGGTATTGGTGTATGTAGATGATATTATATTTGGTGGAAGAAGATATGGATTAGTGGATGAATTTTATAATCACATGAAATCAGAATTTGAAATGTATATGATTGGTGAACTCACATACTTCTTGGGGATGAAAGTGATTTAGAGGAAATACCACACTTTTATTTCTTAGGAAATTATTCCAGAGAGTTTCTGAAAAAATTTAATATACATGACTCCAAACCAATGTCAAATTTGATTTTGGATGGGAAAAAACTGGGAAAACATGAGTATGAGACATCTTTAGATCCAACAATGTATAAGAGAATCATTGGAAGCTTATTGTACCTGACTATGAAATAGTTATATATTGTCTTTGTAACGTGATTAGTAGACCACTTTCAAAGTAATAAAAATGAATAACATATGTGTAAAGACCCGTAAAATTCAAGGGAATTTTTTTCTTAATTTTCTTTAGAATTTTACAAGAGCGCGGTTTCAGACGGCACCTGATTCCGAGGCCCGGAGTGCCCGGAATTAATTTCCGAAGTTTGGCTCGGGTACGTTCAGTGAACGAACGAGCAGGAATTCCTAACTTTTGATCCGGTGCTCGGAATTGAAATCCGAGGGCACCGATGAACTCGCAGCGCCGATATTCGCTTAAAGAGACCTTTTCGGGAGTTGCGTTTGTTGCGGGTTGAAAGTTAAGTTTTGGGGTTTTCAGTTGAGTTAAATAAAATTTGTGTAAGACAAATTTTATTTTTAGTTTGTTAAAAACCTACCTAGGGGGGTTGGAAGTGGGACCCACACCCACTTAACCTCCCTTGGGAGGATTAAGTGTGGTGGGGCCCACACGAACCCCTAGACTTTTCAAGTTCCCTTAACCCCCCTCTTTATTGGCTTAAGTTACTCTTAATTAATTATGGGAGTTAAGTCTTTTTGAATTTCAAACTTTGAAATTCTTTTGTGTTATGTGTTAATAAAATAAGAGGTAGTCTTATTTTATTTTGAGTTATTTGTTTGTCATTTTGAGAGCTCCTCTTCATCTTCAAGCTCTGACAAAGAACGAAGAACGCTCAAACTCCGACGAAGAACGACGCCTCTTTTCTTCGTCCTCGGAGTTAACAAGAGGGAACGCCGCTTCCTCCTCGGACCATCTTCGTCGGCAAACGAAGATCCGCCAACGACGTGTCTCCTCGGGCATATCTCTTCGTCAACGGATTTGACGAACGACGACCGCGACGCCCGACCTCCGCGACGCCGTCTTCCGCGGAACGTAGACGAATCTTCGAATCTTAAACCCGAGGTAGGGGTTGTTGATTTCATTTTGGTTTCCTTATTTCTTTTCTTGCTCGTGAATCGCATGTCTACGTGAGACATTTAAATATTTTATATAAGTGTTATTGTTAACGCGAGGGGGGCCGGACCGCACGAACACGGCCGAACCCCCCTCCATCGTTTATGTTTATTCATGCGGGTGGAAGCAAGTGGCGTGGTGCCGTCGCACCACGCGGATGATCGTACAAATAATTTACGCGGCGCCGTCGCGCTACGTCAAGGAAAAATCTTCAAGAACGCGCCGCCGTCGCGCCGCGTTGAAAAGAATCATGGCATGGCGAAAGGGGCGCGGTGCCGTCGCACCGCGCCGGACGACGAACACCGCGGCCGGTTCCGGGCCGCGGCGGGACGAGAAGACCGCGGCCGGTTCCGGGCCGCGGCGGAAGAGGAGACCGGCGGCCGGGCCGCCGGCGTCGGAAGTCGAAGGCGGGACCGGAATTTCCGGTCCCGTTGGTAAAAACCGGCCGGCCAGCTGGCCGGCCGGATGACATAAAACCGGGGGAATAAATCCCCCGGCCGGTTCAACAAAACCCCCCTCTTAATGAGGGGGGGCGGTTCTTGAGGGAAGGGGGCAGCCGCCCCCTTGGTTCGGCGCCAGCAGGCCCCCCCATGTGAGGGGGGGCGGTTTTAAAAGAACCGGCGCGACACGAAGGCCGCGCCACTTTGAAGAACCGCGGGGCTTAGCCCCAGCGTGCGCAGCCCCACGTGCGGCGCCAGGCGCCGCCGCCGCCGCCGCCCGCCGCCGCCGCGGCCCGCCGCCGCCGCCCCCGCGCCGCCGCGCCGCCGTCGCCGCCGCCGCCGGCCGCCGCGCCGCCGCCGGCCGCCGCGCCGCCGCCGCACCGCCCCAGGGGGGGGGGGGGGGTCGGGCCGGGTCGGCCCGGACCCGGACCCCCCGTTTCGAACCAGTTTTGGTTTTTGGCTCATAACTTGAGCCTCGGACCTCCGAATGACGAACCATCTACGGCAACGCGATCCTTGGATCGAGACGGTCGTTTCGGTATATCGCACTCAAGGTTTCGGTTTACTTTGAGTTCGGCCGGGTTGGTTCGTTCACGAAACCAACCGGGCCTTCGGAGCGGAAACGCTCATATCTTGAGCTACGGACATCCGATTGACGCGCCGTCAGTCGCGTTGTGTTCCTCTTAGTGAGACGGATCTTTTGGCATACTCCGCCCGAGGTTTGGACGTAGGTGGAGTACGGTCGGGTTGGTTTTGCCTTAAAAACCAACCGGGCCCCGGAGACGAAAATGCCAATAACTCTCAGACCGGGCGTCCGATCGACGCGCCGTCTGTTACGTTGAGTTCCTGTTGACGATACGGAACTTTTGGATACATCAACTTCGGTCTTCGTGACAGTTGATGTATCAGCCTCTCGGCTCATGGAGCGGACCCTCCGTACGAGTTTGCTGTGTGCGGGAACCCTAGTGCTGGCTGCGACTGTTCTACTGCTACTGTGACTGCGACGACGACAGTACAGAGATCCTGTGTGGATTTGACGACGACAGTACAGAGATCCTATGTGGATTCGACGACGACGACTTCAGCACTCAGCGATCCTACGTGGATCAGTGCTACAGGTCCTGTGTGGGCCTGATCCTGTGTGGGTCCTTGCGCTCAGCGGTTCTGTGTGAGCCAGCGCCTACAGGTTCTGTGTGAGCCCAATCCTGTGTGGGTCTTCTGTGGGGGTTAGTTACCTATCGATCCTTCGTGGGTCCGAAGAATTAGATGGATCAGTGATCATCTTTATCGTCCTTGAAGAAGTATACCTGTGTGAGCTGAATCCTGTTGTTTTCCTGTGTGGATTGTGTTGTGCAATCCTGTGTGGATTATGTTTTGCTTTCCTATGTGGAATACGTATACTTTCCTGCGTGGACTGAGTTGTACTTGGGCTCGGAGGTTGGAGCGTATTTTAATTGATGACTTAGGTATATGTATGGGCATATACCTAAGCAGTGTCGGTTGTTACTTCGTGATTGTACTTTTCTTCATAGTTTATCCTTTGTGGATTTGAGAGACCTTCAGGGGTCTCGGGGTCCCTACTGAGTAGCTTATACTCACACCTGCACGGGCTTCGCCCGCACTACGTTGTGTTGGTTGCAGACGACGGACAGCGTTAGCTGAGGCTTGTAGAGCGGGACGGTACCCGGAGGTGGACCACTGGGCGGGACGTGCACGGAGCGGACGACGGGACCCGTGGAGCAGAGGAGCTATCTGTACCCACCCTTCAGGTGGGATTTCCAGTGGACAGCTCGGAGTAGCGGCTATTACTTTTCAGTTGCTGTTTTTCCCTTTTCGAGTTGTACTTTACTTTCAGTTTGGGTTTGTATACTGGCCCATTTACTTTTCCGCACTTTCAGTTGTACTCTGCTTGCTTAGTGTTTACTTTCCGCTTGTTTACTCTGTGGTGTGTGTTTACTTTTCAAAGGCAATGCCTTCCCTTTTTACTGGGATTTATGCCTTGGTGCTAGTCGCCAGCCCCTGGCCTATGGAAGGCGGGCTTGGGGTAGTCACGGCACGGACCCCGAGGGCGGGTCGTGACAAATTGGTATCAGAGGTAGTTCGGTTCTACCGCGAACTCTGATCTTTTCTTTGTGAAGCAATAATGTTTAGCGTATTGAGTGTGGTTATTAGTCCAGGGAGTCCAGTGTTGGTGCGGCGACCGACGTATCCGTACACCAGGACCTTGACTTCTGATTTCCGACTTAATGCACGAAAACATTGATTGCGTGTGTGTTTCAAAGTTTTCTTTGTGATTACTTATATCAGCTCACCAGGTATACTGTTCTGACCGTGGCGCACCTGTTTCCTTTTCAGGATGGCCCCACGACGGCAGCCAGCTAGGGTTCCGAGAGTCAAGCGAGACGACAGCCCACCGAGCGACGAGGCCTCGGTGCAGGGCCCTTTTCCAGTAGTGGCACCGGCGGTAGCTTTACCCGCCGAGCCCCCGATGCTTCCAGCAGCAGCCGCTGACGATGCACGTCGCCTCAGCGCACTGCATGAGTTTCAGCGCCAGCGACCGCCCAGGTTTCGCGGGGAGACGGATCCCCAGGCAGCAGAGGACTGGCTGGAGGCAGTAGTTCGAGTGTTTAGGCTAGTGAGGACACCAGCAGACCTCATGGTGATCCTCGCTGCGAGCCTACTACACGCAGCAGCAGGACGATGGTGGAGCTTGATGCTCCAGGTGCACGATGAGGCATCTCTTCTTTGGACGGACTTTGAGAGCCTCTTCCGCTCGGAGTTCGTCCCAGCCACCCTTCGTGCGGTGCGTATCCAGGAGCTTCTACAGCTGCGGCAGGGCAGCATGACGGTCGCTCAGTACTCGGCGAGATTTACCGATCTCTCGCGCTACTCGACCGACATGGTACGGGACCCATTCTTCCGGGCCCGGACCTTCGAGCAGGGTTTGAGACACGAGATCAGGGCATCGCTGATCTCCCTCAGCATACCGACTCAGACAGGAGTACTGGAGCGGGCCCTTATGATCGAGAGCTTCCTTGCTGAGTCTACACCAGCACAGCGACCCACCGCAGGGCGGCACGTGGCAGAGTCATCTGCAGCAGGCAGTCGAAGGATGACTCAGGGGTCCAGACAGACCAGACCTTCGGGCAGACGTTCTCAGGGAACTGGCTCAGCAGTGTGGGGCACACAGCGCGGAGCCAGTCTTACGAGAGGCAGACAGTGCTACTCATGCGGCGGACAGGGCCACATGGCTCGTGACTGCCCGACCCGCCGTGCCGAGGAGCAGCAGTCAGTTGATGGACCACCGAGGCAGAGGCAGAGGGTCGACCGTGGCGGTCCGCAGGGAGGAGGCGGACGAGGCAGAGGAGCTGGACGAGCAGCTGGTGGTGGCCGACGCTTTGAGGCTCTACCACCACCACCACCAGGAGGTCCACCCCGACCACAGGGAGCTGGCGGGCAGCGACAGGCACAGCTCCAGGCAGCAGAGGCCTACGACCACGGCGCACCTGAGATGATTCGAGGTACTATCTGTGTCTACTCCACCCTTGCTGCAGTTCTTATAGACACAGGAGCGAGTCATTCTTTCATAGCCGCTGCCCTTGTTCGGAGCTCGGAGATTCCGACAGAGCCGTTGGCTCGATCCTTACGGCTAGAGACTCCTACGGGAGCAGACTCGACGATTACGCACTGGTGCCGGCAGTGTGAGCTTACTCTAGGAGGCGAGAGCTTTGGCTGGGATCTTCTTGTAGCAGCGTCGAGGCCTTACGACGTCATCTTGGGCATGGATTGGCTGTCTACGGTCCATGCACAGATTGACTGTTTTAGGCGCAAGGTGCGATGTGTACGCACCGACGGGAGCAGGTTCACCTTCACCGGCGAGAAGGGAGCCTTAGCAGCACAGGATGGACTTTAGCGGAGGAGAGGACAGCCCATCACTCATCAGTTGGCTAGCCTTATCCTTGGAGCAGTTGACGTGCAGAGTCCTGGTTTTCCTGCAGTGGTGGATCAGTTTGCGGACGTTTTTCCCGACGATGTTCTAGGGCTACCTCCTCGCAGAGAGGTAGACTTTTATATTGACTTGTACCCCGGGACAGCCCCGATATCCACTCCAGCATATCGGATGGCCCCCGCCGAGCTTCGAGAGCTACGGGTACAGTTGGAGGACTTGCAGGGCAAGGGGTTCATCCGACCCAGTGTTTCACCCTGGGCTTCCCCGATATTGTTCGCCAAGAAGGCGGACGGGAGCTTGCGACTTTGTGTTGACTATCGTCGCCTGAACCAGGTGACAGTGAGGAACAAGTATCCGCTACCGAGGATTGATGACCTCTTTGATCAGCTCAAGGGAGCACGGTGGTTCTCGAAGATAGACCTCAGGTCAGGCTATCATCAGCTCAGAGTCAGAGACGAGGATGTGCAGAAGACGGCCTTCAGATGTCGGTATGGCCACTATGAGTTCTTGGTTATGCCTTTCGGTGTAACCAATGCTCCAGCAGTGTTCATGGCTCTCATGAACAGGATCTTTCAGCCATACCTCGATCGGTTTGTCGTGGTCTTCATCGACGACATTCTGATTTACTCTATGACAGAGGAGGAGCACGCCTATCACTTGCGAGTTGTTCTTGACACACTCCGAGAGCACCAGCTTTATGGTAAACTCTCGAAGTGCCAGTTCTGGATACGTGAGGTCCACTTTTTGGGACACGTTATCTCTGAGGCGGGAGTTGCAGTGGATCCCGCGAAGATTGAGGCTGTGTTAGCATGGGAGCCACCCAGGAGCGTGACTGAGGTTCGGAGTTTCTTCGGACTAGCTGGATACTATCGGAGATTTGTGCCGAACTTCTCCAGAGTTGCGGCATCACTCACAGCTTTGAAGAAGAAGGGGAAACCCTTCGTGTGGTCAGACAGATGTCAGCAGAGCTTCCAGGAGCTGAGACAGAGATTGACTAGCGCACCTATCTTGAGGTTGCCTGAGGAGGGAGTAGGGTACGTAGTCTACTGCGATGCATCAGGGACCGGACTCAGATGTGTTCTGATGCAGGAGCGGGCAGTGATCGCCTATGGATCACGACAGTTGAGGCCGCATGAACAGAACTACGCTACCCATGACCTGGAGTTAGCAGCAGTGGTCTTCGCTCTGAAGACATGGCGACACTATCTGATGGGCGAGCGCTTTACAGTCTTTTCCGATCATCAGAGTCTCAGGTATATCTTCTCGCAGAAGGACCTGAACCTGAGACAGCGACGATGGCTCGAGTTCCTCCAGGACTATGACTTTGAGATAGTCTATACCCCTGGGAAGGGGAACGTAGTAGCCGATGCCCTCAGCAGGAGGACGGGCATTCAGCTACTCGAGGAGGCGACGGAGCAGCTAGCCTCATTGCAGATATCCTTCGTGGATAGAGATGGAGCAGCCTTTCTTTAGTCTCTCACAGTCACTCCTCTACTACTGCAGCGAGTCAGGGAGGCACAGCACGGGGACGCTGACTGTGAGACACGGCGTGCACAGATATCCTCGGGACAGGCACCTGATGGTTTCTTCCTTGGAGCAGAGCACGACATCCTTTTCAGAGGACGTACCATGGTACCAATAGCTTTGCAAGAGGAAGTGCTGAGAGAGTTTCACACATCTCCTTTGGCGGTACATCCTGGAGTGGCGAAGATGTACCAGGACCTCAGACGACAGCATTGGTGGCCGGGCATGAAGAAGGCAGTAGCAGAGTTCGTTTCTCGATGCCTCACCTGCCAGCAGGTGAAGGCTGAGCATCAGGTACCAGCAGGCTTGGTACAACCCTTGGAGGTTCCGGAGTGGAAGTGGGACGGCATATCTATGGACTTCGTGACTGGACTTCCACACACTTCCAGAGGTCACGACTCCATCTGGGTGATTGTTGACCGACTCACCAAGTCGGCACACTTCTTACCCATCAGAGAGCAGGGCTCGGTGGAGAGCTTGGGACGTCTCTACGTTCAGGAGATTGTGCGGCTCCACGGCGTGCCATCATCTATCGTCTCCGATCGAGATGCCCGCTTTACTTCCCGGCTTTGGAAGGGGTTACAGGAGGCGTTCGGTACGCAGCTACGTCTTAGCACAGCTTTTCACCCTCAGACGGATGGTCAGACGGAGAGGACCATTCAGACTCTCGAGGACATGCTCCGCGCATGTGTCCTTGACTTTGGTCGTAGCTGGGAGGACCACCTACCTTTGGTGGAGTTCGCGTACAACAACAGCTACCACTCCACCATCGGGATGGCACCGTACGAGGCGTTGTACGGCCGACCATGTAGATCTCCTTTGTGCTGGACAGACCCCGGAGAGTCAGCACTGGTGGGACCGGAGATGGTCCAGGCCACGACAGAGAAGGTCCAGGTCATCCAGGAGCGGATGAGGACAGCTCAGAGCCGGCAGAAGTCATATGCTGACAGGAGGCGGAGGCCACTGGAGTTCGAGGATGGCGACCACGTCTTCTTGCGGGTCTCACCTCGACGTGGTATTCGGAGATTTGGCCGAGGCGGCAAGTTATCTCCGCGCTTCATCGGACCCTTCCAGATTCTCAGCAGGATTGGCGAGGTGGCTTATCGCCTGGCTCTACCACCTCAGTTGCACCGGGTGCACGACGTCTTCCACGTATCTCAGCTGAGGAGATACATGCACGACCCGACGCACATCATTGACCATGGGGAGCTTGACGTTGACGATGGGGCGACTTTTACGGAGGTCCCGGTGGAGATAGAGGATCGACAGGAGCGGGTCCTGCGTGGGCGATCGATTCCTCTTGTGCGCATCAGATGGCAGCACGTGAATCTCCAGGAGAGCACATGGGAGCGGGAGGCTCAGATGCGTGCTCAGTACCCTCATTTGTTTCCCTAGTTTTTGTTGTATCTTTACGGGGACGTAAAGCCCTGAGGTGGGAGTAATGTAAAGACCCGTAAAATTCAAGGGAATTTTTTTCTTAATTTTCTTTAGAATTTTACAAGAGCGCGGTTTCAGACGGCACCTGATTCCGAGGCCCGGAGTGCCCGGAATTAATTTCCGAAGTTTGGCTCGGGTACGTTCAGTGAACGAACGAGCGGGAATTCCTAACTTTTGATCCGGTGCTCGGAATTGAAATCCGAGGGCACCGATGAACTCGCAGCGCCGATATTCGCTTAAAGAGACCTTTTCGGGAGTTGCGTTTTTTGCGGGTTGAAAGTTAAGTTTTGGGGTTTTCAGTTGAGTTAAATAAAATTTGTGTAAGACAAATTTTATTTTTAGTTTGTTAAAAACCTACCTAGGGGGGTTGGAAGTGGGAGCCACACCCACTTAACCTCCCTTGGGAGTATTAAGTGTGGTGGGGCCCACACGAACCCCTAGACTTTTCAAGTTCCCTTAACCCCCCTCTTTATTGGCTTAAGTTACTCTTAATTAATTATGGGAGTTAAGTCTTTTTGAATTTCAAACTTTGAAATTCTTTTGTGTTATGTGTTAATAAAATAAGAGGTAGTCTTATTTTATTTTGAGTTCTTTGTTTGTCATTTTGAGAGCTCCTCTTCATCTTCAAGCTCTGACGAAGAACGAAGAACGCTCAAACTCCGACGAAGAACGACGCCTCTTTTCTTCATCCTCGGAGTCAACAAGAGGGAACGCCGCTTCCTCCTCGGACCTTCTTCGTCGGCAAACGAAGATCCACCAACGACGTGTCTCCTCGGGCATATCTCTTCGTCAACGGATTTGACGAACGACGACCGCGACGCCCGACCTCCGCGACGCCGTCTTCCGCGGAACGTAGACGAATCTTCGAATCTTAAACCCGAGGTAGGGGTTGTTGATTTCATTTTGGTTTCCTTATTTCTTTTCTTGCTCGTGGATCGCATGTCTACGTGAGACATTTAAATATTTTATATAAGTGTTATTGTTAACGCGAGGGGGGCCGGACCGCACGAACACGGCCGAACCCCCCTCCATCGTTTATGTTTATTCATGCGGGTGGAAGCAAGTGGCGTGGTGCCGTCGCACCACGCGGATGATCGTACAAATAATTTACGCGGCACCGTCGCGCTACGTCAAGGAAAAATCTTCAAGAACGCGACGCCGTCGCGCCGCGTTGAAAAGAATCATGGCATGGCGAAAGGGGCGCGGTGCTGTCGCACCGCGCCGGACGACGAACACCGCGGCCGGTTCCGGGCCGCGGCGGGACGAGAAGACCGCGGCCGGTTCCGGGCCGCGGCGGAAGAGGAGACCGGCGGCCGGGCCGCCGGCGTCGGAAGTCGAAGGCGGGACCGGAATTTCCGGTCCCGTTGGTAAAAACCGGCCGGCCAGCTGGCCGGCCGGATGACATAAAACCAGGGGAATAAATCCCCCGGCCGGTTCAACAAAACCCCCCTCTTAATGATGGGGGGCGGTTCTTGAGGGAAGGGGGCAGCCGCCCCCTTGGTTCGGCGCCAGCAGGCCCCCCCACGTGAGGGGGGGCGGTTTTAAAAGAACCGGCGCGGCACGAAGGCCGCACCACTTTGAAGAACCGCGGGGCTTAGCCCCCGCGTGCGCAGCCCCACGTGCGGCGCCGGGCGCCGCCGCGGCCCGCCGCCGCCGCCCCCGCGCCGCCGCGCCGCCGCCGCGGCCCGCCGCCGCCGCCCCCGCGCCGCCGCGCCGCCGCCGCGGCCCGCCGCCGCCGCCCCCGCGCCGCCGCGCCGCCGCCGCGGCCCGCCGCCGCCGCCCCCGCGCCGCCGCGCCGCCGCGCCGCCGCGCCGCCGCGCCGCCGCCGCCGCGCCGCCGCGCCGCCGCCGCCGCGCCGCCGCGCCGCCGCCGCCGCGCCGCCGCGCCGCCGCACCCCCGCCGCGCCGCCGCGCCGCGCCGCCGCCGCCGCGCCGCCCCAGGGGGGGGGGGGGTCGGGCCGGGTCGGCCCGGACCCGGACCCCCCGTTTCGAACCAGTTTTGGTTTTTGGCTCATAACTTGAGCCTCGGACCTCCGAATGACGAACCGTCTGCGGCAACACGATCCTTGGATCGAGACGGTCGTTTCAGTATATCGCACTCAAGGTTTCGGTTTACTTTGAGTTCGGCCAGGTTGGTTCGTTCACGAAACCAACCGGGCCTTCGGAGCGGAAACGCTCATATCTTGAGCTACGGACGTCCGATTGACGCGCCGTCAGTCGTGTTGTGTTCCTCTTAGTGAGACGGATCTTTTGGCATACTCCGCCCGAGGTTTGGATGCGGGTGGAGTATGGTCGGGTTGGTTTTGCCTTAAAAACCAACCGGGCTCCGGAGACGAAAATGCCAATAACTCTCAGACCGGGCGTCCGATCGACGCGCCGTCTGTTACGTTGAGTTCCTGTTGACGATACGGAACTTTTGGATACATCAACTTCGGTCTTTGTGACAGTTGATGTATCAGCCTCTCGGCTCGTGGAGCGGACCCTCCGTACGAGTTTGCTGTGTGCGGGAACCCTAGTGCTGGCTGCAACTGTTCTACTGCTTCGACTGCTACTGTGACTGCGACAACGACAGTACAGAGATCCTGTGTGGATTTGACGATGACAGTACAGAGATCCTATGTGGATTCGACGACGACGACTTCAGCACTCAGCGATCCTACGTGGATCAGTGCTACAGGTCCTGTGTGGGCCCGATCCTGTGTGGGTCCTTGCGCTCAGCGGTTCTGTGTGAGCCAGCGCCTACAGGTTCTGTGTGAGCCCGATCCTGTGTGGGTCTTCTGCGGGGGTTAGTTACCTATCGATCCTTCGTGGGTCCGACGACTTAGATGGATCAGTGATCATCTTTATCGTCCATGAAGAAGTATACCTGTGTGAGCTGAATCCTGTTGTTTTCCTGTGTGGATTGTGTTGTGCAATCCTGTGTGGATTATGTTTTGCTTTCCTATGTGGAATACGTATACTTTCCTGCGTGGACTGAGTTGTACTTGGGCTCGGAGGTTGGAGCGTATTTTAATTGATGACTTAGGTATATGTATGGGCATATACCTAAGCAGTGTCGGTTGTTACTTCGTGATTGTACTTTTCTTCGTAGTTTATCCTTTGTGGATTTGAGAGACCTTCAGGGGTCTCGGGGTCCCTACTGAGTAGCTTATACTCACCCCTGCACGGGCTTCGCCCGCACTACGTTGTGTTGGTTGCAGACGACGGACAGCGTTAGCTGAGGCTTGTAGAGCGGGACGGTACCCGGAGGTGGACCACTGGGCGGGACGTGCACGGAGCGGACGACGGGACCCGTGGAGCAGAGGAGCTATCTGTACCCACCCTTCAGGTGGGATTTCCAGTGGACAGCTCGGAGTAGCGGCTATTACTTTTCAGTTGCTGTTTTTCCCTTTTCGAGTTGTACTTTACTTTCAGTTTGGGTTTGTATACTGGCCCATTTACTTTTCCGCACTTTCAGTTGTACTCTGCTTGCTTAGTGTTTACTTTCCGCTTGTTTACTCTGTGGTGTGTGTTTACTTTTCAAAGGCAATGCCTTCCCTTTTTACTGGGATTTACGCCTTGGTGCTAGTCGCCAGCCCCTGGCCTATGGAAGGCGGGCTTGGGGTAGTCACGGCACGGACCCCGAGGGCGGGTCGTGACAATATGGAAGAAGTAAAAATAATCATGTGGTATATTCAAGGTACTTATAATTATGGCTTATACTTTACTATAGGAAGTGATAGTAAACTATCAGCATTTTCTGATACTGACTGGGCTGGAGATATTGTTAATAGAAATTCCATAATTGGGGGATCATTCTTTATCGGTAAGAAATGTTCGGGCTGGTTGAGTATGAAACAGGAAAGTACATCACTTACTACCACTGAAGCATAGTATATCTCTTCTATAAATCCACGTACCCAACTACTTTGGATAAATAAACAACTGAATGATATTTTTGATGAGGTGAAACAACCAATGATGATTTACTATGATAACTAGAGAGTGATAAATCTTACAAAGAATCTAGTTCATCATTACCGTATGAAACATATTGAAATCAAGTATCACTTCATTAGAGAAAAAGTTTAATAAGGTGTGTTTAAAATGGATCATGTTGGAACTGATGAGAAAGTGTCTGATATTCTGACCAAGCCACTAAAAGTAGTTGTGTTTGAGAAACATTGGTTGAGCCTCAGTGTTCAACCACCTACTAGTGAATAATGAGGTCATGAGAGTTCCCATCTCCCCAGTTGTATTAACTATTTTAATTTTTTTGTGGAATTGATGTAGGTTTTTGGGGGAGATATGATCCAGGGGGAGTGTGTTTTGTGCTCTACAAGTTCAATACCAGGTTCTTTGGGTTTATTTCTAATGGGGGGGGGTAATGGAGAAATAGTTAAATGGTGAAAAGGTGGAGAATGAAATTTTTATGGTTTTATGGTTGATGGAGAATGAAGAGTAGTTGCAAGTTTTTGACAAACAATGTAATACTTATATGATATTATCAGATATTAGATTGGACAACTTTAAGCATTCCAAAACTTGATAACCTAATTCATGGTTCCCCTTTTATTTTCTACACTTAGATTTTCTAATGTAGACTTAGAGTGTTGGATGATTTTTTTTCTCACATATATTGTTTTGATTGTAGCTAGTGATTTATTGAATTTATCTGAATATTTTCAACAAATCCAAAGGGGGAGATTATTGGAACCAAGACTATTCTTTACTAAAAATGGAGTATGGTTTGTTTTTGTTGCCAATCCTCACATTTAAGGTCAAAGAGTTTTCAATTAAAGGGATCTTATAGTTCAAGAAGACAATAATATTTAATGTGGCATCATTTCTAAATGTTTTCCAATTTTTTGGGTCAAAAAATTGGAAGTTAGCTAGCATCGTGAAAAGTGTATTTTCTTGAAGGACTTATGAAAATATGAAAAAGGCATGAATTTCATGAAGATGGGATTCAGGAATTGTGTTTCATGAAGGATCATGGAAATATAGTGGTGATCTACATGACAGTTATGAGCATGATGAATGATGAAGAATTAGAGAATCACGAACGGTGGTGGTGATCTCTACGATTACGAGAATTGGGGCATCATAGTTCATGATGGTTTGATGGAAAGCTTCATGACAATAATAAATCACGATAGAGCATCATGAATGGAGGAGCTTCATGAAGGTGGTTTTGAAATATCTGTAAAATCTTCTAAGAGGTGGTGGAGGATCGTGAATGGACAAGCTTATAAATATAAGGCCACCCATCTTTATTTCACTTGAGTTTTTCAAGGAAAATTCAGGAATGCTCTGATTTCATGAAGCTAAGGGAGCTTGATGAATCTAGAATTCTATACCATCTTGAGCATCAAAAAAAGACCATAAGTCTTGACTGATGTCAATTCTTTTGATTATAGGGTGCTTCACGATGATAAGGTATTCCATGTTGACTCAGTGACCTTCATGAAGGCAGTTTGTTCTTCGAAGGCAGGGAGCTTCGCGAAGGAGTGAGACTCATGAAGGAGTTTCACAAAAGATAGTTTTGAATATCAGTTTTTTAGTGAATAGGGCTTTCAAAGTTAATAAAATATGGTACATAATGCAATCATGACCTCATACTAGATAGGGATAAATAATTTAATGCCAATCCATTGAAGCGAACTTCAAGTCGATAAACCAAGTTAGACTTATCTCAAAGTAGTGAGCTAGGGGGAGTTGACAGAAGTGTTCTGAGGGACACAATGTGTTATCCCTATAATATTGTGAAGGTAGTGTTCCTATAATAGAGTGACTGTGTCGAAACTCTTTTATTCCACAACTAGTGAATATTAGTAGATTTAGGTACGACTAACACATTGTCGGTGTATGCTCCTTGGGCTAGCCATTAGTGGTGAACCAAGTAAAATTGTTGTGTGATATATTTTCATATGGTTGTTTGTTTTCTACACATTCCCTTAAGATAGATTTAATTGGTTCCTACAAACATGGTAATAAGATCCTTCGCTTTTGAATAAAAAAATTTGACACCCTAATTTACCCCTCCCCTCTCAGGGCATTCTGAGTTCCTTCAAGTGGTATCAAAGGGAGGTTGTTGGTGTAAAATCTATCCTTTTTTAGTATCATGGAGAACTCAGTAAATATCAGGGGAGTCTACCTATTTGATGGAAAAACTTCCATATTTAGAATAATAGGATGGGATCTCATCTAATATCTCTTATAATGGAATTACTCTTTTCTACTGCACAAGGGATTCAGATAACTGATGCAACATGACTATCTATGACTGAAATAGACTAGAAAATGCTTGAAGCATATGCCAAATCACATAGTGATCTTACTATAACACTCTTTGATCAACTAAATCTAAATTTAATGAGTTTCACCTCATCAAAGTCTACATGGGAAAAGATAGAAAATATATATGAAGGTGATAACTAAATAAAGGATTCCAAACTTCAAGCATTGTACAACAGGTTTGATGATATGAAGATGCATCCTGATGAAAATGCAGATACATTTTTCAATCAAATTACTGAAGTCATAGGAGAAATTTGAGGGAATAGTGAAGAGATTAAATACATTGAAATTATAAAGAAAATCTTAATAACACTTCCACCTCTTTACAATCCAAAAGTTTCATCCCTTGAGGAAAGGGATCTTTCAAAACATTACTTGGTTGATCTGCTGAGCAGCATGGTAGAATATGAAATGATAGTGAAACCAGAGGATGAAACAAGTTATCTTAATAAGGAAATGATATTAGAATCTATGGGAAAACTTTATATTTCAAAATATAGTGTTAATAAAGGTAATGAGGAAGACGAAATACTTTTTATCTTTTCAAAGAAATTCATTAGAGGAAAAGTAATATTGGAAGAAAAGCTACCCTCGGCATGTTTTAATTGTGGTAGAGTTGAGAACATTGACTATTGGTGATTGAGGAAGTTATATGATGAAGAAAGTGAATTAGGAAACTCACATATGCCTCAAAAAATGTTTTCTAAAAAGGTAGACTTCAAATTGAGAAATAAATTACAAAGAAATAGTATTTATATAAATAAGAAGATGATGATAATATATTTTTTGAGGGAGAAGAACCGAAGATTAATTCTGGAACCCAAGAATCTATGATGGACACAGTTGAAAATTTAGGTCCATAAAAAGATAAATTTAGAAATAATCAGTTGATTTCTGATGCTGATCTCAAGATGAAACTTGAGGATTCTCTAGGCGAGCTTGAGAATCAAAGAAACATAATAAAAAAGTGAAGGGAAGTTGTGGAAGAGTCATCAAATTTTTTTGATCGAATGGAAACTGAAATTAATCAACTGGAGGAATTAGTAAAAGAACATTCAACATCCTTTGAAAGCTGAGAAGATATAATAGAACTTAAGATTAGAATTGAAGAATAGGTAAAGGTCATCAATGAACTTACTTCCAGACTAGAAGATAAGTCCAAGACTACAAAGGGACTTGAAAAAGAATTTTCACTCTTAGTATTAAACTTAAAAGTTAAATAAAATCAAAATAATCAAATAATAAAATAAATTTTGAAAGATTCTTGTATGCTAAGATACCGGAGGGAGCTAAGCATGGTTATAAAGGTGTAGAGAATGCTTTTAATGATCAAATATCCAGATTCATGGGAAAAGTGGAATTTTATGTGATTCTGAAACATTAAATGATGGAAATAAAATAAGCTAAAATAAAGGAAAGTTGAAAGTTGGAAATATCAAAAAGTCACTTGATGTCCTAACATAGAAAGCCTCAAATCAAACTAAAAGGAGAACTGAAAATCATCCCCAAGTATCAAAAAATGATCGACAACCAAACTCTTTTCCTAAGTAAGGGGACACAAGGAGGAATAGAAGTGATAAGACATTTCCTCTTATGAAATGTCAATTTTAAGGCTATCTAGGTCACACCATGTCATACTATGAAGAGGAAAGGATCTGTTTGAATGGGGAAGACCTAGGAAGTCAACAAAAAAGAATTGATTCTTATTCTAAATCCTATAGAAGAAATATATTTTATGGATATTTCATTCAATGCTCTAACTTTGTCCCTAAATCTATTCATTGGAGGTGGAGGAAAGGTGGAGATGATACCTACAAAACTCAAAGAAAAGTCAATAATCACTAACCAGATGGGGTTGCTATTACAAATATATTTTATCCTCTAGAATAATAGTATGTTTATGATGAACCAATACACATGTAGAAGAGAGTGGAAAGACCATATTTATATTCCACTCAATTAAATATTTCATGGAAGGAAAGTAAGAAAATCAAGAAATCTAATCTTGTAGAAGTCGCTCTCAAAGCTACAAAGAATAGTAGCACCTGAATTCTTGATAGTAGATGCTAATCCTATAAGAAGGGAAATTGAAACCTATTAATGACTGTTAAGAAAAGGTTTGATAGAACAGTAAGGTTTTGGTAATGATGTTGCTTTGAAGATCAAAGGTAGTGGAATTACTAAACTGGGTAATGGAAATCTAAAGAAAACTAAAGCTCTCTATGTGGACGGTCTGTATAAAAATATCCTGAGTCTAAGTAAACTATGTGACTCAGGAATGATGGTGACATTTAATAAAAATGGGTGCACTATTAGAGGAAATACATGGAATTATCTTATGGAATTATGCATAAAATATGGAAACTTATATCAGGTTGACAGTAAATAGAGCATTTGTTACATGATAGTTGATGAATAAAACAATTTATGGCACTAGAGGTTGGTTCACATTAATAAAAAGACATAGAAAAGATATCTAAGTTGAATATATTCATGTATTTTCCCAATCTGAAGCATAAACGGGAAAAGAATTATGACTCTTTCATAAGAGGGAAGTTGGTCTGCAGTTCATATCGACCAAAGAAGAAAAGGGCGTCAAATCTTTTTATTCTCATCTATATTGATGTTTGTGGTTTGATAAATATTGATGGAATATATGGATAAAGGTACTTCATTATTTTCATTGATTATTATAATTGAATGTCTTTTGTGATAGTTATACAGAGGAAATGAGAAGTAATTGATTTCATGAAAACATATTGATGAATAACCTAGAATGATACTAGACGTATAATCAATGTTATGTGGTCTAAAATGGAGTGGAACACACATCCATTGAGTTTGAAAATTACCTAGAGAAACATGGAATACAACATGAGGTGGCTGTTGTCAGAACCCCACAAAAAATTTAGTTATTGAGCGTAGGAATCAACAGGTGAACAATATGACCATAACTATGCTAATTGAGAGTTGTATCTATTTCCATTAATGGAAAGAGGCTGTTTAAGCTATAGTTTATACTCAAAAGTGAACAAGGATTTATATGGGAGAAACCAAGAAACCATATGATTTTTGGCATAGAAGTAATCCATATTTGAAGTATTTTCATGTTTTATGAAGTAAATGTTTCATTTGAAACAAAGAAGAAAATCAAGGGAAGTATGGTGATGTTGAAAATGAAGGAAGATTCCTCAGATATTCAATGAATAACAAATCCTACAATTTTTTCAATAACTATCTTAGAAGAATTGTGGAAAGTAGTGATATCAATATTATTTAATATAAGAACACAAATACCATGATAAGATCTTATATTGATGTGATTGGAGATGTAGAAGAGAGTGGAAATGGAACAGATTCAAATGAAAAAGTAGAGGAAGGATTGAAAAACATTTAGAGGTCACAACATGATGTTGGTTCAGAAGAAGAATCATAAGAAGAAATTATGGCTGAATAAAATTATTCCAAACCTCATCATAGAAATTTAAGGGCATAAATTAATCAATCCAACATCATTGGGGATTGGAAAACACCCACACAAATGAGGAGAATGAAGAATAATGCACAAAATTCCTTCTTATCAATTGTGGAACCAACCTCATTTGGAGAATCTTTAAAGGATGAATCATGGGTGAAATCCATGAATGAGGAGTTAGATCATATTGATAAGAACCATACATGGGATCATGTTAATAGACCCAAAATTCACAATGTGATTGGTATGAAGTGGATTTTCAAGAATAAATTCAATGAGCATGGTAATGTGATTAGAAATAAGGAATGATTGGTATGTAAAGGAGATTCACAGATTAAAGGTGTTGATGTTGATCAAATTTTTTCTCTGGTAGATAGACTGGAGTTAATCAGAATTTTTCCTTCCATAGAAATTCAAAGAGGATACAAAGTGTATCAAATGGATGTCAAAATATCTTTCTTGAATTTTTTTAAAGAGGTATATATTGAACCAACAATGGGTTTTGTTCTTGGTAATGAGGAAATTAAGGTTTTTAGATTAAATAAGGAACTATATAGTCTGAAACTAGAACTACATGCATGGTACTCTAGATTGGATTCTATTCTAAAGAAGATCAAGTTTAAAAGATTAAGAGTGGATCTGAATCTCTATGTGAAGAATTATTAAAAAGACCAGTTCATGGTACTAGTGATGTAGATGATATTATATTTTTTGAAATCAGGAAGGGATTAGTGGATGAATTTTTCAATCACATGAAATAAAAATTTGAAATGTCTATGACTGGTGAACTCACATAATTCTTGGGGCTTCAAGTGATTTTGTGGGAACTCCATACTTTTATTTCTCAGGAAAATTATTCCAAAGATTTTATGAAGAAATTCAATATGGATGACTCCAAACCAATATCGAGTATGATAGTGGTTGGAAAAAAATGGGAAATCATGAGGATGGGACATCTATAGATCCAACAATGTATAAGAGAATCATTAGAAGCATATTGTGCATGACTGTGACATAGACACATATTTTATTTTCAACATGCTTAGAAACCCACTTTCAAAGTAATACAAAGTAAGAAAATATGGATACATTGAAAAAAATTATAATGTATATTCAAGGCACTCATAATTATGGATTATACTTTAATGCATGAAAAGATAGTGAAATATAAACATTTTTTAATGCTGATTGGGCTGGAGGTGTTGTTGAGAAAAAGTCTATAAGTGGTGGAGAATTATTTATTGGTAAGAAATGTATGGGATGGCTTAGTAAGAAATGGGAAATTACTTCTCTTAGTACTGCTGAAGAAGGGTATATCTCTGCTACAAAGGCATGCACTGAACTACTTTGGATAAAGCAATAAATGACTGATATTGGTGATCAGGTAAAATAACCAATGATGATTAACTATGATAAAGATATAGTGATCGATATTAAAAAGAATAATGTTTATCATTATCATACAAAACATATTTAAATCAGGTATCACTTCATCAAATAAAAAATTGAATAACGCATGATTAAAATGGATCATGTTGGAACTGATGAACAAGTGGATAATATTCTGACCAATCCACTAAAAGTAGATGTGTTTGAGAAACATCGATTGAACCTCAGTTTTCAACTACCTCCTAGTGAATAAGGAGTTCATGATTATTCCCCTCTCCCTAGTTATATTAAATGTTTTTATCTATTTGTGGAAGTGATATAGGTTTATGGGGGAGATACGATCTAGGGGGAGTGTGTTTTGTGCTCTAAATGTTCAATAACAAGTTTTTTGGGTTTATATCTAATGGGTTGGGGGAATGGATAAATGGTTTAATGATAAAATGATGGAGAATGAAAATTTTATGGTTTTCTGGTTAATGGAGAATGAATAAAGTAGTTGCAGGTTTTTGACAAACCATGCAATGCTTCTATGACATGATCAAATCTTAGATTGTACATTTTTAAAAATCTTAAAACACAAGAACCCAATTAATTCTTCCACTATTATTTTATACACCGAGACTTATAGTTTTGGATGATTTGTTTCTCATGTATAAGGTTTTGATTGCAGTTGGTGATTCATTGAATTTATCTAAAGATTGACAGAAAACCCAAAGGGGGAGATTTTTTGGAACCAAGACAGTTCTATACTATAAATGGATTATGGTTTGTGTTTTTTGTCAATACTCACATGTAATATTATGTATTATTCAAGGAAATGGATCTTATAGTTCAATCTAGCAATATTATTGAATGTGGCATCATTTCCTAGTGTTGTCCAAATTTTTGGGCCTAAAAATAAGAAGTTAGACAACATCGTGAAAAAGTGTATTTCCTTAAAGGCCTTATGAAAATATGGAAAAGGAATGAGTTTCATGAAGATAGGATTCACAAATGGTGTTTCAAAAAGGATCAAGGAAAGATGATGGTGATCTACATGACATCGATGAGTACCATGAATGAAGAATAATTGTAGCATCGTGAACAGTGATGGGGATCTCTATAATTACGAGAATTGGGGCATTGCGGTGTGTGATGGTTTTACAAAAAGATTTGTGATAATGATAAATAATGATGGAGAATTGATAATGGAGGATATTCAGAAAGGAGGTTATGAAAGATCTAGAAAATATTTTAAGAGGTGGTGGAGTATTATGAATGGATGAGCCTATAACTATAAGGATACCCTCTTCATTTCATGTGAGTTTTCAACTAAAATCTGAAAATGCTCTAATTTCATGAAGCTAAGGAAGCTTTGTGAATCTAGATTTCTATTCAATCTAGAGCATTGTGAAAAGAATATAAGTATCGACCGATGCCAACTATTTTGATTAAAGGGTTCTTCGTGATGATAGGGTACTCCGTATTGACTTAGTGAGCTTCACAAAGGCAGTTTGTTCTGTGAAGGTAGGGAGCTTTGAAAAGGTGCTTCATGAAAGGTAGTTTTGCATATAAATTTTTCAGTGAATAAAGGTTTCAACGTGCATCAAGTTAGGTCTATGGTGCAAGCAGAGTCTCATGTTAGACAAGGAAAACTACTTTAACGCTAATCCATTTAATCAACCTTCAAGTAGATAAACTGAGTTAGACTTCTCTCAATGCTATGAACTAGGGGGAGTTGATGAAAGTGTTCTGAGAAAAAAAATGTGCTATCCCTAAAATCAAACAAAGGAAGTGTGATTAGAATAAGTTACTATGTCTGAACTCTTGTATTCTATAACTAGTGAAAATTAGTGGATCTAGGTACGATTGATACATTGTCGGCGTATGCTTCTTAGACTAGCCCTTAGTGACGAACCAAGTAAAAATTTTGTGTGATCTCTTTACATATGGTTATTTGTTTTTTTTCAAATTTCCTTCTTAAAGGTTTAATTAATTACTACCAATGTGGGATCAAGATTCATCATTTTTTATGAAAAAAAGTTGACACCTTGATTCACCCCTCCCCTCTTAGGGTGTTCCAGGGTCCTTTAATTTTGGTTATAGAACACCATGTCTACCACCTCATTTATCAATTAAACACATTTTTCATGGGAATAGAACTTCATGTATAGAACCCCAATTATCAATCATGAATATAAATCATGTACATAGAACTTCATGTACAGCCCCCCAATTCTCAATCATGCACATATATCTTTGATATATATCATCACGTCTAACACCCCAATTCTCAACAATACATATAGATCTATCATTAGTGTAGATTATCATGTATGGAACCCCATTTCATAATTATGGATGTATATCACTGGCGTAGATCGACATGTCTAACTCTCCATTTTCAACCATACATTTATATCATTATTTATTTGTCTTAGATCATCATGTCTAATACCCCATTTACCAACCATGATTAAAAAACTAATCCCCTTATCAAAATTAACCACTAATACTTACATTAATTAATTCATAAATTAATTAATCCAATTACATTAATTAATTCAACAATTAATTAATTAATTAAATTTTTATCAATAAATTCAACAATAAATTAACCATTTCTGAACCTCGACATCCAATAATTAATTCCCCAATTAATTATTATAAATTTTCAATTTTGCAATTTGATAATTAACTCAATAATTAGTTATCCCCAATTTCTCAATCAACACTTCAATAATTAATTCACCAATTAATTATACCTATTCCACATTTAATTACTCAACTCAACCATCTCAATTTTCTCATAATTAATTCCCACAATTAACTATCAAATCACAAATCCAAATATATCACAATTAATTATCTAATGAATTATCTTGTTCAATAATCCATAAATATCACCATTTCACAATTATTTAAATTAATTAATTTCCCCCATTGATTAATTAAATTAGGTATTTTAATTTCTAAACAAATCTATCAATTCTACAACATACATATAAGTAACCAAAATCACAACTATGAGATTTGGAAATTAGACCACCTACCTTTAAATAAAGATCCAACAACATTCCTAATGTCCAACTATAACACCTCAAGGTTTTATAAATAAATTTAATGCATGAAACATTGAGTCTCTATATATCACCACTTTTCTATAACCTAGGCACTAAACATAATTTTTCCACCTCTGTGATTTGAATTTTTAAAAGCTGACTTACACGGTTTCAATCGGTAAGATATTTAAAGTCTGATATGATCAACTTACATCTCTTGTGAGTAGTAACATACCCATATGAATAGTAAATTACCCTTATTAATAGTAAATTAACCTTATGAATTTTAATATGACCAATGGAGTAGTAAAATCACCTAAGAAAGTATAAATAAAATTTTGTTCCATTATTTTTGTTTTGAGTTTAGTTTTTTTTAAAATATGACGAATTTGATAAATTTATTTTTCAGGTAAAAATTGTACATTTTAGAGAAATTTAAATTATTATATCAAACTAAGGTTTTATTAATGTTTATAATAATTAAATATTCTTATCAAAACACTCTTATTTAATTACAAATGATAAAATAATTTTATTTGTTTTAAGTGTCGAAAGGTTTACTATGAATTTTACTATGCATTTTATGTTTGCTATTATTTTTAATAAATAAGTATTTTCATAGATAAAAGTTAAATTTTTTCATATTTATATAATTATTATGATAAAATAAATTTCATTTTTGAATTCATAACATCTATATTAGGTTACGCTGAATTTATGAGAATTTTATAAAATACTTTAGTTTTTTTTGAATAGTAAAAATACAGTTTTAAGTTTTCGGTATGTTTAATGACATAATTAATGATTTAATAATGATGTAATAATTATTTTCGACTATTGAGTAATAAAATATGATATGAGGTGTCACAAGTGGCCAAAACCATGAGAAAATACCATGGGAAAGCCAATGGGTTTTCAAATACCACTAATGAGGTGTCACTGGAAATTAATAAAAAACTCCATCTCTTTTACTATTAATACCCACCCATTCCATAGTTTTCATTCATTTAAAATTTATCATCCTCAAATATATGGTAGTTTTACCTCCCTAGGAGTCCTACCAAGGTTTCCTAAATCCACCAAGGTCCCAACCTTAACGTTTTAGGAGTTACTATACAAGCTAAGGTAATCTACCACCCTTCTCTTTTTGAAGTACTCCTTTTATGTTATTATTTTTTTAATTTCAATTGTATTATGTTGGGATATGTCATTAAATATAACTATTAATTTCCATGTAATTTATAAATTATTAGAGACACCTTTTCTTTCATCAAAATATTTTATGAATTTTAAGTGATGTTGTTAGGTTGCTGAATTTTCATAAGGGATTTGTCAACTTCTCTGTTTTATTTCGAGTTCCTTTTTTTTATTTTTCATTCCTCAACTCCTTTCATCCAAATTTTATGAAAACTCCAGTAAATTTAATTTACTGGATTTTTTTTATGATAATAGAATAATTCATCCGCATCTATCCTTTCCCCTTCTTTTATACTAGAAAGGAAAACACCATCCGACATGTGTTAATTTATCACATTCCAGGGCGATAAGTTTTCAATTTCTAATAACGTCTTAAATTATGGTCATGAAACAATTTTGATGGTTGAAATAGACTATAATATATGTATTATAACTTATGTAAGGTTATGGAATTTTTTTTACACATTATATTAATTTATAAATCAAAATGAGTTCGTTGTGATTGAAAACCACCAACTAACCCAAACAATTATCATTAAATTTTTATATAATGATTCATCTTCACTCGCATAAACCAAATGAATTTTATAACCATGTAATCTTATGGATGTTAAAAAATAAAATAAAACTTCTATTATAGACAACCATTCTCATCTTACATGTTTATCTTTACATGTATATAAGAAAACCGGTCATGAATACCAAAGAAAAAAACACTCCCAAACAATAAAATTGAACATCTTAAACCCATAAAGAAGGCCATGAATGAACTTAAAAAAGGATATAATAAATAAATTAAATAAATAATAGGTTCTGGAAATATTAATTAATGAATTTAATTTGGTTATCTAGGACACTAATATCAAGTGAAGAACAACATCAGACTTATGCTAAGAGTTTTGTCTTCTCACTTCCATTTTTGTGGGATATTATTTATTCAACACTATTTCTTATGTATGGTGTATGTATAATACCCATTGTGTATAATATCATTAATATATTTATTTTAATGGTATTTAATGTTTCATTTTAAGTTTATTAATTTTGGGGCATAATATTCAATTGGTTATAAAGTGGTACGTATTTTCTACCCAAACCTCCATTTTCATTCAGGCCACTCTTATTCTATACTTACCTCAATTAAATTATTATTTATTCATATTTAACCTCCATAAATTCTATTTTAATGTTATATATATGTTTACCAACCATAATACTACCTTCATTTATGGGGAGTTATATGTTTTAAATGAATGTTTAAAAAATTCTTCTTGACAAACAACCCCATTTCAAGGAAACTTCTCAAATTCTTACCTATTTTCAAGTGCACTATGTAATATATTTTAAGACATTATTTTTTTTAAAATCACACAATTTATCATGAAAAACAATCTTGGTTCATTTATTATTATTTTAAATCAAATACTCCTTTCCATTTTAAAATATATTTAATATTTTCCTTAAACCACACTAAAATGATTTATTTCTAAAGTTTCATTAAAAACTCTTTTTTACATGATTTCACTTTTGTGGGAAAAAAATTATGCCTAAATTATAATTTAAATTTTCTTAACTATTTTTTTCTGGTATATACATGCTTAAAAATATGATTTCATGACAAATACAAATTATTTTCCAAAATAAATCTCCATTCCAAAGAAAAAAGGATTTTTCTCATCTCACTTTAACATTTGTGAGATATATGTCTTGTTCACCACTTATTCCTTCCATGTTGTTCATGTAATGAAATTTTTTATATCATATAAAGAGTATCATTATTCTCATTATATTCTAAGGGATTATTATTTGAATGTTTCAAGGTGGTATAAGACACTTTGGAATGTTTAAGGATTATTTGTTTAAGAAATTTTCAATGGTATCATTTAAAAGTATCTTTATCTATGTCAAAATACTTGTTGAATATTATACTTAATTGAGGTGTGTCTCTTATGATATCATCTACAATATTTTTTTGATGGGTTTGTGATTAGTTTGACTATGGATGTGCTATCTTGATACCATTCACCGCATTACTTTGTATGGTTAGTGTTTATGTTTAATGATTGGGGAAAGTATTTACATTCAATATGTTAGTTTCAATATAAATGTATATGTTGAATATGTTCCACCCATTAATATTAGGAATTAATTGGACTTAATAAGTGATAGGTACGGTCCGCGATATCCCCTCGATGCGTCGGTAGGTCTCATGAGACAAACTACGAACTTGGCACGAGGCCTTGAAAAAATGGTTATTTTTTGTCTTGGCACGAGGCCTTGACATGATAGTTATAATGTCTGACATTATGAATTCCATAATTATGAAACTATGAATTAAAAGTTCATAAGTTTATTCGACTAGTAGAATAACCATGATTATGATTTATTATGGAATTATTTATTCAGCTCTTATTCCTTCCATAATGTGTTCAAGTTTATTTTTTAAGTTATGTGTTTTTAGTAATTAACCATGCCTAATGTCCATGTTTATGATATCTTCTACCATATTTCTGAATCTTACTGAGCATTTGATCTCACCCCTTTATTATGTTTCATTTTCCCAGGATATGAAGAGGTCTATTATAAATGACATGAAAGGATAACCTAGGAGTTATGGATGTTGTCAAATTAATTTCTATATTGTATTTCCTTTCAGGTTGCAATGTTGAACTTATGTATATATCTGGTTTTCTAAAACTACTAAACTATTCATTCTTTTAGGATACAAATTTATTGTAATCATGAAAATGTAATTAAATAATGCACTAGCACTGGGAAACTAGGGTAGGAGCGTTACAGTTGGTATCAAAGGAAGTTTTGTAGAAAACTTGGAAACTAGATTTAGAAAATGTAGACTATGGAACAAAACTCTAAGATTTGCTTTGAGGATAAACATACAAGAATGTCCTAGAATTTCAGTAAGTAATAGATTATGTGGATATTTATAGAAAATAAATACTTATCTGGATACTACAGGTGGATGTGGTTCCGGTACAGATGTACTTAGGAGTAAAAAATCTGATAAGGGGTTTTGGGCTTGACCCAGGGTATCCTAGTACATGAAAATGGGAATTCCTATGCACCTGGTTTGACACTCCGGGGGGACATTCTTAGGATAATTCACATTTTTATCACATACCATTATGAAGGATTTATTCTTATAAAGTAACCAAAGTATATGATTCTAGTATTTATGATGCATAAATTTATAATATGTGTTATACCATGTTTAAAGTTATAGAAAGATCATAATTTTATGAGATAATATAGTATATGGAATTGATTAGAGATGGTGCCTACCAGAAGGAATAATAACTTCACCAATGCATGTGATTCAAATAAGAATAAGGATTTTGTATCTCATGGTCTTAATCCATAGTTTCAAAGAAAGATAGTATCCCATATATCCTCATCATATGAGGAAATAATATCATGTGTTAACAAGTTATATAAATTATTCTATGAGTCCTATGGATTTGAAGTGTAGAAAAAGAAGAAGAGGACGACAAAGAAAATAATGGATAAAGGGAATAAGGGAAAGAAAAGTTTTCCGACATGTGATAACTGTGGAAAGAATCACCCTAGTAAATTCTTGAAGGGAATGAGAGTTTTTTATAAGTGTGGTGAAAAAGTACACCAAGTTCATGATTTAAATGGTAATAAAAAGGTTTCAAATGTACAATGATTCAACTACAAGGAGATGAGACACTATATGAATCAATTTACCAATAATCAAAGGAATATACCCCAAATGATGTTACTGGATAATGATCAAGTTATGATGCTGCTGAAAATGAAGTAGAATGATTAATATGCCTAGTCAAGAATCATGTCATTTGAATATTTTGTCCGTAATGTATTGGTTATAAGAATTATGGAATATATGATTATTTTACTATAATAATTTTATATTAAGGATTTGAAACCATAAGTTGAATGGTACCATGAAAAGATATTTATTGGAAAGTTAAAATTTTCAGAAAACACATGTTTGATGGAAATAAAACCCTAAATATATTCCTCATATTGAGATAATGATGAAGAAATGATTAATTTGGATAAGTACTAACTATCTTGAAACTTATTATTTACTTGTTGATAAGTGTTCTATTATATCATCAAAAGAGTTTACAACACTTTTGGATTTAAAGAATAAATCAAATAACATATATCTTAATTAAGGAATATAGAAGAATACATGTTTCCAATAAGGTTTTATGGTAATCGATGTTATTACCATATTTCAAGTGGATACATGATGAAGTTATTAACATGTTTAGAATGTGAAAAATTATAGCTACTTCATGTTGATTAAGGGATAATGAAAAGTTCATCTTTGAAATTCAGAGACATTATTTCTAAAATGTTGAATCATTATAGAAAGTTTAACCATTTATGAATGGTATAAGTTGATCATTATAAGAGATTTTAGTGGTTGATGTATTACTTCACCACATGTCACAACATGTGTTAAGTGATGATGTATAGATAGTTCAAGGTGTAATAAAAGGATAAGTTTGTGTATATTATACTCTTATAGAGTGGAACAATTCATTAGCTCTAGAAAAAGGGTAAAAAAATGGTGTCTTGTTATCAAAATTTTTAATGATATCAATGAACTTTTTCATAATTGTAGTTTATGATTTTGTGGTAATCAAATTTCATATGAACATGTTATCTATCACGTTCCATCATAACATTATGGTTATATTATTCTTCCATGTCCATAATTTTACTTTGCACTAATGTTATACTATTCAAATGCATAGATTTGTGGTAACCTATGCATTTCACTTCCCCCCCTTATTAAGAGAATATTTTTTCAACCTTGTTTTTGATGTGGGTTTCCCCACAATATAATTTTCAAGAATAAACCTTTAACTTTCGAAGTGAAATTTTGAATTGCAAGGATGTATTTCTGTTGAGGGGGTAATAACGTAACACCCCAAGGTTTTATAAATAAATTTAATGCATGAAACAATGAGTCTCTAAAAAACACCTCTTTTTCATAACCTATCCAGTAAACATAATTTTTCCACCTTTATGATTTGAATTTGTAAAAAATGACATACACGGTTGCGATCAGTAAGATTTTTAGAGTCTGATATGATCAACTTAGGTTTTTGGTGAATAGTAACTTACCCATATGAATAGTAACTTACACTTATTAATAGTAACTTACCCTTGTGAATAGTAATATTGACAATGGATTAGTAACCTAAACTAAGAAAGTATAAATAAATTTGTTTTTCCATCATTTCTGTTTTGAGTTTAGTTTTTTTTAAAATATGATGAATTTGATAAATTGATTTTTCAGGTAAAAATTGTACATTTCAGAGAGATTTAAATTATTATATAAAACTAAGGTTTTATTAATGTTTATAATAATGAAATAGTCTTATCAAAACACTCTTCTTTAATTACAAATGAAAAAATAATCTTATTTGTTTTAAGTGTTGAAGATTTTACTATGCATTTTATGCCTGTTATTATTTTTAATAAATAAGTAATTTCGTTGATAAAAGTTAAAATTTTCTTATTTGTATAATTTTTATGATAAAATAAATTTCATTTTTGAATTCATAACGTCAATATTAGGTTACGCTGAATTTGTGATAGTTTTATAAAATAATTTAGTTTTTCATGAATTGTAAAAATAAAGTAATGAGTTTTTGGTGTGATTAATGACATAATTAAGGATGTTATCATGATGTAATAATTCTGGTCAACTCTCGAGTAATAAAATATGATAGGAGGTGTCCCAAGTGTCCAAAACCATGGGCAGATTGCAAATACCACTAATAAGGTGTCATTTAAAATTAATAAAAAACTCTCTCTTTTACTATAAATACCAACCCACCCATTCCTTCATTTTATTTCATTAAAATTTTATCATAATAGAATCTCTAATAGTTTTACCTCCCTAGGAGTCCTCCCAATGTTTCCTCAAGCCCCCAAGGTCCCAACCTTCATGTTTTAGGAGTCACTCTACAAGGTAAGGGAATCTACCACCCTTCACTTTTTCAAGTACTCTTTTTTATGTTTTTATTTTTTAATTTAAATTGGATTATGTTGGGATATGTCATTCTATACCCCCTTAATGTCCATGTTATTAATTAATGATGATATATCCCTTTTTCTCTCATCAAAATATCTTATGAATTTTAAGTGACGTCGTTAGGCTACCGAATTTTCATAAGGGATTTCCCAACTTCTTTTTTTTTATTTCGAGTTCCTTTCTTTTATTTTTATTTCTTAACCTCCTTTCATCCAAATGTTATGATAACTCTGGTACCTTAAATTTACTATGATGTTTTTATGAAAATTTAATAATTCATCATCATCTCTCCTTTCCCCTTATTTTATAATAGAAATGAAAACACCATTTGAGATATGTTAATTTGTCACATTCATGGATGACGAGTTTTGAATTTCTAACACCATCTTGAATTATAGTAATGAAACTATTATTATGGGTGAAACAGACTATAATAATTCTAGAATCTTTTTTTACTCATGATATTAATATATAAATCAAAATGAGTTCATTGTGATCGAAAAACTGCCAAATAACCCAAACAATTATCATTAAAGTTTTATATAATGATCCATCTTCACTCCTATCAACCAAATGAATTTTATAAGAATGTAATCTTCTGGATGTTAAAAAATAAAACAAAACTTCTATTTTAGACAACCATTCTCATCTGACATGTTTATGTTTACATGTATATAAGAAAACCAATCCTGAATACCAAGGAAGAAAATGCCCCAAAACAATAAAATTGAAGCTCTTAAACCCATCAAGAAGGACATTAATGAACTTAAAAAGGATGAAATAAATAAATTACATAAATAATAGGTTATGTAAATATTAATTAATTAATTTAATTTGGTTATCTAGAACACTAATTCAAGTGAAGAACAACATTATACTTAAGGTAAGAGTTTTATCATCTCACATCCATTTTTGTGGGATAATATTTATTCACCACTATTTCTTATGTATGGTTTATGTATACTAACCATTGTGTATCATATCATGAATCTATTTATTTTAATTTTATTCAATGTATCATTTTATTGTTATTAATGTTGGGGCATGATATTTGATTAATTACAAAGTGGTAATGATTTTCTACCCGAACCTCCATTTTCATTCAGGTCACTCTTATTCTATACTTAGCTCAATTAAATTATTATTTTTTCATATGTACACCTCATAAATTCTGTGTCAATGTTCTATATATGTGTACCAGATAGAATATTACCTTCATTTAATGGGAGTTATATGTTTTAAAATGATATTTAAAAAATTCTTCCTGATAAACAACCTCATTTTAAGGGAACTTCTCGAATTCTTACCTATTTTCAAGTGCACCATGTAATCTATTTTAAGCCATTTTTTTATAAAATCAAAAATTTTATCATTAAAAACCATCTTGGTTCATATATGGTTTTATGAAATCAAACATGCGTTTCTGTTTTAAAATATCTTTAATATTTTCCTTAAACCACACTAAAATGTTTTATTTCTAAAGCTTCATTAACAAATATTTTTACATGATTTAACTTTGGTGGGAAAACTTTTATGACTAAAATATAATTTCAATTTTCTTACCTCTTATTTTATGGAATATACATGTTTAAAAATATGATTTGATGACAAATACAAGTTATTTTCCAAATTAACTCTTCTTTCCAAAGTAAAAAAGATTTTTCTCCTCTCACTTTATCATTTATGAGATATATGCCTTGTTCACCACTTATTCCTTATGTGGTGTATGTAATGAACTTTGGTATATCATATAAGGATTATAATTATTCTCATGATATTATAAGGTATTATTATTTTAATATTTCAAGGTGGTATGGGACACTTTGGAATGTTTAAGGATTATTTCCTTAAGAAAATTTTAATGGTATCATTTAAAAGTACCATCATCTATGTAAACGTCCTTGTTAAATATTGTACCTAATTAAGGTGTATCTCTTATGATCTCATATATAATATATTGTTGAAGGGTTTTTAATTATTTTGACTATGGATGTTCTATCTTGATACCATTCACCACATTACTCTGAATGGTTAGTGTTTATGTTTAATGATTGGGGAAAATATTAACATTTCATATGTTAGTTTCAATATGAATGTATATTTTGATTATGTTAACCCCATTAACATGATGAATTAATTGGACTTAGTATGTCATGGGTGAGGCCCATGATATCCCCTCAATGCATCGGTAGGTCTCATGAGACAAACTACGTTCTTGGAATGAGTCCTTAAGAAAATGGTTATTTATGGTCTTAGCACGTGGCCTTGATGGTATGGTTTTGATTTCCAACATTTTTCATTCCATAATTTTGAAAATATTAATTGAAATTTAATAAGGTTATTAAACTAGTAGAATACCCATGATTATTCATTATTATGGAATTATTTATTCAGCTCTTATTCCTTCTATAATGTGTTCAATTTTATTTTTAAAGGTATGTGTTTTTAGTTATTCACCATGCCTAATGTCTATGTTTATGATATATTCTATTGTATTGCTTACCCTTAATGAGCATTTGAGCTCACCCCTTTCTTATGTTTGATTTTCCTAGGACATGAAGAGGTATATTATGAATGAAATTCACAGATAACCTAGGAGTTATGGATTTTGTCAAAGGAATTTATATATTGTATTTCCTTTCATGTTGCAATGTTGAACTTATATATGTATCTGGTTTTCCAAAACTACTAAACTATTCATTCCTTCAAGATACAACTTTCTTTTAATCATTCCAATGTAATGAAATAATTCACTGGCTCCGAGAAACTGGGGTAGGGGTGATACAACAACACCCATGTTAAAAGATGTGTATAGTTGCAAAGAGGTTACTAGATCAAGATTGATCAAGATCAGAACCAATAATGCAATTTTCCAAGGTATTTCACTGCAATAGATTGGAGAAGAAGGAAGAGAAATAAGAAATCCAACTAAGAAGAATTAACATGTATTTATCGCATAAATGGGATGTCCAAAAGGGGGTTTAGCAGTCCAAAATCACATGGAGGGTCACCCTAGGTTGAGAGAATAAGAGCACAATGGTTTCCAAAAAAAAAAAATCATCCACACAACAAATTTAAAACTACAGGCCATAAATTTACACGGTGTGTAATTTAGTTACATGTCGTATAATTATTTTTAATGTTATTCTCTGAAAATCCTATTTCCTCAAATTTATTTTATTAAAACCCATGAATAATTACACGACATGTAATACCCTGACACATTGTGTAATTGTTATTCAATTGAATTTTCATCCCAATTTCCTTTTAAATCCTCTTAACTCACCATGAATCCATTTTAAAACTTATCCCATTTATACCTTGTTGGATCTGAATTCCATTTTAGATCTAAGGTGTGCATCTTTGAGCAAACTAAAGGCCCCATTTGGCTTAGTATTCCATTATAGGAAGGCCAAGGATGGTGCGTGTAAGTTTGGAGGCTTGCGCATAAGAAAAAAATATGTGCACAAGACCCTTATGCACCCAATGTGATGTCAATGGACATATTTCACCCTAGCATCTCAAAAAAATGGTGAAGGCATGTATGCAAAAGTATTGAGGTTTGTGTGAAAAATAACACCCTACGCATACGACCCTTATGACCCCAATGCGACGTCAACCACCCATTTTGTGCCGACCTTCTTACATGCTACAAATGAGAATTTCAACTATAAATATAAGGGAACCCCTCCCTTTTTAGGGAAACTCTGTGGAAGTCAAACCATCACTCTTGTGTGTGTAAGATGACCCCTTCCATGACTGCACACAATTCATGGATTCAAGTTATATGATCTTGTATGATAGGTTCCCCTTTGGGTGGTTCCCTAAGGGTTGACCCTCACCCATTTACTTTTTTCCTAAGGAAGGTGTGTGAAAAATACCCTTCTTGCATGCATCGATCTCTTAAAAAAGGTTCATGCAAATGATCTTTCTTACGCACACCGTATACCTTTGTGAGCACCTATCTTTCACTCAGTCCCCTTTTTTTCTATGCAAGTCTACAATCTTGTTCTTAAATCCTCATTAGGACTCCATGGCTTGTATTTACCTTAAATAACAATGTTTGATCCCCTATTGCATTAAACTTCAACATATTGTGTGCACCTACTCTGTACGGTCCTCCATGCTTGTGTGTAGTGATTTCCTAGTTCCTTGTGTGGGGTACCATGTTTCATTTACCCACCTCTTTATTTTTTGGCATTGGTACACTAATCTATTTTACTTTTTGAAATATCCATGCTCATATAGACCCCATGATGGACCACTCCTCCACCCCATTATATCCTGAAATTACCGATGCCTTCCCTTACCAAGTGTGGGTGGGCATTAGTTATGTAAGTCCAAGGGGTGAGGAGTGTGTCCTACCTATCCGAGCTACATGAAATTAAACTAAAAAGACCCATCATCCTCAGAACACAACATTAAACTGTAGTATCAACTTGTGAAATGTACATGGGGTGTCACACATTGGGTATTCTCCATGCCCACTCATCTCCACAAGAGTGAGATCTTACTCACCCTCCTCAACAAGGATGAAATCCTCCTCACATGGAATGAGATCCTTTTTAGGCATCCCTCCTAGAGTAATCCCCAATATCCTTCTCCTTGGACAGTCTCAGTGCATAAGCCCCGCATCACTTCTCGTGGACACACCTTTTACAAAACGATCATCCAGTCTACTGCTACCTCTTGTTTCTCACATTGAGCATGACTCATGCAGGATTAGATATTAATAATGACCACAAATCTATCTGGGCTACCTCAATGCATAATACCCATGCACCTACATGCCAAACTACATAGTTTTTTATCTCTATCTTCTACATAGGGTATGTAGGAAGCCTCCTAGAGGTTCAATCCCAACCAAAGGTAAGATTCGGTGCCCCCTCCTAGGGGTGAACCTCCTTGATCCACCCTCAGTGGTGTCCAGATCAGCCTTCATATAAGCCTACTATTTAGGAATAAGACCCATGAACCCCATTCAGAACTATGTGGAATTTTATTCCCAACTAACCAGGATAGGTAGGAAACCTCCTAAAGGTTCAAGCCCAACCCCATCACTTTCATTTCGGTTCACTCTTATCCTAACCATATGACGTTAAACTACATGGGATACCTAAACTAGATAGACTTTGATCCTTGTATTATAAATGGGGTATATAAGAAACCTTTTTGAAGTTCAAGCCCAAAACGTTCAACAAACAATCCGTTCCATATATTTGGGAAGCCTAAACATGTAAGACCCTACCACATGCCTCATATCTATTTGGGATACTAACTGCACATAAGCCCCAACCTATTAGAGGGAGGCTACCCATGTGCAATTCTCAATGCCATCCATTCCCAAAATATGTGTGTTTTGATCCCTGTATTCTATATATGGGACATAGAAACCCTCCCCGAGGTTCAATCCCAACCAATGGTAAATCTTGGTGTCCCCCTTGCTAGAGTCCACCTCCTTAATTTTCCCTCAATGATGTCCAAATAAGCCTTCATGGTGTGAAATTTTCCCTTTATGGGATGTACCATCCTGGGTCCGCTCTTATCTGGCATTCTGATCCATCCACCCAATAAACTTTCTAGGAGCTCCCTCTTAAGGACGTACCCATCTGATCCACCTTCATAAGTGTTCTGATTAGTCTTACCCATCTTTGATATATGTTAAACTTATAGAATACACTTTTTTAAACATGGGATTCTAAGTAAAACCTTGGAAGACATGCCGTTGGCATAAAATACACCAAAATCGATGTGGGATGCCTCATGTTTCTGTGCCCTTGAGAAGACCTCTTATGAGTAATAGTACAGGTGATCTAATGTTTTAGTGTCCAGACATGATCAACGATTCCCAATGTGAAAACTTCCCTAACCAAAGGTTTCTTTCCTAAATAGACCCATTGGAATGTCCAGGAAAAATCAGTGTAATTAACCATCATACATAAAGAGATGGAACTGATAATGAGGTTCATGAACAAAATCTTAATCTATAAGGGAGACCCAGACTAGGTGATGAATTCCAAGGAGGAATCCACAGAAGGAGGGACCGACATCCCATAATCCTTTTTTATCAAGGATAAGACATATTAAAGATTGATGAATGCCACTAGACTTTGGAAAGAAGGAATTTGGGGCAATAGATGCATGTGTCACAGCTCGCCTATCCCAATAATGTACATGCCCCAATGGAATGCGTTAGAAATAGAAATGGTGAACCCAATGTGAACTCTTCTCCTCAGCATGAGATTAGTAGCATTTGAGACATCAGTAGATATGAATGTCACCAGATATAGCTATATAGTGCCAGGTCTTGCCAATAAAATAGTGGTCATGGATTGAAACTCACCAAAATTAAGGGTAGTTAATCATTAGGCATTCCAGTCTATGGTATTAATAGTGTGTATCTCTCTCTCTTGCTATAGAAGAATGAACGAACTTGGGTTATTGGTCATTGCTTTCCTACTATCCATACCGATAAATGAATCTTACTACTTTGTAGGACCTACACTACATGAAACCAATAACCCCCCGCCCACATATGGTGGTCAAGTAGGAAAGATTATGTGGGAGTCCCACACGACTCCATCACTTCCATAACATCATCCACGACCGCAGTTACTGGTCACCCACGCCCTGTATAACCCTCTAAAATCATTCAAAGAAGGGTGATAGACACCCTTGTTTGTCTATACAAGCAATAGGGGGTCATTACCACATGGGACATGGACCGTTAGGAACTAGAGGCTTTTGTGCCTCACTGTCACCAGAACCCCCATGGCCCACATAGGGAGCCACTAATCCCCACTCCAACATTCAACCATTTTGGGAGCCTCTCTCTAGAACATTCTTGTGACTCACTCCCCTATACTAATGAGATAAGGGAAATTTGATTCATCCTGACTAAGACTACCTCTTGAGAGCTACTATGTATGGATCCCACTAGGCCATTTCAACACCACCAACTACCAGTACCTTAGGCTAAAGAACAGGTGGTCAACTCCCTTGCTCTGTTGGCCCCAGTCCGGATGAACTGATGCCAACGTTGGGCGCAAGCTCAAGAAGATTCCCATAAGGGGGAATCATCTTCTATAGATGAGTGTACCATTTCACCCCAAAACATTCTTCTAGTTACATTATAACATATAAAATATATGCACTTATTCCTGATCAAGATCGAGACCTCAACCACCCACAGGTGGGCTAGGTTGAACCTCCTAATCGGTGGCATGATCAGAAGCCATCGCAGGCCAACCCGTGATGATGAGATCCAGTATGAAGGTCCAACCCATATCATCACCATCTAGAGTGGAGGTCTTCCCCAATCTCACACTCAACATGGAGGTCATACCCATGTCACCAACATTGGTCCAAGCGGAGGTCCTCCCTATCTTTTTGACATCTTTCATGGAGGTCCTCCCCATGCCTATGATTCCAGATATGGAGTTCCTCCACACACCTTAGATCATCAACACAAAGGTCCTCCTTACATCACTCCTAGATCAATAGGATTCACTCCCCTCATCAACATCAACTAGATCTCACTCATCAACATAGAGGTCCTCCCCATATTATCACCAACTTCAGCGGAGGTCCTCCATGATCAAGAAAGCATCCAAATAGAGGCCCTCCCCGCTTCATCAATGATTAACATGGAGGTCCTACTCATGTATATTTTGATCATTAAGAAGTACCTCCTCATGATTCCATTTCCAATCGACATGGAGGCCCTCCCCATGTTCCCAGTTTCTCCGGTAGAGGTCATCCCTGCTCCAGTATTCCCAACCATGGAGGTCCTCCCCATGAGTCCAGCGACTAACATGGAGGTCCTCCCCATGTTCTCCTGGAACCTAAATCCACCAAAATGGAGGTCCTACCCACTCTAACAACAATATATATGGAGTTAATCCCAATTTACTATACAGCTCAAGCAGAGGTCCTCCCCACTCTAGCACCAATCCACATATAGGTCATCCATGTGCTGGAGAATTACCCTTCCCTAAGGTGCCATCCCAAGGAAAAAGGGAGAACCATCACCACCAAAGGAATAAATCTAAGAAGTTCTAGATCATTTTAAATCCAGTCCATTTTCAGATTCTAAAGTGGAATGCGACTCGATGATGGATCCTTCATCCTGATCCTCTACATTAGAGTATGGGGAAGGAACCTGATGTGTGAGTTTTTTCATTCCAATAGGTAAAATATACCATATCCATGAATCCCCATATAGGAACATGTAGGACAAAGATGATTTGGCCCCATTCTAGGGTCATGGCATGTATACTTTTATACCATCTCCAGACTCATTCTCTACATAAACACAAGATCATGGGGAGTTATTCTAGGGCATGGTAGATTAAGAGAACCCACCATACATTCCACCAACTACCATCACCCTCACACATGAAGTGGTGGTCAACACCCCATATTATAGGGTCAAGATGACATGGTCAGTACCACCCATGAGTGACAAACTAGTGAGTAACATCCAGTCAGCCCACATAGCATTTTCTCCACTAGCCAGTCCACCACCGCAACGGTCTACATTAGTCCCATTGCAAGATCCTCATCCTACCCCAATTGAATATTGGGGAAACCAAGATAAGAATCGATCATTTGAATAGATAATATTGTGGGACACTCTTATAGTAGATCAATTGTTTAAGATGTTATGATTGATCTCTACTCCTAACTTTGACATCATAGAGGCACTCAACAAGGAAAAGCTCATGTACTTCTGCTATACCATCTAGGCGACATATTTCTTCCTTAGTAACTGTAATATTACTTACCTGGAGAGTAAAGAGAACTTCGACGACATTGGCCAGTAGTGCCACATGGTTGATCTAGAAAAAATTCCCATGGATCAGCATCCCTTGTTACCCAACTATCATTGGACCCTTCAAAAATTATGTGTTCATGGTTCATTGTGATCTGTAGAATTATTGATGAGGTATCTCCACACATGACAATATAGGGTTGGGGTTAGTATGATGATCTCCACTTCATCTCGATCATACAATAAATGAACCTACCCAATGATATTGAGGATATGCATCCAAGCACTATCACGGTAAATATGGTTGTACTCGAGATATGCCTAGAAGGGGGAGTCGACACCAGGTTTGATAGAGAGAACCTACCTTTTAGTGAAATGCAACATCTGCTGGACCCCCTAGGGGTTTTCAATCTTTATAAAAGGTAGGTACTTGATCTTAAACTTCACTATGATTCACTACCTATCGGTAAAAACATCGACAAGGGTAAAGGATCGACTGGGACCTTTAAGCCTTATAACCCATCCAGTTCAATGTCGAAGATATATGTTGATTCTGATAGGGCCACGTTTCTCCAGAAGTTTGAAGAGAAGAAAAATCTCATTGATGAGATCCTTATTGAGTGCCTTTCAGAAAAACATTTAAACTATGGTGATCCTCGGTATGATCCCATCCATCCTCTACTGAGGCAGTAGGGGAATCCACAAGTCTTAAACAGGTTGCCTCCTGTTAATTTCAAAAATCCCATTCACCCTGATAGGATATAGATTGAAGCTTATGATAAAAAACATAAGTACGTATCACCCAATATGCTTAAGTTTCATGAAAATCACCCTCAGGACCCAGATTAAGTCATTCCTGTGGTGGATCCATAGTTTTTTCTTCTAGTAGTTACACTAGCTGCTCCATGAGACGTTGAGCCTGCCTACCATGATGAAGAACCCACTAACACATTAGAATTCAGAAATCTTCACCAGGATAAGAATCCATAATAGGAGGATTCGATGACTACTATCATCACCCACCTGAAGGCCCTTGATACACGATAGGTGGAGATCCCACCTGATAGAAATCCGTATTCAGCATGGGTGGATGATATGCTGCTACCCTAAAATTTCAGAGATCCAACTTTAACCCCTTCAATGGGATGGGTGACCCAGTACAGAATTTGACCCACTTTATTTCAAGGTGTGGAACCATGATGGGAACTCCAGCATAGTAGGAAGACACTGAGATCTAGTGTTTAGTAAAAACATTGGAATCCCCTATGTTTATTTTACACATCCTGTTACCCATTGGGTCCATAGCTGGTTGGGAAGATCTTCACCTTAAGTTTCTTTATCAGCTCAATTCCACCACTCACAAGAAAAGTATTGACAACCTCTTGAAGTGAAAATAATGGCCAGATGAGCGATTTGTATAATTTTTTACCAGGTGGAAGGGCCTCACATATTCACTCGACATGTCACTGACTCATAAAAAACTTCTTACGATGTGCATGGGGAATGTGAAAACTGAATTGGTTTCCTCCCTCATCAATTAGAGTTTCCCATGTGTATTTTAGGATTTCTCAAATAAGGATTAATACTCAGAGGAAGCCTTGAAACATGCTAAGTAGGAACATATATTGTCTCCACCTCCTGTAATAAGCGCTGATAAAGATATGACTACCACAGTCATACAGATAGAGGATCCCAGCCCACTAGAATTATTAACAGAAGTGCCTCCTCCATAGCCTCACTAAGGGAATAAACCATAAGTCTAGCCTCAGGATTAGCATCACCTGACATAGAATCAGCAGGAATTTCCATGCAATGCACCACCGCACCTAGGAGAGACAATCGGGCTCTAGACCCTCATTAGGTTCTATCCCCTCGATAGGGCTAGGATCCTAGAGTTCTTTTCCCTGATAGGAGAAACCAGACCTACTCATTCTATGAGTCTTAGATCCCCAGTTATTTCCAAAGTGCCTTATACCATGGAATTTTAAAATTGTCGGAATGCAGAAGACCCGAGGAAGATGATCTCATTAATCGCCCCAACTACTACCCATATCACTAGTTCCTTGGAAATACCATAAACCAATGATATATATTCAAGTAATGTCTATTGGAATAGGTTGATAAAAATATCATCATATTTTTCCCTACCTCGAAGTAGGTAGCATGAATTTTTTCATAGCCTGACAGTGACAACTAAGATTAGTGGTAGTAGTTTTCTAGCCATGGGTCTCAGAAGTATGACGATTGGTTTGCTCGTAGGGTAGTTTTTCATTCCCATGGTATCATATGTTTTCATTTGAATTGTCCCAATCCTTCTAAAGTCACTTATCCTCCTCCCTTGTCACTTCTATATCCACATCTCAGCCTTCTTCTTCTCAGAATAGAAGGCACTAACACCGTAATGAAAAATAGAGCTCCCAACTGGTGATGAAAACCACTTTCACTTTTGGAAACTTCATGCACCCATAGATGAGAGTCACCCCTAGAATTATCCAAGTATTGGAGGATTACATAGGATATGATCAGGAGTATGCCTCAGTGAATACTGTCGAGCTAGTGGATCCCTACACGGTACTTGATGATACGGGGTATAAAGTTGGTCCTCTTAATTTTCTCGGTTGATGCCATTATTGACATGGTCAAAGACATGTAAATAATAAGAGTTCTCATTCCATTGCTTCAAGTGAATCCATGCATGCTACTAAGAATAGATATCATGATTAGCATAGGACCTAGTAGTCACAATCCTCTCATCCCGCCTCTTTAGATTCACTGCCACCGCCGTTCGTGCTACTCAACCAGACAAATCTGCCACAACCACATCATGATCAGTCACATCCAATTGTAGACAGGGATCAGTCATCTGACAACCAGCTGGTAGTAATTTTTCATGGTTCAGCTGGTGAAAATGAGATATTCCCAACACCATTTAGAATTCAACAATTCAAATAGAAACACTCCTCATATCTCTGGCTTCAAAAAATGTGCACATATCATGGAAGTATGACGTGATTAAGCACCTTAACAACATTCCCACAGAGCTTTTGATTTTATAGGCCCTATTTCTATTAGAATATCTACATGAAACTCGCATATAGGCTTTGAGAAGCCCCCTCCATCTTGAGATAGAGGTAGCGACTACAGAGGCCTTCCATGCTGAGGAAGTCAAGCGAGCAGAGTGTGAATCCATCATCTCATTCTTAAGAGAATATTAATGCTCTCCTGTGCAGGGGAACATTATCCCACTATACATAACATTCTAGATCAATGGAATGGAAGTACAACATTGTATCATCGATATAGTTTCCATGATCATTCTCATCCCAACCCAAACACTCCGAATTCTAGGACTTACTAAAGAAGATCTAAGTTTTTATGACCTGTGGATTAAGGGTTATGACAAGACCAAGCATAGACCATGTTGAAGAATCCTCATGAATAACTAGTTCAGTGGCCTGATTGCAAGTACTAAATTTATGGTGGTATCACAAGATACCACATATAATGGGCTGATGGGTAGACCCTATCTCCATATACATGTGGAAGTTCCCTCCTCATGTCACCAATGCCTCAAGTACTCCCTCAACGGTCAAGTGGGCCTAATACATGGTGATACGTCTCCTTTTTCATATTTAGAATCCCACTATGTAGATGGATATTATTTCAAGGGTAATGAAAAATGGGTTTAAACCAATGATCCTGAGCACACTACTACCGTGGACAACCCCTAGATGGGATTGAATGATGCTTTCATCCTCCCGATTCATTTGTTGGAGGCTATAATGCTGGAATTGGGAGATTGATTCGTCATTAATGAGGTGAGGGGACGACGCATTCCCAAATATAAGTAACACCATATTATTACCTCATACTTCTATATAGGACAAGCTAAAGTGATACTAGAGTCTCTTAACCTTATGATGTATTGGTATGCTCACTTCATGTCCGCAATAGTATGCCATACCTGATTGTTTTTCCTGACTGGGATAAGTCGACACAAACCAACCCACCACCACTACTTTTACATCATCAAGCATGGGACCCTCAATATAAGTCCTGATAGAATCGAGTCAGAAGCTTTTGTTACTATGGTTTCAATAGTGAAAGATTCTTTGGACAAATATTACACCACCACTCAAGCCGACACCAACATTCCTCCAGGGTCAATTAACTCAGAATAATTTCCCTATCCCGATGATCCTCTCAACTCATATGATAAAGAGGATTTGGAACATGCCCATAACACATTCGAGGAGGGCCACTCCACCACCATCGATGAGTTGTACAGGTGAATCTTGGCAATGAGATAGATTTGATATTGACACTGATCAGTGAAACTATGCCTTCAGAGTTATAACAACAGTATGTGGACTTCCTGAGGAAAAATTGTGACGTTTTTCCCTAGAGTTATGAAAGGATGCTAGCATTAGACCCTTAAGTCTCCATCCACCTTCTTCATATACTGATGAGTCATTACAGGTTCAAACAGTCTCCCAATAAGATACACCTATCACATTGAGTCACATTTGAGGCTGAAGTTGATAAAATCATCAAAGAAAACTTCATCAAGGAAGTTTAGTACCTCAGGTGGTTAGCCAACATTGTTAGTGTCTGGAAGAAGAACGGACATATAAAATTCTACATCGACTTCCAGGATCTCAACTATAGCTACATGAAGGATGATTTTATTCTTCTAGTGACAGAGCTACTAATTAATGCTACCACTAGATTCCAAAATCTCTCCTTCATGGATGGGTATTATGGGTATAATCAGGTCCTAATGGCCCCTAAAGATGAGGAATATACCCCCTTCATAATTCTATAGGGTGTCTTCTATTATTAGGTGATGCCCTTAGTTTTGAAGAAGGAAGGATCCACCCATCAATGTGCCATGAATCACATATTCAAACCGATCCTTGGGATGTTAGTGGAATGATAAATTGAATATTTGGTTGTCAAATCCTACTATATTTAAGAACATCTCAGAGATTTTTATAAAGTATTCGGATTCCTCTAATCCCACCATTTGAATATGAACCCCTTGAAATTTTCTTTCAGGGTGACCTCTAGAAAGTTCATTGGTTTCATTTTCAGATATAGAGGCATTGAGATCGACCCATAGAAGATCAAGGATATCAGTGAGATTCCTTCTTTAAGAAACCTCCTGGAGCTCCTATTCTTTCAAGGAAACTTAGAATATATATAATGATTCAATGTGACTATGGCTGGAAAGTGTAATATATTTTCTAGACTTATGAATAAAGGTGTCATATATCAATGGGATGAAGCGTACCAGAACACTTTTGAGGAGATTAATTAGTATCTGTTTTAGCCTCTGGTTTTGATGCCACTTGTCTTTAGAAAGATTCCAGTCCTTTTCATGACTTCCCTAGAATGATCCCTTAATACCCTTCTCACCCAGAATAACAATGAAGGGATATAGAACAGTTTTTACTATCTTAGTTGCATGTTCCTAGACATAGAGACTAGATATTCTTCTATCAACAAGAGATGCCTCACACTGGTTTTTACAGTGTAGAAGTTGTGGAATTATTTACAGCATCATAGGATATAGCTGGTGTCCCACATAGTTCTGTTAAAGTATATTTTGAACTGCCTTATGTTTACAAGACATCTATCTTGGTGGGAAATGATCCTTCAGTAGTTCGACATTAGGTTTGTTCCCCAAAAGGTCATTAAGGAACTGACATACATTATGGCCACCCATACACCGCCCAAAGAGTAGTCTATGGATCATTATTTTAATGAAAAATACATTATCTCAATGTATTAGGATATTCCATACTGGAAGATTCACTTTGACAGAGCTTCATGGAGTCCCACTGGTAGGAGTCTTAATGATCCTTAACTCAAACAAGTAATCCTCAGGATTTTCTTCATCATGCCTACATAGGTTGTCTTGACCTATTCATTCTTGCTTTGAGAAGGCTACACCAATAATAAGGCAGAGTATTAGGCTCTCATCACTGGTCTTGAGTTAGATCTCAAGATTTATTTTCCCCACCTACTTGTGAAAGGAGACTCTGAGATAGTTATCAATTAGATTAATGGTGATTATGTCATCAGGAAGCCCGAGATCATGCCATTATTTAAGCATGATCTTCAATTGATGGATCATTTCCCTTCTCCATCAGAGGTGAATCATGTTCCCTAGTCATAAAATGGTTGAGATGATTCCTTGGATGGTCTATCCGCTTATCTTGTAGATATTTACTAAGAATATCTCTTCATTTATTTGGAATATCAAATGTTAATTTCCCCTATTAGTTCATATGATGACGATAACTAGTAGGTATATCACCTTACCGCTGATGCTTCTGCAACGGGTCCTCTAGATCCTCCTACAGTTGAAGAAACCTCAGATTGGACAGTTCTTTTCATCGAGTATATCCATCACAACAATCTCCCATTGGACAAATCTAAATGTTAAAAAATCCATCATCATGTAGACAAATTCACCCTCTAGAGCAGTTCCATCCTGGAGAAGACTCTCTAGAGACGCTGGTTTGGGGGAATGCTCCTCTACTAAATTCAAGGAGAATAGATTCACCAGGTCATGTAATAATTTCATACCAAATCTTGTGGTGATCACCAAGTAGGAATGAAGATCTCCCACTAGATTTGAAGGTTAGGATAAGTTTGGCCCACCATAGTCCATTACTGTATCGAGTACGACAGAAAGTTCCAAGCATGTCAAATCCATGGACACTTTGTGCATCAAACACTGGAACCCCTCCACACTACTGAGTAATCTTGGACCTTTGTGATATGGGGACTCGATGTCATGGGACCATACCCACCAGCAAAATCTTACCAGTGCATGTTTATTTTGACCTCAAAAGATTTATTTTCCAAGTGGATAGAATCTATTCCTCTCAAGGAAGTAATATCCCAGTATATTATTGAATTTTTGATCTCAAACATCATCCATCAATTTGGAGTCCATCATGCTGTTCTCACCAATAATGACACCAACTTATGAGCAGATGAGTTGAATTTTTATTACACCAAGTACAATATCTGGTCCAACCACACCTCTCACTACCATAAATATGAAAATAGGAAGATAAAGGTATTCAAAAAGACCCTCTAAAACATTTTGCAGAAGATGGTGGGTCAAAACAAAGAGAGTTGGCCAAAAAAGCTCCCCAATGATCTTTGGGTTTATCAGATGACACCTTATAATTACACTGAAGTAAACACATATTCTCTGGTATATAAAATAGAGGTGGTCCTCCCCATCAAGATTCAGTTTCCATCACTCCTTATAGCTATCTATGATCAACAGACATCATACATAGTAGAAAAATTCCATCTGGACGAACTATAATCTCTTGATGATAATAGGCTTCGGGACTTTCATAATCAAGAGAGGAACCAAAAAAATATACCTAAATATTTCAGTAGGAGATTTCACCTCCGATCCTTCCTTTGAGGTGACACGGTCTTGGCTCTTCGAGTGCTGATTATTCCCAATAGAAAGCCGCCAAAGTTTGAGCCTAAATGGGAAGGGCCTTATATCATTCACAAAGTCTATCCTAATGGAACATACTCTTTAGTCACCATGGATGGTGAGAAAATTAATCCTCCCAGTAATGCCAAGTTCCTTAAATAGTAATTTGCATGATCATGATCTCTATCATCCTACATGATGTTATACTATTCCATCCTGTATGATTTTAAACTATGAAAAACTTCCTGATCATACTATATGATGATACACTGCACAATATTCCCCATGTTCCTAGCTCTATAACCTTAAACTAAGATCTATTTAGTCCAAGAAACATGATGTTAAACTATTCCACTACACCCTACATGACGTTAAATTCTATTTCATCATTGTTTCATGATGTTAAACTATGTAACAAATCATCATATTGGTTTCATGAGGATAAAACACACAGTTCCCCATGGTCCAAGATCTACGACCTTAAACAAAGGTCTCTGTCATCCAACACGACGTTAAACTACCACACGGTCCTTTCTTCATGATAATAAAAGGAAAGTTCCTCTTGTCATGGATAACACTAAACTGCTCTGTCCTATATGAAATTAAACCATGACCCATCAGTGTCCTTATTGAATGATGTTAAACTACATGGATATTCAATAATTACATATAGCTTGATTCCCATCCTTATAGGATATGTAGGAATGCCCAGGCATTTAGTCATCAGTCCCATCTATAATTTCCTTATTTTAGACCCTTGGTTTGAGTCCTCTCTTGGGAGTGTGTGGTGTGGTGTGGGATTTTTTGGTCTTCATTTAAGCCTAGTTATTATTCCATGACATACACATCTCCTTTATGATACCTCTCCCCCCACATCTTAGTTGCATGACAATAAACTGCATTACACTAGAATCCTCACCACATGATGTTAAATAGCACGGGATTCAATAACTACATATGGCTTCATTCCCATTCTTATGGGATATGTAGAGACACCCCGACACTTTGTATTTGAGACTAAAAAAAAATCATTCAAACCTTTTTCTTCGTCCCCCATGACATTAAATTTTGTGTGAGTTATTTTTAGGAATGTGTGGTGGGGTGTGGATCTGTTTGGTCCTCATTCACGTTGAGTTGTTTCATGGCACCACACTACACATTTTTTCTTCAGAAGTATCTTCTATGTTCCAAGATCTATGAACATAAACTAATATCACCAATTTCTTTATTGCATGGAGATAAATTGGATAAAATCACCCGTCCTTATCTTATGACATTAATCTATGTATTCTATATCCAGGATGAATGCAAATAAACGACACAGCATTACAACATATTCTCTTGAAAATATACTTCCCCTTGGAACTATTCATATTCCATGCCTCCTTTCAAGAACTATGTGTAGATTGATTCTCATCCTTATGGGAAATGTATCGGCACCCAAATGTTTTGTCTCTGGACCCATCCATAGAATAAAAAACTCACCCCTTTGGCTCTTTGGCCTGGACATCATCTGGGGATATGTGGTGTGGTGTGGGTATCTTTGATACTCATTCACATTAGGTTTCCTCATAGTTCCGTACTGCACATCTCTACTTTAGTTGGTATGAACTCTATGAACTTAAACTAATATTTTTAGTTTCCTAGTCATGTGACAATAAATTGCATAATAACCACAATATTCTCATCTTAGAGAATATCTACCCCTTTTTGGTACCATCCACCTACCATGCCATCTTCTAGAAATACATGTGGCTTGATTCTAATCCTTATGGGATAAGAAGTGACACCCTAAAATCTTGGCCCCAGGCCTAGCCATAGAAACATGAACCCTTTCTCCCTTTCTTGGCTTAGTTTTCCCTTTGAGAATGTGTGGTGTGGTGTGGATATCTTTGGTCCTCATTTACGTCGGGTTATTTTCCACACCACACACATCTACTTTGGGATGAATATGTCCTAGTCTCATGATGATAAACTATGTGACATCTTCATCCTTACCACATGACGTTAAACTACACAGATACATCCCACATGCATGACATTAAACTGGGAACCTATGGTTAACAATCTATGACCTTAAAATGAGTGTTTCTGTTCTGAGAAACATAGACCTTAACCTATTTTCAATACCCCACCTAGGAACTCAATCCTTGAAGGTATATCTGATACCACCTATGGATGTTCCACACTGATATTCTTGAATGTGTGGTGTTATGAGACCTAGAGTGTTGGATTCCATAGGGACATTCCCCTAATCCATTTCCATACTTCACATGTCTCTTTATCTGGTTCCGCATACTCTTCCATGTCTAAAGGAACCCCCATAAAATACTGGTTATGCTACATCAGTTCACCTACTATTTTGGGCCAATGCCCCCAAAGTATCTGGATGATACTTTGATTTATCTCCCACATCTCGAACATAGTCAGCAATCAACCCTCATTTGTCTATCCCCATTCCTAGTAACATGATATGTGTTTTCTGTCTTGAATAAGTTCAATAATTATTCTCCATCATCACACCACCCTCATTGTGTTATAAATACTGGTAAAAATGATTCACATTTTCCACCTCCTTATGTTTTGATAGATCCCCAACACCCCTGGTGTTGTCCCTCTGTGCAGCCACACACGTTGAGTGGGAATGTTAGTGTGTTTGGGACTTTACATCCCAATATTTCCTTTACATCATTGTGTGCTCCCATATTATGGGAAAATACTCACATCAATCATTGTTTCCCACACCAAGAATAGATAATGTGGTATTAGGAGTCTTGGTAGGGTTTGTATCCTCATAGAATGGCTCGACCATTAGGTCCAAACTTTATAAACATAAACTAAAGCCTCTACATTGTTTTCTTGGATGTGTGTGGCATGGTGTGGACCGATCTGCTCTCCATTCTCATCTGGTTTTTAGTAGCCACACCATATACATCCCTTTTGAAACACATACTCTAGTGTACTTACCACATGACGTTGAAATTTACGGGTTGGTCCTATCATATGACCTTAAAACTACAGCATCATCATCTTGGCCACATGACAAAAAAATTCACAACATTGTGGTGTTCTCACTTGATAGTTAATCACCTTTGTCATTGATAATCCACCATGACACCTCTCAAGATTTATACACAGCTTGATTCCTGTGGTGACTCATGGAATTTCCATCCTAGTCCAGATACTCAAAAAAAGAAAAAAAACAAGAAATATATAATGTTTCCTCTCTCTCTATGTATGAGTCAGACTTGGATAGGGAGATCACCTATCATGAACTATGCATGGATTGATTCTCACCCTTATGGGATAAGTAGTGACACACATTCACTTTATCTTTGGGCCTAGCTACAAACACCTTCAAACCTTTAGATATTTGGCCTTTCCCATGGTCCTAGATCTATTACCTTAAACTGTATACAATTCATCTTGAGACATCCATGTGACACATGGTCCCTCTTTGGTCCCCATCCAAATTAGGTTTTACCTCTTGTGTGTCACATGCATACCCTTGAGATGAGTGTTCCTCCATATGGTCCAAACTCTATGACCCCCAACAAAGAGCTTATGGACTTTATTCTCTTCTAGGGTGTGTTGTGTGGTATGGATCTTCATGGTCCTCACTAATGTTGGGTTTTTCATAGAACTTCACTATACATACCAATTTGAAATACCATCAATCATGTTCCAAGATATATGACCATAAACTAAGAACCCATCATCCTCAATGCATGGCGTTAAACAACAACCATACCCTAAGAAAGTTCATGATGCCCCATGATAATTATTAGATGTTTCAGCTTCCTCACCGGAGAGGACTTCCCCCGCCAGTGTCAGTCTCAAACTAAACTATGCTCAAGAACTACATACGGCTTGATTCCCATCCTTATGAGATACATATTGATTCCTGGACATTTTATCTTTGGCCCAACCATAGGTTCATTAACCCTTTTCATCCTATTGGCCTTCATCCTTCTTAAGGTGTGTATGCAACATGTGATCCTCTTCAGCCTCATTCACATCAGGTTTTCCTCCCATGTTATATGTACATACCCAATTACTGAGAGTCTTCTAATAGTCCAAGAAGTATAACTCTAAACTATTCTGCTTAGTTTGAGCAATATGACTTTAAAATGTTCACCATGGTCTGTGCAATGTGACCTTAGACTATTGTCATTCCTAAGTATGGATCTAAATCACTAATATGCTCGGTCCAAACTTTGAGTCCTTATTGGTTTGTGTTTTCCATTTTCCTTCACATCCAGATTTCCCCCTAACGGTGATGGTCTCATGCCATATTTGGATCACCTCCCATCCTGGGACAATGTCCTAATGGATTTTTGGAAGCAAACAGTGAGTCATGTGTTTTAAACATAGTCATTAGTCGATCCCAAATTTTCTCACCCCATTCCTTTATGGTGTGGTTATGGTCTTTTTGTTTTGAATATGGTCAACGTTATACCTCTACTTACTGTCTTCCCTTTCATATAGACCTTGAAAGTCTCGACTTACCCTCCTTTTCACATTATTGTATCATGGTGGGATATCATCCTTGGTGTCACCCTCGATGTGCACTCCCACATGTCAGGTAATCCCTTTATACCATTCCTTGTTTCATACACCGAGCATGGATCACATATACTTATGAGTTTTGGTTGTTTGGATACTAATTTGGATGAGCCTAACAAGTGGAATTTGGTTCAAACTCTATGACATTAAACTAAAATCACCATATAGAATGTGTGGTGTGACATCAAGCCTCTTTTGGCTCATTCATATTGGGTTTTTTCCCACTCCGCATCTCATATGACTCCTTCCCATCTATTCCGTGGTATTTATATAGTTCACAAGACTCCTTTGGATCATTTTTTTGGGTTCAACTCTTCTGTTCCTTTAAAACATTCTAGGAATAGATATCATAGTCCATGTAACATTACTTTGAACTATTGATCAGGGTCCAGGCAGTATGACCTTAAAATATGTGCAACATCCTAGTCAAATGACTTTAAACTATTCCATGCATCATCCTCACCATATGACATTAAAATACGTGATCATATTCCTCTCTTGCATTACGTGAAATTGCAAATAATCATAGGACCTTACTTGAGAGTTCCTCTCCTATAGTTCTGGTCATCTACCACATTGATCAAATTTTCTGTTGTCGCTCGGAATTTGAGACGGTGCTCCCCAAGAGGATAGTTTTGATATTTGTTCATCCTAATGCACCTAAACCGGTGTACTCTCAGTCGTGGTGGTGTAATTTCAAGAGTGTTGGAATTATTTTTAACATACCATCACTCCAAACCATGATTTTTATACCCCTTATTTGGATCCTTATCCTATTTTGTGTCTGAAGGGACCCCCTAAAGGTTTGACTATGACACTTTGGATCACCTACCATCTCGAGCCAATTCCCTGGAAGATATCGAATGACATTTAAAGTTAGGTCCTGTGTTTTATATATGTCCAATGGTAAAATCTTGTTTGTTTGTATTCATTTAAGGATGATCATTTGAATACTGTGTCTCGAATAAAGTAACCAATTATCTCATATCGACATGCCATATTCTTTGTGATTATGAGTTTTGGGTATCGTGATTGACACTTTCTATTTCCCTTTTGTTTGGATTGATTTCCAGTGCCCCTGTCGTTATCCCTCTCATGCACTAGAGCACATTGGGAAATTAAAGTTGGTTGTTCCAAGAGACATATTCTCCAGTCATAGACTATCTCATCCTAAACACTCTAGGTAGTTATTCAATAATAGCAGACCATGAGTATTAAATAATTATAAGGCACTCTCATAAAAAGGGAATGTTTATGCGTCCATCCCTTGTTTCTCACACCTAGCATGACCCACATGAGATTAAAGAAAGATCATTAGTTTCTTCATAGATATGATCAAGTGCAGAAATTAAATCAAGAAAGAAATATGTACATACATACAGTTCAAAATAGATAAGCAAGAAAGAAAGTATGCTTCATAAGTTTGACCAAAATAGGACCCTTATAGATCTCCCACCTCAATGGTATGTTTCAGAACCACCACTTTCTAGCATATGGATTTTATATTATCCTTTTTATTCTTGATATCCCTATCCTCATAAACAACTATAGAGATAAGCTCATTATCCCTAATCTTCATTCAGTTATGTTCGGCTCGGAGATCGACCACTTGATGGCTCACATGTTCTAGCTGCTCCTGGTATTCTTCTATTTGGATATTCAATTGTTCAATGAGTTCCAACTAATTGGTGGTGAACTTAGAAAGCTAGTTTATCTACTCATCGAGGAACTAGATTTCCTGTTTAGCCTCATGGAGATTTTGGATGTTTTCAGATTTCTTCTGGCACTAAGAAGCATCAAAATGATGGCTAATTTCCCACATCTTCTCATCTAGATAATCATGGATCATCACATGAAGATAGTGAGAGTCCACCCCTATGAAATAAAGACAATAAATCTAGGTGCAGAGTGATCCTATTTGGATTATCCATTCTACCTCTGGGGCATCAAGGAAATGCTTGATGTATTTCCATGCCCTACACTGAGTCACGCATCTCTCTTCAGCTACATCTGGATCACAATCATCTATCTCCTTAGGGTTTCTGGGTTCTTATTCTATAAATATAGCCAAAATCTTGGTGGAAGGGTCTTCCTCCAACATCCTCTCTAGGGTACTAGGCTCTATCACATGTTGGAAACCCTCATCACTCATTTTCATAGTAGCCTCACCCTCTCCAGATTTAGGATCTTCCCTCATAGTGGCATCACCCATAGCCACAACCTCTTGCTCACCTGGTGCCAAGGCTGGGTCAACTTGAGTGACCAGATCCTCAAAGACATGTATAATCATCAAGAGAGATCCTGTATATGTTCCAAACTCATCAATTTGTTGGGACTGCAGCCTTATGATCACTACATGGAGTAAGAAAATTTGGTTATCCAAATCTTGAAGAAAAAATATATGGGTATGTGAATGTAGAGTCTAACGAGATCTAAGTGAATCTGGGCCAAGTTCTTGAGTCACTGTAAGAACTTCTATCACAGGATACCCCTCAGTACTTATTAATTAGATGATTGGTACCAGTGCCATAAAAAGTTGGGATTCTGAGATCATCAATTTGACCCCTTCAGTTGGTTCACCTCAGGCCACTTCATCCATGATCATTCTGCCACCTTTCTCAGACTAGGATATAGACCTAGGAGCATGTACCCCTATATCTATGAACACATTCTCATACCCTATAGTGGGAGATCCTTGATCATCACTAATGTGTTCCTAAACCAGAAAAAGTTTTGTTAGTGGATCTAAGTTATAGAAATACAAGGTACCAAGAGTGATATGAGTCGAGACTTACTTCGAGGCATTTAGAAAGTTCTTTGTCAGAGCCTGTGATTTTTTCACTCTCATGTGCGATCCCTTGATGAGCTTATTTCCCCTATTATTCCTCACCTCTAGGATCTTCATCCTTATCCTCCTCCTCCTATTCTTACACTTCCTCCCCCTCCCCCTCCCCCTCACCATCTTCTTCTTATTCATTATCACCATCATCCTTTGGTGTAATTTATTGGGGATCATGCTCCTGAATGAGCATCAATTTTACCAGGAGATGTGGTTCCACATATTTCCTCTGTTTCCATGCATATGCATCCATGGGAATTAGGTACACATGTCAGTGATGAATGTTCACCCTTTCCTCCATCTGAATGCATATGACTTCTAGAAAATAAAGCCTAGTGAATGTCAGTCTTCACCATAGATCTTCAATTGATAGTGATTATATCAATTTCCTCCACACAGACCACATGGTTAGAAAAATGGTGTCAGTAGTGAACTGTAAAAGATACCTTATTTGTTTTCCATGGGCTTCTCTAACTGGTCCATGAGGCCACCTTCAAGACCACCACTCATCATATGGTAGTGGTGTGGCCACAAATCAAGATGTTCCTACCATCGAGGATCCATCTCATGCTGTTTCTACCTCCTGGATGGCCTCTTGTCTTAATTCCCTGATGGAAGTTCACCTACTTTCTCATCGCCTAGATTCTATGATTGCCACTTTGATATGCCAAATGTGTTTTCACATAATTTCTGCTGAATATTCTGCCACCAAGTGATCAACATATTCCATTGACAAGATGAAATCAATGTCATTGGGTGGTAGTATGATTATTTCACTAAATCTAGCAGTTGTAAACATGAAACATAATTGGATAAAGATATAAAGATTATTCTACTCCAAAACCTCTGTATACACTTTATTCCACATTTTTCATGGTTAACCAAACTTTCTGGAAAAGCGTGATGGCATGTATAGTTCGCAAAATAATTTCACATCGATCTGGGCCACTATCATGCCACCCCTGATACTCTATATATTTTCCATCTGCTCTAGTGAACCCTGCTATTCATCCACCACCTAGCCGACTGGGGTGCATAATGGGTGGAAATTGAAATTTTCATGATTTTCAATCTGGATCCTAATCCCTTCCTCATTGATCATTAGGGGACGAACCCTAGTAATGTTCAACAAAGATGGTTGTAGGACATATCCTGGAAGATATATGGCATTTGGGAAGTCATATATACCAAAATGAGCTTCAATCCAGCCATGGATGATCTAGAATGGTTCAAAAATTCTCCTGGGTGTTCCTCCCCTTGAAATGTACCCCATAATACTGTAGATCCTTGCTAATACAGGCACTTCAAGATTAACCTTGTCGTGGGATACCATGATCCCACCCATTACCATTATTCCCAAATAGACACTCATCCTTATGTCCCTCACTAGTAGCAGCCAACCACCCATGAAGGTAGAAAGAAAAGTGGCATATCACAATGACAGATCCCAGATCTCATTCACATTGAAGCCCCACGACTGATATTTTCATGCTTCCAAAATCACCCAGTATAATCAATCCTTTCCCCTTTACGATGTAGTTAGGCACTACCTCCCTCGTCCTAGAATCCTCACACACTCATCCCTCTTAAGAAATATGCTGAACCAAATTGGGTATGGGATGTCATTTAGGATGCATTTTATCTCCAACCTCTCCTTCAGTAAGTCTAGAAAATTCCATGTGAAAATGGGGGTTCATACTCTGTCTCCCCATATATTCTCTATTGGTAGAAACTAACTATATTGAAGTCCCTATAGAGGAATTACCCCAATGAAATGGATGACCCCGATACTGATACTAACATCCCCATGGTGGTGGTGGGAAGTGTTGGTGTTAGGGGACCACCAACTGAACAACTTTGGAACCATTTCTTATAGGAGGTATAAATGAAAATTTGATGTCCATACGACTTAAAATAGCCTTGATGCTTCACAGATCTTCACCAAACTCTTTGCATGTGCGACACACCAAAAACACCCATTCCCATTCACTCATAATGTTACCCCAGACCTCAAGTACTAGTCTTTATTCCATCCCAATCGTTAATTCTTTATGCTACTTTAGACGTTTCTTCCATAGTGGGTAGATTTCTTCATTCACTAGTTCACACCCTGTGACTGCCCTGGTCTTCATATTCAAAACATATACATCTGTCTATCGATTCTCCCTAGCATTAATGGAATGTTTGTTGATGTTTTATCACTGATGTTTTTCTTCCCGTGTGACCCACGACAGTGGAGAGTCATTATCAAAGCTCGGTATGGACACTTTGCTCAGTATTTTGAAATTCCAGTGTAGGATTTTTTCTCTTAAGATGTAATCCTTATGAAATTGTGTTAGCATGCCTATGAGCATTTGATTATTTGATAGTACCCTTAGAGCATGAAGTATTTGAGGATTCTCGATCATATCGTCCCTCTGTGTAGTAAAGGAAGCCTCCCTATCAACAGTAGTATGTTCACCAACCATGTTGGCCAAGATGTGAAAGCACAAAATAATTGGTGTGAAGGATTGAGGTTTGGCGCGCAAAATAGTTGGCTACGTGAAATATCAGATGATGGCCCTGAAAAATTTGGCTAAGTCCAAAGTGCTCATGATTTAGTGGCTATGCATAAGGAATCAATTGAATTTGGTTATTCCATGCAATGCGCTCATCTTTGGGAATACAGTATTCTCTTCGGCATTTCCCTCAGAACCCAAAATTCTAGTCCCCTTTCAGCTTAAATTTTGAGGGGGGGGGGGGGGGTTGGCACAAAATTCTCCTTGAGGCTGAAGGTGATCATATTTGAGTAAACTAAAGATCTCATTTGACTCATCCAACCATTTTGGTAAGGCCAAGGATGATGCGCGTAATGTTGGAGCCCCGTGTGCAAGATGGAAATCCATACACAAGACCCTTACATTCCCACTGTGATTTCAATGGGATTTTTCTCCCCAACATCCCAAAAGAATGGCTAAGGCATGTGCGTGGATGTATAATGGTTTAAAAGAAAATGATCAACCTACATGAATGAATCTTATGTTCCCAATGCGACGTCAACCACCCCTTTTGCACTGAACTTCTTACACTCTCCCATTTAGAATTTTTCCTCTAAATAGAAGGGAACCCCTCCCTTTTCAGGGTAACTCTGTAGAAGTTGAACCATCGCTCCCGCACACACAAGATGACCCCTTTTGTAACAGTGTTCAATTCATGGATTAATGGTATAAGATCCTTAGCAACAGGTCCCCCATGGGTCCCCTTTAGGGTGGGCCCCTAAGGGATTGACCCCCTACCATTTAATTTTTTACCTAAGGTATGTGCACAAAAAATACCCTTCTTGAATGCATAAATCACTTAATGTAGGTGTGCACAAAATATATTTATTGCACACACCATATACCCTTGTGGACACCCATCTTTCACTCAGTCCCGTTCTTTTCTATGAAAGTCTCCAATCTTTCACGCAGATCTTCTTTAGGACTCCCTGGGTTTTATTTATCTTAAAGAACCATGTTTGAGATCCTCTAGTGCAAAAATTCGACATCCTATGAACACCTCCTCTGTGTGGCCCTCCAGGCTTGTATGTAGTGATTTCCTTATTCCTCACGTGGTGTCCCGTGTTGCATTTACCTACATTTTACTTTCTGGCATAGGTATGCTAATAGATTTTTATTTTTGGCATAGCTATGATAATGTGGACCCCATGATTGACCACTACTCCACCTCATCATATCTTGGAATTGCTGATGCCTTCCATTCCCCATGTGTGGTTGGGAATCAGTTATGTATGTCCAAGGGGTGAGGTGTGAGTTCTCCTCATCTAATCTATAGGATTTCAAACTGCCAATCCCCATCATCCTTAGCACATGACGTTAGAATGTAGTATCACCGAATGAAATCCACATGGGGTGTATCTCCTCATGAATTTTCCACACCCACTCATCTCTTCAGGAGTGAAATATTCCTCACCCTTCTATCCTAGGATGAAATCCTCTTTTCATATAATGAGATCCTCTTTGGGAATCCCTACAGAAGTAGGCCCCAATCTCCATCTCCTTGGGTCATCTTAGTGTGTAATCCCCACATCACTTATCTTGGTCACACATTTTTTGACATGATCGTACAGTCTACTAATACCTCTGTTTTCTCACACTGATCATGAATCATATGGGCTTAGATATTAACACTGTCCGTGATTCCAAATGGGCCGCCTCAGTGCACAATCCCCATGCACCTCTATGCAGAATTATGTGGGTTTTGATCCCTTTGTTCTACACAAGGTACATAGGAAGCCTCCTCGAGGTTAAATACTAGCCAAAGATAAAATTCAGCAACCCCTCCTAGGGGTGCACCTCCCCGATCCACCTTTAATGGTTTTCAGATTAGCCTTCATACGAACCTTTGATTTAGGTATAATCCCCATGACCCCCATTTAGAACCACGTGACCTTTGATTCCCAACTAACCAAGATACATAGGAAACGTCCTCGAGGTTCAAGCCCGAAACTGTCAATTTCAGGTATTTTCACTCTCATCCTTACCATATTAAATTAAAATACATGGGATACCGAAACTATGTGTACTTAAATCCCTATCCTTTAAATAGGGTATGTAGGAAGTCTCCCCAAGGTTCAAGCCCAACACTTTCAAAAACCCATCCATTCCATCTATTTGGGAAGCCTCAATGTGTAAGCCCCTACCACATGCCTCTTATCCAATTGGGACTCTAACTATGCATAAGTCCAAGCCTGTCAAAGGGAAGATAAGCATGTGCAATCCTTGATGAGATCCATACCTAAACTATGTGGGTTTTGATCCATGTCTTCTATACATTGTACATAGGAAGCCTCCCTGAGGTTCAATCCTAGCCAATGGTAAACCTTGGTGTACCCCTTAGTTGGGTACACCTAATTGATTTACCCTTAGGGGTATCCAGATCTTCCTTCACGGTGGGACATTTTCCATTTATGGGATGCACTATCCCATGTCTTCTCTTATCAGGTTTTTTGATCCATCCACTTGGTAAAATTTTAAGGTGATCTCTCCTAGGGATGTACCCATCTGATCCATCTTCATAAGTGCTTTTATCCATCTGATCCATCTCCACTAGATGTTAAAATCACAAAATACCCCATGTTAAACATTGGATTCTAAGGAAAACCTTGGAATACATGCCGCTGAAATAAAATATTTTACGATTGATGTGGAATGGATCAGGTTTTTGTACCCTTCAGAATCCCGCTTATGAGGAAGAATATAGGTGCTCCAATGTTCCACTGTCCGTACATGATCAGAGAATCCCAAAATGAAAACTTAACTAACTAAAGGTTTCCTCCCTCATTAGACCCCTTGGAATGTCTAGACAGAAATGGCTTAATTAACCAACATCCAAAAAGATATGGCACTGGGAATGAGGTTCATGAACAATGTCTTAATCTATAAGGGAGAAATGAACTAGGTGAAGAATATAGAGGAGGAATCAATGAAAGGAGGTAATGACATCCCATCATCTCATTTCGATCAAGGATAATAAATATATGAATAAGTGATGAATGCAACCCACCTTTGGGAAGTACGAATGCAGAGCGATAGATGCACACATCATAGCTCACAGAGCCCAACGATGCATGAACCCTAACAGAAATCGTTAGAAACATACTTGGACTCTATTAATTAAAAATATTATACATCCTTTAATATTAGGTCATTTTATGCAACAATTCTCTCTATATCCAAACAAGACCATGCCAGTGAGGCTCAAATTAAAAGAAAACTTAGAGAGAAAAGCAACTGAAAAAGGTGGGATCTTATAATCTCCCCACATTATAATAGCTCATACTTGAGCTACACTTCCAAGAATCTCTATGATTCCAAGTAAAAAAGATTGATCCACTAATCCCACATATCAAATTATCTTTACCAAGTTTCCTCCTATATATTCCCATGTTTCCACAACATATGAACTATCAGCATGGTCTTTCCCCACAACACTTTCTCACTACGATCCAATACATGTATTTGATGCTCCTCAAATGATGCATCTATTTTAAGATCAATATAATCCACTTAAATCACATTATAAGGGCTAGGATGGTACCATTGTTGTTATGATACATATAAAACATCATGCATAACACTTTATTTCTATGGAAGATCCAATCGGTACACCACCAACCTGATTCTCTCCACTACCTCTAACGGTCCAACAAACCTAGAAGCTGACTTTCCCTGCCTCTATATCCTGTGGTGACCCAGCCAAGGTGACACATGAAGGAATATATGATCACACCATGTAAACTATAGGGTACATATGCATATGTAAACATATGAATTCTGTCTACTATAATCCATGTTCATACATTTTTAAATCAGTTGTACCTACCCCGACATCTCTTACACGAGACTCGGTCCCAATAACTCTGACTCACCAGCCTCTATCCAGGATAGTGGTTATTTACATGGACTACCATAAAGATCATCATATGGTTCCATCTATATTGTTTCTTGATAACTGTTGTTATAGGTAGACTCCAAAAAGGCCAAGTGCTTCTATCAAGATCTTCCAAAGTTAAGCACACATACCCACAACATATCTTCAAGCACCTATATAGTATGCTCCGATTGAACATGTGTCTCTGGGTGAAAATACATACTTATAAATACTTGTGTACCAAGAAATTTTTGAAATCCCTTCCAGAACCACAAAGTAAATCATGAATCATGATCTGAAACTATAGTCCATGGAAAATCGTATAGATGGAATATAACCTAAACATACAAAACTCCCAGCTGATCCACTGATAAAGTAACCCGTATAGGCAAGAAATGTGATACTTTTCTCAGTTGATCTACAAAACCCAGATAACATCACTCTTCCTTGTCATCTTCAGAAGACCCACCATAATATCCATTTTCACTTCATCCCAATTCCATTCTGAAATGGTAAACGAATGTAGAAAACCTCCAGGTCATTGATTCTTGGCCTTAACCTACCGACAGGTGTAGCATTATGTCACGAACCCCACAATCTACTTTTTTAAGCCCAACCACCAAAAGTGTCATCATAGGTCTTAGTATATTTTGGTCACACCTATATGTACTTCCCACTTCCAGGAATGAAATTCCCACATGAGTTCCTCTCATATTCTAGTAGGCACAACAACCCTATTCTTGACATAGAAGATCTCATCCTCATCTATGATATAATTGGTAGGTGAATCCCCAACTTTATGGATTTCCATCAAGGTCAAACACTCTAGATACTCTTGTTGGATGTCTCAGATCCATTTCAAAAGTATATAATGCATGAAAACCAATACTAGAGTCATCTGCTCCTGACTCTCCTGATCTACTACACGTATCTCACCCAGTAAGACCATTATCTTCTACTCAAAACTAGACTCCTGAACTATCTGAGTATGATAATTCTTGATCAATGTGTCATCCACACTATTTCCTTTACCATGTGTATATTCTAGATCAAAATCAAAAGACTACATATAATCAAACCATATCCACTGTTGAATATTAAAATATCTATGGGAAAATATGTACCTTAAATTCTTGTGATCAGTGGACATCGTAAACATCTCACCCAAAAGATAATGTATCCAACAATTCAGATCATAAACCACTACTTATAGATTGAGATTGTGTGTAGTGTAGTTCCATTCATGTGGCCTCATATGATGAGACCTATACGCCACAACTCGATCTCCTTTTATCAACACAACTCTATTTCTAATCCTAGAAGCATCACAATACACCATATACTCCTCACCTAGCTCAGGTAGGATCAAGATTAGTGCTGAAGTCAAGCACTTATTCAGCTCCTCGAAGGACTTTTTACATGATTCTAACCAATAAAACTTTATTCCCTTTTTTAGACCATAATTGGTGTTTTCAATCGAGAAAATTCATGGATGAATCTCCGATAATATCCAACTAACATATAAATCAATGGATATCGAACACATTCTTGGTATGATCTAATGAAAGCACTGCTTGAACCTTCTCTGGGTCTGCTGAAACACATTCCTATGAGATGATGTTCCCCAATAAGTTTACCTGATCAATCCAAAATTTACACTTAGATAGCTCGGAATATAGACAATTCTCTCTTAGTGTAATCAGGACAATTTTAAGATATTGGGCATAATCATCATGAGTCTTGGAGTACACCAATATGTCATCCAAAAACACCACAAAAAACTGATCTAGGTATAGATGGTAGATCCTTTTCATCAAGGCCATAAATATTTTTGGTGCGTTTTTCAACCCAAATGAAATTAAGTCAAACTCATATAGGCCACACATACTTCTGAAAGTATTCCTCGATATATCAGATGTTTGAACTCTCAGTTTATGATACCCTAATCTCAAGTTGATATTCAAGAACATAGAAGATCCTTTCAACTGGTCAAAATGATTTTCATTATGTAGAAGAGGATACCAGTACTTCACAGTCATCCATTTCAACTTTTTCGAATAAACAAACAAAATAAAACTCATGTATGTCCTTTTTGAAAAAAACTCTAGTGATCCCCAAGGTGACGTACTCAGACAGAGAAATATCTTACCCTTTAACTCCTCCAGCTAATTCTTAAGCTCTTGAATCTCTATCAACACTATTCTATATATTGGAATAGAAACTAGATCATCCCCCGAAATGATCTCAATAGTGAATTTCACATCTATCTTAGGTGAAATATCTAATAAATCTTTAGGAAACACATCATGAAATTTTTCCACTACTGGTGGAAAGAAATCCTATTTTGTATCTCCATGATACTGCATTAGACTAGAAACCTGGGTTGAGAGCTCTCATAGTTGCTGAGTAATTGGCCTCATTCAGACTGCCTGAATATCCCACTCTCTATAGTGAATATAGGTATCAACCTTTGGAGTTGTAAAGGTCTCTCTCCTCCGATATGTGGGATTGGTATGAGACTATACAGTCCATAACCATAATTAGGTTGATTCCTGACATATCAAGAATATTGAGATCCTAGATAAAGTGGTGCTCCTTGATCTCAAGAGAACATCCCTTACACAGATAGATGTCTCTAGACTGTACTCCCAATGGCGTGTCTATAGTCATTATCCCACTCACAAAATCCATCACTAAGATCAAACCATGATGAAGTTTTGCAGATATAAAGGAATGAGAGGAATAATTATCAAATAATGAACAAGATAAAGTATAAGCTACGAGAGTAGTACCTCTCACTATTGATGGCCCATCCTAGATATCCATCAGTGTAGGATGCAATACATGTATTTTTCCTTCCCCTAATCCCCATGATGTAATTTTACTCCCTTGAGTTTCACCACTCTACTGATATGGGTTCTCTTTCTTAGAGGCACCACATCCATTACCTCTACCACCTTGACCAGTCGAACTCTAACTCCTAGACATATATAGAGTATAAGATCCCCTTCTCACCCCTTGGTTTTGTATAGCTCCTCCATCACGAACTATTTGTCATGGTTTACTGTAGAACCTATGTAGATGTATCTTCTTGTTGTAAGATCATCACTCCACTGGTGGTTGCAGATAATGTTTATGAAAGTGTCCCAGCCTACCGCACTTGTGGAAAAGCAATTGAGTAAGATCCTGAGTAAATGATCCAATAGAATGGACACTGTACTTCCCACTGCTTTGGATAAAGTTCTCAAAATGAAGGTTCTTGATATTGGAAGACATACCTCCATATCATCCATAGGGAACCACCTATCCACCACTATAAGCATTTTTCAGCTTCCCCTTAGAGATGAGATCCGGATTCACTACTTCTAGAAAAAAATTCAGCCTAAAGATATTCAACTAGGACTTAATTTCACACTTAATTCCATCCTAAAATCATTTTACTGATGTATCCTCATCTACTTCTAACACTAGTTCAAAGTACCACAAATCTATGAAGCGTCTATCATAGTCCATCACAAACATTCTCCCCTAAGTTAGCCACATGAATTATTTTTCTCTTTCCTACCTCTGTGTTTTTAGGTAAAAGTTCTCTAGGAAAATCTCCAAAAATTAATTCCATATCATACCATTAGTATGTCTAGTTCATGCCTGAAATTCCCTCCAGTTTTTCACCAATCCTCATAGCATATAAGTAGCCAAAATTTCCCTTTTCTCCTCAAGAGTCTCTAAATGGTCAAGTATTATCTCGATCGACTCAACCCAAAACTCAGATTCTTCAGTTCCGCCCTCTAGTAAAAGTATGAGGTTTTTTCAACTGAAACTCCCTTGTTAGGTCAAACATTATATTAACAACCCACCCTAGTTATCTTCCCATGAATTTCATGAACTGAGAAAAGTTCTCTCAAAACTACTCCCCTACTTCCTCTCCTGACACTATCAGTGCCTCAGGTTTCAGTAATGGTAAATCATGTCCAGACATAACCTTCGGTTATCCTATAAACAAGTTTCATCATGGAGGTATAACTCTACAGTTACAAACAAACTTCTTGGGAAACATTTCAAAACATTAACACATTTATATAAGAGGAAATAATCATAACAATTATTTTCACCAAAACTAACCATGTGGTCAAAACTGAGGTGCTAACACTACCCTTAACCATCCTACACCTATGTCCTAGATAACAAGGGTAAAAAATTCTCATAGTTCAATTTTCTCATTTAAAAAACCATTTATTCACATTATTTTCTCATTTTTACCACTTCTGATTTCAAATTAGGTACCTTTTCAATTAAATTTCATAAGCTAAGAAAATAGTTTAAGTTCAACAACTAACCAAAAACCTATTTTCCCATGCGTGCCTAAAATGATGCATATCATAAAATAATCCTAAATCCTTAGAATTATGAATATAGACTCAAATCCCATTCTATTGAACACCACGAGTCAATACTCAAAAAATATAAAAAAACAATATTCACATCACACTACAAGTGGGTCACCCAATGTGAAATAATATTCAAATGTAATAGAAAATGACAATAACAATAATCCCACCCCAAGTAATTGGGGTTTCCCCCATACATGGGTTTGTAACTCCCATTCACGAGCTCATTACGAAGCCCCAACTCTTCCTAGTCTCATATCTACCTTTCCCAAATAGTAATACAAAAGAAAAAGAAAGAAAACGCCTTTGACACCAATTTGTAACATCCTGGCCTGGGTTCCACACACTAGTACCCAAAATTAGTTGGCCACATGACATCAAAAATGCCTCCCCATATTCTAGAGGATGCTAACTTGCAGTGAAGGTTACATAAGTCATTCATGCAGAGACTATACCCTCTTTGATCCGAGTAATACACCAGCGGAAATAATAAACAATAGAGGAAGAAATGTATGTAAATATATCAAGATAATCAATATAGGAAAATACCATATCCAACTAAAGAAGAAAAATGTCATGCCAATGTATGTGTAAAGTATCAAAATTGAAACTGAAAAGAAAGACCCCAACAACCTCCAAGCGGGACCCAAAACACATATGGTTCCCTCAACCAAGCTCCATCTCGACTCAACCATCTATCATAGGCCCCTTTCCATTAACCTATCTTGCATCCACGAAATCTATTCAGGTACCAATCAGGCAGCTCAAGTAGGGTGTGAGTAACAAGTGTATTATGTTGTATAAATAAAAATAGAATGAATAAGTAAATAGTTATGAAATTATCAATTAATTTTTATTAACCACATAGAGAATTGGGTTCCTAAAGAAACCCATACCTTGATTCCTTCTTTGGCCTACACTAGGTCTGAACCATGTTACATGTTTACATCACAATTTATTTCAGCAAATGGTATTTCATTAACCATTTATTTTTATTTTCATTATTATGACTATTTGGAACCATAGTTCAATGCTAATGTTTTGGGCATAAAACACCATGTCTACCACCCCATTTATCAATTAAACATGTCTATCATGGGCATAGAACATCATGTCTAGATCCCCAATTCTCAATCATACATATACATCATGGACATAGAATGTCACATCTAGCCCCCAATTCTCAATCATGCACATATATCTTTGGGGTAGATCATCATTCCTAACACCCCAATTATCAACCATAAATATAGATCTATCATTAGTGTAGATCATCATGTCTATCACCCCTTTTTACAACTATGAAGGTATATCACCAGTGTAGATCATTATGTCTAACACCCCATTTATCAACCATACATTTATATCATTATTTACTTGTATTAGATCAACATTTCTAATACCCCATTTACCAACCATTATTAAACAACATTAATCCTCTTATCACAATTAAACAACACTACTTCCATCAATTAATTTATAAATTAATTAATCTAAGTCTGTTAATTATTTTGAAAATTAATTAATAACATAAATTTCCATTAACCAATTCAACAATCAATTAACCATTTCTCAACCTTAACATCTAATAATTAATTCACTAATTAGTTATTCTAAATTTAAAATTCAACCATTTTATAATGAAATAAATAATTAATTATCCCCAATTTCCCAATCAACACTTTGAAAATTAATTCACCAATTAATTATCCCTATTAAACATTTAATTACTCAAATTAACCATCTCACTCTTCTCATAATTAATTTCCACAATTAATTATCAAATAAAAAATCCCAAGATCTCATAATTAATCCTCCAATTAATTATTTTGTTCAACAATCCCTAAATGTCACCATTTTGTAATTATCTAAATTAATTAATTTACCACATTAATTAATTAAATTATGTATTTAAATTTCTAAACAACTCTAGAAATTATACAACTTGTATACACATAACCAAATTCACGACTATGGGATTTGGAAATTATACCACCTACATTTAACCAAAGATCCAACAACATTCCCAATAGCCAATGCCCATAAGGAATGATGCAGATGGTTGCAAAGAGGTTCTTAGATAAAGATTTATCAAGATAAAAACCAACAACTCAATTTTCCAAGGTATTTTACCACAACGAGTTGGATAATAAGGAAGATAAAGAAGAAATCCAACCAAGAAGACTTACCAGGGATTGGTCACATAAACGATATAACAAATCTTCTCTTCGTCACCTATTTAAACATGATTTATTACATAAACATGCACTTAATAAAACTCCGAGGATCAAGAGGTATAGTGTCTTGGGAAATTAGGAACATTACACAACAACTTAGAACATAAAAATACAATATATTTATTTAAAAATCCTTTTACATAACCACAACATTCCTTCGTACATAGCATTGTATGGGATAACCTGAGGACATGTATAAGAAAAGGGTGAGATATAAAGACAAGTAAGGGAGTAAACACAAAATAAAATGAAGAATACAATACATGTTATTCAATAGGAATATCAGTAGATCATAAGATAAAAATGAGCATAAATGCATGGTATAGTATGATTATCATAACATGGAGATGTGGCAACAACATTTAACATGATATTAGTATGAGACAAGGCTCATTGAACATGGAGCATGAGTAAACACTAATTGCACATGAATTAGCTCTAGTAAAACCTCATTTCACTTGAATTATCATGAGTATAACCTTATTTCACATGTGCATCATGATACTATTCTTTACCCAATGCATTCTAGTGCTATCAGGGTGCACCCTTCTTAATCATTTCATTTCATGCAATAGTGTGCCACATAGATCATACAACATGGAATCATTAAAAATAAAAATTTATTCCATGAATAAGATATTTAGAATACATAAATGTAAGTCCTCAATCAACAAGTACATGTGAAAAATGTAAATACCCTTGATAGAGAAATGGGTATGGTATTCACTTACAGGATGATTTTGGAATGGAAGTTTTAGTGTAACTTCAATAACATAACGACGTCAAATAAAAATCATAAAATGGGTTTATGAGATAGATAGGGGTCTCTCATCATTTATACATGAAATTTATAGTAATGGGGTCATGTAACATAATATCCTAACATATTTAATGGAATTTAGATGCATAATATAAAATAATTGGTTGAATGTAAATAAGGAGAGAGAAATCCCTTATGGAATTTCGGCATGGTAACGAGTGTACATGTAAGGAATTAATGAGAGAGAAATGGGTATATCATCATTAAAACATTTGGAGGGAAGTATAGGGGAGGTGGAAAATCATTCCCCAATATTTTTAATTGAAAAAAATGCAAAACAATATAAAGAAACTTGGATATAAATAAGGAAAGAAAGTGAGGATCCCTTACTTTGAAGTGTGATCCCAAAGGCTTGGGAGAGGCTTATTGGGAGATTGGGGTGCCTTTGGAGGATTCTAGATAGAGGATGGCAATTTGTTTTTGAGTTCCAAATGGTTTTAGTGGAGAGGAATGGGAGTTTGAGTAGGTTTATAAAGGGAAGGAGAGGTAATTATTTATTATTTATGTTTTGGACACTACACATTAAACTAATCAAAACCACAAACCATACCATGATTTTTGACCATGGGTTTTTACAAATGGGAATAGAAACAATTATTTTATAAGTCCTATGAACGAAATTATTAAAATATTAGGCTTGCTTATGTGGAGGTGAGTCACACTCTCAAGGAAATCATTTTAAATGTTAAAATGTTTTATAAGTATTGGAGGGTCCACTAAGGAAATATAAAATTATTAAAACAAATATAAAATCACATTATTTTAAAGTAAAAACATATATTGCACAAATATACCTTTTATAGTATTTTATTACATGACTATTGGGTCATTATGATGTCATAAAACAGATTATATATTTAAACAGTATTTACTCTTTACCCAAAAATTCGACTGTATTAGAAAATTATGAAAAATTCACCGTTATATAATTTCAAAATTTTGAATCCAAAAATAATATTAATTTTATCTAAATAATTTTCTAAATATGTGAATTTTCACTTTTAAAATAAAAAACGACATTTATTGAAAATTCACGGGTTTTGAAAAAAAACAACGTTCAAACCTTAATAAAATTACAATTGTTTAAAAATTATACGATCATTTATATTTAATAAAAAATTAATTTACTAATAATATTTTATTAAAATATTATTTAATTCAAAAATCCTTTAATTCATCAAAATATATTTTTTAATTGAATTTTATCTAAATATAATATTTGTGTTTTAAAAACCATTTACAAAGTAATAGTGATAAAATGAATGTATATTCTTTATTCTATATAGAAATAATGAACATAATCATAATACTAGAGTCTTATTACATAACCCCTTATAACACCTAAATAATACCTAAGGGTAAGGTGTGTGATGGTGAAAGACTCTTGGGGTGGCTCAGATAACATCGCTCGGGTGGTAATCTCTTTTAACTTCAACTTCTCCTGTAGGCGATTCCGTTCAAGATTTAGGTGTTGAATCTCAGATTGGTCTTGGTCTAGAGTGAAGCCTAATGATTCTACCTCCTTTACAATATTGTAAAAATAGTCTTCATGTGGAGCAATCATATAGGATGAGGCCATCACTTCCTTTGTTTGAGTAAATTGGATTTGTTGAAGCAATATATTTATACTAATCATATGATCAAAGTTCAATGAGTATATTAACAATGGTAACAATTCTTAATGGTATTTTAAAATAAAAAAACACAAAACCAAGGAACTAAATATGTTTTATATAACCATTTTACATAATAAGACATTTAATTATATCAAGAGGAGTTTTCATTAATAAAAGTTTGGGTTGTTACAAATGGGACATCCAGAAGGAGGTTTCTCACTCTAAGTCACCTGGAGGTTAACCTTAGGTCGAGAGGAGAAGATATGCAGTGGTTTCCCAAAAAATTATCCACACATCCACTTTAAAACTGTAGGTCAGGTACTTATACAACATGTAATTCAGTTACACTTCATGTAATTATTTTTAATGGTATTCACCAAAAAATCCATCACCTAAGATTTATTTTATTAAAACCCCTGAACAATTACATGATGTGTAATACCCTGACGCGATGTGTAAATGTTCTAAAATTGAGTTTTTATCGCAATTTCCCTTTAAATCCTCTCTAAATTACCACAAAACCATTTTAACATTTAACCCAATTGTGATCAGACTCTATTTATTCAAACAAGAATTAATCCATGAACTTTAGGTCATTTTATCCAATAAAGTATCTCTGTATATGAACAATACTAGTCTAATGAGGCTCAAATGAAAAAAAATTAGAGATAAAATTACATGAAAAAGATGCTATCTTACATATTTCAACCATATTGAAAACTAAGTTATTGATTGATGAGGAAGAAGAAGCTGAAGTTAAGTGTGGTGGTTTCTAATTGACTAAGGTTATTTGTAAAAGGATGCAATTGAATTGGAATCCATGGATTAAAATGTGGGTTAAAGATAATGGTAAAAAATATTTGGGTTTTAATCTTATAGACCATCCTACCAGACTAAGAACATAGTGGATATTGACTTGGATCCAGATAAGATTGAGGTCTATTTTGATGAGGAAGAATTTGATGTATCTGTTGATGAGGTGGTGGCTACCTCAGTTGAGGAGGGAAGTGACCCATATATCCCTAAAAGTCCTTCCACAACTTTTGGAGTTTCTTTTCCTCCTACTTTTATCCCTACCATAGAGGGTCATTTAAGTGAAATAGTGAATGATGATGAGAATAATGAGGTCTCTAGAGATGAACAGATCAAGATTTCTTCTTCTAAATCATCTAGGAAAGTTTTGGAGGTTTTATATAATGATAATGATAATAGAGGTAATGATGATAATGGATATGATGATGAGGATAGTGATGGTGATGAGGATTATTTTATTAGATAACAATCACATCATCCATTCCCTAATGGTTATATTTCTATAAGGTATGTAGAGAGACCTAGTTCAGCTAGATCTATGTCTTTAGAGAGATATGATTCATTACATCCAGTTGGTGATGCTACCTCTATTATACGTTATCATAGGACACTTGTTTATACAAAGGAATCCCCAAATTCTATTAGTCATAGAGATGATCATATAGATCCTATTGATTGAATTATTTTAGAGTATAAGTGGATTCTCATGATGAGTTAAAAGATATCCCAAGTTTTTTACAAAATTTTTTAGACTACCAATAGTCAAAGGATGTAAAATAGGATGTTATAGAGTATAAAGATGCTCAATGTGGTTCTTCCTTGGAAGAGGATGAGGTATCATCCAAGGGGGAGCCTTCTCCTGGATCCGAACTTCTTGGGATCCCTTATGTAGACTTAGATAGAGAAGAATGAAGTGATGATGACCACAATCATTCACCAGAGCATGGTTGACCCATTATCTCAGTTAGAGTTGGAAAAGATCCTAAGGGATCTCTTTTGGAGGAGATTGATAAGGCTGGTGAGCTTCATGAATTCCCTTCAGATGAACCTACCACTAGATCAGATCCTTTAGAGGCTTCTATTACTAGTATTGAGAGAGCTATTTCACTAATACCTTTAGATTTTATTTTAAGATATGATTTAGAGTCTTTCAAAGAGATATTTATTTCCTATTTTAGTAGAGTTTTTAGGTCTCATTCATCTAATGTTACATAGATTAGTGATGCTGATGAATTACACCTCTTTGAGATAGTTGTTTGAACATTAAACCTAAGATGAATTTTCATATTCAATAAGTTTATATTGAAAACAGAAGGTTGTACACTAATTTTGAAACCATGATATTGATTATAGAACATACGAGGACCTCATTTTCTGCCAGTTAGGATGCATTATTGAGGAGACTGAATAATATTCCTTCTATTTCTACTATATATTGTTCTACACCTACCTCATATTTAGTTTATGCCAACTTGATCTGGTCTATAGTAATAGAGGATATCCATGCTATTACAGGTGATGTATATACTTCGTATCAGGAGGACTTGAGTCATATTTAATAGCACGATGAGAGAATATATAAAGTGGTAAGTGAATGTTTGAATGAAGCTTAAAGTGATAGGGAAACCATCACGATGGCCATCAAATATTATCTTTGTCACGAACCGTCCTTGGGGCCCGTGCCGTGACTACCCCAAACCTGTCTTCCATAGGCCAGGGGCTGGCGACTAGCATCAAAGGCGTAAATCCTGATAACTAGGAAGGAATTTCCTTTATAAAAGTAAACAAAACATTACAGAGTACAAGCGGAAGTAATACACTAAGTACAAAAGAAAGTGCTGAAAAGTAAGTGGGCCAGAATACAAACCCAACTGAAAGTACAGCTACAACTGAATGAAAGTACAGAAAAAAATACAAATAGCTGGAAGAATGGAAGCAGCTCCTAGGTCGTCCTCCTCAGATCCTACCTGAAGGGTAGGTACAGATAGCGCAGCTCCTGGATCGTCCACCACGGATCCTACCTGAAGGGTAGGTACAGATAGCCTCCACAATGATCTCGCTCGTCAACCTCCTCTGAGTGTCATCTCGTCGTGATGTCCACCTCCAGATACTGACTCATCGTGAGGTCCACCTCCTGGTACTTTCTAGTCCTCGAACACTCGGCCTCTATCAGCGCTGCCCGTCGTCTGCAACCAACACAACGAGGTGCGGGCATATCCCGTGCAGGGGTGAGTATAATGATACTCAGTAGGGGCCTCGAGACCCTCAAGGTCTCACTAAATCCAACAAGGATAACCACAAAGAAAGATATCAATAGATAACTTCTACTTAGGTATATGCCCATACATATACCTAAGTTATCAAGTAACCCATCTCAATCATGAGGAAACACAAAGATTATGAAATCAATGGATAAACACTACCCAGGTATATTCCCATACATATACCTAAGTTATCAAGTGACCCATCTCAATCAAGAGGTAAACACAGAGGTCATAGACTCTGCTCAAACTAGGATTTTCATTATCAAAACCATAACTGCTGAAGAGCCCAGTCTCTGGAGAGTACAGTGATCCTATCATGACTCCGAGGTACTGCTCACTAACCTAAGACAACTGAGGTACTCCTTTTGTCGAGTGCCGCAGGTCAGCCACCCAAACATAGTAGTGCTACCCACCAGGGTCTGCCACCCAAACATAGTAGTGCATCCCCCCTAATAGCCTGCAGAGGTACTCTCCAGATGAGTACCTCGGGTCTGCACCCAAACACTGTAGTGCTCCGTCCGCCATGGGTCTGCACCCAAACAAAGTAGTGCTCTACCCACTGGGCTAGTCAACTCTCTCCAAGTCGAGATGGTCAAGCAGTCGTCAGGTCTCAACCGGCTACACGGTCTTCGTACTCCGTACGCTCGTCTCCGAGAGGGTCCGCTCCACAAGATACAGGTTGATAATCCAAGTATATAAAAGTCCCACGAAGAAGTATCTCAAAGGAACGCCTCATCATAGGGGTCTCAATGCAACAGACGGCACATCAATCAGACGCCTGGTCTGTGAGTTATTAGCCTTTTCGTCCCAGGGGCCCGGTTGGTTTCGTGTACGAACCAACCAGGTCGTATCTCAACTGTACCTCAAAATCTCATAGGTTATACTAATAGGGACCATTTCTCAACGTGATCACCAACGCCGCTGACGGTTCGTCAAACAGACGTTCGGTCTGAAAGATATCAACTTTTCCGTTCGAGGGGCCCAGTTGGATTTCAGGTACAATCCAACCCGGAAATACTCCAACTGTGTCTAAACTTCAGGAGAATCAGGTCAAAAGTTCCATCTCATCAAGAGGAATCCAAAAAAGTTGACGGCACGTCAATCGGACATCCAGAGCTCAGGTTATAAGCGTTTCCGCTCCGCGGGCCCGGTTGGTTTCAGGTTTGAACCCACCCGGTCGTACCCAAAGTTCTCCGAAACCTTGAGTGTAATATACCAAAATGACCATATCGATCCAAGTATCGCATCACAACTTAAGGTGTGTCGATCGGAGGTCCTTAGCCCAGGTTATGGGCGTTTGAATGGAAATTGCCCGAAAATAGGGGGTTCGGGCCTGGTCCGACCCGGCACGATACCCCCCTGGGTCGTCCCGAACCGGGTCGAACCGACCCAGGTACGGGTCCGGCCCAATAAGGTGCGGCCTAGCCTAGGGGACGCGGCCCGGCCCTGCCTGGGCGGCCTGGTGCTGGCGCGGCGCCCGCGTGGCCAGTGGGTGCGGGGGGGGGGGGGGGGGGTTACAAACCCCCGCGCGGCGCGGCATTAGCCTTGCCGCCCCAATCCGGAATGGCCGAAGCCGTTCCGGTTCTCCATCCACCACCGCGGCTGAGCCGCGACGGTTTGCTCCGGCGGCGCGCCGCCGCCGCCGCCTTCAGCGGACCACCGGACTCGCTCCAGTGCTCCGTTTCGCCTGCTGTTTTCGCCAACGGTCCTCCCGGGACCCGATCTTCACTATGAAGGGATTTAAACGCCATTGCAGCCCGCTTCTTCGTCGCTCATCGATCTGCACGTCAAATAAACAATCTGAGGAGGCTTCGAATCACCTCTGGGCCCCGACTCCGACCACGGTCTCGTTCGGCCTCAACGGCGTGGCGCGACGGCGCCGCGCTTCTTCACCGTGTTCCTATTTGTTTCCATGCGGTGCCGTTTCACCGCACCGCCGTCGTTCGAGCCGCAACATAATGAACAACAAGGGGGAGGAGGGTCGGCCATGTTCGGGCGGTCCGACCTCCTCCCGTTACAAAGATAACAAGCGGCCCGAAAATAAAGACGAAGAACGACAAAGGATATTTCACGAACAAAAAGTAATCAACGCCTACGATTTTCTCCGCAATCAAGAATTACCAACCCGCAAACATATCCTACGGTTGAGTCTCGTCCCTTGATGTGGAGAAAGAAAAGGATTGGAGAATCATGAAGCGTTCTTCGCCGAGTTGGAAGGTCGTTCTTCGTCGGAGAGTGGCGTTCTTTGCGTTCTTCAACGTGGAAGATAGACTTCTTCAGAGGATAGATTGCTCCCTCTCACAAAAACCCAACACAATAAAACAACCCCCAAAATAAAATAAGTTTTATGCTTATTTTATTATAACATGCCATGCATTTAAATTTTTAAAATTCAAATGCATAACTCTCAAATTAAATGGCATGATTTAATGTGAAAGGAAGTCACATCATTTATTACAAGGGGGGTTTTAAGGGGAATAGTTATGGGGGGTTAGGGAATTTGAAGGGGTGGGGTTCGTGTGGGCCCCACCTCACCTTAAATCCTCTCAAGGGAAGTTTAGAACATTAGTGGGTCCCACTCCAACCACTTATCTTAGGTTAAACTACTTTGAACAAAAATAAAATTGGTTGCACCATTTTATTTTATTCTTTACTTAACCCAATAATTTAATAACCTCACCCTAGAAAACGCAACTCTGAAAAAGGTGTTCCTAAGAAATTACCGGTGCTACGGTTTCATCGGTGCCCTCGGATTTCAATTCCGAGCACCAGATCAAAAGTTAGAAAAACCCACTCATTCGTTCACTGAACGTACCCGAGATAAACTTAAGAAAATTATTCCGGGCTCACCGGGCCTCGGAATCAGGTGCCGTTAGAAATTGTGTTCTTGTAAAATCCCAAATAAAATTAATAAAAAAATTTCCCTTGAATTTTACGGGTCTTTACATTACTCCCACCTTAGGGCTTTACATCCTCGTAAATCTATAACACAAACTAGGGAAACAAAAGTGGTACTGAGCACGCACTTGAGCCTTCCACACCCATGTGCTCACCTAGAGGTTCCCGTACTGCCAGTGAAAGCACACCCAAGGAATCGACCATCCTCGTAGGATCCGCTCCTGTCGATCCTCAACATCTACTGGAACCCCGCAAATGTCACCCCATTGCCAAAGTCCAGTTCCCCATGGTCGATGACATGTGTCGGGTCAAGCACGTATCTCCTCAGTTGAGATACGTGGAAGTCATCGTGCACCCGGTGCAACTGAGGTGGATGGGTCAAGCGGTAAACCACCTCGCCTACCCAGGTGAGGACCTAAAAAGGTCCACTGAACCTCAGAGATTACTTACCGCCTCGGCCACATCTCTGTAAACCTCATCGAGGTGAGACCCGTATAAGGATGTGGTCGTCATCCTTGAACTCTAGAGGCTTCCTATCAGCTCTGTGAAGTCTCATCTACCGTGATCCATAGGCGATCACTGCCCACTCCTACATTAGGACACACCCGATTTCGGTCCCTAATGCGTCGCAGTGAACTATGTAACCAACGCCCACAGGTTAGGCACACCGGTCAACCCAGCTCCTGAAAGCTCTGCTGTAAGTGGTGCCGCAACTCTGGAGAATTCTGGCACAAAGGTAAGTTTGTCCATCTCCTGAGTGATCGAATGCACCCTCTTATGCATGATTCCATCCTGTGCTGCCTGAGTTTTCCTTTTCGCCGACCAAGGAAAACCCCATCCCAATGTTGTAGATAAACCACAACCTTTTTGCCTAATACAGTCAATCCATGTATAAACTGTGGATCCAATCCATACTCAGACCAGCATCATAAGGCCTCGACGCTGCCACCAAGAGATTCCAACCGAAACTCTCACCTCGTGGGTCAGATCACACTATCATCGTAAGTGTGATTATCGAGTCTCCTTCCAAGGTATCTCCAGACGTGAGGGTCAAGTCTACGGCTTACCGGAAACTCTAGGTCTGGGACAAGATTTTTGGAAGGAAGGAATGATTCATATCTATGTCTGTTACTACGGCAACTAGTATTGGACACAGATTGTCCCTTGATTCATTCTTAGAGCCATTGTGTCACACTCCTTGACCGCATACAGCTACTCTCTTCCCCTACCTTCCAAATCCCTGAGCCTAGCGGGGACTACAAAGGCGGGTGAGTGTAACATGTTAAAATGTACACCACCTCATGCTGCTCTCCTAGCTCTGCCTCCATGTCTGCTACTTCACAGACTCATCTGTACTTAACATTTCCTCTTCTTGAAACATTCGCATGCCCAAATCTCTGAGACTAGCACCAGCTCGATGCATTCCAACTTCTAACATTCTCTAGCTGTATTTGTTCAGCCAAAGAACATTCAACCTCAAGGTTCTCTCTAGCACCCTAACGTGAGTAGGAATGCATAGAGGAAAAAGTGATGGCTCGAATATCCTTAAACACACCACACTTAGAGGTCCGAGCTCTATAGCACTGATCGAATCGTATTCATCGAGTACCTGGAATGTTCGGTATGCCTCGATGAATTCTCAGCTACCGACACATCATCCTGCCGAAGCTGTAAAAGCTCTAGAAAACTCTCAGCCACTTCCTCAAGCCAGTCCTCAGCCGCCTGTGAGTCGGGCTCACCTCGGAACTTGAGGGTATCTAATGTTGGAACACGTGTAAGGCAGTAAGCCTACATGTGTCACTTACCAGTACAGCCGGTTGTAACTACTGACCAATAGGTAGTGATGTATAGCTGACACACTACCTGAAGGCACTATCTCAGGCATCGGTCCACGTACCAAAGCCTCACCACTATGTGGACCATCCTCATGGTCACTCATTGGAAAACACTAGTAGCCATGTCTACCATCCACTCCACTAGTGTCTCATCTTGGTGGAAAAATCAAGCAATCGCCTCCAGCCAGTCCTCTGCTGTCTGGGAATCTTCCTCGCCTCATAACCTCAGAGGCCTCTGCTGCTGGAACTCATGCAACGCGCTCTATCGACGTGCACCATCTGCCAGTATGGAAAGTGGCATCTGCTGCCCAAAAGGTGGTGGTGCTGCTGGTACACCACTCGAGGGTGACAACATAGTAAAAAGGGCCCCGCACTGGAGCCTCGTCGCTCGGTGGGCCGTCATCGTGTACTATCTCAGTTTTCCAACTAACTGTCTGCGTGGAGACATCCTGAACAGATGCGACAAGGTCAACTATTTATACCTGGTGAGCTGACCTGGTTTGAGCTGACTTTAAAACTTTTGGAAACACACACGCAATCCGTGTTTTCGTGTATAGAGTCAGAAATCAGAATTCAGGGTCCTGGTGTACGGATACGTCGGCATCCGCACCAACACTGGACTCCCTGAATTGAAAACCACACTCGGTACCCTTAACACTATTGCTTCACAAAAAGAAAATATCAGAGTCCTAGGTTCTGCGGTATAACCAACTCCTCTGATACCAATTTTCCACGACCCGTCCTCGGGGCCCGTGTCGTGACTACCCCAAGCCCGCCTTCCATAGGCCAGGGGATGGCGACTAGAACCAAAGGCGTAAATCCTAATAATTGGAAAGGCATTTCCTTTATAAAAGTAAAAAAAACATTACAGAGTACAAGCAGAAGTAATACACTAAGTACAAAAGAAAGTGCTGAAAAGTAAGTGGGCCAGAATACAAACCCAACTGAAAGTACAACTACAATTGAACGAAAGTACAGCAGAAAATACAAACAACTGGAAGAGTGGAAGAAACTCCTCGGTCGTCCTCCTCGGATCCTACCTGAAGGGTATGTACAGATAGCGCAGATCCTAGATCGTCCACCACAGATCCTACCAGAAGGGTAGGTACTGATAGCCTCCACAATGCTCTCACCCGTCAACCTCCTCTGAGTGTCGTCTCGTCGTGAAGTCCACCTCCGGATACTGACTTGTCGTGAGGTCCACCTCTGGGTACCGTCCAGTCCTCGAACACTTGGCCTCTGTCAGCATTGCCCGTTGTCTGCAACCAACACAATGAGGTGCGGGCATAGCCCGTGCAGGGGTGAGTATAACGATACTCAGTAGGGACCCCGAGACCCTCAAGGTCTCACTAAAGCCAACAAGGATAACCACAAAGAAAGATCTCAAGAGATAACTTCTACTTAGGTATATGACCATACATATACCTAAGTTATCAAGTAACCCATCTCAATCATGAGGAAACACAAAGATTATGAAATCAACAGATAACCACTACCCAGGTATATGCCCATACATATACCTAAGTTATCAAGTGACCCATCTCAATCAAGAGGTAAACACAAAGGTCATAGACTCAGCTCAAACCAGGATTTTCATTATCGAAACCGTAACTGTTGAAGAGCCCCGTCTCTGGAGAGTACAGTGATCCTGTCACGACTCCGAGGTACTTCTCACTAACCTAAGACTGCTGAGGTACTCCTCCTGTCGAGTACCATGGGTCAGCCACCCAAACACAGTAGTGCTCCCCGCCGGGGTCTGCTACCCAAACACAGTAGTGCATCCCCCCTAATAGCCTGTAGAGGTACTCTCCGGACGAGTACCGCGGGTCTGCACCCAAACACTGTAGTGCTCCGTCTGCCATGGTTCTACACCCAAACAAAGTAGTGCTCCATCTGCCATGGTTCTGCACCCAAACGAAGTAGTGCTTCGTCCACTGGGCTAGTCGACTCACTCCAAGTCGAGTCGGTCAAGCAGTCGTCTGGTCTCAGCCGGCTACATGGTCTCCGTACTCCGTACGCTTGTCTCCAGGAGGGTCCGCTCCACGAGCTACATATCGATACTCCAAGTATCTCAAAGTCCCACGAAGAAGTATCTCAAAGGACCGCCTCATCATAGGGGTCTCAACGGAACAGACGGCGCATCAATCGGACGCCCGGTCTGTGAGTTATTAGCCTTTTCGTCCCAGGGGCCCGGTTGGTTTCATGTATGAACCAACCCGGACATATCTCAATTCTACCCCGAACTCTCATAGGGTATTCTCATAGGGACTGTTTCTCAACGTGATCACCAACACCGCCGACAGTTCGTCAAACGGACGTTCGGTCTGAAAGATATTAGCTTTTCCGTTCTAGGGGCCCAGTTGGATTTCGGGTACAATCCAACCAGGCCATACTCCAACTACTTCCAAACCTCAGGCGAAGTATGCCAAAAGTTCCGTCTCATGAAGAGGAATCCAACAAAGTCGACGACAGGTCAATTAGACGTCCGAAGCTCAAGTTATAAGCGTTTCCGGTCCACGGGCCCGGTTGGTTTTGGGTTCGAACCTACCCGGCCGCACCCAAAGTTCTCCGAAACCTTGATTGTAATATACCGAAACAACCGTCTCGATCCAAGGATCGCATCACAACTGCAAGTGCATCGATCGGAGGTCCGTAGCCCAAGTTATGGGCGTTTGAACGGAAACTGCATGAAAATAGGGGGTTCGGGCCCGGTCCGACCCGACCCGATACCCCCCGGGCCGACCCGAATAGGGTCGACCCAAACCAGGTCCGGGTCCGGCACAATAGGGAGCAGCCCGGTCGGGTGGGCGCGGTCCAGCCCGGCCTGGCGCTGGCGCGGCGCCAGCTTGGCCAGCGGGTGCGGGGGGGGGGGGGGGGGGTGGGGGGTGGGGGGGGGGGGGGTTACAACCCCCGCAGTTGACGAACCGGCGCGACATAAGCCGTGCCGCCCCAATCCGGAATGACCGAAGCCGTTCCGGTTCTCCATCCACCGCTGTGGCTCAGCCACGGCGGTTTGCTCCGGCGGCGCGCCTCCGCCGCCTTTTGCGGACAACCGGAGGCGCTCCGGTGGTCCGTTTCGCCTGCCATTTTCGCCAACGGTCCTCCCAGGACCCGATCTTCACTACGAAGGGATTCAAATGCCATTGCGGCCCGCTTCCTCATCTCCCGTTGATCCGTACATCCAATAAACAATCTGCGGAGGCTTTGAATCGCCTCTGCGGCCCCGACTCCGACCACGGTCTCGTTCGGCCTCAACGGCGGGGCGCGACGGCGCCATGCTTCTTCGCCGTGTTCCTCTTTGTTTCCGCGCGGTGCCATTGCACCATGCCGCCTTCGTTCGAGCCGCAACATAATCAACAACAAGGGGGAGGAGGGTCGGCCGTGGTCGGGCAGTCCGACTTCCTCCCGTTACAACGATAACAAGCAGCCCAAAAATAAAGACGAAGAATGACAAAGGATATTTCACGAACAAAAAGTAATCAACCCCTATGATTTTCCCCGCAATCAATAATTCCCAACCCACAAACATATTCTTCGTGGATCAACTTAATATTTAGTTGATCCGCGTTCTTTGTTTTAGAAGGAAGTAAACATTGGTTCATTAACATTCACAAATTAATTCCCTACCATGGAAATGGTTCGTTCATCGAAGACGCGGGAAGCGATGTCGTTCCGTCAACACTGGAAAAGAACTTTTATTGACGGTGAGTTTCCCCGTTGTTGAGTCTCATCCCTTGACATAGAGAAAGAAAAGGATTGGAGAAGCATGAAGCGTTCTTCGCCGAGTCGGAAGGTCGTTCTTCGTCGGAGATTGGCATTATTCGCGTTCTTCAACGTGGAAGATAGACTTCTTCAGAGGATAGATTCCTCCCTCTCTCAAAAACCCAACACAAAAAAACAACCCCCAAAATAAAATAAGTTTTATGCTTATTTTATTATAACACTCCATGCATTTAAATTTTTAAAATTCAAATGCATAACTCTCAAATTAAATGGCATGATTTAATGTGAAAGGAAGTCACATCATTTATTACAAGGGGGGTTTTAAGGGGAAGAGTTATGCGGGGTTAGGGAATTTGAAGGGGTGGGGTTAGTGTGGGCCCCACCTCACCTTAAATACTCTCAAGGGAAGTTTAGAACATTCGTGGGTCCCACTCCAACCACTTAGCTTAGGTTAAACTACTTTGAACAAAAATAAAATTGGTTGCACCATTTTATTTTAATCTTTACTTAACCCAATAATTTAATAACCTCACCCTAGAAAATGAAACTCCGGAAAAAGTGTTCCTAAGCAATTATCGGCGCTGCGGTTTCATCGGTGCCCTTAGATTTCAATTCCGAGCACCAGATCAAAAGTTAGAAAAAACCGCTCGTTCGTTCACTGAACGTACCCGAGCTAAACTTCAGAAAATTATTCCGGGCTCACTGGGCCTCAGAATCAGGTGCCGTCAGAAACTGCATTCTTTTAAAATCCCAAAGAAAATTAAGAAAAAAAATTCCCTTGAATTTTACGGGTCTTTACAATATTTCAAGGGTATATACTAAACATGAATTAAATTATCATTTCAGGTTTTTGGATGAAAACCTAATATGGCACCTATTTCTAGGGAATTCAAGGAGTAGGTGGATCATTTGATAGTGATGAAACCCCTAGTCAAGTTATTAATGGAGTATAAGAAGGATTTATTTAGTGTTATGGAGAGAGAAGGCAACATTATTATAGATTTTTTTAAATATTATGAATCCATTACTTTATTTTTCTGGTACTATAATGGTTTCCCCAAAAGAAATTCACATGAAAAACTTCACATATTCTCCTTCTTTAGATTCTTTATCTCCTTGGTACTATCCGTTCAGAATGTATCTAGTGGAAGTAGTCAGGAATCTCAGACCAGTAATCATCTGATATTTTCCTCAGACTTCCTTCTCACCCATAGTCTCTACCTCAACACCCTCAGCTTCTACATCAGTGCCTCTAGTCTCCGAAAAGGGTAAGGGCCCTATTGTTCCTACATCCTAAGCTATGAGTGACTCATATTAGACATAGTCTTTGATATGAATTTTGTTTTATTTTCCTTGTATTCATTTTTGGCTATAATACTAAAACTCTTTCGAAATTATGGAATGTCTCTTTAATTTTTCATATCTTTGTTATTTACATTTATTTGTTTTTGTCCTACCTTTTTTAATAATCCTAAATGGGGGATAATCATTATGGAATTTACCTTTAATACATCTCATCCTTTGATATTCTAATTCTGTTTTGATACCATCATTATTTAGACTCCTAATATTATTTTAACCTTTCCCAAACTTAATATTTAATACCACTATTATTACCTTTTTGATAAGTTACCTATGATAATATATTTATCTTTTCTACTTATCCTTGATATCATACTTATTTGGATTCTATTTTACATTTTAAATGTTTAAGAAGACCACTACCCTTAAAATCTATCTATTTTATAACAATGTTTTATACATGGTTGATAAAATTCAATGATTTGTGATCATCAAAAAGGGTGATATTGTTGGAACCTCCTTATTTTAATTCTCAAAATAATTATTATGATATTTTTAATGAATTTGATGTTTTATTATAGTGTATTATTTTAGAAATAAAGTTTATGAAAAATGGATAAGTACAGCCTTGACTCACCATCATATTGAGTCACCACTAGATTGAGTCCCCACCAGCCATGACTCACCTCAATATATGAGTCAGCGCCAACCATGAATCACCTCTACACTAAGTCATTTCTAGACAGAGTCATCTACAGACTGACTCACCACCAAACATGAGTCACCACAATACTGACTCACCACCAGACATGAGTCACCTCCAGATTGAGTCACTACCAGACTGAATCGCCACTAGCCATGACTCACCACCAAACCTAAGTCACCACCAAACATGAATCACTACAAGACTAAGTCACTGCTAGAAATCACTCACTACTAGAGATGACCTACCACTCATGGTGACACTGTTTCTATTCTATAGTATTTGAATTAAATGCTACCAATGTAAATTTTATGGGAGTTAATGAAAATGATTATTTTATAACTATTTCTAACCTTTTCATGGAAACATTAAAGACAAGGTCAGATTCTATATAAGGATCCAAAAAATCTTGATGATTATCCTTTGATAGGTGCATGAAGTGCTATATATTTTAGATGATCTCCCTCATGCGTGTGTGAATGTTGAGAGCTGTGAATGTGGAAGTGGTTACAAGATCATCATGATATAACTTACATCCTACATACTAACTGTCATTCAACTATGAAAGAGTGAATTACATTGAATATATAGATCCTTTCCTATGGACTATAAAGGGAAATTCATGATAATCTATTTTTCTTTAACTTTCATAGAAACTATTTTATCTCCTTACCAATCCAAATATGAGTACTCATAAGCATCTAGAGCATAAAAAAACAATCATCACTTAATTTATTCATCATAATTTATTTTCTTTCTTTGTATTTGATGTAATTTTGAGAAGTGTGTTGTATTGCTCTGTATAACTACACACACTAACTCCTACACATGAACTGGATAATACTTGATATTATATTCTATCAATTTTATTTGTTTACCCATGTTTATTGTGGAATATGTCCTTGCATGGACTATGTCAGTTTTCTTCCCATGATTAACTATGGAAGAGGATTTGAGCCGGGATAGCTTATGTCGTTACTTATATACCTGATTTAGGTTGTGGATCAGATTATTGTTATATAATCTTCTTGGCATTAGGTGATTTCCATGTTGATGGGATTAGGTATCAGCTTGAGACTGAACCCCTTTTTTATTCTGTTGTGTGTTTGTATTTTCTTCTACATTTCAAAACTTTAACTATATATTTTTAAACTGTGAACTAAAACGATACTTTGATTGTTAGTATTAACTAGTGTGTATAGAAGAATTTTTTTGAGAAGACTTATTTCAAGAGTTAAAGTAATTTCTAATGTTGTTTTAAATGATCCTTAATCAATCTTTGAGAAATATTTTAAAAGATAAAACTTATATCAAACTACTATTTTGATTAAATGGGTGAATTTATTTTAATTGGGAGATTTTATTTGAACTTTTTTTTAATAGAAACTTTATTGGGTACTCAATTCACCCCTGTTGAGTTAATAACTCTGACCAAAAATATATTCTGTAGTGAAATTGGTGGGGATAAGGTATCTTAAGAGGTGTTTTTTTCTTGGTCAATTCACAATATTTTCTTGATCCAACCTTTCATTTCCACATCATTTTATTTTTCTATAATACCTGACTTCAATTTAATATTTTTTATAAACTTTTATATGTTTTTTATTTGACTTTTTTTAAATGACATATCTAATGTATCTTTATAATATTAAATATACATGATATAAGATTTCTAATAGAATCATTGACCGTTGTAATATCTCAATCATCAAGTGGAATAGAAAAAATAGTGATAGACTCTTGAGCTACTTCAATACATGCTCTCATGTGATCTTTTGGGAGTTATTTATTGTGTATCATGCCTCCCAAGATATTATACACTATACCCATCATAATAAGTTGGTTCATGGATTTGGATAGATGAAAATCACATACAACTTTACCCTATAGAATTTTAGTAATATTATGTTATAAAAAGTTGTTTGATTCACATTTAGGAGAAAGAGTAATGAAAAATATGATTACCTTGGGTAAGGTACACGGTTTAGGGGAATGAATTACCTATAATATAGTGGGGTCATTTGGTTTTCATGTGATTATCTTTGTTACACTACCATTTCACTTTGATCCTTTCACATATATTGTTTATCTAAACTAGACTAGGAAATATTCTCCTTCAAATCATTTATTTTCACATGAAATCATTTCATCATATGATATGTATCTTCTTGTGCATTTTTCTTTTTGAAATATGTTAGAGGATACACTCCAAAACCTACACCTCTAACATGGATATATTGTTCTAGTTGCTTGAAATATAATGAAATTATTTTTTCTTCTGATACAGTCACTATAGATTCTTATGTCTAAACCGTATAAAAAATATACGTGCGTGGATAAATATTTTATGTAATAAAATTATAAATCATAACGAATTAATATTATATCATACATACACATGTTTCCCATACTAATTTTGTGTTTTCATCAACTAGTTTACCCTTTTTATTTATATGGGTATCCTTTAATAGCACATGACATGGTATGGAAGTGGCTTATGATTCTGATTTATCAACCTTCATATAAAAAAATTAACATATATTGTTTTTTATCTGATAAAAACTTTATTTTTGATTTAAAATACATACCATTTTATTCTCTAATAAAGTGTACTCCATCCTTGGTTTTCTATAGGAGTACAATGGTTTTTATGCATGTTTTTTATTTTCAGCACTCCTTTTTTGTTTCATAAATTAACAATTTTGAATCAGATTGCATTAAATAAATAATGATAAATAATATATTATTGACTAAAATGCACCTAAAGTAGTTTCTCATCATGATGACTAATGTAATAATTCCATGTTTCCTTCTTTATGATGTGTGCATAAGTAACTGGTGGGTGAGGCTTTAGTTTCCCCTCAACACCCCTAAGATAAAACTTGGAAAGAAGTGTCCAAAATCCTCTATGGGATTTTCAATCACCCATTAAGACACATTTATTATGAAAATAATCTAAAATAAATTAACTCTACAAGTAATAATAAAAATTAAACCAAAATTTAATTATATAATTTTTCAGTAAAATAGAGAAAGTATAACATAAAATTACCTTAATATCTTTCCAAAGGGCTTCCTTCATCACAAGTTGGACATGGAGCCATGAATCTATAAAAATCATCACATTCATTCTCATTGTAACCCCAACATGACTAATGGACATTGAGTTTTTGTGGTTAATAGGTTGGCCATGTTTATTCCATCCATCATCAAATTTTATACCCTTAATTATTTCCTTGATAATTTTAGTCACCAATGTGATTTTATATCATTGTTATTTTTTCATCAACATGGTGATTATCCCCTAATAATTCTATAGTTTCGGAATCAACTGAATATTCTTCCCCAATATTGGTAACATCATCATGTGAACAAGTCATTGTATCCATGAGTAGTAAAAAATTTAATTTAATTATGTAAATAAAGTATAGAACACATTATATTAATAGGAAAATCATAGTTTATTAAAAACAATTAAACTTATCATTGAAATCTATTTCTTTTTTAAAGGTAGAAGGTATTTGGATCCACCATTAAGAATCAATATCAACTCTTTAAAATGATATCATGTTGTGATTTTAATATATTCTGAAGATTGATAAGACTCACGAAAAAATGTCTTATGGTTATGATTATAGAGAAAAATCATTTAACTTTTAACATTGTGGAAGGTTGTTACATCCTCAATTATACAAAATAAATTTGAAAACATTGAATACTGTTAAATAGATAAAACTGGGCTTCCAAAGTGAATATAAATCCATTATAATTTTCTCTTTTAATATGAACACCATGGTTTAACTAAGAAGTGAGGGTTTTGGATATTCACAAAAGAGTGTTGGTGGGAAAATCACTTTAGTCAAACCACAAAACAAATTTATGATATATTTTATTTTTAAAATATTTCTATAATTGATTGAATTTCATGAAGAATTTGAACACAAAAAAATACCATCTATAAGTTTCTCAAAACATGATCAAGCTTGTAGTCTGTGGTTAGCAACTAATCGTAAGGGGTCACAATAGTTTTAGTAATAATTATGGGAGGGAGATCTATTGGAAGATGCATGATGATATTTACAATATACATATTCATATTAATATAAATATATCCATATATAACACATATAATTTTCAATTATATATATATATTTTATTTTATTCCTCTCTTAAATTATTTGTACAAGTTTAATATATAAAAAAACTATGGTCTTTAATAAAATCCAAGAGATATTTCGAAGTAAAAGTATTTTGTCAATTATAGATGAAATGTGAATTTCAAGGTGAACAAGTACAAAAATAATATAATTCACAATGAGAAAAGATGAATATACAAGATATAGAGATTTTATTGTGTCAAAAGTCTTTACATTATATTATAGAGTCGTCTCATATATATATGTTGTATGTCAATAATATTAACGGTCTAAATTGATCCCTCTTTCCCAATGACTATGATTATACACATGTAATTGGTATTATGATGTCATGTTCTAGCATACCAATAAGTGAAAAACCCAAGTACATGTTCAATAGGCCAAGGACTAGTGAGAGATGTTGAGATATCCCCAAAAAACACGAGAGACATTACATCTACATACAACCTACAGTAGATATACAACTCCAATTAAAAAAATAATCAACAACCACCATCCATTTATATAAAAAATTGAGTTATAAAAATGAATGTATGAGACATCCATATACAAGAAGAACACCACATATACAAATATCGAATTGAAACTGTAACATCCTGAGTTTCACTACTACAGATCATAACTTTAATTGTTCATAAAATGAGATTTAACAGTGCTAAAAAATTATTTTCGTCCACAACACTGTTAAAGTGGGGCTCCCTTTATTAGTTCTAAATAAATCATATATAAAGTCATGCCTTTATTAGTTCTAGTTTAACATGGATAAAGGGAACTATTCATCAACACTTTCATTAGCACTGATAAAGGGGGGACTTTATCAGCACTAGAAATAACACTGATAAATGACAACATGCTGTAGTGTTCTATTTGAATAATAGCACACTACAATAAATATACATATAACCTATATGAAAATACACATGTATGAAAATATATAATTTAATTGAAATAAAATTTAATTCATAAATGAATAAAATACAGCTATATACATTTCAATGATTTTTTTATAATTACATTTTTAATTACTATCCAAAAACATTTAAAGGCATTATTGTTTCATCATAAATCTTTGACACCCATGAAACCCTCTCAAAAAATCCCAACCACGACATCAGTTTTCGAAAAAACCATCCCAACCCAAGATAAATAATCCACCTTTATAATAAAAAAATCTTATGTTAGTAATATTATAAAGAAATAAATGAAACACAAATATGTAAGAAAAAATTAATAAAATGTAAATTTTAAATAAAAGTACACATTTGGAGTTATATAGGTTACACCATGCTTAGTATTGAGATTTTATTTATTTCTACATGTTACACATGACTTATGGATTATTTTCCTAAAATATTAAAATAATCAGAATGCGTTTTCCTGGTTTTCTGTATATCACTCATCCTTTTTACTAAAATTAATGTCAAATTTAAATAAAAAGACATACTTGAAGTTATACTGGTTACGCCATGTGTCAGATTGAGGTAAGAATGATTCCCAAACATCACAAATTACTTTTGGATCATTTTCATAAAGTATCAAAACAATCCAAATGAATTTTCTTGGTTTTCAATATGTCACTAGTGTTTTTTACAAAAATGTCATTTCAAACTGGAAACACACATTTTGAGTTATATCGGTCACATCTTATGTCATTTTTACATGATATTAATTCCTACACATCAAAAATGACTTAGGAATTATTGTACAAAATTATAAATACAATTTTAACATTTTTCTTGGGTTTCAGTGAGTGACACACACTTTGAACTAAAATGCCAATTTTAAACTGATAACACACTTTGAGTCATAACGGTCACACCATGCATCAGATTGAGGTTATTTTTATTTCTAGACATAAAAAATGACCTTTTAATCATTTTCATAAAGTATCAAAATAATATGAATATGTTTGATCAGTTTTAAGTATGTCACTTGTTCTTTTTACTAAAATTAATGACAATTTTAAATAAAATACACACTCGGAGTCATATCGGTCACACTGTGAATTAGATTGAGGTGTTGTTGACTAATAAGAATAAAAAATGACTTATGGATCATTTAACTAAAGTATCAAAACAATATAAATGTTTTTTCTTAGTTTCTAGTATGTCACTTGTTCTTTTTCCTAAAATTAATGTAAATTTTAAATAAAATGACACACTTGGAGTTATACCTTTCACACCATGTGTCATACTAAGGTATGGTTGATTTATTAACATCAAAAATTACGTATGGATCATTTTTATATAGTATAAAAATATGTCAATTTTTTTCTCAGTTTTGAGTATGTCACATTTTATTTTTACTAAATTTAATGTCAATTTTAAATAAAAATACACACTTGGAGTAATATCGATCACAACATGCATTTTATTGAGGTTAAGATAATTCCTACATGTAATAAATGAATTATGGATCAGTTTTATAAAGTATAAAAATTTGAAGATGTTTACTCATTTTTGAGTATCTCACTTGTGTTTTTTAAAAAAAATTCATTTCAAACTGAAAACATGAACTTTGAGTCATACCGGCCACATTTTGTTTCAGTTTCATGTGATACTACTTCTTACATGTCACAAAAAAATAATAAATCAATTTCCTAAATTATAAAGACAATCAGAGATTGATTTATTAGTTTTTAGTGAGTAAAACTTGTTTTGAACTAAAATGTCAATTTTAAATTGATAACAAACACTTTGAGTCATACCAGTCACACTGAATGTTAGATTGAGTTTTGGTTGATTTCCAAACATAAAAAACGACTCATGTATTTTTTTCCTAAAGTATCAAAACAATACAAATTCATTTGATTGGTTTTCAATATGTCACTTGTTCTTTTTAATAAAACTAATGTCAATTTGAAATAAAAAGACACATTTGGAGTAATATCGATCACATCATGCATACGATTGAGGTGGGGTTTATTCCAACACATAAAAAATTACTTATGAACCCTTTTCCTTAAGTATAGAAATAATCCAAATGAGTTTGATTGGATTTCATTATGTCACTTTTTCGTTTTACTAAAATTAATGTCAACTTTAATTAAAAAGGCACACTTTGAGTTATACTGATCACAATATTCATACAATTGTGGTAAGGTTGAATCATACACATCAAAAATGACTTATGGATTGTTTTAATAAAGTACCAACACAATATTAATGCGTTTTATCAGTTTTCAGTATGTCACTTGTTCTTTTTACTAAAATTAATGTTAATTTTAAATAAAATGACACACTTGGAGTTATATCAGTCAAATTGTGCATCAGATTGAGGTGAGGTTGAATCTTACACGTCGAAAATAACTTATGGATTATTTTATTAAAGTATAAAAATAGTAAAAATTATTTTTTCTAGGTTTTTAGTATGTCACTTTTTATTTTTACTAAAATTAATTTCAATTTTAAATAAAAAGACACACTTGGAGTTACAATGGTCATACCATGTATCAAATTGATGTACATTTGATTCCTACATATCAAAAACAACTTAAGGATCATTTTTCTAAAGTATCAAAACAATATGAATGTTTTTTATTTTATTTTTATATTTTACTTGTTCTTTTTACTAAAATTAATGTCAATTTTAAATAAAAGGACATAATTGAAGTCATATTGGTTATACTATGCATCATATTGATGTATGGTAGATTCATAAACATAAAAAATTACTTATGGATCATTTTCCAAAAGTATCAAAATAATCCGAATTTTTTTATTGATTTTAAATATGTTACTTGTTCTTTTTACCAAAATCAATGTAAATTTTAATTAAAAAGACACACTTGGAGTCATATCGGTCACACTATGTGTCAGATTGAGGTGTGGTTGATTCATACACATCAAAAATGACTTATGTATCATTTTCATAAAGAATAAAAAAACCAAATGAATTTTATTTGTTTTTAGTATGTCACTTGTTCTTTTTACTAAAATTAATGTCAATTTTAAATTGAAAGGCACAATTGGATTCATACCGACCACAACGTGTATCAGATTGAGGTGCGACTAATTCCTATATGTCACAAATGAATTATGTGTTGATTTTATAATGTATCAAAACAATTTTTGTTAGTTTTATGAATTTTGATCATGTGATGAATGTTTTGAACTAAAATGTAAATTCTAAATGAAAAACATACAATCTGATTCATACCAAGAACACTGTGTAGAGATTAAGGTGCAGATGATTGAGTATTCGATATGTTTTTTTCTTTCAACTATTTTATAAAATCCATAAAATAAAGAACATGTTACATTATGATGGAAGAGAAACCCTATTCTCATTGAAATAGTTCACATTTCAGGCATCATGGTGTTTCCTCTTCCCTGAGAAAGAATCATGTTCTTTCTTTTCTGGCTTTTTTTAGATTATTGAAAGAAAATTATGAATTTCAAAAATATCTATGAAAAAAACTAAATAAGGATTAGATAAAAATTATATGGGAATTAACCTACAAATATTAGATAAAATTATGATAAAAGTAATTAAATAATTAGTATAAATTTACATTTTCATAATGGTTTTATACATTATTGACCCATTCTTTGTCATTATTTTAGATGTAGTCTTGAAATCCAAGCTCACATGAGCATGAGTAGATTTGAAAAATCCAAGCCAACCTGATAAAAAGAATCGACCTATATTATAAAATAATTCTTATGTTAGTAATTTTATAAAGAAATAAAATAAACATAAATATTAAATAATTCATTAATAAAATGCCAATTTTAAATTGAAACTACCCAATTTGAGTCATATCGGGAACACCATGTATTAGATTGAGTGCATGATCACAGTACAAGAGTGAATCATCCTTGTTGTAAAATCGATTTATTTACAGTATATATGAAAATTAGAAAAATAAGTATCATATATGAATACTAAGGAAATTAACTAAAAAATTAGATAAAATGATGAGAAAATCAACTAAATAAGAGGTAGGAAGTCACATCTTCATAATATATGAGCAAATTATGACATCAGGTATGCTTTCCATTCGTTTATAAACAAACTTATTTCATCTTATGAATATGTGTATTTTCATCAGTCATAGTAGTACTGAGAATATATAAATACATAATGGATTAATAAATATTTTAAAGAAAATAGTAATTATCTTCAAAAATACTATCTCAGGGATGCTAGTTTGTTGATGGTATATGATATCTCTCATAAATTTACAATAATAACAACCCCGATATTTTCTATTTGTTTATTTTAGACTCTATAGAAACATTGGTAAAAATAAAGAATTTATTTTGACATATATTTTGATAGTGAAATCTTATTATATATACCCTAATAATTTTCCACTTATAAAAGTCAACAGGATCCTTGTGCTCATAGACTGTACTCATTCCATGATTTTCACAATATTTAAACACCTCCCTATCATAATATAATTATTAATAACATTATATAAATTATAGAAGTTTAATTTTAGTTCTAAATTTTTTTATTTAGTGTATTATAAATTAAAAAAAATCATCACATGTGTTCGGTATGTTGGGTATCCATACAGTGAATCCAAAAAATAAATCTTTAGAGTATCCAAATTGACTATATGAGTGTACTCAATGTTTCATAAAAAAGGAATACGTAATGAAAGAATAGAAAATATGTTTTATATGATTAAATTTTATAGTTTTACCCCGACATTGTTGGTATTAATAAGATTCAGTCATCTGTAAGTTTTCATTCAAAATATTTGTCTAGTTTTTCCATTATTGCATCAATTTGAACTAATTCTATTTTGGTTTGGTATGTAGAAGTGACGTGAGGACTAATGATTCCATATTTATGATCATGGGGTAATCCTTTAAATTGGTATTCATATATACATCTATAAAAAAAATATTAATTGTATTTATTTATAATCAATATAGTAGATCATTTATTTGAAAAACAAATCATGAAAACACACCTAATGTATACATTTAAAAATGAGACTCTTATCCATTCATACGTGAGGATTTCATTTAGATTATCAAGTGAAATGAAGTCTGTAATGGAATATATGTACATTTTCACTTCAAAATCAACTATGTGATCACTACCACTTCATAAATTTGTATCTTCATGAACCTTTAGTGTTAATTAATGTTGATATTGAACATGTGGTGTAAAGGTTATTCTTGAAGATATTTTCAATAGCTCAGATGATCCTTTATATGGTTTTATTCAACCTTTTATTTCGCCCCTTTCCCTTTGTATGCCTGTAATAATATTCATTGGTTCACTACAATAAAAACTGGGTTTAGCGGCGGTATTGTGGTGGCGGTTCACAAAACCGCCATTAAACATTTTCATCGAAAGGTTTCACGGCTGTTTTTAATAAACCATCGTGAAACCCATAATTTTTTTAAAAATCACAACCCTTCAATACCCCCCACCCCGGCCGTTTCCCCCAATCCCTCGTGAACCCCGCGCCCTCCATTATTCCCCCCCCCCCCCCGGTGACCCGCAACCCCCAACCATCCGGAAACCCCGCGACCTCCGTCTCCGGTGACCCTGTGACTAGAATCTTCGGCAAACCCTGCGAATGGAGACCTCAGCGACCCGCGACCCCCCTTCTCCTGGTGACCCGAGGTTTTAACCTAGTCTTGTATATATTCCTACCATCCACTTATTATTTCAGGCTATATGCTAATTTATTTTGAGGGAATTTCTTCCCAGCATGTCTCTTAATATGATTTACAATAAACTTCTCTTCTTATATACTCATGTAGAACGATATCTTTAGTAAGAACATTTTATTTATCACCACGGGATTCTCAAACATGTTAGAAAAGATCTTCATAAGTTCTGAACTAGTGTCACTTACTTAATATTTTAAATTTATTATGATTGAATTAAGTATAATAGTTTGTGTTAAAGTTGTAAATTCATTTCTAAATAATTACTTCAAATTAACTAAGATTAGGACTTGAAATATACATAAATATTTGAAGTAAAAATTGGAAATGTCCTTTGTATTATATCAAATCCAATTTTTTTGGTTTGCATGATTTTTTTAATATGAGTTGCTTGAAATATTGAAGATAAATTTTTATATTACTAAACACAAAACATATTTAAGTGAAAATAACATACACCATTCATTAGTTTTTAAAAGATATTTTAATGAGAACCCCACTATGGGAATCCAAGTGGATGAATTAAAATTGCACAACCTAATAATATAATTAATAACAAAGGTCTCTAAAAATTAAAGGAAATAAGAAACACTATCAAATTCAAAGAGATAGGTAAATTCAAATAGATAGTGAAAATATTGAAAAACATAAAGAGCGATGAAACATGACCAATTTTGATGAACTGTCCTAGGATACCCATAATCTGTGTACCCAATCTAGCATGTGATAAGTCTCAAAGGGTTTCATATAAGTGTTAAATATTTCTAGTAATGTCGTTGTACTAATGGTATGAAAATCGTGCATCTTTGGTGTGTTCAATGACATCACTTTCAATGGGGTGTTGTTTGAGGCAACATAAATGTGTGATCGACAGTGTTATGATAAGTGTGTAACCCGATATTCTTACTGCTCCTCAATAAGGTGTTGACGCTGTCTGCTAGGGACCAGACTTGTTCGGGTTGTCTGGGCATGCTAAGTAAGTGGTAAATGTGATCAATGTATCATATTTATTATATTATGCATACTTTATGATCAATGGGTCATCTTTATTATATTATTTTTCTGTAATCTTACACTATCGTATATATGAATCTCTTTCTCTCTTTAGTAGTAATTGTGTGTGTTAATTTTTTTTATTATTGTGTAGGCACATTATGATAGACATGGATAAAAGCTGGATCACATCACCAAGGAAGACACCTCAATATGTTAAGGGTTTGAATGAGTTTTTAGATATTGAAATTTCTAATCGATCCGTTGAAGGGAGAATAAGATGTCCATGTCCTAAATGTAAATTTATAACATGGTTGAAGAGAGATGAAGTTTATAAACATTTAATACTGAAGCAATTCCCTGGTCAATATTTGTGTTGGAATTGGCATGGAGAATAGAACAATACAAAAAGACTGAACACTGATGTTAATCCACATAATGAGGTCCCAAGTTCATCAACAATGGACAATGAAATGAAAAACCTCATAAATGATGCATTCGGCATTTCAAGAAACCACTATGAGCATCAAAACATATCAGAACAACCAGAAGAGGGTGGTACAAATTGCAATGTGACAAGTGATGTTTTTGAGACTGTAACACAAGAAGATCAAGATTATAACATATCATTGGATCTTCCTCTTGATTCTGTGGAGCCAAATGTAAGGGAAAACTTCAGTGAGGAAAATGCGTTTCATGATTTAGTTGATGATGGAAATAAAGATTTGTATAGTGGGTGTTTGAAATATTCAAAGCTTTCATTTCTGCTAAAGTTGTACCATATCAAATGTCTATGTGGAATTACAAATAAGGAAATGTCCATGTTATTGGAATTGATTCGTGATGCATTTCTTGAAGCAAAAATCCCAGAATCTTTTTATGACATGAAAAAATTTGATATCAATCTTGGTCTAAATTATACAAAAATGCATGCGTGTCCCAATGATTGTATGCTTTATTAGGGAGAGGATTCAAGTAGATAGAATTGTAAGAAATGTTATTCTTCTAGATGGTAGTCAAAGGGTGATGTTGGAAGTCTGACTGAACATAATTTCATGGAGAAGAAGAAAAGGAACACACCTGAATTTTTTTTTGCGTTACTTTCCTTTGAAGCCTCGATTGCAATGATTATTCATGTCATCAAAAACCGCCGAACACATGAAGTGGCATTTTGTAGATAATAATAATGATGGGTTAATGAGACATCCATGAGATTACCGATTGTGGAAGACATTTGATTCATTACATCCAGATTTCTCAGCTGATCCTAGGAATGTTCGATTGGGAATGGCTACCGATGGATTCAACCCATTTGGGACTTTGAGTACCAGTTATTGCATTTGGCCAGTTGTTTTGATCCCTTATAATCTGCCTCCGTAGATGTGTATGCAACAAACATCTTTTATCATTTAGATTATTATTCCTAGAAAACAAATGCCTGGAAATGATATTGATGTATACCTGCATCCTTTTATTGAAGAATTGCAGGAGTTATGGAGCAACGATGTTGAGACATTTGATGTTTCTTCTGAAACAATGTTCAAAATGCATGCTGCTTTAATGTGGACCATTAGTGACTTCCCTGGGCTTGGGAATTTATCTGATTGGAACACTTATATGGGTTTGACATGTCCCATTTGTAACTTTGATTTTGATCCCAAATGGTTACCTCACAGTAGAAAATGGTGCTTCTTGTGCCATCGAAGATTTCATGATGCATCTCATAGATTTCGGCTAAACAAATCCAAATTTAATGGTTCCATTGATTGTAGACCACCTCCAAAGTTGTTAACCGATTCTGAAATGTTGACACAACTTGAAAATGTTGAAACCAAATTTGGGAAGGTTCATCATTTGAATGATAGTGGAAAACGAGTCCGAAGTGCATCGTCAAGTGAAATCAGAATGCAACAATGGAAGAAAAAAAGTATATTCTTCAAAATTCTGTTTTGGGAATTTAATTTGTTGCACCACAATCTTGATGTGATACATATTGAGAAGAATATATGTGATAATTTTATTTTCACATTACTTAATGAGCATGGAAAGTCAAAGGATAATCTCAATGATCACAAATACTTACAAGTAATGAACATAAAATGTGATCTCTGGCTAGATGAGAATGAAAAGTATGCTCCAGCCATTTTTGCAATGAAAAATAGGGATAAAGATACATTCCTTCAAATTTTAGAGAATGTGAAGGTATCTAATGGGTATTCGAGTAACATCTCAAGGCGTGTTTACTTGAATAATCGTAAGTTATATGGATTGAAAAGTCACGATTCACATATTTTGTTACAACAGTTACTACCATTGGCATTGCGTACATTATTACCTGAAAACGTTACTGCTGTTGTACTCCAATTCTGCACATTTTCAGCCAATTATGTGAGAAATCTCTACATGTATTTCATCTTGAAAACCTCCAGGAGAGGTTTTTATTGACCCTTTGTGCAATGGATATGATCTTTCCTCCATCATTTTTTACTGTCATGATGAATTTAACTGTGCATTTGGTTGAAGAAACTAAATTAGGAGGCCCCGTTCATTATCATGGATGTATCCAATTGAGAGGTATTTTATTTATATGTTTCCATTTAAGTAAAATTTTTTTGGTATTTAATTAAATGAATAATATTATTATTTTATTTCACAGATATCTTGGGCATTTGAAAGCATACGTGTGAAATAAAGCTCAACCAGAAGGCTCTATTGCTGAAGGCTATTTGGCCGAGGAGTGTCTCACCTTTTTTTCTAGATATTTGGATGATATTGAGACAATATTTAATCGAGTTTGACATGTTGACGACACATAAACTCAATCTCAATTGCATCAGAAATAAAAAACATTTCCTGCTATTGGCCGATCAGTTGGGAGGACCTCATATGTGACACTGACAGAATTGGAATTATTACAGGCACATAGATATGTGATGCTGAATAGTGAAATTACAGATCCATTTATTGAAGAGTTTAGGATACAAACAAAGCGATGAATGAGAGGCCGAACACGAAATTGGAAAGATATAACTAAAGCTGTGAATAAAGAGATGGTAGAATGGTTTACACGACGTGTAAGTTTATAAATATTTCAATAAATACGAATATTAGTTTGACACATACAATTTTTAAATCTATTAAATTATATTTTTTTTTCAGATCATGAATACTAATACTCGAGTAGACTTGTCAGAAGATTTGAAGTTTCTTGCTAGATGTCCTATAAAACAAGTTAGAAAGTTTGACGCTTATAATGTGAATGGTTTTAGATTTCGTACAGTCGATCGAGAAGTGGTTTTGAAAACACAGAATAGTGGTATATTTAAATTTTCTGAAGTGGGATACTATGGAAAGCTGCATGATATTATTGAATTAAATTACCATGAGAATTTTTTTATTGTTTTATTCAAATGAAAATGGTTCGATATTATCAGAGGTGTTAAAAGAGATTCCTTGCAATTTACATCTGTAAACTTCTCTCGCTTGATGGATGTTGGTGATCATGAACTGCATGATCCATATATCTTAGAATCGCAAGAAAAAATGGTATATTATGTGAATGATGTTGTGGATAAAGGGTGGAGTGTAGTTACTCACATAATATAAAGAAACTACTGAAAAAATAACCTTTACCAATGGTTTGGAACCATTGGTATAGGCCTCCAAACCGTTGGTATAGCCTATACCAATGGTTTGTAGAACCGTAGGCAAGTAAGCCGTTGGGATAGGTCTATACCAACGGTTTTTGAAAAAATGTTGGTATAGACCTATAACAATGGTTTTGAAAACCGTTGGTATAAGTAATATGAAAATATATATCACCGGTTCCATAAAATTGTTGGTATATGTATTTTCAAAAAAAAACATTCACTGGGATTTGATCCCAGGACCTCCAGTTTCTCATTGAATGACCTAACCACTAACCTAACATGACTTTTGTGAACATAATTTCATAAATATATATATATGTATTATCATAATTATTTTAAATTTTGATTTATAGAATTTTCTGGTTAATAGGATCCGATAAAAAATCAAAGGACCTATACCAACGGTTGTTAAAACCGTTGGTATAGACCTATACCAATAGTTGTCACAATCGTTGGTATAGGTTCCTGGAATCTGGGGAGTGATATTCTGGCCACTTTTCCCAATGGTTTGGCCAAGCCGTTGGGAAAACCTACCCTTTCCCAATGGCTTGGCCAAACCGTTGGGAAAAGTGGCCACAAATTGGACCTTTCCCAACGGTTTGGCCAAACCGTTGGGAAAGCCTACCCTTTCCCAACAGTTTTGGAAAACTGATGGGAAAAGTGGCCACAAAGTGGGATTTCCCAATGGTTTGGCCAAACCGTTGGGAAAGGGGATATATAAGTGTTGGGAAAGGTCACATTTCTAGTAGTGAGAGATTTGTATGATATGGGTGATGAAGTGGAAGATTTGACCTCTATAATTGAATTTCATCAACAACATGAAGCATAATTATTTGTCAATAATGATATTGAAAATATTAGTCTAGCAAGGATGAATGAAGTGGATGAAACAATGGAGCAGGAAACCAACATGATTGAAGGAGAAAATGATTGTATGTACAATTATTTATTCATTCAGAAACCACTGGTTTCATTTCTGCAGTCATTCATTATCATTGTTGTATATATTTTGTTTGTTAGTACTGGGAATCTATTATCATTTAATTTTTTTTTGCATAAATTTTTTGAATTATATATTCTGAACTTAATTTTATTTGATTAAATGACAGGAATGCCAAGAAGGAAGCGGTACACTATTTCATCTAGTTCTGCGACATATGACGATCCGTCTGTCCCCACGACATCTGAGGCACCCACAACCTACACCCCTACACCATCTCTCCCTGCACCATCTCTGACACCATCTGTGGATGTCTCATTATAGGATGAGTTATTGACTCCCCCTACAGGATCCTCGTTAGTGGGGTGGCGACACGCCCCTTCCAGTTTGTCACGGACATTCTGGAGGGTCACAGTCATCGGTACAAATTTTAATTAAATAAATTTATTACATTTTGTTTATAATAATTGTTTGCTCATTGTAGATGAAAAAAATGCAACCGTGGAAAAACACATAAAAAGTTCAGATGTTTGGAACATGAATGAAGAGAAGATATTCATGTCATTTGATTCTTATGGGGTCCCGACGGATGATGCCATGGGGTTACTTAGCCAGATTATAGGTCAGCTGGCAGCGGAACCCATTTCCCTACCTATTTCATATGATGATTGGAGGCATATGCCTCCAAACTGGAAAAATAAACTTTTTGATTCTCAGATAAAGGTAATTTTATTACGTTATGGTTTAATTGAATGTCATGTTACTAATATGTTCAAAATGAATTTCTATATACAGATGTTCTTCCACTTTACCTTCGCTGATGTGATAGAACAGAAGTGGACATTGAAAAATCTTGGTAAAAAATGGAAAGATTTAAAATTGGAGGTTGTGGTGTGATGTCAATGATACTTCGTTGACCGTGCAGAAAATGTATGAGAAGCTACCCAGTGGGGTACCGAAAGAACAATGGAATGTTTTTGTTGATAGACATCGTGATGAGAAGCGGATGGTATTGAAATATATATTATTATATTATCCTCATTTTACATTTATACATGTATATGAAGAGGATATTACATTGAATACATTACTGTAAAATTGAATTTTATTTATTTTAGGATCTCTCAAGACAGAATGCATCAAACAAGGCAAAGCAAGTCATCCCACACACTGCAGGCTCAAAATGCTTTTCTAGAAGCTGAATGTCATTGGTAATATTTTAATTAGTTTAAATAGTTATAAGAAAATATTATCTATTTAAAATATTGAATTGTTGATTTATCTTTGTCTAATGCAGTCACAGAGTTTAGGTCATGAAGCATGCCGAACTGAACTGTGGCTGGATGTTCACAAAAAAACAGATGGAAGTTTTGTTAATGAGCCTTCCAAAGAAGTTGGGGTATGAAGTCAATTTTTTATTATAATAACTTGTTATCAATTTTTACCGTGTTAATATATATTGATATTTTATTTATAGGTAAATATTAAATAAATATGGGATGCCAATCCTAGGCAGTCCTACTCAGTCTCCCAGGATGACCCAGTTGCTAAAGTCTTTGGGAAGAAGCATCCTGGTGGAGTGCGCGGGATGGGTTTGGGACCCATACCATCTGAGGTCTTTGGCAGGCCACTAGGGATTCCAGCTGCATCTACTCCTAGTTATAGTCATTTCATACCTGAAGCTGCTCAGAGGGAGATGTCTTCTCTATGAGCCACAGTTCAAGACCAGGGGGCTCAGATATCCGCTATGAAGAAATCATTGACTGATATATATTATCAGATGAACAGATATTCCCCCAGTGGTGGTACATCGAGTAGTGGTGAGCAGGTAAATCACAAAAAATCAAAATCATTTAGTTTAAAAACTTTTATTTGTTTTATGTTTAATTATAAATATGCAACAATATTTAATTTTCAATATAATTTTCTTACAGGTGGAAGCAGGTAGTGGAGATGGAGGTGGAGAGGGTGAAGAGGCATCATCGGACCATGAGTAGTAGTATTGTTGATGTGTTGAACAAATATAAGAATAGTTGGTTTGTATATGTAACATGTATGGAACATAGTTTCCACTAGACATTTCCATGTCCTAACATTTTCTTGATTTCTCATGTTTCCTTCTATGCATTTTTTTGATTTATGATGTTTCATTTTATGTCTTGATTTCTCGAGTGTGGTATACATCATTCCATTTAGGTCTGTGTTTTAATTGGTAGTCGAGATTTTGGATGACTAAAGAGTGATCCTTTTGTTATTTTGTTCCGGTTATATAAATTGGAACCTAGTAGGCAGTATTGAGACAAAACATAAGAGGATGATAGGAATGTTTTTTAGCCTAATCATGTGATACGAATCATATACTCACAAATAAAAGTATTTGGAAACAAAAATGGTGAACCTAACATGGAACCTTAAACAAAATGCATGTGTCACCCACATGCTAGGCTCCTTTTTCTCTCTCAAAATATGAAATGTGGACAAACATGGATCCGATACAATTGATTATACATGTGTTTATTTATTTATATGCTGATTTCATGAGGATTTCTTTTAAATTTTTCTCATAATTATTTTGGCACTTTCAACTAGAACCCCCTTTGATCCAAATGACATTTTACTACTTTAAGAACACATATGATTTGACTACTGCACAAGTTGGATCCTCATTTAAAACTAGGGCTCTATTATCAACCTTGCACCCTCAACATTGGGTCTCAAATTCACTAGTTTGGGAGTCACACCTAAATGGTAACCTTTCATCTTTAGAGGAAGCTAAAAAATCCATTCATCTCAAAAGTCCCTACTAGATGTCTACTCGACAATGACTAGTGGAACATAATTTGTTGTAAATAGTTTCCATCTCAAACCATTTCATGGTCATATCCATGGAAGGAAATAACATGTTTCTCCCTTATCTAGGGAGGTTGATCAAGAGGTCACTGATGGACTCATCTAGATAGCATAAGGGACCCTCCAAAGGGATCCTTCTAGCATTCACCATCACCAATGCTACAAAGCAATAAAACCTCTATATGATGTGTGTGTTTACCTTGGGAGTCTGACCTAATTCTCCCAAACCTAGGTAGTCCGGAAAACCCACTGAGGGTAGTGAACAATCAACCAAGAACATGGCCCTATATCTATACCCTCCAAAGAATCCCACTAACTAAAAATGGTGGCAAACTATGAGCAAGAGGACACATTTTCCCACATATAATAAGCTTGTCGGTATAATCTGGTATTATTCAAAGAAATCACCAAGAATATTTTGGTAAAAAATATAGCGAATACCCATATCCTTTACCACTGACTTGATTAACATCGGTATATACCTATATGAAATGGAGGAAAAGATCAGGCCCATACAAATTCTCCAACAATAGAATAAGAAAATATGCTTGTTCTGGTCACTGAAGTCACCTAGAATATTCTAAAAATGGTTAAAAGGAAGACACACAACTATTATACCATAATTTGGGTGACTCATTAACATAATATGAGTATATTTAGAGAAGATACACATATTTTCTCCCATTAAAGAGGGTCATGGGCCAAATCCCATGTTTTATGGACAACCAGATCGAGACCATACCCCCGTTCCAACTAAAGGTCATTGGTCTACCCTGGTGGGAACTACAGGGTATGAACATATCCCAACCGAAATTCTATAGACCTATCATAAAATTATCATAGTGACATGAGAGATAATCAAACAAGATTAAGTATATGTAAGATGATATCCATAGAAAGCAACCTCTATCACCCACAAGAGAGCATCCAAAAAGAAGCAACACCAAAGGTGATTGGAAAATGAATATCTGGTCTAGGATCTTTATCTAATTCATATTGGTGTTCTTGAACCCTCATATGTTTATCTATGGATGATCAGGATCCTACTCCTTTGTTACCAAATTACAAAAATAGTAGTTTCATTTGCAAAGGTCCTCTTATCTACTTTGTTTCCAGTAGCTTTGAAGGTCCTCCCCATACACCCTTCCATGAAGGATCACTTAATTCATAGAATATGTTTGATTATGAGATTCAATATCCTGATCAGCACCGAAAATATGCTATAAATGTCTGGATGATCAAAAAACAAGGATTTATTTCCCTTAATATCATCCCCCCAAAAGGTCTTCTCCAGGGTACACATTGCAGGAATTCACCTTATGGTTTGAATTCAAGTTGTTATTGTAGTACTCCCCATGATGAAAATCATTATGAAGGTCCTCTCTACATTTACAATTTACTTCATCAAGGAGGTCCTCCCCTTATTGGATTGACAATGAGAAAGACCTCCAATCACAATTCACTTGGGGAAATGAGGATAGTCATGCCCGATGCCTCAATATTGTCAACTGACATCCTTTCTCAATAGGAGGACAACCCAAGAGAATGGTAATTATCCAAGACACACTTGGACCACTTTCTTTCCAATAAAATAGGTTAAACCACTTATAATCCCATTGTTTACAATAAAGAAGTGGTGAAACAACCACTTTGGTCAGACCAGGTTGAGGAGTCTCTTGAAAAATATAAAGAACCATTAATCTAAAGACAATATACTAGTCATGTTATAGCCATTATCCACTCCACAATATAACATTCCATAGGTGTTGTTGGAATATTTTGTGCATGAAATCTACCTAATTATATGGTCCAATCTTCATCACCTAAAAACAAAAGTATTTACAATTACTGAGATATCAAAAAGGACCTTACAATCACTGAGATATAAACAAGGACCTTATTACGCCAACAAGGCCCAACGTACGGTGTATCTAGTTGAATGCAGAGGTTATAGGAGTTTGGGTCATATCTTGCACATCTTCAAAACTTTTCCACCAGTTCCTCCTAGGGAGATAAGATCTTTACATATTACACATTATTATGTGGGTCCTCTTAATTTTTAGTAGGGATGTAGCTATAAAACCACATACTGCTGAGGCCAAGGTGGTAGTCGACATAGTTGATACTAGACTTAGGAATTAATGTGAATGAAATGTGATCCCACTCAGAATAGTCAGGCTGTAGCATAGAGTCTTGGTATAGGAAAACTAAATGACATTCAACACATGACAGGGAGAATAATTCAATTTCATCTATTGTTTAAGGTACTAATCTAGTAACCTCTACTATATATTATACATTATTTGAAACAAGTTCATCATACAATGTTATATTTGATACATTTATAAGGATTCTGGTCCTTAATATAGTGTATTTATGTGTCATTAAGAATATGTAAACCTCATTGGTTATTCGATCAATGATTGTTCACCGATGGAATTATTTTCCCCATCAGATAGGAAAATGTTTTTTTATATAGAATTCATTATTTCCCATCATGTAACTGTATGATGTAATTATTGGAATGGATTTCATGCTTCCTTATAGATCCATTATTGATTATTATCACTATAGAATTATGGCCGATTTTTTGTATGATGTCTCATGTTTCATCATGTTGGGGATACCAAGTTAGAAATAACATTTTATTTGTTTGTATTATGTCTCATGTTCCATTTTCTGGTTTGATTTTTTTTTCAGGGTAGTGGGGCAGTAGAAGCAAAACTGCAATTTTTTTTTCTGGTCAGCATTTCATGGCGGTTTTAACCTCTGCTAATGCTTTACTGGTCAGCATTTTGCAGCGGTTATAAACACCACTAATGATTTACTGGTAAACTATTAGCGGTGGTTAAAACCTCCGCGAAATGTAATCGGTTTATATTTAGCGGCGGTTTTCACCGCCACGACAGAGACGCATCAAACGCCTGAATATCGCAGTGGTTAAAACCACCACGAATAAAAAAATATCTGGCACCCATCAAACCGCTACTAAATTCACGAATACCGCCGCGAAATGAGGCATCTATGATGCTTCCCTTAAACCGCCGTGAAATGGAAAAAACTGCCGCTAATAGATTGCCGACGCCCAGTTTAGTGGCAGTTTCTGTAAACCGCCGCTATATGAAAAAAAAGCACCGCTAATATTCTGTTTTGTTGTAGTGGTTCGAGACTCTATTAATTAATTGTTAAAGTTTTATCATGAAAAATAATTTATAAATTAATATCTTCTTATTTATTGGGTTTTTTACAAGATCTGACATCCATGATATAGATGTTCCAATAGCTTGATTGACCATATGTATATCTATTCCATCAAGAGGAACAAATAGCTCGGTGGTTGACTCATGATCTACAGTAATCCCCACTCTCATATGACCTATTGGAAGTCCTGTATTGTGTAGATTTTCTTCTTGGATGTTGAACACAACAACCCTCACAACAAGGTGATGGGTGGGTGTCGATAGATATAAATCAAAACCATTTTCATCATATATAATTTCAATATAGGAAAGGTATTATCATCTAATTGATTCACATTTCATATAAAAAATTATGAGAATATGTATTACCTTATATAAAATAGTTTTTTGAGGTGAATGGCTTGCCATAATGCCCATGGGGGTGGGGCGAGATCTTCATATAGTGGTTGTTCTTGAGTTGTTTCTTCTTTTTGTCCCCCCACAATATTTTCATTCAACCAAGACTGCCAATGATGTTTTTATTTAAGGGAAGGTAATCTTTCTTGTATCTCTTCCATTTCTTTATCTTTATCCACTTATTCTTTTATTTTATCAAAATATATCTGGGGTGTCACCCTAAAAACCACACCCATGACACGACCATACTGTTCTGGTTTCTTCTAGTCCACTGATAGTAGGTGTTCATCTGGTAGAACTATTGATGATTACTATTTCTAATTTGGATAGAATATATTGAAAAATAATTAATCATTATTATGTAATGGATATTTAAATAATAATAATAATAATTTCATACTTACACATGATTCCCAAAATTTTTATGTGTTTTCATATATTAGTATCTTATCTTTATTTACACATTACCCTCTTTCCATAGAACATGACGTGGGATAAAAGTGTATTTATAATTAGATTCATCAATCTATATATAAATAGAGGGAAATAATTATATTTTTGTTTCATGTAACATACAAGTATTATGATAGATATAAAATATGTACCAATTTCTTTTCAAGTGAAGTGTACCACATCCTTGATTTAGGGTATGAGTACGTTGGTTTTGCTGTCTATTCCTTATTTTCATCATTCAGTTTATGTTTCACAAATTAAAAATTCTCAATAAAATTGATTAATATTTGTATTTTCAAAAAATTCATTATCAACCAAAATGTACGTAAAAATATATCTCTTCATGACTTCCAGAAAACAAATCCCACACTTCATGGCTTACCAGATGTTCATACATATATAGTGGGTGCATGTTTATTTTTTCTTTCAGTATATTTGAGATGGAATTTCATTTGAATTTTGTGAAACCCTCTGTGATAATTTCCAACAAGAATTAATACAAATTTATTGTGAGATTCATATACTATAAATGCACTCTACAAGAGATAATGAAGAGTAATTCAATGTTTCATTATTTTATTTTTTATTAAAATAAGGAAAGGATACCATAATGTTACCCTAATATATTCCCAAATCAGTTTCTTAAGCTTGGGCACAACATGGTTCCATGAAGATACATTAATCATTACACGCTTTTGAGTGTTGAGACTAATGAAAATACTGAATATGTCCTTCTTGGGGCTAATAGTTTGGTCATACGCATTAAATATGACACCGAATTTGTTTTTTATTCTTTTTTACTAAATAATTTTTACAAACACCTTCACACTATGATGATTATATTTTTTTAGTACATTTGTTTTTTTCTATCTACCATTTTCTCAAGTTCAACATCATCAATATGTTGTTCCTCTAACCATAATCGTGTAAATTTTTATTCAGGAAGAAAAAAGACAAAGAACACAGTCTAACCAAAAACCAAGACGGAGGCCTAAGGTGGCCAAAAGTAATGGAGGCCTAGGGCTTCCCCTCTGATTAGGTTGACCCCCTCTGGCTTCATGGAAATCACAGTATGAAAGAAAATGGGATCCAGACCAGGAACATCAATAGAAGCTAGATGGTTTGAGACTTTTTTCCCCTCGTGCCATGTATGGTGCACACTCATGTTGCTTCTAATCATGCCTCTGCACTTCCTAATGATGTAAAGGATAGACCAAGGGATAGAGCCGCTGCCTTGCATGGCATTGTGAAGAATTTGGGAATCGGTTTCAACCGAAGTTAGGATGATCCCTTTTTGACTATATAAGAGGATCCCGAAAAACATCACCTTGGCCTCCGCCTAGTGTGAAGATCCGTGCCCCAGACGAGTGGAGAATGCCATGATGACCGACCCCAAGGAGTTTTGAACCACCCATCCTCCACGAATCATCCCCATGTTGCATGAACCATCTGTATTATGTTTGAGCACATGCATAATTCATTATCTACCAAAGTGTCTTGAAAAATAAGTTAGATCACATAAATGCAGAAGCTAACAGATAAACACATGAGGTAAATAAATTTATATTACAAAAAATATAACATGATTATTGAACTCTTTTTTTAAAAATTTGAAGGGATTTGACCCCTCTATTGAGTATCCAAATCCCTTCATTCTGGTCTCCTATGACATATAAGATCCTTTCGATATTGGGAACACTGTGAAATGATTGTGATTTCCTAATAAAAGGGACACCCTCAGTTTAATTTTCATCTGACCCTTCAGTGGTTTGAGTTGATAATAGAAAAATTGACCACATTCAGTTTGCGGGATCTATATCATGAAATACTTGTTCTACCTACGATGCCATTATAAATAGTTCATGTTTATATCATTCCTTAGTGAAATCAACTTTCATGAATACTAATTCATCTATTATAATAGCACTCCTGTTATCAACACACTTTCATTTAAAAATTGACACTTGGAATGTTGTAAAATCTAACTTCCTTGTTTTTTTAATGATTCCAAAGTGTGCCATATTAGTATAAAATGGATTTATTTCCTTGGTACTAGATACATTAATCGATTCAACTATAACTTTAACTCCACTATTTTCCATGGTACTTCCTTCATTGTGTTCATCTGTATAGAATTAATAACCATTAATTACATAACTATAGTAAGATAATTCATGCACACTTGGTCCTATGGATATGCATCAAATTCATTCTAAAACCGAATCAATATTTTCATATAAATACTTCAAAATATGGTCTTGAAACCATCCTATAAACTATTTATTATGTGTATTTGATATCCAACTTTAAAACATTGATGGATTCAAATTCTTAATAATTTATTTTTGGGTTTCAATATATAGGGAAACATTTAGACTGTTATAAAAAACAGAAAGGTGGGACTGCTTCTGATATGTAATATTGATTATAGAAAATTATAGCAATAACTATTCCATAAATTCCTTCACCCATAAGCCACCCAATGTAACGATATTTTGGTAGACTAATGCTTTGCACACCATATAGGTAGTCGGTACAGAATTCAATGGCTTACTCAACAATATATCTCTTTGCAATACAACTCTCTGGATGACTTCAATTATTGACATAAACTTTTAAAATATTCATATACTATTCAATGGAGTACATATATCTATAATATACAGGAACACATAGTCTAATCTCTCCCACTAAGTGAACCATCAAGTGAACCATCATATCAAATAATTCTAGTGGGGAAAACATTTCTAATTCACATAATATGATGAAAATTACCTTTTTTATTATGGGAAATTTCATTGGGTTTATAAATTTTCTACATATAACTTGGAAGAAGAATCAAATATTGATTAATTTATGACATAAATTCTTGGAAAAAATGAAATATAAATCTCCATGGATTAGATCTTTCATCAAAACATTATAGTCATGTGATTTCAAAATCTTTGACTTTAAATTAGAAATTGACATGACATTTTTGATATTAGATAAATACCCATATAGAACCTTTAAATCATTTAAGATATTAAAAAACTAATCTATACTACATGAAGAGATTTTAAGCAGTTGGAGGAAGAAAAATATGTTTTTTAATATTCACTGGCACCAAATATTTCTACATTACCATGGAAATCATGACAAACCTAGCCTTAATTTCATTCTTTTTTTATCAGGTGAATTTAGTAGTTTGATAATAAAACTATCATATAAATTTTTTTCAACATGTATACAATAAAGAAAATTTATAATGTACAGACAATTCAATTATGGTAATTCAAAAAAACCTGATCACCTTTTCCAATCGGTTTTTATAAGGTTTTTCAAAAAAGGTTTACCAAAATAAATTTCCATATATTTTAATTTCTCAAATAGTTGATCACCTGTTAGTAGAGATAGTGATTTAAATTCTTCTAAAATACCACAAAAGGATGTTATATAAGATCAGTACTTATGTCATTAGGTAAGAAATTTGTGATGTCCAAGAAGTATAGTCTTCCATGAATGTTTCAAAATAATTTTTATGCACCTTTTTCACAAATGGTACACCATTGAGTTATTTTAATTCTATATCCTGAAAATTTTCTATATCGATGAAATTCATTTATCATCCTGTACAACATGGATATCAATTTAAAATATTTATTTCTATAATAATCATACAAAGTAACACCTGAATCCCATAATAATTTCAAATCTTTTATCAATGCATCCAAATAAAGACCAATATCATTAATCAGTTATTTTGGTCATTATATAAGCATTGATAACATAAGGAATTTTTGTTTCATACATAACCACGGTGGGATGTTATAATTTTACAACATAACGATCCATGTATTGTGAGTGAAACTTTGAAAACCAAAAATTATTCATACCATCTATAGATAGAACAAAATGAAGGTTTCTTGGCTCATTTCCAAATTCAGGATACTCATGATCAATTCTATTATACTAATTAGAGTCTATTGGGTGATGAAGTTTCATATATTTATTTCTTGTATATATTTTCCACATCAACTACCTTACAGTATCCTCACTTCCATATAAGTTCCTCAATATTGGAATGGTTGGAAAGTATCATACAAATTTCATTGGACCCAATTCTTCTTTCTTGTATTGAGAAGAACCACAATTTTGGCATTCTTTAAGTCATTTTTGGTCCTTGAGAAATAGTATATAGTCATTTGGATAGGCTTTCATTCTTTGAAATGTCATACCCATCAAACATAACATTCTTTTAACATCATATGTTTGACTAAGAAAATCATTATATTTTAGAAACATATCATTCAAGAGAGAAATTAGTTCAGTAAAACAGGTGTCACTTAGTCTGTTTCCATACTTTAAATTATATAGCTTCAATATGATTGTCATTGTTATATATTTAGTACAACAAACATACAATAACATATTTGCACACATATTTATCTTGTCAATCAATTTTGGAAAATCATGAAGTTTATCTTCAACTATTATTTTTATTTCCTAAATATGATATTTATCATCATTCAAACATGTAATAACATCCTCGATACAATCTTCTTAATTTTCCACACTTATTAAAATATCATACGATCCATAAAATGTAGTGTTATCCCATTCACTAGATATATTTTCATTCCCCCTGTTTATTCTAATATTTATAACTTCAATCTATTCTATGATAGATCAAGTGTTATTCCAAATCCTATGGACTAATTATTCTATCGCAACAACAATATAAACATAGATAAAGGATTTGATAAGGGTAATATGTAACATCTTTTGAAAACTTGAGAAACTCTTTTACCCCATCTTCATACTCTTTTGTCATATGATTTACATCCATCTATTCTATATTTATATCCATACAACATGATTCGATAATATTAATATTTTAATAAATAAATAAATATAAAAAGGGTAATTTCAAATAAGGGGAACCCAAATTTTTAATTCTTTAAATAATATCATTATTCTTTGAAGGAAACTAGTAATTTAATTTAAGTAAATAATTACTTCGTTGGTGGTAGGTGTTATCCTCTAAATTCATCCACGATTTTCACCAGTAACTGGTATGAAATGACTACTACTCAGAGTATTTAAGAAACATAGGTTCAATTCCAAAAGAGATGAGTGATGTGTCTTAGAAAAAAAATGCAATAATAAATTTTATGGAGATAAATATGATGAGGATGATAGTTATTATTTCATTTTGTTTCCTAAGGCTCATCCCCTTCGAAGGTAACAACAAATAAGAGAGAATATGTTGTTGTGGAGGACTTCCCTAATTTAAACCTTGTAGGTGAAGTTGGATGCAAGTAGGTTTATGAGTTTCAATGGTGTTAAAAATTAATTCAGATTTTATGGGAGCGAGGTCATGATGGATATCCTATGGGTTGGATAAAGTTAGCGACATGACCTTGTGATGTGTTATTATTAGTCTATATTATGTAGGAGGTGATATTATATGTATCTAATAGGCCTCTAAAAGTTAATATGATCATATAAATATAGATATATCCCTGTTTTCCTTACAAATATTTTCATTTATAGATATATAAACCACTCATACCATTGATAGGTAATAATATATTATAAAAAAACCACATGAATCTATTCACTCTAATTACAAATAAAAAAATGACATTTTAAATTCAATGTGAAATTTAAAATATCATTTATTTAGATCATCATTGAAATCCAAAATATCATCCTCAATCTTAAACATCAAAAAAATACAATTTATTAACTTGAAAACTAATCATTTACCCTTAAAATAAAATTTAAATTATAAAAAATTGATGAAAATATGTCTATTGAATGTAATAATGGGGAAAAAAATAAAAGGTATATTATTTAAAAACCATTTTCATAAAAAAATACAGCTATTGAATATAATAATGGTTTCAAAAATAAAAAAATAAATAATTCTTTTTTAAAAAATATTTTTACCACTGAAATTGAATTTCCCATCATAAATTTCATACTCATATTGTGAAATAAAATAAAACTAATCAAATATCATATCTTTCACATCACACCTCTTAAGACTATCAACATTTTCTAGTTGTTGAAGTGTTTCCTTTTTATGGTTTCATACCTCATAGTTGGTTTGAAATCCATCTCTAGTGATATTATAACTTACTTTTTTATGAGTAAACCATGGTCTACCAATGCAATTATAAAAGTTAATTGAATAAGTCCCCCCATAGATACATTATTGAACATTAAATCCAAAAACAATCAAAGATAATTTTGAAACACATCCAACAATCAATTAAAATCATATATTCAACTTCTACCCATTATGTTTTAAAACATAAATTATCTCATATAATAAAATAACTCTTAATTCTCCAAATGATTTATTTTAAAAAATAATAATCATATTTCAAATTATAAAAATATTAAAGTATAATTTGTAGAAATAAAATTTATGAAAGTGTAAAAGAATTATTAAACTATAGATAAATTGAAATAGTGTATAGGTATAAAAGTTTAAATTACAAATGTATATATTTTTATATTAGTATATAAAATTATAAAAATTTATAGAAGTATAAAATTATATATAATTTATAAAATAATATGTATTTTAATGAAATATACATAATTTATAAATGTATATAAATTTATAAAACTATATAAAAGTTCATATATTTTAAAAAAGTATGCATAATTTATAGAAGTATATAGTTTTGAAAATTTATAAAATTTTAAAATTATAATAGATAAAAGTAAAATTTATGAAATTATAAATGTATAATAATTTATAATGAATAAAACTATATTTGTATATTAATTTATAAATCAAGAAAAATATAAAGTATAAATAATTAATAATATTTTATTTTTAAACTATATATGTATAATATGATATAATATAAAATTTATAAAAGTATATAAATTTATAAATTAATAAAACTATAAAACTAAAAATATTTAATAAAAAATTATTATTAAATTATATTAGTATAATATGATATACTATAAAATTTGTAAAATTATGTAAATTTTTAAAAGGTATAAAACTATAAAATTATAGTTGTTTAAAAAATATTTATTTATAAATTATATAAATATTATAAGATATAATACATAATTTATAGATAGATATATAAGTATAAATAATTATATTTAGAAGTATAAATATAAAAAATTATAATTATAAAAAAAATATAAATTTCTAATGATTATTATTTAAACATTTAAAAAATTAACAATTGGTGTAAATAAAAATTATAAATTCTTATTGGTTTTAGGTTTTAGTTGTGTATGGGTGAGTGTTAGGTTGTTACGAAGTAGATGAAGAATGAATTCATGTGGGACTGAAACTCCCAGGCATGTTATCTCTGAAAAAATACAAATCTCCAAAAATGCATATCTCTTTGGGTTACATGTGTATTAGATGTTGATGAAAGATGGGATCAATTTCAGTTAGTGCGTCACTATTGTAGGTTGAGCTTGGTGTGTAATAAAGTGGGAATGAGATGACATTAGGCTCTTATGAAGTAGAGCAAACAAAGAGGAGGGGTGATGTGTTGGCCCATTATAGGGTGGAGGGATGGAGGACGATCCATATGGGAGGTTGATGTAGGAAGTGTGTTACACAATGAGAGGATCGACGTGTAGGGGTGGTGCATCATAATGATGACTCCTCATTGTTGTGATTTCATGGAGGGGTGGATCAGTGTTAGGGATATTTGGTCAGTTCATCGAGAAGAAGTGAGGACCCATGCAGTGGGATTCAGCGAGCTGCGATTGAAGAAATAGAGGCACTAACAAGACAAATTGTGGCGTATACCTTATATATAGAGAGATAGATTCATCGAGAAAGACGACCGATGGAAATAGTAGGGTCTGATGACAGTGGAGACAACTGCGACAACACTCTGGTTATGCGGAAGCCTAAAGGTGTGAGTGGAGGCAACACTCTGTTAGGGTTCTTTTTATAAGAACCTTTAAGACTTTGATTAGCGATTTCAAAAAAGGGATCATAAAGAGTAGTTTTATCAGCGCAAAAGTAGAATGCACAGATAAAACTACTGTTTATCAGTTATTTTTAGTACCGATAAAGATAACCTTTTTTCAGTGCTAAAAAAGTGCTGATAAAGATATAATCTTAATAATATATTTACATTATAATATATATTTATAAAATTATATATATATATATATATATATTAAAAATACATATATGTATTTTTAATTACAATTATAAATAAATAAATATATATTTGGTTCTTGGGGGTACAGTTACATTTAAATGCATAAACACCTCACACACATGCTGGAAAGGTAGGCCATAGCCCTCCAAGGGATAGCCCACCCATCAAGCCTTATTTATTCAATACATGGCCCATATGCCGAGTGAGGATGAAGCCCATTACATGGCCTGTCGGCCCAGTTGGAATTAAATCCCATTACATGGGCCTAAAGGCCCATATTTTGACCCAAAGGCCCTTCGATGAACAATTATACTACAACACCCGAGCTTCTATAGTGCTATTGTCGTTACAATGTCTACTGCAGTCCCATGACCACTATAGTGTCATCGATCAATAGTTCCACCAGTGCTACAAAATGTTAGAGTACTGCTACAATAATCTGCACCTAATGGGTTTTGAACCCCTATTTTTGATGTAGTATTATGGGGTGCTTACCACTAAGCCAAGCCCCAACTACTTATAAATAAATATATTTATAAATATTTGTATATATTTATAAATATATTTATATAATTATATATATTTATAAAATTTTAAATATAAAAAATATATTTACTATAATTTTATAATTATTTAAATATAAATAAATAAATAAATAAATTTATAATTATAATTATAAATAAATATATTTATAAACATATGTATATAAATATAAATATATTTATATATTTATATAATTATACATTTATTTATTAATATATAAATATTTATATTCATAAAATTATAACAAAAATATTTATATAATTATAAATAGATATATTTAAAAATATTTCCATATAATTATAATATATATTAACATAATTATAAATATTTATATAATTATACCTCATGGTCTGCACCACTTTATTATATTTATATAATTATATATATATATTGTATCAATATATCAATATATATAATTATAAATATAATAAGTATATTTATTATTTAAATATATTTCTAATAATTGTATACTTATATATATATATTTATAATTGTAAATAAATATTTTTTAAAAGTATTTATATATAATTATAAATATAATAAATATATTTATTATTTAAATATATTTATTTTAATATTATAATTATTTAAATATGTATTTATTTATTTATATTTATAATTATAAATAAATATATTTAAAAATAATTTATACAAAATTATAAATAGAGTAAATATGTTTATTAATTAAATATTTTTATTATAATTTTTTAATTATTTCAATATATATTTAATTATTTATAATTTCATAAATAATTTTTTTAATTATATATATTTATAATTGTATAATTAAATATTTAAATTACAAAATTATAAGAAAAATCATTTAAAATGGTTAATTATATAAATTTCAAACAAATTTTAAATGTTAAAGCTTAATAAATAAAAACCATTAAATATTTTTCATATAAATTATGAACATTTTTGAAAATATTACATGTTTATAGTAAATATATATATATATATTAATAAATATGAAAAATTTATTAAATATATTTTTAACATTATTAATGAATGTATAATAATAGATGGATAAATTAAATTAAATAAATTACATAAATATTAAAAATTGGATTCTTAACATTATTTTGAATTACAAACATCCATATGTACACATACCCATCTACACACTTATGTATATACAAACACATACACATACATATATTCAGATAAATGTAAATATATTTTAAATTATTTGACATCAATATAAATGTATAACTAAATAAATATATTCATTTTTATATTATATAATTATTTAAATAAAATATTAATATATTCTATTTATTTTAATTATATACTCATTTTGTAATCAATGTATATAAATGAACAATTAAACATTTTGACAAATATATATTTGATTATTTTTTAAATATAATATTATTTATAAATAAATATATATAATTAAAATTATAATTATAAACAAATATATTTATAAATATTTGTATGTAATTTTTAATATATTTGTAAAATTATATATATCTATAAAATTATATATATTTATTAATATATAAGTATATATAATTATAAATATAAAAAATATATATTATTTTAAAAAATTCATCATAAATTTATAATTATTTAAATATATATATAAATATATTTATAATTATAATTATAATTATGAATAAATATATTTATAAATATTAATATATAAATATAAATATATTTATATAATTATATGTATATTTATTAATATATAATTATATATAATTTTGAATATAATAAAAATATTTATTATTTAAAAAAATTATTCTAATTTTATAACTATTTAAATAATTATTTATTTATTTATAATCTTATAAATACTCTTCTTTAAAACTTTATATATATATATATATATATTTGAATTGTTAAAAAACATATCTTAATATATCATATTTATATTAATTATAAATATGCATTTTTTAATTAATGTATACAAATAAAAATTATTTTTGAATATAAATATAATAATTATATATATATTAATAATATTTTTTATTAAATTTTTTTACCAACCCTAAGAATAGAACCAATAAAGATCATCTTTTATCACTGCTAAAAAAAGCACTGATAAATGGCACAACTTTATCAGTGCTTTTTTTAGCACTGATACAAGTTACCTTTATCAGTGGTTTTAGCAATCACTGATAAAGGTTCCCCTTTTATCAACACTTTATGTTTAGCACTGATAATAGAAGGTGCTTCATATGCACCGATCTATGGTAGTGTTTTTGAATGGGCCATTTTCTAGGTAAATTTGCATTTCTTTTGTTTTGTGAGAGAACTAACTTCTTCCTTGATACTAAGAACCTAATTTTGAGAGTTTCATTGAACCAAGGCCTTGTTTGTAGGTGTGTTGTAAGGCTCACCAGGTTCCTCAGGGTTTCTAGTGAGTTTCTATTGTGGTAGGGGCTGAAAAATCAGTTTTGGTAGAGCACAAACTAAGGCGCACCGTTTGGACAAACCATGCATCCTCCCAGAAGTAACCGTGAAGCCCTATAGATGCACTGAGCATGGTTGGTCAAACTGTGTAGAAGATGGTGCACAACCATACAATTTTTTTAGTTTTTCAGAGAGGGGAATTTCACAATGTGCACAGGGTTTGGAAAACCATGCCAGATGGGTGCCTTGGATAGTGGAATCAACATGAGTTGCAAAAAGTTTGGTAAACTATGCACCTAACCGTTTTAGGGGTGATCCATTTTTGATAGAGAGTATGCATGGTTGGCACACAGTTATCCAAACCATGCGAACGAATAGTGGGCCTCTTTAAAAAGTGTGAAATTATGAAAGTACCCCTCCCACCTTATTAGTTTTCCTCATCTCCTTTCTCTATAATTTTTCACCACTCACAAGGGAGCTCCCATTTCGTCCTCTCTCTAGACTTTGAGATAATACCTCGATTCAGACTCTAATCTTTGATCTGTTGGGGGATACAGATTCGTCTCAATGAGGCCCTCGATCAACTAGCCTCTCTTTTATGTTTATCTCTCTATTCAGAGCGCTAAATATTTGAGATACCATTCTCCCTATGTTTAGGGAATTCGTCTAAAACACCATTTTATTATGATTCAACTCAAGTTATATGCCGATATTAGACGAGTGAGAGACTACTAGTATGAGGTTGGTGGTGCCTACATTTCTCCATGTTTTTTGGGTGTTTCAGTGGTTCACTGTATATGCTCCATGTGGGTTGTTTGAGGGAGACGCAAATTAATTAATTTTTTGTCTTTTAAATTATTAAGTTGATGATGTGATATGCCTATTGGAATGATCCTACTATACTACTAGTGGTGAAGCTGAGTGAGGGGCTTGGACCAACCTGGTCAGTTTAGGCTAAGCGTATGATTTAAATTAAATTGAATTATGACTTTTGAATTGGTTTGTTCTATGTGAATGTGATAGAAAACACTTGAGGATTGAGGTGGTGATGAAAATTTGGATAGAGGTGATATGATTTTTTTATGGTATTTTCCCATGTTGTTGGGTGATGTTGATCATAGGTTAAGGTTATATGGTCATTAGATTGAGGTGAACAGTTCGTTAGGAGTGGGGAATGAACCAGATGATTTGAGATGGTGTTGACCATCACGATTTAGCGATAGGGTCATAGGGGAACGAGGTGTCGAATGATGTGTCATAGGTGGTTTTAGTGATTTCATCTCATTGTTTGTCAGCCAATGTTCTGCTGGTGTCGTGTGCTCATAGATAGGACTTTTATCGAGGTAGTATTGACCAATCATGTGGGTGGAGGCCCCAGTAAAATATGCATCTTAGGTGATGGTGTTGACCATCATTTATTTTGGGGGTGCTCACTGTAGAAATCTATGTGGATCATGATGGACCATAAGTTGACGATACTGAGATAGTCAGTTGGGGGATAATGCTCACTATATTACTTGAGGCCGTTGGTCTATGTTATTGGGAGGAAAGATATCACTTCCTAGGGATGTCAGGATTTTATTTGATGATGATTATATATTGAAGGGAAGATATAACTTTTACTCGGGATGACATATAGGGAGCTGACAGGGACTTTTGAGCGGAGGTCCAAGAGACCAGGTACTTATTATTTGGGAACACCGTTTGGATACCAGTTATATGATTGATGACACAAATGTTTTTAATTTTCATGAGGTACTAGTGATGTGATTCTGGGAGTTGCTAAGGGCTCTCCAACTATGATACTCATTAGGGGATGCCTTGGGATTTGAGCCATGGATTTTCACCATGGAAAATATATTTTTTCAGAAATGTCTTGTATGTCATATATATATATATATATTAGAGGGAATGTATATCAGTGATGGATGAAGTAGTTGATCACTTCTTTATGGCTATTGAGTATAAGGGAAGCAAGTTATTTACTGTATGTGCACATAGTTTCATTTTTATTTAATTTTAGTACACAACTTCACTATAATGGAAGTAATAAAAAAATTCATTGGTGGTGACCTACTGAGATTTATTCACACACCCTACATGGTCCCCTTAATACATGTGTAGAATTTATGTCTCTGTGAGATGGTAAGAGACCTAGCTCAGGATCTGGACCATAGTGGTCAAGTTGGTGACTTTTTCATGGGATAGATGGAAAGAGTCCTTGGAGGTTCTTGCATCAGCTAGAGTTTACTTTTGTTCTATAATGTTTTATATATTTATATACATATGGTTAGATACGAGTGACCTTAAATGTTTTTTTATTGTTATGTACAACCTTTTATAAAATATTGTCTATAAATGTTATTATTAACTTTGGGCTTGTTTATTATTCCACTGCTGTTGTACTATGCTTATGCTGGTTTATCTTCCGGCTTTCTTTGAGTCTGATATTTCTTTTTCTATGTTGGTTCTTCTTTAACTACTATTTATTATATAAACTGTTATCATTATCTTCACCTGAGGGTATAGTCTCCCCACTATCACCTCTTTACATCCTCATTTCTAGTTGGAAGCCTTTGGTGTATAGGGAGGTACATCTAAGGCACAATGGTCAACCAACCTAGAGCATGATTTTTAATTGGCTCTTGGGTTGAGGAGATACAAGTGGTATTAGAGGAGTTCTATTATATGGGATTTAGTTGCAGTGTTCAAATGGATTTAATTGGTATCAAAAGCTATTTTTTCTGCATGGTCTAACTATTTAGCCTATGGTAGGCTGAAGACTAGGATGTTGTCGAAACTAGGTACCGAGCTCATGTTTGGGTGCCTAAATCCCCGTTCACAGGGGACAAATCAGGTTTCTAGGGTTGGAAAATTGTTGTTATATATTTTTTATATTACATTTGAAATGATTTCCACCTTGAGTGCCACATTTGGGTTTGATGGTTATTTGTTATATAGTTTAAACCTTGGATCGATATGGAAGGGGGACAATGATTATTAATAATGGTAGTAACATAAGGTGTTTGATATATATATGTTCTTGTAATTGATGGTAATTGGTAATTTGTATTGTTCTAATAGGGGTTGGGTTGTTTAAAGTGTCAACAAAAGAAGACAAACAATTTTCCCTGCTTAGTCTCTATTTTGTGTCATTTAACTCAAACAACCTCAGAATGTGGTTATAATTAAACATGTGTGTGATTATATGTACTATGATATATATATGGGCCTAAACCCAATGAGGGTAGGAAGGGATGATGACAGGGGGTGAGCTATTTAAAGTGTAAATAAAGAATCTAAACAATGTTTTTCTGTATAGCCTCTTTGGTGGCATTCTACTTAGATACCTTAGATTATATATGATGCCCGACCATATTAAGGGAAGGTGTGGGGCATGAGGCTGGATGATTATTCATGTTTGACTTCTATATGGGTAGGAAGGGGGCCATGAGGCCAGGTTACATGTGACACCTGACCCAAATATGGGTGGTTAAGGGGCCATGATGTTGGATGTCATGTGATAGGGTACGATCGGGGAGTGTAAGGGTGGTGAGATTTTCATTTCTTGTTAAATGTTTCCATTTGTGTGATATGTTTATATAAATATTTATGGATGTATGATAAGGGTATTGGTATTCAGTGGGATTCTACTTAGATGGACTTCGGTGGAGTGTTAGGAGGGCGTTGATTTGGTGTCGTATGAGCATGCATGGGATGAGGCCCCTAAGGGTCAAGATGAGGGCCCAAAGGGTTTGGATAATCATGATTTACATGTACATGCATGTATACATGCTCTGTTATAGATGGAATAACCATAGTATATGGCCTCTTTTTGGCCATTGATGGATGATCCTCTTAGGGAGATCTAGGTTTGGGTTATATAGGGCATCAATAGGGGATATCAAGAAGCTAATCCATCTATGGAATACCTGACTCAAGAGTCTTAGTTTCATCTCCCACTGCTATTTCATGGTGGGAGTGGACCGTAGGCAAAAAATAAATGGATAGATTCAATCCATAATATCTTTGATCAACTCAAGACACCCCTAGGGAGGAGGGTGAAACTGGCTACACACATGCTTAGAGGACTGAAAAAATAATGGTTGGATGTATAGGTTCAGGCGGGCAGACATGATGGATTTTCTTGGAAGTAATTTGAGTCTAGGTTATTCAAGAATTTCTTTCTGAATACAATGATGGAGTAAAGGGCCCTAAATTTCATAAATCTCTAGCAGGGTGATACTCCAGTCATGGACAATGAATCAAATTTGACAGACCTATCTTGATTTTCACCTACTATGGTGAGAGATTAAATTTCTAGGGTGTGACATTTTGAGGATGACCTAAAACATGCCATCAAGGTAAAGGTGAATATTTCTGGGCTGACTTCTTTTTTAGAGGTGGTCAACAAGGCACTGATTGTTACGTGGAACCTAAAAAACCAGTCTTATTCAATTCAAGTGATGGTTTTAAGTGATTTTACTAACGAAGATTTTAGTAGCAAGAAGAGGGGCCGAGAGGAATCTCAGCAGGGAAATCAGGCTAGAGATTCTGGAAGACCACTAACGAGTGAGTCTTCAGCTGTGTTCTTCCAGTGTGGGAAGCCATGATATGTACAGAATCAATACGAACGACCTATAAAGGAGTTACATGCATGTTTCTAGACAAGGAATGTTTATTGGATATGAAGGAAGCATTATAGGATGGCCATGAACTAGGGAACAAGTTATAAATATGCATTTGAGGTAGGACCAATAATAGTAATAGGATTTGGTAGTTGAGATTCAGCTACGTGCGGAGGTCATGTAAGAGATAGTGTGGCCTAGCAGTGAGGCCAGCGACCAGTAGGTGGTGAATCTCTATAGTGAAGTTAAGATTCAGGTATTCAAGATTCAATCTAGGTGTAGGCTATTGAGATACTAGGGTTAGATCAAGATGGAGAGCTGATGATAGTGAGAGGTATGCCATGGTCATGATCAGACTTCCTTTATTTTGTGATTTGGTCAGTTTTGATGTATGAGGTGTGTGTGTATTGAGTTTGGACTAACCTATTTCTTATTAGTAGGTTGGAATCAGTAAGGATGCATGATATATATATATATATATATGGGGTGCGTAGGCATCTAAGTATTGATACGATGTTGATTCTATATGAGGTGATTAGGCATTGGGAGTTTTGATGGGAATACATATTTATATATGACGTGGGTTTGTTTGGGTATCTATTGAGATGCATGTACTTTGGAAATCTGATGAGATAAAGGCTATTATGGTGTCAGATATGACATGTGTACGATTTGAGAACTCAATGAAGTGAAAAAATGATGATGTTTCATGAGAGTACTTTTGAATCCAAGGATGGTTTGTGGATTGTCAGGATGTTTGTTTTGGGATAGGAAGCGACCAGGTAGGTAATTACTAATGCATGGAGAACCTTGAGGATAATTTACCTTTGACTAATCGGATTGATCTAAAATAATATTGGCATGTTCAGTACAATTTATGGGTATGTATTGATAACTTCGGGGCAAGATATCTTAATACGAGGAGATTATAATATCTCAGGTGTTTGAATAGGTTTTTTTCTGGGTAAATTTGAATTTTTATGTTTGGTGAGTGCACCAACTTCTTCCTTTATACTAGAAACCTAATTATAAGAGTTTGATTGATTCAAATACTTTTTTAAATGGGTTTTATGGCTTGGAAAGTACCATGGTATTTTAGGTGAATTTTGGGTGCAATGGGCCCATGAAACTTAGTTTCAAGAGAGCACAGACTGAGGAACATGGTTTGAACAAACCATGTGGCCTTCAAGGAGTAACCGTGATTACCACCAGATACACTGATCATATTTGGTCAAACCATACAAAATATGGATCATGATTTTATAGAACCTCTAGAGTTTCTAGCAGTGGGGATTCACACAGTTTGGAAAAGCATGCTCTTGACCATGTGAGGTGGGTGACTTGGATAGTGGAATCTACATAGGCTATGCATAAATTTGTAAACCATACGACTATTCATGTAAGGGGTGATCCATTTTGGATAGTGGATGTTAATGGTTGTTTCATAGTTATCCAAACTATGAGAGATAACCATTCACCTCTTTAAAAAGTATTAAATTATTGGTGTGCCACTCCTGCCTTGTCACTTTTCCTCCTCTCCTTTCTCTCCCAATTTCCATCATGCATAAGGGAGATACCATTTCTTCCCCCCATATAGGATTTTATCTAATACCTTGGTCAAGAATCCAATCTCTTATCCTTTGGTGGTTAAGGATTTATCTCGGTGTGGCCTTTGATCCACCACCCTCTCTTTTCATTTTATCTCACCATACAAAGTGTTAAATCTGTGTGAGGATTTTTGTACTATTTTTAGGGTGTTTATCTAAATTTCTATTTTCTTCCAATTCATCTCAATTTAGAGGTCAATATCATACAAGATAGTGCCTTCTAGTATGAGGTTGGTGGTTCCTATCTCTCTCCATGTTTTTACGAGTGTTTCAGTATATGCACCATGTGGGTTGTTTGAGGGAGACATAAATTAAATAATTTCTTGTATTTAAATTATTAAATTGATAATGCGAGAATTATACTAAAACACAATAAGTGTTTAAGTTGGGTGAAGGTCTTGGACCAACCTGGTCAGTTTAGGTCAAGCATATGATTTAAATTAAATTGAATTGTGATTTTTGAATTTCTTGGTTCCATGGGAATGTGGTTGGAAAGGACCATGGATTGAGGTGGTGTAGACCAAATTTATAGAGGTAATGTGATTCATTAGGATGGTATTGGCCCAGGTTACTTAGGTGATATTGATCAGTGGTGAAGGCAACTAGGTCATCGATTTGAAATAATAAGGTTTTTGAAGATTGGATCATAGCCTAGATGATTTGAGATGGTTTTTAACATATTGATTTAGCAATATGGTCTTATGGGAATGAGGTGCCAGATGATGTGTCTTAAGAGGTTTTTGTAATTTCAACTCATCGTTTGTTGGATAGAATACCTTTGGTGTTGTGTGCACATAAATATGAATCAAATAGAGGTGGTGTTGACTAATCAAGTAGGAGAAGGCCAATATAGACTATGTGACTTAGGTGATGGTGTTGATCATCAATTATGTTGGGGTTCTCACTGTAGAAATCAATGTGGATGGTGTTGGAACATCGGTGGATAATGTTGAGGCCATCCGTTGGGGGGTGAGTCTCACTGTATTACGTGGCGATGTCGGGCCAGGTTATTGGGAGGATAGATGCAACTGTGCCTTGGGATGTCAGGTTTTGAGATGATGGTGATTATATATAAGAGGGAAGATGTCTCTATGCCTTGGGATGTCAGGATGTGAGCTGAAGGGGAATTTTGAGTGGAGGTATAAGGGACCAAAAAATTATTATTCGAGTGTGATTTTTGGATGCTGGTTATGTGATTAATGACACAATATGTGTTGGTTGGAATGAGGTACCAATGATATGATTTTGGGAGTTGTTGAGGGATATCCAATTGTGATACTCATTAGGGGATGCCTTGGGATTTTATTCATGTGTCCTCACTACTATGAATATATATTTTCAGACATGTCTTGTATGTCATATATATATTTGGGGGAACATATACCAGTGATGGATAATGTAGGTGATCACTTATTTATGGCTATTAAACACAAGGGAAGTTTTTTATTTATTTTATGTGTGTGAATTTTCCTTTTTATTTACTTTTAGTACACTCTTGCACTATAATGAATGAAATCTAGACACACATTGGTGGTAACCTACTGTGATTTATTCTGACACCCTACATAGGACCCTTGAGATTCATGTAGACTTTATGTCTCTATGATTAAGTAAGGGACCGAGCTTAGGAGTTGGACCTTAGTGGTCAAGTTGGTACCTTTTGCATGGTATGGATAGAAAGGGACCTCGAAGGTTCTTTCATCAATTGGAGTTCACTTTTTTCAGCATGGTTTGTATTTGTATGTACATATGGTTGGCCACAGGAGACCTTGAATATTTTTTCTTATGTTTTATGACCTTTTATAATATGTTTTATTGAAATGGTAATTTTTCCTTTGGGATTTTTCATTATTCCGCTGCTATTTTATTATGGTTCTGTTGATTTATCTTATTGTTTCCACTAAGTTTTATATTGATTTTTATTTATTATTTCTTCTTCTACTTCTATACTATTATATGGACCATTATAATTATCACCACATGAGGGTATAGTATTCCCACTATCACTTATTCAAACCCTCTCTATTAGTCTCTAACCTTTGTCATATGGGGAGGCATGACTAAGACCCAGTGTTCAACCATCCTAGAGCATGGGTTTTAAGTGGATCCTAGGTCAGGGAACTATAAGTGGTATTAAAGGATTTTTTGTATCTAGGATTTGGTATTCAAATTTTGTTAGATACTAGTGGTATCAAAGGCTATTTCTTACCTTTTTGGTCTTACTATTTGGGATACGGTAGGCCAAAGACTCGAATGTTGTCAGAATGAGGTACCGAGATTATGTTTGGGTTCCTAAGACCCCATAAACAAGGATTGAACAAGTTTCTATGGGTGGGAAATTGATTTTTTTATCTTTTATAGTTTACTTGATTTTCACCTTGATCACACTTGGGCATGATAGTAATTTAATATATGGTTTGACCCTTTTCCCAATATGGAAAAGGGGAAATGATTATGTATAATAGTAGGCACATAAGGAGTTTGATATATGTATTTGACTATAATTTATTTTTACTGGGAACCTGGACTGTGCTAAGATGGGTTGGGTTGTTTAAAGTCTTAACAAAGGAAGCTAAATAGTTTTTTCCTTCTTAGCCTATCTTTGGTGGCATTCTACTCATCCAACCTAGGCATGTGGTTCCAATAAAATTTCTTTGTGATTCTATATGTTGTGGAATATATATGGGCTTGACCTAGATGAGGGTAGGCAAGGATGGTGATATGGGTTGATCTATTTAATGTGTCAATAATAAGATAAATAGTATTTTTGTGTAAAGCCTCTTTTGTAGCATTCTACTCAGCTACAACAAGTTATATGTGACACTTAACACTATTAATGGAAGGTGAGGGGCCTTGAGACCGGATGATTCTTGATTCCTAAATCTTATGTGGGTTGTCAGGGAGCCATGAGACTAGGTTACATGTGATACCTAACCCTGATATGAGTGGTTAAGGGTCCATGAGGCCAAATATCATGTGACAGGGTGAAATATGGGAGTGTAAGGCTGGTGAGATTGCGAAGCTTGTTATATCTTTCCCTATGTGTGATATGTTTATATATATTGATATGGATATCTGACCGGGGTAGTGGTATTCAATGATATTCCACCTAGATGTTATAGTGTAACATCAAAAGGGAGTTTATTTGGTGCCACATGAGCATGCACAAGATGATGCCCTTGAAGGTCAAGATGAGGCCCTAGAAGGTTAAGCTGATCATAAGCTATAGGCACAAGCACATGTATAGGCATAGATATAAGTAGGGAATGCTGAGTATGTGGCAAATTTTGATCCATGGTTGTATGAGAAGATTAGGGTTATCCTGGTTCAAGTTATATAAGGAATTGACATGGGAGCTCAAGGAGTGGATCTATCTATGGAACAATTGACTATAGAGTTCCAGTCACAACACCCACTCCTATTTTAGGGTGAGGGTGAACTGAATGTGGTATAGAGTTGGATAGAGTCGGAAAATAATATCTTCTAACTTCTCTATTTACCCCCAAGGTGGAGGGTGAAGGTGGATACATACATGCCTAGAGGACTAGAAAACATTGGTGGGATGTACAGGTTCAGGTGGGTAGACATGATTGATTGGATTTGAAGAAATTTGAAGCCTGCTTCATCAAGAATTTATTTACAGAGACATTGAGGGTGGATAGGTCCTGCGAGTTCAATAATTTATAGTAGGGGATAATTTATCCATGGACTATGCATCCAATTTCATATACCTATTCATATTTCCACTAACTATGGTGAGAGAAAACATTGCCTGGGTGTGATGTTTTGAGGTTGGATTGTGACAAGACATCTTGGTAGACGTGAATATTTTAGGTTGACTTATTTTTCATAGGTGGTAAACCATACATAGATAGATGAGGGTAACCTGATAGACCAATCTTATTTGAGATGGGTGACTGTATCTGGTGAATTTAGAGGTGATTATCTTGGTATAAGAAAGAGGGGTTGAGAGGAATCTTAGTAGGGTAGTCAGGATAGATATTTAGACAAACCACTAAGGATTGGGTATTTAGCTCCATGTTTCTTGTATGGGAAACCAAGACATGTTCAGAATTAGTGAGAGCATCTTCCAAAAAAGTTTCGAGTATGTGCAAAGATCTGAAATATTATGAGGTTCTATAGGAATCCTTCTCAGATGGCTATGAGCCAAGGGTTGGGTCAGATCTAGGAATCTAAGGTAGGACTGAGATTGATACTAGGAGCTGGTATCCAAGGTTTTTCTAAATGTGGAGTTCGTGGAATAGATAGTGTAACCTAGTAGTGGGTTTAGTAGCCGATAGCTAGTACAGCTCCAAAGAGATGTTAGGATTCAGTAATTATGGATTTAGGGTTAGATGCATTTTTTTGAGCTACTAGGGTTAGAAAATGAGGTAGAGTTGGATACAATGAGAGGTACATCTTAGGAATGGCCAGACTTCCTTTAATTTGGGATTTGGCCAGTTTTGATGCACAAGGTGTGTATGTATTAAGTTTACCCTAACCAGATACTGGTTAGTAGGTTAGAATCAAAAAGTATGTGTGATATATATATGTATGAGGTACATAGGCATCTAAGAATAGATCCAGTGAAGATTAATTATGAGGTTCTTAGGAATTAAGATTTTTTATTGGAATGCGTACTTATATATGACACGGGTTTGTTTGGGAATATATTGAGCTATAGTATATTGGGAATTTGATAAGATGTGGGATATTATGGGTGTTAGATAATACATGAGAATGATTTGAGAACCTGATGAAGTGTTGGAATGGTGATTAATCATGGGAAGAATTTTGAGTTCGAGGATGGTCGATGGACCATCGGGATGTTTGTTTTGGGTTGGGAAGTGACCTGGTAGGTAATTCCTAAGGTGGGGAGCACATTGAGGGGAATTAAGTTGTGACTAACCAAGGTATACTGAGTTTATCTAAAATAATATGGGTATGTTTAGTACCATCTCTGGGTAATAACTGGTAGTTTGGGGATGAGCTATGTTAAGGTGGTGATATTGTAACGCCCCGAGATTTTGAATGGGCCATTTTTATGTAAATTTGAATTTTTGTGTTTAGTGATCAAACCAACTTATTCCTTGATCCTAAAAAATTAATTTTTGATAGTTTTATTGACCTAAGTTCTTGTTTCTAGATGGGGTTTAAGGATTGTAAAGTGCATCAAGGTTTTAGGTGAATTCCAAGTGTGGTGGAGCCTGAAAAATGAGTTTTAAGAGAGCACAGACTGAGGTGGATGGTTTGGATGAACTATGAACCCTCCTCAGAGTAACTATGAATCCCTCTAGATTCACTTATAATGGTTGATCAAACTATGAAGGAGGTGTCCAATGGCCATGAAAAACCTCTGTAGTTTTTAATAGAGGGGATTCGTATGGTATTCACACAGTTTGGAAAACCATTTTCCTGGCTATATGAGGCGGGTTCCTTAGAAAATGGAATCTCTATTGGAAATGCATATTTTGGTAAATCATTCAACATTCCATGTGAGGGGTGATACCTTTTGTATAGTTAGTTCACATGGTTTGAAACCAGTTATCCAAACCATGTGAGCTAACCGTGCACCTCTTGAAAAAGTGTGAAATTAAAAAATTTCCCCTACAGACTTATTATTTTTCCCTCTCTCCTTTATCTATGATTTTCCACGAAGCATATGGGAGCTCCCATTTCTTCCTCATGCTAGGATTTGAGACAATCCCTTGATTTGGACTCTGATCTTCAATCTATTGGTGGCTATTGATTCATATCAGTAAGGACTTCAATCCATTGGCCTCACTTTTCTATTTTTCTTACCATATGGAGCACTAAATTAATGTGATCCATTTTCCCCAATTTTTAGAGATTTCTTTTTAAAACAACATTTTATTTTGATTCAACTTTATTTATAGGCCAATATTAGATGAGTTAGGTACTACCAGTATGAGGTAGGTGGTGTATATCATTATCCATGATTTTATGGGTATTTAGGGGATGTGATCTATATGCGACAAGTGGTTTGTCTGAGGGAGACCCAAATTAATTAATTTCTTGTCTTTAAAATTATTAAATTGATGATGTGAGATGATTTTCGGCTTGATCCTACTATAATACAAGTGGTCAAGCCGGTTGAGGGGAATGAACCAACTTGGGTAGTTTAGGTTGGGTGTAATATTTAAATTAAACTTAATTATGTTTTTTGAATCGCTTTGTTCCATGGGAATATTATGGGAAAGGCATGGGGGTTGAGGTGGCGTCGACCACATGGATAAAGGTGATGTGATTCATTGGGATGGGCTTGGTCCTGGTTACTTAGGTGATATTGATCATAGGTTGAGGTGACATGGTTGTCGGTTTGATATGATAAGGCCTTTAGGATTGGGTGATGGAACAATTGAATTGATATAGTGTTTACCATCATGATTTAGTGAATCGGTATTAGGGGAATGTGGTTCCATATGATGTTTCCTAGTAGGTTTTCATGATTTTCATTCACCATTTTTGGTCAACACACGGATAAAGTCACGTGCACATATATATGACTCATATCGATGTGGTGATGACCACTCATGTGGGTGGAGTCATGTGCACACAGATTGGACTATGAAACTTATGTGATGGTGTTGACCATTAGTTATGTTAGGGGTGATCACCATAGAAAGTCCTGTGGATGGTGAGGGGACATTAGTTGATGGTGTTGAGACCATCAATTGTGGATGAGGCTCGCCTCATTAGTTGGGGTCATTGGGCCAATTTATTTAGAGGACATATATCATTATTCCGCAGGATGTTAGGCTTTGAGCCAACAATGATTATATATTGGAGGTAATATATCATCGTGCCTCAGGATGTCGAGCTGGGAGCTGATAGGACTCTTGAGTAGAGGTTTGAGGGACCGAGTACTTATAATTTGGGTGTGCCTTTTAGAAACCAGTTATATGATTGATGAAACGGGATGTGTTAATTGGAAAGAGGTACTGGTGTTTTGATTCTGGGAGTTTTTAAGGGATCTCCAATTATAATACTCATCAGGGGACACCATGGACTTTGAGCCTTGGATCCTTTCCACTGTTAATATATATTTTTAGGTGTGACTTATATGTCATATATATATTTATATGTACATATAGCGATGATGGATAAAGTTGGTGATCACTTTATTTTGGATATTAATAATAAGAAAAGTGGGTTGTTTATTGTATGTGTGTGTAGTTTACTTTTTATTTAATTTTAGTACACACCTTCAATATCATAGATGTAAATCAGGTAGACGTTGGTGGTCGACTACTAAGATTTATTCTCACACCCTACACGGTCCCCTTAGGATGCGTTTAGAATTTATGTCTTTGTGATCAAGTAAGGGACCAAGCTTTGAAGCAGGAACATAGTGGTTATGTTTTCACCTTTTTCATTGGATGAATGACAAGGGTATTTGGAGTTTCTTACATCATATAGAGTTTTTTAATGACCCGGACCAGAACAACCACTTGAAAAGTGCTAAACAGGTCGGGGTGTTACTACCTCAGGTACACCTCCCCGAATGCCAAAGGCTGCCGACTAGCAGTGAGGGTCTTTTTAGGTATAGTGGGGAGGATATACCCTCTCAAAGGATAATAATGGTACTGGTCTGAGTATAATAATAAATATACAGCATAATAAACAACTCAGTAGACTCAAACCAGACCCGTAGAGCGGAAACACATTCAATATCGATAAACTATGGAAGAAATAAAAATAAACAACGACAGAAGAAAGTAAACACAACAACATGTTGATCACTTATAACTATCACTAAACAAAAAACATGCATCCAAAGAAGGTCAGACATATCCATATGTAACAGTGCCAATGGATAACCAACTGTAGTTACAAAACAAGTCAGCATGCTGATACATGAAAGTAAGAAAAACCCATTAAACTTCAGCTAGGAAAGACCTCAAGGTCCCTACCATCTCAATGCATCAACTAATGCATCCTAGATCCTGAAACTGGCCCATTTACTACACGTAAATCCATAATGTCATCACGCACCCCGAAGGGCCTGTACAGGGTGTGGGACGAATCACAGGGGGACATCACCCAATGGTACATACCTAATATAAGTGGTTAAGCAGGCATGAATTTATAAGGTAAACAGAAAACAGTACGATGCAAAATAAACACAAACTCCATTAGTGATCAGCATCCACCATAAAGTGTCACCTTCTTCAGCTAACACCTGAATATTTGTCATGTAACCTGACACAATGTGCCCCCTGGCACCGCGTGTCTCATGTACCGATGTCCTGAAGGCACGCCCAATAAATAGTAATCCATAGGAATAGTGATGCCTATCCTCAATAAGTAACCAGAGGGACAGTGATGTGTGCCCTCAAAATAAATTAACTCGGGAGACAATGATATCTACCCACAAATAAAGTAACCGGTGGGTTAGCGATGTCTGCCCTTAAATAAAGTAACTGTAGGGATAGTGATGTTTGCCCTCAATTAATGTAACTTGAGGGACATCCACGTCTGCCTTCAAATAATGGAAAGCCTCTGCCCCCAACTCGATAGCCTCAATGATATCCCCTTAAGGATCCTCACCTCCCACATGGCTTCATACGACAAGAACCCTCAAACCAATAGTTCCTAAATCGCAAAAAATGGGGGCCTCTACCCACACGAGTGGTCAAAACCACCTCATCATGGAGTCTCTCAATGTGAACACTACTGATAGTTCTGGGTGAGCGGTAATCACCAAAATAGTACCCAAGATACAACACCTCTGACACCTCATGTCCCTGTGACCATGCCGCTCAAGTCTGATGGCCTCACCATCCCAGTAACCCAGGACAGGCCCAACCTGACAGTCATCCTGCCTCAAGATGATGCCCATGTGCCCAATCCTATGGTCAAAACCACCCAAAGTAACCTGTGCCAATCCAAACCTGTGATCAACATCACTCAACAATATCTGGGCTATTCCCAACACAACCCAAAGGTTCTAGCATATGCAATTCAACAACTACATTTAATCAAAACACATAAATGGGAAAAAATCTAAATAGTTGTATGTGCTAACCAAGTGTTGTCCCATACTTGCACTGGGGTTATTTAAGGTCTCCAACAATTCATATCAAGGTTCAATACACTAAACTTAATAGTTTAAAACAATACAAAACAATTATCACCATTTTGGCATCCCCTGACCAAAATGACCTGATGAGCAATGGCCCCTTGCCCAGACTCGCTCAAGAAAAATGGTAAAAGGGCATACCAAAGGGCATCCCATAGGTCAGATAAACAATAAAACATGAAGTAGTAGGTAAATTAGGGTCTCACTCAAAATTCCTGAAACGTGCTATATGCCTCACCACCCAAAAGTCTGCGAAAACACAAAAAGAGGTATGTACCACATACCCAAGACTCGTATAATGATACTCCTATGATAACAACCTCCAATTAGGTTTAAAACGCGGTAGATATACAAAAGAATAAAAACATCTCAAACCCCTATAATTCATACTAGAAAATAAATCAAGAAAAAAAAAATCAAGAGGAATCAAGACCATACCGAGGGGGTTCAAACGCATCTGACGGTGATCGAAATGGAGTTCGGACAGATGATCCAGAGCAAAAACAAGCTCCGAACAGCTCTCCCTACTCAAACCCATCGAAGGGTAGAGTTTCTGCCTCAAAACAAGGCTACTTCCCATTTTAGCAAAAAAAGAAAAGAAAATACATGGCGTGTACTTTAGGACTACACGCCGTGTATCATTTTACTGTTCATAAGGTGGATGATATTTCACCGAGGACTTGCCAACTAACTACATGACATGTAATTATAGTACACGACATGTACCTCTTTACCCTAACGACATCACCAATACACCATGTACATCCCCATACATGGCCCCTCTACACGATGTGTACAAATCGTACATGACATGTACTAGGTAAAGACTTTCCACCCCACCAATAGGCCTACACACCATGTATGGCCTCCACATGGTCACGGGTACACAAAGTGTCTATTACTACACGCCGTGTAGTAGAAAATTCCTACACGGTCATCACAAAACATGTACTCGGTGAGCACACAGCCAGTACTCACCCAAACCATACATGACGTGTACTCTAGAGTACACAGTGTGTAGTTTGGAAATTTCTAGAACATCCCAGATTTTTCCAGTTTTCTCTGTGACAAGTCAAAAATTCAAATAGGGTTGGGATTTTCACCTGTTCTAAAAACCCAGGTTTTTACAATCTCCCCACCTTAATATAGTTCGTCCCCAAGATATCAAATGAAACCTGAAGATGGCACCGAATATACCACCCTGATCAAAGTAACCCAGACTTCCCCGATCTCAAAGGTTCTTTCTAAATTCCTCAAGGGTCTCCCCATCATAGTATCTTCTTAACTTGGTCTCAACCCAATAAAACTCAAACAAGAAAAGGTTCACTAACCTATTTTCCGGATGAATGGTCCCCTCATGACACATCGTCACTCTTGCACCTCATTCGTGCTCCCATGTCATTCCTGACACCCAATGTTTCCCGCATCGCATTGGTGTCCACCTCCACGAGGTCCTGCATCCCATGGATGCTCAAAATAAAACTTGATGCCATGCACCTCAAGTAACCTGCATCCTCGGTGCCCCGATGCCCAAGACACCTCATGTAACCCACATCCTTGATTCCCCAATGCCCACGACACCTCATGTAACCCACATCTTCAATGCCCCGATGCCCACGAAACCTCAAATAACCGGCATCTTCAATGCCCCTGATGCTACGCATCTCATACATATATATAAATATATCATGCACCCGATATAGCATCAATCTCACTGACTAGTATCTAGTCAGTCCACATAGATCATGTGCATCAATTGCACTCAAAATGAACATATATCTACAGGTCATGCCAAAAATAAAACATGAAAATCATGGCCACAAGCGTGATGTACCTTTAACCATCCTTGGCTCACCAGCCTACTCAGCCTCTGGTAGCTCCATGGTGTGTACCTGGCCTGAAGTACGACAGCCTGATGCCTGACCTCCCTACAGTGCTGCTCCAGCCACCGGCCATTGACCCCTCAGCTGGATCCCGCTGTCTCTGTCACGTCCTCCGTGTTCAGATGAAACTCTGGTACCTTCTCCTGGTACCGAACCTGAACCAAATCTTGATGCCACCATCTCTCCCGGTCCCCGCCTTCAGGCTATCTGAGAAGGATGCCTGCAAAACCTCTCATGATGCTCAACCTATCCACATGCCTGGCTCTCCTTTGGAGGCCTATCAAACTGATTCCGAACATGTCCTGGTTGTCCACACTGAAAGAAAACCACTCAATAACTGCCACGAGGTGGTCTAGCTGAGTCCGTCGTCTGACTACTCTACTGGAACTCATCTCTTCTTCACTTCCTACTATCCAAACCATCACCTGAAGCCATCTCTTGACCAACCTTGGGCCTATCCCTCTGGTTACCCTTTGCTATGAGCTCCTGATTCACCGCCTCTAAAAAAGAACCCAGCCCGAAGATATTCACCTAGATCTGAATGGCGTGTCGTAAGCCATCCTTGAAGCACCTCACCCTAGCCGTATCATCGCTTACCATACCAGGTGTGAAGTAAGATAACTTAGTGAAAGTAGCTACATAGTCCATGACAAACATGTCTCTCTGGTTAAGGCTCAAGAACTACCGATCTCTCTCTGCTCTCAATGTCTCTGGGTAGAAGTGCTCGAAAAACCTATCCTCGAAGTCTTTCCATGCTAGTCCATCATTCCTACAAGCCTGAACCTTCACATACCACCAACGTTTCACCGATCCTCGCAGCATGTATGTCACCAGTTTGACCCTCTTCCCTGGAGGTATCTCGAGCTACCCGAAGATCATCTGCATGCTCTCTATCCAATTCTCAGCCACATGAGGACCACACTCACCCTGAAAAAGTGGTGGGTTCTTCACCTGGAACTCCCGCGTCATATATTCCATAGATGGATATGTACCCTACATGCCTCTCTCGATCCCCTGCAAGACACGTACTAGGCTAGCTCGGAGTTTATCGTCGAGCCATGGTCCAAACGTTGCCAAACACAGTTGCTGTTCTACCTGCACTGGATCCTGAACCGGATTCTGTCCCTGAGCTTGTACCTGCGGGTCCTGCTCTGCCTGCACTGGATCCTGAACCTGATCCTTCACCTGCGACATTGTCTCATCACCCGCCTGATGCTCCATCGAGACGTACAAGAGGAACCCGCTGAATACCATAAATGGCTAGACAACCCATATATATATATATAATAATATATATTCAATGCAGATAAGGAAATAAGTAGAAGGAAGCACGAAACTACCACCCTTACTATCCTCCACTACAACCATGCCCCACGGCATCCCGACCTCATGGCCACCTAAACCGCCCTCAACAGAGCCAAGTGTCAAAAGTACCTCGGGCCATGCCCATCCAGACAACCAATGTTGCCTCAAACTGATGACCTAGTCACACAATCCTGGTTATCAAAATCACCTCAACCATAGTACATGCATTCTCGTACAAGAGCCAGACCCAAATACCCGATCACATGCAATTCTACAAATATATAATGCATGGCATAACACATTGCAACAAACAAGAAATTTTATCAGCAATTTCACCTTTTCACATTTCAAAGCATATAAATCATGGAAATTGATATTATTCACATGGAATTATAACTTCACAAAGCATACGTGCTGTTATGAAATTGAAATTCCTTAAAAAATGTGCCTATCAAAAGCCAAATAATTAGGCCTTGCCATACCAGGCCTAGGTCCAATTCTCCCTTACCGCATCGGGTCAAGGGTCACATATCACAATCAGTAACATCACACACCAAGTGAGACACCAAGGTGGAAATAATATAAACTATAATCTGATCAAAAAGAAAACAACAATTCCCACCCATGGAAATTTGGTCCATCCCTCATACCTCGGACTGCAGGCACCCAAGCACAGGCTAGAAACCTAATTCCAGTAACAACCTATATCTAGTCTACCATATCCAAAATAGTAAAACTAGTATAAATAAAAGATAAACCTCAATATCATTAATATCTAGAAAAACACTACAACTAAATCCCTATCAAGAACTCCTCTGATACCAATTTGTAATGACCTGAACCCGAATAGCCACCCAAACAGTGCTAAACGAGTCGGGTGTTACTACCTTAGGAACACCTCCATGAATGCCAAAGTTTACCGACTAGCAGCGAGGGTATTTTTAGGTATACTGGGGAGGCTATACCCTCTCGGGGGATAATAATGGTACTGGTCCATGTATAATAATTAAGATGCAGTGGAATAAACGACTCAACAGACTCAAACCAGACCCGTAGAGTGGAAACACATTCAATATCGATAAACAGCGGAAGCAATAAATATAAACAACCACAGCAGAAAGTAAATACAAAAAAACACTGATCACTTGTAACTAACACTAGACAACAAACATGCATCCAAAGCAGGTCACACATACCCATATGTAATATCACCAATGGCTAACCAACTATAGCTACAAAACAAGTTAGCATGCTGATACAGAAAATTAAGAAAAACACAGTAAACTCTAGCTAGGCCAGACCTCAAGGTCCATACCATCTCCATGAAACAACTAATGAATCCTAGCTCTTAAAATCAGCCCCTTTCCTTCACATAAATCCATAAAGTCTACACACATCCCGAAGGGCCCGTGTAGGGTGTGAGACAAATCTCAGTAGGACACTACCCAATAGTGCATACCTAATATAAGTGTTTAAGAATTCATGCATTAATAAGGTAAACAGTAAAGAGTACGATGAAAAATAAACACAAACTCCACCGATGATCAGTAGCCACCATAAAGTGTCACCTGCTTTGGCTAATGCCGAAATCTCTGTTATGTAACCCGACACCATGTTCCCCCCTGACACTGCATGTCTCAAGTACCGACGTCACAAAGTCATGCCCGAGAAATATTAACCCGAAGGAATAGTGATGTCTGTCATCAATAAGTAACCAGAGGGATAGTGATGTCTACCCTCAAAATAAAGTAACCAGAGGGACAATGATGTCTTCCCTCAAATATAGTAACCGGAGGGTTAGCGATGTCTGCCATCAAATAAAGTAACTAGAGGGGCAATGATGTTTTCCCTCAATTAAAGTAACTGGAGGGACACCGATGTCTTTCCTCAAATAACGACAAACCTCTTCCCCCCAACCCAATAGCCTCAACGCTATCCCCTGAAGGCTCCTCACCTCCCACGTGGCTTCCTATGTCAAGCACACCCAAACCAATAGTAAATAAACCACAACTAATGGGGGCCTCTACCCACACGAGTGGTCAAAACCACCTCACCACAGAGTATCTATATGTGCACACTACTCATAGTTCTGGGTGAGAGGTAATCACCAAAATAGTATCCAAGCCACAACACCTCTGACACCTCGTGTCCCTAAGACCATGCCAATCAAGTCTGATGGCCTCACCATCACAGTAACCCAGGCCATGCCCAACCTAACAGTCATCCTGCCTCAAGATGACACCCATGATGACCAATCCCATGGTCAAAACCACCCAAAGTAACCCGGGCCAAGCCCAACCTGTGATCAACATCACTCAAGAATATCCGGGCCCTGCCCAACACAACCCAAAGGTTCCAACATATGCAATTCAACAATTACGTTTAATCAAAACACATAAACATGAAAAACAATCTAAACAGTTGTATGTGCTAACAAAGTGTTGTACCATACCAGCACTAGGGTCATTTAAGGTCTCCAACAATTCATATCAAGGTTCAATACACTAAACTCAAAAATTTTAAATAGTACAAAACAATTGTCACCATTTTGGCATCCCCCGGCAAAAATGCCTCGATGAGCAATGACCCCTTGCCCGACCTCACTAATGAAAAACGATAAAATGGAATACCTAAGGGCGTCCCATAGGTTAGATAAACAATTAAACAGGCAATAGCAGGTAAATTAAGGTCTCGCTCAAAATACCCAAAACGTGCCATAGGCTGCACCACCCAAAAGTCTGCAAAAACACAAAAAGAGGTATGCACATTCTACCTGAGAATCCTATGATGATACTCCTCCGATAACAACCTACAATTAGTTCTAACACATGGTAGATCTACAAAAGAATCAAAACTGCTCAAACCCCTATAATTCGTCCTAGAACAGAAATCCAGAAGAATGGCTCAATTGGAATCAAGGCCTTACAAAGGGGGTTCCAATGTATCTGAAGACAATCGAAACAGAGTTCGGATGAGCGATCTAGAGGAAAAACAAGCTCCGGTCAGCTCTCCCCACTCAAGCCCGTCAAAGGGTTGATTTTTTGCCTCAAAACAAGGCTACTGCCCATTTTAGAAAAAAAAATAAAAACAAAATACACGGTGTGTACTTTAGGACTACACGTCGTGTATCATTTTATTGTTCATAAGGTAGATGATATTTCACCGAGGACTTGACGACTGACTACACGGCATGTACCTATGGTACACGGCGCGTACCTCTTTACCCTACCGACATCCCCAACATTCCATGTACATCCCCATACATGACCCCTCTACACAGAGTGTACAAATCATACATGAAATGTACTTGTTAAAATCTTTCCACCCCGAAAATAGGCCTACACACCATGTATGGCCGCCACATGGTCACAAGTACATGGCGTGTATATGACTACATGCTGTATAGTAGGAAATTCCTACATGGTCATCACACGACATGTACTCGGCGAGCACACGGCCGGTACTCACCCAAACTATACACGACATGTACTATAGAGTACACGATGTGTCGTCTACAAATTTCCAGAACATCCTAGATTTTCCCAGTTTTCTCAGGGACAAGTCAAAAATTTAAACACGGTCGGGATTTTGACACGTTCTAGAAACCTGGGTTCTTACAAGTTTACTTTTGTTTCGACATGTTTTATATACGTATGTATATACTATTATCCACTGGAGACCTTGAATATTCATTTATTGTTATGTATGACCTATTATAGCATGTTTTCAACAAATGGTATTAATTATATTGGGATTATTTATTATTTTGATTCTGTTGTATTATGCTTCTAGTGGTTTATCTCACCACTTCTACTTATTTTGATATATATATTTTTCTATTTTGGTTCTTTTTTTGCTACTATATTATTATATGTACTGTTATCATTATCACCACCTAAGGGTATAGTATCCCCACTATCATCTCTTTATACCCTTGCTTCTAGCCAAAAGACTTTGGAATTGAGGGAGGCATGCCTAAGGCCAAGTAGTCAACCAAACCATAGCATGGTTTTTAGATGGATCCCAGGTCGGGGATCTATAGAAAGAATACACTAAGAAATACTTCAACTGTTTTAGGCATCAGATGAGGAAAAACTCCTCCATGCAACAATGACTCTTAGAACTCTCTCCATCTACAACTTTAACTACTATGAATCACTGTATTCCACCATGCATCAGTTCTACCAACTCTAAGGACACCAAGGTCACCACTAAACTGTGCAATGCTTAAAATACACAACACATGTAGGAACAAGGTACATGAAAGGATGGATATAAACATAACCAATTATACACCTCATAAAAACTATGGAGATATGGAGAAATACACCAACTCAAATAATATTATAAGATACGTAGGTTTTAGTGACCAAAAAACCAAGGATAAAGGGAGAACTCTAATCCTCACAACATGAAAGGATGAATTCCAACTATCTATACTCAGATACACTAAGGGTTGTATCTTGAAAATAACCAATGAAACTTTTATTATGATAACCCTTAATTCTTGTCACCATATCCTTGTTAAACATCATAACTTAAATGAAAAAAGAGAATTAATACATCAAAGAACCCAAAAAACCCTGGTTATATATCCATCGTACTTACCAGATTTACCATTTAAAATCATAAGTGGAAACTACACATCAAAATGAATATCAATTAAAATAATACTAACCACTATAGAGGACCACACCCTAAAAAATGGGGGATCACCTTAAATCCTCCCACTCAACTTCTATAAACCCCTAACCATCCCTATAAATGCAGTAAAGGACCTATGCCTCATCAAGGTGAATTAATATCTATCAAGGGATTTACCTAACAAGTGATATTTTTTAATAATCTCACTTAAAAAATATATTGATTATTTTCCTGATCATTTATTATGGTGGAACATGACCTATGGTTGATCTCACAAGGAGGAAAATCACACCAACTATTTTTATATTGGAACTATTTATATTTAACTAAAATATACTACAAAAATTAAATAGTGTTTCTATAATAGTGGTGGGTTTTATAAAATTCATGTGATATATATATATAAATATCATAATAATGTAAAACATAATGATATTAATAAGTGAAAAATAGTTGTTTTTCTTATGAGTTCAGAGTAATTCAAAATACTATTTTTTAAATACTATTTTTAATTATTCTATTCAATGTAGATATTAAGACCTTCCACTATAAAATCTTCAACTTGAAAGGTGATTATCCTACAATGAGACCTCCAAATGTAGAAATACATTTTTTAAATTCATCCAAGTAACCGCTTCGAAGAATATTAATACATAAAACAAAATCAAATATTTAAATGAAATAAAATTGAAGGGAATGAAAAAATATGAATGAGAAATAAGAACAAATTAGCAAAGAAATGTGGTTTATGGTATAATGGATGAACCTATTGGACGATAGCCAATTCGAATGTTGTTGGATTAAATGGATAATATTTAATGTACATGATGTTGAATGTTGTCACGAATGAAAGTTTTCTAAATAATATCGAGAAACAATATCATAACCATGAGGTGATATTTTCACATTAAATATATAATTAATTTAAAACAAAAGAAGAAAAATTACCTTGATCTTGAGTTCTTTATTCGTTGACAGTGTTGATTATTCATTCCCTAGTTGGTGTATCACTTTTTCATCTTGAGAACCCAAAATAGACCCCCTCTAGTAGTGATCCACACATGTTCCTTAGATCTCTAAACAACACTGATGAAACCCCAGATGCTAGTGTGACCAATTGATTGTATTGCATTGTTCTCCTCTATTACTTGACATTTCATTAACCTTAAATGAATCTATCATGTCCTTATCGATGTTGAGAGGAAGAGAGAAGGATAAAGTGGATCTCTATATCTTAAGAGGAAACCCTTGAGAAATTATTCATTGGGAGATAATTCTCTAGGTAAGGAATGATGTACATAATAATTAACATCTTCACAAATAGCGTATCAGTCTATTTATAGACTCGGGGTTATGGTTAAATATTTATTGATTTCAAAAAATCCCTTAATAATATATTAAAACCATGAATAACCCCATACCATGTAAAATAATAATAATATTATTTTATCTCATGGCGCGCTCAAACTTATGCAATGATAAATATTATTTTATAGTCTTGTAAATAAATATTTATCACTAGATCCAAAACTTGGTATGTTCATCATCCTCATCATTTATTGAATTCTTAAATAAATATTTAAATAAATATTATTCAATAAATAAATAAATAAATATTCAATTAAAAATATGATGGGTAAATATTTATCTAACTTTCATATAACTAAGTAAATTATTTATTTAATAAATAATAATTTATTAAATTGTGAATAAAAATGGTTAAATAAATGTTATATATCTACGTTACTAAATAATTACATTGTTAATTAAACTTTTTTGTAGTAAATAAATATTTAATAAATATTAATTATTTTTTTGGAGAATAATATCCATTCCAATTGTACAATATAGATAATTTTTAACTAAGATCAATGAAAACACTATATGTGACCCTCTATGCCTCTTCCCCAATGGAATTATGAAAGATTACCTAAAATCCAAGATTATTGTCTGACAATGGATCAAGGAACCCACAAATAAAGAAAATATGTTTCAATGACAACAATCACATATAAAAACCCATTGTGTAATATAAACTCTTTTTTTTGATATCTCATCAAGTATATTTCATACTTGTGTCATCAGTATATATTCTTCATTTTTATTTCTTTAACTATCTGAAATGAACTCTCTAAGACACAATGGACAGGGAATTTAATGTGATAGTTCAATTTCAATCAAAAGGTTGAGATATAAACTTCCATAAATATGTAAGAGATAAATATTTTCTTGAGTTATTCATCAATAGAACATCACTCCTGATGCACCTCATGTATCTAAAATCACTATGAATATATGGTTCCACAATTTACAATAATACATCTATGTACATGACTCAAGATATGTGTTAATAATAATCTTAAAGTCCATAGATAATTACACATGATCATGACAGGAATATCTAATGAAATATAAATATGTTTATTTCTTATAGGTGGGTCTGTCCTCATAATCTCCACTCATAGAGATTACCAAGTGAAAAATTCATGAGATTAAGTATCTTCCTCTTACGAGTACTCTCATTTATTAGTCAATAAACTACGTGTCTCATCATAGTATGTTATTTGACCTCTAGGCAAATGTTTAACAGTATCATCATAACATTTCATGGTTCTCATCATAGTGGGAAATTATAATGGTATTTTTAACAAAACAAATACTCTAGGACATTATTACATTTAAATCATATATAAAAATAAAAATAAAAATCATGTTATAATATATTTTATTAATATTCATTTCATTGAATATATCGGAAATATCATGTACAAATAGTTAGTTTTTGTGAAACCAACTCTAAATGACTCATACTTGGACTAGAGACCACTACTAATGAATTTTACTCTCTTAGTTCTCACATGATGATCATATTTTTATTGTGTTAAGGATTTAGTTATTTTCTCCCCTATGTTTTATGTCATGAAAACTCTGCTCACAAAGATGCCACCTCTCTGAAAAATATATATGAAGATATGATATTTATGAACTATTTTCTTATTATTATAATGTAACCTTGGCTCATTTACAAGGGACACCATTGTAATTTTATCACAGTATAGTGTGATAGGGACTTTATTGTTGGGAATCATTTCAATCTATTAAAGTAAGTTGTATATCCAAATTTCTTTCTTGTTTGTATCAAAATTTACAATATACTCAGTCTCTATAGTAGAATAGGTGAAAATGGATTTCTTTGAGATCTTCCAGCTCAAAAAACTTATATTGAGAGTGAATATGTATCCCAATTGTGTTTTTAGATCATCCTAATTTTATTAGAAACTAGAATATGTATATCCTCTAATAACTAGTTCCTCATATCATCTATAGAGCAAGAACATATCCTTAGTACACATTAGATGCTTAAGGATGGTCTTGACTATTATACAATGGTGGTCATCAAGGTCATATTGATATCTTCCTACTACATTTAAGGCATAAGATATATATATCCTAGTAAATACAATAATATATATGACTGATCCAATCATTGATATGTACATAATTCTTATCACTCTCTATCTTTCCTCATGTGTGAATGATGAATGTCATGTAACATTGGAAATAATCTCCTATTGCATTGGTTCATACTAAATCTATTTAGTACCATGTTAGTGTATGTAATTTAAATTAGCATAACCAACCTCTTGGATCTATCAGGATGGATCTTAATCCCAAGAATATATGTATCTTATCCTCATTCCTTCATGGATAATAAATTATTTAACAAAGTATTAATAGACTATGAGACTTGTATCTTATTTCCAATAAGTAATATATCATTAACATATACTATAAAGAAAATAACAACAATACCACTAAAACAATTATATATATAGGGCTCATATTCATTCTTTATGAAACCAAATTTCATTATGGATCCATAAAAACAAACATTTCATAATACAAATTCTTACTTTAATCTATAAATGTATATTTGAAGCTTCCATCCTTTGTTATAATCTTTTAGAATCACAAACCCTTCTAGTTGTATCGTATAGACATATTCCCAAAGGTCTCTATTAAGGAATTATATTTTTCATATCAATCTTTCAGATATCATAGTAATAGAATTTTTCTATGATAATAATAATTCTGATGGAGTTTATAATAGTACCTAGTGAAAACATTTTATTTTATTCTATTCCTTGATGTTGATTAAACAAAATTTTAACCACTTATGACTTATAGTTACTAAATTTTTCATTCATGTCCTATTTAATCTTGAATACCCATATATAACCAATGGTCTTTATATCCCCTTGAGTATCTAACAAAATCAAAACTTTTATTTGGTATATGGAATCCATTTTAGAATTCATATTTTATTTCCATTTTTTAGATTTTATGTTACTCATATATTACTTTAACATTACAAGATTATTATTATAATGTAATTATGAGTCACCATCCATAGTGACTAAAAACCATATCTTTTAGGTTTTTTAACATCTCTTATAGACCTATGTAGTAATTGAGTCTCTAGGACTTCTTATTCCATAGGGATTTGTGAAATATTTACCTGTATTAACTTTTATGTATCTTAAGCTGTGACTTCCTCAAAGTATAACTCACTCCCACTATCTCTTTTTGAGATTTGATCCCTCTCAAGGAATATGGGATATTTTTAAACACAACCTTATTATCTTAGGAGTTACATAAGAAATAAGCCTTGTTTCTTTGGGAAATCATATAAGGATACACATATTTCCTCGAGATGAAAGTTTGTTACCAGAAATAGCCTTCATAAAAATTATAAAACCCCAACCTCATATTTGAGACAAAACAAGTTTATTTCTATATCTAATATCATATGGTATACCATTTACTACTTTAGTTGGAACTTGATTTAGAATGTGTATTAGTTTTAGTAACACATATCTCCAAAAGGATAATGGAAAAATAACATGACTCATCATTTATTTTACCATGTTCAATAGGGTGAGGTTACTTCTTTTACTTTCACTATTATATTATGGTGTATAAGGAGGAATGAGTTGGAGTGTAATCCTAATACCCCAAATAAAATAAATTAATACATGGTTTAGATATTATCCATGTCTATCAGAGTGGATTTTCTTTATATTTTTTCCAGATTTATTTTGAAATTTATTATTTTATTCTTTTAATTTATCATAATAATTCAATGTATAAATCATTAAGTAGACTTATCCATATCTAATATAGTCATTAATAAAACTAATAAAGTATGATTATCAACACCTTAATTAAATTAGAGATGATGTACATATATTTTTATTTACCAATTCAAGAAGCACTGTGGCCCCTTCACCTATTCCACTAAATGAGGATTTGGTCATTTATCCTTGTAAAAAAGCATCACATACACAAAATAATTTTAGTTAAGAAGAATATAAATAAAAATCATGGTGTAATATGGTCAAAAACCTTTTGTTTACAATACATAGCCATTTATTCCACCACTAACTGTTATATGAGTCATGTGATCATGATTTGTTATTCATTTATATTACTTATTTTGTGTAATCAAACACATTAAGATCATTATTTAAATGTGTCTTATCATAAAGATGATTTATTTGTAAAATAAGAAAAATTTATTTCCAAATTAGAAAAAAAAACCATTTATATCATGTCTAGAGACCTAAAAAATGTTTTTGGTAACTGGGATATTATAATAAGAATATATCAAAACCAATGTCATTATAGTTGAATATGTGAAATGTGTAGGACCCCGGGACACCCTGAGAGGGGAGGGGTGAATCAGGGTGTAAATTTTTGTTTTAAATTTGATGGATCTTGTTCCCACGTTGGTAGGAAATAGTCAAAATTGTATGATGGATATGATCAGAAATCAAACATTCACATGAAAAGAGATGACAAAACACATTTTACTTGGTTCACCGCTAAGGGCTACATCCAAGGAGCATACGCTGACAGATTGTCGGTCATACCTAATTCCACTATTTTTTCATGAGTTGTGGATTACAGAGGATCAGGAATAGTCACTCTATCCCAGGCTCACTGAATTTAAAAATGTTCAGGGATATCCCACTGCGTCCCTCGGGTCACTCCCGTTGACTCCCCCTGGCTCACTACCTTTGGTGAAGTCCCAGTCAGTTTATAGACGTGAGAGTCTCTTCAATAGATTTTCATTGAAGTCTTTGACTCTTCTTAGCACGAGACTCTGCTTACATCGAAGACTGGTAAATATGCACTTGAACGCACTGAACCACTGAGCTAGATAACCAGAAACACGCAAACTGGTTATACTGAATATTTCGTACAACAACAACCCTTTGCGTGAAATATCTCAATTTTGCGCGAAATACTTAGTGTTCGCGCAAAAAAATATTTTTTGCAACAAACTCCTTTACGTGCAGCTTTACGCACATAAACTTTTTCTCATATCTTGGTATTTTATGCAAAGTTCGGAGTTTTTCGTGCAACTTCATATTTTTTCGCACAATCTCTGCGTTTTTCGCGCAACTCCAGATTTCTCGCGCAATGCCAGCATTTTTTGTGCAACTCCATTTACGATAACATTTTACATTCATCAGACCTCAGATATTATCCAAGTCTTCAATCGTATGGAATGAAAGGGGTCACCTCTTATTTATAGGCATCTCATACCACCATGTGCAAAACCCCCCGTGGTGCGAAAAACCTCTCATTTGGTGCGTAATATTTCACGCAGGTACCGTTTTTCACGCAAATCTCCAGATTTTTATTGCATCCCAAGCCTTTTCCATTTTTCGACGTTCTGATTCTGAAACACTATTTTTGTGAAAAAACATGATCCTCAATTTCACACACCACACTATTTTTCGTGCCCAACTAAAATATTTCACGCACAACCCTCCTTTTTCCCGCACCACTTCCTCTTTGCGTGCACCTCCTTTTACCAACAATCCATGTCTTCATTTTCCGATTTTGAGGCCCAAAATTTTGGAAAACACTAGAAAACGATGCCACCTTCAATACTATTGTATGATTGAACTGTATGATCACTTTACTAGCTCACATTCGGAACTTCCACTAAGGATTGACAACAAACACAAACCATACTCCAATTCATGCATAGAACAACCATGGTTCCAAAAAAATGGTAGTCTCCAATAGCCGTAATTGAAAGTCTGGATATGTTGGATGCTTGTATATCCACCTCACCATGGTAAATATTATTAAATATACTTGGTTCATATATTTGAATAAATATTAGATCCCCACATGTTTTATCTAATACCTAATTTTTAGAAGTAGACAAATTTATCTCAATGACCAACACACTTGAAGACTCCCCTTTTTTCTTTGTTTTGGTGGAATTATTCCTATAGTGGTCCTTCTTTCCACATTTCAAATAGATAACATCCATTTACCTTGATTTCCCCTTGATCTTTCCATTATGGGTAGTTAATTTTGAAGAAGCTTTAGACATGGATTTACTGTTGGAGATATTTACCTATCCTTTACTCTTATTAACTATAAGGACAAAAGTATTTTCTTTCTTCATGTACTTATTGACTTGGAGAAGCAAAGTGAAGAGATCTTTGAATGACTTATTAATTATTTTTATATTGAAATTTATAATAAAACTAGAGAATCTCTAAGGGAGTGATGAAATAATTAGATCAATGTGAAATTATTTGGGAATCATAAACCATAAAACCAATAAACACTAAATTTATACAATGATTTTGACTATATGAGGCCCAAATGACACACCTTATCCAAATTTTATCATGAAAATATCCTTGGATATCTTAGACAATTTTTATCTAGCTCTTTCATGATAAAGATTAGTAATATACATGAAGCTATTATAAACATCGATGTTCTCATGTGACATCATGATTTCTTTATACATGGATGATATAATCAAACACTAAACATATATTTCATCATCTAGGTGTTTTTAGTAGAAAATAAACTCCTCATAACTTTTCTTCGTAAAATGTATATTAGGGATTGGGAATTCTAGCATGTAAGACTTTTTTTCATGATGCAACATGCCATTAAATGTCTGAACCATTCCTATAAGTTATGTCCAATTAAAAGATGAAATTTATCTATAATTTATCACAATGATAATATGGTTCCTGAATTATCTATTTTTATACAATAATATGAAATAAAATTATAAGTACATTATTTTATTACTAGATGATAGATTGTAAATTATATTTTATTATTCTTCCACAATTTTACGAAACCCAAATAACCCTAACCATTAAATTTTTAATGTCTGGTTGAGTGGAATTTTTAGTGGAATGGATCACTATTTTCCTTCTTATAATCCATATGGAGGCCCTGAAAATTATTAAAAACTGTTAGGGTAGTTGGTCTTGTCAACTTGAAACTAGAAGCTTTGTGATCCATTAAGGAGACAACCCAATCCAAAAATCCTATCTTAGATGTCCTAAACACTTTATTAAAAAATTTTATTGGATATAATAAGTCCATTAAACTCAATATAGATTCTATTAAGTCCACCCACTATCTTATTTAATACTTCTAAATAATTAAAAGTGCCCCTAATGGAGGCTAAACCAACACTTTAAATATGGGTCCATCATAATTCAAATGGTGCAAGGTTTTTTCTAACATAATATTTAATTGAGGGATTTTTTGTCACATATAAATTTTCCTATTTACTATTTTATATTTTTTTAAATATTAAGTGGATTTTACTTAAGTGATTGACCATATACTGATAAAAATTTTATACATAATCCATTTATTTTAATTACATTTTTCATGTTAATCCATTAATTATTATGTGATCATGGTCTAATTATAATAAAATAAACCATGCACAAGAAATAAATAAAAATAAATAAATAAATTGATAATGAGCTTATCTATTGATTTTTTTATTAATAATACAAAAAATCATCCTATGAGACTAGGGGGGAGATTATTTTTTCTGATCTAAGCATGAGTTACAACATTCCACTTATCCTCTTATGTATTACCTGTGTTATATTCACCCTGTCTCTACCTTGAACATCTTGTATGTACCATGATAATAATTCAATTACATATGTTTTATAATTACATGGAGGTGAGTATAGTCAAAGGATTGTTTTAAGCGGAATATACATAAAACAACATTTAACATGAAGGTCCTATATAATGAGTGAGGGATGGATAACACGATGTCAACCATATTTAATTTAATTGTAAATAACTATAACACTTTTGAAATTAATAGTAAAATAGAACCAAAATGTACATAGGTTTGGTATAATCTCATGATGAGTGAAATAAAAGAAATGGCTTCACATTTAAAATAACATGCTAAAACCATTTAAATTTATTCTTAATAAAAATAAAATTTTTATGAATTAATTAATTTAATTAATTTTATATTTTATCCACCCAAAATTGAACAAGAGATTCCCATACACTATAATTTCATAATAAATTAATAAATTATTATTATTATTTATAATCAATTAAGTAAACTGCTTGTGCTTGAAATAAATACAAGGATTACCTATCCAAACTATTCAGTATGGTCCTTTTTGTATACTGTGCTCACACATGGAATATAATAGACATGGTATCTGATGTAATTACCTGGAATTTCTTATTAGTAAATGATACAAAACCACATGAAAATTACTTAGTGTTAATGTATTTAATGTGCATTGAATACATACTATATTGTGACCATACATGACTTGTAGTTCAAAATATTAAATGGAAATAATTTAAGCATTTAATACCATATAAAACCTATCACATAGCATGCACTATTAATAAATGTGACACTAAAAAATAATGATATATTTTAATAGAGTAACAAATTAATTTTTTAACTTCCTATGTCAACAGGTTGAGGACACGAATTGTACTTCCAGCTATTCCTAATCCTATTCCCATGGTACACATCTAGGGATTGGAGGCTATGTCTATACGAACATTTATATGGTACACAGTGGGTAAATATGGTACACATTGTGTTAACTTCTTGTTACACAACTCTCATTCCTTACACATCATTTAATTAATTTAAGATTCATATTTGACTATGCATTTTCCATTGTGAAAACACAGAGACTACACGATGTGTAGCCCAGTTACATGGAGTATAGTCTTGAAATTTGTGTTCTAACTTATTATGGTCAATGAAATACATGTATTATATTTAATTTATAATTAATTATGAAATAATTGTGTTTTTGGTTAAATATGTAGGGATAAATGACATGAACCTTTGGGATGCAAACCATATACTCATTTTCAATCCTTCTAGAATCTCTAGCACCTTCAAATGAGTTCTTCATGTGTTATTTGTTTATTATTACCTAGATCTGGGTTATATGATTGAAAAATGAATAGGGTAAGTATATATCACAATAATAATATTTAATAATGAATAAACTAGAAATGAAAATTAACTTTAATTGAGTATAATGATAAAAAATAATGAAATAATTATAAATTCAAATGTGATCAATTTGATACCACTTGATTGTTCCAAATTCTATAGACACACCTATTGGGAAATATATAACTTATCTTTTATCAGATTCAACATGTAATCCATAATTTACATGGCGATTAATGTCATTAACAATGAATTTTTTCAAATAACATTTAAAAATAACATCAGAACCAAGATGGGATCTTTCACATACAATTTATAATTAATTTAAAAAATAAGAATAAATATTATATTGGTCTTAAGTTATTTATTCATTTTTAGTGTTGATCATTCTTACCCAAATTTTTGTAACATCATACTATCATAATGTCCCAAAAAAGATCCCCACTAGAGGTGATCCACATGTGGTCCTTCAATCTTCAAATAACGCTAATAAAACACTGAGTGTTAGCATGACTAATTAATTGTCTTTCATTGTTAACCTTGATAGATTCATGTTCCTTAAAACTTAAAGGAATATCACTTGTTCTTCTTAATATTTAAAATAATATAGGAGGATAAATATGTTCGCACAATATTGAGAGGAAACCCTAGATAAATTCTATATTGGGAGATAATTCTCTAGATAGGGAATTTTTCGCACAATGACTAACTTCTTCAAAAATGACATACCAGTCTATTTATAGACTTAGAACTTGGATTAAATATTTATTAATTATACATTGTCCCTTAATAATATATTAAAATCATAAATAACCTCATTCCATGTAAAATAATAAGAATATTATTTTATCTGATGATGTGTGTAAACCCATACAATGATAAATATTATCTTATAGCATGGTAAATAAATATTTATCACCAGACTTGAAACGTAGTCTATTAATCCCCATTTTTATTTTTTAATTCTTGAATAAACATTTAAATAAATTTTATTAATAAAATAAATAAATAAATATTCTATTCACAATTAGGTGAATAGATAATTATCTAATATTGAAGTAACTAAATATATAATTTATTTAATAAACATGTATTTATTATCTTGAAAATAATAATAGAAAACTAAATATTATATATCCATGAAATCAATTAATTACCTTGTGATTTTTTTTTATTTTCTATCAATAAATCCTAAATAAATGTTACTTCTCAATCTGGAGAATAATATTCATTCTAGTTGTTAAATATAGATTATATTTAATTAAGATCAACAAAAACACTTTGTTTCTTACCCTCTATGACTCTTCCTTTGTGGAATTAGGTGGGATTAACTAATGTCTAGAATTATTATCTAGTAAGGGATTAAGGCACCATCATTGGAAAATGATATTTCATAGAGACAACAACCACATACAAATTCTCATTATGCAATACAATATATTTATCTCAATATAACATAAAGAAAGTTGCATAATCATTTCATAAAACTATATTCTTGATTTTTATTTATTTGAATATCTCAAATTAACACCTAAATACAGTATGGATAACAAATTTAATGTGACAGTTCAATTTTAATCAAAGGTCTATGATATCAACTTCTATAATTATAGAAGTGACAAGTCCTTCCTCATGTTATTCATTAATAATGTACTACTCATGATGAACCCAATATACACAACTTCACCGTGAATATATGGTGTATTGGTCTATAGTAATACATCTAAGTATAATACTCATTATATGTAATTAGAATAATATGAAATTTTAAGGATCATTACACATACTCTCAGACATGAATATCCAATTACATATAAACATGTGGATTTCCTATGGGTGGGTCTATCTTCATAATATCATATCCTGGAGATTACCAATTGAACATCTCACGAGATGAAGTCTCATCCACTTATGAGTGGTAAAAATCCAATCCTTTTGAGTTATGATTTTTAGGTAAAATTTAATTTTTTGGAATTTTAGAACATGGTTCATATTGGAAATTGAGTTTTGGATTAGGAATTTTGAGAGTGTGATCTCATTGATAAAATTAATTTGGATATAGATCAAGGAAAAAGAGGTCTCTTGTATTATTGGGCTATTATTTGGAGTTTTGGTTTGAATTTCATGAATTTTGGAACCCTTTTACACTATGTACAGTTACAAAACTATTAAGCGAAACCATGTGGGTGAACTATGCAACATTGTTTTGTTCAGGGGTGAGGTGCAACATCATCACATGATTATATAAAAACCATGTGGGATATTATAGAGTTTTTTTATAATATTGGTTAATGGTTTGTGTAATTTTTTTCCAAACTATGAAAGGTGTGTGGAATTGGACACTGAAGTTTGCACAGTTAGTGAATGGTTTGGAAAACCATACAACCAAACCATGTTACCTTTTTAATTTTATTAAAATGTTATAAATTACAAAAATTTCCCTCCTATATTTTAACCCTAATCCACATTTCCTCTCCATATCATGCATTACCAAACTAGGAGTTCCTCCAAACTTATTCCTCATCAAGGAAACTATGATTTGGCCAGGGTGGATTTAATGGTTCTATTAAGTGGTTTGAGGTGTGATAGTCCTCCATTTTATCTCCTTGGTTATTATTTTGTTTACCTATATGATTTGATATGAGATAGCTTTATATTTTAGTGATGATTCAACTAAATCATAGTGGAATATTTCTATTATGATGGAGATTTTTTGTGGATTGGATGGAGGATGTGCCAAGATAATGTGAGCACTTCATCTCATGTCATTTTGGATAAGGTTTGTCTTTTGATAATTTCATTGAAGGTTTTTCCAAAATTAAGTAAAACTAAAAATTTAATTGATTCTAAATATTAGAGATTTTGTGTGGGCATGTTTTGAGAGAATTCCCTAGGATGTTATCATCCCATTGGATGCAGTTTTGGTGTGATAAGAGTAAGAATTATGATTTGAGGCATTATTCCAAATTGAATAAAATTACGAATTAATTTTAAATTTTTTTAATTTAATATGATAATTAATTTTATATTTTTATATTTTATTATGGGGGTGTCATGGATTGAGATAGGTGCTCAGGATTTTAATGTGAGCCTGAATGGGACTTCAATGAGCTTGGGTGGGTGCTGCCGATCTAATTTAAATGGAAATGACTTGTATGAGGAAGGTGGTCCATATGAATATTTCATATGGAAAATACCATGTTTTATATGGAATGTGATATGTTTGTTCTCACTGCTGAGGGTGATCAAAATTTTACTTAAAATGAACCATTTTAAAAAAAAAATCTTGGACTGAATAAAGTGGAAGGGTCTCGATGGACCCTTGTGAACTGGATTGATTTCCTTAGTTGCCTATAGTCAAGACCCTATTTATAATTGAATTCCATGTGATACTAAGAACCTAAGGGGTATAAATTAAATTAAGTGAGAAATATATAGAATACCTATTTATATGATCTATATTGATCTCCAAGTAGAGGTGAGTCATGAATTAAAAATGGATGACCTAGTGATTGTCCATGTGAGAACTTTGAAATGATTTTTAACTTGAGATATAGTTTTAATGACCATGGGGTGAGTGTTATTTCTAAAATTATATGTAGGTACCTCAGTAGGTATTCCCTATATTTAATATGGATAGTTTTGTTGAGAGGACTAACATGAGATTACCCGGGAAGCGATATGGGCATTGTGCCATCTCTCGAGACTGATACCGGTGCAAATTATCCTATGAGCGTAGTGATTTCATGTTATGATCATGATAGTATTAAGGAAAATTATACCCTATTAGTGATGGGTTTTAACTTGAGATAAAATAATGGGATAATGGATCCCATTTTGGTGAATGTAGTATAATATGTCATAGCAGACATTGTGAGTGCCCTAGAGATATACCGACCCCTTAGAGGGTGCATGCAGGAATGGGTAGTGATGATACTGGGTGTCATCTTAGAACCCAATTTTATGGTGAGATCTTGATATGGTTGTATTGATGATAGGTCATGAATTTGAGAGGCTGGATTCAAACTTAATAGATAGGTTTGTAAAGATGGTCGACCAACATAATATGCATTATATGAGATACCACTAGATGTACGTACTACCCCTATGAGTCACATATTTATGCATAGGATACTTAGGGTACCTAGGATTTGGATTATATTCTAGTAATTATATTTATGACTAAGGGTAACCCCTATGAGTCAGTTATAACACATGATAATTATGATCACCTAGGGTCACCCATTTGGAGTCATGATGATGCATGATGAAAATAGTAGTTTATTTCCACACCCTAGGATTTAGTAGTTAATCCTGATGATTATGGTGGTCTAGGATCACCCCTAATATTAGGCAGTTATTCTTGATGAATATGATGACCTAGGATAATCCCCTAGTATTTTATAGTTATTCTTGATGATTATGACGAACTAGGTTCACCCCTAGGAGTCAGCAGTTATGAATGATTCTTATGATGACCTAGGGTGACCCCTAGGAGTTGATGATGACGCATGGATCTTATAATTTTATAGTATTACCATATAGTGTTAATTGATTATGGATAATGTTTATAGATCACCTAGGATTACATCATATGGGTTAACTTATTCTTAAAGACTACTAAATCTCATAGGATTAACTTACAGGGGTCAAAGTTAATCTTGATACTATAGAACACCCAAGATTACCTCCTAGGGGTTAATGTTTTTTCCTATTATTGGTTGGCATGATCATTTATAATTCTCAAAGACACTCTTTCACTAGTCAAAGAAGGTGTAATAAATGAGGACTGTCACATTAAAACCTAATGATTGACAATGGTTATTTTATTTACGCTTTTTCATTGTATTTATTTATTCATATGAGCGTGTTACATGTATGCAAAATGAATTTATTGGTTAGGTATGAGAATATACTAGTGGTTCCCTACTGATTTGTACTCACACCTTGATCAAGAATCCATGGCACTTGGGTACCCAATAAGACTTCACTGATCGTAGGTTTGTGTTTGGAAAAGGCCAGATGTAGCATGATCGAGTGGGATAACATAGAAGGGATTAGAGACTAGGGTTAAGGTATATATCAAGGTAGTAGTAGAGCCTAATTGTATTTGTTTCTTTTTTTAATTTATTTTTTATATGTGATTTTCCTAGTGGGTGATTAGTCTTAATGTATGATCATGAGTTTTAATGACTGTATTATTTGATATTCTTTATTATTACTTTTTTTCTTATATATTTTTTTTCATAAATTTATTGATTATTTTGGATGATGTATGAATATTATTTTTCTTATTGAAAACTTTGATATATAGGTATAGTCTCCCCATGGTGACACATTAACCTCTCATTTCTAGTCAGAATCCTCTAGTGTATTGGGATGCGTTTTTGAGGTCACATGGTGACTCAGTCTGGTTACCGTTTAGAGTGATTTGTGGTAAATAAATTAAAAAGAAGTATTAGAGATTATGTGACTAATATCACACAATGTAGTTAAGTTTTTTGTATTACTATTTATTAAGATAATCGACAAAGAATAGTAATGTATCATAGCTTGTGATAGATATTAGACTAGAACATTACTAACATCATTTTTAGAAGGAAGTCCATGTTACCAATGATACGAGATTATTTTTCTTGGTTTATTATTTTATTTATATATGATATCACATAGTGTGTTTCACTTGAGTTTTTATATTTATAATTTATTATAGTTTTTGGATCTTGGTCTGTTGAAAAGGGATCAATGTTCATACATCCTATTTTCCATGCAGGGTTTACATGACATACACATGTCTGTGTGTGACTAATATCACTAATTATAGTGGGATCGATTGTTTAAAGTGTGAAAAAAATTATATAGTGTTTTCCCAAATAAAAGATTTTTGTGTTCCACAAAAATGAATCATTATATTTTTTTTTCTAATGACAGTTCATGTGGATATATAGTGATATATCCCTTTATGGTTACATGGTCCCTCCAAGTAAGGTATGTATAGTGACCCTTGTTGGTTGATACATGAACTAAACGCCTCTATGATGAACCCCTTTACGGTAATTATGATACCGATACTATTTCATATCTCGGAAAAAGAGTTCAGTTATTTAAAGTGACAATAATAACTAATATTGTGTTTTATCTTATATATTCTTAGAGTAATTATACTTGAACAAACTATAAAAATATGGGTTAATCAAAATAAATAATCTTGGAATGATGTTGTTATATATGTGTCTGTGTGTGTTTCTTTGTGTGTGTTTGTGTGTGTTCTTGGATGAGATCAGGATTCTTGAGGTGGTAGTCACATATGAAGATTCCAAATGAGGATTGAAGGCCAAAAAGGATGATTAATTGGCATGTAATTGTTAATATTTATATACGTGATAACCCTATAGATTTTGTTTTTCTTATTAGTTTTCTTGGGATATTGATATGGGATAGAGTGGTGTTTCCCATGAGTTGTGATATGTGAGGGTAACCGAAGAAAGAGGGGTTAAACTGTGCTTGTGAGTTTCCTTAGATATGGGAACTATGGGTAGATGATTTAGGTTATGATATTAGTATACATGACATGTTACCAAGTATATTGTATAGGCATGGTAATGCCTTGATATTTTTAGATAAATAAAATTTTGAGTGTTTTTGGCATCGAAGTTTTGTTTCAATGGGCATGACTAAGAGAGTTCTTGAAACTATTGATTCTTAATTAATTTTTAAGAGCATGATAAGATAATTGTAGAAACTTATAGTTTTTTGAATAATTCATGGGTTAGTAGGTGATCATGTGGTAGACCATGACATATGTGTAATTCCTTGATTTTGAATAAGAACATCGAGGTTTATTTTGGATAGATGTAAATGGAATGACAATAGGGAATGGTCAATTGGTTAGGAACATGATACTAGGTATGATTAGATGTGATTGATGGGATCACGACTCAGGTTATGTTAACATGTGGTGCATGAGAGTATCACCATTACTTTTGAATGAAATCATGATATTTCATACTGGTTATGTGTGGTGCCATTATTTATGGGTCAGTGAGAAGTAGTGTGAAAGTCAAGAATTAATGCACTTGGTGGATCATTTTGGGAATTGTTGCATGAGGCTTTTATAAATTGAGAAATCCCCCCCTTTGGTGATATATATATTTGGAAATGGACCAGGTGAGGTGACATAGTTGATTTTGGAATTGAACATAGATAGGTTGTACTTGGTATGATATGATAATGGATCGAGAGTGGTGACATGTGTGATATGATGGAACCTATTGAGGTTGTACTTAAGAAATGTTATAATGGAATCCATATGGTGGGGAGTACACCATTTTCTTTTTGAGGGTTCTAGCCTCATTATATATGATATTTAGAAGATGTCTAGAATAACATTCCTATGAGTTAGGGATGGTTTTCAATTAATGTTTTGGGTTGGAACACATCTATGAGTGAGATAAATATGTTCATTCATTATATCAAGTAAGGGATATAACATGATTAATAGATGTATTAACTCATGATGGTAGGTTCTTTGGTGTGATAAGACCTTTCATTGGATGATTGGGATGGCATATCGATACCGGTAGGAAGGTAAATATAGTTTTAACTGATTCCTTGGTAAATATAATATATAGATTTTAATTGTGGTATTATATGGAGTATGTGTGATGGCATTGGGATGATGGTGGTTTTAGTGTGATTTGAGAATTATTTTGTTCAGTGGTGTGCCAATTCTCATGGGGATAGCATGATGGTTGATACATTTAGTTATAAATACAATTGGGCAATTCCACCAAGATTCTGGTTCATACTTCCTTGAGGTATGTTTATAAAATATTAATATTCCTCTGAGGGTTTATGCATCATGATCAAGTGAATATGCATCAGAGAGTAGAATAAAAAGTTTTCAATAATTATTAGTTAGAGAAGGATTGACTAGTGTTCTCATATATAATTTTATGTGGTGTTATAGAAAACACACTAAGATAGTTTTTGGACCACTTGAATTATGTTTGAGTAGTCAATTCCATTGGTGGGGAGAAATATGGATCAAAATCAACCCTTATGAGTTGAATCTTATAGTGGGGAACATCATAAACCAGATATTGAATTGATAAATAACACCATGGTGTCTAAGTATAGACATGTTTAGGTGAACACCATATTAGTATTTTAGTGATGATGATTAGTGGTGTCTAAACTTTTAGTGGGTAGTGTGCCTCATGATGGGAGTGTCACAATGAAATCTCATTCGGTTTTCCAGATTAGAATGCTTTGAATTGAACTTGAATTGAAAATCTAGTTAGGTCAATATTAATTATTGAAGATAGATGAGGCTTATCCGGGATAATATGTATTATAGTGGGGAGGTTGAAAATCCCTACTATATTGTGAGTTATTATTTTCAAGAAGAATGTGAATTTTTAGGATTGTGTCGTAGGGGTCATTTTGTAAATTTAGCTTTAGAATAGAATTCATGAGAAGTGGATCATCCTTATGTGATGATTTTGAATATATATCAAGTCTCGATAGGCATCTCAAATGCCTGAATGAGTCTCAGTAGGTTTGGGTTGAGTTATATGAATTTTGGTAGTCTTTTACACTATTCATGGTAAAGATATTTCATGAAGGTAAACCATGCAACATAGTTTTGTTCAGGGTTATGTAGCATAGTCACTACACAGTTGTATAACACTATGTAGGATGTTTTAGACGTGATTTTCAAGGCTCATGTGCAATTTGAAACAATATACATGTAACACCCTTATATTTAATGCTTAAATAGTGTGGGTTCTAGAGAAGAAATGAGGTTGTTGAGTTGAATTTTTCAAGTGGAATTGGATACTACAATGTGGATATTTTTTTGTTTCATGGAGGCTATAGTTATGGTTTTGTTGGGGAACTATGATAGAGTTGATGGTTTCGATTCTTTTTCTTATTTTTTTATATCTGTGTCATGAAGAATCACTTGTAGTGTGGAGGTTAGAAGGTGGATTATGAGAAGTTCTTTAAATATCTAGGTCACTATGTCATATAATAGTGGTTGTGACATAGTTTACTTGTGTGGTCTTGGAGGTTGTGGTATAATGATGATCATTACACCGTAGTAATTTCCCCTGATTTAGAAATCTTACTATTGACTAGGAAATGGATTCACAACACACTTTTGACCAGAAATCACTACAGCATGCCCAACTCCCTTTCACCGTAGTCCTTGTTATTTTTTGATGAATTTTAGAGTAGCCCTATGTTTTTCACTATGATTCTTATTTTTCCAAACTGTCTATAAATTCATAAGTCCCCAGATACCCAACCTTCTTTTAGAATTTTCGATCAAAAATTTGGATACTATAGGTATTATTTAATAGATCTCATATCCCCCTATACTCTTGGATCTAGCCTCTACATTGGAGGATCAAATCTTTAGAATAATTGGTGAGTTTCCATTCCATTTTACTTTGTTTTAGTCCCTTATATTTGAGTGAATTACATATAAAATACCATGTTGCTATCTATTTCTAAGATTTTGATCTATAATCTATTTTTTTGAATTGAGATTGGTTCAAGGATCCTTGGCACAAGGGATTGATCCTATTAAGAAGTTTGGCATTATTTGGGTGTAAGATCTTGGAAAATATTGACATTGATATCGATGTGTTTGAGGTAGGAAGTCTCTTACCATATAAAACCCTTGTATATGATTTTTTGGAATGATGTATTGGAATTTTATTATGTGCTTAAGTCCTATACTTGAGTTTTATCGTACGTGTGTGCATGTGTAACTTATGATACCCATGAATTATGATGATCACATGTGTGTGTGTAGCCCGTGGGACCCATGTTTGATGTTGATCTATTTTTTGTGTGTCTATGTGTGTATGTATATTCATATTCATTCTTTATTACTATATTGTTTCTATATGTGTTATGGCATGTTGTATATGGATATGTGGAATTTGGAGGATATACTTCTAGTATCAAGTTGGAGGTAGACCTTATATCATAAAATAATTTAGAGGAATGGTTCAATGACCTTATGTCTTGAGCTGATGCAGAGTTAGTGTATGATGACCTTGTGTCCTACTCCGATGTAGAGGTGGGGCACAAAAACCCTGTGGCTGGACCCGTGATAGAGACAGGGCATAATAACCTTGTGGCCTGACCTGATACTCATCAGTCTTATAAATAGTTAGAGATATGTGAGGTGGCCTTGTGGTCACCAAAGTTATTTACTTATTTTATGATTTTCTATTCATCATGGATCCAAAGTAGGTATGGTCATGGCACATGGTGTCTTGGTTAGTGAACAACTTCTTAGTACATGTTTGATTTTTTAATGATTATAGACTTCATTATTGTTATGGAATACACATATTATGAATGTGAACTTATGTTAAGGAATCATTGTTGGCGTCCTATAAGGTTTATACTCACACCTTTTATTATAATATCAACGCACATGCAGACTTCGTGATTAGGGATTTTGGGAAGGGAAAGGGCCTAGTGACAAGGAGCTGAGGAGATGGAGGATGGGGTTCATAGGTAGTATCGAGATAGACTCTAGAGTGTTTTCATTGTGTATCTATTTATTTTCTCATTGTTTGTTATAATACACTTAATATTATACTTCTGAGTCCTTGGTTTATTACCTTTCTGACTTGAGATACTTGTGATGTCATCTGATACTACAGTGTTATTGTTCCTATGTTGCGTTCACCCTGGATGTTTATTTATACTTGTTTATGGGTATGATGTTTGAATATAGACCCTAAGGGTATAGTAAATCCACTGATAATGTTTATAACCTCATTTTTATTTGACAACATATTACATACTAGGAGGCATGAATGAATTCATGTGGAACTTCAGCCCAAACTAGGTGATTTGGATTGGGTGTTACAATGTGGCCAAACCATGTGAAGTGTGTGGCCTTGGGTAGTGATGGCCACACATTTGGTGAATGATTTAGAAAACCTTGTGGATAAACCATTAAACTTATTGAATATCATTAATGTGTGGGAAATTACCAAAAATAATCCTCTAATATTTTAACCCTAACCCCTATCCTCTCCCACTCATGCATTCCCAAACTAGAAGGGCCTCCTCCCTCGTTCTTCAAGTCCCCATTGATTTAAGGTGGATTTAATGTTATTATTTAGAATTTTGATGTTTAATACTCTTCAGTTATCCATCCTTGGTTTTTATTTTGATTCCCCTTTGATTTGGTGCGACCCAACTAGGGATATGAGTGACAATTTCACTAGATCATGGTAGAATCATCCAGTTATGATAGGGATTTGACATGGTTTGTATATAATACATCTTGAGACAATGTATACACACCATCACATGTCATTTTGGATGAGTTATGTCATTATATGACCTTATATAGAGTTTAATCCTAAATTTAGTTAAATTTACCATTTAATTGGTGATAATTTTTAGGGATTTTGAGTGAGGATGTGTCAAGAGTATACTCTGGGATGTTGGAATGCTGTTGGATGTGGTTTTAGTGTTGTTGGAGCACCAAGTGAGATATTAGTAATTATACCCAATAAATTTAAATTATGAATTAATTATAAGTTGTTGAAATTTAATATAATAATTTATTATAATTTTTTATAATTGATAATGTGGAATAGTGGATTGAGATAGTTTCTTAGGATGTTGACACCAGAATGTATAGGACTCGGAAAATCTTGGGTAATAGCTATCAAGATTCATTAAAAGGAACTCACTCATATGAGGTATGTGGTCGTTATGCATCTTATATATGGTAAATTGCAGTTTTTATGTGGATTTTGGTCTTGACAACGAGCGATGAATTTATTTAATTTAAAATAATTTTTTTCTTTAAAAGTGAAATGATTGGGATGAATAATGTGGCGAGGGACTCGATGGAATCTTTTGCATGGACTTGATTTCCTCAATTGTCGATGGTTGATGAATTTTTTAGAATTGAATTCCTTGTGATACTTAGACCATGTAATTATAAATTAAATGAAGTTTGTAAGATATATTGGACCAAGTAATAGTTTCCATAGTAACCTCTAGGTAGAGGTGAGTTATGAATTAAAATGGATAGCCCAAGGATTGGACATGTGATAAATTTTAAATTCATCAGCCTGAGGGATAGTTGCGATGATCAAGCAGTGAATATTCCTTCCACAATGAGATTTAAGTACCTATGTAGGAATTAATTAGGTAGACTATAAATAGGTTGGGTGAGAGAACCAAACTAAGATGACCTAGGAAGTAAGATGATCATTATGTTGTCTTTATAAAATGATTCTAGTGATGCTAATCCAACAAGGCTAGTGAGGCGGTGTTATGAAAATGATAGTTTCTAAGAATAATACACCCCTTGAGTGACTAGTGTTTAACTAAGATAATGAGTGGGATAATGGAGTCAATTTGGGTGTCTATGCTACAATGTGACTTAGGGAACCTGGTGAACACCATAAAGATATACTGACCCATTAAAAGGTTCATGCAGGAATGCTTAGTGATGATTCCAGGTATCATCTTTGAACCTAAGTCGATGAGGTGATATTTGAGTAACTATAATGATGATAGGTCACACACTTGAGTGGATGACCTCAAACTTATGAGATGGGTTTGAGTAGATACCCGACCCTTATAAGATGCACTAGATGATATATCATGGGAGGGATGTAGTACCCCTTAGTGACTCATAGGTTTATATGGGATGCTTAGGATTCCTAGGATCTAGATTTTATACCTATAATTATATGGATAACCTGGGGTGACCCCAAAGTGTTAGAGATGACTCTTGATGATTATGACGACCTATGGTCACCTCTTAGGAGTTGACATTGATGTCTCATGAATATGACAACCTAGGGTTACCCCTAGGAGTCAACCATTATTACTAATGATTATGAAAACCTAGGGTAATCTACTTGGATTTATAAATTATTCATGATGAATATGAAATCCAAGTATTACCCTTTAGGAGATGGAAATTATTCCTTTTGATTATGATGTCTTGGGGTCATCCCTTAAGATTCATCACTTATGATGAATTCTTATGACAATCTAAGGTCATCCCATAGGATTCGATGATGATGCATGATTCTTGTGATCTCCTAGGATTGATTTTTTGGGGTTTTAGATGATTCTAGATGATGATATATCACATAGGATTACCTCCTATGGGTTAGATTATGCCTGATAACTATTCAATTTACTAGGATTTCCTATTAGGGGCCATATTTACTCTTGAAACTATGGACCCTATAGGATTACCTCATGGGGGTTAATTTTTTTCCTATTATTGGTTAAAATGACTATATAACATGCTTGGAGACACTCTAACACTAGTTAAAGTAGGTATAATAATTGTAGTGTCATATTAGAACCTAAATATTGAAAATGGTTATTTTATTTAATCTTCCACATTTTATTTATTTATTCACTTTAACATTCCACATGCACAAACACTGCATTTATTGGTTATGTATGGAACTGAATTGGTGGTTCCCTACTAAGATATACACACTTCCTGCTTAGGTGACCATGGATCTTGGGTACTTGAGAAGACTACACTAATTATAGGTTTAGGTTTTCTAGGGACCAGGTGTAGAATGATCGAGTGGGATAGCTTAGAAAAACGTAGGGACTAGGGTTGAGGTATGTATCAAGGTAGAAGTAGTGATTGTATAACGCCCCGAGCCTGATCTTCTGGGCCTAGTGCTTAAAATGCTATGTAATTTTTTATATAAAAGTAATTAAACAATTACACAACACTTTAATGAAACGATGATCTTTTATCGGTCTAGGTTCTAGAAGATTAGACATAACCTTACATTGATTAGAGTTGAAAAAAAATAAAACAATTGTCCACTACACTTCTACACGCACTACAACACAGATGACCAACTCTGGAATTCAAGCCAACCTGTGAAAAACATTTCAAAAATGTAGGGTGAGCATAAAAGATGCCCAGTAAGGGGTTTTTAAAACCATTAATAAATCACTTTTAAAAATACCATTTCGATAATACATTTGAAAAAAAATCTTTTGTAAATACATTTGTAAAACAAACATTACAAAATAATGTAATGCTTTTGAAAAATAATTATACTTTGAAAACTATTTCAAATGAATACAGTGATTTTTTTTGGAAAATATTAAGCAAACTTCATGAAAACAAAACATCATTTTGAGGAAAATTAATTCATTGAAGGCTGTCTTGGGCCTACCCACTTAGAGAAGGATGGGTTCACTTCCCAATGAGCTTCTATTTTTACAACAAACAAGTGCCGATATTTTTCGAAAACATTTAAAGTTTTATTTACATATATATATATATATACTAGTATTGGTCACTAGAGTTTTTTCCTTTAACTTATCAATGCATTAAAATACAAATGTATTTATAAATATAACATAATTAAATAAATACTTCAATATTTTTATCATATACAAGTTTGGTTACAACCAACACTTCTACCACATACACTTTACAAGGTATATCCCTACAATTAATCATTATTTCTAAAATACTCTTTGTTTCACATATTCACAGTTTAATTTAAATTAATTATAACAATTAATGAAGTTTTGTACATAAAATTATGAACAAAACATTATAAATGTGACATTAAGTTTTCTAATGAAATTCATGTAATTGATGAACTTGAAAATAAAACCTTAAGTTTTTAACCTGAAATTATAAGTCTTGTTTTATCATAATGAACGTAGATGATATGCATAAACACATGTCCATGTATACGTGCAATTTTGACGCCCATATTGTCGATAAAACATGTTGATATATTATGTGCATTTTTTGGGTAAAATGATGATAAACTAAAAATAAAATTGTAAAATGATAAATGTTATTTCATCCACATGCATGTATTCAATAAAACATTAACTTATAAATCATTATACCATCTTTGAAAATCTTTAAAACAAAGTGGGGTTTTGAAATTAAATAGAAACACACATATATATAACTGCATAAACAGAAATATATAATAGGATTTAATACAACAAAAATGTTACCAGAATACAAGTTTTAAGGAAAGAAAGAGTTTTAAATAAAATCACCCTTACGTGAATTCATAAAATTAATACCATTATTTGAAAATAAATAACAAATTAATCCTTACATAAACCTACAGATTACATTATGCAACAAAAATATAATTGATAATATATCCCTTACTTTGTTTAAAACTTTAAGAACAACAACATACACAGACTTACGGTTTTAGAAAACCTTAATAGAATTAGATTTGGAAATATATTTATGTCAATCGTAATATATATAAGTATATAAAAAAAGATTTTTAAATTAAGAAACAAAACGTAATAATCCCTTACACTGATTTCAGGTATACAAATTTCTACAAAGCATCACTAAAAATATTTGGAAACTTTTAAAAGAGGAGGGATTGTAATCTACTTAAATATATAAAACTGCATATATATAATTATATAATAATTGGAAATAGTCCCTTACATAATTTGAAGACTCCTATAATTTTCTTCAATAGATTAATAAGTGAGATAGAGAGTCCCGAGAATAAAAGGTGTGTTTTTAAGAGACTGGACTTGCTATTTATAACATCCAAAATGATTATTGTGACTTTAAAAAAATACAAGTTGCTCCTAAAATAATTAAAGAAGATTTTGTGAATCTAATAAAATATTGGATGTTATTGAAGTTTTGGAGAAAGGCAAGTTAGAATTTACACTCCTCTTAATTGGATATTGAGAACAAACAAAAACTTAATGTGATACAGACAAAAATGAATAAATCCTTGAGATACTTTCAAAATGTGACACATTGAAGATCAAGCATGAAACATATATATCATTGTCGTTAGTAGTAGAATGTGTGGTTTAGAAGGATGGGTTTTCGATCAAGACAAAAAGAGGCTCTAAAATATATTATCCCATAAGAGATAAATTAAATATAATAGTTTAGATTCATAAAAATGAGACAGATTGATCAAAATGATTTGAAATAAAATAAAAAAAATTAGAATTTAATGATAACTAGATGAAAAATGGAATGAAATCCAGATAAAGATATGGACAACAGATATTGAGTGGATGAAATTGACAAACAAGGTCACTGTTCTGTAGATATCAATAAGATTCAGATATGCGAATTGAATAAACAAAACATACGTAAAAATGAGTGGAGATAATCAAACCAAATCTAAATTTCCATAGATCCCATTCAGAAATATCAACGCGATTGCAAATGGGATGTAGAAAATCCTAATCATGCTTTGAACATTGAGTTTTGAAACCCTCACCTGAAACCTATTCTAGATCCAGACTCGATACATCATCCACAGTCGATTCATGAAGCTCAGATGCTTCACCTTTGGATTTGATTCGCATTATTCTCTTTCTGGTGATCGAATATCGGTTAAACCATTGGCATCGACTCTATCCATGGCCTAGAGTCCCCCGATCGACGCGACCCATGCCCAAAGAATCTGCCCGGCTTGGTAAAGCTCATCCTCAACAAACCCTACTACTCCTCTTCACTTCGATGAACTAGCCTCAACGAACCGGCCCCGAATTCTAACACCCTCAGTCCTTCGAGCTCGGTTGGCATCACGTCCGACCTTCACCCACAAAACCCTACCACTGCGCTAAACACAAACGAACCCCCTTAACCCCGATTCAATATATCGTTTTAATTTTTTTACCGAACTAATAATAATATAAAATATACTACATTAATTTTATAATTTCATTATTTTGGTTTATTTTAATCTTCAACTTTTAATTTTTTTTATATGTATTACTATATTTTAAAACAATTTATAATTAGACGTTGAATTACAACATTAATATTAATATCTTAAATTATAATTATATATATATATATTAGTTAATAAAACTTATTAAATACACAAAGTTTTTTTATTGTATTTCAATTAAAAGTTAAATAATAATATTCAAATCAACATTGTTTATTAATTTTATTAACCGTTGTCATATGTTATTTTTAAATATTACAATTTCGAATGGATAGTTTTTATAACGGTCAGATAAAATATTATAAATATAATTGTCTAAGGGCCAATAAAACACAAAGAAATAATATCGCGACGCTCACACCACTGTTTTCAGAAATGGTTTTATATGTTCCACTTATTCTTAGTTTCGTTGCTATTGTTCTTGCTATAACTTTTGTGCTTCAAGAAGATCCAAAAGATGAGAATTACCTGATCGGCATCATTGTGTTTTTTGGTGGTCTTCCAATTTTTTTTATTATCAATAGCAATGGGTTTAATTGGTTAGTTCTTGTTTGTCAAGGATGTATTATGGTTTTTGTATAAATAAAGTGATTACTATGTATATTTCTGTGTTTAGAAGTTTATGTATTTTATTTCATTATGGAATTTTGACAAAACATAAAACTGACTTGTAAACCTGGAGTGTTACATTCTCCCCCACTTAATTGAATTTCACCCTCGCAATTCATTTTACACTTATCATTTCTAATTCTCATCTATTCTGAGTCTCACTTGTTGTCCCCAAGGTCTGTACAGTTGTCTTCCACGGTAGTCATGTCTTCCTATGAGATTAAAGTTCAAAGTGGCTTTGAAATCCTCCACTTCCTTTGCCCAAATGCAACTAGTGCAAGAGGGGTTGTATGGATGTAGGCACTGGAAGATAGTCCTCAAGGAATGATAATCAAAATAGTATCTGGGAAGTTCATCTTGAATTTGATTTCTATAAGAAAGCCTCATTGCACCGTCTTCAAAAGTTTCAAAGTCATCATAAATTCTTCCTGTGAAGAAAAAGCTTAAAAGTTGACACATATAAGCTGCACAAAAGTTCCCTCCATCAGCTGCTCTATAAAAATTTGAGAGTGATTCCGGATGCTCAAACATGGTAAAGCATATAAAAAGTCCTTCGTAATATGGACCTTGGCATCTATAGAAGTGATGTTGGATCTGTCTAATGTCTTCGAAGAAAAAACCTGATCCGTGATGAAAACGAAGTATATCAGGTGTGCCTAATATATTATAAAGTCGTTTACAGGAAAGCCGCATGGCTTCGTAGGGCTCAGATTCTTCTTTGCATGATTTTTCCATGATCATATCAAGTAATTCATCCTGAAGGCCTAAGAGACTTTTTTGAGTTCTTCTTCCTTCCATATGAAAATTACAAAGAAGAATGTTGACTGAGAAAAGAAACTCAATTTATAGAAGGGTTCTAAATTTCAAGAGTTATCTAGACCGTGCCTCTGATACCAATTATAAAGCCATGAGCCCGCTCTTCCAGACTTAATTCTTAAAATGATATGTAATTTTTTTTGTAAAAGTAATTAAATAATTATAAAACACTTTAATGAAAAGAGGATCTTTTACCGGTCTATGTTCTGGAAGATTAGACATAACCTTACATTGATCAGAGTTGAAACAAAAATAAATTAATTGTCCACTACACTTCCGCACACACTACAACATAGATGACCTACTCTGGAATTCAAGCCAACCTGTGAAAAACATTTCAAAAACATAGGGTGAGCACAAAAGATGCCCAGTAAGAGGTTTTGAAAACCTTTGATAAATCGCTTTTAAAAATAGCATTTCGATAATACATTTGAAAAAAAATCATTTGTAAATACATTTTTAAAACAACCTTTACAAAATAATGTAATTCTTTTGAAAAGTAATTATACTTTGAAAACACTTTCAAATGAATCTAGTGATTTTGTTTGGAAAATATTAAGAAAACTTCATGAAAACAAAACATCATTTTGAGGCAACTAATTTCGTCGAAGGCTGTCTTGCGCCTACCCACTTAGTGAAGGATGAGTTCACTTCCCAATGACCTTCTATTTTTACAATGAACAAGTGCCGATATTTTTTGAAAACGTTTAAAGTTTTCTTTACACACACACACATATATATATACTAGTATTGGTCACTGGAGTTTTTTCCTTTAACTTATCAATGCATTAAAATACACATGTATTTATAAATATAACATAATTAAATAAAGACTTCCATATTTTTATCATCTACAAGTTTGGTTATGACCAACACTTCTACCATATACACTTTACAAGGTATATCCCTACAATTAATCATTCTTTCTCAAATCCTCTTTGTTGCACATATGTACAGTTTAATTTAAATTTGTTATAAAAATTAATGAAGTTTTGTACATAAAATTATGAATAAAACATTATAAATGTGACAATCAATTTTCTAATGAAATTCATGTAATTGATGAACTTAAAAAATAATACCTTAAGTTTTTAACTTGAAATTATAAGTTTGATTTTATCACAATGAACGTAGATGATATTCATAAACACATGGCCATGTATACGTGCAGTTGTGATGCCCATAATATCGATAAAACATATTGTTATGTTATGTGCATTTTTTTGGTAACATGACGATAAACTAAAAATAAAATTGTAAAATGATAACTGTTATTTCATCCACTTGCATGTATTCAAAAAAACATTAACTTATAAGTCATTATATCATCTTTGAAAATATTTAAAAAAAAGTGGGGTTTTGAAATTAAATAGAAACACACATATATATAACTGCATAAATAGAAATATATAACAGGATTTAATACAATAAAAATGTTACCAGAATACAAGTTTTAAGGAAAAACAGAGTTTTAAATAAAATCAACCTTACGTGACTTCATAAAATTAATACCATCATTTTTAAATAAATAAAAAATTAATCCTTACATAAACCTATAGATCACATTATTCAACAAAAATATAATTGATAATATCTCCCTTACTTTGTTTAAAACTTTAATAACAACAACATACACTAACTTACAGTTTTTGAAAACATTAATCGAATTAGATTTGGAAATATATGTATGTCAACCATAATACATATAACTATATAAAAAAAAGATTTGTAAATTAAGAAACAAAACGTAATAATCCCTTACACTGATTTCAGGTATACAAATTCCAACAAAGCATCACTAAACCTCTTTGGAAACTTTTAAAAGAGGAGGGATTGAAATCTACTTAAGTATGTAAAACTGCATATATAGAATTATATAATAATAATTGTAAATAATCCCTTACATAATTTGTAGACTGTGATAATTTTATTCAACAGATTAAGAAGTGAGATAGAGAGTCCCGAGAATAAATGGTGTGTTTTTAAGAGACTGGACTTGCTATTTATGACATAGTGAATGATTATTATGACTTTAAAAAAATTCAAGTTGCTCCTAAAATAATTAAAGAAGATTTTGTGAATCTAATAAAATATTGGAAGTTATTAAAGGTTTGGATAAAGACAAGTTAAAATTTACACTCCTCTTAGTTGTATAGTGACAACAAACAAAAACTTAAAGTGATATAGAAAAAAATGAATAAATCCTTGAGATGCTTTCAAAATTTGACACATTGAAGATTGATTGTGGACCATATATATCATTGTTGTTAGCAGTATAATGTGTGGTTTAGAAGGAATGGTTTTTGAGAAAGACAAAAATAGGTTCTAAAATATATTATCGCATAAGAGATAAATTAAATATAATAGTGTAGATTCATAGAAATGAGACAGATCGAACATAATGATTTTAAATAAAATAAAAAAAATCTGAATTGAATGATAACTGGACAAAAAACGGAATCAAATCTAGATAAAGATATGGAAAATAGATATTGAGTGTATGCAATTGACAAACAAGGTCACTGTTCTATAGATGTCAATAAGATTCAGATATGCGAATTGAATAAACAAAAATTACGTAAAAATAAATGGAGATCTTCAATCCAAATCTAAATTTCCATAGATCCCATTCAAAAATATCAACACGATTTTAAATAGGATGTAAAAAATCCTAATCACACTTTGAACATTCAGTTTTGAAACCCTCAATTAAAGTCGATTCTAGATCTAGACTCGATACATCGTCCACAGTCGATTCATGAAGCTCCGATGCTTCACCTTCTGATTCGATTCTCATTATTATCTTTCTGGTGATCGAATCTTGGTCGAACCATTGGCGTCAGCTCCATCTGTGGCCTAGAGTCCCCCGATTGACGCAACCCATGCCCGAAGACTCCACCCGGCTTGGTAAATCTCGTCCTCGACAAACCCTACTACTCCTCTTCACTTCGACGATCCAGCCTCGACAAACCGGCCTCAAATTTTAACACCCTCAGCCCTTCGAGCTCGGTTGGCATCGCTTCTAACCTTCACCCACAAAACCCTACCACTGCGCTAAACACAAAATAACCCCATTAACCCTGATTCAATATATCATTTTCATTTTTTTACCAAACTAATAATAATATAAAATATACTACATTAATTTTATAATTTCATTATTTTGGTTTATTTTAATCTTAAACTTTTAAAGTTCTTTATATGTATTACTATATTTTAAAACAATATATAATTAGATGTTGAATTACAACATTAATATTAATATCTTAAATTAGCATTATATATATATATATATTAGTTAATAAAATTTATTAAATACACAAAGTTTGTTTATTGTATTTCAATTAAAAGTTAAATAATAATTTTCAAATCAACATTGTCTATTTATTTTATTAACAGTTGTCATATTTCATTTTTAGATATTACAATTTCTAATGGATAGTTTTTATAAAGGTCAGATAAAACTTTATAAATATCAATGTCTAAGGGACGATAAGACATAAAGAAATAATATCGCGACGCTCACGCCACTTTTTTCTGAAATGGTTTTATATGTTCCTCTTATTCTTAGTTTCATTGATATTGTTCTTACTATAACTTTTGTGCTTCTAGCAGATCCAAAAGCTGAGAATTACCCGATCAGCATAATTTTTCTTTTCAGTGGTCTTCCAATTGTTTTATTATCGATAGCAGTGGGTTTAATGGGTTAGTTATTGTGTTTCAAGGATGTATTATGGTTTTTGTATAAATAAAGTGCTTACTGTGTATATTTATGCGTTTAGAAGTTTATATATTTTATTTCTTATAGAATGTTGACAAAACATAAAACCGACTTGTAAACCTGGGGTGTTACAGCCTGAGTTCTATTGTTTCTTTTGTTTATTTATTTTTTATATATTATCGGCCCAATGGGTGATTAGTATTGATTTATGAACATGAATTTGTATTATTATCTTCTTCTGCATTCATTATTATTACTATTTATATTTGTTGAATACTTTTTCATACTTTGATTTTTGGTTATTTTTTTTCTATTATTACACCCTCTGATATGGAGGTATAACCTCCCCATGGTGAAACCCTAGACCCCTACTACTAGTTGGATACCTCTAGTATAAAGGGAGGTGCACCTACGGTCACATGGTAGCTTATTATGGTTACTATTCATAGTGAACAATGGTGGGGATGTTACATGAGTATTCAAACCTAACAATCAACAAACTATGTGTCTATTCATAGTATGTTTTCTAACCATAGGACATATATTTAATAATTTCATCATAGTGGGGACTAAAATAAAATTTTCAATGTGACAGATACTCTTGGATATTATTACATTAATGTCACAATAAATAATAAAAAATATGTAAAATGATATTTTTTAGTACTTACTTATTTGAATATACTTGTAATCTAAAGTACAAGATTTAGTTCTAGGACAAAAAATTCAACAATAATAGCAGATATACCCATCATTTCAACCATATAAACTACTACTAAATTCTCATAACATAATAAAGATAAAAAATTAATGAGAAATAATGTTCATGGAATTATTATTTAACTACCTCATTAAAATAGAAAGTGTTAGTTCTCTGTTACCATAGATATTCAATGGTTATTTTGGATGAAGTAAAAAACAAACAAATGAAGATAGATATAGTGAGAAATGAAGAAAAAATTATTTACTAATATGGGAAAAACAATTATATAAAATAATAATAAATGGTAAAATATAATCATTTGGAACCGATTCTATAGTGAATTCCCTCCCCAAAATGGAGAATGACAATATATAAATATGAATCATGAGATATAGTAGACTCATATCACATTATGATGGATTCATATACATGGGGAACACATTAAGGTGAATTCTGTGGTTGGTAACCATATTTATTTTTTATTTGAAATCTTCCCTTGATCTTAGGACCTTGCATATCCTCTCAAGAATTAATTCTCATTCTCAAAAAACAATTGGAATTATTTTAAAGTGGTAAAATTATAAATATTCATGTATTAGAGAACAAATTTGATTCCCCTTATACATATATGGATTATTTCTAGTTCACCTTACTTAAGCTTGTATATGATTCAGTCAATCTTACATGAGCCTTTTCTTAATCACATGTGGTTTATGTGGTCATTTTGAAATGAGCATTTAGTTTAATAGTTTAATTACACATGACACACTTTTTATAATTCAGATGAGAGCAGTGGGGTGAACCAGTTACTCATATGAAATAACTATTCCATCATAGATCTACATTCACAACTTTGTTTTATTTTGATGCAATTACTATACAACTTGATTATTCTTATGTGAGTTCTTATTCTACTTCATGTAGAAGGATAAGACTCATACACATCATCATGGATGGAATTTATCTATATAAAAAGACCTTATGAATTATTCTACTAACCCTTACATATTTTCATAAATCCTCCCAGGGAAAAGTATCTATCCTTTATGTAACAATTATATCAACCTAATGGAAAAATAATATACTTTTACGGATCACTATGAGCTCCAAGGTTACACTTACTTATAGAGTCAAATAATCTTACATATATCAGGGAATAACTACTGGTACTTTTAAAAAATATTAATGTTTTATATTGGAGGACTCTTTTGTATCATAAAACCATGATAATGTCTCTTAATTATCTATAGATAATGGAATATCCCTTTGTAAAACTCTTCATAAAATCATCATGAAGTTATTCTACATTTCATCCAGACATCATCTTTCTACTTTTAGTTTTATAATCTTTCATGATTCATTATATAGATAAATTAAAAGTTCACCAAATATTAGATTCTTTTAGATTTATGTTTTTCATCCATAATTTTTCCAAACTTCTATACATTATATGCAGTCTTATGGAATCTCTAAAATATCCGGAAAACACTAATAATTAATTCTAGCCATGTAAATTAATAACACAATATTAATAAAATAACTAGAAAAATATATGATATATTCATAATAAAGTAAAAAATTTTAAAATAAAATAAATATTTGATCATTCAAAAAAATTAGTAAAGTGGTGTGGAAATTATTAATTAAATACAAATTTATGGGCTTTATAAGGTTCACACTATCTTCACAAGGTTTACTATGGACTAGAATATGGAAAAAGGACACCTTTGTAAGTTGAATTTTTAAACCTTAATAAATTTGATCTTTGACTTTGTAAGGTTAGTTAAAGATCTTCATCAGGTTCATATTGAGTTCATAAGGCTGTTCTATAACTTTTTATAGTTTTCCAAATATCTTATTAAGGTTTAATGTAGTACTTTGTTAGTTTTATGGACTTAATAGGGCTTCTCTCAATACTTCATAAGGTATATAGTAACATTATAAGGTTATATATGCATATTTATAAGGTTAAATAAAGTAATTATTAAGGTTTATATACTTTATAAGGCTGTATATAATAGTTCTTAAGGTACATATAAAGTTCATAAATTCAACTACTTCATGAATTATGAGGAAATAAAATCATACATTTGTTGATATATTTTTTCCATTAATTTAGTCATCAAAAAAATTGGACGGGATTTGATTTGAGTTGAGTATGAAGAATAAAACCATGGTTGATCTATGGAATGAGGAATAGTAACTTCAAAACTAAAGGCTCCATGAAATAAATATTAATTCATGAAAACTTCCATTCCAACGTAGAATTAATTAAAATATCATGAATTTAATGAATTTTTTCAATTAAGGAAGTATCCCAAGTGTCTTGGAGTATTAATAGAGATTCATGATAGTTATTAAATGAGTTTAAATAAGAAATTTTAATACATAGATTCTATAGATTTCTTTAAATTAGGGAAGATCATGAACAAGATAATTATGAAAGATTTCCATATTAAAAATATAGAAAAACTATTCATGGAATTATACATGAATATAAAATAATAAAATGATTTATGGAATGATGTGATTGATAATTTAGAATAGAATCCAATAGTATTTTTTATTCAAGATCTATTGTATATAATTGATAAAAACTAAATAATGTTGACAAGCGTTTCATTTGTGATTTATGAATGTCTCTAGGTAAGATAGTTTGTTGTTGATCATATGAAGACTTGAAAATTAGGATTTAGAAGGCCAATTTTTATGAGAATGATCTTGTGTATAGCTTTATCATTCTCACATATCCAAATTAGAGGACCAACATGTATGTGATTATTTTTAAATTATTCTTGTAATCAAATATCCACTCACTAGAATCGTATCTATCTTTTGATATTGAAGAATATAGAGGAACACTAAAGATCATTTTCATATCAAGAGTAAGGTAACTTGTTAAAAAACTAGTGGTTCAATTATAAAAAATACCATATTTTTCTTATCTCTGTAAACATATTCATGGATTCATAAATCCCATATATTATATTATAATTAATAAAACTTAAAGATTCATCTAAGAAAACTACCCCTCTTATAATCATTTCAAAACTATAGTGGTAATATAGGCTTTGTAACTCTACCTAGTCTTAGAAAATACTAAGTTCCTATAACAGAAAAAAATTTGTAAAATCATTTACATATTTAAACTTTTACTTTCTATAATATTTGAGTAAGTTCTACAGACAAAAAAAAAAGAAAGGATTGGACTTAACCATTCATAGAAGTTTAATTAAAAATTGAGAAATTATTAAAAGTATTGCTGATTCACCCTCACCCCTTCTTAGAGGTATAACATGAACTGGGAACTTCTAATGGTGTCATAGCTGACCAGGTTTCCTCAAAGAACCTATTTTAGTCAATAGAGAATATTTTTTTTAATAATAGAGGAGTTTCTATTTTCAATATGTTTTCAAAAACATAAGTTTATCATTTCTCATTTATTAAAAACAATCTAAGTTTGTTTTATTCTCTCACATTTAAATTCATTTAACGTAAATTATCTAGATAGGAACCAATCACAACATAACTCACACTGAAATTTATTCCACTCTTTACTCTAGAAAATTTTAATCTTGAGTTATGCTCATACTTCGAAAATGCATGTATCACCATAATCATGTAAAAACTCTAATTTTTTTGCAACATGATACATTATTATTTTAATTATTCAAACTTTTTAAGGTGATTTTTAGTGGATAGGGTTTGGCGGGTAAATGAATTTTAAAATATAAGTCCAAAAGATATTTTTACCCTTAGATATAATTACATTAATTTTAAATTGGAACTATAATAAATACATCTCTCAATTTCACTTATAAGATATACAACACACACTTTTTTTTGGTGTGGTATGAACTATGAGTCAGAAAATAAATATAATTACTGATTTTATCATTATTCTATCTTTTCATTAAATATTTCTCTTTCAATGAAGGTGAGATGAAAAAGGAATATAGTGAATGAATGCAAATTCATTCCCTTTTATTATTAGTAGGTCCAAAATTCATAAAATAAGCATAACAAATAATTCAATATCATTTCGTTTTCCCCTTTATTTTCCTTCTTTTTCTATGAGAATATAATTATACTAGATGTAATAAAATACTTAAAAATTATCTTTCATGTTTATTTCTCTAATACCTAGAATTATTATACATTCCCCATACACCCAATAATATGTTTCTTCCCTAGGAATGAACATGAAACACCCCTTCCCCCAAAATAAAACATAAAATAAGTATGGAAATATATTACGATTGAAGGTAGTTAAATATAATGATCTTATAATGTGAATTGAACCTATAAAGAATTTTTGGGCTTATAAGGGATACCATGGGTTGATGTAATGGTATGGTGTCTTGTTAAAAATTTGGTCTTTCTAAAAACGTTTTTGAGTCTTATCAAGAAAATTTATGAAGGGGTATTTGGTATTTTTTATGTAAAAATATGCATCCTTGTTCTTCCAGTTGTCATCCATGTGCACTGGTTATAGAGTCTTCCTTGGTTAGAGTAATAAAGATACACCCCTTTTTAAAATGATTTAAAACTTCCATGGTATTGGTGGTAGGACGTATACGTTCTCTACTAATTTTTATATTGCAATGATGTCCACAGGTTATAAAACATGAACCTTAAGATATTTACTATCATTTTTTTTGATTTAATAATATATTGATAATTAAATATCATCTTGGAACCATTATCTTCATGAAAAAAGTTCCCAACTCCAATAACTCATATTTATCCTTAATAATGACCAATTTAATTATAACATTTTATCCTACATCCTCCTATAAGGCATCAAATTATGGTGTTTAACTTGAACAATTTAAATCAAGGAATTTTATATAAAATAAAATTTGTGAAAATTTAAACAAGGGTGAATTTAGATTGTATTCAACTATCATTAGGTTTTTATATAGAATGTCAAGGTTTTATACTACTATTGGTATAAACATGGAGATATTGGGTAGTGGGCATGCTTCTATAAGTTTCTCAATTTCCAATGTATTTACTTTATGAGAATTATGTGGGATATCTTCTACTATTGGTGGAATAGCCTATTATTCTTATACACTAACATATAACTTGGTGAAATATCTTGATAATTCATGGATTTACAAGGACAAGGGTTTATATATTTCAAGCCTTAATGTTTATATATTAAAATACATAACACATCTCAAAATATTATCCTCACAACTTAAATTGTAAATCCTCCAAACATTATTGGAAAAAATTCCACTTTTTCATTAAAATAGAACCCTTCCTCTTATAAATCCATTTTAAAATCCAAAAGAACATATTTGAACACAAGCTGTTTTTAGAGAATGATATGTAATGAAGTTATATATTTTTTAAATTTGGAAGTTTATTATTTTTTGATATATTTTTTGTAAGCATATTATGTGAAGGTGATTGTATCTCCCTAGAAATAGAACCAAATTGATGAGTGATATTTTTTTTTAAAAATATCCCTTTTAAAAATTATGTCGTATTTTTCTAGGCATGAACTATAGTGAAACATGACCTAGGATTGATCTCATAAGGAGTCCAATCATATTTTATGGACCCTAACATTAGTATCCCAGAGTTAGTGGTTACTTTATTACATTAGCATAAGATACAATCACATCCTAAAAGTCCAAAATTTAGTAGTCTTGGTAAAATAGAGACATACATGAAATTCACATTAAAATTGATAACATAATATATAAACAATGTTTTCTTTGAGAACACCATATTTCCCCTTAACATATCCACTCATATCAATCATAAAATACTTCCTGGTATCTTGGGGAAATAAAACATAAGAAATGGGTGAGCTCATATGCTCCGTAAGGGTAGGAATACAATGGAATATATCAAGAATAAATAATAATAATCAACATAGAAAGGTATAGAACTAAAATACATCACTTTTAAATAATAACTTTATCATAATATAGTAGGAATAAATGATGATAAATCAAATCCATATATATAATAAAATGAGATTTAAACTTATCCATGGATATTAAAACTAATTAAATAATCACATGGAAATTAATAAATTATCTCATAATGAGGGAATTCATAATTCCAAACATGTTAACCATACTTTCAAGGCCTTTAATAAGACAATTTAAACCTGTTGGTATAAACCTATTTAATTTTGTGAACTAATTTGTTTGATGAGACCTATCTATGCATCAAGAGGCTATCTATAACCGGAACTCACCCATCACTTACTAAGTATAATGCATTCCTCATATGAAAGGGGTGAAACATAATGAAAATAAATATTTGTATTGAAAAAATAATATATGAAATATCAATACTTATCCCAATCAAATGAACATAATTATAAACCATCCAGAGTAATATGGATAATGGTAATAAAATAGTACATCCTCAGTCAAACTGATCATAATGCATATAAATAAATAATAAACATGAAATCAATACAAAACATACCCATTGGGACATAAGTATAATAAAGTTTTGATGTGATTTATGGATTGAAATATCATAATACTATCATTAAAAACATTTTTGAGGAAAATAAAATTTCACTTTTCAATTCCATTTTATTAAAACTAAAATTTCACAAAAATATTTTGAAAATACTTTTCTTTGAAAATAACATTTGAAACTTATAAATTAATATTTAAAACATTGATTGGTCATGAAGGTAGACAATTCTATTCATAATATATATGTTAAAACAAATATTACTTGAATGTTTTTGTTAAAATCTAAACAACCATTATTTAGAAAATTACATGAAGATTCATTTCAAAAAAATTATAAAAATTATAACATGATTTATTTTTTTAGTAATTAATTTTTAAAATTTAGAAAATATTATTTTGAAAACATTTTTGAAAATAAGGGATTGTAGGAAAAAATTATTTAAATGAAAATAGAGAAATAAATTTATATTTTATTAAAAAAAACTTATCAATACACCCGACTTGGTTCCAGGACCATCGGTTTAACTAGACATGATAATGGATGGATATCGAGATTTCTATCCATTAACGAAATAACAATAAGGGGTTCACAAAAATCCTAAAAAGATGTCCTCAACCAGATATCATCCTCAAATAATGGCATAACTAGAATGAAAAATATTCTTGATTCCTATATTCATCAAGGGATTATTGACACCATCAAGTTATTGGCAGCTTTATTGGAAGCCATGGGGGAGTGTCATGCATTAGAGTTTCTAGAACAAAAACCTTATCCCAACTGGGATAGTTATACCCTACCACCACTAAATTTTGGGTGTCCTATGTTTATGATATTCAATGGTTTTAGAGCCTCAAAAAACATCCAATGCACTTCTGACCCATTGTGATCCCATGATGGGAACTTGTGAGGAACAAGAATCAGTGAAACTTAGATTATTTTTACAAACCCTTCATGGGTTGGCCTTTATATGGTACATTAGTTTTCCATCTAGGTCAATAATAGGATGGGAAAACCTCCACCAGAAGTTCCTATTTTAGTTCATCTCAATGCTACAAAAGGAAAAAATTAGTGGCCTCAAGAGTTTAAAAAATAAAATAAAATGATAGAGTATTGAATTTCAATACTATATAGAAAGGGTTGACCTACTTCATGAACCTAACACTTCCCTCGGAGGATATGCTTGCTCTCTGCATTGATAACCTTCACAAAAATCTATAAACACCTCTCATCCCTATGATGTATACTGGTGGATTTTTCAATTTCTCTTATATTTCCCAAAGAATTGAAGACTCCATACAAAATATCAAGCTTAAGTCTCAGATGACTCCATTTATCATGAAGGAAATAGAAGGAAAGGTGGAGGAAATTTCTGTCACACTTAATCCAACCTCTACAACTACTCCATCTTTAAAACATGAACCATATCATGAATAACCCCCTTCATGTCAACAAAAACCCCCACATCGACATGATGAGAGGATGTGACCAAGGATAAATCAATTCGAGTAGTAGAGGAATAAAGTTTCTCATTCTGATATGATCAAGTCATTGGATATTTTATAGATGTTATGGATAATGATTTACCTTTAATTCTAGATCCCAAGAGGTATGACTCGGTAGGTCTTGATGACAGAACATTTTATTTCTCCTTTCACCGGATACTTGGACACACCATTAAAGAATTATTCATATTTAAAGAAATCCTATAAAAAATAGTATATTCTAGATAAGTAAAGTTGGTAATTCCACTATAATAAGTGGTGTATGTTTCTACCATCTCCCTCAAGGAAGGAGGTGAATGGAAAGAAATTGTTAATATAAGGGCACACAAGTTTGATAGTTAGATGACTAGGAATAAAATCAACCGAACTCATGGTATTCTATATGAATATCTGAAACAACCAACTATGCCCTCCACCACTTCCACTGCAAAACAACAAACGTCATCAGCCACAAAAACCTCCATAATACAGACTTTAAAAAAGAGGTATGGGTAGACTGACAAGAAGTAAGTTAAGGAAAATGAACCTATATCAAGGCCAATGTTGTCTTTGACACTCTCTAATTTAATGACCTCATATTTGAAACAACAGGAACCAACCCATTAAATGGCACAACTAGATATGGTTAGTTAGGATAAGTCATCAACATATGTGGAGTTATTCTTTAGTTCCATTAATTTCATACATTTAATGGATCCCTTACCTGATGATGAGTATGAATATAAACCCAATTTCCTCACATCCAATTGGGGAACCATATTAAGAGACTATATGAGATGAGGATACATTGGAAGGTGTAACCACCGAAGCATCCAGACTTCTAGCCACACCCCCTCTCAGAATTTCAATGTTGTAGAAACTTGTAGATGATCCATTGAGTGAGTTCTCTATGAATAAGAAAATCCTCCCGTATCATCAAAAATCCACCCTGACCCTATCAGTCTAGAATATCAGTCAAAAGAGGAACAAGTGTCAAATCACCCCTAATGGGTAGGCAAGCCTACCCAGACCAGCCTTTAAGGGATAAGAGTGTCACCAACTACTATCTTGAGTGATGATCCATCTAGCCCAGATTTTCTAGATCCTAAAGCACCTCTGAATGAGCATCACCACCTAGGGATGTGTAGGTATTTAGACCAAAAATATGAAATCCTGAAATAGTTATCCTTAGTACCATCCAAGATATCTATCCAAGATTTCTTGATTTTTTTTAAAATACCTCAGGGAAGTACTCATAGAGGATTTTTTCATCCCTTAAGAGTTTGAAGCTGAGGTTGTTACTGTTATGTTCTATTGGACATAGACTAATCCTGCATAGTTCCATGAGGTTATCTCCTTCATAGATCAAGATGGATATTCCATTATACCGGGAAACATCAGATCCTTTATGTTACAAGTAGGATAAATGGTGTTGATGTTTGAAAATTCTTCATTGATAATGGTTCTTCAGTTAACCTCATTCCAGTAAAAAAACTCAACCGGTTTGGCTGAAATGAGGAAAACCTAGGGACTTTTTCCACAACATTGCAAGGATATGAAAAAAGTGATAAAAATAGATTGGTCTAGATTAATCTCAAATCCTAATTTTGAGAACTCATAGCTGAATCATAATTCCTAGTGGTTCTGAAGAACCCAGCCTTTAATGTATTGATAGGAAGGACCTGATTTCATCAACATGTGACAATCCTATCATCCCGCCATAAATACATATAATAATGATTTAATAAAAAAATCAGTTTTTAAACATCGATAAGGCCCCATTAAAATTATAATGGTTCCCACTACATCAGCATAAGAATCTATCTAAAGAAAGGGAAACAACACCTGGTCAATGGTGTTTCTTAGGTTGCTGCTCTGAATGGTCTGGAAATGATCCCAACCAACCCATTTAAATAGATAAGTGAATAATACATACATTCTATCCCTACAGCTCTAGGAATTCCATGCCCCACTAGCTGAGGTATAAGTGGTTGTCAATCATTCAAAAAAGATGAATAAAATCCTTCACTATCACTCAATCTGTACCCTACTAAGTTTCAAGGAAACCCCATGTTGTCATCTAGGTCATAGGAAGTTGCTTCATATTTCAAATATCAAGATATTGAATCCTCTCTCGACTCTGGAGGACTTATCCAAAGACTTTATTCCTCAATGGAACAAGATAAATAATATTAAGAGGAGGAAGAATAAGTTATGTAAGACCTTAGGGATTCTCATCAAACATTTGAGGTGGGTGTCTCAACCACCGTCGATGATCTTAGGGAAAGAAATCAGTGTATAGAAGAAGACTCATGACCACCCTAATTAGTGAATCCATGTATTCTGAAGGTAAAAAGGTATATAACTCCTTAGTTAAGTAGAATTGGTATTTATTCACCTATAAAAACACAAAAATTCTAGTAAATGATCTAGAGGTATCTACTCACCACCTGGGATTACTATAGAACCATCGAGGCTATAAACAGGTAAAATAAGAACGCACCTCACACATGCTTCCGAAATTGAGGCTATAGTTGACGTAGTCATTAGATCAAACTTCATTTTAGATGTACAATAACCGAAATATATGGATAATTTCATCCATTTCAAGAAGAAGAATGGGAAATTTTTTGTTTTCATCAATTTTAGATATCACAAATAGCACTGCATGAAGGATGATTTCCCATTCGATTACGGAACTGCTGATCGATGAAAAAACTGGATATCAAGCCCTCTACTTCATGGATGAATATTTGGGATAAAATAAAATATGAATCACCTAGGAAGATGAATAATAATCCCCCTTCAGGCCCAAGAAGTTTTTTTTTCTATTGGGCAACTACCTTTGTCTTAAGGAATTACAACACTATGTACCAACGTACTATGAATCGCATCTTCAATCCCCTCTTCAGAAAGTTTTTCAAATGTTATGTTGATGATATAGTGGTTAAAGCTCAACAAAACATGAACCACTTGATGGATCTTTAAATTATATTCAACAAATTGTGATATCAGAACCTAAAAACAACCCCTTTAAAGTTTTATTTTTTTGTTACCTTAGGGAAATTCCTTAGGTTCTTCATACACCATCATGGCATAAAAGCCAAAACTGAAAAGGCAAAGGATATCACCAGCATGTATCCTCCTTGAAACCTAACATATTTGATAATAATTCAAGGAAAATTGTCTTAAAATAGGTGCTTTATATCCAAACTCGTGGGAAAATGTCTTTCCTTCACCAGGTTGATGAAAAAGGGGGTTACATGTCATTGAACTAATGATTTTTAGGAATAATTCATGAACCTTAAGAAATATCTCTTGATTCCAATAGTGTTGATGTCACATATAGAAGGAACGATACTTATTTTGTATGTGGCCTCTTTATAATGATCGTCGGGGGTCTTACTCACTAAAAAGAATGATTATAGCAGTGAAATTAACCTTTAATATTTTAGTCAAACCATGATTTAAATCGAGACTCGTATTACGATATCGAGAAGAGATGTCTAGAACTAATATTTTCAATCTAAAAACTGAGGAACTACTTGTAGATTCATATTGTTTATTTGGTCTCTTGTATTAAAACACTCAAATACGTTCTCATTTGTTTGATCTTAACCAGATGCCAATCACGGTGGGTGGTCATCCTATAATAGTTTGATATTCAATTTGTGCCTTCAAAAGCCTTCAATTTCTAGGCATTTGTAGATTTCTTGTAAGAGAAACCCTCAGCAGAAATGACATCATTTTATATTGAATTAAACAATGAAGAGGTCTTATCTATTCAAAAGGGACCCTAGATATAGGAGATGAATTTTCAAAGTGCATCAAGAAGACCAAAAAAATAAGAGGATGGAAGAACCCAGGCTCAAAAAAGTGGGGTTGGGAGTCATACTCATTTCTACAGCAAAGGAAGTCCTACTATAATCCTTAATTATACTAGAAGGGTTCATGAACAATGAAGTAGAATATCAAGCTCTCATTTTAGGGTTAGATTTTTCACTTTAGGTACAAGTAAATTACTTGACGAAAAAGGAAAATTCCAATGTGGTCATTAATAAGGTTGACAATGATTATACTATCAAAAAGGAAGATTTGATCCCCCTTATATGCTACATTTGACGAAAAAATGGAAAAATTCCCTCTGTAATTAACATTAAATCACATACCACGGTCACAAAATTCACAAGCCGATGCACTAGAAAATGGATCCATAGCTCAAGTATATCTAGAGTGGTATGACATAGTCATCAGCATTGCACACTTTGGGATGGTCTTACCATTCATTGAAGCCTACACAGATGAGATCAATGAATATAGTCCCATACCCAATCATATGGTACTACAAATTTCTAGGTAAAACCCATTGTGGACTATCTTTAATATAGATAATTACCTCTTGAATGACCTGATTGAGAGAAAATAAGAATATGGGAAATTAATTTTGTTCTATATGAGAACACGAATCACCAAAAGTTCCTCTAAAAGTGGAGAATTTATGGGGGTCCTTATCAGGTGAATTGATAGAGAATAGACCACTATTTTCATGAAGGAAGCGTACATAGGATCTTGTGGAACTCACCAGTCAAGAATAAATATTTATCACTAAATATGAAGGCTTAGGTATTTTTGGACCACCCTAATGTATGGAAACACTAAATTTCCCAAAAAGTGTAATTCCTACCAAGTTCATGACTATAACACCCTGAGATTTTATGAGAAATTTTATTTTTAATTTCATTGATGTATTGTGTTGTAAGCTACACCAAAATTAGCTTTCTCTATATGCAACACTGTATTAGATTGTATTATATGCAAACACTATTCTTGGCTTGTGTTGCACACAAGAGCAACCTTGCTCAATAGTGTGTGTTGTACGCAATACTGAGTTTCACTAAACAACGATATATTATTATAATATTATTATGAACTATCCTTTATGAATAGTAGTAACTAAATTTTGAATTTTATGACATTATAATTCATCTTACAAATTTTATAGAATATGATATGAGAACAAAATAATTTTTTTTGGGTAAAATATGTATTTTTCAAAAAATGTTGTTTTACCACCTTTTGATGGAGCACCCACTTTAGATCTAGTTTTTGACACGTTTATAAATTCAATTTGATTAAATAAACTTATTCATTTCAATAAGGTTATAAAAATTAACTTTGGATAATATTTTAATATTTTTATGTGAACTTTCATATTTTGATGAATAGTAAAAATATGCTATGTTTTAATTAAAAACAACTTTTTTCATCAAGATAATTTATATGGTTAAATTATAATATTTAATGCTTTTAAATTATAAATAGAATATATTATTACCATTTAATATAATTTATGTCATTATCATTAATTTTACACTGAATTCATAGGTAAAAACAATTAAATCTTTTGCAATTTTTTAACTTTTAAAACCTGTTTTCTCAATAGCAAGATTAATTTTAAATTAAATACTAACACTTCTATGTTTTGAATTTGTAAAAATGGATTCCATATTTGGTATCAGTAGGTCAAAATTTTTCTAATATGATACTTTTTATTTTTAGACATTTTGAATAGTAACTACGGTAAATTTTATTTACTACAGTTAAAGGTAAATCGGGTAATTAAGGGTGAAAATAAGATTATAAAATTACCCTAACACCTTAAAAATTTATATTTTATGAATAAAAGTAGACCCATATTACCTAAGGGTTGGAATAGATTCATTTTATGGACTTTTGATCATGAAAAGGATATAATTATTATTAAAACCAATGAAAGTGACAACATGTCACTCTATTATATCTTATAAGTGTAATAATTTTAATTTAGTTATAAAATTCATAGGACTTAGAACCTAAATAGTCAACAAAAATATAATAAAATTATCTACATAATGTGAATTTATTTATAATTTTTAGAGATTAAATAATTATCATTAATGGTGACACAATAATGATGTAGAAATTATTTTATTGATTGAAATATCAAATAAATGGATTTAAAAATATTAAAATAAATATTATATGAACAAATTACTATGCTCCATGAATTTTTTTATAAATATTACATGTTAGGAATCTATTAAATACTTTGGTTCGAATATATATTCTATGTGGATTTTTTTAAAATTCAAATAATTGAATAGTGTCAAAATAAACACTGTTGATATTTTATAAAAATAACATGTTATTAAATTGTTTAGAAATCACAAAAATATTTAAAAATTAAAAATTTAAAATTATATGGTCTAACATGTAATAATTTATCTAATTATGGAAAATTAAAAACACATAAGTACGTATTTATAACAATTTAAAAATTAGAATATTATTACCGCAAATAAAATTAAATAGATTAAATAAGGATAAATCAAAATGATAAGGTTTAAAATAAAATCATAACATGTCTAAATTTGATTGGTTGATGATATTACAACCCTATATAACCTAATATCTGAATTTTAGTCACTTTGGATGTTTTTAAGTGGGAGTTTAGTTTATTATAATTTAATATTTCGGAGGTTTCCAAAAGTGCCCCTCTCCTCTCTTATAAAAGGGCACATCCTCCCTCTCATATTCACAATATTTTGAGCCTTAAATCTTGGTGAAAAACTTCCCATTTCCCTTCTCAAATTATCTATAAACATACTAGAGGTCCTGGTCTTTTTCAAATACCAACTTTAGTGTCCTAAGAGGAGGTTTAGAAGAGGCACATCAAAGAAGAGGTAATATCCTTTACCGAATCATTCAAATTTATTTCTTCTTCTACATCCTCTTCTTTATTTTTTTCATTACAAAGTAATATCATCAGTATCAATAATGTAATGATATGTTATTATAAATATGAAACAAAACCATTTCACCTTCTATCCATCCTATGGAAAACGAAATCACCGCGCGTGCGTACGTACGACCTACCGTCTCCACGCCGTGGTGTAATCTATTTTTCCACCACCACCTTACTTGGATGGGTATAATGGTGGAAATAATAAATATATATGCTTATTATAACATGATTATAATTATGATATATTATATCATCCACTCCAATTACATTCAATAATTATGGGAACGATATCATCGCTCATGCGTACGTACAAATTACTGTCTCCACAATGCGGTGAGATTCATTCTCCATGTTAACCATACAATAATGATTATAAAGTATATATAATAAGTAATCATGAAATATATGACATAATAATGCTACTGGATTTATGTATATAAATATATATATATTTAATTTACTTCTATTCAATTTATAAAGGAAACTAAAACAGCATTCATGTATACGTACAGTCTACCATCTCCATGAACGGTGTATTTAATTTCATTAATCTATCTATTATATACTTATATATATACTGAATATATATGAAATATAAATCATGTTTTAAATTCTGGAAGTAAGTAAATCATGATATAAGTAATAATAATATCAAGAACAACAATTCCAAACACGTACGATAAATGAAACGATTTTACCCAAAACTCTGCTTTAACATGGAATTGACAAATGAACGGGTAATATAAAGTCGTTAGTGAATCATATATGATATAATAAATATTATTATGGTTTTGTTACAAGTTAATATTATGTTTAAACCCACTATAATGTAATCTCAGACACATACAAAAGAAATTGGACAAAAGGTAAGGGATTATTTCGTCTCACTTTTATTTCTGTGAGACATATGCTTTAATCACCAACTATTTCTTTTGTTTGGTGTTTATGATTACCATGCATGTTTTCAGATTTTTATTATGAAGGATATTATATTTAAATATTTATGTAATTTTATTTATTTTATGAAATGTATGATTCCACTGATTATAATTGGTAAGGGATAACTATTCCAATCTCGTTCTTATCCGAGATTGTTTTTTAAGTATTTACTAGGGTTATATTTATCATCCATGTCTATGTTTTATAAAAAATATTTTCATAAAATTTTTACTATTATTCCATGTATTTTTAAAGTCATGTTTACCTCTTTTTTACTTTTACCACATGGTATAGAAGGAATTTTTCTTTTGTTTACCATACGAGGTACTTTTTCACTTTTCCGGCAAAAGTATGAGAAGAATGTTTTTTAACTTATACGGCATGAACGGATTTTTACAGTTTCATAACGCCTTATTTTCATAAAGATTCCTCTACACGATTTCATGATTATTTTCATTAAAATTATTTTCTTTTAAAATTTCCTGGAATTTTGTGAAAAGAGAGTAATTTTTAAGAATAAAGGATATTTTCCTCAAGAATCAATTTCAAGTGTTTTATCAAAACTATTTTCCATCTAAGATGAAATTATTTAGTATGTTTATGTTTCAAGAATAATGTCTCTATTATTTACATGGTTTGATTTTTCTTATGTTGAAATGATATCCATTTGTTTTATATGTATTATGTTATGATGGTATGATGGTTATGAAACCCATATTATTCTTTATGTTTTGACTAATAATTTATGTTTATTTTGTGGCACACAAAAGAATGATTTCATTATGAGATAAGTGGGACCTATATATCCCTCCAATTCATTGGGTAATGATATATATCTCATGATATATACAAGGATGAAACGACAAGTAAACACGGTTCCGTAATACAGGGCTGGAACGATAAGTAAACCCAGTTCAGTAATGGACTTTTTCCACTATAATGGTCTTGGCAGCAATGCCTTAGCTACTATTGAAATCATATCATGTTCTTAATGGTTTTATATAATTACATGTTTTATTCCCATTCTATTTTATCATGATTGATGTTCCTTTATGATTTATGCCTTACGTACTTCCAAGATTTATTTCCGAACTCAATATTTTGATGTTTAAACTTTATGTTCATGTTTTTTTAAGTTCAAATGTATATGGTTTGTCTTATTTTCTCCATTCTTAACCTTACTGAGCATTTTAGCTCACCCTTTATATTTTTTCTTTTCCCTATGATATAAATAATGGTTTTAGTTAAGAAAAATAAAGGGGAATATCTTTATGGGAGACGTTAAAGATCTTTCACCATGATTAGATGATTATGTTCTGAGTTTCCAAAGATACTAAACTATTACGGTCCTTGGGTATCTATTTTTGTTATGTATTAATTATTTCTAAAATTTAATTTACTTTCCATGTATTTCAAGATTTGGGTCTCTACAATGAAAACTTCATTCACCAAACCCCAGAGTTACTTCACACAACCAAATACTCCCGGGTATTTTCTATATTGGGAATGGACATCATGGGACCATACCCTACCTCCATGGCCAAGCAGTTCAAGTTCATTATTACTATAACTGTCTTCTTATCCATGTGGGATGAAGCTATACCCCTCAATGAATTCATATAAAGAAACATTTTAAACTTCATGAAAGACGACATCATCACCATATTTGGTGGCCCTTATACAATATAGATGGAAAATATCCCCAATTTCTATTCTTCTGAATTTGAGAAGATATATTAGGAGTGTGACATCAGGTCAAACCAATCATACCGCTACCACATAGAACATAACCAAAAAATAAAGGCCTTAAATAAGATCCCATTGAATATACTCTAAAAGATGGTAAATAAGTATAAAAAGTCATATTTGGACTAACTCCTGCTTGACTTGTGGTCTTACCAAACCATAACCCTTACTCCCACATAGGTGACACCATAATCATTATTATACAGGATAGAGGTGGTCCTTACCATAGAAGTTTAATGTTCCTCACCCCGAATATCCATATACGATCAGTTATATATGAATGAGAAAACCCAGAAATTGTTGGATAAAATGGAGCGATTGGATGAGAAAATATTACATACGTTACATCATTTAGAATTCCATGAAAACCAGATCACATGAGCCACTAACAAAATGGTTCACCTATGATATTTCTTCAAAGGAGATATGGTGTTGGTCTTCAGGACTGCAATTATACTCAGAAATATACCTCTGAAATTGGAACCGAAACGGGAGGGAACTTATGCCATACATAATATATACTCCAATAGAGCATATTCTTTGATTTTTATGGAAGAAAAGCTCACCATGGCTCCCACCAATGAAATGTACATGAATAATTATTCCATGGAATGACATGACACCTTAGTCTTAATTTCATGATATTAAACTGCATGGTAGAACATCCTTATCACATGAAATTAAACTACATGGTATATTTTCCCAAGGTGCACGATGTTAAATTTGAAAATCATTCTTTGTCTCATGACCTTAAAAATAACAACATTATTGTATAGGTCGCAAGATAATAAATTTCATGACATAAACATCCTCACTGCAAGACATTAAAATTCATGAGAATCATCATTTCAATCGATGATTTTCCAAAAATAAGATAGATATGTGTGGGATAAAGATGAAATTCTCCTAATCCCACTTGAGAGTCAGATCCATGTATGGAGTCTCTTATTCAAGAACTAAGTGTGTCTTGATTCTTGTCATCATAAAACACATTGTGGTGCCCATACCTCTATTAATGGGCCATGTCGCAATAATCCTTTCCTTCCATGTAAGGTGACCCATGTCTGTCCCATAAGATGTTAAGCTTTATTATTCATCAAGAAATACCCATTTCTTGATTCTCATTATAATGAGATATGGAGTGATGCCTGAGACCTATGTCCTAGACCCAGACGTGAAAAATGAAAAAATTCCCCCTCTTTATATGGGTTAGGACTACATAGAGAGTTCCCATATAGAGCTATGTGTGGCTTGATTATTATCATCAAAAGATATATATTGATTCCTATACCCCTTATGTTAGGCTCAAACAAAAATTTCCATTTATCTATAAGATTATTTTCTTACTAGCCTTTGGCCTCATGGCCTCTTTTCACAATGGGGTTGTGTTTCTATCTGGTCCAAAAAATCATCCTTCCCCTAACTACAACACATAATCATCCTAATCGCATGACATTAAACTGCATGGTACATAATCCATGTTGCAAGATAATAACTAAATAACACCAATGTCCTCATTATATAAAGTTAAACTGCACCTCACCATAACGTTCTCACCCGAGAGGAAATCTCCCTTGAACTAGATCACATAAAATTCCATATTCAATAACTATGAATGGATTTATTCTTATCCACATAGGTTATATATCGACACCTAGATTTTACATCCTTGTTCAGCCACCCCAAAAGTAAAAAATTTCCCCTCCATGTGTACGGGTCAAACCTACACAAAGATATTTTCATCAAGAACTATGAGTGGATTGATTAATATACACATAGGATATATAGTGACACGTGAATCTATAATATCATGTCCATACATGATGAAGGATAAAAATTCCCACCTCCTTATGTATGGGGAAGATCTGCAAAGGGAGTTTTTTAAGAAATACGTATAGCTTGATTATCACTCTAATGACATACGTGGTCATGCCCAGATCTTCAATCCCAGTGTATCCACCTCAAAATAAATATTCCCCTATCATTCGTGATGGATTAAACCTTTTACACCCCTTCAATTCCCTCAATGAGCATAGCTCACGTGGGATTAAGAGTTTTTGTAAGGGATTCCCCGTTTGGTCTAGGAATTTCAATTCACGTCAGGGTTTCTATGGTCCTGGTCACAATACCTTAAAAGGAATAACAAATGTCCTTCCCACATGATGTTTAACTATATAGTCAAGGAGAGTTTGAGAACTACATACTTTTATATTCTTGTTATCACATGATACATAGTGACACCCGATTCTTTAATATTTGGTCTAAACATAATATTTCCTCTTCAGATCAAGAAAACTAAATCCTTTTTACATGACATTAAACTGCATGGATCTTCAAGAACTATACGTGGATTGATTCTCATTTTGATGAGATACAGAGTGATTCCTAGACATCATATAGTAGTCCAATACATAGGGTAAATACAAAAATGTCCTCATCTTATTTATACAATCATATATCTATGTTGGAGATCTCAGATTTGGGTTCCCCCTTTAGGGATATATCAAGGAAACTAAAAATGTACCCCCTAGAGGTGAATTATATCTATATAGGGAACTTCACACTCTATGGTCCATCATGGTCTGAATGTTTCTTTTGTATCCAAACACATTCTTCTAATACATCATACTCTGAATCCCATGCAATTTCGGATCCCCATAATTTTCCTTTGGCCATAAAAAATAGGGGGTTAATGTCCTAAGGATACCTTTGTTTTACTATTCACAATATTCCCTAGCTAGATATGCATAATTTTCCCACAGTAAAGTCCTGCTGACCAAAGTAGAATTCATCCCCAAGAGAGACCTCTTTTATATTTATAAGCCCCAAATATATTTCTTCCCCATATCAATTCTTTTGATATGAGAAACCCCATAATCATGGTTCATACATTATTTCCCCCTCATTACCAAGGCAATTTATAACATCCTAGAATGATGATACTCCTATTACTCATTGTTTCCATGACATATGTTACAAGCTGTATGATATAAAACTTCAAGACCCCATGTCATCCTTATGCATGATGTTAAACTACATGGATGATGTCTTAATTTTATGACACTAAACTAAATGAAGTTTAAAAATAAAAGTGGATTGGTTCCTACCATTTCAAGATACATAGTGTCACTTGGATCTCTAATCCTGGATCCATCCATAGAAAGAGTTAGAAAATTATCCCTCTTTATACATAGGTCATACCTACATAGGGAACCTTCCCAGAACTATGTATGGATTGATTTTGATCATTTTGAGATACATAGAGACGTTTGGACCTAATAACTCAATCTCAAATATAAAAAAAATAAAGGAAATGAAGAAAGATAGAAAATACTCACTTCTTATGTATGGGTCAAACCTATGTAAGGGAAACATTTCTACCCATTCTCATAAAATTTTGACATGAAATACTCCCTACATATTAAGGTACAATCCTTTCATAGACCAAAATCTATGCCTAGGGAAGTATGAATCTCCACAAACCTCCATGGACATAAAAAATGGAGTGTCAATGTCATGAGGAAACCTTTGTTTGACTTTACACAATATACCCCAGTTGTATTAGAAAAAGTTTCCCACATAAAAGTCCAGTCAAACTAATGAAAATTTGTCTTTAGGAGAGATTTTTCGTACCTTCATTTTCCACAATGAATTTTTCATCCCATATCATGCATTGGATTCAAAAACCAATTGATTATATCTTACAACCCTCCCCTTTCTGCCTAAAATGATGAAATATTCTTAGTGAAATTTCCTTGAAGAGGGAAAATCATTTATCCTTTGTCAAAGCTAAGTGACCTTAAATTGTAGCCCTTGAATTTACACACTTTAAGTCATAAATTGAATGGTACATTTCCTAGTTGCATGGAATTAAACTATTCCATACCTCATCCCTTCTTTACGCAATAAAAATTATTTTAGGGGTGGTTTATCATTCCTGGCTAGTGCCAATACAGATTCCATCATCATTTTCATACATCATTCCCTTGACAATACACCCTTTGTGGTATTGAGAGATCCTATTTTTTCAAAAATTACCTGACCATACGAAATGGAGGGTTAGTGTCCTGAGGAAAGCATTATTTGACTATGAACAATATTCCCCTGTTGGATATGAATAAGTCACCCAAAAAAGGCTTATCAAACAAAGGAAAGTTCATCCCCACCAAAGGCCTCTTCTATATCCGTACACCCTAAATACATCATGCTGTAAATTATTCTTATGTTTATTCATTGTGTACTTTCTCCAGTCATGTATCAGATTTAAAATTCATAACACTAGGGTAAAAAAATCCCCCATTAATGTCTGATAAATATTGGGACATTCTTAACCAATAATCCCTGCTTCAATTATTATCCCATGAGTCATAGTCAAAGATGTTTTACATAAATCATCAGTTTCATTATTCAAACTTTTAAGACATTAAAATACCCACGAAAAGAGTCAAGGTGCTCACTATGTTAAAAACCCATTAATGGATCACAAGGAAAAATTAGTGGACTAAATTTCTAAAACTATTATTTACATGGTTTAGGAAATAATTGAGTGATCAAAAGAAAAGGAAAAATAATTATTAAGTCAAAATCCTACAAAGGCTGGCCTAAACAAAAACCAAGTTATGTACGCTAAGACCATACCATAGTGGACATAGTAAAAATTTAGGATGATAATAGGAAAGACAAAAAGTTTTTAAGGATTTCAATGCAACCCTAAAAATAGTAGAAACTATGATCCCTAAGTCCCTCAGCTTTGGAAAAAATTATATAAATAAAAAATCATGTCAAATTAAGTATCCTAGATTGTGATTGAAATTGATATCCATTAATGAAAAAATTGAAGTCATCTAAGAGAATATATTTCAAATAAAACTTCATGTTATGAGGAATAAACAATAAAAAAGAAAGGAATATAATATGGTATTGGAATTAAAGGGGGAATATGTTTTCATTTAAATGAGGAAAAAGAAGGAACATCCACAACTTGGATCCTCTCCATGTGAGAAGAAAATTGTGATTAAAAAAGCTTGATTAGTGGATTTAAAAAGTTAAACTAGTGATTGATGTGAAAATTCTATGGCTAAAAGGATATAAGATAAGTTATAGTCTCAACATTAGAATGAGACCACAGTTCCTCCACATTTTTCACCGCATCCAGTCTTACATTCTCAGCCTCCTCCACCAACTATTTCCCTTCATCAACAACTACCTCTGTATGATCAAATTATCTCTTAAGATGATGTAGTTCCTAACTGTGCCAGACCACCTCTTGATGAATCCTCTTTGCTGAGGTCTTATTATTTGTAACTTCTCCACATTTCCTCACAACTACCCCACCAAGATCAACAACTACATTAAGAAGGATATTTCTGGCTGTGGAAAGATGGTCCATAGACTCTGTGTTTGAAAGAAGATAATGGAGTGTGCTAGTCCTATCCTAGGAAGCAATCAAATATTTTAATATTTTATGAATGGACTGATATTCAAACCCCCCATACCTAAGAAATGAAAACAGGTGAAAAAATTTGGGTATTTAGGACATCATGTTTTCTAAGGGGTCAGAGAATTCAGATTCCATACATCTTTCCATATTTTCCAATGCAAAACATGAAGGTCGTCCATAACATCCTAGTCTGACTCGAAATCTCTCATGGATGGAAGAATATATTTAGAAATAAGTTCCACTAGGGAGGGTATTTACTAAAAAACCTCAACATGGATTGATTCTACAATAGATGACTCCATTACAATATCAACTGGTGGGAAGATCAAAGCACCGAATTCAACTATAGAAACTTGTGGCTATAATTTTGGAATTAGAAGCCTAAAGTAGTCACCACCTAAACACTAAAATAAAAAGGAATTAATGGAAGCATTGATAACTCACCTCCACTTTCTAGACAACTGATATCCCTTACCACCATTGTATCATCATCACTTGAAAAAAATAGATGCAATATCCTCCATCAATAGGTTGAATTCAGTTTCTTCTAGAGACCCTCGTGGTACAAGAATGTGGTCAGTTAGGTTTTTGGTCACCAAAATATCACTTTTGGAAACTATGATTGTAGGAATAATCATCAAAAAATTGGGAGTGATAACATATTCTAACTCCCCATGAGACTGAATCGCTCCCCCTTTTGTGGTGGTTCTCCTGAAAGAGGCAGTATGAATATGCTAAAAAAGAACATAAACCCCTTAAGAGACCCATCCTAATATGGTATAATTAATTTTATTATGATGGATCAAACCCCTATTGTTAAGTCAATAATAGGTTTTCCTTATAACTTTTCCATTCCTTCATACTTGGGGAGATTGTTGAGTCATCAGGGTTTCCTTATGACTTTACAATTCCTTCTTGTTTTGAAAATCACATGCACCTTTTCTCAAGGTAAAACTCTTTTACCCTATGTTTTACCATTATAAGGAAAAATTTCCTTCCCCATGGAAATTTATCCTTACCACGTTTTATTGTTCATATCCTAAATTTCCTAAGTGTAAAATTTGGTATGAAATCAAAACCTCAGAATCCTATAATTACATAGATATGAAGAATTCTGTTTTAGGATCCAAATTCTCAGAATTATGGTTACGAACACTTCTAAGTTCTGACTCTGAATTCTGAATCAGAATTCTGGATACGAACTCTTCAGAGTTCTGACTCCGAATTCTGAATTAGAATTCTGGATACGAACTCTTCAGAGTTATGACTTCGAATTCTGAATACGAATGCTGGATACAAACTCTTCAGAGTTCTGACTCCGAATTTTGAATACTAATTCTGGATACGAACTTCTGACTCTGAGTTCATTTAATTCAGACTCCGATCTCTTATGAGTTCTGACTCCGAATTCTCATGAACTATGAATCTAAACTTTGTAAGTTCAGGATCCGAATTCCTATGAATCCAGATTTTGAATTTCCTTGAAATTCAGACTTCAGAATTCTATAGAATTCAGGTTCTGAATTCCTAGAAAACAGAATTCGAATATCCTTTTATTATAGACTCTAAATTCAATTTTTTCTTAGACTCCAAAATTTCATTTTCTTACATTATGAATATCAGATTTTAGTTATGCTTAGACTTGTTTTGTTATAAAATGATGTCGTGCTTTCAATTACTCACTAACTGTTGTTTGAGTGAAACGTGTATAGGTCCCACTGAAATTCAAGAAAAAATATGACTGTTGGAGGTGGGATCTGACCGTTGAAGTCATGCCTATAAATTGGAGCTCATTTGAAAGAGCTCAGAATTTTTTGGAACTTTAGCTTTGACTTTTGACAAAGTGATGTTGAAGTGATTTCTAGAGAGAGATGATCTTATAAAATCTCAGGCTTTGTGCATAAAGTTTTGAACTGCTTGTTCAAACTTTTCTTCGTGAATATTTTCTTAGTGCAGAGGTTCGATTTCCTTGAAATCAGAGACTTCGGGTTGTGAAGTCAGAGGTACCGATTTCCTTACAAATTGAGGTCTTGTGGGGATAGAAAGACAGATACTGATCTTTGGATTGAGGGCTTACCTAGGTTTGGGTAAGACAAACTTTCTTGAAAGTATATATAAAGGGACCTCTTATCCAGGGTTATTGGATACCCTCTTATTTTGGTTAAAATAGTTACTACTTGTTACTTATAGTATTTTGTTTTCCGCTATGTATTTTAGTTGTTGAGGAGAGTATAACTTTAATATAATTCCTTAAACTTATACTCTGATTTTATAGGATTCTATACGCTTTAAGGTAGAATCTTATTTGGTGTAAGCCTTTGTTATGTTTCATTTCCAGAATCACTTTTCCTGAATCAAGTAAGATAATAGAGCTTAGTGGTGTTGTGAATTTTGGTTATTCAAAATTTCCTTAAGGATTTTTTTAATTATACAATTCACCCCCTCTTATATTTGAGAATATGATTAGTATCATATCGATCCTACATTTGGTATTATAGATTATATCACACTCACATAACATCTCAATAATTGGTATTAGAGGTTGGAAACCTCATATCCTGTACCAATTCAACAATTGGTATCAGAGGAGGTGACCTATGAATTAATCTCATGATTAGATTCAGAATATATTTTTTCTTCTCATTACTCTCAGAGTTGAATTTCCAGATTCATATTTTTTTGAACTCGTATAGTTCAGATTCATTTTTGCTTAGAGATACACTTGTTCTATATTTTCCTTGATTAGGAATATTTTCCTTTTTTACAAACTTTTTCTATTAACAAGTTTTTGTGGAAAGAATCTTCTTTAAGATGGCAGGAATCAATGTTGGTTCCACAGACAATCTCAATCCAATTAGACCACCTATCTTTGATGTAAATGATTATGAATACTGGAGAGATAGAATAAAGAATTTCATTATCAATACTGGTGTTGATAATTTTGTTATTCTTACTGGAGGATATACAATTTCTAACAAAGAAGTTAGTACCTTCACCAATCAAGAAAAGCATGATTATCAACTGAATTATAAGGTACACAATACTTTTATTTTCTCCATGACTAGAAACATATATAGCCAAATTTCATCCTGTGAAGCATCAAATTGTATATGGAGGAAACTTGAAGTTACTCACTTTGAAAGTTCCATAGTTATTGAAACAAGAAGAGCCATGATTAGAGATGAATATTAGGGTTTCTTCTTTCCTTACGGAGAACCCACATGTAAGGTGCAACAAAGATTCATGACTATTGTGAATATTTTACTATCCATGGGTGAGAAAGGATTAGATGATAAAGATCTTGTTGATAATATCATAGACATCATTCCGAATGAATGATAATCCAAGAGGACTGCTATTTATGAGAATAGAAAGGTTACTTAGATTTCCTTAGATGAACTGTTTGGAACTCTTCTTCAGCATGAGACTAGAATGAAGAGAGATGATGATAATGTAAAGAAGAAGAATGGAAATGGCAGTGTTACTTTTACTACAAATTCTAATCATATGAAAGCAAAGACTCTTTAGAGAGTTACTAGATCTTATTATAAGAAAGTTGTTATCCAATCCGAATCTAGTGGAAGTGAATCCTGAGAAAATGAATTAGCAAATCTTGCTCGAATGATGAACAAGATAGTAGGACAGAGGAACTTTCAATCCAGATATAAGAAGAAGGAAAGGAAAGATAAGAAAGGTTCATAAGTTACATGTTATGAATGAAAGAGAGTTGGACATATAAGACCTGATTTTCCTATGCTTAAGAGAAAAGAAAGAAAGGAAAAGCATTCAGAGAGAAACAAAAAGATGTATTACAAGGCTAAAGCTAAGAATGTCTTGAAAGCTAATGACACCTAGAGTGCCAGTGGTGGTGACTCTTCAGATGAATCTTCAGTCTATGAATCTTCTGGACAAAAGAATCTTGGTCTAATATCCAGACTACCTATTAACAATCGTTTCTTAATGGATAAGGTACACAATGCTGAATCAATGACTAATGTTTATTTGAATGCTAATGATAGTAAATACTATAAATCATAGGATGAGGAATGTTCTTCTGATGAAGATAATACTTCACCTTCCCATGAAGAAGTTTCTAGGTTTTCCAAACTTCTTGAGATTGAGAATTCAAAACTCATGAAAAAACTTGATAAGAAAAAATCTAGGAATACTATTCTTACTAAGGAAATATTAGATCTTTCTAAATATCTTTATAATAAAATGTTGATTTTGAAAATATTTCAAAAAATATTGAGGAAGTAAGTTCTGAGAAGATTAAATTTTCTAAAAATTTACAAAATGTAATTTATAAGAAAAATGTTTTCGAGCCTAGTTCTAGTTCAAAATAAAATCTTTTTGAAGACGAGAACTTGGTTATCAAACTCAAATCAAAAATATTTTCCTTGAGGAAGTGTTTGTCAAACTTTACCTTAGGTAAGGAAAATTTTGATAAAATGTATTCTCAAATCCGACCTCTAAGGAATAGTTCTGGTTTTGGTTATACTAGTTCTAAACCAATTTTTAGTAACAATTACTTTGTTCCTAAAAGTGCTCCATTCTGTACTAAGTGTCAGTGTGGTGGGAAATGGGCAAAGAATTACTCTATAAACAAAGCCCAATCTTTAGGATTTCATAATGCCTATTTTTCTAAGAAGATGTGGGTGCCTAAAATTTTGCTTTCTGAGATTTTCGGATCCAAGAAAGTTTGGATTTCTAAAGCCTAAATTTTTCTTATTTTTAAGAAAATAGAGAAGGTACCAACAACAATACATGGTACATGGATAGTGGATGTTCATGAAATATGACTAGTAACAAAAAATATTTTGAAAAGATTATCAAGACGAAAGGAGGAAAAGTAACTTTTGGAGATAATGCTTAGGGATAAATTATTGGTATAGGTAACACCGTTCTTCTTGAAAAAACTTTGATTTCAAATGTTTTATTCGTTAAGGGTCTTAAGCACAACCTCATCCGCATAATCCAATTATGTGATTAAGGATACCTTGTGAATTTTAGGAATGAAAAGTGCCTAGTACACAATTCCAAGGAAGAGTTTATTCTTTCTGCCCATAGGCTAGATAATGTTTACACACAAAACTTAGAAGACCTTAGGATCCAAGATCTACCTTACCTTAGTGCAATGGAAGATATTTCTTGGTTATGACATAGAAGGTTATGACACTTTAATCTTAAGAACTTATGAAAACTTTATGAGAAAAGATTAGTTAAGGATCTACTGGAGCTTAGATTTGATTCTTCAAAAGTTTGTGACCCTTGTCAATATGGAATGAAAGATAAATAGAGTTTTAAATCCATCGATGAAGTCTCAACTTCTGATGCATTACATCTAGTGCATATGTATATTTTTGGTCCTACACAAACTGGAAGCATTTGGGGAAAGTATTATGTATTTGTCTTGGTTTATGATTACACTAGATTTATGTAGGTCTATTTTCTAGCAAAGAATCTTGAAGCTTTTTCTTATTTCAAAAGTTCTAGAGCCCAAGTTAAAAATGAGAAAAACCATCCATTGAAAACTATTCATAGTGATCATGGTGGAGAATATCAAAATTCTAATTTTGAAACTTTTTGTAGTATAAAAGGCATCACTCATAACTTCTCAGTACCCAGAACACCTAAAAAATGGTTTTGTTGAAAGAAAAAATAGAATTCTTCAAGAGATAACTAGAACCATGTTGAGTGAGTATTCTATAGACAAAAATTTTTGGGCTGAAGCTGTATGTACTGATTGTTATACTATAAATAGAGTTTTTATTAGACCTTTTCTTAAAAAAACTCCTTATGAGTTATGGAATGGTAGAAACCTTAGGCTTTCCTACTTTAAGGTTTTTGGTTGCAAGGTATTAATTCTGAATAGTAAATATAATCTTCATAAATTCACACCAAAATATGATGAAGGAATTTTCTTAGGCTTCTCCACAACTTCTAAGGCCTATAGAGTTTTCAATAAAAACACTTGTACTGTTGAAGAGACAGTACATATCAAATTTGATGAAACTGATACTTTTGTTTTTAAAAAATATCAACCTACATCTTCAGATGTGTTTTAAAAAACTGATAATCAACCTTTGATAGAAGATCCTTCTGATAAGGAAAATGTCCAAGAAAATACGTCTAAAACATTTACCCTACAAGATTTCCTACCCTATGTTCATGAATAGGCTTTACAAAACCCAGATCAGTCGTTTCTCAAGAATCATCGCAGTGATAGTATCATTGGTGATGTGAATCAATCTGTAAGGACTAGAAGTTCCTTAATAAATTAAGTAGAACATCTAGCATTCCTTTCTCAATTATAACAAAAAATCACTGATGAATATTTAGGTGATGATGATTGGATTAAAGCTATATAGGATGAACTAAATGAATTCGAAAGGAATAAAGTCTGGACCCTGGTTGAAAGACCTAAGGAAACTTCTGTTATTGGAGTAAAATGGGTCTTCAGAAATAAGTTTGATGAAAATGGAATCATTGTTAGAAATAATGCAAGATTAGTTTCTAAAGGCTATAATCAACAAGAAGGAATAGACTATGAAGAAACCTATGCTCCAGTAGCTAGACTTGAATCTATTCGTATTTTACTTTCCTTTGCAGCATTCTTAAATTTAAAACTTTTTCAAATGGATGTGAAATTTGATTTCCTTAATGGTTTTGTACAAGAGGAAGTTTTTGTTGAACAACCTCCTAGTTTTGAAGATACAAAACATCCTGATCATGTTTTTAGACTTACCAAATCTTTATATGGCCTTAAACAAGCCCCTCGAGCTTGGTATGGTAGACTTATAGTATTTTTTCTTCAAAATAACTATGTTAAGGGAAATACAGATCCAACCCTTTTTATAATTAAAGTTAATAAAAATATTTTGATTGTTCAAATTTATGTTGATGACATTATATTTGGTTCAACTCAGCAATCCTTAACCGATTATTTTGCAGATCTAATGAAATCTGAGTTTGAAATGAGTATGATGGGTTACTTAACATTTTTCTTGGTTTTCAAATCTCTCCAAAACTAGAATGAATCTATATATCCCCACATAATTGTATTAAATATCTTCTTAAAAAGTATGTATATGACAACACTAAGAGTATAAGTACTCCCACTGGTACCTCAAACTCACTTGATCTTGATGAAGCTGGGAAACCAGTAGATCAAACATCTTTTAGAGGTATGATAGGAAGTTTACTTTACTTGATAGCTAGTCATCCAGACTTAATGTTTTTAGTATTCTTATGTGCAATATATATATATCCAATCCCAAGGAATCTCACTTAAAGGCAGTGAAAAGAATGTTTCTCTACTTAAAGGGAACCCTGAATTTAGGACTATTTTATACTTCTGGAAATGATTTTATTATAAAAAGTTTTTCAGATACTGACTTTGGTGGATGTATAATGGATAGAAAAAGTACATCTGGAACATGTAATTTCTTAAGAGATTCATTAGTTTCTTGGTCATGCAGGAAGAAACACTCAGTAGCAGTTTCCACTACTTAAGCTAAATATGTAGCAGCTGGAAGTTGCTGTGCTCAAGTTTTTGTGGATGCAACACACACTCACAGACAGTGGTATGAGTTTTACCAAAACACAAATTTTGTGTGATAATACAAGTTCCATTGCCCTTAGTAAAAATCATGCACATCACTCTCATGCAACGCTCATAGATATTAGGCATCACTTTCATAGGGATCATACACAAAAAGAGGATATTATTCTTCAATTTATCAGAACACATGATCAACTTTCTGTTATTTTCACAAAATCGTTACCCTCTGATAGATTTGAATACATTAAATAGAAGTTAGGAATGATAACCATAAGGTGATCCTCATTATTAACTTTCTATTGAACAAATCTCCTTATAGTAATAAACTCTTTTTAATAGGGGGAGTACATTTTATTATAAGTTTTCAAATTTTTTTATAATGAAGTTTTCAAAAAATTTCGTAATGAAGTTTTCAAAATTTTTTGTAATGAAGATTTTCGTACTCACGATTTTCAGAATGGAGATTTTTACTCAAAATTCCTGTAATGAAAATTTCCGTACTCAAATCTTTCGTAATGTTGTTTTTTTTCATAATCAAATTTTCAGAATCAAAAGTTCTTCAAGGAAGAATTTCCTACTACGAATAATCTTCCAAGAAATCCAAAAGGTATGTTTCCTTTCTTTAGTCTTCGTAAGAAGGGGAGTCACAATTTTTCCTAGACCCTGCAGAGGCTAAGGCTCTGAAAGATAAAGCTGCTGAAGATATTGAGAAGCAAGCCAAAGAGAAGAATCTTAAGAAGAAGATGTTAGAGGAAGAGATTGTGCAATCTCTTTTGAAGGCTACTGAAGTAGAATCTGAGAAAATTCCCATACCGAAAACTTTCTTAGTAGTACCATTACCTGAGACACCGAGGAAGAAGTACATGACTCCAGAAAAATCCCAAGAGAAGTATGTTGAAAAGGAAGTCGTGGAAGAAGTTCAGGAAGCCCAAATAACTGAAGATACAACTGATCTAATAAATCATGTTAAATAATTTCATGAAAAGGAAAGTGATTCTGAAAAGTTGTCAATCCAGACTTTTCAAGCTGGATCATCGAGACTTGCTACTCCTGTAGTTGATGAAAATGTTGAAGAGGAAGTGAACAAGTTATCTGAAGAAGAAGAGAGCCATAATCATGACTTCATTCTTCCTGAAGACATTTATGCAGGAGCTGAAAATAAGAAAATTGTAGAAGATAAGATTGTACGGTTGTTTGGAAGTGAGCATGAGTCTCAAGATGAAGAATTTGTTCCAAGAATTAGTAAGGGCAAACAAGTGGTTGTTGATACCCCAACGAAAGAAATTTTGAGGAAGAAGGAAGTTGGTGGAAATTCTAAGAGGAAGTTGGTTGAGCTAGAAGAAAAAACATCACCAAGAAAAATGTCAGATTCAGAGTCATCATCTTTAGGACATGATTTTGTCATTTAGTCCTTGGAAAAGCTAGTGGACACAATTCCAATCTTTCCTTCAATTGACTCTAGATGCCAGATGATCCAGCATAGCATGAATCAGAAAATAGACTCCATATCCATGGTGATGGATAGATGTGTAAAGGTTGAGGCTGAACACAATAACTTACTTATTAACTATGAAGCCCACAAAAAATCTTGTAATAAAATGACCAGCTGGTCGAAGAAGATCATTGAAGATTTGAGAGAGCTCGATCAATTTCAAGAATATTTCAAGGAAGCATTTGACACTAAAGACACCAAAATAAAGGATATTACAAATAACTTTGAGGAAAAGCTAAATCTTGAGAAAAATACTTAGATTCAGGATGTCCAAGATCTAAATGGGAAGTTGAATTATGTTGTCCAAAGCTGGAAAATAGAAATGGATCTCCAGATCGGTGTTGAAGAAAATCTAGTGAAACAAAGAGGACTTTCTGAAGGATCAGGCAGAGGCTATGAAGGCTCAAGATGATAAGATCAAAGCCTTTGAGAATCAATCAGTGGAGGATCACAAAGAACTAAAGAAGCTAAAAACCATTGTGAATAATGTCATAACCAAGGAAAAAGAAGAAAAATAGATCCAAATCCGATCTTTTGTTGTATTTGTTTTTCCCTATTCAAATCCTTCCAATCTTAATGAAATTGTGGTTGCTTGTTTTTGTCTTGATGTTTGTACTAATATTTCAGGTACTATATTTTTTTCCCATTCCCTCAAATCTTTTTGAAAATCACAAAGGGGGAGAAGGAAAAATAATTCTAAGTAAGAGAAGAAATATCCCTATGTAAGGGGGAGTTTATAAAAGGGGGTGTTCTCATTAAGAAGATTTCCATACTCAAGATAATGAAAATTCTCATTCCGGAAATCTAGAATACGATCCTTATTGTTCCAAAGCCTAAGGGGGAGTTATCCTTATTCACAATTGTTCATATATAAAGGGAGGTAAGTTTTAATTTGAAAAGTCTAGATAAATATTTTTAATACCTTTTATTCTTTTTCGTAAGGATGTTTTTGCTTTCCAAAAAGGGGGAGATTGTTGAGTCAATATATTTTTCCTTACGAGTTTTCCATTCCTTCACACTTGGGGAGATTGTTGAGTCATCAAGGTTTCCTTATTACTTTACAATTCCTTCTTGTTTTTAAAATCACAAACACCTTATCTCAAGGAAAAACTCTTTTTACCCTATGTTTTACCTCTATAAGAAAAAATTTTCTTCCCTAAAAAAATTTATCCTTACCACGTTTTATTGTTCATATCATAATTTTTCTAAGTGTAATATTCGGTTTGAAACCAAAACCTTATAATACTATAATTACCTAGATATGAAGCATTCTATTTTAGGATATGAATTCTCAGAATTCTGGTTATGAACTCTTCTAAGTTCCGACTCCAAATTTTGAATCCGAATTCTGGATATAAAATCTTCAGAGTTATGACTCTGAATTTTGAATAAGAATTCTGGATACGAACTCTTTAGAGTTCTGACTCTGAATTCTGAATACAAACTCTTCAGAGTTCGGACTCCGAATTATGAATATGAATTCTGGATATGAACTCTTCAGAGTTTTGACTTCGAATTCTGAATATGAATTCTAGATACAAACTTCTGACTCTGAGTTATCTAAATTCAGACTCCAAACTCTTATTTGTTCTAACTCCGAATTCTCATGAACACCTACTATGAAATTTTTAAGTTCAGGATGCGAATTCCTATGAATCCAGATTCCAAATTTCCATGAAATTCAAACTCCGGAATTCTATAGAATTCAGGTTCCGAATTCCTAGAAAACAGAATCCAAATATCATTGTATTATAGACTCCGAATTGAATTTTTTCTTAGACTCCAAACGTTCATCTTCTTACATTCAGAATATCAGATTTTAGTTATGATTACACTTATTTTGTTATAAAATGATGTCGTGCTTTTAGTTACTCACTAATCGTTGTTTGAGTGACACGTGTACATGTCCCTTCGAAATTCAAGGAAAAATATGGCCCTTGGAGGAGGGATCCGACTATTGAAGCCGTACCTATAAATAGGAGCTCATTTGAAAGAGCTCAAGACTTTTTGGAACTTTAGCTTCGACTTTTGACAAAGTGTCGTTGAAGTGATTTATAGAGAGAGAGGCTCTTATAAACTCCCAGGCTTCGTGTAGAAATTTTGGAACTGCTTCTTCAAACTTTTCTTCGTGCAGATTTGTTTAGTGAAGAGGTTCGATTTCATTAAAATTAGAGACTTCGGGTTGTGAAGTTTGAGGTGGCGATTTCCTTAAAAATTGAGGGCTTGCATGGATAACAAGACAGATACCAATCTTCGGATTGAGGGCTTACCTAAGTTTGGGTAAGACAAACTTTTTTGAAAGTATAAATCAAGGTACCTCTTATCTAGGGTTGTTGGGTACCCTCCTCTTTGTGTTAAAATAGTTACTACTTATTACTTGTAGTATTTTGTTTTCCACTGTGTATTTTAGTTGTTGAGGAAAGTATAAATTTCACATACTTCCTTAAACTTGTACTCTGATTTTATAGGATTCTATATGCATTAAGGTAGAATCTTAGTTGGTGTAAACTTTTGTTAAGTTTCATTTCCAGAATCACTTTTCCAGAATGAAGTATGATAATAGAGCTTAGAGGTGTTGTGAATTTTGGTTATTTAAAATTTCCTTAAGGAATTGTTAACGTATACAATTCACCCCCTCTTGTATTTGAGCATCTCATTAGTATCATATCGATCCTACATTTGGTATTATAGAGTATATCACAATCAAATACCATCTCAACACCTAGAGCTTGGGATATCCCTACTGTCCTCATTTTTTGGGGTTTCCCCATCCCGTTCAGCTACCATCACTAGAGTTATCACAGTCATCTCTATAGGAGTATGTTTAATACACCCAGCCAAAGCATTGACCTATCAAGTCTCTTCCACTACTAGGATAGGGGTTTTTTATCATGAAGAGATGCCCCTATAAGGTTTGGGATCCCTCTAATAGCCTTAATTGGTATGGGTTCCATAACCAGTTTAGGAACAACCACCAATGATATCACATTCATCTCTGAAGAAGAAGTGGTTGTATGACCTTGGATGGTTGTTTCTTGTAGAATCATTATATATGTACCAATTAATGTGTGAAGTGATTAGTTAACACATGGAATCTCATAGCATGGTGGATGAGTAAAGATATACAACAATCACCTATTATTCTCGACTGTAAATGTATCACCAACTATCATTCCTATTGATGCTTCATTGAATGCCACAAAGATGATCCCTTATAAGGAACAACAGGTGGGGTAGGGGTGATAATTCTATAAAAGGATCTGTAAGAACCACCTCCATATGCTTCATTACCCTGGGGGAGCCCTCTCTAGTGACTCCCACATCTGAAGGGATGTTCTTCCTAGTATTGGTACACCATGGGATATACTACGGGGAAAAAACATGTTCTTAAATCTCCCCAGGAAACTACAAGTACCGACAGTAGGGGTTCAAGGTCATGATAGTAAAAAAGAATAAGGGTTGGTAGAAACAACCATATTACGTATTCATCGACGTCATCTCACCCCACCATTATTACCACCATATTATCCAATTGTTCGGACCAATAAAGTTACTCCGTGTATGAGTGGATATAGGTGGTCATTTTTTCTTGGTGTATATCGACTTCATGAGTATCTTCTCATGTAGATATCCACATGAGAGTAGTGATCAACCCAAATCCTACAAACCCAAGGGTCTCTTTCTGAAGAATTTATCAGATGTATTCAGAAGATACGAATTTTATAATGGTATACCACACTTTCCAAGTCTCTAGAAAGGCCAAAATGATTATAATGGATAATTATAGGAGATCCGATATGGGATGTGGGGAAGGTTCCAGCCGCTACACCTACTTTATGGGCACCTCATCCACCCTTGGAACCATTCAAGGCTAGTCACTTATGAGACCCCAGACAATAATAAAGAATTTCCCCAATACCAGTTGCAATAGGAGGATCGATTTCATTGGTGCCTTCAGAAGCATGAATATCATCCTTTTCATCCTCACTGATCTTACACCTCACCATTGTGAGCAATCACCATAAATATCAATGTCGATTATGCTAGGAATAGACCGAGTCATCAATATATTGAAGATAGGTTTCCACCCTCTTAGGGTCGTTAGCATAATATATAGTGGTGGGTACCAAAAAATAGCTATATCTAGTTAATATAACCTCCTTCCCCTATATAAATAACCATAATTTGATAGATTAATTGGTATTCATCAATGAATTCCATTGTCTCCAAGTTGAAAAAAGTAGCATCATGATGGATGGATGATTGAAATTGAGAGGTAGTTTCAATATCATGAGAGGCTGAACCCCATGCCTTTGACATATTTTTTGGGGGATTTGAAACTAGATTCTTTCTTAGTTCTTTCTAGGCCTATAATGTCCAGATATTTTTCTTTGGCTCCCTTTGAACTCTGGAAATTTTTTTCTTTAGGGAATAGGGACTTGTTTTACAAGTTGATCTTTTGGGCATGATTGGTTCCAAACCATGGCATAATATTTTTTAAGTGCAGTATTAAAACCCATGGAAGGAAGAATCCCAATATCAAATTGTGTTTCCTCCCAAGTAAACATAAACAATTGTTTTTGAGCTACCATTAGGTTTTTCTCCTAGCATGAACTATTTATGGTCAGAGGACACCTCGTCTAAACATAGTTGAATTGACGTGAAAATCTTTAAGGTGTATACCGCTCGCATATAATCTCCTCATCACTCCTGGAAACTAAGATTCCTTTTATGAAAGAGATAATATATCTTTGAATAGTGTGGAACCTAGATTAATCATTTACCAAAGTATTGGAATAGGGAATGTAATGAGCATTTGTGAAGTGCTCATAATAGTTGACCTGATGCATCTTTTCATGACCGCTCCAGTCTGATGGTATTACCTCACTAAAACTTATAAGATATGGTCAGATGATAGATTAAAATATCTGATGAGGGTTTATATACATGTAGCATCCCATATGGGATGCTACCTAGACCTATATAACTTTAAAGGGTCCCACCAGTGAGTATGGTGGCCACCCCTCATTGATATGCCCCTTCAAATGGTAAATCTTCACTAATATTTGGATGGAAAGGTCAATACACCATCCAGTGGAAAATTGAGCCCCCATTATAAAGGTCTTGACTCTTAACCCAGTACAAGAATGATGCACTAGTAGTATCCAACCACTCATAAACATGGAAAGAAAGGCTACTAGTCAGAACAACCAATCGACATTGGGTATGATCTGCTAGCCCCACTTGTTAAACTAAGACTCCTCAAGCTTGGGAAATATGCACCAATATTCCTTTGGGTATAAATAGTTAAGAAACTCTTCAGCCTCCTTGAGTAGGGATCTTACCCAGTCAGCATAACAATGTAATTGATCTAATTAGAAAATGTAATGTCTTACTTCAGATGATGGTCACTCTTCAAAAGGTCCTTATCCCTGTCAAAATGTTTCTTAGAAAGAGGGGTGGGGGTGGGGTCCTCTCTGCATCTTCTCAAGATGAAGGGGAAAGTAGAAACTCTTCATAAATTTTTCCCACTATGGGTTCCCTCAAAATATACAGGATATCCCATAGACTGATGTTGAACTCTCCATGCACTAGGTAGAAGGTATTGGTGTTTGGACTCTATCATTTCAGTATCTGTATGATAACTCTTTGATTTCAATGGGAGAAAGTCCACAACACCCAGAAAATTTCATACATCCCCACTGATTTTAACTCAACATTAAATTACTCATATGTTTAGCGAACCCAGAAAGGCCACCCCCAGTCTTGCAATATATGCTTCTAGGGTAGATGCCCCACTTCGACGGTCACCCCAGATACTAATTTTTCATGGAATTTTGTGTGATGTTGTGAAAGTTGTGGATGTTTTCATATGGTTTCTGCATAGCTTCCTCTAGCAACCAAGGGGTGTAGTTGAAAAAAACCTAACATTGTGTGTTTTCAAGATGAATTCCCCCTCACTGAGATGTTAGAAAGGGAAAAATTGGTATTATTGATTATCCAGGCCATTAGTTGATTTTATATGCATGAATTTGGAATTGAAACATCAGATTATAAACCACATCTATAAATAGACAATCTCTCAGAGATCAGATATCCCTTTTGGCTCACACTTAGAAGTCCTATTAGGGATTAATGAAATGTTTTAGATGTGATTTTAGCAATGTATTGAATAGAATGAATCCTGACTTTACTCCTCTTGTTGAGAGCATAAAGACAACCATCGGCAGCAGGAACTGCCTACGAGGGATCCATCCTTTTTTTGTATAAATATTAATAAATATAAGGGTTTGGTATCCATAAAAAATGAAAAAGTATCAAGAACAGTGAACTGTCAGGTCATGAAGCATTAACCTGTAAAACACCAGTTCGTGTAGCACTGGCCCACGAACCATCAGTTCGTGAATCGATGGCCCATGAATAATATTCCATTGAAGCATTTTCCCATAAGGATTTATTTTAATGGGACTCTCTATCCATGGAGTAACTAGATACTCGCTTTGTGGAAGTTGAATTTACCGTTCACAGGCGTCAATTTTTAGTTTTCAGAAAAGACGCCTGCAAAGGAAATTCCCTGGAGAACCGGTGGGTGATTGAGTTTTTTCAGAGCACTTAGTTGATCAAGAAACTTGATCAAGAATAAATGAACATGAACCGTATTTATTAGTGTGGCACTCTGTTAAATTTTCACTTAAGTACCACAAACTATTTCAAAGCATAACCATTTTATACATCAAAATGACAACCTCTTCACCCCGATTAGAACCCATTCCAATGGGGGCATTTGTTAGGTACAAAAAACTCCACATACCAAGATAAAAGAATAAACCCATTTGGAAAGTGGGAATACTTATTCTAAATAAAAATTTGGGAAAAAAAATAAAACGGGGAGAAGCCATGTAGGATGGATTGATCCCATGAAGTGAAAATTGCTTCATGCACCGCGATGCCGCATGATGTTCCATCACTTCACAAAGTACCCCATGAATGAAATAGTTCACAAGATGAGATGGAGCACCGATGTTATACCCCTATTTTTTTAATTATATATATATATATATCAAATAAGTGTTAAATAAATGAATTATTATGAAATAAATTTTATAAAATAAGATATTATTTTTTCAAAATAAAATTTGATCAAGTTAAATATTTAAAATTACAATAAAATTACTTTATTACAATTTTGTTTTTATGAAAATTTATTTAAAATATTATAATATTTTTAAATAAATTATTAATAATATTTTATTTTAACATAATATTCTAAATTAAAAATAAATACTATTTTATAGTAGTATTTTGTTTAAAAAATATCTTAATATAAATATATTTTAATTGATTATTTTTTTATAACAAAAAAATATATATGATAAATTTATATTAAAAATAAATATAAGAGATAGTAATAATTAAAGATAATATAATAAAATGATACATAAAATTATGATTATACAAATATAATTATGTGTTTAAGAAAAGGCGAGTATTATTATTATTATTAAGCATGAATATTATATTTAATATTTTGATTTTATAAATATTATGAAATATGAAAATTCATTTTAAATATTTTTTTTATTTTTCATAAAATTATTAATATTGATGTTTTTAAAATTAAAATATAAATGAATAAATGAGATAATCATAATTTATATAATATGTATATATTATAAAATAATCAATATAAAATAATTATTAAGTTATTTTTTATCAAATAAAAAATATGAAAATAAAAAAAGAAGAAAAACAAGATATAAAGAAAAAAGAAAAACTTGATGTGATTTGTTAAAAAATATAAAAAAAATCAAATAAAAAAAGATTAGAAAACATGAATTAAAAAAAGTAATAAAAAATTGTTATAATAAAGATAAGGATAATGTGATAGGGAGAAAGAAAAGAGATTCCCTATTTGGTTGGGATTAAACCCAAAGAATCCCCTCTCCATTTGTTGTCTTCTCCAAATGAGAGACGCAACCGTAGTTACAACCAGTGAAGAAATGAGACAATGCTCGAGGATTGACCCATACTGGAGACACTTAGTGTGGGGAACTGAAGACTCGAGGTGGTTTCATTCAGATATAGTAGACACTCCATATTCTTCCACCTATCGATGGTGGTCGGTCACCTAAAACCCATGCTGGAATCCGATGATAGCTTCACACGACATGTTTCTATTGCAATCATCCACCTAAGAATCCCTTAATGAGAATATGAGTCAAATCTCAATGGTTTAGATGAATATTACTGGTATCTAAGGGATTTTAAAATATCAATTTCTGTTTTAGGTTTTCACATTTTCTTTCTTCAATTAGAACATGGTAATAATTCATTAGAAAGTATAGATTTTTTTCGGGTAGGGAATCCCACTTTTTTACAATGGTTTTTGTTTGTGTGTACCATTGGTTTTGGGGTTTTCAGTATCTATATATGACTCTACTATAATGAAAAGAGAGTGAGGTAAGGGTGGTTTTCTTATAAGTCTCTTTATAGTAGGTTTGTTTATTTCTCCCAGTTTTGAAGGTCCGGGCTGAGTTGTTTACTCATTGTAGTGAGGATGTGGATTTCAAAAAATTTTGTTAAAATAAACTAAAATAAGGTAAGGGATTTCATGTTGTAAAATATGATAAGAGGGTTTTTGTGATATAGGTATTTTAGACCAAATGGTTTTAGTTGATTTTCTTTACTTATTACTTGATTGTTCAAATCATATTTTATGTTTATGATAGTAAGAGAACTATGAATTTTCCATGAATTCATTTCTTTTAAACTTTATTTTGGAAATGTTGACTTGTTTCAAATCAATTTATTCTAAATGAAGTGTTTATCTTATAAAAAATTTACTCCTATGACTCAAGTGGTTTTTTTCGTTATAGATTATATATCCTTAATATTTATCTTTTGATTGTATAAATAATTTTAAATTAAATTTTAATGTTAGTAAGCGACTTCATTTTGAAAAATATGTCTAAATGGTTTCTTCATTTATATATAAAATTGATTTAGTCAATTAACAACATTTAATTATTGATTTATCAAATAATTGTTAAGTTATATTTTTATGGTATTAAGGTAACTACTTATTTTTCATGCATATATTTATTTTCAAGATTCTTTATATTATGGTGATTTGTTTCAATAGTTTTTAAGTGAAAGTGAAAGTTTCTTATCTCTGTGAAAATAAAATCCACTCAACTGATTTAATAGGGTTCTGAATTTTATGTATTATGAAAATTTGTTTTATTAAAATATTAATTTTTATCCCTCGATTATTTTAAATAATTTTAAAATATATTTTTCTGATAGTAATGATATTTTTTTAAAACTATTCTTATATACTTATGGCCTTTTTTGAATTATAGATTTTATATGAAAAATTATTTTAATCCATCAGAATTTTATTTATATTGGTATATTGATGATTTTTATGATATAAGGTGGATCATTTTTATGTTTTATCTCAACGAATCACATTGGTTTTTACAATACAATTTTTGTACATAAAATTTTTTTGTCCATGAAGTTTATTTTCTTGAAATTATTTTGAACAATTAAAGAACCTCAATTGGGCTTCTATAAATACATTGAATTTTGTTAGATATTAAAAATTGTTGATTTAATAATAATGTCGCATATGGATGTATATTTATATATATAGCCATATATATATGTATTTACACACACACGTCATTTCATGTTTAAAATCATGTATTCCCCTAGATTTTCCATTATAAAATTAATTTTAGGGATTAAAGAATTTTAAGTAGGCATTTATAAGTGAAAATGGAGTTTTAAATTTTCCAAAAAAAAACTATTAATATTTTATTTTCAATACAAATATATGCATATATTCATAAATTTATCATTTCATATGAAACATCTTTTTTTCTTAAAGACATGAATATATATATACACATATAAAGGTATACATACATATTATTTTAAGTAAAACATATTTATAATATGACTATGTAGATACATCTATATAAATGTATGTATTTATGTTTCAATTTATAGAAAATAGTTTTATTTTTTATGTTTAAATAAATTTGTGTATATATATATATATGTGTTTGTTATTTAATGTAAAAGTGTAGTCACTTATTTTTAATACCTATAGGTATGTCTGTGTGTATGAAATAATGATTTATTCGAATATAAATATTTATGTAAATATATATATATATATATATATATATATATATATGTATGTATTATGTATAACATTCAGAAACATATACATGTTTATGAACATATATTTACCTATATATTTTCATGGGAAACCACTTTTAGAATGACACACTTATAACCAAGTAGTACAATTTTAGGGAATATATATCAAAGAATATGTTTTTAAAAAAACTTTATGATACATGTTATGATGTCTATAATTCCAAATGACCACACTTGAATATTATGTGAAAGAAGGTAGGGGATGGGAAGTGAACCCCAACCCTTTTGGGACTTTTGTCCAATCTTATCATGGGTGAACCTATATAATATTCCAATGCATTGAGTAATGTTTCAATCTCATGATATGTCATGTATGGTGTGCGAGATGTGGATCCTAACACATTATTGGATTAGGTAGTGAACATAATCCTTCATGGGACAATGTACACCATGTGTCGGGAGTGAACTGAGAATCCATGCTATGATCCAAGGTGACTTTGATAATTAATTATGAGTGCCAATAGGTTTTCAAGTGAATTTTCTTTAATTTTATGAATGGATGAAGTCAATTTTTTCCAAATGTTATATATATTGAAAATACTTTTATCTAAATTATTTATTTTGAAAAGTACTCTTGATTTATTAATACTGCATTAATGAATTGTATAACATATTTTACACATCATTGAATCGTAAAACCCAGTTTGATTTCCTTATGTTTTGAGACCTTTTACTGAGATTTTTATCACTCTCAAATGTTTTTAAAATTCCTTTTTATAGGGTATAAGGATTCTTAGAAGCGATATAGTGGTTAAGTTCCCACTAATGCATTTAAAACATGTAAATAATAGGATTTTCTCTCTCTTATTTTATAGGTTGTGTAATCATAATTTCTTCAATGTATCCGGGATCTTTAAAATTATAAAACTTTGTGGTCTTGAGTTGTGTTATAATTAAATGAATTATTTATAAAAAAGGAACAAGTTTTTGGTTCATCATAGTTGGTATCAAAGCCGTGGTTTAGATAACTTTAGAGGTTAGGATATAGAGAAAACCTTTGAACCTTTAGAGGAATTTTGTAAATTTAATAAGGTTTTACTTAAAGAAAGTTCTTTCACTCCAAGTTTTCCTAATTCTAAACAGTAAATCCATAAGTTCTATTAGTGTGATGAAGGAATTGAGAGGACACAAATCTTATAAGGGGATTACAATATAACATCCTAATTTTTTAAAATAATATATATATATATATATATATTTATCTAAAATAAGTGTTAAATAAATGATTTTTTCTAAAGGATTTTTTATAAATTAATATTTTTTTTTCAAAATAAAATTGCAATCAGTCTAATATTTAAAACTAAAATAAAATTAATTTATAGCAATTGTATTTTTATGTTTTTTCTTCAAATATTATAGTATTTTTAAATATATTATTAATAACATTTGATTTTAACTTGATATTTCAAATTATAAACAAATACTATTTTATAATATTAATCTTTAAGAATATCTCAATATAAATATATTTATTTTATTATTTTTGTATAAAAAAAAGAAATATATATATATATGATAAATTTATATTTAAAAAATATATAAATGATAATAATAATTAAAGATAATATAATAAAATTATAAATAAAATTGCGATTATAAAAATATAATTATGTGTTTAAGAAAATGTTAGTATTATTATATTTATTAAACATTAATATTATATGTGAAATTTTGATCATATAAATATTATGAAATTTGAATATTCGTTTTAAATATAATATTTTTTTGTTTGTTATAGAATTATTATTATTAATGTTTTTAAAATTAAAATATAAATGAATAAATGAGATAATCATAATTTATATAATATGTATATATTCTAAAAAGATAAATATAATATAATTATTAAGTTTTTTTTTCAAATAAAAAATATGAAAATAATGAAAAAAAGTTGGAAAATGATATATTGAGAAAAAATATAAAATGTGAAGTGATTTGTTAAAAAAACAAAACAAAATGAAAAAAAAGTAGAAAACATGAAGTAAAATACATAATAAAAATAAGTTATAATAATGTTAAGGATAACGTGATAGGGAGAAATAAAGGGAATTGCCCGTTTGATTGGGATTGAACCTGACGAACCCCCCTCCCCCTATGTCATCTTCTTTAAATGAGTAATGTTACTGCGGTCACAGCCGAAAATGCAATGAGCTAGCACTCAAGGATCTATGTGATGGAGAGACTTTGTGTGGGGAACCCAAGACTCTGGGTGGTCATGTGAAGATGAATCTAACACCCCATGTTCTTCCACCTATCGAAAATAGTTGGTCGACCTAAAACCCGTGCTGGAATCCCGTGATGGCTTCAAGAATCATTTTTCTCCTAGAATCATCCACCCAATAATCCCTTAACATGAATATGAGTCTGATCTTAGGGGTTTATAAGAATATGAATGGTATTGTAGAGATTTAAATTTTAAATTTTTAGTTTTGGGTTCCACATTTTTTATATCCAATCATAATAGGGTAATAATTTATTACAAGGTAGAGATTCTTGTTTGGCAACGAATCCCATGCATTTACACTAGTTTTTGTGTGTGTTTCATTTGTTTTAGTGTGTTGAGTATCTATATATGAATCTATTGAAATGAAAAGAGGGAGAGGTGAGGGTGGTTTTCTTGTGATTCTCTTTGAAATAGGTTAATTGAGTTATCCTTGTTTTGAAGGTCCATGTTGTGTAATTTACTCGCTATTGTGAGGTAGTGGACTTGAAACCATTTGGGTGAAACAAACTACAAGAGGGTAAGAGATTTTATTTTATAAATTATGTTCAGATGGTTTTTTTAATCAGGTGTTTTATACCAAATGGTTTTAGTCGATTTGTAGTAATTATTACTTGATTGTTCAAATCATTTTTATGTTTATGATAGTAACAGTACTATGCATTTTTCATGCATTCATTTCTTTCAAACTTTTTCCTGTGAAGTTGATTTGTTTCAAATCTATTTATGTGAAATGAAGTGTTTATCTTGTGAAAAATATTATCACATGACTAAAGTGGTTAATTCATTTTAGAGATTATATGTCATTAATATTTATCTTTTGATTGTCTAAATATTTTTAAATTAAATATTTATGTTAGTAAGAGAATTTATTTTGAAAAATATGTTTAAATGACTTCACCATTTTCGTGTAAAATTGTTTTAGTCAATTTGTAACATTTGATTCTTGATTTCTAAAATTATTCAGAAGTTATATTTTTATGGTAGTAAGGGAACTACTTATTTTTCATGAATATACCACTTTTCATGATTATTCATATGATGGTGATTTGTTTCAAAAGTGTTTATCTGCAAGAGAAATTTTCTTGTCTCTATGAAAATAAAATATACCCGACGGATTCAAGAGGGTTCTACATTTTTGATATTAAATAAAAGAGTTTATTAGATTATTAATTTTTATCTCTCGATTGTTTTAAAAATTTTAATTTATATTTTTGTGATAGAAATGATATCTTATTAAAACTATGCCTATATACTTAAGGGTGTTTTTGAATTATAGATTTTATGTGAGAAATTATTTTATTCTATCGACATTTTATTTATAATGGTATATTTATTATTTTTATAATAGAATGTGGATGTTTTGTATGTTTTGTCTCAATGAATGACATTGGTTTTTATAGTAAATTTTTTATACATGAAATTTATTTGGTTCCTGAAGTTTATTTTCTTGAAATTATTTTGAAAAATTAAATAACATGTGTTGGGATCTTTAAATACAATTAATGGTATTAAATATTAGCATTTATTTATTTAATAATAATTTTAAATATATATATATATGTGTGTGTGTGTGTGTGTGTGTGAGTGTGTTAATTTCATGTTTAAAACCATGTACTCCCATGTATTTATCTTTATAAAATTAATTTCAATCCTTAAAGGATTTATAAATGCAAGGGGAGTTATCAATTTTAGAAAAGAATTAATGTTTTAATTTAAAAGAAACATATGCATACATACGCAAATTTATCATTTCCTATGAAACATTTTTTTTTCATAATGACATGAATATATAAACACACACACAAATATATAAATATCTATATACATATTATTTTATGTAAAATGGATATATAAAGTACAATAGTTGAAATTTGTATATAAATTTTTGTATTTATATTAATTTATATAAAATTGTTTTTTGTTGACGATTAAATAAATGTATGTATATATATGTGTCATTTAATGTAAAAGTGTAGTAACTTATTATTGATACCTATATGTATGTTTGTGTGTATGAAATCATACTTTATTCAAATATAAATATTTATGTAACCAAATATATATATATATTTATCTTTTATGTAAAATAATAATATATTTATATATGTATATGAATGTATATTTACATATGTATTTTCAAGTGAAACCACTTTTAGAGTGACACACCTATAAGCAAGTAATCCATTTTTATGAAATAGATATCAAAGAACATGTTTTTAAAGAAACTTCATGATACATGTAATAATGTTTATAATTCCAAAAAATCACACTTGTATATTATGTGAATGAAGGTAGGGGATGGGGAGTGAACCCAAACTCTTATGAGACTTTAGTCCAATCATTTGATTGGTGTGCCCTGATAGCGCTTTAATGTATTGGGTAATTTTTTATTCTCAATAGATTTCATTTATGGTGCACTGGAGGTGTATCCTAAGCACATTATGAGATTAGGGAGTGAACCTAATACATCATGGGACTATGTACACCATGTATCAAGAGTGAACCAAGAATCCATGCTATGATCCACGATGCATTTGAAAATGAATTATGAATGAATATAGGTTTTCAAGTGACTTTTCTATAATTTTAAGAATGAAGGATGTTTATTTTTTTTCCAAATGTTTTATATATCAAGAATAATTTTAGTTAAATTATTTATTTGGAAATGTAATCATGATTTCTTAAGCATTCATTTATGAATTGTATAACATATTTTAAACTTTATTGAATTGTAAAACCCTGTTTGATTTCCTTATGTTTTTAAACCCCTTACTGAGATTTTTATCACTCACTATATATTTTTAAAACCTCTTTTCACAGGGTATATGGACACGTTGATGTGATATGGTGGTTGAGGTCCCTCTAAGGTATTTAACCCTTGTAAAAAATATGAATATATTTTTTCTTTTCTTTTAATGGTTGTGTAATCAGGATTTCTTTGATGAATCTGAATTCTTTAAAACTCTAATCCTTTGTGATATCATGTTGTGTTGAAAATAAATGAATTAATTATAAAAAAGGAAAAAGTTTTTGGGTCATCATAACCAATGCATGTGAACAAAACCAAAATCATTTGCGAGGCCGAATGGCGATTTCCTCTCCCGTGAATGACCATCCCCATTGAATAAAAGTGTTTGTGGGATGGGATGGTACTGTTGACTCCCAAAAATGAATCCAAATCATTTTTAGGGACGAACGGTGACTTACACACCCAAAAATAACTTCCCCCATGATTAAAATCATTCGTGGGCTAGGAATCCTTCTTGGGCTCCCTCAAAAGAAGTTCTATAACCCACCATGGTAAATCGACCATGCTAGTATCCAGTCCTTCCATTCTTCTATAAAAGACCCCCAGGGGGAATGGAAAAGAGGAGACCACAATTAGAAATTGAAACATTTACAATGAGGGTAATTTTGATGTGATCCCGTCGCAAAAGGTCATTTGTGACGGGGTCCCGTCACAATTATCCCTTCGTTGAAAATGACATCACAAATACATTTTTTTGTGATGGTTTGTCACAAATAAATATATTTACGACAGGAATCTATCCCATTACAAATAGTTTATCAGAGTTTTTAAAAAACCATTTTATTTTAGGACCATCACTCATAACTTTTTGTAATGGTCCGCTCGAAAATAAGTATTTGCGACAAGCCCATTACGAAAAACTAAAAAAATAAGAAATAAGAAATAAATAAATATTAAAAAATTTAATAAACTAATAATAATAATAATAAAATAATATATGGAATAATAATAATAAAGTAACAATAAAAATAATAATAAAAATAATAATATGTATAATAATAATAATAAAATAAAAACTAAAAAATTTGTAAAAATATAATAAAAATAATAAAAATATAGAAAACACAATACTCACAATAATATAAAAAAATATATATAATATTATACAGTAATAAAAATAATAAATAAATCATATAATATAGTAATAAAAATAATAAATAAATAATATAATTATATAAGTAAAAAATTAAAAAAAAATAACAATAATATAAAAACCACACAATACAGAAATATAAATGTATGGAATAATAAAAGTATTATAATTTTTTTTACATTCAAATGTTTATCATAAAAAGTAAATGTCACTAAGGGAGAGGGTCATCTAGATGAGCTTAATTACCTGGAGGAAGGAACTCCATCCCTAAACGACGAGCCAGATGTCACATGTACTCTATTGTCTACTCGTGCTGCTGCTACTACCATCGACACATCTCTTCCTATAGCTGCTACTGCTGTTGACGAGGCCCTTTTTGCTCCCTATACATACTCTATATGAGCTCATCCAAAGCTCAAATCTACTCTTCATACTTTTTAGAATATTATGATGACACTCCATGACCTCCTCTCAAGCTGCATGATGACATCACTACAGTACCATAATAACTTCCATGTGTCAATTGAGAGCCGATACCAATAACTCGGCCTTTCTCGAAGGCATTATAAGTCTCCTTCATCCGTGATGCATCACTAAATATTGTTTTACTATTATGAGATTAGTCTCGGCCTGAGTCTCAATCTATTTTTGAGATGTCACAGCCTCATATGACTGATTCAATTGCAATTTAAAATTAAAATAGTTAAAATATTATATGTAGTTAATTTTAAAATTCGAAAAGAAATTATACTAACCGTAATCGGATAGTGATGATCACCTCTATTATCTTTTGTGACATGAGCATTGTACATGTTCCTATAGACATCTAACTTCATAATATCGGGATATTCAACTACCGATATGTACATAAAAAAGGTTATATTTAAAATTATATAAATTATTTAAAAAAAGGTACTTACCACATGTTCCCCATGCACACAAAATGTACGAGTACTAGGTTGATGTGTCACCTCCTGTCTCCCTCGATTCTGTCAACATAATGATGATATCCTCTGAAAAAACCACCCATACAGTGTGAAAATAATCCATCCCAAACATGAGATGAAATGTAATCAAGTCAGTGGGGGAAACAAGACTGACCAAACTCTATAAATCCCACTTTACTCATTGTTTCCCCCCTCAAATTGTAAACAGACTAATGGAAATGCTCCCACATACAACCCAACCATGCCTCCCATATACATGAACACATGCTATCATTGATGGGATACCATACACCCTTCAAATAATTAATAATATCATGTTATTAATTAAATAAATTTCAAAATAAATGTTATTTATTTATGTACTATCCAATGATTGAACATGTGGTGTGGAACATCAATGGGAATTTGATCCCACGTAACCCATGCTCCTGAAAAATAATTCCTCAATATAGCACTCCCATGTCCAACAAATATATGATAAAATCTATGGAAAAATAGAAAAAAAATCCAACAATTTTTATATAATCAAATTAATTATAATTAATGAAAACTAACTAAAATACACAAGTAAATAGACCTATACATGCATGGATCAAAGCCAAAATGTGGATTTCACTTGAGGATAGGGTTAGGAATCATCAGTCTCTCAAGACCATGACCCCTCCAAGTAACCATTGAACTTCCAGTAGTTTGAGGGTTAGATGATCCAACATCATGATCATCCCTTGGTAGATCTTCCTTCTTCAACACACAAAATAGATCTGAGTTCATATGAAACATGAAATGAATGTTGTTAGAAAATAGTTGAAAACAACAATTATATATAGATATATATTATATATGATTATAATTCTTTTTAACTATGTTAATATTCATATCCATCCTCATTTTTGTATATGACAGTGTCAATATCTTCATATTCCTCCTCATTATCATCAATTTTCATAGGAGTTTTAGTTTCATCATCTCCTGCCATTTCAAATTCATTTTTTACAAAAATAACATCATTATCACCATCAAACCTTAACTATGGGGTGCCATTATTGATATTCATGCCTCTTTATAATGAAATGGATTTGGATTAGTCTCTTGAAAAATTTAAATTCCTTTCACATCATCATAACCAGATTCACTTTGAATAAACTACTTTTTCTAAGATTTCTTTTTTATTATGCTCCACCAATCACTTAACTCTTTTAGAGTCGCACAATAATTTTCATAATAAATTTAATGTGACTCATTATCCAACAAAATTAGTTTATTTATTGCAAGAAGAATTTAACATTTAACATCAATGATTCTATGGATCAAATGAATATGAAATCCTCTCTCAGTATCCAACCACTAGCATTTAAACATTGTTATGTAATTCTGTCATAAATAATACATTTCAATGATTTCTTCCAACATACTGTAAAAGTAAACTTCAATTTCTCTATGTTGAGATCCTCCAAAGAAAAAATCACTATTCATTGTTCTTTTATTCCCCATATGCACATGTATGAAATTAAAAACCATTCACCACATATATATTATATGATTTAACCATTTTGGATGGTGGGTTACTCAATAAACACAATTGATAATCAATTTTATCAGCATGTTGAGATACCAAAAAATTTATAAAAAAATTATCAATATAAAAATTAATAAATTTATTTTATATTTTAAAACATAAATAATATATTTTATTTGTTTTTGAAACTAGTAAGAAAAATTATTTTTCCAATGTTGTTCAAGAGGAACTTCAGTAATTTGTGGAAAATGTTCCTTGATTTGATTTTCATATAATATAATAATTTTTTTTAATTTAATATAAAAAATATTATAGAATAAATTATAGGAGCAATCACAGTATAAATGATGTCATTTTTTTACATTTTAGAAGAACATTTGAATGATCTCTGTGATGTTTATCATTTGAAAGCCATCATTCACAAACTCCACCAAAGCCAAGTTCAGGAAGATTAAAAACAGATAATAGATTGTTCATTTTGGAAAAAGTATTCCCCTAATTATGTCCCATGTCGTTATGGTTTAAGGGATATAAAAATTAAAAATAATGAGAGGATATTTTTTTTACTCCTGCACATAATCTTATGTAATTGATCATTAAACTAATTCTTTGTTATGTACTTTTTTCTTCAATTTCTGCATACATCTCTCAAATGGGTACATCCATTATAACTATACCAGACCACCATATTTTTCTTCATACACAAAATGTAATATAAAATGTTCTATTGAGGTAAAGAAAGTTGGTGGGAATATTTTTTCTAGTTTAGATAAAATTAAAACAATATCTTCTTATAGTCTACTTAGACAATGTAGTCTATTTTCATCGCACAAATGTCTTGAAAAAAGATGACATGTCTATTAGCGCATCACAAATTATAGAATTCAACAAACCTCTTAATCTAATAGATAGAATTATTTCCATTATAACATGATAGTTATGACTTTTTAATCTGGTAATATTACCATTTCTAATTTATGTGGAAAAATTGGAAACATAACCATATAAAAGTCTCAAATTTATAATACACTAACTAAATAATGATCTATTTTATTTGGAAATTGAATAATATGATTTTGGATTCATTAAATTTTATGATATGAAATTTTAAAATAGTTCTTGTTCTGGTTGCGTTTAAACTTGGTCCAGATATAATCAGACCTTTAAATTATATTTGGTCTTACCTGGTGTATCCAAAACTGTATAAAATATACTACCAAAATAGTTCTTGTCAATATGCATGACATCCAACACCTAATAGACAAACAAATGAAAATAATATAGAAGATCCAAAAGGATGCTCCATTTATAAAATTGTGTTATTTCCCAAATCCATCGATTTTCCATTCGTTTATAGTTGGTCCAAATGTAATGGGAGGTAATGAAGAGAAAAAAAATTTAGCTACATACATGAGATCATCGTAGGAGTTACATATCTTTCAATTATGACTTTTCTGAAATGATATATGTTCCTCCAAAAAGGATGATCAGTTGGAAGAAATCTTAGATGACAACAAAAAACAAGGTATTCCTCTATTAAAGAGAATAAAAACTTTTTTGTCTCTCTTACAATATATACATGATTTTGGATGATGTGTACTCCTGCGAGATAACATGCCATATGATCAGAAGTCACTAATTTTACTCTTCAATGAAACCTTCAATAAGGAATTTTTTTCCACAACAACATAATATGTATTGACACTATTACCCCTGAATAAATTCAACTCAACAATCAATGGATTCAAATAAACATCAATATTTATTTTTGGATTTCCTGGAATTAATATGGTCAAAAAGATATATGAATCTTTCATCAACATCCATGGAGGTAAATTCTACGAAGTTATAAAGAAATGCGAACATGAATAATTACTACCATAAGAACCAAAAGAGAAAAAACAATTAGTTGAAAGATCCAATCAAATATTTTGATATTCTAAAGAAAAATACGGATGTACATGGTCAAAATGTTATTATGAATCACTATTAGAGGGATGATTTAATATTTTATTGGTTGGAATATTGTTTTTGTACCATGAAATCAATGAAACTCTATTGTGAGACATAAATACATGATATAATCTAGGTGTAAGCGGGAAATAACTCAACAGTTTTACATGAATGAATCTAGACTTCCCTAGTTAAGCCTCCTTATACCTTGATTTTCCACATGTAGGACAACTATATAGAGACTAATTTTCACCATAATATAAGATGAATTCATTTGAACATGCATGGACCTTTTGATAACTAAGACCCAAATTACAAACCAACCTCTTTTTCTTATAGAAATTTGTAGTCAACACATTTTCTTTAGGTAATAGTGTTTTAACCAAAGAGAATATCTGATCAAAAGAGCTATTTGATATTCAATTATTTTATTTCATAGCTATACAATTTTTAATCGCTTCAAATTTTATTATCTTACAACTAGGATATAAGGTATTCTCAACTGACTACAATAACTCATAAAATTGAGATGGTTCTAACTCAGGAGTTAAATCAATATCACCCTGAGTTTCCATTTGTTGAAAGTACAGACCTACCACATCATGCACTAAATTTTGAATCCATGATGGATCTGGAACCAAATTATTATTATCTTATTTAGAAATATGTTCCTCATGTTGATACCAAAAAACACAATCTGTTCGAAAACTAAAACAAAATAGACATCCACCAATGTTTTCAAATGTGTTAAACATCCTCAAATCAAATTTCTTACACAGACACTCAATTTTCTATCCTAAAACAAATTTTAGTTTAGATTATGGAAATGATAATAATGTTTCAACACCCTCAATATATAAATGATTTATATGAGAACCATTTAGATTTATGCAATGATTTATCCCAGTGTAATCAATAATGAATGTTTTTGACTTCCATGTTCCATATTTCTTTAAAAAATATAAAATAATTAATTTTTAATGATTAATTTGATATAAGAAAAACAAGATCCAAAACAATTATTGCTAATTTTTCTTAACTGTTAGAAATTATTGCAAATTATAGAAAATTATTGTAAATTATTCTTAATTATAGATAATTATTCCTAATTATTCCTAATTATTTTTAATTATTGCTAATTATTTCTATTTATTTCTAATTATTTCTAATTGTTGATAATTATTTCTCATTTTTCCTAATTATTGAAAATTATTCCTAATTATTCCAAATTATTGCTACTTATTACTAGTTATTTCTAGTTATTTCTAGATATTACTAGTTATTGAAAATTATTACTAGTTATCGCTAGTTATTACTAGTTATTTATAGTTGTTGCTAGTTATTGCTAGTTATTACTAGTTATTGCTAGTTATTGGTAATTATTACTAATTTTTTTAATTATTACTATTTATTTATAATTATTTCTAATTATTCCTAATTATTTATAGTTATTCCTTATTACTGCTAATTGTTAGTAATTATTAGTACTTAATGCTAATTATTGCTAATTATTGCTAATTATTCTTAATTATTCCTAATTATTGCTAATTATTCTTAATTGTTGCTAATTATTCTTAATTATTTCTGATGACTAGAAATTATTCCAAATTATTTATAGTTATCAGTATTTATTTCTAATTATTGCGAATTATTCCTAATTATTGCTAATTATTTAAAATTATTGCTAATTATTCCTAATTATTGCAAATTGTTTCAAATTATTCTTAATTATTCCTAAATATTGATAATTATTGCAAATTATTCCTAATTAAAACTTATTATTACTAATTAACACTAATTATTACTAATTAACACTAATAATTACCAATTAAAAGTAATTATTACTAAGTATTCGTAATTATTCCTAATTATTAGTAATTATTCTTAATTATTCATAATTATTTGTAATTATTTCTAATTGTTCCAAATTATTTCTAACTATTTCTAATTATTCTTAATTATTGCTAATTATTCCAAATTATTTATAATTATTACTAATTAATCCTAATTATTTCTAATCATTTCTAATTATTAATAATTATTACTTATTATTGCTAATAATTTCTAATTATTCCTAATTATTTATAATTATTCCTAATTATTAGTAATTATTCCAAATTATTAGTAATTAATCCTAATTATTAGTATCTATCACCAATTATTTGTAATTAATCTAAAAGTTTCTTAGTTATTAGTAATTATTCCTAAATATTTCGAATTATTTTTAATTATTTCTAAGTATTTAAAATTATTGCTAATTATTACTAATTATTCCAAATTATTGATAATTATTGGTAATTATTCCTAATTATTAATAATTATTACTAATTATTCCAAAATATTGCTAGTTATTGATCATTTTTGCTAATTTTTATGAATTATTACTATTTTTTGTAATTTTTTTGTAATTTTCAATATTAATTTTTAACTAGTTTATTTTTTTGTAATTATTAGTTAATTATTGATAATTATTGAAAATTATTACAAATTTTTATTAATTATTATTAATTTTTTTTGTAATTATTTATATTTTTTTATAATTATTACTATTTTTTTAATTATTACTAATTTGTTGTAATTATTACTAATTTTTTGTAATTATTGTTATTTTCTGTAAATACTATTGATTTTTTGTAATTTTTTGTAGTTATTACTATTTTTTTTAATTATTACTATTTTTTATTATTACTACTTTTAACTAATTATTAATAACTAACATTATTTTTTATTACTTTTTAATAACCTATTACAAGTTTATATAAATTTTTACTAATCATTTCTAATTACCACTAATTATTACTAATTAACACTAATTACTACTAATTTAAACTAATTATTACTAATTTCCACTAAATTTTACTAATTACCACAAATTTTTATAAATTTCCACTAATTATGATTAATTTTTATTACTAATTTTTATCAATTACTTCTAATTATTATTAATTATTACTAATTAGTATGAATTATCACTAACTATCACAAATCAACGTTAGTTTTTGTAAATATATAATGATTTATTACAAAAAATTACAAATTATAAATAATTAAAATACATTATTTCAAATTAAAACTATTTAATTTTAATTAAAACCGTTAAAGAAAATTATAACTAGATAGTTCTAAAAAAATTAATGCAAAAAACTAATTAATTTTAATTAAATCTAATTTCTGCTAATCAATAATAATTATTACTAATATAAAATAAAATAAAATAAATAAAAAATAGAAAATAAAAAAATAAATTGAAACTGAATCTTTTGGTGGATGTAAAACTTGAATGTTGATCCATTGTAACGTTTCCAACTTCAGAAAATTTAAACAATGAAATATCATAGGAGAGAGGGTGAGAGAAGTTTAGAAATGTTTTGAACGAAAAAGATTTAGATGGGGGGATGTATATATAGGTTAGATCATTTTTGACATTACTCCTCTCACATATAGTTAGACAATTATTAATTGAGGCGGTGGTAAAAAAATAGTTTTTTGCGATGAATCTCGTCGCAAATATTATCTTGCCGACACATTATTGGTGATGGCCTGTTGCAAATATTATTTTTTTCTGTAGAACCTGTCGTAAACCGTTCAATGGTTATTAATTGAGGTGGTGATAAAAGATAGTATTTGCGGTGTGACCCGTCACAAATACTATAATGGAGAAAAAATATTTGCCATGGTCGGTCGCAAATAATATCCTGTCGAAAAATTATTTGCGACGAAGATCCTGCCCCGTCGCAAATACTCGTCCCATTCTAAAATGTGCATGGCGTGCTAAAGGTATTTGCGACGAACCCTCACAAATACCTCTTTTTTATGGACTATTTGCGACGGGTCAAAATTCATATTGAAAAAAGTCTTTTTCGATGCACTATTTGCAATGAGCCCTATGCCCATCGCAATTGACCTTTCACAAATAAAAGAAATTCCCATAGTGGATGGAGACTGAGAGGGATGAGAGAAAAAAAATAGACAACGAACAAAAGGGGATATTTGGAACGAGATTCGAAACATGGAACCTTCTATTCCGATTAGGTAAAACCTTCTGCATTGTATTAAGGAGGAAATGAAAATCATTCGACTGTTTGCAAACTCAAAACTCCTTAGCGAATACCATTCCACATGGAACCATTGGATGGGACCTTTATAGACCAACACCTAGTATAGAAAAACAATATGAGAGATGAAACCTACCCTATGTAGAAAAATGATACTCTGGAAGAACTTGACCCCGCATAGTAAAACGCTACACAGGTGGAACCTAGCCCTGCGTTCCAACATACTACGTGGGCAGACCTCAGGTTTTCCTAGCACCATGCGACATGGATGATACCCTCACCCTTATTGCAATATTCTACACGGATGGCGTAACGCCCTGACCCGGTGTCATCTTAAACCATACCTCGAGCTGGAGGGTCAAGTGGCCTCAAGAGTTCCTCCCCGTATGCTAGAGGTTACCTAAAATAAGCAAGAGTGTAAAGGTGGTACGGTGGGAAGACTATACCCTCTCATTAGAGCGGCACAACAGAAACAACAATAAACATACAATAGTAGTGGAAGCATATATGAACATGAAGAATAAATAAGTATTGGAAGAATAAATAGAAGTAAACATCTTATAATAATCAAAAAGCCATGAGGTAGTGCCAATATGTAAGACATATGAATAACCTGTAGTAGAGCCCTTTCCCTAATCCGAACCTGCACAACAGATACAACAATAAACATACAATAGTAGTGGAAGCATATATGAACATGAAGAATAAATAAGTATTGGAAGAATAAATAGAAGTAAATATCTTATAATAATACAAAAGCCATGAGGTAGTGCCAATATGTAAGACATATGAATAACCTGTAGTAGAGCCCTTTCCCTAATCCGAACCTGCATACAGATAATATTCTCAGGTACCAAAGGCAGCCCAAGTAGGATGTGAGATAAAATCCATTTAGGCCACCACCAACGGTGTCTATAAGTAATCTAAGTAGTGATCGCAACTAAGCATTTTACAGGTATAAATAGAATAGAAAAAACAATGCTGAAATAAATAATTATCCCACTTAGGTTCCGATAGGAAACCTGGAGGGTTTACCTACTCCAAATTGTGGCTGGAATGAGAATCAGAGGTATAACTATATAGTTATATATATATATATAAAATATATATTCTATAATTATATAGATATTGAATCCACCTATATGAACCAAGTATGTGCAGACATAAGTTTCCATATACATTGAGTACTATTTGCTGGCTCTACTGAGGCATAATTCAGACATTAATAACCAGTCTAATGAGCCTATAAGCTCATGAAACAAGGTATATTCCCTACATATCATATTTATTGTGAGACATCAAGCTCGTTACTTGAGATGGTGTGTGTTCCATCATGTTAACATTCAAATAAAGGAATGTGGAGCGTCAAACCCACTTTCCTAATGATGTCAGTGGTGTGAGCCGTCATGTTCAACACCCGATGTAAGGGAGTGTGATACAATCATTTTCAAAAGAACCCTTACCATCATACCACAACCTCTATCAATGCGTATTCGTAATTATAACATAATAAATGAAGGAAAATATCTCATGTATCTCCATGGTCAAGTTCATTTATAACAAATAAACACAATTCAGAAGACATTTTATTAAGCATAAGAAATAAGAGTTTCCTTACCACCCTTTGCAATCCATTTCATTTAACTCATTTAGTTCATTTAAGAAGGTAAAGCATTATCCATTATCCATTAAACTTAATTCATCCATTCAATTCCTCATATCAATGAAATTCAATTTCTAAGGCTCAAAGAGCGATTTAGAAGGGGTACCATGGTCATTAAGCCAAATGCCTACATGGTCAATAACAACTATTGGTTGATCCAAACACCTAATAGGTTCCATGGGGTCTATAAACATTCACATATCAAGGGAAATTCCATTTTAGTCTAAGCTAAAATCTAAATTGGTGTTCCTCTCAATTTAGCAATTAGCGACAAGGGCCAATTCTAAGTGGCATAACAAAGGGGTGTCCATAAGCATGGTAACCATCCCCAAAACCACTAAATAAGGATCAATGGACATGTATCAGGGTTTAGAGATCAATTTGATATAAATAACTCAATAAAAAGAAGATACTTGAAAAAATAAAGCATGCAGGATAATGACATAACTATGATACCTCAAAACCCAATTAAAAAATGACGAGACCACCTACCTTAAGGCCATAGATGACTCCTCACTTGATATTGGATTCAAATTCATAGAAGGTTGGAAGAGATCTAAGAAGTTGTCTAACTACCTGAAAATAGGAAAAAATGAACTTGTACGTAAATAGTGTTATGGATTCAAAGATAAACTTAGATAGTAAGGGAGATTATTTGAGAGATTACCTTAAGGAACCCAAAACTTCTGAAAGATCTTGAATCAGAAACTAGACATGAGAGTTACTTGGATTCATAGGTTAATGGAGGAGGAAAGCTACAGGAGAGAAAAACTCAAACCATCTACTGGAGGAAGAAGGTAGAAAATGGAAATAGGGTTATATGGTTATGTGATTTAAAAACTGTAATTTCATCTCAAAATACAAAGGTGCATGGTTTGGCTGTACAGTTGGCCAAAACCGGTGCCAACCGCACACCAATTACTTCTTAAAAGGGGAAAATTGTATGGTTTAGTGCATTGTTTTTCAAACCAGGTGAAGACCATGCGACTGGGCTCTATCAAAAAATCCTACAATATTGCATGGTCATGAACCTTGGGTCACACAGTTGAAAAAAAGCAAGCGTTCCCCAAATACCCACTATTTGTAATCGCATAGTTTAGGGAAACCATGTAGGATGATATGCAAGATTTTTCCAAATCACGTTGCCGAGTATTTTCTTCCTATTTCTGGACTCCAGGCTCTAAACTAGCCCAAAACACACCCAATCCCTCCTCAACATGATTTGGAATTATTATTAGGGATGTTTAAGGAATTTATATTGAAAAAAATGAGTCACACCTTCGTGAAAATATGGGTTATTACAACCTCCCATTCTTAAATCAAGTCATCCCCGAGTTGGCCTTCTAGGGGTAAAGTGGTATCACCAACAACAAATTTTGGCCAATGAGATTGTATATTAGCTTCAAGTTCACAAGTCTCATCCCGTACTTGACTATGATTCCATAACACACATACAAATGGAATTGACCCACCTTAGAGTGTATTCTCACTCTGATCAATAATAAAAATGAGATACTTTTCAAAGGAAGCATCTAAATTCAATTCAATATCATTAGGTGATATACATGTGATGGGTATGGATAATATCAGTGATGTTGAGATACGTGAAAGAAATCATGAATAAACCAATATCCTTAAATAAGTGACAAATGATAAGCCACTAGTCTTATCCGTTTCACCACCTTGAAGAGTCCAATGAACCTAGGTTAGAGCTTACCCTACTTAACAATACGTCTATGGCCCAACCTGGGTGATTTTAGTAAGAAAACTCGGTCTTTGATCTCAAACTCGGGAGGTATCCGACATCTGTTGGAATATGACTACTTCCTCGATTGAGCAGTCATACTGCGATTTATGATTGGGAAGACCTTATCTAGTCTCCAGCATGAGACATTGTCCTAGAATAGCTTCCTCCATTTCCTTTAGCCAACACATAGGTGAATGAAAAGGCCTACCATATAAGGGTTCATAAGGATCCATCTCGATGGTAGCCTAAAATCTATTATAATAATAGAAATCAATGAGGGGAATGTTTCTCACCCATGAACCCCCAAAATCAAGTACACAAGCAGGGATCATGTCCTCTAGGACTTGAATAACATTCTATTTTTGTCCATTGGTCTATAGGTGGTAGGCCATAATCAGTAGTACCTACGTACACAAGTCCTTCTGTAACCCCTACTGAAACCATGATGTAAAGTGATCATCTCTGTTCGAAGTGATAGAATGAGGATCTCCTTGAAGACACACAACCTTCCTAAAAAAAACCTTCATAGCTCATCTACCGAGAAGTTATCTCACACAAGAAAGAAGTTTGTGACCATTATCAAACGATTAGTGACAACCCAAACTTTATCTTTTCTAAGAGGTGATTTGGGTAAACGAGGCACTATATCCATTGAAACATAATCCAATTTCCACTTGATAATGGAAAATGGATATAAAATTTCTACCATTTGATGATGTTACACCTTCACCTACTAATAGGGGGAATATTAATTGATGAAGTTAGCTATCTCACATTTCATACTAGGTTACCAATATTAGAAGTATAGATCCCAATATAGTTTGATGACACTAAGGAGAACTACCCATACCGATTCATGGAATTCCCACATCATATTCTCTTTTATGCCAGAAGGGACCCATACACGCCCATTGAACAATAATGTATCATCCCCATCCATGGACCAACATAAATATGTTTCATCATCTGAGACACTTTCCTTAGGAAAAGACCTTCAGAATTAGATAACTACCTCATTCTTAACAATTCCATAAGATTAGTGCTCACAAATAAGGCTGAAATAATAGTTTTTCCATGTTCCTCCTAATCTTTAATGTGTATCTCTAATAATAAGGCCATGAATTTTAATTTTCCACTGGACTCCTGAATCGCCTATGTCTGAGTCCTTCATCTCAAAGCATTAGCTACAACATTGACTTTACCAGGTGTGTAGGCAAGCTCAAAATTAAGGGACTATAAGTACTCAACCCACATACACTACATGATATTTATATATCACTATGTAAATATGTATTTGAGGATTTTGGGGGTCAGTTAATTCCGTTCGTGAGGCCTCAACTGATGAGACTCGTAACTGATGACTTGCTCATCCTGCATCAGAACCGCTCCAAGACTAATACCTGATGCATCACAGTATAATGTGTAGCTATTTCATGGATATAGAATAATTAGTATCAACATTTAATATAAACATCTCTTCAACTTATGAAAGTATGTTTCACATGCTTCTTCCCATAATTATTTCACACCTTTCTTTGTCAAGACTATAAGCAGTGCTGCAAGACATGAGAAATTATGGATGAAGCATATAAATTATCTAACTATCCATAAGAAACTATGGATTTCAAATATGTTCTTGGGATACTACTAAGAAACTATAGCTCTCACTTTCCATGGGTTTACTAAAACTCTTGCCTCTTAGATAATGTGACATAGGAAGTGAAATTTGTCGATCCAAAGGTGTCATTTACTGATATTAGCATAGAGATGATTATTATTAAATGTATTATTCACAATATAAATATGATTGGTATGTTAATTTATAGAGAGTTAATACACTAGGATATCGTCAACAAAGACTACTATGAGTGAATCTAGATTCGGGTGGAAAACTTGATTCATAAGATCCATGAATACTATAGGCGTGTTAGTGATTCCAAACAACATAACCGAGTACTCATAAAAAATTTACCTACTCCTGAAATATGTGAGTGGTATTTATGAGGATATAACACACACCTATTGATATTACAAACCCATATTTATATTTGAAAACACTCTCTCTCCTCGAAGCTGATCAAATAAGTTGTTTATTCTAGGTAGTGGATACTGAATATTTACTGTGAGATGGTTCAATCAATGGTAATTCATATGTAGCCTAAGGGTACCATCTACCTTATTGAAATAAATTACCAATGAACCCCAAGGAGCAGTGATGGGGTGTGTGAATACTTTATCCTCAAGATCCCTTAACTATTTCTTGATATCCAGAAGCTCTTTAGGTTCCATCCTATAAGGAGGAATGTTCACCTGTGATTCTCTTAGAACTAACTCAAGGGTGAATTCTACCCCTTGCACTGGACGTTGAACAGATGAGTTTCTAGAAAATATGTCCCTAAAACACTCCACTAAAAGAGTAAGAATAGAGGTTTGAAACCCCTGGTCATATATCAAAAAACTATCAATCAGAGCTACCCCGCTACCCAACCTCTACTACACAGGTCCAGATCATGTAGAGTTCACATAAAATTCTCCCTTATGCATGTTATTACCACCCTTTGGTTATGTAAACATAACTCTTTGATGATAATAGTCAAAGTGGGATCAATAGGGAACTAACATGTCTAGCCCAATGATTTTGTCAAATCCCATCAAGTTGAGGATGAACAGATTCCACATGAAAAGGTATTCACCTATATCAAGGGGACGATCCATATCATGGAAAATAACCAATGAGAGGATTCCTAATGGGGTATCAGGCATCATAAAAGCATGGAAGTGTTTGATCTCTAGGCCGTGACTTTACATAATAGTATCAGATATAAAATAGATAGATGAACCTATTTCAAATAAATTACACACTAATGTGGAGGATATAAGAATAATACCTCAAACTATAAAAGGTTTAGGAATATGATCCTCTGGTATAGGTCAAACTACATGTAACTTGCTTGTACTGTGACCCTGATTCTCTGCCTGACTACCATGAGCAAGCCTGCTATGCTAGCGTTGAGAATCATAATTCTAACTACCTCTTCCTAGACCTCCACCTTGACCTAAATCCACCAGTGGTATTCTATATGCCTTCCTATCATGATCCTTCTATCCCTACTTCTAATCATTGAGTATGTGTAGATCCTTTCCCTCTAGGCATAGATGATAATTTCTTGTAGAATAATTGGATATTACCCATCCTGTCACAAACTCTTCACTCTACTAGATTACACAAGAACTAGGGCTTTGTGTGTCCCAACATCCCTCACTTTTGACATATTAGAAGGATTTCAATATGAGGATCAAGAAAACTGCTACCTCCATGATTAGCCTCATAATGTCTCTTTTTCCTGAAGAAGAACCAATGGTATCTTTAGGTACGGAACCACCCTGACACACACCATCATCTTCCCTCATGTTTCACTCTATAATAATGTATTTGTTGATTATTTTAGAAAGTCTTCAATAAAAATACATTTACCTATGACTATATTTCCTAAAACATCCCATACTTGAATTGGATGACTGTCATAAGGTCATCACACGCTAGAGTAGGAGAAAACCACCAAAGCTCTGTGAAATAGGAAAACTTTTCTCTAACTGATGTGATCCCCTACTACAGATTCATGAATTATCTAGATCTATCAGTTCTTAGTGTTTGGTGAAATAAATATTAATAGAATATCATCTGTAAATTTTTATATACCATATCTCTATGGTGATCTTCCTTGGTGATAACGTCATGCCACTACTAGGCAGAATCATGTAACATATATGCATCTAGCTTGACCCTCCATTCTGGAGGTGTCTCTAGATGCTCAAATTTTGATAGGTTGTATTTGAGCCATGACTCATCAACATATGGTCCACCATCCCCCAAAAAGGTGGGAGGATGCTGCTGTTAGAATTCCCAAGTTAACTCTACCATGCTCAATTTAGGTTGAAAGATACCTTTCGTATGCTTCATCATAAGAAGAAAAACCACTTAGAACTAGGTGTTAGTGCTCATATACAAAACTAGAAGAGGTTCCTTAGGTTTCTCTGTTGGAGGAATCACTAGATAATCATGGCCCACCACCTTAGGTACATGGTTGTCACCACCTTTAGGGCATGTTACCCAAGGAAATCATAGAAGAATAATTCTAAAATTCCCAACACACACCTTATAAGATATTTTGACAAATGATAAGATCATAGATAGAAAACTAATACAAGAGTAAATAATTACTATAGAAAAGATCATGCCTCTATGCTTGCTCCTAAAGCCAAGTCTAGATGGTGAAAGAGACATTAAGAGGCAATAAAAATTTAAGAGATAATCCACCACACACTACTAAGTTCAGGTTTGAGTATAAGTCTCTATTTTTCTTATATAATATAGTTAATTTCACCATAGAAACCATATTAATTTTAAATTTATTCTTGTTCATATATTTAAATCACTTTAAAATGTCTGAATTGGAGGGATTACTATTCCTGATCCGTAAGGGTCCATACTCTTTTTTACCCTAAATATGGAAGCCACATAATCCACACCATTACATGTTCTAGCCTATGTGACCAATGATCCATGGATCAATGTTCCATAATTGAATACTTAAGGTGTATACTTTAACCTATTTTGGAAACACTATAAGGTTAAGGTTGAAACTTTATGTATCAATTGTTTTTTCCAGTCACTACATGAAGTGTTATAATAATTCAATACATATTTATGGCACTATCAATATAAAATATAAAAATTCATACTAAAAATAGTGGTGCCCTGGAACGATGCATGTCATATTAATCCTATCATGCCTACGATGATGCATGTACCAATACAAAGCCCTCAATTCATGTGTCCTAGGTAAAGAAAACATAATTTCAATAATACCAATATCAATAACATCATAACTCAAGTGCGTTACCCAATGGTGAAGTCATATCAACTATAAATGGAATAATCAATAAATACAATCACTCATCCTAGGTAATTTGGGTTTCCCCTATACACGGGTTAGATATGTCTAAGAATGGGGTAATTTCCATATTACTTTAACTCATAGTATCCTATCTAATAACCAAATGGTAATAAAAATAAAAAAAACCCTCTAATACAACTTTGTAACATCCAAAATCTCGGTCCACTTAACCTATACCCTGAGCCTGTGTGTCACATGGACTTATGTGTGCCTCTCTGTATTCCAGAGGCTGCAAGCTAGTAGCAAAGGTGTGAAGGTGGTACAGTGGGGAGACTATAATCTCTTATCATAGTGGAACAACCGATACACTAATAAAAATAAAATAATATAATAAGAATATATGAATAGGAAGAATAAATAATAAGTGGAAGAATAAATAGAATTGAACATCTGATAATAATAAAAAATATATGAGGCAGTGGCAGTACATGGATGCATGGCATGCTGGTACATAGAAGGGGAACAAGGGATAGGCATAAAATCATTATATACAAAAAGTAAAAAAAGAAAAAAGTTACTCCACTAGCATCTCAAGTGTATGTTAGGTTCTCTTCTTCCAAGATCCAATAATAGGTAAGGAATATCAACAACCTGTAGTAGGGCCCTTACCCTTATCCAAACCTGTAGACTGATAATATTCTTTGGTACCAAAGGTAGCCCGACTAGGGCATGGGATAAAATTATAGTAAGCCTCCACCAATAGTTTCTAGAAGTAATCTGAGTAGTGATCACAACTAAATAGTTTTCAAGTATAAACAGAATTGAAAAAACAATGCTTAAATAAATAAATTTCCATCTCAGGTTAGGATATGACACATGGAGGGTTTACCTGCTTTGACTCATTATTTAAATTAGAACATGTTGAATAAATATATATAAATATATATATATATATATATATAGTATAATTATATATATATATATATATATATATATATTTCATCCACCTATATGAACCAAGTATGTGCAGACATAAGTTTCCATATACTCAGAGTAATATTTGCTGGCTAGACAAGGGAATAACTTAGACATCCATTACCAGTCTAACAAGATTATAACTCAAGTAATAGGGTACATTCCTTATATCTCACAGTGAGTGGGAGACATCATGATCATCACTCGATATGGTGAGTGTTTTATCATGTCAACAATTGAAAAAAGGCACATGGAACACCAAGCCCGCCATCCTAATAGGATCAGTGGTGTGATATGTTAGGATCAACACCCAATGTAAGGGACCATGAAATCTTCATTCTCAATAGAACCAATTACATCGCACATCAACCTCTATAAAGGCATAGTCATATTTATAACATAATAAATTAGGCAAAAAATCTAATGTATCTTCATTGTCAAGTTCATCCATAACAAGGAAACACAATTCACAAGGCATTTTAATGAGCATAAGTAATAGGCATGACCTTACTACCCTTTTAAACAATTTTATTTAACTCATTTATCTCATTTAATAAGGGAAACCATCATGCATTATCCATTCCACTTAATTCATCCATTCAATTCTTTATAACAAGGCAATTCAATTTATAAGGCTCAAATAGCCATTAAGAAGGGGTACCATGGCCATTAAGAAAATTTCCAACATGAGAAATCCCAACTATGGGTTGAGGCAAATACTTAAGCAGTTCCATGGGTTTTATGAACTTTCAAATATCAAGGGAAATTATTTTTTAGTCTATGACTAAATCTAAAAAGGAATTTTAGTAAATTTATCAATTAGTTACAAGGTCCAATTCTAAGGGGCACTCTGAAGGGGTGTCCATAAGCTTTGTAACCATTCTCTAAACTTGTAACCAAGGATAAAATGACATGTATCATGGTGTGGTGATCAATTTGATATGATGAACTCAATAAAAAGGAGATTCTTGGAAACAATTTGGCATGCTACATAGCTGTATGACTACGAGAAATCAAAACGCATATAGAAAACAACGATATCACCTACCTCAAGGCTATAGATTACTCCTCACTCGTTATTGGTCTTAGATTTGTAGTAGGTTAGAAGAGATATAAGAAATAGTCTGACACCCTAAAAATAGGGAAAAAGTGATTTCACCCAAATAGCATGTTGTATTCAAAGATAAACATAGATAAGAGGGGATGGGATTCAAGAGATCAACTTAATGAATCCAAAAACATAGATGGATCTTGAATTGGACACTGGATATGAGGGTTACCTAGATGCCTAGTTTGATGGAGGATAAAAGCTAAATGGGTGGAAAAATCAAACCAGCCATAGGATAAAGAAGGGAGAAAAGATAAATAGGGTTATAAGGTTAAGTGAGGGAAAAATGTAATTTCAACTCACAATAAAAAGAAACATGTTTGGCCAAACTGTGCCCCAACCATGCAATAACCAAGCACTAGTTACTGCTTAAATGGAGAAAATCACTTAGTTTAGTGCATGATTTTTCCAACCATGTGTAGTCCATGTAAATGATATATTTCCAAAAATCCTTCAACACTTCATATCCATGAACCCTAGGTTACATAGTTATTGACAAACCGTAAGGCCCCTAGGTTCCCCCTGTTTTCAACCACATGGTTTACCGAAACCGTTCGGGCCATGCAGCACAATTTCTCCCAACTATGAAACCCATTATTTTCATCCCATTTTAAGGCACCGAGCTCCGAATAAGACCCGAATGCACCCAATCCATCCTTAACTTGATTATTCATAATTATGAGGTCAGTTTAAGAAATTTAAATTGAAAAAATGACCACTAACTTTGTAAAATGATGGATCTTTACAGAGGGAACCCCATCTTGTATAAGAACATGCTATGCAGAATGGGGCCTCCTAGGGTGATTTTCACTCCATCTCCCATCACTTCATTCCAACATATCAATGAGACTGATATTGAATCCTCCATGAACTAGTCAAATGACATCATGACATGGCCTTTTCCAAATCCACCTAACATGTATGACCAAATCATCAGACACATCAAAGTGTCCCCTCGAGTCTACATTATTGTGGTAAACATAGTAATATTGTTGGCCTATATGATAAGGCATGCCCTAAGAATGTCTTCATGTCTATATTCCCATAGTAATGAGTGTCTTGACCTTGGAAGTGCATAGGGCCTTGGAGGTGCTCACAGGACCCCCCCATTCTAGGGATTGAGGGGAACCACTGGCCTTTCCTTTTAATGAGGGCTGATTCTGGACACTCCTCTCATCCCTAAGAACTATAAGATCATCCCTCTTAAGTAATACCCTAATATTTTTTGTGGAATGTGGAACTCTTTCCCCTCTTCGCCTCCTCAGTCACTAGAACAAATTAGGACATGGGAATTTCAAATTCCTTTCTCTCTCCCTTTGGGCCCATACCTCATCTACCAACAGAAAAAGTAGATCATATTATTTTTTAGATCTACCACTTACTCTTGTTTATAAAAATGAGCATGAATCATGTGGGCTCATATTTTAGCAGTGATCATGAAATCTTCACAATCCAAAACCTCAAATGTTTATCTCCTGTGTGTAATCCCCAACTATATCCACTAAAATGGGGCTCGAATAATATATACATCCCAAATTGAAAACCCAATTCCACTCCTTCAAATGTACATATTCTCGATGAAAAATCAAATGTAAGGGACTAATACATGGTATAATCCCCAATCATGTCACCTCAAATGGGACTTCCTTGAGTGTAAGCCCCAAAGCACTGAACTACTTGGTATTTGATTCCAAGATAACTTGGATATGTAGAAATCCTCACTGAGGTGCTAACCCAATACCTAAATTCAAAATGTTTTTCTTTTGGCCACATTACTAGCAGGGTCATATTCACTTGGGAGACCACTTCTATTATGGGCCCCAAGGGCTACCTCAAAATAAGTACCACACCAAAATTTGACTAGGAACCATAATCCTAGATTTCCTTGCCCATGACATTAAACTACATGGTTTGGTCGTTTTCAAATGACCTTAAAAGTTGATGTGTCCTATTTAGTGGAACTGAACTAAATGAGTTTTTATTCCTCTAATGATGATATATAGGAATCCCATCACATGGGTTCGATCCTGATATAAAAACAACTTCCATTTCTCTAGATGCCAATAAACTCTAGAGCACCCCATCATATGGATTAACACCAACATCATCCTAATGAATGACCAAAGAGTCTATGACCCCTATACAAAAATGGTTCCATTTATAGAGAACCTAAAATACATATAGATCTCTCCATTGATGGGAAACCTCATATACATACAAATTATCTTGAACCCAAGCATGTTCACAATTGATTGTTACCTTGAGGTTATCCATGTATACATACTTGGGAATGAATAAAGGATTCCCAAAAAATATTAAATCTATAAGATAGTCTTGGAATAGTTAATATTTAACCAAAAAAAGGGTGTGATGATCACTAATTCCCATCATCTCGACCAATGTGAGTTCTTAGGTGTTGTTGGAAAAGTTACCTAACAAACACCTACATTTGTAATGTAGTTCCATGAGTCATCATGGATATGAGAGTCATTGGGTGTTTTTAACTCCACAAACAAAACCCATTAGAGACCTTTCAAAGATGATATACCATATTTTAGTGATCACACATAATTCAAACCCTTTTAATCAATCTTTGGGCACCAATGATCTTCTTCAGCAATTATGTATATGAAAAAAGAAATATATAAACAACATGACATCACCTAATATCATCAATTAACATAACTGATGTACCAGTAGGTAAATTTATGGAAACTTCACGGTGGGGGTGAATGGAATTTGAAAGGATGACTCAATTTTTCACCCATTCAAATAGTGAAACATCTTAAATATACAATTTTTGGATAAATCATAGTAAAATAAAATTAAACACATAGTGGGAAATAGACTATTAGAAGTTAACCAACTTAATCGATAAAAGTAATAAAAACCGATCAGAAATTAAAATAGAAAGGTTAAAAAACAATACTTGTAGTATTTGATAACAATAAAAATACTCATTAAAAATATTTATTACCAGACAATTAAAATGAAAATTTCTTTGATTTTACTCTATAGAGGAATAAAATTTGTTTAAATGAATAAAGTTATCCAATTTCACTCTAAGAAACTTCATCAATCTATCTCTAATGGGAAAATATATTAGTCTATAAAATAAATTCCTCAACATAACACCAAAAATTGGTAATTATATGCTTATCCTTGTCTTTGAATTGTATTTTTAGTAACTAGTTATTATACTAAAAATCTCATTGAATTTAGTAGTTTAGAAGATAAAATTTCCTAGACTAGAAACTCATTAATAATGAAGGATCGTAAGAATGATTACAAATTAAAAAAATTATAGATTTAAAATGAAAAAACTCTCAATAATAGGTCAAGAAAAAGACACTAAAAAATACAATCAAATCTATCATAATAAACGAGATGATGCATAGACACTCAATGTAATGAATATTCATCCATTTCATGACACCATCAACTCTATTTATAGTAAGTATTGTAACAAAATAAAATGGTAACATTTAAAGATATTCAAGTTTAGTTGATATGGAATTGAAAGTAGTAGTATAAAATTCAAATTTTGTTGATATAAATTCATCAAACCATTAAAAAACCTTTCATAGATTTCAGTGTGTCTTCATTTTGTTTTCGAACATATGTGATTCACATTTTATCATTTGAACTTAAACATTCAAAAAATTTGAAGTCATAATCAACATATATAAAACTTTAAAAAACTGCTAGTTAAATAAAAATAAAAATAAAATGTATTTTATTTAAAAAAATGAAAGAAAAGAATTTATTTGACTCCATAATATCCCCATTTTGAATAATCAGAAGACACACAATAGAAGACAAGTTTGAATAAAATTAAAATAAGAAATGTCTTTATACATTATTATGAAACTTACTATAGGTTTAATATCCTGAATATTTATAATATTCGATTATTCAAATTTCATAGACTAAAGAAAACTCACTCTCATTTAATTATATAAAACTTGAAAATTCATGTTAGTGATAAAAAAGAAAAAACACTTATCTAATTTCCCCTTCTTTTTTTATTTTCAAAAAGATACAAAAAGAATGAAAAAAATAAATAATGAAAAATGTAACGTAATAATTAAAAACTTAAAAATTTTAAATAGGTAAATATAGAGACCTCCCTATAATTTCAATAATTATTACCCCCATAATATATGTAATCAATGCACTAAAAAAACTTCTATGCGCCTTGACTGAAATATCTCCATCATCTTAACATATAGTTTCTACCCATGGGATACACATGTCCCATTCTTATTTACAAGGAATAAAGGAGTAAAAACATGTGATCTCATTAACTTATGATAGTCTCCTCTAGACATATTAACGAAAAATAAATAAAACCACCCTCTTCAAGATAATAAATAACTTAATTAGTATAAAATAATTATATAAACATTAAAATATTTATTCATTTATAGTAAATAAATCCATCAATAATAAAAATAATGTAATTGAAATAAATCATACATCAGTAAGAGTAAAAACATAAAAAAATTAAATAGATTTTATAAAAACTCTCAAATAATAGAATGAAATTTGAAATTTATTCCTTTATTATAGATTTGGTAATAAGCTTATCTGACCAGTTCTTTGGATCTTCCAATGATTTTTTTAACTATTTTCTATTCTTTCTTCTCCTCGTCCATCTTTCTTTTCTATTCATTTAATTTCTAATGATACTCTCTTAACTTCTATTTTTAATGTGAAGAAAGAGTGTTAGCCTCATGAAATTCCTTTCACATGGAAACATTATGACCGAGGATGTATTGTATGTTGATGTCTTAATTTTCTTTCATTTCACTATCTTCTTGAAATTATAGATCTAAAGTTCACAACATTATTTAAAATTGAATAGATCATCTGCTATTTCCACCCATTGGACAATAATTCACCTCTAAGACTAGGATATTTTAACATCAATATACTAGTCATGCATAGGATTAATCCTCAAATAAATATAAGGCTGAATTGAGGAAATGATGGTTAATATATGGATACTTTCTAACATCATACTTAATTTATCTTAAATTTTCTATATTCTCATACTGGATTCAATTTCAATATTATCAACCTCAACTATATCTACTCTAACTTCAATCTATTCTTCCTTAAAATCACACCTTTAAGGAGTGGAGTCTAGAATATTTATTTTATAAAAGGATTGTACCTCGTCATATTTTTCAACATCAATTACATTATCTTATTCAGATTCATTCTAAGATCTTATATTCTATTATTTTTTGTAGCTAAACTTACATAGGTTTGTCAAAATCCTCTTATGTAAATGTTTTTTATTTTACAACACTATTGAAAGAGGTCTTAGGATATCCTCTTATATACTAATATAAACTAAATATAATGGTCCATATCAATTTTCAACGAAAAAAATGATGTTTACAAATATTTTAATAAAATATAATTCAAATCTCAATAAAAATCAGTTTACTTACAATAAATTAAATTTTTATATAAAAAATATGAAAATAGTTCAATAATAATATCTATAATTTGAGAAAAGGTAATAAAAAACTCGATTTAAACAATTGGATATTATCAACTCATTGGTATATATTCTTCTTTTTAAAATTTTTTATAGAAAAACAATCAAAATGATCCATTATATTCTTTTAAATACTTTGAAATAATAATCACTGCATGAATATAATCCAAATGAAGAGAAATAAACCTATATAATTGATTAAATAAAATATAAAAGACTTTCCAAATATAAAAACTTTATGTAAATTTAAAAATTTCTTAGTTTTAAATATTATAGTTTAGCTTCCAATATACAACTACCTCTTTGATTATAGATCATGATTTGGGAATATAAACTTGATTTAGTCCATAAATATTAAGAAATATTACTTTTAATATCCTAATTTTTTAGTTCAACTATGCTTAACATCTAAAAGAATATTTTAGGTAAATGATCAATGAGTTTTAGAGAAATAAAATCTATTTAGTAATTTTGTTTCCAAAATATATCCATTTGAGAAATTAGAAAATTATTGCACTACCTAGAATAAATTAGTTTTTCTGATAATGAATCCTTCCAATGAATTTATGACCACTTCAAGAAGTTTTTATTTTTACCCCATTATCTATGAAGATTCTCAAAACATTTCCTTCTAGTAGTGAAATATAAAAGTAAATTTATCAATATTTTTACTTCTAACTTCTTTATAATCACTCCACTTTTATATTTAATAAATGAAGTAGAAAATGTCTTATATTATTTCAAATATATTACCTTTGAACCCTTAATTTTTGACTCAAACTACTCTAATGTATGTTTAACATTATTACCCTTCATTTTAACTAACTCTTCCTTAATATTATAAAAATAAACTTTAATTTATATATCTCTTATAAATATTTTGATAATTATTATCAACATTAATCATTTTTTCCATCATCACACTATAAGTTTGAGGCACTCTATCCTCTTCATCTTTATAATTCAATGAATATGAATAAATAAAATTCAAAATTAACTTTTTCATAGGATTTTTAGTAATCATTCCCATGAATCACATTTAATCTTGATACACCATTGTATAGACACCATTTATTCTTCATTTTTGTCCACTATCTTTTGATAAACTATCAGAATTATAAGTGTATTCACTCAAAGTACACGTATCATTAGTTCTCAAAAGGTATTTCTTACTTTCCTTTTTGAATATATTTCTAATTATTTTAATTATTTTCCAAATTAGTAAAATCTAGTATAATGTGTAAAAAATTCTTACTTTAATATAAAATTGGTTTTGAATAATAAATCTACTCATTTCTATCATTCAAGTTTTTTCTTTCCTTCTAGTAGTCTTTTTTAAAAATTACTATTCTCAAAAATTCATTTGGAAATTTTATTCAACTCACTGTCGGTTGGATATGTAAAAATATCATCTAAGAAATTCATATAATTTATTTTAAATGTAATAAACATTGAAATGTAATCTCTATAATTTAAATATCTAGAAGTATAATCACATACAAATCCATTTTTCTTCCTTTCCTTTTATGCATCTTTCTTTCATCTACAATCATACTCCATGGTAGTAGCATTGAAATCTTCAAAACAGGAATTGTAATATTCTTATTTTCATCTATTTTAGTCCAATTATATTCCCATTACTTACGAATAATTTCATTTACATTGTTAAATAGATCATTATATTAGAATTCTATCTCACTAGGGGTTTGTAAACTATTCACAATCATCATGAATATCTAATGAATTTGAGAGATATAATCACCTAGTAGGAATTTGAATGCATGATAATCAACATTGAACATTGTTCTTTTAGTCTCATCCACCTTTAAAGTTATAAAGTGTGTAACATAGTGATTATTCTATATGCTTCAAGTAATTCTTCAATATAATGGTTGATTATAGCTTTTTATTTGAAGGAAACATTATAGAGTATTCATCAACCTAAAATTCTGTTCAAATTAATATTTCTATCCTCTTTAATGAAAGTAGTGAATTATTTATCTGGAATCTTGTAATTTATATTTAACATTAGGTAATTATGGTAACATTAAGAGTGGATTGGGGTAAATTGAAGTTTAAAGACCAACTAATATTTTCCTCTCAAAGAGCCATATATCTTGAAGATACAATTTCAAAATGATTCATGTAAAATCAAAGTAAAAATGTAGTGGAAAGTAGAAAATTTTATGATAAACATCATAATCAATAAAATTAATAAAAAAAATCAAAAACTTAATTTGAAATGTAAATTTTGTTTCACAAAGTATTGAATAACAGTCCAAATACCTATTAGTAAGAATTTATGACCAAACACTTCTGATTAAAAAAATATTTTATTTTAGTTCAAAGTGGTAGGGGATTTTATATCCTAAATCAAGGAATACATGTTTTTTCTAAGGAAATTATTTGATTTATCATTCATCATATAATAATAGTTTTCATAAATAATTCCATGATAAAACATTGACAATAGGTAACGCTACCACTAAGCTTCTATTAGATCGATATGATTAGTAGCATATTCTTATCTTTAAAATCTATTTTAACCTATCCATGGTCCTTATGGGCTCTTGATGTTGTCATGAATTATGGTCATGTTCTTTATGGACTTTTCCAATTGTTCTTTTAATTTTTTAAAAGTGTAATAATTATAATTATAAATATATAATATCTAATACACACACACACATATATTTTTATGTATATATATATGAATGTATGCATATATGCATTAATGTATGTATGTATGTATGTATGTATGTAAAAATACGCATACTATGCCGTAGGTGAGTAGAAACGACTTGCATATTTTATTTATGAGTTCACAGGATTCATCCTCATTAAGTGCACATTTATAATTTTTTTCAAAAGGTATATATCTATGGTCAGTAATCATGGCCATATTTCGTAGGATATTCCGATAAAATTAGCTTCCATAGTCTAATGTACCATGGTTATAACCTATGTCTATGGTATACTTGACCTTTTTCATGGTTTTTTCTGTAGAAAAAGACCCATTTTCTTGCAGTTCTAAAGCCCAAAGAGTGGAAAAGTGTAACCACTTGGGTAAAATATCATCCATAACACTATCATATCAGGGATGGTATAGTAATTAACCATCTCCCTTTATCCTAAAAATCATGTTCTCATATAATGGACATTAGAGTAATTACCAACCTCTATCTATCATGTAATGAAGATGATGGATGAATTACTCCAACTATATATTATAGGATATCTGATCTATTTCAACCCAAATATGAATGTAAGTGGAGTCATATGTCACGACCCGTCCTCGGGGCCCGTGCCGTGACTACCCCAAGCCCGCCTTCCATAGGCCAGGGGCTGGCGACTAGCACCAAAGGCGTAAATCCCGATAACAGGGAAGGCATTGCCTTTATAAGTAACAACCACCACAGAGTCAGCAAGCGGAAAGTAACTACAAGTGCAGAAAAGTAAAGGGGGCCGGAAATACAAGCCCAACTGTAAAGTACAACTCGAAAGGGAAAAACAGCAGCTGGAAGAACGAAGCGGCTCCTGGGTCGTCCGCCTCGATTCCTACCTGAAGGGTAGGTACAGATGGCTCAGCTCCTGGATCGTCCACCACGGATCCTACCTGAAGGGTAGGTACAGATAGCTCCTCTACTCCACAGGTCCTGTCGTCTACTCCGGGTACGTCCGCCCAGTGGTCCACCTCCGGGTACCGACCTGCTCCGCAAGTCTCAACTGCGATCTGCGCTATCCGTCGTCTGCAACCAACACAACGAAGTGCGGGCATAGCCCGTGCAGGGGTGAGTATAAGCTACTCAGTAGGGACCCCGAGACCCTTATGGTCTCACTAAATCCAACATGGATATCCACAAAGTAAAGGCAGCAATCACGAAGTAACATCAGACTCTTCTTAGGTATACGCCCATACATATACCTAAGTCATCAAGTAACTCATCCAATCTCAAGGATACACAAAAATCATGAAATCAACGGATAACCATCACCCAGGTATATGCCCATACATATACCTAAGTTATCAAGCGACCCATCTCAATCATGAGGAAACACAAAGGTCAAAGTCTCAGCTCAAACCAGGATTTTCATTATCGAAACCGTAACTGCTGAAGAGCTCCGTCTCTAGAGTGTACAGTGGTCCTGTCACGACTCCGAGGCTGCCGCTCACTAACCTAAGACTGCTGAAGTACTCCTCCTGTCGAGTACTGCGGGTTTGCGGCCAACTACCTGGCGCTCCGTCCGCTGAGGGTCTGTCGCCAAGTACCGGGCGCTACCCAGATAGCCTACTGAGGTACTCCTCCCGTCGAGTACCGCGGGTCTGCTGCCAACTACCAGGTGCTCCGTCCGCCGTGGGTCTGCCGCCAAGTACCGGGCGCTCCGTCCACTGGGCTAGTCGACTCACTCCAAGTCGAGTCGGTCAAGCAGTCGTCAGGTCTCAGCCGGCTACACGGTCTCCGTACTCCGCACGCACGTCTCCACTGTCGCGGGTCTGTCGCTACAACCAAGCGCACACACTCCGTAGAGTATCAAGGTTCCGCCGCTACAACCAAGCGCTCCACCGCCAAGGGTCTGCTGCTGCATCCAAGCGCACCACCACTGCCAAGTACCACGGGTCTGCTCCACGAGCTACTGGTCGATACTCCAAGTATCTCAAAGTCCCACGAAGAAGTGTCTCAAAGGCCCGTCTCGGCACAGGGGTCTCAACGCAACAGACGGCGCGTCGATCGGACGCCCGGTCTGTGAGTTATTAGCCTTTTCGTCCCAGGGGCCCGGTTGGTTTCGTGAGCGAAACCAATCCCGACCGTATCTCAACTGCACCCCGAACTCCCATAGGGTATACTCAAAGGGACCGTTACTCAACGTAACCACCAACGCCGCTGACGGCTCGTCAAGCGGACGTCCTGTCTGAAAGATATCAGCTTTCCCGTTCCAGGGGCCCGGTTGGATTTCGGGTACAATCCAACCCGGCCATACTCCGACTGTATCCAAAACTCGGGCGGAGTATGTCAAAAGTTCCGTCTCATCAAGAGGAAGTCAACGAAACAGACGGCGCGTCAATCGGACGCCCGGTCTGTGAGTTATTGGCATTTTCGTCTCCGGGGCCCGGTTGGTTTTTAAGGAAAAACCAACCCGACCGTACTCCACCTGCGTCCAAACCTCGGGCGGAGTATGCCAAAAGATCCGATTCACTAAGAGGAACACAACGCGACTGACGGTGCGTCAATCGGACGTTCGTGGCTCAAGATATGAGCGTTTCCGCTCCGAAGGCCCGGTTGGTTTCGTGAACGAACCAACCCGGCCGAACACAAAGTAACCCGAAACCTTGAGTGCGATATACCGAATCGACCGTCTCGATCCAAGGATCGCGTTGCCGCAGACGGTTCGTCATTCGGAGGTCCGAGGCTCAAGTTATGAGCCAAGAACCGAATCTGGTCCGAAACGGGGGGGGGGGGGGTCCGGGTCCGGGCCGACCCGGCCCGACCCCCCCCCCTGGGCGGCCGGCGGCGGCGGACGGCGGAGGCGCGGCGGCCGGCGGCGGCGCGCGGCGGCGGGCGGCGGCGCGGCGGGCCGCGGCGGCGGCGGCGGCGGGCCGCGCTGGCGGCGGCAGCGGGCCGCGCGGGCGGCGGGGTGCGCCGCACGGGGTGGTCACGCGGGGGGCTTGATTGCCCCCGCTTCTTCACGGACGGCGCGGCCTTTGTGCCGCGCCTGGGTAACAAATCGGCCCCCACGTGGGGGCCGGTTTTGCAGAGTCAACCGGGGGGGGCTGCTGCCCCCCCCCCCCCCCTTTTTTTTTGAACCGCCCCCCCCCCCTCTTAAAGAGGGGGTTATATTGAACCGGCCGGGGAATTTAATTCCCCGGTTTTGTGACATCCGGCCGGCCCGCTGGCCGGCCGGTTTTTACCAACGGGACCGGAAATTCCGGTCCCGCCCTCGACTTCCGACGCCGGCGGCCCGGCCGCCGGTCTTTCCTTCCGCCGCGGCCCGGAACCGGCCGCGGTCTCCTCGTCCCGCCGCGGCCCGGAACCGGCCGCGGTCTTCTCGTCCCGCCGCGGCCCGGAACCGGCCGCGGTCTTCTCGTCCTGCCGCGGCCCGGAACCGGCCGCGGTCTTCTCGTCCTGCCGCGGCCCGGAACCGGCCGCGGCGTTCGTCGTCCGGCGCGGTGCGACGGCACCGCGCCCCTTTCGCCACACGTTAATTTCTTCAACGCGGCGCGACGGCGTCGCGTTCTTGATGTTCCTTCCATGGTGTGCGCGCGACGGCGTTGCGTAAAATAAACGCACGATCATCCACGTGGTGCGACGGCACCACGCCTCTTGCTTCCTCCCGCAAGAACAAACAGGATCATTGGAGGGGGTTCGGCCGTGTTCGTGCGGTCCGGCCCCCCTCACGTTAAATTAATAACGCATCTTAAAATAATCAACATCCCACGTTAGTTATACGAACCACGAGAAAAAGAGATAATTAAATATTAAATCAACCACCCCTACCTCGGGTTAAGATTTGAAGATTTGATCACGCTCCGCGGAAGACGGCGTCGCGGAGGTCGGGCGTCGCGGTCGACGTTCGTCAAATCTGCTGACGAAGAGTTATGTCCGAAAAGACACGTCGCTCGGATCTTCGATTGCCGACGAAGAAGGTTCGGGGAGGAAGGAAAGGTCCGAAGATACCGGGTCGCCGAGTCGATGATCCTTGACGAAGTGTTGTCGTTCTTCCTTGAGGATGAAGACGTTCTTCGTTCTTCGTCAGAGCTTGGAGATGAAGGGGAAGCTCTCCAAAGACAAACAAAGAACTCCAAATAAAATAAGACTACCTCTTATTTTATTAACACAACACAAAAGAATTTCAAAGATTCGTTTCTCACCTTAGCTGCCGAACGAGGATTGGCTGCGGAAGAAGAGGCGTCGCCGAAGAACGTCGCGGGTAAAGCTCGTCGACGTCGCAGATCTCGGTGTGCGTCGTCGAATTTCGGTCGCCGGCGTTCTTCGCGTTCTTCGCGTTCTTCGCGGGGAGATGAAGAAACAAGATCCTCTCAAATCCTTTCAAAGGATTTTTAGGTTGGTCTTATTTTATAAACATGCCAACACACGAAACCGGTTAAGAAACGATCCATTAAATCCACGAAAGAAACAGTCCATTTAATTCACGAAATAAACCGCCCAATTAAATGGTCTGTTAAGAATTAAAGAAAACGCGTCGGTTGACTTTTCAGTTACTTTGACGGGTTTTCGCGGGTGCGTTACTTAGCGAAAGAAACGGCGGGGCTCGTGCGGGCCCCACCTCACAAATATCCTACCAAGGGGTAGGATATTTCTGGATAGCATCCTATCCAGTTCAACTCAGTTCAAGCCGCCTTTAAGTGGCTTCAAGTGGCTTCCAAGTGGCTTAAGCGAAATAAAATAAAGTTGTCGCAAAATTATTTTATTTCTTAACCTTAAGCCCGAAAATTAAAAACCACATCCGAGCAAACGCAACTCCGGAAGAGGCGTTTCTAAGCGAATACCGGCGCTGCGATTTCATCGGTGCCCTCAGAATTCGATTCCGGGCACCGGTTCAAAAGTTAGAAAAACCCGTTCGTCTGTTCACTGAACGTACCCGAGCCAAAACTTCGGAAAATGATTCCGGGCACACCGGGCCTCGGAATCAGGTGCCGTCAGAAACTGCGTTCTTGTAAAATTCCAAAGAAAATTAAGAAAAACATTTCCTTGAAATTTACGGGTCTTTACATTACTCCCACCACAGGGCTTTACGTCCCCGTAAAGCTTCACCACAAACTTAGGGAAACAAAGCGGTACTGAGCACGCATCAGAGCCTTCCGATCCCATGTGCTCACCTGGAGATTCCCGTGCCGCCATCTGTTGCGCACAAGAGGAATCGATCGCCCATGTAGGACCCGCTCCTGTCGATCCTCTATCTCCACCGGGACCTCCGTATAAGACACTCATCGCCACTGTCTAGCTCCTCATGGTCGATGATATGCGAAGGGGGGTCGAGTACGTATCTCCTCAACTGGGATACGTGGAAGACATCGTGCACCCGGTGCAACTGAGGTGGTAGAGCCAGGCGATAAGCCACCTCGCCAACCCTGCTGAGGACCTGGAAAGGCCCGATGAAGCGGGGAGACAACTTGCCGCCTCGGCCAAATCTCCGCAAACCACGTCGAGGTGAGACACGCAAGAAGACGTGGTCGCCATCCCCGAACTCTAGTGGCCTCCGCCTCCTGTCAGCTTATGACTTCTGCCGGCTCTGTGTTTTCCTCATCCGCTCCTGGATGACATGGACCTCTTCTGACGTGGCCCGGACCATCTCTGGTCCCACATAAGCTGCGAGATTTCTTCTTTGCCGATAAGAGAAACCTGGTCTCATCCCCTGGATGAACCACATTCTTTGCCTAAAACAGTCAATCCTAACATGGATGATACTAATCCATACCAAGGATGACGTCGTAAGGCCTCGACGCTACTACTAAGAGATCCAACCGTTACTCTCGCCTCCAAGGGTTGAGTCACACTGTCGGCATCAGTGTGTGGTAACTGGTCTCCTCCAGTAGATGTCTCACAAGTGAGGGTCAAGTCAACAGTCAACTGGAACCTCTTAGTAACATCACAAAAGAGGACAGGAATGAAAACATCACAAGGGATGCGTCTTTTATTATTGCAGCTCATAATACAAGACGCTACACAAAAGCAACATCAACATGGAACTAGAAGTACAAGAGACGTATCCACTAGTTCCGCTCCTGTCCACCTGCTTTACTGTTGCTCAAGCATTTGTCGCTGCCTCTATCTCGGTGGCTCTCCCAAAGCCTGCGGATCGGGAGTCGGACAGTCACGTGCCAGATGTCCCTTTTCGCGGCATGAGTAACACAACCTGCTCCTTGCACGGCTAACTCTGTTCCCACTCCGGGTGCCCTGCACCACCGGTCGTAAAACCCGAGACCGTCTAACTGCTGGTCTGGTCTTTCTGGGCCTCAGCATCATCTGTCTACTGCCCACAGATGACTCGGCTTCTGATCGAGAAACACGTGGCAAAGGCAGCAGCTCCTGATCACGCTCGGGGTGTAGAGCTACTGGCACAAACTCCACCCTGAAGAAGGTCTCAAAGTCTTCCCATGTGAAAGCCATTCCATCGCAAAACTGGAACAAGTGGCTCCACCACCTGCCTGCTGCTGCCTGAAGAAGGCTGGCAGCAAAGGTCACCATGAAGTCTGTCGGCGTCCCCACTAGCCTGAAGACACCCACCACGGCCTCCAGCCAATCCTCAGCCGCCTGCGGGTCCATCTCTCCCCCGAACCTGGGTGGCCTCTGGCGCTGGAACTCATGCAGTGCGCGCAAGTAGCGGGCATCGCCTACTGCTGGGGCTGGTGGCATCGGTGGCCCAACGTATGGTAGTACCGCTGGTGCCTCCGCTGGTGCCTCAACTGCAAGAGGGCCCTGTACCGAAGCCTCGTCGCTCGACAGACTGTCAGCACGCTCATCCCTCCGGGCTCTAGCTGGTCGTCCGAGAAAAGACATCCTGAAAGAAACAACGTAACACGATCAAACGATTATACCTGGTGAGCTGACCTGGTTTGAGCTGTTTTAAGGGGGGAAACCTTTGAAAACACACACGCAATCAGTGTTTTCGTGCACAAAGTCGGAAATCAGTTGTCAGGGTCCTGGTGTATGGATACGTCGGCCGCCCGCACCAACACTGGACTCCCTGAACTGAAAACCACACTCGGTACCCTTAACACTATTGCTTCACATAGAAAGAAAAGACGATCAGAGTCTGCGGTAGAACCGACCGCCTCTGATACCAATTTGTCACGACCCTTCCTCGGGGCCCGTGCCGTGACTACCCCAAGCCCGCCTTCCATAGGCCAGGGGCTGGCGACTAGCACCAAAGGCGTAAATCCCGATAACAGGGAAGGCATTGCCTTTATAAGTAACAACCACCACAGAGTCAACAAGCGGAAAGTAACTACAAGTGCAGAAAAGTAAAGGGGGCCGGAAATACAAGCCCAACTGTAAAGTACAACTCGAAAGGGAAAAACAGCAGCTGGAAGAACGAAGCGGCTCCTGGGTCGTCCGCCTCGATTCCTACCTGAAGGGTAGGTACAGATGGCTCAGCTCCTGGATCGTCCACCACGGATCCTACCTGAAGGGTAGGTACAGATAGCTCCTCTACTCCACAGGTCCTGTCGTCTACTACGGGTACGTCCGCCCAGTGGTCCACCTCCGGGTACCGACCTGCTCCGCAAGTCTCAACTGCGATCTGCGCTATCCGTCGTCTGCAACCAACACAACGAAGTGCGGGCATAGCCCGTGCAGGGGTGAGTATAAGCTACTCAGTAGGGACCCCGAGACCCTTAAGGTCTCACTAAATCCAACATGGATATCCACAAAGTAGAGGCAGCAATCACGAAGTAACATCAGACTCTTCTTAGGTATACGCCCATACATATACCTAAGTCATCAAGTAACTCATCCAATCTCAAGGATACACAAAAATCATGAAATCAACGGATAACCATCACCCAGGTATATGCCCATACATATACCTAAGTTATCAAGCGACCCATCTCAATCATGAGGAAACACAAAGGTCAAAGTCTCAGCTCAAACCAGGATTTTCATTATCGAAACCGTAACTGCTGAAGAGCTCCGTCTCTAGAGTGTACAGTGGTCCTGTCACGACTCCGAGGCTGCCGCTCACTAACCTAAGACTGCTGAAGTACTCCTCCTGTCGAGTACTGCGGGTTTGCGGCCAACTACCTGGCGCTCCGTCCGCTGAGGGTCTGTCGCCAAGTACCGGGCGCTACCCAGATAGCCTACTGAGGTACTCCTCCCGTCGAGTACCGCGGGTCTGCTGCCAACTACCAGGCGCTCCGTCCGCCGTGGGTCTGCCGCCAAGTACCGGGCGCTCCGTCCACTGGGCTAGTCGACTCACTCCAAGTCGAGTCGGTCAAGCAGTCGTCAGGTCTCAGCTGGCTACACGGTCTCCGTACTCCGCACGCACGTCTCCACTGTCGCGGGTCTGTCGCTACAACCAAGCGCACACACTCCGTAGAGTATCGTGGTTCCGCCGCTACAACCAAGCGCTCCACCGCCAAGGGTCTGCTGCTGCATCCAAGCGCACCACCACTGCCAAGTACCACGGGTCTGCTCCACGAGCTACTGGTCGATACTCCAAGTATCTCAAAGTCCCACGAAGAAGTGTCTCAAAGGTCCGTCTCGGCACAGGGGTCTCAACGCAACAGACGGCGCGTCGATCGGACGCCCGGTCTGTGAGTTATTAGCCTTTTCGTCCCAGGGGCCCGGTTGGTTTCGTGAGCGAAACCAATCCCGACCGTATCTCAACTGCACCCCGAACTCCCATAGGGTATACTCAAAGGGACCGTTACTCAACGTAACCACCAACGCCGCTGACGGCTCGTCAAGCGGACGTCCTGTCTGAAAGATATCAGCTTTCCCGTTCCAGGGGCCCGGTTGGATTTCGGGTACAATCCAACCCGGCCATACTCCGACTGTATCCAAAACTCGGGCGGAGTATGTCAAAAGTTCCGTCTCATCAAGAGGAAGTCAACGAAACAGATGGCGCGTCAATCGGACGCCCGGTCTGTGAGTTATTGGCATTTTCGTCTCCGGGGCCCGGTTGGTTTTTAAGGAAAAACCAACCCGACCGTACTCCACCTGCGTCCAAACCTCGGACGGAGTATGCCAAAAGATCCGATTCACTAAGAGGAACACAACGCGACTGACGGTGCGTCAATCGGACGTTCGTGGCTCAAGATATGAGCGTTTCCGCTCCGAAGGCCCGGTTGGTTTCGTGAACGAACCAACCCGGCCGAACACAAAGTAACCCGAAACCTTGAGTGCGATATACCGAATCGACCGTCTCGATCCAAGGATCGCGTTGCCGCAGACGGTTCGTCATTCGGAGGTCCGAGGCTCAAGTTATGAGCCAAGAACCGAATCTGGTCCGAAACGGGGGGGGTCCGGGTCCGGGCCGACCCGGCCCGACCCCCCCCCCTGGGCGGCGCGGTGGCCGGCGGCGGCGCGGCGGGCCGCGGCGGCGGCGGCGGCGGGCCGCGCTGGCGGCGGCAGCGGGCCGCGCTGGCGGCGGGGTGCGCCGCACGGGGTGGTCACGCGGGGGGCTTGATTGCCCCCGCTTCTTCACGGACGGCGCGGCCTTTGTGCCGCGCCTGGGTAACAAATCGGCCCCCACGTGGGGGCCGGTTTTGGAGAGTCAACCGGGGGGGCTGCTGCCCCCCCCCCCTTTTTTTTGAACCGCCCCCCCCTCTTAAAGAGGGGGTTATATTGAACCGGCCGGGGAATTTAATTCCCCGGTTTTGTGACATCCGGCCGGCCCGCTGGCCGGCCGGTTTTTACCAACGGGACCGGAAATTCCGGTCCCGCCCTCGACTTCCGACGCCGGCGGCCCGGCCGCCGGTCTTTCCTTCCGCCGCGGCCCGGAACTGGCCGCGGTCTCCTCGTCCCGCCGCGGCCCGGAACCGGCCGCGGTCTTCTCGTCCCGCCGCGGCCCGGAACCGGCCGCGGTCTTCTCGTCCTGCCGCGGCCCGGAACCGGCCGCGGTCTTCTCGTCCTGCCGCGGCCCGGAACCGGCCGCGGCGTTCGTCGTCCGGCGCGGTGCGACGGCACCGCGCCCCTTTCGCCACACGTTAATTTCTTCAACGCGGCGCGACGGCGTCGCGTTCTTGATGTTCCTTCCATGGTGTGCGCGCGACGGCGTTGCGTAAAATAAACGCACGATCATCCACGTGGTGCGACGGCACCACGCCTCTTGCTTCCTCCCGCAAGAACAAACAAGATCATTGGAGGGGGTTCGGCCGTGTTCGTGCGGTCCGGCCCCCCTCACGTTAAATTAATAACACATCTTAAAATAATCAACATCCCACGTTAGTTATACGAACCACGAGAAAAAGAGATAATTAAATATTAAATCAACCACCCCTACCTCGGGTTAAGATTTGAAGATTTGATCACGCTCCGCGGAAGACGGCGTCGCGGAGGTCGGGCGTCGCGGTCAACGTTCGTCAAATCCGCTGACGAAGAGTTATGTCCGAAAAGACACGTCGCTCGGATCTTCGATTGCCGACGAAGAAGGTTCGGGGAGGAAGGAAAGGTCCGAAGATACCGGGTCGCCGAGTCGATGATCCTTGACGAAGTGTTGTCGTTCTTCCTTGAGGATGAAGACGTTCTTCGTTCTTCGTCAGAGCTTGGAGATGAAGGGGAAGCTCTCCAAAGACAAACAAAGAACTCCAAATAAAATAAGACTACCTCTTATTTTATTAACACAACACAAAAGAATTTCAAAGATTCGTTTCTCACCTTAGCTGCCGAACGAGGATTGGCTGCGGAAGAAGAGGCGTCGCCGAAGAACGTCGCGGGTAAAGCTCGTCGACGTCGCAGATCTCGGTGTGCGTCGTCGAATTTCGGTCGTCGGCGTTCTTCGCGTTCTTCGCGTTCTTCGCGGGGAGATGAAGAAACAAGATCCTCTCAAATCCTTTCAAAGGATTTTTAGGTTGGTCTTATTTTATAAACATGCCAACACACGAAACCGGTTAAGAAACGATCCATTAAATCCACGAAAGAAACAGTCCATTTAATTCACGAAATAAACCGCCCAATTAAATGGTCTGTTAAGAATTAAAGAAAACGCGTCGGTTGACTTTTCAGTTACTTTGACGGGTTTTCGCGGGTGCGTTACTTAGCGAAAGAAACGGCGGGGCTCGTGCGGGCCCCACCTCACAAATATCCTACCAAGGGGTAGGATATTTCTGGATAGCATCCTATCCAGTTCAACTCAGTTCAAGCCGCCTTTAAGTGGCTTCAAGTGGCTTCCAAGTGGCTTAAGCGAAATAAAATGAAGTTGTCGCAAAATTATTTTATTTCTTAACCTTAAGCCCGAAAATTAAAAACCACATCCGAGCAAACGCAAATCCGGAAGAGGCGTTTCTAAGCGAATACCGGCGCTGCGATTTCATCGGTGCCCTCAGAATTCGATTCCGGGCACCGGTTCAAAAGTTAGAAAAACCCGTTCGTCTGTTCACTGAACGTACCCGAGCCAAAACTTCGGAAAATGATTCCGGGCACACCGGGCCTCGGAATCAGGTGCCGTCAGAAACTGCGTTCTTGTAAAATTCCAAAGAAAATTAAGAAAAAAATTTCCTTGAAATTTACGGGTCTTTACATCATATATATGTGTAAAAGTCATCAATATTATCTACCTGGATCAATGATAGATAATGATAAGAAAAATTTATCTCGTTATATCCTTAGATAGAGGGAGAGTTTAAATGCAATCCCCACAGAACCACATTATAACTAATACACATATTTCATAGTCTATATAAAATATCAAAGGAGATAATAAAAAAAATACAATCACCTCATCCATAATCAAGGATTACAAAATTATCCACCAAATATTTCTCATATAGAGATACAAGGATACTGGATCATCCTTATCATATTCTCAATACAAAAAATTATATAAAGCTAATGATAATTAAATAACAATTAGATCTTAGTTATTGAATTATTCAATGATCCATATCATAAGTTAGTTGATATCACTTTCCATATTATAATCTATGTTTTTTGTTATTAGATATAACCCCAAGAACTTCCACCATATGACCCATCTCATCTAAGTCTCTATTTGAATGAATCCACAACTTTAGATGTAATAGTTCACATAATCCCTCTACATTAGCTTTCCGTTAATCATAATACATTAAATAGGTACTTTAAAAACCCTTCTGTTATCATATCATCACTATGGGAGATAAATATTTATCAAGATAACCAGTACACCATGCATTAAACCTATGATAATGATGAATATTGAAAGATCATACATTACATAAAAAACACTTGTAATTGGAAAATATTTTTCTTAAATATGAAACACAAGAAATAATATCTTAAAACAACTAATTAATTCATAATATAGAGTATGTGAAACTTTATACATGGAATGTAATAGCATAGGGATATGCTGAGGGAGATCTGTTATTGTTTTGTCATATCATATCTACATACAGGTTGTTTCTCCTTAGGAAGCTTGATGTATATGTCTCAATTGTTTTTGGGGTGTATAATTTCAGTTCTATTTAATGTTAAGTTAACCTAATAGGATTTCCAAGTTAGGTATATGACATTTGTGACCAATGATGTTGCCGAAATTTACCCTGAGATCTTGAGTAATGTAGTCTGTTCATACACAACAAGTCTCTCTAACATTTATGAAATGTGTTCTATGAGGGACAGTCAGGATTGAACTTCTCCACACTCTAAGTCATGTACCTCCACAAAATTGAAATATATAATATGCACCAATCATAAAGTTTCAGTTCACTAAGATGGGTGTGAATTAGTTAACAATCATATATTTTCCATTTTATAATTTCTTTAAAAATCAACCTTTTTCACTTATTTGAGTAAAAAATATCATTGGTGATCTTATCACACATCATTAAAATAAATAAAAACATAAAACCTAGTATATAAATTTCACTACTCAAGAAAAATCATCTGCATACTTGTAATTATTTAGGAAAACATTAGAAAAACAATCCAATAGAATAACTCCATGTATAAAACAGGTATGGTATATCCATGACACATTATACAAGAATATAAAAAATATTTTCCCCTGAAAAGCTTCACTATTTTATTGTTCTTAAATGAAGTTGGGATTATCCTTTTTACTCAAAATTTATTGTCTCCCAATAATGAATCATGCTACCATATTCCTTTAATCTATAATAGGTGTGACTTATTCTACATTTATGTAACAAAAACATAAACAAGTGTGTAACGAACATTCTTTCAACATAAAACTTTGTGTGAACTCTTATTATTCTAATTCATCATCTCTTCCACTCTTGTATATCATTTTACCTTTTCTTCTATGTTAAAAATCATGAAAGACCCATGTTCACTGTCTTACACAACAACAATTTTTTTCCTACTTCGAATTTAATTTTAAATTCAAAATTCAAACATGTAACTACCTTAATCTACTTCATTACTTATTCTAATTAAAATTGGATTCCTCGGATCATTATATATTTTTTAGTCACCATTTTCTTAAACTTAGATAGAATTTAGAAAGAGTTTTAAAGCCATTTGTGTCATTAAAGATGATGTAAAATAATTTCATGTATTTTTTATTTAATATTTTTCATTAAACCATATTGGATTTTTTCCAAATTAAAAACATTACATATTATTGAATATATCCTACACATGAAAAATTTATCTAGCATATGAAATATTTATCTTTTGTATAGACTATTAAATCATAAATATGAAAAATCACTATGCATGAAATAATATAAAATTTTAACACTACTCTTATTTTCACAAAAAATCTCCCAAATTCATCTAAATTACTTAAAATTCCTTTGAAACACTTCCATACATCATCAAAGACTTCTACTCACATGATCGACTTAATGTTATGTGATTTTGAATGTGATTTATGTATTGAAAATAAATCCAACAAAAATATATATTCAAACCATTATATTCACATATCTTCCCCCATTTTAAATTGAAATGGATTATTCAAGAACTCTTGATTTTAAAAAACTATCCCTTGGACTCAAACAATTTAATCTCAAAATTATCCTTAATCATAAATTGGTCATAAAAAACAACCCTTTTGGATTTTTTTCAATCACTGAACAAAAATATCTTTTTAAACTCTGCACACATAGAAATGAATCACCATTAAATAATTATAATCCTATTAGATCAAACATATTGTGTGAAATAAATAACATTTAATAATATTGTTATGATATCCATTTATGTGACTTATATCCACATCATCAAAATTGTTGATACTGACTGATATCAACTTCTTAAAACAACTATTCTTTATGTTCTCAAAATCATTATTTAAATATATTTATAATACTTTACTATGAACACGTAGGATACACATTTTAGTTTAGTTCAAAAAATTTAAAAATATAGATTAATATATTTCCCATATTAAAAAATTCTTCTACATATATACTCGCACTAAATAAGAGATCTCTCCTTCATTAGGATAAACATATATATTTTCACCCTCACCATATATTAATTTTCTACCACTTTAAAAAAGTCCCCCTTTTGTAGATAAGTTAAATATATGAATACATGAAGTGATAAATATAAATGGATTTATCTTGTCTTACACCCATTTGAAAAAATTATCTAAAGAAAAAATGAGAGAGGGGATGATTTTAGTATAAATTATCCTTTGATAAATGAATAATGATATTTATTATTCAACCTACATGGCATGGAATTAAACTCCTACTTTGATTTAAACCACTTTTATCAAAAAAAAATATTCAACTTTAATTTTATAATTGTATAATTCATCATATTCTTCACTTCTTCAATATGACATGCCAAAGTCTCTTTTTTGGTTTCTCTTAATTTATTCATTTTTGTAACTTTTACAATGTTTCCTTGAAATATAAGAAACTTATTATTCGTTATTTTTATTATTTTTTATAAATAATTCCACACATTCTAACTTCTTATTTAGTAGTAATGTGTTTGTAATCAATTTACATCCAACAGTATTTATTAACATCTCAACATCTTCCTTTTTCTTTTTGTCATTTATCTTCTACTCTTCAAATTTTTTCTCTAATATGTACTGTGAAATTTCATTGGATCATGTTTTTTGATATAATTATATCATAGTATTACAAGAAAAATTTAGAGATATGATCATATTGGTCAAATGTTATATATATATTATACATATCATTAGAATGGTTCTTTAATTTATCACTCTATTGTTAAATAACATCCTACATGACATAGTTTATATGTAAGGGAAGTCTCCCCCTATATGCGTGTCTTATAAATCTATTTACATACTAAAATATGTTTCATATGAACTATAAAAATATCATCATATGATCATATGATCTAGAAAACTATCATTGACCATTAAAGGGAAATACTTTTCCAGGACCAGAAGTATTTGCAATAGATTTACTCCTAACAAATTCCTCATTATGAATGATTTTTTGACTTCTATGTAATGAAAAAATATTATTGGATACTAAACACATGTTCCTATTCATCGAGTACATTAATATTGATATATTATATCCCACACAAAAGAATATTTTCATTTAATGTGAGAATTTAAAAGATAAAATAGATTCTAATTTGTATTCTCTTATATGATTCTATTCACTTCTCCACTTTCAATAAACCTTAAAAACTTTATCTAGTGACTTAATTTAGTCACAACACACATCATTTATTCAATCAATATCTCACTCATTTATTGGATTTTTTTAAAATAATATCCAATTTTTGTATATAATTCTTATTTTTATACTTGAAAATAGAATATATGATTTTATTAAATTCCTTATTCACCATGAAATCCATTTGAGATTTAAAAAACTATTTAACACTAGTTTATGAATCTTAGTCTTATTTATTTGATTCAATGTCACTGCTCGACTCCTTAGTGTCCATTGTCACAATGATTAACTTATCACCTATACCACTTGTGGAAAAAACACTGTCATTTCCATCACATGATGAAACATCAATTTTGGATAAATAATTTTTTTTGGTGATTATATAATTCTTAACAAATATTTTTGATGAAAACTTGTCTCTTTTGAAGTTATTGGATTTCTACCATGATGTATATTGGGAGGAATCAACATTAATAACTAATTTTTTCAAATTTCCTTAATATTTATTCTCATACTACTTTTGAGTAATATAATTAATGCTTAGTTGGGCATGTATAATGGTGAGAAATTATTCCAAAAATTTATCTAGTTGGTTATACCCTCTATAAACAACAAGAAATGATTGATATATTCTTTAAACATTCAATCTAAAATTTTTAGAGTATTTATAAACTTTTCAACTTTGATTGGGTTTAATACCACCCAAAATATGTATCCCAAATCCTCTAGTCTTGGTAAAATATTAGAAATTAAACCAAAATTTCGATTCCAAGTTCCCAAAAGCCTCCAAATTTTTAGTAGTATGCATAAATGCATTGTTCCCTTTAAAATATACTTGTAGTATAAATGTTTACACCTTCTCTTCATCAATCCATTGATCATAAATTTTGGATCCATTTTGAAAACCAACTTTTTATAGACTATAAACACATTAGAATTCAATCTAGTATCATTTTTTGAATTTTTTAAGTCACTAATTTTTTTAGTTTTTACATTCATGTTATATTTCACATAATTTTAAGACTTTTGAGAATCATTTTGATTTTCCATAAATTTTACTATCATCACATGTGATTTTGAATTTTATTTTTTCACAAACTCCATTGATGAAATTTTAAGACATTAAATGTGATATTTAATCACCAAATTAAATTTTATCATTCTTGGAAACTTCAAATATTTCCAAAATCTTATCCTTTGACCTTTATATAAATTCTAACAGATAATTTTTGAAGTTGAATTTGAATTTTTTTCAATTCATTTTAAGACTCTATCAATTTTATTTTAACAAGTTCAAGAACCTTATTCTTTTATTTAAAACTATCTTATATGAAAACTTTCCATGAAGTATCTTCCATGAGAAACTTCATTAAGTTATTAATATCATTCATTATCTTGGAATCAGTTTCAATATGAATAGAGTCATTTTTTCTTAATGATTGATTATATTTATTTTTTTTCATTAAAAAATATTGATATCTTTGATAGATATTACTCAAATTCTTTCATAAACATGAGCACTCTTCTGGTTACTTTATCACTTACAACATTTCTATATTCATCACTGGTGAACTCTTCTTCAATGAATTTTTAAATCAAAAAATTTAATCAACTTACTTGTAAGTATCAAATTTATTTTAATCCCTACTATTATCATTATCATAAAGATAATAAATTTCACTTGTTTGGTATAGAAAATTTATTACATTTCCCATTTGAAGAAGACAATTATTTTTCAATTATTTTTGTTTTCTTCAATGATAATTTAATTAGAATCTCATACTTATCCCCATTATCTTCTTCTTCATCCAATATTGAAAAATTTGTTGTGAAATGTCATATGAATCCATATTTCAAACTCTTTAATGGTATTTTTCTTCAAAATATTCATTTTCCTATTTTATAATTTCATTAAATGAATGAAATTCATTTTTACAATTTCATTTTGATATCATTTTCTTCATTAGAATACTTTTCATCAAAAACTACTTTTTCTACACATTCTCTTGTTTCAAATAATTTAATAATATTTTTTCAATTTCCTTACACTTCTTTTTTAAATCATTCCTTCTCTTAATTTAATAATCACTCAAAATTTTATGAAATTCATCCTATGGAAGTGTATCTGGATCACGGTCTTGGTGTGTTGAAACCATTGCATAAAATATATCTAGAAATATACATAATATTATTTTAACTATATATTAGATCAACTTATCAACAAAAAATCTACTGGTTTTCAAATTTTAATTAACTCAATTGAAGAATTCATCATCTATTTCGTCGTCATAGATCTAGATGTCCTCATATTTTTACCTTCAAACTTTAATATTTTCTTTCTTAAATTTCAAATTTCATTCATAAATATTTTTAAATATTTCTTAATTTCTTTTTTTATGTTGATATCCCTTTGATATTTAGAAAATTATTTTAATAAATAGTTAATAATATGGAATTATATGAATATAAGTTATTATTAAATTCATCATATCCTCTATTATCATATAAACACCTTATTCACAAATAAAAATACCATTAAAAGAATATTCTAAAAAAACTAAAATAATGAACAAAATATATGGTTTCATTTAATATTTTTAAATATAAATAATCTTTCAAATTAAGTTGGAATCCCATTTCTGGGCCTTTAATTAATCTAATATATCATCATCATTGAAATTTAGAACTCAAAACGATTATCCTAAAGGAACTTATTTTTACTGATTACCAAAGCATAATAATCATCTTCGAAGGGAATATTGATACTTTCATACCTATTAATACAAAAATAGCATACAATGTTGGTTTAGGGAGAGGTAATGGAGATTGATTCAGTGAAAGATATTATATTTTCCATTTTATTATTTATTATAAAATCAATCTCTATCACTTATTGGAATGAACAATATCACTCATGAAATTCTCACACACCATGTAAGGTAAATAAAAAATAACTCACAATATATAAAAAACTAATAAAAAAATAGATGTGACATCCTTTTCATGATTAAAAAAAACTAAAAATCATATAGTCCACTAGAATCACCATGTGGATACAACCGGTAGGGTATATCCATGAATTGTAATATAATAATATCAATAATAAAATTTCCAAAAAAGGTACACTAATGTGTTATTCTTCAAAGAGTTATGGATTACCATTTTTATCTTATTTTATTCTCTCATGGGAATTTATAGTTCTATATCACTTATTCAATAGAGAATATGTGTGAATTCTTCTACACTTATTCAATACACACATCTACAATTTATTGAAAAAAACATTCTAATATAAAAAAATTACGTGTTCTATTCTTCTTACACTTCCTATTCTCTTCCACTATTGTCTTCTCAATTATCCTCTTCATCTATATTTAAGGTCATGCAACACACATTTTCCTTATCTTACATGAAAAAACACATTTTTCCTCATCCAATTTAGATTTAATGTTTTAAATTAAAATATGAAACTTCCTTAAAATACTTATCAAATTATTATCATTAATGTATAGGACCTAAAGTTTTCTAAAATTTCTTAGTCACCTTTGATTTATTTTATAGACATTTTAGAAAGAGTTTTGATCCCCTTTGAGTCTTACATGAAGAATTAACATTGTTTTATGTAGTTTTTCTTCAATTATTTTCTTTATGTTGAACCCAATATTTTAGAAAATTATGATAACATACTTATCATATAATATATATTATGTATAGAGAGTTTGTCTTACCTTTTAAAGATTTATTTTTTTATTACCAGCCATAATTTTACTATTTTATTCAAAAAATTAAAGTGATACCACAAGGTCCCTAAAGGAAAAATGAATAAAAAAGGAACCAATAACTTATGGGGGATGGAAATAGTTGATTATGATGGATTCATAGCTTCCAAAGAACCTTACCCTCACTTGATAAAATTAATATTATGTAAGAGTGTATGTGATTTATATATTGAAAACAATGTCTAAAACAAAAAACATATTGACACCATCCCCTTCACATCTCCGAAAGCCTTTGACAATGAAAGGTCTTATTATTCAACTCTAGATGTCATCATCCTCTCTCTAGGCCTCATTAAATTAATTATATCTTCATCACCTTGAATTATATCATGGTCACAAAAAAGTTACTCAGTTACATGTCATGTGATATCAACGAGAATTTGGACATGTACTCCTATACAACAGGTCCAATAAATTTAGTCAAACATGCCATGTTTTTTTGAGTTACAAACCATATGATACTTATTGTCTTATAGAATCCCAATACACTGTTAATCATTCTAAACACAAGATCTTTAAGAATTAATTTTATTTTTGATATTTAAAATGTCTATGTTAACCCAATATGAAAATAATTCAATATATGATATGTGTTCAAAAAATGATAGGCCATGTGATTATGATTTCAAGATGTGGAATCCTTTGTTTTCATTAATTATTCCACTATATATACCCTACACATGGAACCCACCATGGAACTCCCATTCCACCCTTTTAATAGCTGATTGCATCACCACAACCATTTATGTCACTCATATTCAATACAATGTCCTAAGCTGTACCGATTGAGAACTATTTTTAAACTCCATCACCATCCTTACCATGAAATTCCTAAATCCACACCAAAAAATACGATTGATCTCACTAGAACCTCTACCTCCAAGACACCTTATCCCATCAACCAGACCTTATCAGGTGACTGATGTTACAAAATTCAATCTCGTGCCACCATCTCTCTTTATATTTATTATCTCATAGCTAAACCATTATATATTATGATATATTATGGTTATAATTCATTTATTGGGGGATAAATTATAGTAATTAATAATGGGTTGACATAAATATAAAAATAATCCTAAATCAAGGGTGAAATTATTGTGTCTTTAATATCTAGTTATTGTTTCCATACAAATTCACCACCAATCCATGATCCATATCTAACTCTTCTAAGATCCTAATATCCCCTTACCACTCTCTCCCCCTAATTCTTTGGTTTATAACAAATAAAAAATGTATTACCCTAGTAAAAAAATATTAAGGTGGAATTTATATAAAAAGTTTTGGGTTTTTGGGAAATTATATATTAGAAATTGAGGTGAGACAGGATATGGGGCACAAAACATAAACTTTATTTACACCTATTTTATGGAAAAACATTTTCTTGAAGACAATTTAATTTTTAATTTTTTATATAAGCCTCTAATTGGGTGAAATTTCAAATTATCCCCATTTTAAAAAATATTTATTTATTTGAAGAACATTAAATTCCCCTTAGAACTTGAACATCTTGTAATCTCAACAAAACTGAATCCAAGGGAAAACACCATGAACAAAGATTGGTTGGGTATTCATAGAATTTTCAAGGTAACTTTCAGGAAAAACTTACTATTTTTAATCATTAATACTTCAAAACACAAAAATTTTATAATTCCTAATTAAGGAAGAATCAGGGCTATTACATTTTACAAACCGTGAAACATTTTTATTCCAAAAAATAAAGAAACCTAAGCTTCTAAACTCTGAAGCTCATAAAAAAATCCTATGTGTGAAATAATCCAAAATCGCAAAAAATTCATATAACTTTGAAAGTATTTATCTCATAAAAAAATAAGATTAAAATAAGAGAACATCCTCTTTTATACCACTTTCATTTAGGTTACATCACTTATATTTCCACCCCTCACTAGATTAGATTGACAAAATATCATTTTTGTTAAATCCTTGAAAGCATATATGTCTAAATTATGTGAACCCTTTTAACATTTCTTAGAAAAAACATTTCTTTCATAGGTTCCTAATCCTTATGAAATAAAGAAAACCTATGTACCATTGACTCAAACATGGGTATGGTTCATTAATAAGAGAGTCTATTATTGGGTGTGACACACCCTAGATTTGAGGTGTGACCCAAAAAACCTCATGAGATTCATTGGGCCACATAAAACCCTAACACTAGTGCACCAACTAAATATCCCACACAAAAACTGTAAGAGATTCTTGTAAAATCCCCTCAAGGCATACCTCAATTCCTAGTCATCACCCTATGAGGCACACATTACAACATAACCAATACCAAACATAAGGGAATCCCTAGTCTGAAATATCAATCTCCCCTCTAAAATTATCAAAAAACACACAATCATGCCTACAAATCTATAAGAGATCATATTCACTATTTAATATCAAATAGTTGTGTTTTGGTATCCCCTAGTGAAAGAGATTTATGAACAATACATGGAAGGGAACTGACCTAAGAAATACACCATGTGAAAAACCCTTATCATTTCTGATTTATATTTCCAAATTTTGAATCATGGAATCCTTGATTATTTTGGTGAACTATCCCTACTAGATCCAAACACTAGAGTAAAACCTTAACTAGAGAAATGAAGAACCTCAATCCAATTAGAAATATCCTTCACCACACTATTGGATTATACAAATGATTAAAACGAAGGTTTAGTTAGAACTACACCACCATGGTCTCAAAACACACTTGGTGGCCTCAATTTAAATTTAATAATCACTATACATAAGATAATACCATAATGATACCGCTATCATACCTAAAAATATAATGAAATACTCCCCACACTTATAAAAATCATGAAATTACATTTACTAAAAATATATTGTTATGAAATACCCTATAATAGAAAAATACAAGATGGGACTCCCTCACTAAATGAGAAGTGTGGACTAACAAAAATAACCTATGACATGTTATATCTCCCTAATCTATCAAAACTAACCACATTGAGGATAGTTGTTTATACATATCACATGTATGCTGATTATGGAATTCTTACTAAGGGAACCTGCTACCATGCTTCCAATGCATCGATCTAATCAGATAAGTAATCACAAAATCAAATGTCATGAAGGTCAACCACTAATAATCTTACTAGTTAAAATTATAAAATGATGGATTTACCATATATTGGTTTAACACTGTCAGGGACCAACACACAAATATAAATCGATGTAACCCAATAACATACAATCTGTCCCTTCTTCTATTTCATCACTGTCTATTTACTTTAAGCAAAAGAAAAATCATATCATGGTTTATCACTCATGTCAATTGAAAATTATACTATAAAATATGATATAATAACATCTTTTTATCCTCATAAAGGAAAAATACTAACCACCATCCATCTACATTATCATAACTACAACACTAGAAGACTATAATCTTACCACAACTTCATCTATTCCATATTTTTATTTAATTTTCTTATCACTGATTTAGGTCATTTAGGATTTCCCCACACCAAGGAAAAATGATTTTATCATACCATCATCACTCTTATATGGAAGATACATTCAAGTATATTTTGTATTTATACCATACTTCCTATAACCACTATATAAATTGGTTGACAATTCATTAGGATCCATATCTTGACATCTAAAGTACCCTTCCATATCCACATCAAAATGATGAAAAGTGGTGTCATATAAACTCCATCAAAAAATTTGACAAGAGAATATTGATACTGACTATGTTGTAAAAATACATGATATACACCTTTTTAGGATTCTTAACCTATTTTTTATAAAACATTTTTAATAATCGCAAAAACCCCAAATTAACAAACAACTTAGTCCTGAATGAGAAGAATCACTATACACTCATATGTGTTATTCCCTTGACTAGAAATTTTTAATAAATGATTCATTAAATTCCCTTTTAGATAACATTTCATGTATAATGAATACATAAAATTTTATTATATATGTTATTCTCAAAAGAAAATGCATCACTAATAGAGATATCATTGCTACTAATACACAAGTGATGTAATACTTTGAACCTAGTGATCAAATATATTAGAAACAACTGTTGGTGGATCTTTAACAAATGAAAATAGAGTGTATTTATTTTCCATTGAGTTTTTCTCTTGATATCTCCCTTCTCGTTGCTAGGGGTTATGGTGGCATGTTTTGTTCCTTTATTTTAAACTTGTTTTTTTATTTTATGAATAAATTTCTTCATGTTGTTTTAATTCAATATATATTTGACCTAATTTATACATGGGAATTTACACCCCATCGGTCTTGTTCCAAACACTCTCTACTCGATGGGGTTTTTTATCATATTTTTCATCAACTGTGTTAAATTTTCTTATTTTTATTTATAGGTATTTTTTCAATGGGGTCCTTAGTTCCAAGTCTTTTAAAGTTTAAAACCTATTGGTGCCTTCAGTCCCAGGTGGTGTCCTTTTATCTAAAAGTGGAACTGGACTATCAACCTAAACCTGGTGCTGAACATGAGTTTTAGAAATATCAAAACCTCTCTATAGTGGAATAAGGGTGTGAGATATTGGGGTTCGATTTCATTGGTTGGTTATTTTTTATAGTATTTGGGTTTTTGAAGTTTTTGAGATGGTCTAGATATGTTAGATTTTGGTTTTTTATAAGTGTACTGCGGTGATATGATGATGATGGTTCTGCAAGATGATAGCAATATTTTGGAAAGTCTTGTTCCTATGCAATTGATTATTTATTTTTAGTTTTTTGGATTCACTCTCTTTTTTCTATATGGTAGTTTGGGTTACCTATTTTTTTGTTATGGTGAGATCACATATGTTCTAATGGTTATCTTGATAATTTTATGACTACATAAATGATATGGGAATATTTAGTTGCATTGTGTTTAGGAAATTTTAATGACGATGAATTTTTTGATGACATACAGGGATGATGTAAATAGAAAATAGTGAATAATATGATTTTTATTTGATCGAAATTAACTTAGGTGATACAGTGGTGATGAGATCATGGTAAAATATGTCAATATCAAGATACTTTAATATAATCCAACTGGTGAGAGGAAAGGTTCTTCTATTTACTTGCAATTAAAATTTGAAATTTGAGTTGTGTAATTTATAGTTTTTTGTTTGTTTTCAATTGTGTTGATGTAGGTCTGTGTGAGGGTGTTGGTTTTTGTGAGGTTTCACACTTAAACCACAAAAGTATTTTTATTAAAATATAAAAAACATGGATTTAAAGGTATAGATTTCAAATATAATTTAATAACTAATTAAATTTTTTGGTCTAAACCTAAAAAATGAGGATAATTCGGAAGGCATAAATGATTTTTTATAATATCCAAAAATTATTTGGTATAACCATGTTACAAGACTACTATATGAGCCTACTTAGGTCCCATAGAATTCTTTATATGGGATTCTAAGATAACACATAATCTAGTACATCTTTATTATCTTTCGATAAAAAAAAACTAATATAAAACATAATCGACCATTTTTAATTGAATTAAATACACAATAACTCCAAGGAATCATCTCAAGATCAAGCTTATAACAACGAGGATGATAAAACTCCTTCAATTTTATCCCATAAATCCAATCCATGGATTTAGCTAAAAAATCATAGAATCAAAAGACCGTGATATTGGTATATAAAATTTATTCTTCCCTCCTTAATATCCTTGTTTATATACTAAGGTTCTGATCATGTGTCATCTATAAGATTTATTCTTAAGAAAATGTTATCCAAACAAACCTTTAAATAGTCCTCTTGTATTACTATATGTACTAGAGACCCTAAGTAAGTCTTAGTTTAAATTATCCAAACTAATCATTAAATGTGCCTAACTCCAAACTATATTTTATTACTCTAATAAAAAAATTTTATGCCTGAACATACCATTAAGTGAAATCTACAAGACTTCCATCTATAGGCTAGGGACCAGCAACAAGCATTAAAGTATCAAGACAAAACATAAGAAGCATTACCACTATATATAGCCTAAAAATATATGCAACTCTATTCCATAGAATAATAATAATCACTAGATATAAATATATACTACTAACCTATAATAATTCATGCATGATATATCCATCAACAAGAAGAACTCCATAATGAAAAATATCATAGGGAAACAATACACCATGAAATACTCAAAGCGGGATGTGAATATGATGGTATAGAACAACTAATTAATGTATAGACTCTATGAACATTCTCTAAGTGAATCTATAACAACTATGAACAACTTCATGCACTATAAATCAACTCTACCATCTCCACTAACTCTAGGGCCTCCAAGTATATCTTAAACATCCATAACATTTGAAAAAAAACAACGCATGTGGGTATATGAAAAATATAGTAGTGATTATAAATATACCTAGTAAGATTCCCTCAAAAAAGGAGAGATGAAACAAAATGCAAACTGAAATATGATTATAAACCCCATATGCTTTATATACAAAGAAAACCATGTATAAAGGGATAAGTCTAATCCTCGCATCTTGAAATAACTAATTCAAATCCTCACTACTCATATTTATACTAATTCATAATTCATAAATAAGTAATGGTGATATGAATTTGAGGTCTATCTATTCTTGTCACTAATAGTCCAATTGAATTCTATATCTCAAAGGAAAATGATAATTAAAACATCAAGTAACCCCAAAATCCCAATTTTTCCATCCTTTATACCTACTAAATCACCACTTCAAAATATCAGGTGGATACCATCCATTAAAATGTATATCCATTAAAGGAATAAAAATTAACATGGTAAACCATGCCTTGAAACATGGGGTATAATTGTAACTCTACCTGATAATCTTTTATAATTTTTATTCCTACACTCTAACTACACTGGGGGACCTATGTATTATTAAGGGAAATAAATACTGATCATGGGATGTACCTGAACCCATGGAAACCTAGTGTCATTGTACATACAAATAAAGTAAATTTTAGATATCCTGACATCACCCAACACCATTTATAGGGACAACTATAATCATATTAAACCTTTTCTAAGATACCATTAACTCACTTTCATCAATCTCTCAGAATAAAAATGATTGCATAATTAGAATATCTATGCTTGATAAAGTGTTAATAAAACTAACATGAGAGATTGAAAAACTGATTGTACAACCCTTTGTAGATCTCCCACTTGATAATTCAACCTATATGAAAAAAACATGAGATTATGGACGAAATAAAAATATCCACCTATCAATAAAATGTTAGTGGAAATACTCATATTAAAACAATATAGTGGTATACATGATCTTACCCATAAGAAAATATAAATATCCATGGTTATATCTATATTACCAAACACTAGAGGAAGTACCTATCTCATGAAATGTAGGTGTATATCTAGATCTACCAAACCTAGGGATGTCAGTATAAGGAAAAATTTGTAGCTTCATCATCATCCAAATCGACCGTCAAACTCTAGTAGAAGATGTGTCATCACTCAGATGAATTTTCATCCATGATGTTCTCATATTGGGGAATGTAAATAAATATGTCATCTTTATTTTTTCCATTCATCAATTTTACCCATCTACATATATCCTTTATAAAATATACTATAGGAATTAATCATCTTAACATATCATTAAAAAATATCTTATTTATCTTAGCCCAGTGTTATGGATGATTAGAGTTAGGTAATTATTTAAGTGTCATAAACAATCACTTCATGGATGAATGGGAGAGATGTGTAAAGAAACACTCATCTCATTCTATCCATGGTCATAGGGTGAGTATAATAGAGATAAATCTTGAATAACCTTACCACAAATACTTTTTAATTTTTGACTAAGTTATATATCAAATGATATAGATACATTAAAATTACGTTATCCACATTCAAGGATCCCTGAATTTACAACACAATATATTACATATAGATATCAGAGTCTTGTATATCATTAACATCATATTCTAACTACCCAAGATCACTGAAATATAATGATTATTCAATAGTGGTCAGAAGGTAGTGAAGTTACTATATTATTGGGGATGTATCCCTAAGAGGGAGGGGGTTAATCAGTGATACTCCTTTTAAAATATATTACTTGAAATTAACCTTTTTCCCATTAAATCCATGATCCACTCTCTTTTAATATCACCCCTCCCATATACAACTAATTTAAATTATTTCAAGTCACAAATGGTATTTTACAAGGGTTTCTTTTAGTATGGGAGACAACTCCTTATTATGTTCTGTAAAAGTACAAGAAACATATATTAACTATATTACACAAGTTAATACAAAATAAGGTATGTGCATATCCTGGACTGTTATGGGGATATCTAAATTATTACAAGATAAAGGAAGAATAAATTCTTTTATTATTTATAATGGAACAATTTCTATCTCCTGATAGATATTATATTAAATCTATCTAGTTTTCAATGAAACACATTATAATATTATGTGTGAACAAGATATTAAGTATTCATTTTGATGAATTTTCATTTCAATATATTATCTTCTTCTAGGTCTTCAAATAAGAAAATATAAACAACCATTTATTTTGAAAAAATTCTTCTCAATATTTTTGAACAATCAATGTGTACATGAGATAATGAAAAAAACATCATCTTCTTCTTATTCTACAACAAGACATCAGATGAAAATCACCAAGTTCTAATTTCCTTGATGTATATTATGAATATAAGTTATGGGTTCTCATAGATCTCCCTAAATTTCTATTTTCTTGATAAAGATATTTTTTGGAAGGATGTGCTATCAAAATCTCCTCTCAATCTTTCATCACCACAAATTCTTCATCTTTTCCTTATATTTTTTATATTCACATATTTTCTCTTGGATATTATTTTCAAACAATGTATATAAAATATTTTAAATCTACGTTATTCATTTCTAAATCACTTCCTATAATCAAAATATAATTAAAATTTATTCATAGGATATTTTAATTGACATGAAGGCTCAGTCATTTTTCTAACACAAATTCTAGAATTATCATGGTTTTATCTTTCCTAAAAACCCACTTGGAAAAAATATTAAACATCTTTAAGAAAACATGACATATCACTATCATGGTGTAAAGATCTACCATGGAACTCTCTTTATCACACACTGTATTAGGGTCATCTCCTCATTGTCAAATAACATAACCATTTTAAACTAGTATTTCATCCATAGACAGATTCATGATATGTTCTTCTTCTTCATGGTGTAAAGATTATCTTCTACATTCCTCATCATTGAAACTGGTTTCTTGAATCATGATTACAACTAAAATTAGAATATTTAGAATACTAATAAACTGATCAAGAATCACCATGTTTTACCTTCTTTAAAATATGTCATTCTATAACTCTCATATTTTTTAGTCACGTTTAGAATCCTAACATACCATGGACTGGAAGCTATATATCTTGGGAATTAACCTAAAGTTTTTCATTGATATTATTTCCATTTCAAAATTTCAATTCTGTTTTTCATACATACTCTAATATATGAGTTCAATGAAACTATTATATCTTAATGATATTCTTTAATTTTCTAATTTTCTTTCAATATGTTATGAATGGATCATACAGAAAGATATTATTTTCTAGTATTTTATCAATTTTTAGTATTTAACATAGAATTTAAAAATTAGTTATGAAATCTCCCAACTCATTTAAGTCATCTTAGGAATTCTATAATCACTCCATTTCATCACAAATTAAATCCCCAACAAAATTTAATGATTTATAAAAATGGTTAAAAATAAATAAAATAAATCCTTAACAATTTCATGGATTTTTCAATCCATGGGATTGGAGTTATTGTCAACACAAAAAATTCACAAAAAAATAATTATGTCATAGCCTTTTTCAAATAGAATTATCTTGACACCACATAACTGGATAATGTAAATTTTTGAGAGAATCCCATAACTCATTGGTATGAAAATGGTGGGAAATTTAATTCAGATTTTCTCCCTCAAACTATAAAAAAATTATCCCCATTTTTAAAAGAAAAATATATTTAGATATATAATATAAATAAAAAAGATTTTTGTACCTTTCTCTCCCTTTGAAAATACAATCTAAAGGAATGTGAGTCATGCCAAACAACCTCGAGTGGGAGGGAAAAGCTGGACCTTCATATTCGGCCTCAAGCATTAAAATATACCTATTGGAGTGTATTTTATAAAAATATATCTATATCTATCTCTTATGGTAATGAATTCTAGATTTGAATCCCAATTTTCAACTATTTATTTGATAAAGTGATGTATAATATCAATGTGTTTTGATATAGTGTATTGCACTTGATTCTTGTAGAGACCAATTGCACTTTGATTATCACATGAAGTAATCAAAGGCTTCTAAATTACCTATTTCAAATCATTCTACTAATCTCATATCCAGATCATTTGTGTACACGCATGTGTAGTATCCATATACTCAACATCTGTAGTACATAATTTTATTGAGTTTTTATTCTAATAATTACAACTTACATAGATTTCTCCCAAAATGAATATACCACCTAATTTAGATTTTATGTGGTCATTTTATCCAAAACACTTATCATTAGTGTATCTAAGTAGGTTTAAGTGCTCACCTATTTTATATATGTGGATAAAATTTAATGTTCCATTGATGTATTTAAGAATTAATTTTCCAGACATCTAGTGTGACTCTTTTGGATCACTTTGATATATTGCAAACAATGTCACTATATAGACATTGTCATGTATTTATGAAGTGAGATAATGAAAACTTCTAATTATCCTTAATATTTAATTATAATTTACACATTTTTTTCTAATATCCTTATTTAGCTTCACCTCAACTTATATGTATGTGGACACTAATATATAATCACACATGTCAAAACTATTTAAAAAATTCCTTGGCATATTTATCTTGTGATAGAAAATTGAAATCTTAATTTTTTACAACATGCAATCTAAGAAAGAAAATAATCATCAAATCCATATCCATTTTGAATTTTATTTTTATCAATCTAAGAAAAATTTCACATGAATATAACTTGGATCTTTTAAAAAATATTTCATTAATATAAAAATGAAAATAATAATACATTTTATAATATCCTTCACATAAATATTTATGTCAACTTTAACTTTGGAAAATTTCTTGCCTTTCAAGTAGTTATCTATCTTTGAAATCTAGGATATAGAGTTCGATTTAATCTCATGTAGAGATATTCATTACTTGTATGCTATTATTCCATCACAATTGAGAAAAAAACCTTCAGGTCATTCAATATATATTTCTTATTTAAGAACCCCACTAAATAAAGTAGGATTCACATTCATTTGATGTATTTTTTAAAGTAGGCGAGTTTCCAAAACATGGAACATCATTATGATAATAGTCTCGAACCCACACTCCCAAATTCTGTGAAAAATAATTGACTTTATCTTTAAGGATTGATACTAATAAATGTGACCTAATTTCAATCCTTAAAAACTGAAAACATAAAAAGGAAATAAGATATCACTTATATACCGATGGACCTTGTAGGTATAGTGTTTTAGATAATTGGGAAAAAGTCTTTCAAAGTGAACACGTACACTCATTGTCCTTTGTTACTATAATATAAACCTTTTAAAATGAAACATGGTTTAATTTTTTTTACAAATCTTCTTGACTTTCGATTGGAATTATTATTTATTATTACACATTTTCATGCCCTATGTAAAACATTTAAAATACGGGATGAGTACAAAAATGTTAGGAAGGGATATCAATGAAAAAGATTCATTAGTCCAGTAAAAAAAAATTAAAACCCATAAAATTTTCACCTCTATTGAAATATTATTTGATTGTATCAAATAAATAATATCGACATGAAAAAAACACATACATTTTTCTCAAATAAATATTTCAAAATCCATAATAATAATATATTAAACCTTTTAGGATACTTAGAGAATTATATTCATAACCCATGTAAAAATCATGTTAGAAATAATCAGATTCTCATAAAATATATAATAGAAACCTCTATTTAAGTCTTTCATTATTTCCATTGAATAAAAGTAACATTACCCAATTAATTGTAAAGCTATAATAGGGATCATCCATCATATAAGATGTATTGGGCACACCTATCATCATATATAATTCTCAAGTTCCATATTATGAATTAAACCTTTTTATTATTTAGTTCTTATTATTCTAAACCCTTGAAAATATATTTTTAACCCATAAGAAAAGAACTTTCCATTTTTAAATTCTTTTGAAAACTATTTAAAAAGAAAAATTCCAAAAATATTGGAGAAATGATTTAATATGAAAATAACCATGGAAAATTTTAAAGGGATATTATATTCAATAAAAAACCATTATGGTGGTAAATTCTATTCATACTATATATGTTAAAGAAAAACATTCTTTTATAATTTGGTAAAAAGTGTCAAAAGTGACCTATATAGAAAAAATTTAAAATTTTACTTTTCTAATCCATTACAAAGATAGTAAAATAAGACCTAAAATTTAATTTATTATTATTTTATATCCAAAAAAATAAATATATTTAATTTAATAATATGAACATATAATAAAAATATCTAACAAATAAAACATTAAAACATTTAATATTAGGTTTATAGTTAAAGTTACCCTTACCTTGAGCCTGAATCATCACGTACGTTCTTTATCTTTCTGAATATTAAAATTTTGATAATTTATTACTTTATTAGGAACATTTTAAATTTCATTATTCATTTTATTTTATTTAATAAAACATTAAATAAAATAACCTAATGAATTGGATTCATTTCAGATGTTTTGACAATATTTTACTCATATGTCCAAAGTGAATTTTTTCTGCTGACAATGGTCAAAGAGATTAATATTAAATTATTTAAAAAATAATAAAAATGAAATAATTGTAATTTTTTATATATCAATTATACTTTTAAAATCAAATACAAAATATGGTTATGAAAAATGAACGACATTACAATCATGGAGAAGATGGGTTGTACTTACACTTGAGTAACGTTTTTGATTTTCAACGATGATGATGAAAAGTAGGTAAGTGTCATTTTATCTTTCCTAAATGGTAGTTTATTTAAAAACATAGTATTATATCTTTAAAAACTTATATATATCATCTATATTATGTAGTGATGAAAAATGAATCAGATTGTTGTATGAAGGTGGCAGTCCACATATACACATAAACAGTGTTATCATTTTTCAATGGATGAAAAGTTAAGAAAATAAATAATATATATTATATTTAAAAATCATAATTATTAAATGAATATAATTTATATACTTTAAATCCATAATTATGATCAGCTGTGAGAGGTGTTGATGGAAAATGAATTTTATCAGGTCGTGAGGTGGTAGTCCTCCATACACCCAATAAATGATTTCATTTCCCATTTCAGGGAAGAGGAGATTGATGTATGCCATAAAAAATCTTAGTATACATAGTATATTTTTTTTATTTAATCATGTTTGAATAATATTTGAATTATTAATATGAATAAATAAAACAAAAACATTCGGCTAAAATCTATACCACTTCTTCGAACAACCTCATTTGCTTGACACCTTAGGCCCTCTAATATTAGAATTATTCCCAAAACAAGATCTATATAATTTTATAAGTAATTATATTCAGGATTTTTTCTAGGTTTTAGATGAACCAAATGGTTATTTAAGTATTAAGGGAAGAGGATATGAGGTGTCCCTTAAAAAGTAAGAGGAGAGGCAGTTTTGGAATTACTTAAACTATTAAATTAACATAAATTATTTTTTGTGGGGGAAATGGATAAAAATAGTATAATTAAAATATAGGATGATAATGATTCTAAATTATAAAATCCAATAAAATTATGACAGGTTTTTGTTATACTTTTAACCTTATCTATTACTTTTAAACCCATAACAACCCTTTTGACAATTACCATGATATCAACCTTTTTTACCATTTAGGGGTCTAGAAAGTTACTATAAAATAATGGTGACTGAAAAATGGACCATGTTTTTTATTTTAAACCATATACAATTAAATTGTATTATTAAAAGTATTTATAATTTTAATTCATTTAATAAAATATTTTTTCTTGAAAAATACCATTAATATCATTTTTTGGAAATATAGGAAATATTATAAAATAATACACATCAAACTCATTCCAAATGGTTCAATAAATTACATTAATTTGAATATAAGGATTATATGGTATTAATATAGTCCTAAAATAAAATTTTTATAGGTTTTGATTTCATTTTAAAATCTATCGTTTAGTTTAACCCCTTGCTTAACCAATTTAAATCTTACCTATGGTAATGACTTTTTCAATATTAAAGGGTAATAATTTGAAAATTGGATCATAATTGAAAATTTATAAAATTTAATAACACTTAGAATCCTAATTTTTCTCATTAAATATTTTTATGATTTTTAAATAATTTAATAAATTATTATTTATGATAAAACAACATTAATGTCACTTTGATACTATAATTTTAATTTGAATTTTAAAACAACATGAAAACAAATGAATTTAAATATAAACATTTAACACATCCCTAATATGTTATATTAATCTATTAAATTATTCTAACACTATAACTCACCCAAAAAATATTACTTTTAATGTTTTTAAAATTATTTACTTGATTTTTTACTGCTTGGAGAAGTTTGATGTCTATGTTGCATATTCATTGAAGGTATATAATTAATCACTATACATTAAAATGAAATTAACATGATAAAAAATAATATTTATTTAAAATAAACATTTATAACCAAACATATGTTATTTTTATCATTTTCAGAAAACTTTTATAGATTTTAAGAGAAAGAGAGTGACATTTTGGAATTTTATTTACATAAAAAAATATAAATGTCATTATAATTTTAAAATGGAACCAAAATTCCATATTTTATAATTTATGTTGTTTATCTATTAATTTACACCATTAATCGTAATTATGTCAAGTGTTTCATTGATCTTGAGACCTTATTTCATGGTTTTAACCATATTTTACAAATTTTACTCTTACCATGGTGACAAAATATTTACCACAATTACTATTCACAATGACTAGAAAATAAGAGGGATATATTTGAAAAAATTTGACCTAATGATTAATAATACAATTTTTTTTAAATATTCAATCTCTTAAAACATATGAAATTAACATTCAAGAAAAAAAATGTAAAATTGAACTAATATTTTTAAATAAAATACCTTTTTGAATATAAAAATGTTTCTATAACAAATTGAACAATAAAATTCATTCCAATTAACTTAATTGGATTTTTAATAATATAATAGAACTAATTTTACTATTTAAAAAAATTAAAAAAATTAATTTTAAAATTTTTCAAAATAATAAAGTTTTCATTAAAAATCAGTATTTTCACTATCCATTGAAAAATAAATATTTGAAACTAAAATCCAAAAAGTTCACCATAAGTTAATTTTTATATGATAATTTAAAAAATGAATCTCATTTTATAAAAAAAAACTTTCTAAAATATCCATAATTTAATTATTATTTTGGTACATAAAAATCAATAAAAACCATTTTTAAGAATTTTTTTGAAGAATAAAATGACTTTACTAAAAATTGAGTGATTATTTAATAAGAATTTATCAATAAATTGTATTGATTATGAAATTTATACATATATTTCATAATGTGATTATTTATATATATGTCCCTAATAATTTAACTGCGAGGTTATAAATATAAAGTAAAAAATAATATTATTTCATGCTTTGTTTAAGCTCAATGTTGTGTGTTGTACACACTTTCAAACATATTGTTTTTTTAAAATGTCAAGATATTAAATTATCTCATAATTTAATAAATTTAATCCTTTTTATTTTTAGTTTATATTGATAATCAATGTTAGGAAACTTTAAAATACATTTTTTGAAATCCCACATCGTAAAAAAAGTTAATAAAACAACCTCTTGAAAAGAGGGAAAGATAAATGTGGTGGTTATCTTGATAAACCCATATTTTGGTTTTAAAACAAGATAAAATTATTTGGAGAGTAAAAATATAGACATGGAAGAAAATTAATATCCAAATAATGATGGAGAGTGACAAATATCATTGATAAAATGAATGTGATTGATCATGAGAAGGTTAATGAACACAAAACCATAGACCAAAGAGATGTAATAAATTTCATTAGTTCATCAAAAATGAAGGTAATTAATATTTTTAAGATACTTTTTCTATGGATGAGGAATTAGTTTAATGTCTAGAATAAGATCAAAAGAATATATACTTACTTGACAAGTATAATTTCATCCCTTAATAAATTTCCCTTAAAATATCAAAATTGTTTTCCAAATGATGAGTTTGGAATATGAATTTTTTCTACATGATGAACTAAAATAAACATATAATGACCCCGAGGTATATAAAAGGAGAAATATTTATTAGTATATACAATAGACATTAAAAAAACCAAAATTTGTATCACTATGTAAGATACTATCCCAAAAGAATAATCCTCCATATAAATAAATAATACATTAATCTAAAAAATTCTATAGTAATTCCAAAAGTTCAAAAAAAATAAGTACACAAATAATTATCTTTAAAATCCATCAATATATTCCATACTAATATTGAAAATAAAATATTATAATGATTTTATAACATATTCTCCCAAGATAAACTTAAAATTTATCTTCAAATAACATGAATAACTCTTAAAATTTAATATCAAAAATGTATGTGCCTTTTTCAAATATTCTCTATAATATAGTGACCAGTTCACAAAACAAAATCAAAATAAAATAATTTATACTTCCAAAATATAAATCAACATTTATTCTTAAAATATTAATCCAAATTAGATAAAATTGTTTCTATTTAACTTAATTATATAATGTTCCCATAGTAGTAAAGTTATTCAAAAATATAATTAGTCACATAGTAACCCAATAATTTTTCAATCCCATTGTTATATATATGATAAGTCGTATTTTCTAATATTGTAATAATACATAATTACTTAAACATCTAAAATAATATAATGTAGGACCTCGGGACACCCTGAGAGGGGAGGGGTGAATCAACGTGTCAAATTTTCTTTTAAAATGATGGATCACGTTCCCACATTGGTAGGAAATAGTCAAACTTATATGATGGATATGATAAGAAATCAAACATTAACTTGCAAAGAGATAACACAACACTTTTTACTTGGTTCAGAACTAAGGGCTACATCCAAGGAGTATACGCCGATAGGTTTTCGGTCATACCTAATTCCACTATTCTTTACTAGTTGTGGATTACAATGGTTTGGGAACAATCACTCTGTCCCAAGCTCATTATCTTCACAAATGTTCAAGGATAGCCCACGGCGTCTTTCAGGTCACTCCCATTGACTCCCCCTGGCTCACTGCCTTCGATGAAGTCTTAGTCAGTTTATAGACGTGAAGGTCTCTTCAATAGATTCACATTGAAGTCTTTGCCTCTGCTTAGCGTGAGATTATGATTGCATCGAAGTCCAGAATTGGTGCACTTGAACACACTGAACCACTGAACCGGATAATCAGAAACTTGTAAACAGGTTATACTAAAGATTTTTCACAACTCCTACCCATTTCATGAAATATCTCACTTTTGTGCGAAATACTTGATTTTGGCACGAAAAATATTTTGCGCAACAACCTCCTTTATGCGCAGCACCTTTTTCACGCAGCTTGTCCTTTTTCACGCAGCTTGAACTTTTTCGTGCACCTCGTTCATTTTCGCACAAACCACCCTTTTTCGTGCAACTCTCTTTACAAAATTATTTTACACACATCAGCACACAGATATTCTCTAAGTCTTAAACCATAGAAAATGAGGGGGGGGGGTCACCTCTTATTTATAGGCATCTTAGACCCCCATGTGAAAAACCCCCTGTGGAATGAAAAACCTCTCACTTGGCGCGTAATATTTCATGCAGGTACCATTTTTCACGCACATCACTAGGTTTTTCACGCAGCCCATGCCTTTTCCATTTTTTGATGTTCTGATTCTGAAACATTACTTGCACAAAAAACCTCGCTCCACTATTTCGTGCACCATGCTGTTTTTCGTGCACGCCGCTGTTTTTTATGCACACCGCTGTTTTTCGCACACACCTCCTTTATTTCGCACACCACTTCCTTTTTGCACGCACCTCCTCTTGCCAACAACCTATGTCTTCATTTTCGGATTTTTAGGTTCAAAATTTTTTCAAACACTAGAGAACATCGCCACCTTCAATACTGTTGTCTGCTTGAACTGTATGATCACATTACTGGCACTCATTCTGAACTTCCACTAAGGATTGACAATAAACACAAACCATAATCCAATTTATGCATAGAACGACCATGGTTCCAACATATAAACCCTAATGGTTACAAATACTTCTAAACTTATAACCAAAAAATGTAAATTCATTCTTATTCAAATAAATTTTTCACTAAAACCATTACTAAACCCAAGGGTTATATTACCATAATGGTCTCCCTAAATACTTTTAATAAATATAAAACCCATCACTTTAAACCTCCAAAGAGGTGTTTATGAATTTTAACTTATGAGAAACATTAATCATATAAACTTATTATAGTATCCAAAACTCTTACGTTAACATCTCATTAAAAAATTACAATCTCCAAACTTATCTAAACCCGTCTCTAATACTAACTACAACATCCCTGAAACTGCACTCCAAGATCCTATGCTAAAACATAATCTTTACATTTCTCTCTTAAAACCAATAAATTGGACCTATTTTCAACCCTTAAAAACTTACAACAACAAAATAAATGTGGGATAACATACTTAACCAATGATATTTTAGATTTAGAGTTTTATAGTATTTGGATAAACCCTTTCAAAGTGGACACATCCCATAAGTATCCATTTTTCCACAATATAAAACTTTTAAAATAATTTTTTTCCTTTTCATGAAAAATATTTATAACTTTCATATTTACTTGTTCTTTTATATCACATATCTATAAAATCTATATAAAAAAATTTTAACAGTGGTATGAGCACATAAATCTCAGTAAGGTACATAAAAGAAGGAAATTTGTTAGCCCAGTTAAAAATAAGAAAACCTATATTTTTTTTACCGTTATCACAATATTATTTGATCGTATGAAGTAAATCACATAAAAATGAAATACACATACACTTTTTCATAAAAAATACCTTTAAAACCCATAAAAAACATGACACCTTTTTAGAAACTTAGAGCATTATATTCAAAACTAGTGTTAGAATTATGTATTAAATTACTAGACCTAAATTAAATCAATTGGAGAAACATCCCAAATAAACACCCTCTTTATTGATTTTTTAATGAATCTGGTATTACATGTATTACTTTTGGATATTATAATGATTATTTTCAATGCAAGGCTCTGATCCGACATGAGATTCCAAGGCCCGGTGTACCCAGGATTAATTTTTGAAATATAGTAAATATATTAATATCATGCATGTAAAATTATCCTAAAAAAGTGGAAGAAATCTTGAACGGGGGATCAAATAAGAAATATGAGGTTACCAGTAAGTTCAAAATGCATGTTTTACCCTAGGCATGACATAACATTTTTCAGCATCGATGGTTTTTGGAAAAGCTGTCACAGACTTGAAATTAATAAATTTATTTGTTTATTTTATTTTTCATTAATGAAGTGACTAGTTATTCTACTAAAAGATAGTTATTTCTCAACATTAGGATTATCCACATATCCTAGGATTTAAAGGAACCATTGGAGAGGATCCTATAGAGAATCATTGGTAGACGACATTAGATCTCTTCAGATCAAGTATCGTGTGCCAATATATTTCCTCAATATCCCAATGATGAAAATGTAGAACCATTATTAAATATTGATCGATACAAAATTAAGGTATATTTTTTGATTTATGCAATTTCATACCATTTTTTATCCCCAAAGAAGGCAGATCATTTATGAAAAAAATAATTAATTTGTGTATCGATGATAAATTTATTTTCAATGGATATATTTTGTTCGTTGGTTATTTTCCTCTTCATCTGTCTATTTATTCAACAATGGATTGAGGGAAAAAGAAAAACTTTTGAGTTTCATTCCTCAAATATTGTGGCTAATGTATTTCTCTCCCTATTATTCACATGTTCATCATTTGAATTTCCCTTGGTCTGTGGTTTGACGATTACATGGTATTTGATTGTTGTGCAACCATTATTCAGAGAAACAAATCAATATCGCATGTATGACTTGTGATGGAGGTTGAAGTTAGAGTATTTGTGAATATGTTGGATTATTTTAGAAGTAATGAGATTATGTTGTGACTAAGATTCCATTTCTATTACTTTTATGAGATGAAAACTCAATTAGGCGACAAATAAAATTGATGAATCAATTTTATAGTGGATTGAGGACTAGAATTTGTTGAGCGGGAGATAGTGAGGTCGAGTGACTTTAGATACATGGATTCCAAAGATAGTGGTATCGAGGATAGTTCATAGAATAACTTGATAGATCATGAAATTTTTGGGTTAGATGGCATTTCATCCATGATCACATATTTTTTGGGACCCCTGGCTACATTTCTAGGGTTGCCATAGAATGTTAAATATCACACATCCAGTGAACCTGTCATATGCTATGTGAAACATGATCAGTGGATCAATGTGTAACTCATAGGATACATGGTAATAGGTAGGCCTACGCACAAAGGTATGACCAGAGTACTTGGATGGGGTTTTGTGTACAAGGGCATGATCAGATGAGACATGTAGAGTGTCAATAGATCTCTACACTCTATGTACATTTAATATAATCCATGTATATTAAGGTTTACATGATGTGTGTGACATCACCACATGACCAGAATTGGGGTTGGATGTAAATTCATTGTACCCCACTATACATTCCATATGACCCCCATTAAGGGTATTTGTAGCCCTTGTTTCCTTCAGTGTAGACTAGTGTCAGTTGAGTGTGTTCCCTTGGTCCACCCCATAAGGTTTTATTGTGGAATTATGTCCACATATATATATTGTGATCCCCTTTTAATGACGAGTCTTAGATATATTTCTTTAGTGCCTATCTATGAGACCATAGTGTGATCCTCTATCTTATTATACCCATTAGATTGGTTTTCAGAATTTTCATGACCTCACTAAGCCTAGAATTGATCCTTCATCTAGTAGTCTATTTCAATAGGGTTCACAATATCATTGTGGTATGATCCCATACATAGCAGGCTGATATATATTGGGTTCGTGGTGTCCCCCAACAGTCCAAGGTGTGATCCCCTTTCTGAGTATTATGGTCTTCAGAGACCAGTGAGCTTTATTTGGTGGGGCCCAAAGATCATGACCTATTGGATGAGTGTCTCTAATTATGAATTTACTTGTGGAATGGATTCTACCAGAATGATCATTTATTCAAGAAAAATTATATGGATGGAAGCTTGGTTGTGGCCGCCTAGAGGTGTAGTGTCCTTCTGAACTATATATGGGTTTTCTTGTCTATGCATTGATTGTTATATATTTTTTATAACCTGACTATTCTTGATGCTTCATTATTAGTGTTTTCAAGTTGTCCTGCTGGGTATTGTTATACTCAATCATGCATAGTCACTTTTCACATGTGTCATGTATTATATATAAGAAGACCCATTTGATGGTGTCCTGGTAGGATAGGAATATGGAGAAGCATAACATGAGCTTGATAGACCAAGGTGTTTTCTAGGTGGTTACATTTGATCAAAGTCCTATCCCTTGGAGTAGGTTGGACTCTTTTAATTTTCTGGTTGGGTTTTATTTGGACCCTTTTATTACTTCCAGTACTTTACTATCATGATCTAATTATGGGATCATATATGTATTCATTCTATGGTTTTAGATTTTTTAGATTTTATAAATTTATGGATTGGGAGATGTGTGTGTGCGTATATTTTAATTTAGCTAATGCCTCTTATTTTTGTGATATACGCACTAAGTTCTGGTCATCATCTCCAAGACTATTGGAGGTGTGATTAGGGTAGTTTCGGTTTATTCCCCATTAGGATGGGCCATGATTGAGTTGTATCAAAGGATTTAGTTCTACCTTAGGACCAGAGTTTGTGATATTAGTTTGGGGAAACAATGTTAAGTGTTTTGAGTTTGGCCTTCAGGACAGGAACTCTAGTGCTGGGGCGGTAGTCAATGCATCCCTACATTTGGACTCTGATCACCTTCATTATTGACTTTGTATATATAGACATTGGTTTTAGGAAAATATTGGCATAATAATCATATAATAATGGGTTTTGGTTTCCATGTCCTTTTTGAATGAACTCGCAAGATATACTCTTTGACCGTGTTACATCATGTTTTTGTTTTCAGGATGCATCAATAAAGAAAATTAGTAAGAAGTTCACTATAGGATCATGAGGATGATCCTTTGAGTGATGAGGCTTTAGTACCATAGAATATACTAGATATTTCACCTCTGGGTGGTTTACAATATATACCATCACTCGTTGAGAAGAATCTAGCACTAGTAGTTCTAGCGAAGGATAGATATATGCTGAGTGTGTTTCATGAGATCTAGAGGCAGTAAACTCCTAGGTTTCAAAGAGGAAAATTCCCCCTAGTGACTGAGGACTGTCTAGAGGTAGTCACTTGATTTTTTGACTAGATATGATTCCTAAAGATAAGATCCCGGTCCTTTAAGTGAGCCTTCATTAGGGATCTACTGGGTGACGGTAGAGTTTTGTGATATAGTCACATGATGAGACAACAATATCCTGGTTAGAATTTGAGCATCTCTTTAGGGAGTAATTTTATCTGGTCATGTTGTGATAAATGCACATCTAGGATCTTCTTCATTATTACTAGTGGAGTAAGACCATGGAGGAGTATTTTGTGAAGTTTAATGATCTCTTGTGCTACTCCATGGATATGGTTTAAGATACGTTATTTAGAGAAAAGTCCTTTGAGCAGGGATTACCCTATGATACTAGGGATTCAGTGATTTATCTATCATTACCACCTATGTTGAGGTGATTGAAGAGTTCTTGGTGGTTTATAACTTCATGGAAGATAAGGTTCTAGCAGTGGGTGATGGTAGTAGGAACCAATGAGATGAGACCTTTGTTGCAGGTAGCTGAAAACAGTCAGAGGGATCCGAGTGTACCATACGCTTTAAGAGATGATCCTAGTATTGAGGATCAACAACACAAGGATCTCAATATTGATTGAATCAATTGAGGGAGAGGCAATGTTTCTCTAGTGATAGTCAGGGACATTTGACATGGTATTGTTTGACCCACCGTAAAGAGGATCGAGAGATTATTGAGGGACCATCGATGAAAATATAGAGGTAGGATAAGGGTGGTACTTATGGAATAATAAGTGGAATAGGGGCCAATTGAGAAGAATGAGGTGGTTAAAAGTTTTACCTATTATCACCACTACCCCCAAGTGGTCCACGCCAGGCTTAGGGAGATAGTAGTTAGGGATGAGGATAGCGGTAGGCTATTGAGGCCTATAACCCCAAGGCTCTGGGGATGATTAAAGATATAAACTATATCCTTTATACCATATCTATAGTATTTATACTCATAGATACAAGTCATCTGGTCTTTCCACTTATCTGGTTCGAGGATTAGCGATTTTGGTTAGCCTTTGGATCGATCCATACTCTTTAAGACTCTAAAATGTGGTGAATTAGTGATTTCAAACTTCTGTTGATAGTGAAATATGACACTTGAAGGTAAGAGTTTTTTTATGATATCTCATTTTAGTAGTGAAGAGGACTTATGAAATCATTTTAGGTATTGAATGGCTATCCAACATTCATTCCCATATTGAAAATTTTAGGTGGAGGATATGGTGTGTCCATAGTTATGGGATGAGGTTTTCCTTTTTTGGTGAAAAGGAAACCTTGGAGGATCAGGATGAGCTTAGGAATAGAATACTGTAGTGGATTACTCACCAATGAGATAGAATAACTCTTTGATTAGTGGATTCTATGGGCTACTAGTTCTCTATGGTTTTGGAAGAGTATGGGGACTTCTTTCTTGATGACATTCCATGATTGGCTCCCCATTGAGAGCTAGATTTCTACATTGAATTAAACCCTAGGATCACCCTAATATATGCATGAAAATATAGGATGTATCCCTCAAAGTTTCATGATCTGAGAGTGCAGTTTGAGGACTTGTAGGAAGAGGGATTTGCGAGACCCAATGTTTTCCCTTGGGAATCCCCAATGGTGTTCACCAAGAAGTTGAATGAGAGATTGAGGTTATGTTTGGATTACTGGTGCTTGAACCACATGACTGTGATTGATAAATATCCACTACAAAGGATCTATGAACTCTTTGATCATTTCATAGGGGTGTGATGGTTCTTGAAGATTAAACTTAGTTCAAGCTATCACTAGCTACTATTATGGGAAGAAAATTATACTGAAGATTTCATTTAGTTGTTAGTAAGACCAGTATGAGTACTTAGTGATTCCCTTGGGTGTAACGAATTCCCTATATGTGTTCATGGGACTCATGAACCAGATCTTTCATCCTTTCTTGTACTGGTTTGTGGTGGTTTTCATTGAAAATATATTGGTGTACCCAATGTATGAGGAAGAACATGTCAGACACTTGAGTGTAGTCCTGGACACATATTTAAAGCACCAACATTATGGGAAGCTCTCTAAGTTTCAGTTTTTTATTTGAGATCTCCACTAATTGGGACACATCATCTTCAAATAAATATTTCTATTAGAACTAATGAAGGATGAGGTAGTTTTAAATTGGGATCCACCTATGAGTGTTAAGGAGGTACAAAGTATCCTTGGGTTGGCAGGGTACTATTGGAGGTTTGTAGCTAATTTATCTTGAGTGGAATCATGCATGAAAGCTTTGTACCAAAAGGGGAATCCTTTTTTGTTGATATAATGGTTCAAACAATGATTTCATAATTTTAGGTAGAGGTTGAAAGAGTTCCCATATTTAGATTTTTAGAGGAGGGTGCTAAGTACATAGTGTTCTGAAATTCATTAGGGATCGATCTTGGTTATGTATAAATGTAGAGGCATGATGTGATTACCTATGGTTCATGTCAGTTGAGACCACATAATAAGAACTATGTGACCAAAATTCTTGAGTTATTAGTGGCAGACTTCACACTGAATACATGGTGACACTACTTGATGGGAAATTGATTTATCATCTACTCTAACCACACGAGTCTCAGGTATAACTTATGTCATAAAGATATTAACTTAATATAGAGGTGATGGATAGAGTTCCTCCAGGACTATAACTTTGATTTTTTTTATAATCTTAGGAAGGGTAATGTGGTTCCAGACACTCTCAGTAAAATATTTTGTTCTCAGTTGTTGGACAAGGCATTTGAGAAGCTAGCCACATTATAGTTGTCCTTAGTGGACAAGGATGGTGCTTCATATCTTTAAGAGATGTTTATTACCCAACCACTTCTACAACATGTTTGGGATGACCAGTATGGAGATACTGATTATAAGACCTTATATACTCAAATATCCACTAGACATTGTCCTGGGGGATATTCAGAATGTGGTGAGGACACTATCCTTTTTAGAAGATGGATGATTGTACCATTGATATTGTAGGAGGAGGTGATGTGGGGGTTTTATACATGCGCTTTGGAAATACATCTAGGTGTGGAAAAGATGTACCAGGATCTTAGATGTTAATTTTGGTTCCTAATTAGGATGTTTTGTGTTGTAGAATTTGTCTCTCGATGCCTCACATTTTAGAATGTGAAGGATGAGTACCGGGTTTCAGTAGGTTTATCTCAACCTATTGAGGTGCCAAAGAGGAAGTAGGATGGGATATCAATGGACTTTATAGAAGGGTTACCAGATACATCTAGTGGACATGATTCTATCCAGGTTATCATAGAGAAAATCCCCAATTCAGCCCACTTTCAACCTATTCGAGAGAAGATTTCAATAGAGATCCTATGATTCTTATACATGAAGGATATAGTCTGGATCCATGGAGTTCCATTGATAACCATTTCAGATTTTGATAATCGCATCATGTTGAAATTTTTGATATGATTTAATGAGGCCTTTGGTACTTAGTTGCATTTGAGCATGAAGATTCACCCCCAGAATGATGGAAAGTCTAAGAAAACCATTTAGGTCTTAGAGGACATGTGTTGGGCTTGCATGATATATTTTGGCCATAGTTTGGAGGATCACCTACCCTTGGTGGAGTTTTCATACAATAATGGGTACCATTCCACCATCGGTTTGGCCCCACTCAAGACCTTGTATGGGAGACCATATAGGGAAACAATTTTTTGGACTGATCTAGGCGTGTCAACACTCATGGGACATGAGTCGGTAAATGATACTATAGATAAGGTTTAGATCATCTAGGAGTGGATGAGGACTACATAGAGCTGTAAAAAGTTCTATGAGGGCCAACAATAGAGTCCTCTATAGTTTGAAGAGGGAGACCTTGTGTTTTTTAGGGTTTCAACTCAATGTGGATTAAAAATTTATGGATGGGGTGGAAAGATATATCCTAAATTCATTATCCCATTTTAAATACTGAGTAGAGTTGGTGAGGTTGCAAACCACTAAGCTCAACTACCGAAATTGGAACGTGTACACCACATCTTCAACATATCACAACTGAAGAGGTATTTGTATGACCCATCACATGTTATCAATTGGGAAAAGTTGGACATTAAAGAGGGAGATAACTTTTATGAGTACCCAATTGTGATCGAGGATTAGAAGGAATGGATCTTTTGTGGGTGATCAATTCCCCTAGTCTGTGTCTAATGGAAGCATTAAAATCTTCAGGAGAGCACTTGGGAGTGGGAAGCCTAGTTGTGAGCTCAGTACCCTCATTTTTTGGAGTAGGTTTTACTATTTTCTAGATGAAAATCACAAAGGTGAGGAGAATTAAATGACTCTATTTTTCCTTCTATTAATTTTGGATATTATATGGTTTATTTTCATAGCTAGGCACTAAGACGATGTGAGATGCCGAGGCCCAATGTGCCTGAAATTAATTTTGTTAAAATATTAAATATATTATTATCATGTGTGTGAATTTTTATTGAAAAAGTAGAAAAAATCCCAATTGGGGGCCATATCAGATATATGAGTGCACCAATTAGTTGAGAGTTCGAGTTTTACCCTACGAGACTATGGAGGATTTTTGTAAAATGATGTTGGATCGCATCTGATCAGGGATTATACAGAAATAGATTTCATATATCTCGCCAAGTAAAACAACATAGAACCATTATTTTTATTAAATCAATACAAAATATACTATGATGTTTTATTTTTTTAATTCCATCCCATTCTTTTATCTTAAATGAATTTGGATCAATTACATGAACACGAATTGATTCACGTATCGGTAGTATATTTATTTGTGATAGATTTATTTATTTGTTGGTTATTTTACTCGTTGTTCATATATTTCTTTGAAAATGGATCTAGGTTGAAAAAAAAAGATTAGGTTCATTCCTAACATCTTGTGGCTTATTTATTTCTCTCGTATTCTTCATAATTTCATTGCAGGAATTTCCCTTGGTTTTTGGTTTGATAATTACTCGATATTTGATTATTTCTCAACCATTCATTAGCGCATCGAATTAATACCATAGGTATTGATTATGATGTTGGTTATAGTATGAGGATAGTTATTGATGGTGGGTTATTAGAATAGGAATGATATCAGATTGGATCGAGGATTCTATTTCTATAATGGTTACGTGATTGTGGCTCGATGTAGTGACAGAGCAGCTCGATTGATTGATTTTTGAGAGAACCAAGGACTTGAATCTATTGAGTGGGTGATGATGAGGTTGGGTAACTTTATATCAATGTATTTTGATAAGTAAGGTGGATCTAAAAACATGGAGGAAAGTAAGGATAATATCATAATGGATCTATAAATTTTTGGGTTAAACGGTGTGTTATTCGGGATCACACACCATGTGGGACCCCCTAGTTGTGGCCCTAGGGTTTTCAAAATAAGTTAAATATCACACACCATGTGACCCAATCACACACCCTGTGTATAGTTCTTAGTGGATGAACATTTAAATCTGAGTTTACATAGGAACAGGAAGGATGAATACGTGAACCTAGACAAAGTACATGAAAATGGTCCAATGTACGTGGGCATAGACAGAAGGAATGGGTCGAGTGTTGAGTGATATATACATGATGTTTTCACTTACTAAATGTCTTGTATATTTATATTTACAAGTTGTGTGAGGAATATTCCATGGGGAAGAACATGGGTTGGCCAGACACACTGTATACACCATGTACATGTCGTGTACCCACCTTTTAGGGTGTTTGGAGCACTTCATTTCTTTAGTTTGTAATCGTATCACTTGAGTGTGTTCCCTTGGTCCATCAACTTGATGGTAAAATGTGAAATCACATTCACATCTCTAGATAGTGATCCATTATATATGATAATTCTTAGAAAGAGTTTGTGGATTTCCTCTATGTGACCATAATGTGATCCTCTATCATCTTATAACTTAGGTGGAGTTTGTGGAATCGAAATGAACTGCTTGACCATGTAATTGATCCTCTATATAATAGTCTATTTTAGTAGGCTTTGTGGTATCATTATAGTGTGATACCCCACATAGAGGGATAATCCAGATTGGGTTAATGGTGTCCCCCAGTGATCCTGGGTGTGATACCCTATTTGAGCATCCAGGTTTTCAGACACTAGTGATCTTTCTTGGGTGGGGGCCAATGATCATGACCTATTGGATGAGTTTCTCTAGTGATGGAATGGATTATAGAAGATATTATCTCAGAATGAGAATTTCTTTGATTAGAATCCTATGGATGGAAGTCTGGTTGTGACTACTTAGAGGTGTGATGCCATTCTTGAGAATATCTTGGTTTTATTTATTTATGAATTGATCACTATATCATTATTATGGGATAACTATTATTGATGCTTCATGTTTAGAATTTTTGGGGTGTCCCATTAAGTATTTTCATACCCACCCATACATTATATCTTCTCATATAAGTCATTTCTTACATAGACGATGATCTGTTTGACAGTGTACTAGGAGGATAGGGAGCTGGTGGAGAATATCTCGATCAAGAAAAACCAAGGTGCTTTCCATTTGGTTGCATTTGATTGTATTCCTCACCCTTGGACAGTGATGGAATCTCTAAATTTTTTGGTTGGGATTGTATTTATATCCTTTTAACACTTCTAGTACTTTACTTTCATACTATAATTGTGGGATTATTGATGTATTCATGCATTAGTTTAAGTTGTTTTACATTTCATCATTATATGGTCCTAAATATGTGTGTGTGCATATAAGTACATTAGAATAATACCTCTGATTTTTGGGATAAAACTACTCAGTGCTGGTCTCTAACACTTTATCTATTGGAGGTGGCCTTGGGGTAGTCATGATTTGGTTCCCATTGGGCTGGGTCATGACACCTTTTATGACAAAGAACATTATCCAATTATTTATAGAGCTATAATGGGGATCTCCCATTATGTAAGCTGTATATGGATCACTCATTTTAAACTACAATAATCAAGTACCATATCATAAAGATTTTTTTATGCTTGCATATTTTTTTTAGAAAACCCTTGAAAAATTATTTTTATCCCATAAGAAAATAACTATCCATTTTTACAAAAACATATGGGGGAATACCCCTTTATTTAGAGAACTATTTAAAATAAAAAATTCCAAAATAATTGTGTAAATGATTTAATTTGAAAATAAACATGGAAAATTGAAAAGTAATATTCAAATAAATGAAAAATAATTATCTTGTGAAATTCAATTAATACCATATATTTTAAAGAAAAAAATTATTTTACACGTTGCTAAAAATATTAAAATGTGACCCATACATAAAATGTTAAAAAGATTAATTTTTGAACCATTGAAAAAAACCAAAGGAGAAATAAAATGTACTTTATAGTTATTTTATGTCTATATAAATAGATCCATAAAATAATTTTAATAATATGGAAATGGAAGACTAATACCTGTAAAATAATACTTTAAAACATTTAAAATGAGGTTTTATGTTTTAGTGTCCCTTACCTTGACAAAGACTCATTACGTAAGTTAGTTATATTCATGAATAATAAAATTATGTTAGTTTTTTTACTTGAATAAGAACCTTTTATTATAAATTATTCCTTTTAATTTATTTAATGACATGTTTTATACAATTACCTAATCAATTAAATTCACATTGGATGTATTTATGATATTCAGCTCACATGTCCAATGTAACTTTGGTGAGTTGTATATGGAAAAGGTGGTAATTATTACATAATATTTATAATAATATTCATGAAATAATTATAATTTTTATACATCAATTACCATTTTAAAACTAACCTTCAGAGATATATGTAAAAAATGAACTATCCTATAATCATGGAGACAATAGGCCTTACATACGCACGAGTGACATCTTCTTTTTTCAAAGATCATGATGGAAAGAAGTTATGTTATTTTTGTTTCAATAAGTGTCATTATATCTAGAATATTATATTATATATTTAAATAAACACACACACACACAGATATATATATATCATCCCTTTGATGTGATGATGAAAAATGAAATGCATCGCTTAGTGTAGGTGGTGGTCCACCCGTATGCATGAACAACGTTATCATTTTTCAATGGATTGAAAGGTAAGAAAATAAATGATTTATTATTTTTAAATAGTTATAATAATTTCATGAATATAATTTATATACATTTAATTTATCATTATAACCATTCATGAGAGGCTGTGATGGATAATGGATTATATCGATTAACGAGGCGGTATTCTACCACACAGACAAACAGTTTCATTTGAAATTTATTAAAAGAGGGTATTAATATAGGTTATAAAATATATATATTTATATTTAAGATACTGTTATTATTATTTCAACATGTTTGAAGAAGATTTTAATGAGGTAAAAGAAGAAATAAAACTAAAACATTCTGTTAAAAGTTGTACCTCTTCTCTAGAGAACCTCATTTTTTGGAACCTTAATCAATATAAGGTTAGAATTATACCAACACTATTACCTATATAATGTTTGAAGGGATGTTATGAATTTATTTGGTAAGTATTCTGAAAAATAAATGGTTATTTATGTGTTAATAAAAGAGTATAATAGGTACCCTTTTATAAGCAAGTGGAAGGACACTTCTCGAATTACTTAAAGTATTGAATTAATATAAATTAATTATTAGGTAAAAAAGTATTAAAAATGGTGTGATTAAAATATTTAATTATTATGGTTCTAAATAATATTATAAAATAATTTTTTTACATGTTTTGGAAATGCTTTCACCCATATCTCTTAGTTTTAACCCCCTATTAAACCTTTTGACAATTATCATGATCATGTTTTTTACTCTTTTGGGGTCAAGAAATTTACTATAAAAGGTAAATTTTCCCATAAATTAAACATGGATAATATTTAGAACCACATCCCTTTCACTTATACAATGATATTAATTTTTTAATTTTAAATCATTTATTATAACATTGTTTTTTATAAAATATCATTAATGACATTTTTTAAAATGCACGAAATATTATAAAATATAATGTATCTAACTCATTAAACATGGTTCCAAAATGAAATTAACTATAATATAAATAGTATATGGTATTAATATAACCATAAAATAGTTTTTATAGGTTTCTATATCATTTTACACATTATATTTTAGTTTAAACCATTGATTAACTAATTTAAACCTTACACATGGTAATGGATTTTACAATATTATGGGGTTATGATTTTACTTTTAAGTTAAAAAATTGACCCATAAAATTCTAGGTTATGAAATTTTAGATGATATATCATTCTAATTGTCCTATTTAAAAAAAATTATTTTCATTAAATATGTTAATAAATTATTTTTAACATATAATATTGTTAATGTAATTTTTGATACTATTCATTTAATTTGAATTTAAAAATGACATGAAAGAAAAGGAATTAGAATATAAAACATTCACATATCCCTAATATGTCACATAAATCTATAAATTCATGGTATACTATAACTCACCTAAACCAATATTAATATTAGTTTCTTGAAAATAATTTACTTTATTTTTCTACTTCTTACACAAGCACCATGTCGACATTCTGTAATAATTTGAGATAGTTATTTCATCTCTAAATATTAAAAATAAATTAACATGATAAAAAATATATTTTATTATTAAAATAAAAATTTATAATAAAACATAAATTGTTTTTATCTACGTCACAAAATGTTCTAGATATTAAAAGAAAGAGAGTGACATTTCGGAATTTTCATTACTTAAAATAATAAAAATGAAATTTTCAAAGGTAAATGGAAAAAAATGACATATATTATAAATTGGGATGGATATGGAAAATTTTCACCCATATAATAGATTTATAACAAGTTTCTTTTTTATTGTGATGCCTTATTTCACGGTTTTAACCTTGATTTACTCATTTTACCCTTACCGAGGTGAAAAAATATTTACCACTATTACTATTCATAATAACTAAAAATATGAGGGACCTATATTACAATTTTTTTACATCATAATTAAATATATGAAATAAATTTTTCAATATTCAATTATTTTAAGTGGAAGGAATTAATTTATTTTTAAAAACACAATGAATTTTTTTTCAGAAAAATTCCTTTTATGTATAAAAATGATTCTATACAAAACTCAACCATAGAATTGATTCAGATGAAATTAATTGCATTATTAATAATATAATAGCTTTATATTATTCTTATTCTATTTCAAAACAAAATAGAACTATTTATATTCTTTAAATAAAAATATGTTTTTTAATAAAAAGTATTATTTTTCAATATTCATTAAAAATCAATATTCCCAAAATAATCCCAAAATATCACCCTAAGATTATTTTTAAATGTTGATTTAAAAAATTTATTTCATTTTATAAATCAAATTTTAAAAAATTTATATAAATTAATTATAATTTTTACTCAAAAAACCAATAAAACCACTTTTTAAAGAAAAAATATTTTTAAATTATAAAATGAATTTACTAAACATCGATCTATTATTTACTAATAATTTATCATTACATTTATATTGAGTTTGATATTTATACATATATTTCATTATGTGGTTATTTTTATTAATACCCACCAATTTAGTGGCTTGGTTATGACGGTACCATTTAAAATAATATTATTTCATGGTTCTTTTAAGCTTAGTGTTCCATAGTGTATATGCTTTCAACCATAGTTTTATTTTAAAATATTGGATATTAAAATTATAACATAAAGTATTATAACCTGAGGAAATGTTTTTCAGAGTAAAATATTTCAAACTATGAGTATTCTTTGCACACTAATATAGTTTTGAGTCTTAAATCTTATCCTTATTCATTAAGCTGGTTTCTAAACACAAACTTGGTGTCAATGATATTATTATTGTTTTTTCCCTATAATAAGATCCCAAGTGGCATTAATTTAAATCATATATAGCTACTCGTTCATTATATCGATCCATTAATTGTGTTCCATAGTCTAAATTATCAATTTTGGTTCCACATAAAAATTAGTGTTGTTAGATTTTCAAACAACAATTTTATTTTAATATAAACTAATTGATTTTTGTTGTCAAATATCATTATTATTCTAGTGTGAATAAGTGTATCCAAATTTCTTTTTATATTTTATATTCCTATATGCTTCTTTAGCCTCTTTTTTTTCTCATCTCCAGTAGCACCTTCATTATCACTGGAATGACTTGAATCAATGTTAACATTACATGGTTAATTTTTTATCTAGTTCCTCACTAATTCTGTTAGAAAACTTCGTGTTATCCGAATATATATTTTCAATGTCTTCACTATCTACCTAACCATTTTTTTTGTTTTATAAAATATTCATATAAAATACTATACTGTCTTTTGAATATTCTTTTTCTAGTACATGTCAACTCTTTCATTGGATTAATATCCTAGAATAAATTCTTTCCTTAGATTTATAATAAAATATTCCCAAATTTGAATTTTTGATCTTCATTAATAATGGACTTCCAAAAACACTTAAGTGTTTGACAAAAGGTTTCTTCTTATAACACATCATATAATAATTCATATCTGATTTAGGTTTTAGTGATCACACATTTTTAAAGTGATCTAATATACTTAAAACTTGAATAAATACAAAATTTAAGATCTTTAATTATTCTAGCATGGTTATACCAATCCCAACCATGCTTATATTTATTTATCTATATAACTTCATATAGATGTTTTTCCCTTGATTGAAAATAATGGATTCAAATTTAGTTCTAATGAACTCCTTTCCATTATCTACTCCTAGATTCTTGATATAATAGTTAGAGTTAGTGCACTAGAACCAACTTATATATAATTTATGGTAACCTGCATTTATTGTTTTGATTATTAATAAACTCTTTATTATATCATGATTGTTCTTATTTTTAAGATAGTATGTGATAATTCCTTATGAGTTACAACTTGAATAAAAGGTCATAGAAGTTCCCAACTATGATAAGAACCCAAAAGTTCCATGAATGTATTCTTAAATATATGTTCTAAAATTGGATGAAGTAATTTTAGGAAAAAAAATAATATAGGCTATTAGGGGTGGATACTCATAGAACTTTTAGTCTCCTTCTCATGGTGTATGCCCTTGGTAATATCTATTGTAGGACATTATTATAATGAGATCCTATGACATAAAATCCACATTTATATGTTTTATTGGATGATCCTATCTATTGAAATGTGTATTGACACTTGAACATTAATATTATTATTGATGATTATTATAAGTTAAGTAATTTGATTATTGATGAAAACTTTGATGAAATATGTTCACGGTGAGGAAAGATACGCTGGTTTTGTCATGAGTAATATATTATTAATGAATAATGTGAGAAATTATTTTATTATTTTATTCTTTAACAGAAGTTGATATCTCAGACACTTTTATAGAAATTATATAGCCTAAATATATCCATGGACATTGTTTATGCAGGCCAATTCAATTTCTAGAAAGTCAAAGAAAGAGACATAGAGCACATAGGTTGATGACAGTAACATACAACCTAATTGATTTTTGATATCATGATAATTAGATTATATTATATAGTAAGAAAATTTATGTGGTTTTATGTCATTATAAACATAACTCTAATCTTTATGGGTGCCTTAGAGTGTTTTTAAATTCTAATCTTGGACTTTTTATTACTTCGGCTAATGACACTAAGAAGGAGGCCAAGAGGGTCACACACTAAGTGTATCTAGAACCTTAGTTAAATAATAATATTATTTATTATTTAACTATTTTAATAAATATTATTTCCTCATGTAGTTTAATAATTATTCATGTTTTCTTGATTACATATATTTTTTCACCAATTATTTGAGAGAATATCATATGATAAGAATATTTAATAAATATTTATTTTCTATTTAGTGAATGTAATATTTATTCATTAATTGGTGAATAATGGAGTAATATTTATTTATTAAATAAATAGTTATTATTCATGGTCAGATAAATATTATGGAGGAATGATGAACCAAGGTTAATGTTTCAATGAAAATTAATAGATATTGAATATTAATTGAATAGAGAATATTTTATTTAATTTGTGAATAAATCACATGTCTAATAATAATAATAATTATATTATTATTATATAATTAAGATTTCATAGTAATTTAGAAAAATAATAAAATAACATATTCAATTATAATTTTCTAACCATGTAGATATAAATAAACCAAATTGTACTATTTATTCAGGAAAGAAAATTTATTTGGATGTTCATAATGAGATCTGGAGAGAATCATCTTAAATAGATATAGATCTCCCTCTCCTAGAATTCTCTTAAAAATAGAGAGTGATCCTCCCCCACCTCTACTCAAAAGTCTAGAGACATCAAAGTGAACCTTTCCTTCAAGTGATTCTCTGGGTGATTATAGGAGAAGAATACATGCAATAGGATCTATTGTTCTTGTAGCCATAGATTCCAATGATGACGTTTGATGGTTTTTGAAACACATGTAGGTCACCATTGGAGGTAATCTACTCTTGATTCCTATAACTCAATGATCGTATGACATAGAGATGTTGTCAGATCCACTAATGAAGAAATAATTCTTTTCATGGTTATCCTTTAATTGCTTAAATTAATTATAAACAACATGTGATGATCATGAACATAGCTTCAATCATTTTATCTCAAAAATATATTTTGATGTAAATCCATTGATCACATTTTTTTCACCAGGTAAATCTCGAATTAATCACCAATTGAGACAAAAAGACAAGTTTGGTATGCCCAATCTGGTGCTTCTACTGTGTCTAAAACCTTCAAGTGGTAATAGAAGGTTCATATAATTGTTTATTATTATTTAAATATCATTGATTTATTTATGAATTTTTCATTAGTTTTTAATTCCATTTTAGTAATTATTTAATCTGAATTGTGAGATCTTATTTCTTCCTCTTTATTTTTTCTAGAAAATATTACGGAATTTATTAATTTTATAAATGAAATAAATTCAATGAACTTATCTGAAGGCACTAAGGAGTCTAGAAAAACAACACTAGAGTAAATTAAATGTAACCCATAAGCACATTCCAGTATCCCTTGTTTAATGTAAGATGAATTAATTTGAAATTAATTAAATACATTTTAATTTAGTGGATGTTGTGTATTAAATTACACATTTCATGTTTATTGGGCTATCCTGACACACAATCAGCTTGAGTACATGCTATATAACTGCCATACCTGATGTGTAGTCCTTTAGTGAGTGATAGTCCATGCATCTTCATACATTGCCTACATGACTAGTGACTATGTAACTCATAGTTCACAAACCGTGTATCCCATATACATATCATGTAATAAAATATTTTCCATGGCACAGTTATAGGCCGAATCCCTAGGCAAGTGCCACAGGTAGTCATTGAGAATAATATACAATGTGTAGCTGGAATATACACACCATGTATTTTTACCAAATTACATATAAATAAAAATTAATTTATTATTATTATTAAACCTTATCAACATGTGTTTCATGTATTCATTAAGTTGATAGTACACACTATGTTACTAGTTTTACATATATATTAAATTTTGGAATAATTTTCTTTGTAATGTTCAGAATTGCATATCATGTATAAGTCGTGATACAATTATTACTCTACATGCATATAAATATTACATGCCATGTAAATACAATGTGTCCCATCTGTTTATTAAGTTGATAGTTATTCCATTACATTACATGATAAGTTTTTAATATTAGATGTTTCATGAATAAATAGTATACAAATATAATATATGTTCGGTAGTTCATGCGGGTACTCACCATGTTATCTCTGGGGTACTTGTATTATACATAGTTAATTTTAATTGAATTTAATTTGTGTAAAATTATAATATATGAGAATATCAAGAGAAACTAATATGAGAGTTAAAATAAAAGAATTTATTAATCAAATGAAACAATTATTTGATTCGAGTGTGATTTATTTAAATAAGAATGATTAGAATTGAATTCTATTTTATTAAATGAGTAATTGGTTTCATGTTTGTGGATGATCATGAGCATAGAACAAACCGTTTTATACAATTGGTTTATTTTAATTTTTAATTAAGTTAAATTGTTGGTCTACATTCCATCCCTTCTGTCATTATGTAATGTTATGTTTTCCCATGTTCTCTTTTATGTAAACCCCTTAACTAATACTTTGGTTCCCCTTAATTGCGTGTGAGTAAAACTATATGTAATGGATGTAGCTCCCAAACTAGTGAAGGTAGTTGATGTTTAGAGATTTGGTGAAACTAATCCATGAGAGATAAAAATCTCTACAGGTGGAAATATGCAATACAAACCATAAAATGGTTCAAGGTGTTTTCCCATAGGTCAATGGTTAGTTAATCATCCACTAGATAAACTATTCATCAGTAAAATTTCATGATCATACCAATTTTTTATTTTATTTCTTTCATGTTGCCTTATTATTTAATTATGGATGGTTTTTTCATGGTCACGTGAATTAATGAATTAACTAGCATGCTAGATAGTACTAATATAAAATGGATTATGAATAAAAATTATCTAAGAAATGATTAACCACTCATGTAAATATACCTAATATTAGTAGGAATGTAATAAAGATATTAAGTATAATTTTATTCATAAAGATAAAATACCTAAATTATATATATTAAGTCTTTATATCCATTCACTACTTAAGTTAAAATCGAACCATAGTTGAAAGTTCTTAACAATCCAATGTTGGTGTTCTTTAAATTATTAGAGAATTCTAACTTGATTATTTGGGTTGTACTAACTTAGTTCGCATCAAGGATTTACTTCCATAGAAGGAATTAGTGTAACTAAGAGGAAAAGGTTGAATAAATAAAATTTATGGATGTTTTGATTGGGGAGTATACTCAACAGATCAAGAAACTATGTGTTAGGATAGTTGATATTTTAAATGGCTACCTAAAACCCTTCAAATTGAATGATTGATCAAAGTCATGGTGATGAGAAGGAGAATACTGATCATTTCCACTATAATATCCAAGAAAAAGGATATTAATAATTCAATGGTGAGGGAAATTGGGTTTTTATAAAATAATGTGAGATTAATAAATATAATATTTATCTATTTATCTATATTTTATTAGATAAATTACTAAAACTATGCTCATGTTATTTGTAGAAATGGAAATAAATATGACATAAAAAATATCATTGCGATCCATACTTGAGAAGGATAAACTTCTCACCCACACAAATTTTGAACTCTAGAAAAGGCGCTTATACATTATCTTACGCCAAGAAAGTAAATTGTATATGGTGGAAGAACCTATTCTTAAAGTTCCTAGTAAAGATGTTAGTGAGGAAGTGTTGTTTCTCAATGAGAAATTTTTAAATGATGTCACAGATGTTCCTTATTTCATGCTATCATCCATGACCAGTGAGATTATAAAGAAATATATGGACAAGGATGCATATAACATTATTTCTCACCTTTAGGATATCAATCAAAAGAAGATGAGACAAGAGATATATGAGATATATAATGATTTGTTTATAACTTATCTTAGAGAGGAAACACCAGCTAGGACTCATATAGTCATGTTTATTGGCTATATTGAACACTTAGACATTCTAAGGATTAAATTCCCAGATGATTTTCACAATGATATTATAGTTTCTTCACTAAAAAATTCATTCTCTAGTTGTATTGTTAATTATAACATGAGTAATAATGAGAAGTGTCTTTTAGGACTTCCCACTTTGATTTTCCAAGTGTAAAAGGATATTGGGCGTGATAATGCCACAATATTAAGATGAATAAAAAAAGTAAGTACAAGGTGAATGGGAACAAGACTCATATAAAGTCTAAATCTCTCAAAATAGTCCTTTAATGATGAGTAATATCTAGAGGTAGGGGAAGTAAAAGGAAGTTGTATGTTTTCCAAGTGGAAAGAAAGGCCACTAAAAGAGGAACTGCACCAAGAAGAAAGGGGAATATAATGGTTCATTCTTTATTGAATGTAATATTTTAATATCCACACCATGGGTATTAGAAACATCTTATAGTGATAAAATATATATCAAAAAATAGGAATCGAGTATATTATGAATGATTTATAGAGGATAAATAGATTTTCAAGCATCAAATGGTGTGAGGCTGGATGCTCTAGCCATTGGAGACTACCACATTTCATTTCCAATATGAATGATATTGGATTTAAGAGATCGTTATTATGTAAAAACTATTTCCAAAAACATTATTTATGTATCCTTCCAAGATATAGATGTTTTTTACATTTAAATTTGTAAATAAGTGTTTTTTATAAAGTTAACATATGTCATGGCATGAAAAATTTAAATAAAAGTCTTTATGTATTAAATTGTGAAAAAACCTATTATAAATAGATAACAAGTCATTTTTACATGAATCATTTAACAACCATCTATGGAATCACCATCTTGGTCATGAAAACAAGAAGTGGTTTACAATGATTTATGAAGATAGATGTTTAGTTTCTTTTGAGATAAAACCAATTTATAAATGTCCTGCATTTTTAGAAGACAAAATGACCAAACCACCATTTTATGAACATGGTGAAAGGGTCATAGAGCTTCTAGTGTTGGTACACACAGATTTGTGTAGACCATTTATTGTAGAAGCTAGAGGTGGGTATTGTCACGACCCTTCCTCGGGGCCCATGCCATGACTACCCCAAGCCCGCCTTCCATAGGCCAGGGGATGGCGAATAGCACCAAGGCGTAATTCCTAGTAAAAATGGAAGACATTGTCTTTGTAAAGTAAACAAACACCATAGAGAAAGCAAGAAGAAGTAAAAACTAAGTACAAACTGGGTACAACAGTAAGTGCGGAAAAGTAAGTAGGCCAGAATACAAACCCAAACTGGAAGTAAATTACAACTGGAAAGGAAAAACAACAACTGAAATTAAAGCCCCAGCCTCGAGCCGTCCACTGGAAGTCCCACCTAAAGGGTGAGTACAGATAGCCCCCATAGCTCCTCGGGTCCAGCCGTCCGCTCCGAGTACGTCCCGTCCAGTGGTCCACCTCCGGGCACCGACCTGCTCCGCAAGCCTCAACCGCGATCAGCGCTGTCTATCATCTGCAACCAACACAACGTAGTGTGGGCATAGCCCGTGCAGGGGTGAGTATAAGCTACTCAGTAGAGACCCCAAGACCCCCGAAGGTCTCCCAGAATCCACAAAGGATAATCCACAAAGTAAGATACAATCACGAAGTAACATCTGTCACCACTTAGGTATATGCCCACACATATACCTAAGTCATCAATTCTTGTTCGGCTCCAATAACCGAGACCAAGTACAACCCAGTCCACGCAGGAAAACACAACCCATTCCACGCAGGAAAGAAAAACGTAATCCACACAGGATATCAAGTCAAACTTATTGAAGATAAGGATTGAAAGTAAAGATTCAGCTCACACAGGTATACTTTTTTGTAAGACGATAGAGATGATCAGATATTGCCACTGATTCATCTAAGCCATTGGAACCACAAAGGATCGATAAGTACTAACCCCCGCAATGACCCACAAAGGATCGATAAGTAACTATGCCCAACAATGACCCACAAAGGATCGATAGATAACTAACCCCCGCAATGACCCACACAGGATCAGACCCACATAGGTTCTGTAGGCGCTGGCTCACACAGGACCGCTGAGCACTGACCCACACAGGATCAGACCCACATAGGTTCGGTAGCACTGATCCACGTAGGATCGCTAAGTGTTGTAGTCGTCGCAGTCGAATCCACAGAGGATTCCTGCACAGTCGACATCGTCGTCGTAGTCGCAGACAGCTCTAGGGTTACCGCACACTACAAGATCATTCGGGAGGGTCCGTTCCACGAGCCGAGGGGCTGATACATCAACTGAAACATAGTCCGAAGTTGATGTATCCAAAAGTTCCGTATCGTCAATAGAAACTCAACGTCATAGACGGCGCGTCAATCAGACACCCGGTCTGAGAGTTATTGGATTTTTCGTCCTAGGGGCCCGGTTGGTTTTTAATTCAAAACCAACCCGACCATACTCCAACTGCATTCAAACCTCGATCGGAGTAAGTCAAAAGGTCCGTCTAACTAAGAGGAATCCATCAAAGTCGACGGCACGTCAATCGGACGTCCGGAACTCAAGTTATAAGTGTTTCCGCTCCGAGGGCCCGGTTGGTTTCGTGTACGAAACAACCTGGACAAACCCAAAGTACTCCGAAACCTTGAGTGTAATATACCGAAACGACCGTCGCGATCCAAAGATCGCTACACAACTGAAGGTGCGTCGATTGGGGGTCTGTAACCCATATTATGGGCAACAGACCGAAATGTTCGGTATTAGGGGGGGTTCGGGCTCGGTCTGACCTGGCCCGGTACCCCCTGGGCGGCTCGAACCGGGTGGACCCGAACCGGGTCTGGGTCTGGCCCTCTTGGGTGCGGCCTGGCCCGGCCTGGGCGTGGCCCGACCCAGCTGGCACGGCCCGACCCAGCCTGGGTGCGGCCCAGTCTGGCAGACCGGCCAGGGCACCCGGCCCGGCGCGCTGGCGCCAGCCAGGGGCTCGGCAGTTTGGCCGAGCGAATGAGGAGGGGGGGGGGGGGGGGGGCGCCTGCCCCCCCCCCCCCCCGTTTTATAACCGCGGCCCCATTATGGGGCCGTTCAGCTGGCCAGCCGGGGGATTGTAACCCCCGGCTTTTCCCCTGTCCAGCCGGCCCGCCCAGGCTGGTCCCCCTGCTCCGACGCCGGTGGCCCAGTGCCAGCCGCCGTTTCCCCTGCTCTACCGCGACCCGGAACTGGCTGCGTCCTTGGTTCGTCCGGCGCGGCGCGACGGTGCCACGCCCCTCCGCCGCGGCCCCGCTCCGGCCGCGGTGCTTTTGTGGTCCTCCGGCGCGGTGCGACGACACTGTGTCTGTGGTTCGTCTTCTACGACGCGGCGCGACGGCACTGCGGATTAGTTTGTTTCCAATGGCACGGTGTGACAGCGTCGTGATTCTCCGCCCTTCCTTTAACAAATCCCACGCGGTGCTTCTTCACCGCGTTGCCTTTCTCACGCCGCATCAATATCAAACGACCTAAAAAAGGGAAGGAGTGTCGGTCGTGTTCGTGCGGTCAAACCTCCTCCCATTATTGCGATAACAGGTGGTTCAATTTGGAAGGAAGAAAATGATGGAAGTAATCACGAAATAGAAACGCATAAAACCCCTACCTCGTCGAACACGTTGAGCGAGGGTTCATCGCGAAGATAACCGTCGCAGAAGAAGACGTCGCGGAAGGAGGAAGTCACTTCGCCGATCTCCGAGGAATCCGGCGCTCTTCGCATTCTTCGCGTTCTTTGTCGAAGAGGAAGAAGTACTTCAAGCTCCTCAAATTTTCTCCCAAGACTCACACAACTAGAAAACAACCAAAATAAAATAAGTTCATCACTTATTTTATTAACATAACTTAAGCATTTGAATTTCAAACATTCAAATTAAACTCACTTAATTAAATAACTTAAGTTATTAAATTAATGGTGAGTTGAAGGAGTTAGAGAATATGAAGGGGTGGGGTTCATGTGATCCCCACCACCCTCATAACCTCCCATGGGAAGTTTTGTGGTTTCCCCCAACTTCCACCCAAAGGTTTTAACCACTTAGAAAATAAAAATTGTAGTTAAATTTTTATTTTAACTTCCACAATTTTTATCAACTTCTCTTGTGAAAACACAACTCCAGAAAAGGTGTTCCTAAGCAATTATCGGCACTGCGAATCCATCGGTGCTCTCAGAATTCGTTTCCGAGCACCGGTTCAAAAGTTATAAAAACCCTCTCATTTGTTCACTGAACGTACCTGAGCTAAACTTTAGGTAGAAATTATGGGCACACCGGGCCTCAGAATCAAGTGCCGTCAGAAACCGTGTTCTTGTAAAATTCCCAAGAAAATTAAGAAAAAAATTTACCTTCAATTTTATGGGTCTTTACATTACTCCAACCTCAGGTCTTTACGTCCCCGTAAAGGTACATCAAAAACTAGGGAAACAAATGTGGTTACTGAGCACGCATCTGAGCCTCTAGCTCCCAAGTTCTCTCCTAGAGGTTCCCGTGCTGCCATCTGATGCGCACTAGAGGAATCGACCGTCCATGTAGGACCCACTCCTGTCAATCTTTAATATCCACTGGGACCTCCGCAAAAGTCTCCCCATAATCAATGTCCAGCTCCCTATGGTCAATTATATGCGCCGGGTCATGCACGTATCTCCTCAACTGGGATACGTGGAAGACGTCGTGCACTCGGTGCAACTGAGGTGGTAGAGCCAGGTGATAAGCCACCTCGCCAATCCTGCTGAGGACATGGAATGGTCCGATGAAGCATGGAGACAACTTTCCGCCTCGGCCAAATCTCCGTATACCATGTCGAGGTGAGACCCGCAAGAAGTCGTGGTCGCCATTATCGAACTCCAGTAGCCTTCACCTCCAGTCAGCATAAGACTTCTGTCGGCTCTGAGCTGTCCTCATCCGCTCCTGGATGACCTGGACCTTCTCTGTCGTGGCCTGGACCATCTCTGGTCCCACAAGTGCTGACTCCCCAGGGTCTTTCCAGCATAGAGGTGACCTGCAAGGTCGGCTGTACAACTCCTCATATAGTGCCATCCCGATGGTGGAGTGATAGTTGTTGTTGTACGTGAACTCCACCAAGGGTAGGTGGTCCTCCCAACTGCGACAAAAGTTGAGGACACATGCACGGAGCATGTCCTCGAGAGTCTGAATGGTCCTCTCCGTCTTACCATCTGTCTGAGGGTGAAAGGTGGTGCTTAGACGTTGCTGCGTCCCGAATGCCTCCTGCAACCCCTTCCAAAGCTGGGAAGTAAAGCGAGTATCTCGATCGGAGACGATAGATGATGGAAAACCATGTAGTCGTACAATCTCCTGAACGTAGAGACGTCCCCAGCTCTCCACTGAGCCCTGCTCTCTGATGGGTAAGAAGTGAGCCGACTTGGTGAGTCAGTCGACAATCACCCAAATGGAGTCGTGACCTCTGGAAGTACGTGGAAGTCCAGTCACGAAGTCCATAGATATCCCATCCCACTTCCACTCCGGGACCTCCAAGGGTTGTACCAAGCCTGCTGGTACCTAGTGCTCTGCCTTCACCTGCTGGGAGGTGAGGCATCAAGAAACAAACTCTACCACAACCTTATACATGCCCGACCACCAGTTCTGTCATCTAAGATCCTGGTACATCTTCGCCACTCCAGGATGTACCGCCAAAGGGGAAGTGTGAAACTATCTCAGCAACTCCTCCCATAAAGCAACTGGTACCAAGGTACGTCCTCTGAAAAATAAATCGTGCTCTCCTCCCATGGAAAATCTATCAGGTGCCTGTCCTGAGGATATCTGTTCACGCCGCGTCTCGTAGTCGTAGTCCCCACGCTGTGCCTCTCTAACCCGCTGCAGTAGTGGAGTAGTGACTGTGAGTGACTGAAGAAAGTCTGGTCCATCTCTATCCAGGAAGAATATCTGCAAAGCGGCTAGCTGCTATTTCGCCTCCCCAAGTAGCTGGATGCCCGTCCTCCTGCTGAGAGCATCGTCTACTACGTTCCCCTTCCCAGGAGTATAAACTATCTCAAAGTCATAGTCCTGGAGGAACTCGACCCATCGCCGCTGTATCAGGTTAAAGTCCTACTGTGAGAATATGTACTTGAGACTATGATGGTCAGAATAGACTGTAAAGCGCTCGCCCATCAGATAGTGTCGCCACATCTTCAGAGCGAAGACCACTGCTGCTAACTCCAGGTCATGGGTAGCATAGTTCTACTCATGCTGCCTCAACTGACATTATCCATAGACGATCACGGCCCGCTCCTGCATCAGGACACATCTGAGTCCGGTCCCTGATGCATCGTAGTAAACTACGTACCCTACTCCCTCCTCCGGCAACCTCAAGATAGGCGCGCTGGTCAATCTCTGTCTCAGCTCCTGGAAGCTCTGCTGACATCTGTCTGACCACACAAAGGGTTTCCTCTTCTTCGTAAAAGTTGAGAGTGGTTCTGAAACTCTGGAGAAGTCTGGCACAAATCTCCGGTAGTACCCAGCTAGTCCCAAGAAACTCTGCACCTCTATCACGCTCCTGGGTGGCTCCCAAGCTAGCACTGCCTCAATCATCGCAGGATCCACCACTAATACCACCTCATAGATGACGTGTCCCAAGAAGTGGACCTCGTATATCCAGAATTGAAACATCGATAGATTTCTATAAAGCTGGTGCTCTCAAAGTATGTCTAGTACAACCCGTAAGTGGTAGGCTTGCTCCTCCTCAGTGGTCGAGTAAATAAAAATGTCGTCGATGAAGACCATGACAAATAGATCAAGGTATGGCTGAAAGATCCTATTCATGAGGGCCATGAACACTGCTGTAGCATTGGTTACGCCAAATAGAATTACCAAGAACTCATAGTGGCCGTACCGACATCTGAAGGCCGTCTTTTGCACGTCCTCATCCCGAACTCTGAGCTGATGATAGCCTGATCTAAGGTCTATCTTCGAGAACCACCATGCTCCCTTGAGCTGATCGAAGAGGTCATCAATCCTAGGTAGCGGATACTTGTTCCTCACTGTCACCTGTTTTAGGCAACTATAGTCGACACCAAGTCTCAAGATCCCATTCGCCTTCTTGGCGAACAATATCGGGGAAACCCAAGGTGAAACACTGGGTCGGATGAATCCCTTGCCCTGCAAGTCCTCCAACTGTACCCATAGCTCCCGAAGCTCAACGGGGGCCATCCGATATGCTGGAGTGGATATCGGGGCTATCCTGGTGTACATGTCAATATAAAAGTCTACCTCTCTATGAGGAGGTATTCCCAGAATGTCGTCGGGGAAAACGTCCGCATACTGATCCACCACTGCAGGAAAACCAGGACTTCGTACGTCAACTGCTCCTAGGATGAGGCTAGCCAACTGATGAGTGATGGGTGGTCCTCTCCTCTGTGGGAGTCCATCCTGAGCTACGAAGGCTCCCTTCTCACTGGTGAAGGTGAATCTGCTCCCGTCGGGGCGTACACATCGCACCTTGTACCTAATACAGTCAATCTGAGCATGGACTGTAGATAACCAATCCATGCCCAAGATGACGTCGTAAGGCCTCGATGCCGCTACAAGAAGATCCCAGCCAAAGCTCTCACCTCCTAGAGTAAGCTCACACTGCCGGCACCGGTGCGTAATCATGGAGTCTGCTCCCGTAGGAGTCTCTAACCGTAAGGATCGAGCCAACGGCTCTGTCGGAATCTCCGAGCTCCAAACAAGGGTAGCGGCTATGAAAGAATGACTCGCTCCTGTGTCTATAAGAACTGTATAAAGGGTGGAATAGACACAGATAGTACCTTGAATCATCTCAGGCACGCCATGGTCGTAGGCCTCCGCTGCCTGAAGCTGTTCCTGTCTCTGCCCGCCAGCTCCCTGTGGTCGAGGTGGACCTCCTGGTGGTGGTGGTGGTAGAGCCTCAAAGCGTCTCCCACCACCTGATGCTCGGCCAGCTCCTCTGCCTCGTCTTCCTGCTCCCTGCGGACCACCACGGTCAACCCTATACCGCTACCTGGGTGGTCCCTCAACTATCTGTTGCTCCTTTGCACGGCGGGTCGGGCAGTCACGAGACATGTGACCCTACCCGCCGCATGCGTAGTATTGTCTTCCTCTCGAAAGAATGGCTCCGCACTGTGTGCCCCGCACTGCGGAGCCAGTGTCCTGAGGTCGTCTGCCTAAGGGTTTGGTCTGCCTGGACCCCTGAGTCATCCGTCGACTACCTACTACAGAATACTCTGCTACGTTCCGCCCTGCGGTAGGTCTCGCTGCTGATGCATGCTCAACAAGGAAGTTCTCGATCAGAAGGGCTCACTCCAGTACTCCAGCCTATGTCGAAATGTTGAGGGAGATCAGCGATGCCCTGATCTCCTACCTCAAACCCTGGTCGAAGGTCCAGGCCCGGAAGAATGGGTCACGTAACATTTCTATCGAGTAGCGCGAGAGATCGGTAAATCTCACCGAGTACTGGGAGACCGTCAAGCTTCCCTGTCGTAGCTGAAGAAGCTCCTGGATGCCCACTACACAGAGGGTGGCTAGGAAAAACTCGGAGCGAAAGAGGCCCTCAAAGTCTGTCCAGAGGAGAGATGCCTCATCGTGCACCTGGAGCATCAAGATCCACCATCTGCCTCTTGCCGCGTGCAGTAGGCTCGCTGCGAGGATCACCATGAGGTCCGGTGGTGTCCTCACTAACCTGAAAACCCATACAACTGCCTCCAACCAATCCTCGGCTGCCTGAGGGTCCGTCTCCCCGCGGAACCTGGGCGGTCTCTGGAACTGAAACTCGTGCAGTGCACTAAGGTGACGTGCATCGTCAGTGGATGGGGCTGGAAGCATCGGTGGCTCGGCCGATATAGGTACCGCCGGTGCCTCAGCTGTCAAAGGGACCTGTACCGAGGCCTCGTCGCTCGGTGGGCTGTCGTCACGCACAACTCTCGGAACCCTAGATGGCTGCTGTCGTGGGGCCATCCGGAAAAGAGACATTTGCGCCACAGTCAGAATAGTATACCTGGTGAGATGACACAAAGTAATCACAAAGAAAACTTGAAACACACATGCAATCAATGTTTTCCTGCATTAAGTCGGAAATCAGATGTCAGGGTCCTGGTGTACGGATACGTCGGCCGCTGCACCAACACCGGACTCCCTCGACTGATAACCACACCCAATACACTTAACAATATTGCTTCACATAGAAAAATATCAGATTCCAAAGTTATGTGGTAGAACCAAACTCCTCTGATACTAATTTGTCACGACCCGTCCTCGGGGCCCGTGTCGTGACTACCCCAAGCCCGCCTTCCATAGGCCAGGGGCTGGCGACTAGCACCAAGGCATAATTCCCGGTAAAAAGGGAAGGCATTTCCTTTGTAATGTAAACAAACACCACATAGCAAGCAAGAAGAAGTAAACACTAAGTAAAAACTAGGTACAACAGTAAGTGCGGAAAAGTAAGTAGGCCAGAATACAAACCCAAACTGGAAGTAAAGTACAACTAGAAAGGAAAAACAGCAACTGAAAGTAAAGCTGCAGCCTCGAGCCATCCACTGAAAGTCCCACCTGAAGGGTGAGTACAGATAGCCTCCACAGCACCTCGGGTCCAATCGTCTGCTCTGAGTACGTCCCATCCAGTGGTCCACCTCCGGGCACCGACCTGCTGCGCAAGCCTCAACCGCGATCAGCGCTGTCTGTCGTCTGCAACCAACACAAAGTAGTGCGGGCATTGCCCGTGCAGGGGTGAGTATAAGCTACTCATTAGGGACCCCGAGACCCCTGAAGGCCTCCCATAATCCACAAAGGATAATCCACAAAGGAAGATACAATCACGAAGTAACATCTGTCACCACTTAGGTATATGACCACACATATACCTAAGTAATCAATTTTCGTTCGGCTCCAATAACCGTGCCCAAGTACAACCCAGTCCACACAGGAAAACAAAACCCATTCCACACAGGAAAGCAAAATGTAATCCACATAGGATATCAAGTCAAACTTATCGAAGATAAGGATTGAAAGTCAAGATTCAACTGACACAGGTATACTTCTTCGTAAGACGATAGAGATGATCAGATATTACCACTGATTCATCTAAGCCGTTGGAACCACAAAAGATCGATAGGTACTAACCCCCGCAATGACCCACAAAGGATCGATAGGTAACTAACCCCCGCAATGACCCACAAAGGATCGATAGGTAACTAACCCCCGCAATGACCCACACAGGATCGGATCTACACAGGATCTGTAGGCGCTGACTCACACAGGACCGCTGAGCGCTGACCCACATAGAATCGGACCCACACAGGATTGGTAGCACTGATCCACGTAGGATCGCTGAGTGTTGTAGTCATCATCGTCGAATCCACGGAGGATTCCTGCACAGTCGACATCGTCGTCGTAGTCGCAGCCAGTTCTAGGGTTCCCGCACACAGCAAGCTCGATCGGGAGGGTCCGCTCCATGATCCGAGGGGCTGATACATCAACTGACACATAGTTCGAAGTTGATGTATCCAAAAGTTCCGTATCGCCAACAGAAACTCATCTTCAAAGATGGGGCGTCAATCAGACGCCCGGTCTGAGAGTTATTGGCCTTTTCGTCCAAGGGGCCCAGTTGGTTTTTAAGTAAAAACCAACACTACCGTATTCCAACTACATTCAAACCTCGAGAGAAATAAGTCAAAAGGTTCTTCTCACTATGAGGAATCCATAAAAGTCGACGGCACGACAATCGGACGTCCGGAACACAAGTTATAAGTGTTTCCGCTCCGAGGGCCCAGTTGGTTTCGTGTACGAACCAACCCGGCCGAACCCGAAGTATTTTAAAACCTTAAGTGTAATATACCGAAACAAATTTCTCGATCCAAGGATCGCTACGCAACTGACGTTGCGTCGATCAGGGATCCGTAGCCCATGTTATGGGCAACAGACCGAAAAGTCCGGTATTAGGGGGGTTCGGGCCCGGTCTGACCCGGCTCGGTACCCCCTGGGTCGGCCCGAACCGGGTCGGCCCGAACCGGTTCGACCTGACCCGGGTCTGGGTCCGGCCCGATTTTCTATGGCGCAGCCCGGCTGGTGCGGCCCGGCCTGGCAGCCCAGTCTGGAGGACCGGCCAGGGCAGCCGGCCCGGCGCGCTGGCGCCAGCCAGGGGCTCGGCCGTTTGGCCTAGAGGATGAGGGGGGGGGGGTGCCTGCCCCCCCGTTTTTTAACCACGACCCCATTATGGGGACGCTCAGCTGGCTAGCCGGGATATTGTAACCCCCGACTTTTCCCCTGTACGGCCGGCCCGCCCCGGCCAGCCGGTTGTTGCCGCCACGGGACCGGCAAGGCCGGTCTCCCTGCTCCGACGCCGGTGGCCCGGTACCGGCCACCGGTTCCCCTGATCTGCCGCGGCCCGGAACCGGCCGTGACTTTGGTTCATCCGGCGTGGCGTGACGGCGCCGCGCCCCTCCTCCGCGGCCCTGCTCCAGCCACGGTGCTTTTGTGGCCCTCCGTCGCGGCGCGACAACGCCTCGTCTTTGGTTCATCTTCTACGGTGCGGCGCGACGGCGCCACAGATTAGTTTGTTTCCAATGGCGTGGTGTGACGGTGCCGAACTTCTCCACCCTTCCTTTAACAAATCTGGCGCGGTGTTTCGGCACCGCGTTTCCTTGCTCATGCCGCATCAATATCAAACAACCAAAAAAAGGGAAGGAGTGTCGGCCGTGTTCGTACGATCCGACCTCCTCCCGTTATTGCGATAACAGGTGGTTCAATTTGGAAGGAAGAAAACTACAAAAGTAATCACGAAATAGAAATGCATAAAACCCCTAACTCATCGAACACGTTGAGCGAGGGTTCGTCGCAGAGATAACCGTCGCGGAAGAAGACGTCGCGGAAGGAGGAAGTCGCGTCGCCGATCTCCGAGGAATCCGGTGCTCTTCGCGTTCTTCACATTCTTCGTCGAGGAGGAAGAAGTTCTTCAAGATCCTCAACTATTCTCCCAAGACTCACACAACAAGAAAAAAACCAAAATAAAATAAGTTCATCACTTATTTTATTAAAATAACTTAAGCATTTTAATTTCAAACATTCAAATTAAACTCACTTAATTAAATAACTTAAGTTATCAAATTAATGGTGAGTTGAAAGAGTAAGAGAATATGACGGGGTGGGGTTTGTGTGGGCCCCACCACCCTCATAACTTCCCATGGGAAGTTGGGTGGTTTCCCCCAACTTCCACCCAATGGTTTTAACCACTTTGAAAATAAAAATTGTAGTTAAATTTTTATTTTAACTTCCACAATATTTATCAACTTATCTCGTGAAAACGCAACTCCGGAAAAGGTGTTCCTAAGCAATTACCGGCACTGTGAATCCATCGGTGCCCTCAGAATTTGATTCCGAGCACCGGTTCAAAGGTTATAAAAACGCACTCGTTCGTTCACTGAACGTACCCGAGCTAAACTTCGGATAGAAATTCTGGGCACCCCGGGCATCGGAATCAAGTGCCGTCAGAAACTACATTCTTGTAAAATTCCCAAGAAAATTAAGAAAAAAATTTCCCTTGAATTTTACGGGTATTTACAGGTATTTTTACTTTATAACTCTTATTAATGATTTGAGTAAGTATGGTTATGTCTAATTGATAAGGAATAAGTATAAATCCTTTGATAAATTAAAAGAATTAAATAATAAAGTATAGAATTCACTTGGAACAAAAGATAGAGAATCTAGAATCATATTCAGGTGGTGAATATATTTACTAAGAGTTTGTCAAAATTTAATGGGAGTTTGGGATTATTTCTCAAATCACTCCCCCTTATACACCATAGTGTAATAGGGTTATTGAAAGGAGGGACCATACCTTATTATATGTGGTATGGTCATTGATGAGTAATGAAAATCTTCCATTATCCTTTTTGGGGTATTCATTACAGAACACGACATATACATTAAAATACATACCAAATAAAGTCTAATAGTAAATTCCCTTCATGTTATATAGGAAACCATTTTTTTCTTACAAAAATATATGGGGTTACGAGGCATTTTTTAAGGGATTCTCAAGAAACAAACTAGCACCCCGGGGGACAAAGTGTAGATTTATAATCTATCATAAGGAAACAAAGTGATACTACCTATATAAACCCTCAGAAAAGAAAGTGAATATCTCTAGAAAATCTATCTTTCTTGAGAAGGAGAAAATCCTAAAAAAGCATAGTGGGAGAAATATTAAATTCTATGAAGTTGATACTCAAGATACGGAAGATTTAATAAATGAATAGATTCCATTGGTCCCCCAGGCAGAAGTAGTTTTTAAAAAAAGTACTCTATAAGATCAATAGATAGGTAAGAGAACTAGAGAGATATTTATTTCTAGTAATATATGATGGTGACTCAATATTGGTAGAAAACGATGATATTATCTCCTAAAAAGAGGTAATAGAGAGATCATAAGATATAATATGGAACAAATCCATGATTTATGACTTGGGTTCCATGTATCAAAACCATGTTTGGGTTCTAGTCAATGCGCCAGTTGATATACATTTTGTAGGGTGAAAATGGAAATTGAAGATAAAACATGAAATAGAATTTAAAGTAAATACCTATAAATGATGGATATAGGCTAAAGGGTTTAAATAACATTAAAGAATTGAATATTATGAACCCATTTCACTAGTTTATTTGCTTAAATGAATTATTATTTTAATTGATATAGTATCTTACCATGACTATTAAATTTGGAATATGGATATAGAAATAGATTTCTATAATAAGAACCTTCATGATGATGTCTATATGAAAAAATAGAAGGGTTTGTGACTCCAGGTTAATATATAAAAGGATTTAAAAATTATCAAGATCCATTTATGGATTAAAGAAAGTGTCTAGGTCAAGGTACATTCAATTCGATGAATAAATATTATATTTCGGTTTCATTAAGAATGAATGTGATCCATTAGTTTATAAGTGGTTTAGTGGTAATTTGTTCATTATCATAGTAGTATATTTTGATGAAATATTACACAATTGAAAGGAAATAATGGTCTCACAATATGTTAAGTATGGGTAAAAAAAATTTCTCCATGAAGGACTTAGGTGAAGTATCATACATTATAGGGATTAAGATCATTCGTGACAGATATAATAGGATTCCTGGATTAATTCAAGGTATATAAATAGACCATATATTAAAGAAAATTAGTATAGAACAATCCATGAGGGGATTAGTTCCATTGTCACATGGGACACATATTTTTAAAAAATTTGTCTTCAGAAACAACAGAAGAAATATGGAATGAATAAGATCCCATAAACATAAAAGGTGGGATCAATAATGTATGCCATGTCATATAAGATAAGTTATATTTTCTTTAAACTGATCATGGAAGGAAGATATTAAGATGATATTGGATAAAAAAGTTGGTCTAATATTAATGCGACCTTTTATATATGATAAGAATTAAGGATATGTTACTGGTGTATGGAGGAGATGTGGATCTGTTTTCCAAGGGTTATATTGATTATAGTTTTTAGAGATATCAATATGATCCACAGTAATATTCAAGATATGTTTTCTATCCAAATGGAGGTTCTATCAGATGTAAGAGTTCAAAGAATCCACTTACCAGTCATTCTACATAGGACCCGGAGTATATAGTGTCTTATAATGTAGCCAAAGAATAAATTTGGATATATAACTTTTTCCCAGAGATTTACTAGGTAGATATCATTAAAGAGACTATCACATTGTATTGTGATAATATTTCAATGGTAGATCTTTCAAAAAATTCAAAGTCACACCAATATTCAAAGCATATACTCCAAATGTATAACCTCTTAAGGGATTTTTCATAGTGGACAAAAGTTTTAGTAAGTAGAGTTTCCATAGAATAAAAAATAAATGAACCATTGACTATAGACCTATCTCAATAGAAGAATGGGAATTATGTGAGATCTAGTGGACTGATGGATGTTAACAGTTAGCTCTAGTGAAAGTGGGAGTCTGTTAGATTTGGTTCCCTAAAACAAAATTATGTGAACTTTACGGTAACCCGTATTCATTTTTTTTTGATATTAACAATCTTCTTATCATATCATTATTGTTCTTCTATGTAACATAGTATGTGATAATTTACTAAGAGTATCTTTCACACTGAAAGGTTACAGTAGTTCCCCTCTATGATGAGAACCCATATATTCCATGATTGTATTCTTAAATATGTATTCTATATCTAGATAAAATAATTTTATGGACACAAATTATATAGGATATTAGGGGTGGATACTCCAAGGACTTTGAGGCGCCTTCTCACAATGTGTTCACTTGGTAATATCTAGTGTGAGATATTATGAGAACAAGACCTTCCAGTAGGAAATCTACTTGTATATGTGTAATCGGATATTCCTATCTATAGATATGTGTATTGAACCTTAAACTTTAATATTATTATTAATGTGTAATATAATATGTGTACTTTTATGTTTTGATGAAAACTATGATGACATATCTTCATAGTGAGGTATGATATTTTTGGTGAGACATGAATAATATTTTGTTAATTTAAAACATGAGAAAGGATTTTTAACTTATATTATTTAATTTAATTTGATATCTCTTTCCCTTTGATATAATTTATATAGACTAAATAAATCAAATATATGGTTTATGTAGGAAAGTTCAATTACTAGAAAGTCAATAAAAGTGACATCTACCACATAGGTTGATGGAACTATCATGAAACCTACTTGATTAAAGATATAGTGACAAAGGGATTATATTAAAAACTAAGAATCCATATATAGTTTAATTTTATAGTAACATTAACTTATTTCTCAATGATTTCCTTGGAATGTTTCTAGATGCTAGCCTTGGACTTTCGACTCCTTCGGCTAATTCCATTGAGAAAGAGGCATAGAGGGTCATAGGATAAGTGTATCCATAACCATAGTTAAATAATAATAATATTTATTATTTAACAAGTTGAATAAATATTTTTCCTGTATGTGATTTATTAATTATTCATGTTTTCGTGATCGTATATATTTCATCACCAGTTTTTCGAGACAATATTATGTGAGAAGAATCTATAATAAATATTTATTCTCTATTAAGTGTATATAATATTTATTTATTAATTGGATAATAATACAATGATAATTATTTTCTAAATAAATAGCTATTATTCAAGGCCTGATAAATACTGTGGAGGAATGGTGGACCAAGATTAAAAGTCTAACAAGAATTAATATATATTAAATATTATTTGAATAAATAATATTTAAATTAATTCATGAGTTTAGAATATTTCAATAAATAATGATAATGTTATTTTTATTATAGACATGGAGTTTCATAGGAAAAAAATATGAAATTATTATTTTATAACCCTAGATATATATATATATATAAACTGAATTATATTATTTCTTGAAGTCAACCAATTCATTTGGTTGGGTACAATGAGATCTAGAGAGAATCCTCTAAAATCCATAGAGATCGCTATCTACTAGAATTATTTTAAGAACAGAGAGAGATCCTACTCCACCACCACTCTAAAATATAGAGAGATTGAAGAGAACACTTCCTTAAAGTGACTCTTGGGGTGATTAAAGGAGAATGATGCAAGTGTTAGAATATACAATGATGGCACTTAGAGATTCTTATAGATAATTTCATAGGATCATGGAACACATATAGATCACCTATAGAGGGAATTTATTCTTTATTCTTGCAAAACAACAATTTTACAAGATGCATGCATTGTTAGATCCATCGATAGATACAAAATTTCCCACAAGGTAATTCATTAATTAATCAAATTAATTATAAATAATATGTGCGAATCTTTTAGTTTGGTTTTGGAATTTTATTTCATCAATATTATTTGATTTAATTCCATTTATCATGATTTTTCCATCATGTAAATCTAATATTACTAATTAATTACAAAAGTAAACCATGTTAGGCATGCTTGATTCAGTGCTTCTACTTTTCTCGGAACCCTCAGTAATCCTCTGATCCTTCTCAACTTATCTTCTAAAAATTATCAACATATCTTCTACCATTCACATATGTTTCATGATAATAAAATTTTCCATAATTTTAAAATAATTAGTAAATTTGATGAAGTATAGATCAAGTTTATTGGATAGATATCTCATTGGTCATAAAAAATCTTAATGTATTAAGTCAAGTATCCCAGTGAACTAATTTTACACTTTTTTATGACATACTTACACTATTTACCCTTTTTGGCATATCTCAAAGATGACATCTATTTCTATATTATGATGAAGAAATTATCTTATCACATATAATGTTATAATAATTCTTTAAATACTTTGACATAGGTTTTTATGTCTCATATTCTATATTTTTTCAAATTGTTTGAGATTAAATTGAAAGAGTCACTTGTGTTTCAAGTACAGAAAACATTAAAACTAGGTATTTTTTATAATATTAATAATTATTTCATATTTTATGATTTTAATGAGGTAAGAGTTTATAGTAAAAATAACCTCATCACCATCATTAACAAGTTTTATTCCACTCAATAGGTTGTGCATAAGTTCATCAATAAGAAAAACATCTTTATATTTCAGCTTTTGATCTCTAAACTCAACAATATTAAATCCTATAATATTTAATGAATTTACCTTACCAAATGTAACAATAATTTCATCACACTCTTAAAGTTTTAATCTTTTCTCGTATCATTTGATATGAATAACCACTATCATGTATACATGATTTACTTCCCTTTATTAGTTTAAGATCAACTTCAATAAGAAGTGATTTATTAATTTTAACTCTTCTATAGATTTCATATCTTTGGAATTCGAGAGTTTTTATATTAGAATTAATATCATAAAATATTCATAAAATTAACCTTGTTTTTTAAATATTCTATATATTTTATTCATGCAATTAAATCTATTCTAAATAGTAAATCATGATTTATTTTTGTTTATTGGCATCTTCTTCTCATAATTGTTTCTGAATTTAATTGGATAACTATCCCTTGATTCTTATCTTATATTAATTAATGATATTTTAATTTTATACAATACAATAGATTATTTATTCCCAAATATTATGAAATATAAAAAATTTACTCTAAAACCTGATCTTCCATGAAATTGATGAATCGCTCTTTGAAATCATGTTGATTGTATTGAAAGATTTATTTTATCGTTATATATTTTTTTTACTTTGGGAATATTAACTTAATAAGATACTACTAACTCACATTCATATGAGAGTGGTTACATCATGATTTTTAATATAAATTTTTCAAAAAAATTCTATTGAGTCTAAGATGTTAAACTATAAAGATTCAATATTCTTATGATTCATAAATTAAAATTTTATATAAGGATATGTAAAATAAATATTTAAGGTTTTTAATTAATATAACATTATTTACAGAAATTTTTTATAGTAATATATAATTTCTATATAATTTTTATATCTTTAACAATAATTTTTTGGGTCTAATTTAATTATCGTTCTTTTGAAATTAGTTTATTTTCAAGCTCCTTCAACATTTTTTCTTGTTAAAAAACCTTAAATTTGAGATGTTTGATATCCTTAATGTAGTTATTATTGTTATTATAAAACTAAAATATTACAGTATTTATCTTATAAATACATTTATTTTGAGATTTTACCTCTATCTTTTGTTGTGTTTTTTGATCAAGACATGCTTCAGTATCATATTTCCACATGATCTTGGTATATCTTTCTTCATCTTTATCACGAAATCCTTAGTTTTATTCATGGTTTTAAACAACATCCATGAAGTTAGAAAACTTTTAAATAGTGTCTTATTCAAATATAAATATTTAATTGGAGTAGTCTCCCCCTTCCTTTATTAGAATTATTATCCTTTCTTTTTTAAGCTTTTCCTTTTAGCAATAATTTTTTTAGTTTTTTTAGAACCTCTTCCAGATTTTTTCCTACAATTGCATTCTATGTACTCATTGTATTAATACTATAAACTTTTATACATTGGATAATAAATTTTAAAATACCTAATCCCACCACACTTAAATTTTTTTACTATATGTTTCAATTAATACATACACTTTACTTTTTTGATGTTCATTGAGATAAGAGACACAATCCTCTTGTACTTTTCATCCTTTGCTTCACGATATTTAGATTAATTATAGTAATCATATTCCTATTAATAAATTTAAATATTTTTCATAGTTTTTAATTCTAAATACTACTTTTTAATTTTATTGAATTCGTGGGAATTCCTTATTTTATATTTATGTAGTGTATTTTCTAACTTATCAAGAGATAATTTATCATTTTCTTACAAAGCAGAAACATTTTCATTTATTTTTTCAGGAAAAATTATCATTAGTTTATTGATAATAGTTTTTTCTTATAGAGTTTCTCCAAAAACCTAATATTATTTCAAATCTAACACACCCTTATGAAGTATACATCAATAATCTTATCATCAACCATTCTAATATCATAAAATTTCTCTCTCCAAATATGTTGTTTGGCTTTATAAACTTTGAAATTTCATTCAAAAATATTTTCAATATAATCCAATATTGGTTTCCAAGTTTTTAGTTACATAATCTCTATGTATAATTTTATAGGAAACCAAATTATGTCAGGAATATATTTTTATAGAAAACCCAATTTGACATAATAAAATTAGAGGTGACTAGATTAGAGGTGGTGTAACAGTAATAATGGGGGAGTAATTAGTGATACTATTTTTACAATATATACCTTGAAATTGACCTCTATTATCAGTTAAAGTATTTATCCACTCTCTTTTAATATCACCCTCACCAATATGAAATAAATATAAATAAATTCAAGGTACACATGGATTATTTCAAGGTTTTCCCCAAATGTGGGTTACTACTCCTTCATGTGTTCTGAGTATGATACATATATATTCACTACATTGCTCAACTAAATATAATATAAGAGTAATATATATCATTAAATCCTATAATCCTATATATGATATTATAATATAAGGGTAAAATATATGCTTTAATCTTTTTAAAGAAAGAGAAGATATCTCCAGGGAGGTATTATACTTGATCTCTTCGATTTTCAATAATCCTCATTATGATAATGTGAGAGAAAAATATATTAAGTGTGATTTTAGATGTATTTTTATCTCAATGTAATATCTTTCTCTAGATATATTACTACATAAACTTAAATAGAGACACTATATTCATGTGGGACTACTTCCTTAGAATTAATAATAATTAACATGTGCATAAGAGAATAAAAAAACATGTCATATTACTCCTCCTCTATATAAATCATTCAAATGAACCACAACAAGTTCTTCTTGGATCAGTATATATAATGAACTGTAATAATTTGAATATTCTTATATATCTCAATTTTTTTATATTTTTAAAACATATATTAGGTATAAGAATGAAGTGTCATATTATCATCACAATTTTCAATCACCACTACGTTTTCCCCCTAATCTATTTTATATTTTCTTATTCTCTGTTTAATATATTTTTCATACATTAAATATAATTTTTTTTCAATTTCATATATTTATTTCTCTAATTTTTTTTATCATAAAGACTAATTTCAAACCAATATTAAAAATCTTTTAATACACCTAAACACTTGGCCTTTTATATCACATGATATCCAAATTTATCAGGGATTCCTCTTTTTTCAAAACATAAATGGGAATAATCTCCCATGTCTATATGATAACATGTTTCATCACTGTTGTGGCTTGAAAATATCACAAAAGTACCTCTTCAACATACACTACAGTGTGGCCTTTTCTTCACAATGTGATAAAATCTCAAATAATAGGAAATGTTTCAACTAGTATTTCCTCCACAGATAGATTTGTAGTATGTTTTTATTCTTCACCGATTGAATATTATCTTCTACATTCATCATATAAAAAACTAGTAGATTGAATCATGATTATAACTAAAATCATGATATTTAAATCATTAATTAATTGATATGAATCATCATATTTTATATTTTTTAAAATATTTTATTCTATAAATCTCACAATTTTTGATGATATTCCAAACCCTTACATATCTGAGAATTTATTTTATTTAACATTGGAATTAAAATTAGGCATTACAATGTGTATCTTCCATTTTCTAAATTTACATTATATATTACAGATATAATATTATGTATGAGTTTAATAACTCTTATGTATCTCAGTGAGAGTATGAAATTTTATAATTTTCAATTGACATGGCATGAATGACACTTACATATCTATAGTAGTTTCCAGCAATTTTTCAATTTTTATTCTTTAACATTGAATTAAAAAATTCTTCAATAAATTGAAAAAATTTATCAAATCATCTAAGGGATTATCCAAAAACCCTGCTTCATCTCAAAATACATCCACAATAGTTTCCAATAAATCTTATAAATGGTTGAAAATAAATAAATCATATTATAAATAATTCAATGGGTTCCTCCATTAGTTATTGAATTATTCTACTATCTACATGATGATTTGTTTTATATCACTTTCCATGCTATAAGTTACATTTATGATATATGGTGTAACACTAAGAACTGAAATTTTATTTCCCAATATATCCAAATATCTATCAAGAATATTCCAACACTTCATACTCTATAGATCACATCATTGTTCCTCATTATATTTCATTTAATTATAGGACGTTTAATAGGTACTTCCAAAACATTCATGATATCATATCATCATTATATGAGATAATACTCTATCAATCTATCTTGTATTTCTTTCAAAAAATCGATAATTACAAAGTTCATCACACCATTTGGTTTATGAGTAAAAATTATTGGAATATACTACTCAATTTTTTGATTCAATGGTCAAGGAAGAAGAACATAATATTTAAAAAGAATCCATGGAACAAAGAATGTACCACTTTAATGATAGTGTTTTGGACTCTGGGAAGAAGTTTAGGGTGATTTTCCATTCTTGACCCATGTCATATCTACATAAAAAATTTAACTCTTTTGAAAACATGACAAGCATATCTAGATGCAAATCCTAGTGTGTATTGCTGATGATTTTCTCGGTGGGGTCAGCCAATACTATGTGTCCTATTTAGGTATAAGGTTTATGGAAACTATTTCCATATGGTGTTTACACCAATGTATCTAGTTTTTTAGTCCTATCATAAGTGGAATTTCTCTCTCACATTCATTATTTGTGTGCTTTGATATATAGTCTGGCATATACCACATAACAGACTAAGTTGTGTGTCTCCAGTGACATGTCATATACTTAGCTAAATATAATGTGAGAGGAGGGGGAAATTGGGAATGTACTTTAATAAACTAGGTCATTTATGTTTGGTCAAACATGAAATATGTTAGGAAGTTACACATAGTGTGATACTTATCAGCTTTTAGAAACCACATATCTATTAATCAATCCAAAGGTGGTGTCTATAGGAAGTCCACAAGCTATGTGATATTTAACACATCTACGATAACCCTTGCATAAATAAATTCAACACAATACATGTGTTTCAGGGATCAAGGGCCACGAGTTCATGATTTATAGATGAAAAATATACTTTTATCATGAATCACACCACAATCCATCCAATACCCACATAACCCACAATAGTCCCCTTTGACTAAATGTTCTCTAAACGACTAGCTCATCAGCTATTATCCATGTCACTCTTATTTATTATGGTTTTTAGAGATACAAAAATAGAGTAATGTTATATAAACCCATTTAATTACATTCCATCAAACACTGAAAATTGAACAATAAAATTCATTTGAACAAGTCAGCCACACTACCACTTAGCCACCTCACAACATTATATACCCCTCATCAGTTAGTACTCATCACCACCTCCAATCCCCAATCTTCATAGTTTTTCATCTTTGATATATTTCTATCAAACATTCATACAATTCAATATATATATGATATTGTTCATTAAGAGGTTCATGAATAACATGAATGGTGAATGGAGTGACATAAGCATAATAACATTTATGACTCCATGGTAAAATAATTTCCCCTTTATGACATGGTCATTATTTCTAGATTAATCCACTAATGATCCATGATATGTCTCTAAACCCACCTAGATCTGGATCACATATTTAACTTTTATATCCCTCCATAGAGGATTTATTTCAAAGAATAAATGATTAACATGAGGGGAGAGTCTTATGGAAAATTTATATGCTAAAATTTAGGTTTCCGAAAAATTACATATTAAAAAATGAGAAGGGGACTAATATAGGGCACAGAATCCAAACGTGGTGTACACTTCTATAAAATTCCCCATATCCTAAGAAAAAACCATTGTACCATTTTTTTATCCAAGAATCCAATTTGTATATATTTATATCTACATTTGTAGGACAAAATATTTATTTATTTAACAAGAAATAGAAATCCCATAAAACTCAACAATATAAAAATCTCACCAAAACTCAATGTGAGGTAAAACACAATTCCTCTATATCTATACAACGGTCAAAAACATTCTTGCGGAATGTTTATGGTAAATTTACCATTTTACCAATTTTGGTTCTGTAATCAGGAACAAAAAAATGGGATATGTCATGACCAAGAAAGAATATATATTATCGCATATGAGATTAATGGGATTGAAAATCTCTACCTATGTGAATATAACCCTTGAGAATTATTACCCAAAAAAGTTCTGGTATTAAATAATAATTATATTTTTTATCTAGACCCTAAGGATGTAGTCAATAGTTATGTTCCTCATTAAAAAAATTATCTATAACATCCAATAGAAAAATCATGATAAATTTAAGAAAGAGAAATATGTGTTCCACTTTCCTTGAGAAAAAATATAATTGAATTTATAATTATATAATCCAAATATTATATATCATCTATTCAAAATTTATTGTCAGTGACTTTTTTAGTGAATAAAACTATTAGATTAACACATGTTCTAATTTAATCGAAATCTATCCCACCATATATTTGAATTTGATGGGTATTTTTTTCTTCTAAAAAATGTTTTCTTATCACATTTGATATACCCACCCTTTAATTGTGTTGTACATGATGTATTATATTCAGGTTATGTAGTGAGAATACAATTATTCATTTTCTCTTCACAACTATTTATTATATTATGAATAATTGAACTCAAACAAATAAAAACTTGACTTTACTCATGAATTTTAATAAAATTATAATTATTTATGGATATAGAATAAATAGTTTATATTTTAGAATTTTATGATATAGTTTTTACACCATATATTATGAAATATTCAGTTTTGGATCTAGATTTAATTTTATTAGACAAGTATCTTCCATCATCATAAAAAATCAATTTGGTTCAAAATTCTTGAATAATTAATTATTTATAAACATTAATTCACAATAATTATAGAAGAAAATGACCTTAAATTAATTATTTTGAAATAAAAGTTATATTATTTTCAAGTTATATATGATTATGTATGTAAATATCCTTCCATGATAAATAAAACACATATCTAACTTTATTATCTTAGTAACAAATAAGATATTCATTATCAACTCATATTTGTAATATATCTCTATTAAAAGAAAGAGATTTAATTATTCATTAATTTTTGTTTAATAAGTTTGAAAAAATAAATAAATCATATGATGATAGAATCAATTTTATATTCTTAATTTACTAAATTAAATTGGTTATATTAGATATCTCTTGTCCAGATCAACCCATATAGAAATTTACCTGGTTTGGTAAAACTTTCATAATTTTGAATATAATTTAACAATTTTAAACCATAAAAGGATTCAAATATATTTGTTATATTAAATTTTACCATATACACAATCAATGAAAACATTAATTGAAAATAATAAAAATTTAAATATAGTTAAATTTACAATAAAAAATACCTCAATAATAATCTCATTTCTATTTAATAGTTTTTTTTGTTTGGATAAAAAATTCAAAACTTTATATGTTGATCAAATAATATCCTTCTATATTTATTTTTTTCTATTTAATTTATTATTAACATATCTTAAAATATATTATTATATATGATAATTGAATGAATTCTTAGACATAAAATATATCATAATCAATAATTAATGATATCACATAATTTATATAGTATCATTTTAACTTCTATGGTAATATAGGAGAAGAAATATTTTTATTTATATATTTTATTTCCACTTAAAGGTAATAATTCATCTGTCAGGTTCTTCTTATAATGAGAAATTATTTAATATAACAATTTCAAATACACTTCTATTGTATATAACAATTTTTACTATCAAATTTTAATATTTTAAAATAGAATTATTCATGCATGTGTTGGGACTATATTATAAATCATTTTGGTGGATAAAATTAGATAAGGTATTTTATGCTCAATATTTAATTAAACCATCACAAAAAAACTCTTTATATATTCACTAGTATATAATAATATATGTGGTCATTTCAAAGTTTAATATTTTATAAAACATTATTTTTTAACATTGGTGATGAAATAGATAATTTTCCATAATAATAAGTAACATATTCCAAATCATCATATAGAGAGAATTAATAGTACATAATATGAATAAAAAATAATTTAATAAATTAAAATTTTATAGATTTACATCCATTAATTAAACTCACAGTTATTACCTGATGGATGTATGCTATTTTTCACTAAAATGATGCTAAAGTGAATACTTTCCTATTAAATATTTTATTGGAATAGCAGAGTGATTATTTCAGGTAATTAGTTCATAAAATTTTTTAATTTGTTTCTTATAATGTATGATTCAATTGTATACTTATTGAAAATGTATAGATAAAATGAAATATTATAATATTTTCTTGAATGAATTTCTATATCATAAATACTTTTTATATATAGAGGTATTTTACATATATTTCATCAACAATCTCTATATAATATTCATTTTTGAAGAGTTTTTTATGTTTATTTGATTCTATGTATACAAAGGATAAAACAAATTACTATTTAATATACCACCAGTTAGACCAATAATTTTTATTTTAGATATTTCAATAAATATTATACTACAAGTAAAGGCACCTACATGATAAAATAATAACTCTTCATGAGATTTGATTTATAATAAAAATATAAATGTTATTATAGAAAATTTAATTAAAAAAATATTTTTAAATTTGTTTCTTTAGGACAGATGTCTATTTAATATTGAGGAGAATCCATTTTTCATATTTAAGACATTCATAAAAAATTAAATATTTGTAATTAATTGTATTTTATCAATTTTATTTTTATAAAATTTTAGGGAAAATTCCAAGAACATGCACTAGGATGACTTGCAATTCCAAGGCCCGGTTTTCCCAGAATGGTTTGAAAAAATGTTAATTTTTAATAGCACGCGTGAATGATTTTCATGAAAAAATGGAATAACTCTTAAACTATTTCCTAGATTAGAAATATAAGGGCACCATTTTGTTTAATATTTTGTGTTTACCATATAATTGACTTAACTTTAGTCGGTACGAGTCTCCAATGAGAAAACCCAATAATTGAATAACCGTAAATAAAATAATTAAATAAAATTATTTTATTTTTCTAATCATTATAACTCTTGAACAGTGACTCAGATTGATAATCTAAGAGCACTTTCGAGTTCGTAATGGGGTTATTTCCTTAGGTGGATCCTAACATTGGCTCTTACGGGTCAACTATGGAATGTAATTTTTGGGATGTAACCATAAATAAAATAATTTAAAAAAATTATTTTATTTTTCAAATACTATAACTCATAAACAGTTACTCAGATTGGAAATCCTAGAGTACTGTTTAGCTCATGAGGGTGTTCTTTACTTAGGTGGGGACAAACTTCCACCGACACAGGTCATGGGTGAAAGATAATTTTTGGATGTTTTAAAAGATAATAAAATAAATTTAGAAAAAGTTTATTTTTTTCTTTCAACGTTTTCCAGTAATTCAGTGATGCTAGGATGCCATAGAAAATAAGTTGTTTCCTCTCACAAATGAAACACTATGGTGATGCTGCAACACAATGAAACAATGATGCTGAAATGTGTTTCTTCATTTAACAGCTTGACAAGGATACGATATTAGTTAGACAATCCTAGAGAAACACCCTAGAAACTCTAGAAAAGAAAATACGTTGTTGAATCCTCTCAGTGGTGAATGAAAAGTGGGGATTAATGCTGATGGATTTCAGACCACAAAATCGCGGACCAAGGACCAAGGATCAGGGGCCAACTAACAATGGTGGTGCAACTCTATTCTTTACCAACAACTGATACAATACCCATGGTAGATGTTGTTATTTAAGTCTTTTCATTCCTCGTTCTTTAATTTAAATGATAAATTTAGATTAACCAATGAACTGGTTGAAACGCGGTTCGATCTTTCCTGTAAGAGTGTTCGACTTGTGGTCTTTAATCTGGGGGAAATTGTTTTCCTTATGTTCGTTTTCTTGATACTTATAACAGGATCAAATCAAGGCTATAACTAACAATGATCAAGGTTCATTCCTATGTTTACTCTTCGAGTTTTTTCCCCCAATCACATTATTTTCTTTCTTAATAGGATGAAGAGTAGATGATAGTTGCATGCACGTTTCTTGGTGAAACAATCCCAAATCAGAGATCCAACATCATGATGACCTAGTGGATGTGTGACAACGATGATGAAAGACAGATCAAAGCGACATGGGATATGCTACCTCTCTATCCTTTTTTAGTGAATTGGTTCATAATTTGGATTCGAGCCCATAGAAGTGAAGATTGTGACTCAAGGATTCCTGAATGTCTTCTAGATCGGATATCAGAGACCCGAAGCACGTTCGGTGGCCCGAAAAAGGGGCCATTGAAGTACTGGATCCGGCGGGGGCACATGGAGGAGGCTCAGACAAGGGTGATGATGGGGACTATGAATAGGGTGGGTTGCGGCTGTGTGGGACAACGACGTGGTGGGCACCGCGTTGGACCCCATCCAGGATCAGCGACTGACTGTGCCGACTGCATGGCATAGAGGAGAACCCGTGGCTATAATCACGGGTGGGAGGTAGGATGCAGTGTTGGATATGTCTGGTGGACCGAACTAGTCTGCACCATGTAGACTAGGTTGTATGGGCCTCTACAATGATCCAAGCAGCCAGGGCAGACCCAACGGGTCGGGTTGGAAGACTCAGATCAGATCGGGTCAGAACAGACCCCGCCGAAGCATTTTCACTAAAGGATCATCACTTCCAAACCATACATTCGATTGATGAGTCATTTTCAATGTTAGGACCCTCGCTAAAAGATAGAAATTTTGATATAATTTAAGTGGGTTTTCGTGGAAGTTGAGATATAACCAATGGATTGGGGAGTAGATTCTCCTCGAACCAAGCACGCTACGAGTAGGAATCCTGCGGCTGGCTGTAACAAAAAGACTATGAGGAGCAGGACTAGGTGACCCTGTAAGACTATGTGATGAGTGATTCTATGTGACCCAATAGGCCTAAGTTATGAGTCCGTCAAGGTGACCTAGTAGGCCTATGTGACGAGCGGCTCTAGGTCACCCAGTATGCCTAAGTGATAAGCGGGTCTAAGTGACCCAAAGGGGCTAAGTGACTCACCAAGGATGAGTACCTCAATAGTAAAATGTGTTCAATGTTTACGCCTGATAGTCTTAAATTTAATAAATTAGTTTATACCTGTGTGATCTGACTCTAGTGACTCTCTTGAATATACTTATTAGAGGCTACAGTTCATGCACCTCTTTGGTAGTCTGATTTTTGTATTGATTTGTGGTATAAATTTGTAATTTGGGGTCTATAATAAGATTTGTTTTACTCACTCCTACACAGGTTTCATCCACATGTGTCATGTCTTGTGTAGGCAATCGACGTTTTGTTGGAGTCTTTGATGGACTGAGGCTAGGTGGTGCTTAGAGTGACTCGAAAGATGAGATGTGATTCTGTGGCTTCAGAAAGTTGTTTATATACATTCCCTTCAGGTAGGATTTCTATACAGGAGTTCAAGAGACTTGTAATTTTAATTTTTTGTTTTATTTGGGCTTATATTCTGGCACCATTTTCATTCATTTTTCTACCACCGTACCTTATTTTTGTTTACTTAGTTTTTTCTCCTTCTGGCATATGTGGCTTGGAGTTGTGTATGTGTGTACAGGAACATAAGAAAGTGACTCCCATTTATTTGGGATATGACTACTCGGAACTAGTCACCATCCCCTGGCCTATGGGTGGTGGTCTTTTGGTATTCATAGCATGATCCTTGGGGGATGGGTCATGATAGAGTGGTATCCGAGGGAGTTCAGTTTTAATCTTTCTTTTGGGAAACAATGTTAAGTGTTTTGAGTTCAGATTTTGAGCCAGGTAACCCAATGTTGGTGCGGCCGCTGACATATCCATACACCATGACCTTGAATTCTGCATTCTGGCTTGGTACACAAAGATGCTTGTTTCATGGGAAATTAATGGCTCATGCATCATATAGGAACATAGTGTGTTATCATGTCCTTCTTGAGTCAGAGTTAGCTCACCACATATACTCATTTGAACTTGGTTCATCTTGTTTTTCTTCATGATGCTTCTACATAGGCACCTATCCAGGATTCCACTATGTGATCATGAGGATAATCTATGAGGTAACAAGATATGGGTACAAATATTTTTACCAGAGACAGCTCTTCTGGGGGGTGTACCAGCTAGACCACCACCTATAGTGTAGCGCTTGGTAATTATAGTACCGACAGATGAGATGCGCATGTTGAGTGAATTTTTCGAGTCCCAGAAATAGAGACACCTCGAGTTCCATGTCGATCCTGACTCATATGAGGCTAAGTTCTATGTTGAGGTGGTGATGAGGGTTTTCCATCCAGTTGGGATACCGTTAGAACAAATGGTGGTCCATGTGGTGAGACATCTACATGTCCCAATAGGGTGATGGTGGGGTTTAGATTACTCGATCTTATGATGAGGTTACTCTTCCAGGGATAGATACTGAGAAACTTTCTCCTAGAAAGTTATATCGCCATAAAATTTAAGGTCTATGCGTGGCTAAGAGATTCTTCAACTTTGATAAGACGACATGTTGGTAGATGATTATTCATAGAGTCATATCAACCTTTTCTATTATTTAATGAAAATGATACGACCAGTGCTTTGGGGCTCAGACCTTTGAGAAAGGTTTTTTAGGGATATCTGAGATAGGGCTTTTACTCTGTGTATCCCTACTTATTCTTGGGTGATAGAGAGAACCTTTGTGGTTGAAAGTCCTTTAGATGAGAAGATATTGCCAGTGCATGTCAGTAGTGGGCAAGCAGGAGAAGAGTCCTATAGTTTAGGAATTCGATGTCTATCTCAGAGATCGGGATGTGTGAGACCTTTTTGGAGGAGTTCCCGGGATAGGGGATCAATAGCTCAGGGCTCAAAGGGTGAGTCCAGTCAGCCTAGAGAGAATAAATGTTTTTCATGAGATGGTAGGGGACATCTTGCTAGAGATTTTCCATCCTCTCATGCTGCTAAAAGGGAAATGGTGGATGGGAAACCAAGGAAGAGACAATGAAATGAACAGATGGATCTTCAGGGTGGTATACATGGAAGAGGAGACGAAAGATCAGAAAAAGGTGGTATACATTTCGACATGTTACCACCACCACCCCCATGTGTTCCACAAAAGGCTCATAGTGCTGGAGGACATGGGAAGGGGAAGCTTCATGTGGTCCAGGAATATAACCCAAGGTCTCCAAGAATGATTTGAGATATGATCTTTGTCTACACTTATATGCAGTATTAATATACATAGGTGCTAATAATTCTTCATTATCATTGATCTTGTTCGATACCTAGAGTTTCCAGTTAAACCGTTGACTCGACAGTTACATCTGAAGATACCTATGGGAGGGGACTTGGTAATCACACTTATGCTGATGGTGTAATATGACCCCTGTGGTGAGAGTTTCAGTTAGAACCTCTTGGTGGTAGGGTCGATACCTTAAGACGTTAGTTTGGGTAGGGACTCATTATCCACAGTTCATTCTCAGATTGACTGTTTTATGAAAATGTATGTGGTATGTCTATCGTGTTGAAATGGGGTTTTCCTTGGTAGGCGAAAAAGGAATCCTTTGAAGCATGGGATAAACTCATTCCTATGGGGGTGAGGCTAATCACTCTTGAGTCATCCAAAAATACCCTCAGGGTTGTGGATGTTATGAGTTTTTAGTTCCCAGTAGTAGTGGTGGAGTATGAAGGGATATAGACTTTTGCATCGTTCTACACCCTAAGATGGAACAGATATCGAAATCAGTATATCAGATGGATTTCATAGAGATTCATGAGCTGGGGGAATAGGTGGAGGACTTGTAGAGGAAAGGATTAGTATGAACTAGTGTTTGAGGTTATGTGTGGATTACCATCAATTTAACTAATTAGACGTAGAGAACTCATACCCACTACTAAAGGGTTGATAAACACATCAATTAGTTGAAAATGTTATCCTTTCGTGTGGATGGAAAGGTTCCCGTAGTCTTCTCGAAAGTTAAGACATAGTATGAAAAGTGCCATGATCTTGAGTTTTATAGAGGAGGGAGTCGAGTACATAGTGTTTTGCGATGCATTAGGGACCGAATGTGGTTGTGTCCTGATATAGAGGAAAGTGGTTATTTACTGTGGTTTGCATCAGTTGAGACCACATTAATAGAAATACATGACCAACGATATTGAGTGGGCAACATTTGTCTTTATGTTGAAGTTGTGGAGACACTGGCTAATGGGCGGTTGGTTTACCATATACTCAGACCACAAGAGTTTCAAATATATGTTCACCAAGAAGGTTTTGAACTTGAGTTTGAGATGTTGTATATAGTTCCTCTAGGACCAGGACATGGAGAGAGTCTATACTCCTAGTAAGGGAAATGTGGTAGTGGATTCTCTTAGAAGGATATCCAATTCATAGTTGCTGAACAAGGAAAAATATCAGTTGGTCTCGTTACAGTTATCCTTCGCGAATAGAGATGATGCAGCATACCTCCATTACATTATTGTTACCACTCCACTATAATAGTGAGTTAGGGAGGAACAACTCGTTGACACTAATAGTGAGACTTCACATACCCAGTTCTCCATAAGGAATGACCCTAATGGATATTCTAAAAGTAGGCATCACATCGTTTCTTTTAGAGGACACACAATAGTAGTAGGGGACACCTGGATTGGCGAGATACATTGATATATGCATGTGGGTATAATGGCAGACACCAGGAATGATGGATTAGGTTAAATCTGGTATTACCTATTGATATAAAAGTGGAGTGCTTTTTTTAATCCGTTTCATTGTTTTTCAACTCACCGTGTCTAACCCATGTGCCTAGAGAGGGTTTCTCTTCTCTTCGTTGGGGTTCTAGAAAGGGTGTGAGGAAGGAAAATGACGGAATTCCTGATGGGTTTATCATGTAAATACAGGGGACACGATACCATCTGGGTGATCGTTGAGTGACTCCCCATGTGGTCATCTTCTTAGTATTTTGGGAGTAGCGATCAAGAGATCTTGGGATGCCTCTACATGCAGAAGATAATTCACCTCCATGGAATCCCATAGATGATAGTATCTAATTGAGATGCTTGTTTTTCATCTTGGTTTTAGAGATCGAGGATCAGTATGAGAGGACCCTCATGGGTAATTTATTTCTTTAGTGTGTACATGGTGGCATCATGAGAATATCTGGAAGAGAACATGGATATGAGAGGATCAGATTCGTTCTTGTACCCTCATCAGTTTGGGTATCCCTTGGATTGGATTTTGGAGACGTAAATCCTTAATGTGGGGAGAATGTAATGAATCATATTTTCCCAATTTTATTTTTCAAAAATCATGGGGAAAATTATGAAACTTTCACTGAGACGAAATATGATTCTAAATCTCAGTGTTCCTATAATAGTTTGACAAAACATTTTCTGTTTTCAATAGACCGTTTGAGTGATTTTCCTAAAAAAGTGGAGTAACTCTTAAATGGGTCCGTAGATCAGAAATCCAAGGGCACCGTTGAGTTAGGATAGTTGTTTTAACCTAGGTGTGACTTAACTTTAGTCAGCACGAGTCTCCAGTGAGAAAACCCAACAATGGAATAACCGCAAATAAAATAATTAAATAAAATTATTTTATTTATCAAATAATTATAAATCATGAATGGTGACTCAAATTGAAAATCTGAGACCACCGTTGAGTTTGTAACAAGGTGTTTTTCTTATTTAGTGCCTAACATTGGATGATGTGGGTCAAATGTGGAAAGTAGTTTTTGGGACGTAACTATAAATAAAATAGTTAAATAAAAATATGTTATTTCTAAAATCCTATAACTCATAAATGGTAACATAGATTTTAAAACCAAGAGTACCTTTGAGCTCGTTAGGATGTTCTTTCCTTAGGCAAGGCCTAACCTCGACCGGTGAGGGTTGATGGTAAAAGTTAATTTTTTTATGTTTTAAAATATAATAAAATAAATTCATAAAAAGTTATTTTATTTTTTTAATTATTTTTAGTGATGAAGTGATAATTATAATCCATGACAAAGAATATATTTTCTCTCATAAATAAAACAGCTTAGCGACACTGAAACATAGCAAACCAGTGGTGCTAAAATGTGTTTCCTCATTTAACAACTTGATAGGGATATATGATCAGTTAGAAAATATTGGATAAATAAAATAGAAGCTTTGATAAAGAAAAGGCATTGGCGATGTCTCTCGGTGGCGAACAATAAGCATCGATGAATGACAACAGATCACAAATTTGGAATCGTAGAAAAAGGACTAAGGATTGGGGATCGACGTGATATTGTGGCGCAACTCTATTTTTCACTAATGACCAGCCCAATACTTGAGGAAGAGGTTGTTATTTAAAATTTATCTTTTTGAGTACTTGAATTTAAATGAAAAATGGGGATCTAACCAAGAACTGGTTGACCCACAATTTGATCATTCTTGTGGGAGGGTTGAAATTGAAGTTTTTAATTTGGGTGGAATTGTTATTCTTAAGTTCATTTTCTTAATCCTTATAACAGGAGAGGATCAATGATGTAACAAACAATAGCTGAGGTTCGTTCTTCGATTTTCCCCTTCATGTTTCTTCCCACAATCACATTCTTCGAATTCATTATAAAATATTATGAAGATGACCATTGCATGAATGTTTCTTAGCACAATGATCCCAAATCAGAGATCGATCCTGATGATGACCTAGAAGAGGTGTGACGACGACAGGCAGATCAAATCGACATGGGAGATAATTCCATTCGAGGATTTTTTGACAAATTGGTTTGTAATATTGATTTGAGCCCATGATAGTGAAGATGAAAACTTGAGAATTATAGAACATATTCCGAATCAAATATCGGAGCACCAAGCGTGTCCAGTGGCCCATAAAAGGGACCATTGGGGCACCGGTGGGACTGATGCTAGTGATGAGGGTCACATCAGACCAGTGGCATGTGTTCAATGAACCGCATCCAATGGAATGAATTGGTCCACTACATCGGGACCAGGGGGGATGGTCTGGTCCAACGAGCCCAGCAGGTTGGGTCCGACCTAGGTCAGGTTGGCGAACCCCAGGCTAGGTCAGGTCGGTCCGACCAGGTCACACCATACCCAACCGACCCCTTTTAACTATAACGCTCATAACTTCCAAACTGTACATCTTATTAATGATCCATTTTTGGAGTTGACATCCTTATAAAGAGGCGGTACTTTTTTTTAAACTATAAGTGAGTTTTTTGTTGAAGTTTATATATTACCGATGGATTTAGGTGTTGATTCGCCCAAAAACAATCATGCTACAAGCAGGAATCATGCAGCTGGATGTGACGAGAATACTGTGACGAGAAGGTCTAGGTGATCCAGCAGGCCTAAGTGAGGAGCGAGTATAGGTGAACCAACAGAAATAAGTGATGAGAAGGTCTAGCTAACCCACCAGGCCTAAGTGACGAGCGTGTCTAGGTGACCCAGCAGGCCTAAGTGATAAGCGGGTCTAGGTGACCCAGTGGGCCTATGTGCCTCATTAGGGATGAGTGTCTCATTAGTAAAAGGTGTTCAATGTTTACGACTAATAGTATTTCTTTACATACCATAGTTTATACCTATGTGAGATAACTCTAGTGACTCTCTTGATTATACTTCTTAGAGGCTACACATCGTGTACCGCTTTGGCAGGCTGCTTTGTGTATTACTTTGTGGTATACACTTGTGGTTTGGGGTCCCTACAGAGTATTGTTTTACTCACCCCTACACAAGATTTTCCTTCACATGTCGTGTATTGTGAAAATGATTGACGCTTTGAAGGAGTCATTGGTGGGCCTGGGCCAGGTGGTGATTATAGTGACCTGATAGACGAGATGTGCTTCTACAGCTTCAGAAAACTATTTTTGTACCTACCCTTCAGGTAGGATTTTCTACAGAGGAGTTCCAAATACATATATTTATGTTTTCTATTATATTTGGGCTTGTATCCTGTCCACATTTACCTTCATTTTTATACAGTCATACCTTGTGTTAGTTTACTAAGTGTTTTCACCATCTGACATATGTGGCTTGGAGTTGTGTGCATGTGTACAAGTACATAGAGAAATGCCTTCCATTTTTTTGTGATATTCTTACTTGGTACTAGTCTCCAGCACCTGGCCTATGGTAGGTGGGCTTGGAGTAGTCATGGCATGGGACCCAAGGGATGGTTTATAACAACATTGAAATCTATTATTATTATTATTATTTATACTTCTATTAGTTTATCTTAAACTAGAAAATGATTTTATAATATACTTTTTGTTGGTTAATCCCATAACATAGAATATATTACATTCTTTAAAACTTTTATACCAAAAGGTTTTAAAATGTTTCTAATTGGGAGATTACTCGCTATTTAATTTAAAGAGAGTCTATTAGGATACAATAAGTGATGTGGAATAATTCTCTTGATTTATAATTTATTCCCCCATCAAAATCAAAATTATAATTTTTAAAATAGTTCTTTAATACTATTTTTTTAGAATGATAGAGAAATCTGTTGATTAAAGTTTTTTATTTCTCAATTATGCATTATTGACAACATAAATTTTATTACAATATTAATGAATAATTTCATTCATTATATAAGTATAATAAAATCTTTAGAATTACATTCAATTATGGAATAAATTTTTATTTATTTGATTACGTGATTCTTGAATGATTATTCATTATTTATCAATAATTACCATTTTATAAAAATCCTAATTTTATTTATAACAATGATTATTATTAAACTAATTAATGTAGTGAGATTAGTTATAAAAAATTTATTTATTCTTAAAATTTATAATTCCATGATGAACTCTAAGAAAATAAAATCTATAGTAGGGGATGACATCAATTAAACCATATGACAAAATAAAGTTAATACATATAGATAAAAAAGATAATAAATTTATATTTTTTGATACTACTGCCTTCAAAGAAAAATACAATAAATAAAAATATTCATTAATTTAATATCATAAGATATTATTTTCATATAATACTTCAAGGACAACAAGTTTCATAAATATCAAAATAATATATCTTTTGTACATAAATAATATAAATTAGAATAATTTCATTTATATTTATTTTAAAAATAATTGTACTCTTTTTATATTAATTTTTATCTAACAACTTTTGGTTGTTATACTATTATAATTTTTTCCACTATAAGCAAATAAGTATTAATAATTATCAAAAAATATTATATTCGCCCAAAAAATGATAGATACCTTTATGTTCACATTAAACTCAGATAATGGAATATAATATTTTTAAAAAATATTCACATTTACATTATGTAATGAAATAAAATTATTTGATTAATGTTTATGGTGCGTTATTGTCCAATAAAGTCAATATGTAATTCACTATTGTCATCCACTTCAAGGGATGTTCTAATCCATTTGTTCAATAATTACTTATTGATAATAATAAACTAAAATTATTATGATTATGTGATAGTCCACGAATTTTTGATTTCTTTAATATATTTTATATATAGGATTCAAAAAAATTTAACGAATATTAATATGTTATATTCATTTTGAAATGTATCATCAAAAAAATTTCATGGTTTAATATTCATAATATATATATATAAAAATATATATATAAACATGATCATATCATGAGAAATAATAATAAAATAATTTTTCCCATCATTCCAATTGTTAGAATGCAATTTATTTCTTTATCATTGAAAATGATGAAAAATAACAAGTCTTTCAATGGAGAAGGTCACTCATGGGTTACATCAAACGTAGTAAGTCATTTGGATTGCTGCGTGAGAAGTGGAATGTTAAATGAGGTATCTAGAGAATGTGGGATGTACCTATTCATGATGGAAATATATCATGTGGCCGTTATGGTGATAGACTCACCACTAAGTTCATTATATAAAAGATGATAACATTTTTAACATGTTATAAAAATAAATCAATTTAACTGATTCATTAAAGGTGTATTTTGTAATTAGAAGTAATGTATCGATCATAGATGTAGTGTAAAATAAATGGAAAATGTGTATAAGAGCTATACAATATACAATGTGTTTAATATTGGAAAAAGAGATAAAAAGGATGTATAGTACTAAAAGTACCTACATTCCATTAATTTATTGAATTATATATAGGAATCATAAAAATATTATCAATGGATAATAACGATGGATATTATCAAATAAATACCCAATGTATTGGGTTATCGACATGAGATAGGTAATACAATATTAATGTTGTTGGAAATTACTACCCATGGGAATGGAGCTAATAAGAATAACACCCATTTCTGTTATGACAATCATTAATTATTATATTATTTCATTACATGTTTTTTGCTATCAAATATTGTTATACTTTTATATGATTCATGATGTTTATGAATATTGAATTATAAATATCTGCATAATAATATTTATTATTCTTAAATTACCAGATAAAATGGATTAAAAATGGATGAATCTTAACAGAAATTTGAAATAATATTAGGATGAGGTCAAATTTGTAAGATTTAATTAGTTTTGTAAGATATAATTCAACATAAAAAATATATAATTTTGTTTCCTTCTTTATATAACTATTACTCAACATAACGTGATAAAAAAATATTAGAATAGCATTAAATTTTCAATACAGTTGATATGAGTTGTAAATGTTATACTAAACAAAGGAAAAAATTAAGAGTATTTAGCATCAGAAATAATAGTGTGAGTAGAAGATCCCCACAATTTAGTGAAAGCATATACAATGACACATAATATATTAATAAAATGAAAATAATAGTTAAAGATAAAATTTAAGAATATCTTATATTATTCAAGATGCTTAATAAATTTGAAAATATACTGTGATATGATGTTTGTAAAAAATTTATAATGTTATCAACTATTCTAAAAATATAAAATGTGAGGGTAACCAGTGCATGGAGTACTAAAAGATTTAAATAAATTACCTAATCTTTATGAATGATATGACACAACATTAGAATAAGGTTTATTATTAAAAATATAAATCTATATAGTTGTTATTTTCTACATGTATAAGATATAATAATAGAAAATCATGTCTGAATGACATCGTCTTATTTTTCTATGAGTAGAGTTTACTAAAAAATTCATGCGATGTATCTAAATATAAAAAAGATGAATCAAGTTTGTAAAATTTGAATGATTATTTCTAATCATTTGAATGTTTGGATGGCTATGTGGAAGCATGTTGACTGAACATTTGTTAGCATGTTATAATAAAATAATTCGAGATTGAAAACATTGATATCCCACAAATTCATCTTAATATATGAGAATTGATAAAAAAACATCTTTAATTTTGAAGGGAAACAACAAAATATGTTTTAGTCTTTATTTATGAATGACATGAATCATTACAGTGTAGAATGTCACACTCAATGTATATGAAAAATAGTGCTAGTAAATTGTAAACTACTATGATAGTCTTAAATGAAGTACAACTCCATTGTGCTCCCTATTCTAATTTTAGTAATAAAACAACCTAGTAATTATATTTTAATATATTTAAAACTATTAATTTAACATTTGAATATAATTTTAGAGATAATTCTTGCATTTTATAATTCTTACAATAAATAACTTTTCCATGTTTAGAGTCATATTTTTTTTATGACAAATGGATTTCCAGCATATATCAATTTTTCCGGGTGAAATATAAAGGGAGTGTTTGGTAATCGAATATGTGAATATGGCACAGACATAGTTACATTAAAAAACATCATAAAGACTATATATCATGGAAATTTTTGATTTTTTACCTTGTCAACATCAAATTTGATGATGGATAAATGCATTATATTAGATCTTATAAGATGTTTTGTCACCTTCTCTATTAACATGTGATAAAAAAATTAAAATGTATATTATATTGTCAATACTTTTGGTAAACCTCTCTATATAACCCTTAAAATAGTAGATTGAAAAGAGGTTATATTTTCTTTTAATTACCTTATATAATGTTTTTTAATGTCATATATTTTATGGGAATCATGTATATTGAGAATAGTGTATGCGATACTATTAAAAGAATGTTACTAAATTCACAAGGAAATAGAAAATTTAAAAATAAGGGAATATTTTTTATCGATGGAGTGTAAAATACACTATTTTATTCCAATGGTAACTCAATAATATTCTAGAGTAAATATATTTAAATTTCCAAACATTATTTATAGAATAAAAATCTTAGTGGGGAATTAAAAATATATATATATATATTATTCCTCAATTACATGATGTTTATGGATTTAAAATCAAATGATTGTCAAATTCTTATATAATATTTAATCACTATCACTATATATATACTAAATAATTCCATAATTTTTTTGTGCACAATCTCAAACTATAGGAAAAATAGCCTTTTCTGATAGGCTATTTGTGGCAGGATTAAATCCCGTCACAAATAGTCCCTCCCAGAGGTTATTTGCGACGAGATTTGGGGCTCTATGGAAAAACGTAATGTGCAGTTAGGTGTGCTCTGCGCGCCAAAGCGCCGGAAGGTTTTTTGCGACGGGGAGATTCTTCCATCGCAAATAGTGTGTCGGTCGGAGGGAATTTGCGATGGGACCCATCACAAATTCCGGGAGCGGTAAATGGTTTTTTGCAACGGGATGTTGTCTCGTCACAAAAAGTGTGTCGACATGAAACTTTTTGTGATGGGTCCCGTCACAAATAACCTTTTAACTACCGACGTTAATTAATGCCGCCGAAGGTATTTGAGACAGGTCCCGTCACAAATAATTTTGTCGCAACTAATCTAACCTATATATACCCCCTTCTGTTTTCTTTCTCTTCCCCTCAATTTTCACTTCTTCTCTCTTTATAAATTCTATTTTTAGAGTGAAAATTTCTCTCAGTTAGTTTTTTTACGAAGAAGTTGTGAAGTTGTCTACATCAGTAGGAGATCAAGTTTAAAGGTATTTATATTTTATTTAATTTAGTATTTATTTATTTTTTTATGTTAATTTTAACTATTAATGATTAGTTGTAATTAAATTAGATTTAATTTGTTTTGTTATAAGTTTTTATTTGTAATGATAAATTGAGATTATTAGTACTAATTCTTAATAATTAACAATAATTAATAATTAGGAATAATTAATAATTATTAACGACGATTAGTGTTGTATATAAATAATCAGTGGTAATTAGTAATTAGTAGTTGTAAATTGTTGTTATTAATATCAATAAACGCCAATTAGTAATAATTATTGGTAATTAGTAATAATTACAGGTAATTAGTAATAATTTAGGGTAATTAGTAAAAATTAGGACAAAATAGTAATAAATAGGAATAATTAGTAATAATTAGTAATAAATAGAAATAATTAATAATAAATAGGAATAATTATTAATAAATATCAATAATTAATAATAAATAAGAATAATTAGGAATAATTAGTAATAAATAAAAATAATTAGTGAAAAATAGCAATAATTGGAAATAAATAGGATTAATTGGTAATAAACAGGATTAATTGGCAATAAATATGAATAATTCATAATAAATAGGATTAATTCGTAATAAATAGGAATAATTAGTAATAAATAGGAATAATTAGTAATAAATATGAATAATTAGTAATAAATAGGAATAATTAGTAATAAATACGAATAATTAGTAATAAATAGGAATAATTAGTATTAAATAGTAATAAATAGTAACAAATAGTAATAAATATTAATAAATAGTAATAAATAGTAATAAAGAGTAATAAATAGTAATAAATAGTAATAAATAGTAATAAATAGTAATAAATAGTAATAAATAGTAATAAATAGTAATAATTAGTAATAATTAGTAATAATTAGTAATAAATACTAATAAATAGTAATAAATAGTAATAAATCATAATAATTAGTAATAAATACTAATAATTAGTAATAATTAGTAATAAATAGTAATAAATAGTAATAAATAGTAATCATTAGTAATGATTAGTAATAATTAGTAATAATTAGTAATAATTAGTAATAAATAGTAATAAATATTAATAAATAGTAATAAATAGTAATAAATAGTAATAAATAGTAATAAATAGTAATAAAGAGTAATAAATAGTAATAAATAGTAATAAATAGGAATAAATAGTAATAAATAGTAATAAATAGTAATAAATATTAATAATTAGTAATAAATAGTAATAAATAGTAATAAATAGTAATAATTAGTAATAAATAGTAATAATTAGTAACAAATAGTAATAAATTGTAATAATTAGTACTAATTAATAATAATTAGTAATAATTAGTAATATTTAGTTATAATTAGTAATAATTAGTAATAAATTAGAAATAAATTAGTAATAATTAGTAATAAATTAATAATAATTAGTAATAATTAGTAATAATTAGTAATAAATAGTAATAAATGGTAATAATTTGTAATAATTAGTAATAATTACTAATAATTAGTAATAATTTGTAATAATTAGTAATAATTAGTTAGAATTAGAAAAAAATAGTAAGAATTAGTAATAATTAGTAAGATTTATCAAGAATTAGTAAGAATTAATAAGAATTAGTAAGAATTAGTAAGAATTAGTAGGAATTAGTAAAAATTAAGAAGAAAATCAACTGTAATAAATTGTAATAACTTGTAATAACTTGGCACAATTTCTAAAGGATTGGTGATAATCCTTTTACTCGATGACTCTTCTCCTTTCAACTTTCACTGACTCAAATCATTATGAAAAGTATAATTCTACGTATGCATATCCAATCTCGTATGCACTAGTTTGAATATGAATTTTTAGGACCACATTTTTTATAATGTGTTTAGGGGGTGATAGTTGTAAGAAGATGATCCATCGACGAAAAGGGGGAACTTTTTTCAATGGCTCATTTACTTGCTACTTTCTCACACTAAAATCACAATGAAGAATCTCCTCAGAGGTATGCATAACCATTATTTTATGCACGAAAATGAATATCTGCACGTCCGAGTAGATTCTTCATTGTGATTTTTGTATGAGAATGTTTCAAGTAAAAGAGCTGTCAGATAAAAGAGTAGTCGTCAATGCACTGGAAATTGTGTCGCTCGTAAGTAATTGTAATTATTAAGAATTAGTTGTAATTATTTATCATTGTTTTTTAGATAGTGTTTTTATAATTTCAAGTTATTCAAAAATAGTAATTATTTTAATTTTTATAGAAAAATATGGAATAAGGAAGTCAACAACAATCATTATTAGATGATTATGCTTGGATAAATCAGTATAGAAATCCAAACGGTTCAGGTTTAAATCCTGTATATATTGAGGGTGTTGAATATTTCTTCTCATTTGCATCATCAAAACTAGAATATGTTTCAAAAGGCACAATAATTGTTTTACAAATTTTCAGGTGTCTCAACATGCTAATAAAATTGATAGCTGACTGTGTATATTGAGTAACCCACCATCCACAATGGTTAAATCTTATAATGCATATGTATTGAATGGTTTTTGATTTTATACACGTGCATATGGGGAATCAAAAAAACAATGAACAGTAGAGTTTGCTTGAGAGGATCGCATAATAGAGAAACTGAAGTTGACTTTTATGGCATTCTGGGTGAAATTATTGAGCTATGTAATCTAGGATAGAATTACATAATGATGTTTAAATTTTAGTGGTTGGATACTGAGAGAGGATTGTGTATTAATTCGACTCATGAAATCATTGATATTAAATATTAAAGTCTTATTGAAGTAAATAATCCATTTTAACTCGCTCAACAGGAACATAAAATTTATTATGCAATGTACTGTGATACTTAAGAGACTTGAGTGATTGGTAGAGAATAATAAAAATGAAATCTCAGGGAAATCAATTTACTCAAACTGAATGTGGTTCCACTGAAGTTGAAAGAATTGAAATTTTTCAGGAGACAACTCAAAATCTATCTTTTTCACAAAGAGACGTGAATATCGATGATGACACCACACAATTAAGGATCAATGGTGACAAAGATGATAATTTTGTTACAAATGAATTTGAAATGACAATAGATGATGAAACTAAAACTCATTTAGATATCGATGATGCTAAGGAGTAATACGAAGACATTGACATCGTCATATATGAAGATGATGATAAAGGTGAACATTGACACAGTTAAATGATGGTTATAATCGAAACTAATATATATATATACACATATAATAGTTATTTTTACCTATATATTAACAACAATAGTTTTCTGTTTTAGATGGACCTTGATCTATTTCAGGAGTTGTAGGAGGCTAAGCTACCTTTGGATGAGAGGGATTTTGGATCATCTGACCCTCAGCCTACCGGTGGTTTAGGGGGTACATGGAGGGGGCGAGGTCTTACATGACTGATGATTCTTAACCCTATCCCTGAGAGACATCCATTTCTTACCTTCGATCCATGCACACAGAGGTATGGTAACCTGTATTTTTTATTTATCCTTCATTAATGTATTTATATATATTCTAATTGATTGATTATTTATTATTTTTTCATAGTTTTGTGCATGTAGCTGTTGGACAGGGGAGCGCTATCTTGCACAATTATTTTTCTCAGCCATGGATCACATGAGAATAGATTCCCGTTGATGTGCAGCTCGACATGTTCAATCATTGGTTGGTACGTAAATAAATAATATTTATTTTAAAATTAATTTTATTAATAACATTCTATTACAAATTATCTGTTGGGTTTATGGTATCCCATCGATGATAGTATGTGTGATGCTATGCACAAGGCATGAAAGGTGTCTATGCATGACCGTTTCCGTTAGTATTTTGCGCAATTGGAGAAGGATGGCCATTAAGAAAGAAAGAGTGATAGAATTTGATGAGTCGTGTAGAGCCCACCAACCAGAGTACATTTCATCTCTTGTTTGGGATGGAATTTGTTTACACTGGTTGGGTGGTGGATTTCAGAAGACATCTTCAATGGGTCGGCAAAACTGGGGGAGACAGGAGATGAGCATCGAGCTAATAGTCGTACATTCAGTATGCATAGAGAGCATCTAGTAAGTATCTTTTTAAAATATTATATATAACTTTAAATTTAAACAGTTTATTTTTTATTTCTATTGGCAGTCGAGCAACCCGATATTATAGTGTACGACGTTTATCGTGGGATGTATAATGATCCAGTCACTAGAGAGATTAGAGGTGATCGCCAGCATCAGATTGTTGTTAGTATTATAATTTTTTTTTCTGTTTAACAATTAACTGCAAATAATATTTTCACAATTTTAATTTCAAATTGGAATTCAAGGAGTCATATGAGGTTGTGACCTCTCAGACACAGGCTGAGAGTCAGGGTGAGACGACTGATCAGACCAGTGTCCACCATTTCGATGAGGCGACATGGATGCAGGAGACTCAGAATGGATTTGATAAGGGCCGAGTAGTTGGTATCGACTCTCATTTGACTCATAGTACTTATTATGGTACTATTGTGATGTCGGCGTCCAGCTCGAGAGGCGATCGTGGAGAGCCATCATCTTCTGCCTTATAGTATCAGGAGTAGTTGCGAACTCAAACTGAGCTTATAGAGAGTTTGCAGAAGCAGCATGAAGAGATGCATCAACAACAGCAGCAACATGAGGAGGAGATACATCAATGGTAGCAGAATCAGCTGCAACATCACGAGCAGATAGAGTACATGCATCGTCTGACTCATAGTTTAGGGATGGAGTTTCCTCCACTATCTCCTACAGCTCATCCATCTCCTCCAGAAGATGACCCCCTGTGATTTTTTATGTAATTTTTTTTTGAATTTAAGATATTTTTTAAAATGAATGATTTTCTATTTCTTTCTTTTATATTGGTGTGAATATTGCATAATTTTTTTTTATTATTTTATTATTTATCATTAGTATTATATTTTTTAATATTTGTTTATTTTATTAATAACAATAATGACATTTTATGATATTTTATATTTTCTTGTAAATATTGAGAATTTTAATAATCTTTTTTATTTTTTATTAATTTAATATTATTAATATTAAATTTTCATTAATCATAATTTTATTAAATATTTTTTTAGTATTATAATTTTTAATGTTTTTTTATTTTACTAGTAAGAAAAATAATAATAATTGATGATTATTTTATATTTTTTTGAGAATATTGAGAATTTTAATATTTTCGAATATTTTTATTAATTAAAATTTTATTAAATAATTTTTTTACTTTTTTAAGTATTTTATATGGGACCTTTTTCGATGGGATCCCTTCAAAAAATAGTTTAAATATATGTTTTTAAAAAACCTATTTGCGACGGGCCCATCGCAAAAGTTTTTTGTTATATAATGTATATAATCAAAGACTTATTTGCGATAAAGAACTTCCCCATCGCAAATAGTATTTGTGATGAGCCCTTTGCAAAAGGTTTAATGATATATAATGTATATAATCGAAGACTTATTTATGACGGGCCCGTCGCAAAAAATATTATTTACGATGCCATTTTCTACAATGAGCTATTTGCGACAGGGCCCTGTCGCTAAAGCTTATTTGTGACGGGATCCCGTCGCAAATAGCCCGTTGCAAATACCTTTAATTACAGTAGTTTATTTTCTCATTTTTCAAATAAATAGACAATAAAGTTATTTAAATGAGGATGTTTCTAGATATAAAAGAAATAATTAGTGTTATATTATGTAAACTATAGATGTTCTTCCCACTCTCATTATTCGGTGTTATAAGTCCCTTTATGGTTCATTTTGTGGGAGAGATTTGTCCGCATGGTTATAGGTATCTGAGATTGATGTATCATTTTTAATTATATATAAAGCTACTAAAATGGATCATCAAGAAATTAATATGATTGTAATAAACCCTATATCATGTGTTTTCTTTTAAATCTCAAAATTTTAATTTTCATTTAATTTATTTATAATATTTTTTATGTATTCATGTAAATTTATTGGTTTTGATAGATAATCAACTAATTGGATAAGATAAAATATTATAATAACATATGAATTATTTGAGATGGGGGTAAGGTCTTGTCAAGAATAATTAATATATATTTTTATGATTTTTATGGGAAAACCATAGAATGTAAATCCTAATGTGTATTATAGTGGAGTGATTTTAGAAAAAATAGAAAGTGGTTCATTATATATTTTAGGTATATTTTGGTTGGTATAAGTGGCATTGAGTGTTTCAAGTCCCTGTTATTGAAATTAATATAAATTTGGATAGACATGTAAAATGAAAATTTTATTTTCTGAAATACACAATTTGACAACATAGTTATATAACAACTTATCTAAGACCTATGAGTAATGCATGGTTTAATGCATAATTACTTAACTAGGCATTTCCAATGTTTTTTTTCATTCACCAAAATAATTTTTTGGTTTATTTTGGGAATGTTCATGATAAAACTGAGAGGATTGAAGGTTCATTTATCCCAAAAAGGGTCTTGTTACTTTTTTTAAGACCTTCTTATTAATTTATGAATATTCATGAAATCCTTTTGAATATCAATATAACTCACTTTTTTTTGATGAAATTAGTTTATTAAATCTATTTTATTCTATAGAATGACACAATACAAGGTTTTTTTCAATTTATTTTATGTTTAAAAAATCATAGCTTTTATTAATTAAGTTATTATCTGAATCTATATGTCATGGGACTTTGGAGTTTAATGTTTTCCTGGAAAGAGTAAGATTTTATAAGGAAGAGAAGGGTTCCATGATATAGGGATTGGTCTTTTAATGGGATTAATAAAATTTTCTCTATATATTATTCAAAACTCAAGTAGTATGATGGTATAGTTTAAGGCCATATAATAATGCATTGAACCTAGGAGAACAGGGTCTACAATTTTTGACTGATCAAGAAGGAACAATGTCTAGTATAATGTTATATGAAAAGGGAAAATATCATCCATTTTAAGGTCATGTGATAAGGGCTAAGGTTTTTTCATTCAGGGTCATAAAAATAAGACCATTATGGAATATAGTTTAAGTTTATACAACCAGGTCCACTAAGTGAAATATTCCTAGAAATGGTATTAATTGTTCGACTAACACATTAATGAACCTTTTTAGTTAGTACCATCATGTGATATAGGAGAAAGAGTGGGTCTTAAATAAAATGGTAGCGTGTGTAGAACTTCCTACCCATGAATAATGGATACGGGAAGGAAATCATAACCACAAGAACTAGAAAATAGTGGGTGTATCCAAGGAGGGTTACCAGGAAGGAAACCTTAAATGAAAAAATTCCACTATAATAACCATTCAAGAATATAGTTCATAATAAAATGTCCCTAGTACCTCAATATGAGGTATCCTAGTTATCAAATGGATAAATTATTCAAAATACCCTGAGAATACATGACATGAGGATGATCATGTAGTGGTAAATATTTGTTAGGATACATATTTACTATTATAAAGTAAATAAATAAAAATTAGGGCTAGATGAATATCAAAAATTTACTATTATATTAATTATTTTTTTTAGGAACAAAGATAAATGAAGCCCCATTTTTGAATTATATTCATAGGAAAAATTATATCACCAAGTTCAATGAATCCATTTGGTTTAATTAGGTCTCCTTTAATTATTTTTGTGACCTGGGGAGTGTTAAGGCCATGATAACCCTTTGAGGTTTTATAAAATAAGCCTAGGATGAAGGGTGATGGGTTCCAATTCCCATTACTGCACCCACCTAAATTTTTTCCTCACTTTTCTTATTTTACCCATGTTATATTTTAATACCTATGTGAAGTAGAATTTAATGATATTTTTATGTATATGAAACCAAGATGACTGAAACATAACAATTTTCCCTTCCGATCTTTGGGTTTTGAACTCCAAATTATCTTTTGGGGTTCATTGGATCTTGGTATGATATCCTTATTAACTTATATTTCTCTATTGGTGCATACTATTGATTGTGTTTATGTCTATGTATAATTTTGAAATTGAATGGTCTATTTTTAGGAAAAACTACCATGGGTTCCCTACCATTAGTGGGGATTAATTGAAATGTTATTGAAAAGAGGAAACTCACACTAGGATCAAACTAAATCACATGATTTTACTTGAGAAATGCGGGTGTGGTTCCTTGATTTAAATATATAATTGGTAATCTATGGTAAATAATAAGTGTTCACCCCACATTATGTAACATATGACTTCTATATTTAGTAGTTCATGAGATCAACCTTTTCTTATGAGTGAATTCTTTTTTTGAGAATGGTTTACGCTCTATAGTGATCTGGGAACATGTTCAACCATGCAACACATCTTAACTTTAGCATTAATATTCCTTTCAAAACATGGTGAAATAGTTTATAAAAATACCATCACTAAATGAACTCAACAACTGAAATGAGTGTTTCTTTTATTTATACAAAGTATAAAATCAAACCTAATGAGACAATTTATGCACTTGAATATATGATATACCAATAACCTATGTATTTTTTTTAATAAATATTTTTATAGAACCCTGAAAATGATTTTGACATCGAAGGAAGGAATTTATGGATTACAGTTGATCATAGGTTCTCCCCACTAGGTCACCACATTAATATTTATTTAAAGAATCAATATTAATTAATGTGTGATAAATCTTATGATCATTAAAATACCATTTACATTTTTCTAATGGAGTGATATTCACATTCAAATCAAAATCATAACATGTTATCGGAGTAAAGATCATATCTTGGTCTTCATAAAAATGTGTTTGGTACATTTTATTTGTTCATACGCCATGCATTAAAAGAGTCATTTCAAATATGTGGTCATTTCTATAAAAAAAAATCACTTGTTTTGATAGAGTCTCAATGTTTTTTATAATAAAATTGGTTTTATATGGTTTATTATAAGGAAAATAATCTATTTGGATTCAGGTAAGCGTGATCTATCATATGTATTAATATGTTACATTATTATAATTATTATTCTTGGATGTGATTTTTTAACTAATAATGGATAAAAAAATAGATAGGTTAGGATAAATTAATTAGTGAACTGGTAGAGGTCATTCAGGTTAAGATGAAAACTTTTCCAAAATATCATTGAGTCAATGGTGTCCTAATAATGGATTCTATTAATGATCTATATAGTTAAAAGAGGAATTAATTATGAAATTAAAATTTAGGATAACTGACAATAAAAAATAGATAAATATAGATTTGGACATCATATAATAGTTGTCTAAATACTATACAATTTTTAGTGCGATAATAGTTCACCCTGAATATGTTAAATTATTATTTTTATTATTGGACTAATTCAAAATTATTAATGTGTTATGGTGAGATAGTAGGGAAAATGATGTATTTAACCACATGGGTATTTGAATATCGATCATTTGCATTATGAGGTGAACAGATATTAGGTATAATTATTATATACACTTTTGAGGTCAAAGGTAGTCAAACATTGTGTTTTATGGGTGAAAACCCTTTGATATTAATGAGGTATGTGAAAAGTGGAAAGTGGGATTACTCTAGATCTATGGGTATCATGTCGAGTGGGGTTATATTATAGTAGTGGGGATTTGGGTATGTGAGTATCATTGTTAGTGTAGACCTATGGGGTATAAAAGTTATTTATAATGGGGTTGGTTTAAACCAACAGATTCTGAGGGATATATATAATGTATTATGTGTATACTTATGAGGATTGTGTGATTTGGAAAGTAATGTAATTTTATAATAATAATTTATATGATATATTGTTAGTGGGTCAGTGTATATTGGTGAGATATAAGGGATATATTAACTGGGGTTATTATAAGCCAGTGGGGTTAAAAGAATGTATCCAATAAATTTAGTGTATTCTAATGAGTTATAATGGTTACGATCATAGGGTTTGCATAAAAATATGGGATATATGGGATATGAATAGTGGGGTCAATGTGGATTAGTTGGATATCAAGGATATGATCACTAGGGAAAGTAAATTCTACAAGGGTATGGTTTATATGAACAATGGGGATATTGTAGACAAGTAGGGTTTGAGGTATGTTCAACAGGGTCATTATAGTTAGGTAGGGCTGAAGATCTATAGCCAGAGGGGTCTGTATTGGGATATTAGGGAAGATTCAAGATACGGTCCATTTGCATTGATGCATAATGTGGACCATTCGTGATTTCATAGGATGTTACATTAAGGTATGAGTCTCATTATAATATAAAGAGGGGTTATTTCATTAATACATCATCAATGATTTAATCAAGTAAGGTTAAGGGTCTTGGTTTCTTAGCTATAACATGATGATTTGACTTATACATTTTCATTAAGAATATGTTATTTTATCTTATCACATGAATGTATCTAATATAATAAGATATGATCAAGTCCAACTAGTTATATTATAATATATTTTCTTACTCACACCTCAAATGTGAACCATGTAGGGTAAGAACAATTTATAGTTCATAGTGTAGGTAAAATAGATGGATTTATGACAGGTGGTGGTGGCTATTGATGGGAAATTAAGAGTAGGGGATTAACCAAAAATAGAGAAAAACTCCATCAACCATTATAATTTTTTTGTTATGGTTTGTATATATATGATTAATTTAAGGAATTTTATATGGATTTATTCTTCTGCATAATTGTGGGGGAATTTTATATCATGTCACAATGAATATATCAACATTTTCTTTTATTTATCTACATTTTCTATATTTTATTCACTATTTTATTATTGATATATTTTTTATATTATTCTAAAATATTTGTTATAATATCATGGGAATATCCAACCCTTGAAATGTATCAATCCCATACCATTAATCAATAACCTATGGTATATATGAAGGTACAGTTATGGTCATATAGTTCCACTAGGTATGGTTTCAAGGATAAAATTATAGAAAAATTTTATTATAACAAAAATTTTAATTATTTTAAGGTTATAAGGAGATAGTAAACCATATAAAAGGTCAGTTAAGACTTTGATATAAATTTTGGGTTTTTCTTGAAAATATCTCTATAATAAAAGTCCATTTTACTAGGGTGTTATGGGGTATTATTTTGAGAATTTTAAGATATTATATTGGGGATTATATATTTTCTTTCTACTACGTTGGTGAGAGTGCATGAGTTTATGTATTGTATTGGGATTTTAGGATAAAAAGACAAGTATATGATTTTATGTGACTGTGAAATTCCATGTTAAATGAAAATGATTCATATTTATTAAAATATTATTAATAAATTACTTGGATTTATCTCAAAGAAATTGTTGTTTTTTTATTTAATAAATTGCATCATAAAAGATCATATAATCTATTTCAGGAGTATAAGTATTTTCTAAAGAAGCTAATAATGAAATTGGACCATATCTATGATAGGTGTATGGGATTTAATGTTATGTATTGATATACAAGTGATTTCCTAGGTATATGGGGCATATAAATTAGATATGATTAAATATTATGAAGAATATAAAGTACATACTTATGTGATGAGTATGACTATATTTTTTTATTGACACACTCAATTGAGAGGAAATTACCATTGGGTGAGTCCTTGATGGTTGTTTATATGTGAGAGTTTTAGATGTAGCATCCACCAATTTACAAGGGTTATAATGGTCTAAAAATTATAGAAGAATGATTAGATACAATTCATCGTATCTTTTAGAATCTCAATATACATGGGGATATTAAGGTGATATTAGTATAGTTTATGCTTGAGAGATAAAAATGATTATTGTGGGATACCTTGGTCCCAAAAAATAAAAATGGGTGATTGGCATTGGAGAGATTAAAATCATGGTTTTATGATCAATTTTATATAGATATGTTAAATATTTAGATATCCAAAGAGATTATGTAAATTCAATAAGGTATAGGGATATGATGGATTAAAATTCTAAATTTACAAACCTATTAAAGTATATTTTGACTCTAGGTGGGGATCAGTCTATGAAGGATTGATGGTTTCAAATTATATTGAGGTCAATTATATTATTTGAGGTAATATTCTCTGGCCTTACAACCTCTATAGAGTTGGTTAATAAGGTTATGATGGATGACTATGAACTAAATAGAGGTAAACTAGTCCCTTTACCCTTTTTAGCTATAGGATATAACATTGTATCATCTCACATCTTGAAGAGGAAATTTAAGGAGTCACACCAGAGTGATGGGTGAGGGGATGACTAGATTAGAGGATCATTTCCTTGTTAATGAGTTATATCTTCTCCATTATTCATTTAGCATGAAAAGTTTTTTTATAATTAAAAGGACTATATGAATGATTTGATATGGTAATATTTATATAGGAAGATAGAATATTCACAATATATATATAAATAAAAACCTCAATATAATAGTATACCTATGTTACGGTAGTATCATGGTTCTTAGGTACTCTAATGTGGATAACTATAGAACCACAATTTGGGTTTGACTAATAGGTTCAAGGATATATATAGTCAATGATTATATATACCATTATATGGGAGGTTAGGATTTTAGAGTATTTAGGGTAATATAAAATGTTTAGTTCATATGTATGATTCATTACAGGCGGTGAAAGTCAAAAGACTATTCATTGAGAGCATGGACTATGATTTTAGTGGTGTTGTTAACAACTAGTTTGTTTTTCTTATGAGTTCATCATACTAATTTTCTCTCATTTGGTAGATCATTTCGACATCAATGTCATATTCTCATCAGAAGTGATATAATTAGACACTCCTCTATAAAATGAAGTAGATAATACCTAGATATTTCTATCATATGCTATAATAGTGAATGGATATGGGAATTTGTGATACTTATTATTTATTGATGTGGCATATTTTGATATTATCATAAGGAGGTATAAACTATCTTTTATTTAGGTTCATGTGGATTTTTACGGAATAATTGTATCATTTACAACTCTTAGGGGTGATTTTTTTATTTTTTTAGAATGAGATGAGTAATTAGGTTGATTAAGAGTATGAATCTTATAGTAATGATCCATCACATTGTGTGTATAAATTATAATATAGGTATTAGTGGAAGGTAAAAATAAAATTTCCATTTATCCAATTTTATATTAGTTTCTAAAAGTATGTCAAAAATAAATTTTTTGGTCACCTCTATAGTAGAGTTGGTTTTTATAATTCACCTACTAATAATTATAGAGAACATATCCATTTATCTATATCATATGGATCAAGATAAGTTAAATAAGTTTAAGATTCATTTTTTGGATCATTAGGTTGAATGATTTGTATAACAGATTATATCCCTTGGGAAACAACTATATTATTCTTGTAGAATGGTAAAGAGATATTTTAAATGTATATTAATTAAATCTAAATTAGGTAATGATTAAGAATCATTACCTATTACCCGGAATATATAATAAATTTTTTCAACTAATAGTTCTTGATAGTTTTCAAGGATTAATAATAGATATGTGTATTATCAATTTTGTGTAAGAGTTGAGGATATTTTAAAGAATAAATTTTAGTCCCTAAATATGCTATATGAATTTTTCATTTTTTATATTAATGAAACAGCTAATATATTTTATGTTTTTGGATAATGGAATATTACATCCATACATATATTTTTTAATTTTACTGTTTTTCAATTATGTGTTGGTTTACTCTCAATATTATATTGAAGATATAAGGATTGGAGAGATCATTTTGTATGTATTGTGGGAACAAAGGTTTCATTATATGTTATTAAAATTTTCTTTATGTATAAAAAATTAAAATATGTGGACACATGATATATATTGAATAAATATTAGAGGAACTTTAAAAGGTATTTGTTGTGATATTATTATATGTTCCTAAGACAATGATTAATATTTATAATTTCATTTTTCTTATTGAATACAACCAAAGATTTATCTTGGATTTATCTAAGATAGAAGCTAAAATCAGTTCCTTGAAAAGTATATAAGTTTTCTTTATCCTTTTAGTATTTTAATATAGTGATTTTTACCACATGAACATCAGATAAACTTTATTCTTTTATCTATATATTTTATTTTCCAATATATGTGGAAAGAGGCTAGGTTGTGAACTAATATAGTGTTATTAAAAAGTGAAGTATTTGTATTTATAGTTAACAATTATTGAGAATAACTTCACCAAAAATGACCTTGAGTTTGTAATAGTTTTTTCAATCTCTAAATATCTATTGGTGTTATCTTTTGGATATGAGATATTTCTTGTATACAGAAATTTAGTGTCCAATATATATATTCTTACATAATTAATAAGTCATTGTAAAAGGGTTTTGGTCAAGTATATATAATTATTCGACCTTTAGATATTGTACATTTTATATAAAGAAAATATTATACCATATTACGAGATAAAGAAGTATTGTAAGAATATTATTCAAAAGGTGAAAGATAAATTGGCATGTATATTTTTTGAGATACATCTTGATGTGAACAATACACATTTTTATTTACATTTTAAAAAAATGTCACTTTATGGTAAAGCGAAAACTAAAAATGAACCATAATACAAAACAAGGAAAACACATTCCATCCAAGGAACCTATAATAAGATCATATACACCCCAAATAAAAAAACTGAGGGAGCACAATGACCCCAAGAATCCGACCACCGCTTCCCCGCATGCGCCCGCATCACCCTTCACACTGCACCGTAATCCTGCATATTGGTTTTTCATCTGGATTTGAATAATATATACCAATATATTAGGAATTAATACTAGTGTCCAATCATGAATCATGACATAGTAGGGTTTATATCATGGTTATGAACATGTATATAATAATGAAAATAGTTATAGGTTGGTGGGCATATTACAACCATTACAGATTCTTATATCGAAGTGGGATGACATATTGATGTATTTTTTGGATTTTATTACTAAAAAAAGGATTCTATAACATTTTTATATTGTTATTCATTGTTATTATACCTATTAAATTTAAAATTTATGTTCGACTAAGATATTTTAAGAATTTAGTTACATTTTTTAGCTTATTTTAAATATGGGAAAAATCCATTAGTTTAGTGTTATAATTATATTTATGAATAAAACAATCCTAAATATAACATGAAATGATGTTTTTGATGCTCTGTATGTGATAAGAGTCTTAATTTTTCCATGAAGTGTTTGAAAACTACTTGAACTACTGAATAAACACTAAAAAATGTAGACATCACTTGATCCACCAAACAAGGTTAGATCTTGACAAGGTGTTAGAAGGGAAATGTTGTCCTATATAAATTCATGAGGGACTGTCCTCTGAAAATGATACATTGAGCCTAAACCTTAAGGTAAAATTCACCACTAACACACTTTTTATTGACTAAATAGGAAATTATCACACACTTAAAATATTTTAGAATCCAAACCACACAATATCACCACTATAATATTATCTTAAAAGGTAACATATGACGCATAACCTATGCAATGCAATTATTATCGAGAAACTCTATTTTTTATCATCTAAGAGAAATTTTATGATTCATTACCAAGGAATGATTAATAAAAAACCTATAACATTTTACAATTCAATAATTTCATTTTCAATAGCTAATAAATAATTCAACACACAATGCTTTTCAAAGTGTCAACAAACTCTATTTCAACAGCTAATGATTTCTTAATTCCAGACACATCATACACTATGAAGATGTTATTGTTGGACTACATATACGCCATATAGCTTGTTAATTAAATTTATAAGGGATATATATTTGGTCATTTTTTAATAATAAATCCATGTGGAGTACATGTGCCCTAAGGGGACCATCAAAGACTCCATATTCTAATTTCTTAAATAAATTGAGTAATATTTTAACTATAATGACACATGGAGACAATTCCATGATAGAAGAGGTGAATATTATAGTGGAAACTAAAATATATACTATTTTATGGTTAGTTTTCACCATGATATTTTAAAATAACTATATTTGACAGAATACACGACACACAACATTTAGTCCAAACAAATTACAATATACTATTAAAATAATATTATTATTTAATGTAAAAATTATCTCATAGTTTTTGAATTGGTGGGTATGAATTGAAAAAACATAATTATAATATATATATATATATATATAAATTTCATACTAAATAAATTTTTTTTGATTAATAATATATTATAACTTATTTTGTAATACAATATTTATTCAATTCAAAAAATAAAATAAATGAATTTGAAAATTTTAAAAGTGATATGATTTAAATTATTTAATTACTATAACTAATTTTATAGATTTATATTACATATTAGTAAGGTTTTAAGGCACTATAGAAGAATTATAAATTTTCTATTGATGTATTTAATGTCATATTAAATGAATAGTGTTATAAATGAAATTGAAGATATTTTATAAAAATTAATATTTTATTATATGATTTAAAATTTATTCAAATATTATATTAGGAACAATTAATAGGATATGATTTTAAATATATAACATGGTTCATTTTTGGGTTGTTTTTCATTTTATTATAACATCATTAACACTTAATGTATAGAAAACATTAATATTATAGTAATTGTTAGAAGGGTTAACTGAGGGTTAAAACTAAAATATATGGGTGAAAAAATAAATAAATAACTTTTCCAAAATTTATTTTATGAGAATATTTACACTTATAATCATATTAGATTATAATTATATAAAGTTTCACCAATTGGGTCATGAAAAATAGCTTATATTAATTTAATACTTTATGAAATTCAAAATGATCATGCCCCTTCAATTATAAAAGAGTATCCAATCCATCAGTTGTTTAAACCTTATTGAGCCATATATATTGAAAAAAACCTTAAAATTATTCTTCTAAATACCCTTATAAAATTTATATAGGATTTGGTACTTACAAAAGGCCTACCTGAGGCCCGTTAAGAATAGATATTAAAGAAGTTTACTTAAGAAGAGGTAACTGTATTTACCAAGTCCTTCAAGTTAATTTCTTCGTATGCTTAATCTTAATGGTTTGTACTAATACTAAGATAATATATACATTATAATAAATATAATAAGATTCTATTATTATGGGAAAACCATATTATATATTATTTACATCCTATGAAAACAGAAAATATCATGTGTGTGTATGCACAACTTATCATCTCCATATAGCAGTGTAATTATTTTTAAACCACCATTTCAATTGGAAGATTATATATATGTAACAAATGAATATATTTGATATTCATGAAATAAATATACTTATATAATTAAAATATCATATATACCTTCTTATATTCCAATCCATTAGAAAACGATAATGTCGTGCGTGTGTATGTGTGGACTACCACCTCTACGAAGAGATGTGATCCATTTTTCATTTAAGCTTTACATGGATAGTAACAATGTTAAATTTAATTAATATAATATATATATATGACATAATAATTATTCTATAAAATTTAATTATTATTTACCTTTCATTCATTCCATTCATCAAAAAATTAATACGACATTCTGGTGTACAGACGACCTACCATATATGCGAAGGATGTAATTAATATATATATATATATATATATATTATGTATGAATATAAATATCTAATATTAAAAATAATTTATATATATTTCCTGAATAACATTTTTTATATTATGGAACCATATTCAAAGTACAAGGAACAATACTAACAAATCAAATCACACCTGAAAAATAAATTGTTAACACTCGAAATAATGATAATAAGAAAATATTATTAACAAAAGAGACATAAAATTTGGAAAATGTAACATATATTATATTATATATATGAATATGGTTATATTATTTAAATATAAAAATCCAAATTTTTTATACACGAGATTATAACAAACAAAGGGCAAGTCAAAACTGGGTAAGTGATATCGTATCAGTCTCCCCTCCATTAAAACAAATTTAGTAATATTAACATATTTAATTTTATATGGAATATATACTACCACTTTTAGGGATTTAAAAATAATATATATCTATTCATTTTGATTATAGTACAATTAAATTTTAGTCTTTTAAATAGTTACCATATTTTCTCCCAAGTTTTTCTCTCTGTAGAACTTCAATCAAGAAAATAAATGTATAAAAGAGAAACCAATATTATTTCTCTATTCATAGGTTATATTTTTCATCCATGTCCATATTTTCATTTATTTTTTTACCAATTTTTTTTTTTAAAATTATATAATTATTTATCAAAATAAATTTTAACCCATTTTCAAATTTTTTAAAAACTGGTTAAAAATGAATCTTCTTATCATTTTTTGAATGAGGTACTTTTCTTACAAAATTTTGAAAGGAATGTTTTATTTTAGCTTATATGGAATGAATAAAATTCTATACTATCATGAAAATTAAATGATTTCAGGATTCCTTTAAAAATTAAAAATTTTATTTTAAAAGAAAGTTTTTTCCTCAATATTTGGAAAATTTCATCTTTTTAAAAGTAAATTTATAAGTGAAAAAAATATTTTACTTAAAAATATTTCTAATGATATTTTTATTGAAATATTATTCATAAATGAAAAATCCATTTGTTTTATTTATTTAGAACTAAGTATATGTTGTTATGATACCATATTTTGAAACATTAACTTACTTGTGATCATTAGATATTACATTTATATTAAATATCCATATTATTTGTATCATGTATATGATTATTGCCTAAACCATATTCAATTTTTATATACAATTTTATACTTTGACATAATTTTATTAACTGGTGAATTATTTATAAATATACATTCTTTACTCAATGCATATATTTATTGGTAATGATTATTTTTCATGAATTAAATTGATCATTCAATATATGAGGAATTCACTAGACATGTAGTAATGGGTGTGGCCCATAATGATATATCCCATCGATGTATCAATTGGTATCATGATACAAATAATAAAGTTATCATTAAATGGTGATTTGGTGTATTCCTACCCATAGTTTTGAATTATCATGTTATAATGCCTCTATGGTATAGATACCATGATGCATGAGATCATGGCATCCAATATCAAAAATTTCCTTCATTGATAATTAAGTTATTATTATCCATGATATTAATAAATTGATATTATCCTTAATTTAGTTTTTTATCAAGTTATTGATTAAATGAATGTGTTTCCCGTCATTTACCTTACCACATTAATTATTCCTTATTTACTCATGATAACTTCCATTGTACATAACTCTTACTTAGTATATGATCTCACCCTTTTATTTGTTTTATTTTTCTTAGGATATAAAAAAGTATATTATAAATAATATTAATGATAAAATAATTTTTTATGCTATATATTTTATATTTCCAGTATTATATTCAAATCATGAATGTATATGGTTCATCAGTACTAATAAACCATCCATTTTTTGTGATATGATTACTTTTATCTTATTGCAACATAATAATGAAGACCCTAGCTCTTTGTTACTATAGTTGGTGTTTTTACAGCTGGTATCAGAGGAAGTTTAGTAGAAAAAATGTGAACAACATTTGAAATAAACATAACTAAAATGAGAAATATGATAATACCTTAAAGTATTTGAGAAATTTTACCAGTATGTGGATTTTATTTTGCGCCTTTATAATTATGATGGTTATGAGATAACTTAGTGTGTGCCATTATTTAGTGATAAAATCATATAGTGGAAAGGGAATAAATTCCCATAAATAATGTATGGATTGACCTACTAAGAAAACTAATATACAAAGTGTTTTAACTAAGTAGATCATAGATATATTAGGGTTGATGACTCTGGGGATTACAAATAACCATGCTTGTACGGAACAACCTTTAGTTCCATAGCATGATTCAACAATATTGGACAACTTCACAAGACAAAAACCTCCATATTTGAGTGGAACTAATAATACATTGAAATTCGAGCAGTGTATTATATGTATCAAAGAATATTATAATCTTTGAGATGTACTAAAATCGACATGGTTTTTCTATATGTTTATTTTTTAAATGGAGATTTCTATCAATGGTTTTCATTGATCAAGAACACTAAAGAGGCTGAAGAAAGAGATTGCATGGAATAGATGACTTTTAAAGTGATTTTATTTGATAAATACTTCATTTAGTAACAATGAGCTGAAATGGAGAGGACGTTACTCAATTTAAAGTATAAGAAATAAAAAAGTGTGGAAGAGTATGTGGATAACTTTACAAGATTATCCTGAAATGCCTCAAATATATACACAATCTAGAATGTATGATTGACTATTTATTTGATGGTATTGATCCTAGTCTTCGAAGGGAATTCATTTATCAAACATTTTCATCTTATGATGATATAATATAAAGTTCCATTAAAAATTAGTATCAATCTTCTAGATTCTGTCAAGAGAAGTAGTGACCACATGAGTACCAAAAAAAGGGAACACATCAATGAATAAGAATAAAATAATTTTATTATCCCATAAAAATTATCAAATGAAACATTTTATATATTTCTTGAAGGGAATGTGAGTTTACTACCAGTTTGTAGATAATTTTCATATAGATAATGAATTTAAAGAAAATATAGATTTCGATATCATCTAGTTCTTCAGCTTTGAATAGATGAGGCATTATTCAAATCAGTTCCCAAAGTGCTAAGAGAATATTCCACATAAGAAGCCTAGGAGAGATGGTCAAGATTATGGTGTTACTATAGCTGAAGGTAAATGATTAAAGTGCTAGTGTATTTGGATTTAATAATAATATAAATGATACTTTGGTTATATAAATGTCAAATTATATAAGGGATGTGCTACACTAGTATTCATTATGGATTTAAAATTGTTTATTGAATGAAACTGATAACTAAGAAAAGTGATTTAGTGGTAAGTATATATTTTATAGATTACATGAATAGTTGAATGATAACCCTTAATGTGTTCTTAATATTGAGTTCATAATGTTTATTTCAGATATAAAGAATATTGAAATTGAAAAATTAAGTGGAGTAGTATTGGTGACCTCCAAAAATGGTTAATGATTTGATGAAAAAGTAATTTATGATGAAGTTTACTCTATTTTTATATTTATGAGACACATGGAATAAGATAAATTTAATGGTTATTTAGGTTTTTAGTATATGTGACAAATATATTCACATAGTTTGAATGTGACATTATGAAATTCTATTTTTTTTTGTATAAAATTTTGATCAAATATTTGTGTTTTGAATACAGTCAGAAATATTTTAGTGGAATATTAAGGTTAACTACTTTGGAATGGATTAAGTTGATATTTGGATATTATTTTTTGATTTTAACATATGATTTATCATATTGGAAAAACTATGATAAAATTTATGGTTTCAGTAAATATTTAGAGGTTGAAGGAATGACTTATGGATATTATGATTCATTAAAAGTGCATCAATCATTAAAAAATTCTTCTCAAATATTCATTTCCTGGTGTAATAGATGAAGTGGAAATTGATCAATGAACAACCAAAGGATTAGATTATATTTTTGATATGTATAGAAATAAATTAAGTATATTTTCTCAAGTGCTTTATATGGATAGTAAAATAACCCATCTACTTTTGGAAAAGGACCTTGAAATGAAAACATTATATGTTTAATTTTTTGGTTGAGAAATCAACGGCCTTTTAACCCATAATAGATTTAGCGTTTTGTGATGGTAAAATTTTCCAAGAAAATGTTTTCTATCACTATTGATTATTACTTGGGTGTCAATGGTTTCTTCTTTGTCCATATTTTTACTTCCCATTGATGTTCACCTTTTTGGAATCCTAGTTTTGGAATAACCATCATATTTACCTTTCCCTCTTTTAAGAGGAAATTTTATTAACCCTTTTTATGATGTGGGTTTTCCACAATGTAATTTCCAAAGGAAAAAATATTGATTATCAGGAATAATATAAAATTACAAGGATGTAATTTATTTATAAGGGATATTGTAACACCTTGATATTTGAAAAGAACACTATGTTCAATAGGGAACATAATATGCAACACCGATTCTAAACAAACCACAATATACTATTAACTTATTATTATTTTATGTATCAATTATCTATTAACTATTGAATTAGAGGGTATGAATAGTATTAAAATTATTATAAAATATATATAAATAAACATCATAATAAAAATTAATTTATTAAATCTTAATATAAAAGTACTCAATTTTAGTAAGGCTATTTTATGCTTTAGAAATACATTTTATTTAATAATGAATTTAATCGATTTTTGAGAGTATATATTTTTAAAAATTTATAAAAATTATATAAATTTAATTTTATAAAAATGATATAATTTTCTAAATAATCATATAAAAATTATCTTTCGGTGAAATATTTATTTTTTCTCTAATGATTGATTTTTCACTTAATAGTGAAAATCAATGATTTTTATTGAAAACTGTATTTTAATTTGAAATATTTACAAGGTTATATTTTGTTTTATAATATTTTAGGATAAAATTATTTATCTAATATTAATTATAATTAAATTGATTTTATTACAATCAATTTTATGATTTCTTTTTTATAAAAACATTTTTATACTTAAAATGCATTTTTCTAGAAAACTACTATTTATTATGTTTTTCATTTTGTTTTTAAATTAACTAATTCCACTTAAAAATATAGAATCATAAATAATGTAATAAATATTTTTAATTGGGAGGTTCATGTTTTTTAAATAGTCCCATTTTATTTTTATTCATTATGAATAGTTACTATGGTGAAATTTATCCCCTTAGTCGAGAGTAAATCTGGTTAATCTAGGTTAAAACTAAGAGATAAGGTCATAATTATTTAATCCTAATTTTATTTAAGAAAATTAATTAGAACCTTATAACCTAATTCTTTAAGTTTATTTTTTTAATGTAAAAGTTTCCATCAAAATGACCTATATAATATTTAACCCAAAGAATGTTACAAAATTTCGCTCTCTTAGTTTTAAATATCTATTATGTGTTCCGATTGGCACAAAACCAAGTGTTGAATAGATATGTATGGTAATATTGTTCATCATGAAATTATTTTCATGATGGTAATTTATTAATAATTTTTAGTGATTATATAATTAAAATAAATTTTTGGGCAATACTAATACAATACTTATTCAAATAAGAGAAAAATAAAATAAATGAATTTAAAAACATTAAAAGTGATATAATTTCAGTGAGTTAAATTGTACAATGAATTTTTTAGATTTATATTACATATTATAAAAGTTTAAAGAATTAGATTCATGTTATTCCCTTTTATTGATGTATTTAAACTCAAATTATATGACAAGAATTATACAAGTCTTTAATGATATTTTATAATAAATAATATTTTATTAAATGATTAAAAATTAAAAAAATAATATGTTGACAAAAATGAATGTTATATTGTTTTAAAAATCATCCAAAATCTATTTATGGGTCTTTTTTAATTTTATTGTAACATCACTAACACTTAAAGCTTAGAAAACATTAATATTACGATATTTGTCAAAAGGGTTAAAGAGGGGGGATTAAAACTAAAAGATAAGGGTGAAGGAATACCCAAAACTTAATCTAATTTTATTGGATAATATTATTTAGACATATAATCATATTTTATTTCTGTTATACCAATTAAGATCCATTCGGTTATGAAAAATAATTTTTATTAATTTAATACTTTTAGAGATTCTAAGAGGCCCCCTCCCCTCAATTATAAAAGGGAACCCCTTGCTTCACTTATTTAAACCATTTTGAGCCATATATTTCAATTAAAACCTGATAATTAATCTTATAAACATATTTATCAATGTTTTAGAGGTTATTTTACTACTATAATTTCTACCATATCCCCCATAAGAAGCAATCTTAAGTAAGTCTACCGAAGTAGAGGTAATTTTCTTTACCAAGTCATTCAAGATTATTTATTATTCTACTTCCTATTAAAGTGTTGTACACATAATAAGATAATATCTACAGTATCATAAATATAATAAAATTTTATTATGGTTATGGAACAACCATATTCCATATTATTTCAATCCTATAAAAAGCGAAACCATCCCTTGTGCATACATACGACTTACCATCTCCACGTTACGGCGTTATTCATTTTTCATCACCATTTTATTTGTTTGGTTTTAAGTTTGAAACTAATGAATATATATGATATTTTTGAAATAATAATTATTTTTAACTAAAATATCATATATAACTTCATACCTTCCAATCCGTTGGAAGACGATAGCATCGCTCTAGCGTATCTGATGACTACCACCTCCAGGAAGCAATGTGGTTGTTTTTCAATTTACACTTTATAAGGATGGTAATATGGTGAAATTTAATTAATATATATGATAACTATTATATAATAATGATTATGGAAAATTTAATTAGTACATAACTTTATTTTTATCCGTCCATCGAAAAATGAAAACAGTGTCCATGTGTACATATGGTATACCTTCTCAATGAACAGTGTGATTTATTTTTCTATCTCTATCATTAATGGATGAATATATATATATATATATAAATATATAATATATTATAATTATACTTTTAATAACATTATGGATGTTATGAAACCATAATATGAGTTTAAGGACCGAAACTACCAAATCAAAACATACTTGAAAAACAAAACATTTAACACATGAAATAATGAAAATAATATAATATTATTAAAAAAAGTGGTAAAATGTTATAATAGATAATATATGGTATTATAGATTTTAATATTATAATTTTAATTAATTATAATAAATTAAAATTTATTTTACAGGATATTAGATCACCTACAATGAAAGTCAATCATGATGTAAGGGATATCATCTAAATTTCCACTCCACTGAGACATATTTGGAAATATGAACCCATTTACTTTTATATGGTGCATATAATATACATTTAATGTATTTAAAATGAATAAATATTTATTAATTAGGATTTAAATTTATTTCAAGTTTTCACTTTTAAATTGTTTCAATATTTTCTTCCAACTTTTCCTCTCTTTGGAACTTGAATCAAGCAAAGAAATGTTTTAAAGTAAAAATAATATTATTTCTCTTTGGATTTGATATATTTTTCTACCATGTACATATTTTCTATAACAATTTTAATTTTTTTACAATTCTAAAATGATTAATTAAAATACCTTTTTACCCATGTTTTACTTTTTTTAAAAATGGTTAAAAAAGAATATTTCTATTGTTTTCCAAATGAGGTACTTTTCTTACAAAAGTATGAAAATAATGATTAATTTTAACTTATCTTGCATGAAATTAATTTAACACCATTGTAAACATTTAATTTTTTAATATTATATTTCCTGTTTACATGGTTATTTTCAAAGGAAATCATTTCCTTAATATTTGTAATTTTTTTAGTTTTTCAAAAGCATATTTCTATATGGAAAGGATATTTTCCTCAAAAAAAAATTTTATGATATTTTTATGGTAATTTTAGTAGTCAATGAAAAAAAAACTTTATTTTAATTATTCTCTACTATAGATATTTTTTAATGATACCATCCTTTGAATAATTCCCTTACTTGTGATCATTAGATATTATATTTATCTTAAATATCTACATTCTTTGTATGATATATATGATTATTTCATAAATTATATATCATTTATACACATAGTGTTATAATTTTTGTTTATTTGATTAAATGGTGAGTTATTGATAAATCCATATTCATTTCTCAATTCTGATATTTTTTTGATAAGTTATATTGTTCATGAGTTAAATCAATCATTTGATATATGAGGAGTGTATTAGAATTACAATGATGGGTGGGCCCTAGAGTTATGTAGATCCTTTATGCATTGACATTTCACATGATATAAACCAATAAGACAACATTAAATGGGTTTTTGGTGTATGCCTAAACATGGTTTTAAACTATATAGGCACAAGGCTACAATGGTATATATACTATGATGTCGGAAATCATGGCATCCAATATTAATAATTACTTCATTTAGAATTTAGTAATTATTATCTATGAGATCACTGCATTGGTATTATCTATGAATTCATTTTTATAATGTTATTGATTAAATGGAATTTGTTTCTAGTTATTTACCTTTACATATTGATTCTTCTTTATTTACTCCCAGTATCTTCAACTTTATGTAACCCTTACTGAGAATATGATCTCACCCATTTATTTGTTTTCATTTCCCCCAGATTTGAAAAAGGGTACTATGAATAATATTTATGATACAATAATGTTTTTACACTACGTATTTTATATTTCTAATGTGATCTTTAAATCATGTATCTATCTAGTTCTTCAAAGCTAATAAACTATTAGATCCTTCGAGCTATGATTACCTACATCTAGTGCTAATATAATAAAGAAGACACCAGCTTTTGGTGATGGGATTTTGTTAATTTATAGTTAATAATGAAAAAATTCATGTGGAAATGATCCTTTCATAATGAGAGTTTTTATCAAGTTATAATTTAAAAATGGGGCCTAGGGAATGGGTACTTTTATATTTTGGAAGTTTCATAACTCCATACTTTTACTATTATATATATATATATTTCGTTTTCATTCTATATATGTGATATTTATTTTTAATCATCTTAGTCAATTTTAATCTAGTACCATCCACTATGTTAATTTATGGACATATGAACAATTAATATTTCATTAAGTATGGATATCTTCTTCTAACCTTGATTTTATTTTCAATTTAAGTTATAGAAGTGTGTGCTTCAACTATTTGTAGATATTTATTTTCATTCTTCATTTATAATATTCATTTATTATCATAATTTATGAGAACCTTCAATGGTTCCCCTCCATGTACTAACCTTCATAAGTGGGAATGTATAGTGGGAGTGGTCTCATGATCATGTTCTATAATCTAGGGAACTCTACCCTTGGTTAGGCCTAACTAGGGAGATTTTATAATTCCTGATATAGTCAATTGAGTTATAGTAACTTCAACTAGATATATAGATAATGGAAACATATGATCAAAACTACAAAACATGATATGTTGAGTGGTGATTGATATTGTGACCCCCAATTGGCCAAGAAGAGTATGAGGGTAGAATATTTTAAAATAATTATGATAGGAAACTCTAAGAGGATACATTAGGGTTGATTTAATTTCTTTCTAACTCTATAATAAATTTCTTATTTTAAATTACAAAAAAACCACCATTTAATTTTAATTTTTTTCTTTCCTTATAAAATATGAATACAAAAAAGTAAAAATTGTTAGAATATCACATTGAGTTATCATTATGTGTTTTTTTCAAAGAATACTCTAAGGTCACCCCACTTGGATATAATCTTATAATTCCTATAAATCACTATTTAATTATTAGAATCTTTGATAAGTTCCTTTATCAATTACTTAGTCTTTGTTGGTAGGAGAGGAATACTCAAGAGGGGGGTGAATTTAGTTCCTATTAAAAATTTCATTTTAAACGATTTCGATTAAAATCCCCCAATTTAAATAATAAACTAAACTGTAGTGAATTTTTAATATAGTAATGGTTCTGTTAGGATCTCAAGAGATTGATTAGTTCTCAATTAATCTAATCTGAAGATTAGATTGGATTTTGAAACTAACCTACTGGTTTACAATAAATACAAACACTTTATATCTTAACTATCAGATTAAATTTAAAATAGATTTATAGTTAAAGTACTTAGCATCGGAATATTAAAAATATTTTTAACTAAAATAAAAATTAACACCAGTTTTAAACAAGAGGTTCAGTCTCAAGAAGAGACTTAGTCCTCTCAATCCGTTTTATATAAACTATGATCCACACCCTGGATCGAGGTTCTACAACAGTGCACAGACTATCCAGGTCCTCAGACCACTACCACAGTTCTATGTGAGAAAACTAAACAACAACACACAGGCTGTCCAGGTCACACTTGACCTCTACCACTATTCACAGTGGGATACATGATTGTAAGGGAAAGATTGAGTGAGGATTTAGAAATCCCCCAGTTCTGCATAAGAGACAGTGTGTGCTTACAATACAGAACACACACACTGCTCAAAGTGTAAATAAATGAAACAAAATAGATCAAAACAAATAGGGATGAGTTTATAATGATCTATGTGTTTCTAGTGAAGATCTGGACTCCTTGGATTGATCATAATTTGCTCTGAGACCTTCTCTGGTTTTGGCAAAAAGAGTTTCCTTTTTTTCTTTGACATCCTAGTCCATCTTGATCAGCTTGATCAACATGATTTTCTTGAGTTTAGGTGTAGTCATTGAAGCTCTTCACTCCTTGAATGTTCAGGTTTTACAGGTTCATCATGTGTTCTTCCTTATTCTTCTATATATGTATGTCCCCATGTATATCCAAAAACTTGTTTCATATGTGCATTGAAAAAAGATGTTCTCCAGTATCTCTAGGTTCCCTTTTATACTCCTTGAGCTTCGGCAATAAGAATTATTTGTACGAGGTATGGTTCCTAACATTCCCACAACTATCATTAATTAATAGCAGATGCATTAAATTTGTAAAATGTGACCATTGATTATAATAAAAAAAGATAAAGAAATGACACAATGTCAGGTGACTGGTGGCCTCTGTAACGGTAGTTGTATGTAGCGGTAGCTCCTTCTAGCGGTAGCTCCAAGTACCGATGACTATATGTAGCGGTAAATTCCTTTAGTGGTAGCTCTTGGTAGAAGTAGACTTATGTACTAGTGACCCATACCGGTGATCTTGGAATGGTATACTTCATAACAGTAGTTGTCACTCTGTATTGGTCCACTTGTGCATACCGGTGGACTTACTCTATCAGTCACTCAGGTGTAATGGTAACTATCTGCATACCAGTTACCTTTCTGTATTGGTAGCGTATCTGCATATCGGTGACCTTTCTATATCGGTAGCTCATCTGAATACTGGTGGCCTTTATGTATCAGTAACTGTTTGTATGTTTATCAAAACTATCCACGTATTATGGTAGGATAAATCATTACAAAGTAAATGAACATTTGATTAATGAAATGTTCTTGAATGAAAGATATATCATTTGAACATATTCAACAGTATTTATATTTTGAAATTAAGCAGTTAAACATTAACTAATGTATTGAAAAGTTTAATCAATAAACATAATTTGGGGTTATTAAAACACAACTAATTATAATTGAGATTATCAAAACAGGTGATTCCAACAATATCCCCCTTTTGGATAATCAAAAATTATGGCAGGTAATCCAAATGTATCAGACTAAAATACAATTGTTCTTATTTCTCAGTGTGTTCGAACACAGGTAAAATAGAAATTATCAAGTTCAAATGTATCAAAGAAAATTTATTTAAAAAAAATTATTAATATCCATGTCTGACATATGTCCCTCTGTTAATAAATAATCCTACCCCTTTATCATTTCTCCCACTTGGGAAATATTTATCCCCCTTTGGGATTAGAAAAAATAAGGGAGGTACAAGATTAGCATGTAAAGACTACATTAGAGAATAGAAAATATGGGGAATCAAAGTTAAAAGATAAGAGATAAAGTTGTTTATTAAAGGGAAATTAGATAATACAAGTATGTACCAAAGGTAAAAATAACAGTTTAAAAATAAAGGAGAAATAAATTAATTTGGCATCATAGGTAAATACCGAGACAAAGGGAGTGAAAATAGGTATATATTAAGGAGTAAAAAGTACATAGGGATTACAAAAACAGTATACAAGGTACAAATGATCCCTATAAAATTCATCTAGACCCAATCAATCCACTTTCTGAATGTCCACTTTCGATTTTCTTTTGGGATCTGAGGTAGACTCAGGTTGGGTATCTTCAGTTGAAGTCAGGGGTACTCTAGAAATGACCACTACAGGTTGAGAAACTGAAACTATTACTAGCATGTAGTGAGTACTCCTCTGAGTAATCATTAGTGTCAAGATTCTGATTGCTTGAGATGGGGTCATTTGAAAAGTAGAAGCAGTAGAGCCAGATAAAGGTAAAGATGATGGTACAATCACTGGATGAGCATCAACATGAAAAAAGGGCAACAAGAGATTTCTGAAATCCATGATAATTACTCCTCCTCTCTCCATAGTAGAAATGAAGTCATCCTTGTTTTCCAGGAATTTTTCCAAAGTTGGAGTCAGCTGCTTGAGCTTACTCACTTTCTCTCTGAAGGCTTGAGTCACAGGAGGTAATTTCCAATTTTCTATCAAAAGTTTTAAGTGATTGTTCAAATGAGTTTTTGTGTAGATCCTTTGGAAATAGTAATCCACCTTTAACTTTACTTCTTTCTGAGAAGCAGTGGCCTCCCTCATAAAATCCTGAACAATTTTTCTTATATCCCTAGTGGTAGTAACCACTTGGGTCAAGGAAACAGAGTCTACAGAGCAACTATTGGAAGACTATCCAAGCTCTTCTCTCATCATAGATCTAATATGATCAACATATAAAGAATTCATGGGAGCACTCAGAGGCGCAATAGTAAAAGATACTATTCCCTTAAAATATTTAGTCAGCCCACTAATGATATTTTTCACAATAAGGTCCTGGGTGCTGAAATGTTGTTTCATAGAATTCTTAAATTTCTCAAAAACTGATATCATCTAGCCAACTACACTTTTCACAAATGTCAAATCATTTTCTGCTTGAGATTTAGAACTCATATAAGACTCCATAGAGACAAATTATATCTTTAGAGATTTAACATCCTCTGCCAAGCTTGAAACTTGACTTTTGGTAGGTCTTGACTTCATCCAAAATACTAGATACATATTCAGTCATAATAGACTGAATGGATGATATTAAAGAGGTTTCCATTCTTCTCATTTCATCCACAAAAAAGGTCTTGAGATTGGACATCAACTGGTCTAGATCATCTTTTCTTACTAATTCCTTAGGTAATGTCTCAGAAAGGATATTAAAACTTACATGTGGTCTTCTGATGGGTGTCGCATCTTCTAAATCAGGATAGTCCAACCCAAAAACTACAAAACTTGGGTCTTCTACCCAGTCTTCAATCTCATGAGCTACTGATATAGTACCATGTCTGGTGTGATGCTCCCCCTCAATTTTTTCATTCTCCTGTATATTTACATCAATAGCAACCTCATTAGGCAAGTCTTCCTCAGAAGAATCATCCACAACCATCTCCATTTCAACAACAAAGAGGATCATCAGGGATAGGTGTAGGTTCTATCATCTCAACCAATACCGCCTCTACAAGCATAACAGAACTCCCAATTTCTAAACTCAAACCCAAAGTACTCTCATCTCACATTTCAGAATCAGATTCTCTTCTGGGTAAAGTAGCTGGAGGACTAGCCTCTCTATAAGAAATACTCTGAAGTGTAGGGCTAGGAGGCAGGTCAGGGTCTCCTCCTTCTTCTACTAAAGGATCTTCTTCCTCATCATCAACAACATCCTCAACATCACTATAAGAAGGTTCATCTTTATCTGGTCCTAGACCTGGATCCTTCTCATCCTTAGTCCTATAAGGATGGTCCATAGGATTAAATTTATCAAACAATTTTCCATCATCATTCACCCATTGTTTCTTCCAAGGGTTCCGGATTACTTTTATATACTTGCAGATAGTCTTAGTAATGAAGAAATTGTCTTTAACAACAACATTTTCATCCCCAGATTGAGAAATACCTTTTAATTTTAACATAATGGAAATCAGCTTATCAAAGAACAAAGTATTTGCCTTTGATTTAGGTTTGGTCATATCATTTATCTGAATAATCCATAATCTGCATCGATTGACCTTCAATCCATGTCTAATCAAGTACATCAAATATATATCCTGGGACTAATCATATGTTGAATGAACTTAAATAACAATCTGTTTTTTCCTTCCATTTCAGCAGCAATCACTTTTCTAGGTGTTCCATCTCCAGAGAGCTCTTCCAAAGCAGCTTCATACTCAAAAATGTCATTAGTGGGAGGTACTGACTTTGAGAAATATCCAAACTCACCCTCTAGTGGAACTTTCAAGAACTCTGCCCATTCAATGGAATAAAAAGATAACTTCTTATCATTTACCACAGAAATCATCCTATTCTCATCTTCATTCATTTCAAATCTAAAAAACTCATAAAATTCCTAAACTAGTTTCGGGTAATAAGGCCCATTGTTGTTTGCAAAGTAATCTATCCATCCTTGATCTTCTAAAATCCCCAAAATCAGATACTTACTTAACATCAACCACTTAACACAAAGATATTTCTTAATAACTATTTCCCTATTTGATAAATGCAGATTCTATGACTTTATCTTCTCTTTACTAGTACCACTACTACTTCATATGGCTCCAGAATCGACTTTTTGTCGCTTCGCACTCGGCTCATTACCTTAATCAATTATCGTTCGCTTTACTCGGGCCATTTCTAAATAGATAAACTTAGGGACCATATGATTTTAGAGGTTTGGGTAGGTGATATCTTGGAAGGGTAGATTTCACGGTGGATTTAATGTGATTTAGACTCGACTTATATCATTTCGGAATCGAAACATAAAAAAATATATACATTAAATTGATAAAGCATCTCGGCTTAAAGCACCGAAATTTAAAATAGTGTGATATATTGGTAACCGTTCTACTGGTGAGGATTATAATAGTAAGCACTACCGGAGAGGTATCCTAATGGTGAGGTTTCTATAACGGTCATGTTTGTCTAATGGTGAGGTTTGTCTAACGGTGAGGTGTATCTAACGGTGAGGTTTTTCTAACGGTGAGGTTTATCTAATGGTGAGGTTTATCTAATGGTGAGGTTTAAGGGTATTTTATATTTCTTAATTCAAGTCTAATGTAACTTAATCTCTCTGAATTTAAAGGCTTTGTAAATATATCAGCTAGTTGACGTTCAATGCCAATAAAGTCAAGAGTAATATCACCCTTTTGATAGTGATCTCTTAAAAAGTGGTGCCTTACATCAATGTGCTTAGTTATATGGTGAGATACATGGTTCTTAGATATATTTATTGCACTAGTGTTATCAAAATTAATAGAAACATGTCTAAAATTATATCCATAGTCCAACAAAGTGTGTTTGATCCACAGAATCTGTGCATAGCAACTACCAGCAGCTATATATTCTACTTTAGCAGTAGACAATGAAATTGAATTTTATTTCTTATTAAACCAAGATACTAAGGATTTTCCCAATAAATGACACGTTCTAGATGTGCCTTTTCTATCTAACTTGCAACCAACTAATTCAGCATCTGAATAACTTATTAAATCAAAAGATTGTCCTTTTGGGTAATATAAACCTAAATTAGTAGTATGTTTAAGATATTTAAAAATCCTTTTTACAGCAAGTAAGTGTGGTGCTTTTGGATTAGCTTGAAATCATGCACACATACATACACTACACATAATATTAGGTCGACCAGCAGTAAGGTAAAGTAAGCTTCTAATCAAACTTCTATAATTAGTCTGATCTACTCTTTTACCAGATTCATCAATATCCAACTTTCAAGTGGTACTCATAGTTGTATCACTTCCCTTATTACTATCCAACCCAAAACATTTTAATAAATCCTTTGTGTATTTAAATTGATTTAGAATAATACCATCCCTATTTTGAAAAAATTGAAATCCAAGAATGTATTTGAGTTCTCCCATTAAGCTCATTTCAAATTCATTTTGCATAATCATTGAAAAATTAGTACATAAAGAATTTTTAGAAGATCCAAAAATAATATCATCAACATATATTTGTACTATCAAAACATATTTGGAAATATTTTTGATAAAAAGAGTGGGATTATAAATTCTTTTAGTAAAACCTTTTGAAATAAGAAAATTAGTAAATCTATCATACCAAGCTCTTGGAGCTTGTTTTAAAGCACATAATTCTTTAGAATGTTTAAAAACATGATTTTGAAAATGGGGATTTTTAAATCTAGGTGGTTGTTCAACAAAAACATCTTCAATTATATAACCATTTATAAAAGCACTTTTAACATTCATTTGATATAACGTGAAATTCATATGAGATGCATAAAAAAGTAAGATCTTAATGGATTCTAATCTAGCTAAGGGTGCAAAAGTTTCCTCATAATCAATTCCTTATTCTTGAATGTAACCTTGGGCAACTTACCTAGCTTTGTTTGTAATGATGTTTCTAGATTCATAAACCTTATTTCTAAACACCCATTTTGTGCCTATGGTCAAAGTGTCTTAGGCATTTCTACTAATTCCCAGACATTATTTCTTTCAAATTGATTTAACTCTTGTTTCATATCCATTACCCAAAATTCATCATTGATAGATTCATTGATATTTTTAGGTTCTGACTATGAAAGAAACACTTGATGTTCAACCTGGTTTCTTAGAGAAGCTCTAGTCAGTGTTCGTCTATCAAGATTCCATACAACAACATCTAAAGGACAATTATTTAGAATCCTAGTTGATCTAGTAAAGGTAGGACTAGTAATTTCAGGTTCTTCTCTACGTTCGGGTTCACCAGTAGTAGATTCTAAAATATTTCCAGAACTGGTTTTCTTTCCAACAGGTTCACTAATTTTATCATTAAGGTTCAGAACAGAAAAATCTTCTTTCATGATTTTCAAGAGAAGGTTTAGGTTCATGTGGATCAGTTTCATAAAATTTTATGTGAACAGATTCTTCGACACATTTGGTTATTTTATTAAAAAATATATATTCTTTTCTATTTAAAGAACAACCAAGAAAAATTCCTTCATCACTTTTTGATGAAACTCTATCCATATTATCTTTAGTATTCATAATAAAAACATTACAACCAAAAACTTTAAAATAACTAACTTTAGGTTTTCTATTATTCTATAATTTATAAGGGGTATTCTTAAGTATAGGTCTAATCAGAACACTATTTATAATGTAACAAGCTATATTTATAGCTTCAGCCCAAAAATAAATAGGTAAATCATATTCATTGATCATAGTTCTTGCAATTTCTTGAAGACTTCTATTTCTTCTTTCTACTACACCGTTCTGCTGAGGTGTCCTAGGGGCAGATAAGTTGTGATTTTATCCATTGTGTGAGTAGTATGATTCAAATTCATGATTTTCAGACTCATGAAGATGATCACTTCTCAAGGGTTTAATCATAAGTCCACTACGGTTTTATACAGACTTGGAGTATTTAATAACGTAAGGGCAAGCTTCACTTTTGTGAGCTAGAAAATATACCCAAGTATATCTAGAAAAGTCATCTAAAAGGATATAGACATAGTGCTTCCCATTTAAACTAGAAACTCTATATGGTTCAAAAAAATCCATGTGAACCAACTCAAGAGGATGATATGTTGAAACTTCTTTCTTTGATTTAAAAGAAATATTATGTTGCTTTCCCTTTTGACAAGGATTAAAAAAAAAATCATTTGGGAATTCAAGTTTAAATAGGTCTCTAACTAAGTTCTTCCTAGTTATTTTTCTAAGTGATTGTATATTTCGGTGTCTTAATCTTCTATTCCAAATCCAAGATTCTTTATGAAAATAATTTAAACATGTAATATTTTTCTTAGCTAAAGAATTCAAATCTATGGCATAAAAATTGTCATTTCTTAATGCACTAAATACAAAAAAAAAATTAAAATAAAAAACATTACATGAATCATTTCCAAACATAACATTAAATCCATCATCACACAACTGAGAAATGCTTAATAGATTATACTTCATCCCATCAACAAATAAAACTTTAGAAATTAAAATTGAATCAGTGATACCAATCTGGCCTAAGCTGATGATATTTCCTTTTGAGTTATCCTCAAAGGTGACATATCCTCCATAAACTTTGACTAATCTTTTAAAAAATTAAAAATCTCCTGTCATATGACTTGAACATCCATTTTCTAAGTACCATGTCTTCCTACAAGAACTTTTAAAGCAGGTTTCCTACAACACAATTGTAGATAGAAAATGATTTTGGTACCCAGATTTTCTTGGGTCCAGACAGGTTATCAAGCAGAACTTTTGGTACCCAGATTTGTCTAATGTGTTTCATATAATCAATAGATTTAAAATATTTTAAAAGATAAACTTTTTTTGATCTATAACTATGTGAGTATCTAGTTGAGACATAAGAATTTTGATCACTAGAACTATCAAGATACTATATAGATTTAGGAATAAATCTATTCATTGTAATCTGTCTCTGTCCAGGCTGATAGCCTAAACCAGTAGTATACTTTGGTGCTACTTGTTTTCCTAGAATTTGTGTAAGAGTGTCCTTTCCATTAGTAAATTTTTCTAAATCTTTCCTGAGTTTCTAATTAGAAAATTTGAGTTCAATATTTTCTTTGAGTAGTCAAGCATTCTTTTCCTTTTCTACTTCCAGTGCAGATTTGACAATGCTTGTTAAAGCTTGCTGTTTCTTTAAGGTTTTATACTTGTTTTTCAGCTCATTGCAGGTATCCTCTATAATGTTACAATATTCAAATAATTCTTAACTAGACATGTTTTCATAATCAGAATCAGAATATTCTCCAGAATAATAAGAGTTTAAAGCAGGAGTATCAAGTGTTACCTAAGATGTGTTTTTTAGGAAACACATATTAGATTTTTGAGAATTTTCAACCTGAGTGGAATATGAATCACTTGAAATATCTTTTAATGAACTCCAGGTTTCTTTCATATCTTTCTTATATTTATTGTCATTATACTCATATTTCTTCTTGTACTTTAACTTCAGACAGTCATCTTTCAGATGTTATTTTCTCTTGCATTCGTAGCAGACCATTTCATCACTTTTATCAGTCCTTTTTCCAATCCTTATTCCAATGGAATTTATTGTTATATTTTACCTTGTAATTGGATTTTTTGTAAAACTTCTTTTTCCTATAAAACTTCTTAAATCGTCTGGCTATCTGAGCCATTTCAGCGTCACTGTCAGATGCACTATCTTCACTACTTCAACTATCACTTGTAGCTTGAATTTTATCTTTGTCCTTGATTTTTGAAGTAGAGGTCTTGAAGGCTACTAATTTCTTTCTTGGTTTATCATCTTATTATTTTTTTACCTTTAGATATTCTTCATACATCATCAACTTACCAATTAACTCTTTAACAGGTAGTGAACATTTTTCACATGATTCTCTCATTGAAACTGATGTGCCTCTCCATCTTTCTGGTAGAAATCTTAGTATTCTCAAGATTTTCTCTTTTACTGGAACAAGTTTTCCTAGTGAGATCATTGTATTGACTATCTCATTAAACCTGAGATACATATCAGAAATAGATTCATCAGATTTCATTTTAAAATTATCGTATTTAATATTGTAAGTGTTTAATCTCATCTCGTTTACACTGGTTGTTCCTTCATGAGAAACAGCCAATGTAACAGCCCGAGATTTTATGAAAAAAATATTCTTTTTAATTTTATTAATGTCTTGTGTTGTACGCTACACCAAAAGGAGCTTGCACAACACACATACTTGACTTGCCTTGCATTACACGCAATCGCGACCTTCCTCGATAGCGTGTGTAATACGCAATACTGAGTTTCATTAAACAACGATATTCTATTAAAATATTATTAAAACTAGCCGTTATGAATAGTAATAACCACTTTTTAAAATTCTATAAATCTTATTTTTTAAAATGAACTTCATTTTTTGATTCGGAATATCGAAATTAGCTTAGGTTGAAATTTTGGTGATTTTCGGATAACTTTCATATTTTGATGAATAGTGAAAATTACTAAATTATAATTAAAAACAACTTTTTTAATCGAAATAGTTGATAGTGATAAATCATTAATTTGAGTGGTTTTAAAGTATATTTAGAATATATTTTTACAATTTAATACAATGTTGGTCATTGGATGTAATTTCACATTTAAACTAGACATAAACAAGTGTCAATCTTTTGATAGATATTGTTTCTTAAAAAACACGCTATTTGTTTTAACAGCGGGATTTAATTATAAAATTAATTAATGCAACTTTTATGTTATGAATTTGGTAAAATAGACTTCATTTTTGAATTCAGAATATGAAATATAGCTTGGGATGAAATTTTGGCATTGTTCTGAAAAACATCAATCTTTGATGAATAGTGAAACTACTAAGTGGTAGGTTAAAAACTGAATTTTGCATAAAACTTAATTTTACCGCTTCTGTGAATGGAATTTCGAAAATCCGAGAGACACGGTTAATATCAAGGACTAAAATGTGGTTCAATGAGATGAAAATAATTTTTTTGGTGAATAGTAACTTTTTACTTTTTTTTACCACGGTTAATAGTAAATAGGGTAACTAAGGGTAAATATGATATTAATATTACCCTAACACATGTCCTAATTCTATTGGACAAGTGTAATTCGACCAAAAACAAACTTAGGAATAAAATATGACCATTTAGGCCCACTTGGATTAGATTAGGACATTTATTATTAATTTATTTAAAGAAGGGTTAAAATAGTTAAAATCAAAGTTTAATAAGTAAATCATTTTTAATATGGGGTTATACATAAGATAAATTCGACTATAAATATTCATTAGAAATATAAAAAGATTTCCTACATAATGGTATTTTATTTGTAATTTTTATACTTTAAATAATTTAATTTATTTATGACACAATGATGATGCAGTAATTATCTTATTAATGAAATATTGACATAATTGATGTTATAAACACCAAAATAAATTTAATTTGAGACTTTTTATGAATTCCACTAATTTTCTCGGTTACTATGATATATTAATGTTGATTTAATTAACTTTGTTCGAACATTTAATTCTGTTATGACTCTCACAAAAATCATATATCAAATAGTGTCAAAATTGACACAAAATAGTTTTTAAATCAAATATTATATTATTAATTGTTATTTTATTCCTAAAAATCTAAGGTTCGGCCAAATGACTTAGATAAGGATATATATATTAATAATAAACAATTTGGGGTTCGTTTGGCATGATATAGTAAGTGTATTAACCATATAGTAAAAGAAAACAAAAAGACATGGTAAAAGTTAAATTATTAAACTTAGAGTTAAATCTAATTGATAAGGTTAAAATAATATCCTAAACTTGTCTAAATTCTATTGGTTGATAGGATTTCGACCCATCCCCACTTTATCTTCGAAATAAGACCCTTTGGAACCATTATAAACCGATTTTGACTTTAATATAAAATAATATTTTGAGATATTCCTAAGGTGCCCCTCTCCTCCCTTATAAAAGGACACCTCCTCCCCCTCCTCCTCACACCAATTTGAGCACTCAAGCTCGGCCAACCCCTGCCAAAATCTCTTCTCCACTTCCCTAGAAACATCCTAGAGGTTCTGGTCTTCCTCAAAGACCAATTCTAGTGCCCTAAGAGGAGGTCTCAAAGAGGCGCTTCAAAGAAGAGGTAATTACCGTTACCAATTCTTTTATCTTTATTTCTTCTTCCACTTCTTATTAGGTTGTTTCATTATGAAGTAATAACATCAGTATCACTCATATACTGATATGTTTTTATAAGTATGAAACAACCCTATTTCACTATCTATCCATCCTACGGAAAAAGAAATCACCGCGTGTGCGTACGTACGGAATACCGTCTCCACGACGCGATGAGATTCATTCTCCATGTTAACCATTTAAGAATGATTATAATGTATATATAAGAAATAATAATGAAATATATGACATTATAAAGCTACTGGATTTATGTATATATACATATGTATGTCATCTACTTACTTCCATTTCAAGACAATAAGGAAAGTAAAACAGCATTCATGCGTACGTACGGACTACCGTCTCCATGAACGGTGTTTTTCATTTTATTTATCTATCTATTATATATATATATATATATAATTAATATATATGATATATAAATCATATTTTATATTCTGGAAGTAAGTAAATCATGATATAAGTAATAATAATGTCAAGAACAACAAGTCAAAACATCTACGATAAAACGATTTTACCCAAAACGCTTCTTTAACATGGAATTTACAAAAGAACGGGTAATATAATGTCATAAGTGAACATATATGATATCATAACAAGGAATATGATTCTGTAATAAGTCAATGACATTATTTAAATCATTATACAGGATGTTCGGACACTTACAAAGCAAGTCGGACCTAAGGTAAGGGAAATATCACAATCTCATTTTTATCCGAGATTGTTTATTCGTAAGTATTTACTGGGGTGTATTTTATCATCCACATCCATGTTTCATAAAAATGTAATATTATTTCCATCCACCTACAATTGTTTAAAACCATTTTTTTACCCTTCGGTGAGTTTTTAGTAATATGTATGAAAGGAATCTTTTGTCGTACGAGGTACTTTTTGACTTTTCCGACAAAAGTACGAAGAATGTTTTTTTTTAACTTATACGGCACGAACGGATTTATACTGTTTTATAAAGCCTCGTTTTCATGAAGATTCCTCTAAAAGATTTCATGACTATTTTCAATAAAATCTCTTTCTTTTAAAATTGCATGATGTTTTGTGAAAAGAAATTGATTTTGAAGAAGAAAGGATATTTTCCTCAAGAATTCATTTCAAGTGTTTTATCAAAATTATTTTCCATCTAAGATAATAAAGGGTTCTATTTCTATCCATATTTTTACATTGATTTGACTATGTTGTGATGGAATTATGTTTATGAATTCCTTTATCTTATATGAATTGATTTATGATGTCATGTTGTTTAAGAATCCCATTTTTATTACATGGGTTATGAAATGATGTATGATTTATGATTTTGTGGCACACATAAGAAAGGATTCATTATAAGATGGGTGGGACCTATATCTCCCTCCAATGCATTGGGTAAAGATTTTATATCTCATGAGATAGACATGGCTGGAATGGTAGGTTATACCGGTTCAGTGAAACAGGACTGAAACGAGGATTACTCGATTCAAAAAGGGACTTTGTCCACTAAGATAGTCTTGGCAATGAGTCTTGACTAACAAGAAATGATTCTCTATGATTATGTGTGTATGCCACAATGAGTAATGTTTTAAGTTATGATTTCATTTCACTACTATGATTTATTCCATGTTATGAAATTATGCTCTCTTTTGCAGGTTAAGATTTCCAAAAATGTTATGTTCTTATGAAAATTATGTGATTGATATTTCTTTTGTTTACCCTTACTGAGCATTTGAGCTCACCCTTTTATGTTTTCTTTTCCCCAGGATATAAAGAAAGGTTTTAGGTAAAAAAAAAGGGATGACCTTTATGGGAGATATTGAAGAACTTTCACCACGATTAGAAGATTACGTTCCGAGTTTCCAAAGACACTAAACTATTACGATCCTTTAGTGTGTGTTTTTGTTAGGTACTAAGTATTCCGCAAATGTAATGTAATGTCTATGTACGTCAGGATACGGGTCTCTACAGTTGGTATCAGAGGAAAGGTTTAGTCAACCTTTGGAAACTAGGATGCGAAAACGTTAGTGAGATCCCTAGAGATATTTCTAAGGTATGTCTAGGGATGCCCCTAAGGATAAGTATACGTATAGGATATAGTCCTAGAACTATGGTAACGATATTAGATTAAACCAAAGATGTTAGATATTTATGTTACTCCCCCTTTATTATGATTTTTGCCTCTCACACTATTCTTTTTTGGGTTTTAGAATATGGCTGGAAACAAGATGATTCACGATAATGGAGGATATGATGGACAATGGAATGATATTCTTCATGAGCAACCAAATGAAATGGGATTTGGATGTCCAAACATCATTATTATGCCGAATCAGAAATCTCACAACATGATCAATAAAGTAAAATTTGGTAAGTTTCCTGACTCGACTAATAAGAGAAAGATGGAGTTCCATGATGATCATAGAGGAAAGAAAGTTCAATTTCCCCTATGTAAATCATGTGGGAAGAGGCATCAAGGAGAATGTTTCAAGGGAACTGGAAGATTCTTTGGGTGTGGAAAAGAAGGACACAAAGCAAGTAAGTGCAAAGGAAAAGGGTCAATTAACACCATGGATGAGGATAATGGTATTGCTACAACATCAAAAATGGTTAAGTGTTTTAAATGTGGGATGTATGGGCATTATGCAAACAAATGCCCTAAGGGAAAGACTCATGAAGAGAATCAGTATGGTCATATGGGTAGTATTTATGTGGATGATGATGAAGAGACTACAAATGATATGTGAGATGAAAGAATTTTTGAAGCTCGGTCAATGGTTTGAGAATGTAGTGGAATGATTACATGTTTATCATGTGTAATTTTGGAATAAAGAGACATCTATGGATTGTTACACTGTTGTCTTTCCTTGTGTTTTGAAAGTGTATGATTAATGTTACCAGTATCCATGAAAGGTTATTCAGATATTTTTGGAATGTAGATGATATGCGCATAATGAAGGGATAAGGAGAAAATTAAATGTTTGATAGTATTCATGAGCTCATGATTGATATAAGGACTAAGTGATATCATGGTTTGAGTATATAGAATTTTGAGGATTTCGGTATGTGAAAAGTGTTAACTTTTAACTGCATTCAAGTTTTCACTAAGTTTCAATGGGTATTCAAGAGGGTACAAGATTAAGGCCTTTGAATGTTTGGAATGTGACCAACAAGATATATCTTATGATATATGGGGATCAACGATGGTATTAAATCTCTGGTAATCATTTTCACTATGTTATGAGAATGGACTGCAGTATTATGGATAAGCCTAAATATTGGAATGGATTATGTTGGACATAAGTTAGTAGGATAGAAGTTTTTTTCGATATTATTGATGGGATGTTATAGTATTATAGTTTTAGAAAAAGGACAACCTGCAGGACGGGCGACAGCCCATCGCTTCGGACAAGGCTGTAGGAATCGAACCCACAACCGAAGTGCGACTGGCCTTTATCGCCTACCACTGACCTACAGGAAGTCCTTGTTTAGTAGAAACTAGTTTTATTATATTAAGCAGTATGATATATGAATTATAAGTCCATTTTAGGAACCATATATGATTAATCTCACTATAGATCGACTTATGCATATAATTTTTGCTAACCTTTTATTTGAGACAGATGGAATGACCCGTCGTTCTATCACATAATCTGCTAACAATTCACGAATAACAAATTCAACTTCATTTATTTAAGGGATGAAGTGGAAATTGTTCAAGACACGAACAACAGTGAGATTGTACCAAAATAAATTAAGTATTTATTCTAATTCAAATTTTCAACTTTAGGGAAATGATCTTGAAAACCAAAAATGTTGTCCTAGTGATCTTATACCTGATGAATCAGATGGTACCTTATATCATCACAAATATATGGATTTTTGATTACTGGCTTTTCCATAGCCATGTTCTCTACCACTCTCCATCAGAACATGATGGTTAGATTTCTCTTCCATATCCATATTTTTACCTATGTGGAAACCCAACGATTAGTTTATTTGGGTAATCGTTACATTTCATACTTTAGTTTTTAAAGCCAAGTTTTGGTACTCCTTTTTACGATGTGGGATTCTATTAAAGAAACTTTAGAATAGTAAACCATTTATAACCCCGACGAATTTCGAGGGCGAAATTCATTTTAAGGGGGGTAGAATGTAACAGCCCGAGATTTTATGAAAAAAATATTCTTTTTAATTTTATTAATGTCTTGTGTTGTACGCTACACCAAAAGGAGCTTTCACAACACACATACTTGACTTGCCTTGCATTACACGCAATCGCGACCTTCCTCGATAGCGTGTGTAATACACAATACTAAGTTTCATTAAACAACGATATTCTATTAAAATATTATTAAAACTAGCCGTTATGAATAGTAATAACCACTTTTTAAAATTCTATAAATCTTATTTTTTAAAATGAACTTCATTTTTGGATTCGGAATATCGAAATTAGCTTAGGTTGAAATTTTGGTGATTTTCGGATAACTTTCATATTTTGATGAATAGTTAAAATTACTAAATTATAATTAAAAACAACTTTTTTAATCGAAATAGTTGATAGTGATAAATCATTAATTTGAGTGGTTTTAAAGTATATTTAGAATATATTTTTACAATTTAATACAATGTTGGTCATTGGATGTAATTTCACAATTAAACTAGACATAAACAAGTGTCAATCTTTTGATAGATATTGTTTCTTAAAAAACACGCTATTTGTTTTAACAGCGGGATTTAATTATAAAATTAATTAATGAAACTTTTATGTTATGAATTTGGTAAAATAGACTTCATTTTTGAATTCAGAATATGAAATATAGCTTGGGATGAAATTTTGGCATTGTTCTGAAAAACATCAATCTTTGATGAATATTGAAACTACTAAGTGGTAGGTTAAAAACTGAATTTTGCATAAAACTTAATTTTACCGCTTCTGTGAATGGAATTTCGAAAATCCGAGAGACACGGTTAATATCAAGGACTAAAATGTGGTTCAATGAGATGAAAATAATTTTTTGGTGAATAGTAACTTTTTACTTTTTTTTACCACGGTTAATAGTAAATAGGGTAACTAAGGGTAAATATGATATTAATATTATCCTAACACATGTCCTAATTCTATTGGACAAGTGTAATTCGACCAAAAACAAACTTAGGAATAAAATATGACCATTTAGGCCCACTTGGATTAGATTAGGACATTTATTATTAATTTATTTAAAGAAGGGTTAAAATAGTTAAAATCAAAGTTTAATAAGTAAATCATTTTTTATATGGGGTTATACATAAGATAAATTCGACTATAAATATTCATTAGAAATATAAAAAGATTTCCTATATAATGGTATTTTATTTGTAATTTTTATACTTTAAATAATTTAATTTATTTATGACACAATGATGATGCAGTAATTATCTTATTAATGAAATATTGACATAATTGATGTTATAAACACCAAAATAAATGTAATTTGAGGCTTTTTATGAATTACACTAATTTTCTCGGTTACTATGATATATTAATGTTGATTTAATTAACTTTGTTCGAACATTTAATTCTGTTATGACTCTCACAAAAATCATATATCAAATAGTGTCAAAATTGACACAAAATAGTTTTTAAATCAAATATTATATTATTAATTGTTATTTTATTCCTAAAAATCTAAGGTTCGGCCAAATGACTTAGATAAGGATATATATATTAATAATAAACAATTTGGGGTTCGTTTGGCATGATATAGTAAGTGTATTAACCATATAGTAAAAGAAAACAAAAAGACATGGTAAAAGTTAAATTATTTAACTTAGAGTTAAATCTAATTGATAAGGTTAAAATAATATCCTAAACTTGTCTAAATTCTATTGGTTGATAGGATTTCGACCCATCCCCACTTTATCTTCGAAATAAGACCCTTTGGAACCATTATAAACCGATTTTTACTTTAATATAAAATAATATTTTGAGATATTCCTAAGGTGCCCCTCTCCTCCCTTATAAAAGGACACCTCCTCCCCCTCCTCCTCACACCAATTTGAGCACTCAAGCTCGGCCAAACCCTGCCAAAATCTCTTCTCCACTTCCCTAGAAACATCCTAGAGGTTCTGGTCTTCCTCAAAGACCAATTCTAGTGCCCTAAGAGGAGGTCTCAAAGAGGCGCTTCAAAGAAGAGGTAATTACCGTTACCAATTCTTTTATCTTTATTTCTTCTTCCACTTCTTCTTAGGTTGTTTCATTATGAAGTAATAACATCAGTATCACTCATATACTGATATGTTTTTATAAGTATGAAACAACCCTATTTCACTATCTATCCATCCTACGGAAAAAGAAATCACCGCGCGTGCGTACGTACGGAATACCGTCTCCACGACGCGATGAGATTCATTCTCCATGTTAACCATTTAAGAATGATTATAATGTATATATAAAAAATAATAATGAAATATATGACATTATAAAGCTACTGGATTTATGTATATATACATATGTATGTCATCTACTTACTTCCATTTCAAGACAATAAGGAAAGTAAAACAGCATTCATGCGTACGTACGGACTACCGTCTCCATGAACGGTGTTTTTCATTTTATTTATCTATCTATTATATATATATATATAATTAATATATATGATATATAAATCATATTTTATATTCTGGAAGTAAGTAAATCATGATATAAGTAATAATAATGTCAAGAACAACAAGTCAAAACATCTACGATAAAACGATTTTACCCAAAACGCTTCTTTAACATGGAATTTACAAAAGAACGGGTAATATAATGTCATAAGTGAACATATATGATATCATAACAAGGAATATGATTCTGTAATAAGTCAATGACAATATTTAAATCATTATACAGGAGGTTCGGACACTTACAAAGCAAGTCGGACCTAAGGTAAGGGAAATATCACAATCTCATTTTTATCCGAGATTGTTTATTCGTAAGTATTTACTGGGGTGTATTTTATCATCCACATCCATGTTTCATCAAAATGTAATATTATTTACATCCACCTACAATTGTTTAAAACCATTTTTTTACCCTTCGGTGAGTTTTTAGTAATATGTATGAAAGGAATCTTTTTTCGTACGAGGTACTTTTTGACTTTTCCGACAAAAGTACGAAGAATGTTTTTTTAACTTATACGGCACGAACGGATTTATACTGTTTTATAAAGCCTCGTTTTCATGAAGATTCCTCTAAAATATTTCATGACTATTTTCAATAAAATCTCTTTCTTTTAAAATTGCATGATGTTTTGTGAAAAGAAATTGATTTTGAAGAAGAAAGGATATTTTCCTCAAGAATTCATTTCAAGTGTTTTATCAAAATTATTTTCCATCTAAGATAATAAAGGGTTCTATTTATATCCATATTTTTACATTGATTTGACTATGTTGTGATGGAATTATGTTTATGAATTCCTTTATCTTATATGAATTGATTTATGATGTCATGTTGTTTAAGAATCCCATTTTTATTACATGGGTTATGAAATGATGTATGATTTATGATTTTGTGGCACACATAAGAAAGGATTCATTATAAGATGGGTGGGACCTATATCTCCCTCCAATGCATTGGGTAAAGATTTTATATCTCATGAGATAGACATGGCTCGAATGGTAGGTTATACCGGTTCAGTGAAACAGGACTGAAACGAGGATTACTCGATTCAGAAAGGGACTTTGTCCACTAAGATAGTCTTGGCAATGAGTCTTGACTAACAAGAAATGATTCTCTATGATTATGTGTGTATGCCACAATGAGTAATGTTTTAAGTTATGATTTCATTTCACTACTATGATTTATTCCATGTTATGAAATTATGCTCTCTTTTGCAGGTTAAGATTTCCAAAAATGTTATGTTCTTATGAAAATTATGTGATTGATATTTCTTTTGTTTACCCTTACTGAGCATTTGAGCTCACCCTTTTATGTTTTCTTTTCCCCAGGATATAAAGAAAGGTTTTAGGTAAAAAAAAAGGGATGACCTTTATGGGAGATATTGAAGAACTTTCACCACGATTAGAAGATTACGTTCCGAGTTTCCAAAGACACTAAACTATTACGATCCTTTAGTGTGTGTTTTTGTTAGGTACTAAGTATTCCGCAAATGTAATGTAATGTCCATGTACGTCAGGATACGGGTCTTTACAGCCAAGGTACCCCAGATTTCATAAGCAGTCTTTCAAGCAGATATTTAATTAAATTATTCATCTCCTAAATTACAATATAGGGCATTAATTTCTTTACAATTTTTATTGTAATCAGCTTTCATAGGTTCATCCCAAGTAGTTCTAACTTTTTATTGAATCTTCTACTGAGTCTCTATAGCAGTCCAGATGTCAAATCCCATACTTTCTAAATGAATTTTCATTTTTATTTTCCATTTTGCATAATTAACACCATTAAATAAAGGTTTCATGTTGGTAGCTACACCTTCTAATCTATTATCCTTAATTAAAGTTTAGAAAATGTATTTATAGAGATAAGAATTTTGAAATAACAGAAATTTAAGATCTTTAAGATACAACTAGAATCATAGTTAAAAAATACATTGTTTTGAAAAACTTTTATCCCATCCTCTAATACCAAATATTGGTCAGAGAGGGATAATCAAGAGGGGTGAATTTAGTTCTTATTAAAAAATTTAGTTTAAATGATTTCTATTAAAATCCCCCAATTTAAATAACATGATAAACTGTAGTGAATTTTTAATACAGTAATGGTTCAGTTATGTTCTCAAGATATTGATTAGTTCTCATTTAATCTAATGTGAAGATTATATTAGATTTTAAAACTAACCCACTGGTTTATAATAAATACAAACACTTACTAGCTTAACTATCAGAGTAACTTTAAAATATATTTATATTTAAAGTACTTAGTAGCAGATTATTATAAATAGTTTTAACTAAAATAAAAATGCACAGTAGTTTTAAACAAGAGGTTCAGTCTCAAGTAGGGACTTAGTCCTCTCAAATAGTTTTATATAAACTATGATCCACACCCTGTATCGGGGTTTTAAAACAGTGCATAGACTGTCTAGGTCCTCATACCTCTACCACAGTTCTACGTGGGAAAACAAAACAATAGCACACAGGTTGTCCATGTCACACTTGACCTCTACCAATATCCACAGTGGGATACAAGAGAGTAAGGGAAAGATTGAGTGAGGATTTAGAAATCCCCTAGTTCAGCACATGAGATAGTGTGAGCTTAAAATACAGAGCACACACACTGATCAAAGTATAAATAAATTAAATGAAATAGATCTAAACAAATAAGGATGAGTTTAGAAGGCTATATGTGTTTTCAGTGAAGCTCTGGACTCCTTGGATTGATTGGAATTTGCACTGATTCTTTCTCTAGTTTTTTTCAAAAAGAGTGTCGTTTTTTCTTTGACTTCCAGGTCTAGCTTGATTAGCTTGATTTGCTTGAGTGTAGGTGTAGTTGTTGAAGCTCTTCACTCCTTGAATGTTCAGGTTCCACAGGTTCAACATGTGTTCTTACTTCTTCTTCTATGTATGTATGTCCTGGTGTATATCCAGAAACCTGTTACGTATGTGCGTTGAAAAAACTTGTTCTCCAGTTGCTCAAGGTTCCCTTTTTATACTCCTTGAGCTCTGGCAATAGGAATGATTTGTATGAGGTGTGGTTCCTGACATGCCAACAACTATCATTAATTAATACAGATGCATTAAATTATTCAAATATGACATTTTCTTATAATAAAAAAAGTTAAAGAAATGACACAATGTCGGGTGACGGGTGGTCTCTGTAACGGTAGTTGTATGTAGCAGTAGCTCCTTCTAGAAGTAGCTCCAAGTACCGGTGACTATATTTAGTGGTGTCATCATTTAGCAGTAGATCTCGGTAGTGTTAGACCTAGCTACCAGTGAGCCATACCGGTGAGCTTGTAACGGTAGACTTCATAATAGCAGATGTCACTCTGTATTGGTCGACTTGTGAATATCTGTGGACTTAATCTATCGGTAACTCAGGTGTAACGGTAACTATCTGGATATCGGGGACCATTCTGTATCAGTAGTGCATCTGCATATCGGTGACCTTTCTGTATCGGTAGCTCATCTTCATACCGGTGACCTTTCTGTATCAGTAACTATTTGTCTATTTATGAAATCTATCCCCAGACTAAGTTTGGATAAATCATTACAAAGTAAATGAACATTTGATTAACCGAATGTTCTTGAATGAAAGATATATCATTTGAACATATTCAAAAGTATTTATATTTTGATATTTAACACTTAAAAAGTAACTAAATTAATGAAAGATTTAATCAATAAACATCATTTGGGATTATTAAAACATAATTAATTATAATTTTGATTATCAAAACAGGTGATCCCAACAGTATTTATGCTAAATATATACAATATATGTTATCATTGACTCTTTAGTAAAGGTAGTTAAATTATTTTTTATTCAGGTGTCTCAATTAATAAAAGATCTATAAAATCTAAATGTTAAATTTCTATAAATATTAAATATAATTTTGTGAAAATTATATCCTATTAGGTTATAATATTCATTTCTGAAATATAGAATGGGTTTTCAGGGTTATTGGCCTCTCAAGTAATAATATTTTTTACTAATCATCCATAGTTTGATGGATGGTCTTAATAGATGATTCAAGAATTAGAAGATATATTACTCCAAGGAATTTTTTATTTTATAATATATACTTGGATTAAATATATTTATTATAGTTTTTCTATAATAATATTTATCACAAAACAATCATATAGTTTTATTCATGGATTTTTATAATAGACCATATTAGAAAAAATATAATAGATGATGTTTAAGGAATCACTAAAGTCGGGTCATGATCTATACTAGATACTAATGATTAGATTTATTAGAATTTTAAGTGGTCAAATATGAATATAAATTGAAAAATATTACACTTTGGTTATGAACTCTAACAATTTTAATACGGCGTGGAAAATTATGATTTTTTAGGTGTTTATGTGAATATGAAGTCATAGAATGTGAAAATAGCTCTAGATATAGTCACATTATGTGGTCCAATTCATGTTTTGGGATAAAATATGGAACATTTCTTGTTGATTTTATGTTATTACATGGTACAATGGATTTCATTACATCTTTCATGTATCATAGATAAGGTAATAAATACCAAACTCATCGCATTTGATTGTGAGTAATAAATTGGAGTTATAATATAAATCCTTATTCAAGGAATGACTATTTTTTATTATATCATGTTGTGAAGACACTACATGGGTAAGTTCTATTTTTTTGTGTTATATAAATACAACCAAATCTAAATGTCTATATGAGAATGCAAATTAACCTTAAAGAAAATGTGGTTGATTGATGCTATTCAATGCTAATAACGATTTATAATCCTACGGGTGTATATATTTTAATTAATCATATATCATGATTAGATATTTTAATCCTATAGTTTCAATATTCAATATTATTTTTATTTTGTTACTAATTTTAATGGAAATGGCCTAGTTTAGATAGTCATAATTTTTTTGTAAGGACCAGACATTAAATATTACATATTCTAGTGACTTTAAACTAGAATTCACTTTCTTATGTTCCCAAATATCATTTATGTTTAGGGTTTCTGAGAGTTAGTCCATTAGTCATATACATCAAACCCATAAATTAAAAAGTGGACAATTCTATTCAATATCCATTGTTACAATAATATAAAACATTTAAAACAAAAAAGACTTATTTTCATGAAAAATATTCATAACATTCAACCTTAATTCTTTCATTACCTTAACCACCCTCAAACACTATGTTTTTTTTAAAAGTGGTATGAGCACAAAAATATCATTAAATGACATTAAAAGAAGAAATCCTTTAGTCCATTGAAAAATATGAAGAAACATAAATACTTAACTTTGTCACATTAATCTTTGAGATTATGAAATAAACCATTTCTACATGAATAAACACACTTTTTTATCAAAGGAAACTTTTAAAACCCTTTGAAATCATAGATAAAACATATAATAAAATTGGGATTCATTTTCATTTTACTCTTACATGTAGAGTAAACCTCAAGGTTACTAATACAATAATCATCATTATAAGAATTTTAGTAACCATCATAGTTAATCTGGAAATAACCATCATAGTTATACTTGCAATAAATATTATATAATGTCCCCATAATCTCTGAGGAGAAACCAAATCAGTTAACTCGATCCCACATTTGAAATAACCATCACAATATATTTCCATATTCTCTTAGGAGAATCCTACTAGATTAATTATTTTTATTTAATAAATGAATTTGAGAGATATAACAGGATTAAAGACTCTTTATTTATAATGGAAACAAACTTCATCCTAAAAAATGTATATGAACCATAACAAAATACATAAAATCTTGCATCATAAAAATATTATTTTCACTCATAAGAAAACATTTTCTGATATTGAAATTTCTATTTCATTTTAAATAAATTCTTTAAAATAACAAAAAAATAGGGAATAAGGGGTTTTCAATTAATAAAAATTGAAATCATATAAAGGAATTAAAAAATAAAATAAGGATTATAGTGGAGGAAAAATTCATTGTTACCGTATACATTAAGATTAAATATTTGTTTTGTATTTTATAAATAAAGTCAAAAAATTCCATAAAAATATTACATTTCAAAAAAATGGGAAGATATGAAAAATATAAATAAAATTTATTTTAAATTTATTTTATTTCCATATAAATAAAACCATATTTTTTTTAAAATATGGACAAGGAAGAAAAATTTAGTTTAAAGGAAACTTTATAAGATGGTTTTAAAAGAAAGTACCTCACCTTGAGTCTAACTCATCACATAAAATATTTATATTCTTGAAGAATAGAATTATGGTAATTATTCTTGAGAAATTTTTTCAAGTTTATTATTTCTTTTATCTCACTTATTACCATGTTATAAAAATTACTTAATCATTTGAGTGCTCATCTGATGTTCTGATGATATTTTATTCATAAGTCCAAAATGACTTTGGTAAGTTTAATATGGTCAAAGAAATAATTATTCCATAATATTAATAATATTAATAATGATACAATTATCATTCTTATACATAAATTATAATTTTTAAACCAATCATGAAATATGGTTATGGAAAATGAACTACTGTACAATCATAGAGATGGTAGGTTGTACGTACACATGAGTAAAATTTCAATTTTTCAATGATCATTATTGAAACAAGGTAAGTATAATTTTATATTTATAGAATTATAATCATATCATAAATATCATATTATTTATTTAATTATAATTATATGTATCATACACAAGATGTTGTGATGAAAAACGAATCACATCGCTTTATAGAGGTGGAAATCTACACGTATACACGAATGACATTATTATTTTACAGTGTATGGAAAGGTAAGAAAATATTTTTTATATATACATTATATAATGATAAATATTTCATTAATATCATATATATGCATATAACATAAATCCACCATTATAACCATCCAAGTGAGATGATGACTTAAAACGAATTACATCGGTTCGTGAGGTTGAAGTCCATTATAAACACCAATAATGATTTTATTTCCCATTTGATGGAAGAGGAGACATATATCGGTTATTAACTTAACAAAATAAAATATAATTATATATAGGATACATTTTATATTATTTTATAATGTTTTAATAATATTTTAAGGATGTGGAGAAGAAATAAAAATTAAACATGCGGTTAAAAACAATACATAATCTTTGAAAGTTATCCTTCTCTTAATACCTTAATACCTTTAAGATCAGTATTATTCCCAAAATAAAAAATCTATAACATGTTTAGGGATTCTATTAATGGATATAGAAATAGATTGGAAAAACCATAAGGGTTTTTATGTGTGAATAAATAAGAACAAGAGGTTCCCTTTTATAAGATAGGGGAGGGGTGCTCTAGGAATTTATTAAAATATTAGCATAATATAAATTAATATTCATTTTGAAATTCCTCATAAAATGATAATATTAGAACATAATGTGTGTAAAAGTATATATAATCACATAAAAAATTTGGACAATTTTGTGTTATATTTTTAGCCTTATATTTTTTCTTTAACCCTTTGTTATACCTTTTTACACTTATAATGTTTACATGGTTTTTTTTCAACTTGAGGATCCAGATAATTATTATAAATGGAAAAAATAACCATAAATAGACTACAGTTTATATTTTAAACCATATCAAAATCACTTTGATTAATATATGATGTTTATGAATTTTATATCATTTAATAAAATATTATTTTCATAAAATATTAATAATATCAATTATAGTAGTATTCATTTACATTGAATTATTAAAAATCAAGAAAAAAGGATATTATAATAAAATAATATAACGTATCCCTAAAATTTTCTTCTTTATCTATTAAATTTTTGTTTTACAATAATTATTTTAAATTATACTTTTAATTTTTTTTAATAACATTCATTTCATTTTTCAATTAATTGAATAATTACTACATCAACATTGCGTAAGTATTTAATGTAATTATTTATTAAATAAAAATTAAATATAAATCACCATGAAAAAGTTAAATATTTTATATTTAAAAATAATCTTTATAATTGATCATATCCATCGGTTATCCCCGTATTTAAAACAATATAATTATTTAAAAAAGAGTGCATCATCTTTGACTTTTCATTACATATAATAATATAAAAGTCATAATCACATCCAAATGGTAAAAATGCCATATATTCATCCTTTGGATAATTATGGATGGGATATACTCATACAATAAAATTATGTAAAGGTTTAGGGTCTTTATTTGTCCATATCTTCTTATTTGTATCCTTAATTTCCCGATTTCTCCTTTAACATGGTAACAAAAATTACTAAGGTTATTATTAATATTGAAAAAAATAAAAGGGAAATATTTACCAAATTATAACCCAATAATTATAAATATGAAATAAATTTTTTGAAATTAAAAACATAGAGTCAGTATGAATTAATTTAAAATTATACCAAAAAGAATGATAAAAAACCATTTTTCAAAAAAATGCCCTTTTTAAGTGTAAAAAGTTTTATACTAAATTAATGTATAAAATTAATTTTAAAAAATTGGATTATTTTAAATAAAAATAAACTAATAAATATATAAAACTAATATAAAATATAATTTTACTTTATAAATACATTTAAATAAAATATAGTTATAAATAAAAAATAGTGTTTTCACAATTCATTAAAAAATAAAAGTTTTCTAAAACATATGTAGTGGGGGTGATTCTTGAGTGGTAAACTCTGTAATAGTAGATCCAAAATACCAAGTTTTAAATCTTGTAAATCCCCTTGGTGGATATATGACATAGTCATTATGCATGTAGAGGGTGACATATACATGACGTAGGCCTGGTGATGCAGGAAGGATGATACCAACATAACACTGCACTGGGCATTTGGGCCAAGTTCATATTCTACATGGAATTGGGATTATAGGATATGTAATAGATCTCCCTATACCCAGATATAAATAATTCTTTTCTTTTATAATAAAAATTGGTTTCTACCTCAACTTTAAAAAACTTTTCAGAAAATTATCAAAAATTCATATGAAGATAATATTGACCCCATGAATTCAATAATTTTGTCCATTTTTTCAAATTAAAATTCTATTATTTTGCAACAAAGATTTTAAATAAAATAATACAATTAATTAAAATCTAATTTGGTAATGAATAAAAATTGTTTTATTTTGATCGCAAAATTTTATAATATTTTATAATTAACTAATGAATATATGAAAATGTTGTATATAAAAATTAACTAGGCTATTAAATTCTTCCACGCTTTTGGAAATTGATTCCTAAAAATTTTATTCACATATTAGACAAGTGGATATACCTTTCCCTCATAGTATTTTTATACTCCCATTAAAAACATCGAATCATGAAAAAAAAAATTATACATAAGATAAAATTAGAGGAAGGACCATTCAGTTGGAACTGATAAAATATATATAGAATTTCATACAGTCCAATGATATATGGTCTAAAATTCCCAAATTTACTAAAATGTATAAAACATTCCTTGGAGATACATTAAAAAAACAAGATCAACTACCTCAAAAAAAGATATTTTCTCTAGTTATCTGCATAACTCTTCTACTACTCTAAGACATACTCATATATTGGTGAATCATCCTTACCATCTCAACCATTTACCCTACCAAATATATTCCAATAAACATCATTTATATTGTTCAATTCCAAAAAGTTGGAGTTTAACACCTCTTTGTATATAATTCCTTAAAAGGTACCATATTTATGTTTCAATGAAAATTATTATTATAAGAAAAATCAATTAAAGAAATATGTTGATCCAAAATTCACAAGTAATACATTGAACATGTTCAAACTGATCTTCCAAGTTCTAAATTTTTCAATCATACTATCCATCATATTGAGGAAAAAAGGTTGTACTAAAATTTAATTTAGTACATAAGGAATTTTGAAGTCCTTTCCAAATATTATAAGTGAAATTGAGATCATTATCAGATAAAATAGATGGAGTAACTCTATAAAACCCGACCATCTCCTTAAGATATAGTTAATAAATCTAATCTAAATACATAGAATCTCACAAGGGATATAAATTCATTTATTTAGTTAATATCTCTATAATAACCAAAAACATATTGTTACCTTAAGATTTCTTTGTAAATATGATTACAAATTCCTTGGATACATTTTCCCATTCCCACATAGGAATTCAAAAAGGCAGAATCACCCTTTTTAAAAATTTCATTCAACCTTAACCTATTGATAAGGAAAACATTTCATGATAAAATCAGAAATATCTTATTTCGTTTCATCCCACAAGAAATACCCTCAAAGCTATCTCTACATCTTAGTACAATCATGATGAATAAAAAACATGGAACTATAATCTCCACTCAACTGGTCTCTCTTCAATTGGGAATCCAAGGTACACATAATCTCCTTCCATATCTCAAAACACAATATTTATCAATGTTAAATTCATGAAGCTTACCCTTTTTAACTAGTCCTACATTTTCTTTTAACTCACACTCATCCTTATGATATTTATTAATTCTATCTAAAAAAGTCAAATACCCTGAATCCAAAAAAAAGAGAGGAAGTTCTTACATCCACAAATTCTAGGAAAAAATTAATCAAATCATTAATTTATTGGCCATGCTAAAAACAAAACATGGTTAATTCATCATTACATTTCTGAAACAAAGAACTATCTACATTATTTTATTTTCTATGATGATAATGAATTGTGGAGTCCTAATAATTTATGAATTCTGGACATCTACTCTATCTCATGTTAAACTCCATCTGAGAGAATATTCACTTTAAAAATGTTAGTATAATTATATATTTCACACGTCGATCTATATAAAAGATATCACTAAATTTTTAAATCAAATACCATGACATCCGGTTTGAGTCCATGTGTAGGAAAAATTTTCTCATTTGGTTTTAATTTGTTTGAAGCATAAGAAATTACCTGATCATTCTACATGAGGACACAACCAAATTATTTTAATAAGGCATCACTATATATGAAAAATACACCATTTTTTAGGGAAAATACAAAACTTTAGAATTCAACAATAATATTTACAGTTCCTCAAAACAATCATCCCATTTTCTTTCTAGATAACCTGAACTCCATTTTGAGTTAACTTTTTTTGTGGGCTAAATAACCATGAAAATTTGTCAACAAAATTGTGGTAATATCCTTATAATCCACAAAAAATATGAAATCTACTACAATAAAAAATAAATTTTTTTAAATTTTTTGGTATATTTTTTTATTTCAGGGTTTAAAAAACAAACCATAGATATTTTTTCACAATACTCATATATTTTTGAACTTAAATAACAATCTGTTTTTTCCTTCCATTTCAGCAGCAATCACTTTTCTAGGTGTCCCATCTCCAGAGAGCTCTTCCAAAGCAGCTTCATACTCAAAAATGTCATTAGTGGGAGGTACTGACTTTGAGAAATATCCAAACTCACCCTCTGGTGGAACTTTCAAGAACTCAGCCCATTCAATGGAATAAAAATATATCTTCTTATCATTTACCACAGAAATATTATTGTTCTCATCTTCATTCATTTCAAATCTAACAAACTCATAAAATTCCTAAACTAGTTTCGGGTAATAAGGCCCATTGTTTTTTTGCAAAGTAATCTAGCCATCCTTGCTCTTCTAAAATCCTCAAAATCAGATACTTACTTAACATCAACCACTCAACACAAATATCCTTCTCAATAACTATTTCCCTATTCGATAAATGCAAATTTGCTGACTTTCTCTTCTCTTTACTAGTACGACTACTACTTCCTGTGTCTCTAGAACCGAATTTTTGTCACTTTGCACTCGGCTCATTACCTTATTCAATTATCGATCGCTTAACTCATGCCATTTCCAAATCGAGAAAATTAGGACTCACAAGATTTTAGAGTTTTGGGTAGGTGATATCTTGGAAGGGTAGAGTCTACGGTGGATTTAATTTGATTTATACTCTACTTATATCATTTTGGAATCTAAACATAAAAAAAATATACATTAAAACGATAAAGCGTCTCGGCTTAAAGCACAAAAATTTAAAACAGCGTGATATATCGGTAACCATTCTACTGGTGAGGATTATAATAGTAAGAACTACTAGAGAGGTATCCTAATGGTGAGGTTTCTATAATGGTTATGTGTGTCTAATGGTGAGGTTTGTCTAATGGTGAGGTGTGTCTAACGGTGAGGTGTGTCTAACGGTGAGGTTTATCTAATGGTGAGGTTTATGTAACAGTGAGGTTTAAGGGTATTTTATCATTCCTAATTCATGTCTAATGTAACTTAATCTCTCTGAATTTAAAGGCTTTGTAAATATATCAGCTAGTTGACGTTCAGTGCCTATAAATTCAAGAGTAATACCACCCTTTTGATAGTGATCTCTTAGAAAGTGGTGCCTTACATCAATGTGCTTAGTTATAGGGTGAGATACCTGGTTCTTAGATATATTGATTGCACTAGTGTTATCACTATTAATATAAACATGTATAAAATCATATCCATAGTCCAACAAAGTGTGTTTGATCCACAAAATCTGTGCATAGCAACTACCAGTAGATATATATTCTGCTTTAGCAGTAGGCAATGAAATTTAATTATATTTATTATTACACCAAGATACTAAGGATTTTCCCAATAAATGACACGTTCCAGATGTTCCTTTTCTATCTAACTTGCAACCAACAAAGTCAGCATCTGAATAACTTATTAAATCAAAATATTGTCCTTTTGGTTAATATAAACCTAAATTAGTAGTATTTTTAAGATATTTAATAATCCTTTTTACAGCAAGTAAGTGTGATTCTTTTGGATTAGCTTTAAATCGTGCACCCATACATACACTAAACATAATATCAGGTCGACTAGCAGTAAGGTAAAGTAAGATTCCAATCAAACTTCTATAATTGGTTTGATCTACTCTTTTTCCAGATTCATCAATATCAAACTTTCAAGTGGTACTCATAGTTGTATCACTTCCCTTATTACTATCCAACCCAAGACATTTTAATAAATCCTTTGTGTATTTACATTGATTTAGAATAATACCATCCCTATTTTGAAAAAATTGAAATCCAAGAATGTATTTGAGTTCTCCCATTAAGCTCATTTCAAATTCATTTTGCATAATCATTGAAAAATTAGTACATAAAGAATTTTTAGAAGATCTAAAAATAATATCATCAACATATATTTGTACTATCAAAACATCTTTGGAAATATTTTTGATAAAAAGAGTGGGATTAGAAATTCTTTTAGCAAAACCTTTTTAAATAAGAAAATTAGTAAATCTATCATACCAAGTTCTTGGAGCTTGTTTTAAACCACATAATTCTTTAGAAAGCTTAAAAACATGATTTTGAAAATGGTGATTTGTAAATCTAGGTGGTTGTTCAAAAAAAACATCTTCAATTATATAACCATTTAGAAAAGCACATTTAACATCCATTTGATATAACTTGAAATTCATATGAGATGCATAAGAAAGTAAGATCTTAATGTATTCTAATCTAGATAAGGGTGAAAATGTTTCCTCATAATCAATTCCTTATTCTTGAATGTAACCTTGTGCAACTTACCTAGCTTTGTTTGTAATGATGTTTCCAGATTCATCAACCTTATTTCTAAACACCCATTTTGTGCCTACGGTCAAAGTGTCCTTAGGCCTTTCTACTAATTCCCAGACTTTGTTTCTTTAAAATTGATTTAACTCTTATTACATATCCATTACCCAAAATTCATCATTGATAACATCATTGATATTTTTAGTTTCTGACTGTGAAAGAAACGCTTGATGTTCAACCTGGTTTCTTAGAGAAGCTCGAGTCAGTTTCCGTCTATCAAGATTCCATACAACAACATCTAAAGGACAATTATTTAAAATCCTAGTTGATCTAGTAAAGGTAGGACTAGAAATTTCAGGTTCTTCTCTACGTTCGGGTTCACCAGTAGTAGATTCTAAAATATTTTCAGAACTGGTTGTCTTTCCAACAGGTTCACTAATTTTATCATTAAGTTTCAGAACAGAAAAATCTTCTTCAAGATTTTCAAGAGAAGGTTTAGTTTCATGTGGATCAGTTTCATAAAATTTTATGTGAACAGATTCTTCAACAGATTTGGTTCTTTTATTAAAAATTATATATGCTTTTCTATTTAAAGAATAACCAAGAAAAATTCCTTCATCACTTTTTGATGAAACTCTATCCAGATTATCTTTAGTATTCATAATAAAAACATTACAACCAAAAACTTTAAAATAACTAACTTTAGGTTTTCAATTATTCTATAATTAATAAGGTGTATTCTTAAGTATAGGTCTAATCAGAACACTTTTTATAATGTAAAAAGCTATATTTATAGCTTCAGCCCAAAAATAAATAGGTAAATCATATTCATTGATCATTGTTCGTGCAATTTCCTGAAGACTTCTATTTCTCTTTCTACTACACCGTTCTGCTGAGGTGTCTTAGGGGCAGAGAAGTTGTGATTTTAGCCATTGTGTGAGTAGTATGATTCAAATTCATGATTTTCAAACTCACGACCATGATCCCTTCTCAAGGGTTTAATCTTAAGTCCACTAAGGTTTTCTACAGACTTAGAGTATTTAATAACGTAAGGGCAAGATTCACTTTTGTGAGCTAGAAAATATACCCAAGTATATCTAGAAAAGTCATCTACAAGGATATAGACACAGTACTTCCCATTTAAACTAGAAACTCTATATGGTCCAAAAAAATCCATGTGAACCAACTCAAGAGGTGGATAAGTTGAAACTTCTTTCTTTGATTTAAAAGAAACTTTATGTTGCTTTCCCTTTTGACAAGGATTAAAAAATTTGTCATCTGGGAATTCAAGTTTAGGTAGGTCTCTAACTAAGTTCATCCTAGTTAGTTTTCTAAGTGAGTGTATATTTCAGTGTCTTAATATTTTATTCCAAAGCCACGATTCTTTATTAAAAGAATTTAAACATTTAATATTTTTCTTAGCTAAAGAATTCAAATCTACAGCATAAAAATTTTCATTTATTAATGCAGTAAATACCAAAAATATTAGAATAAAAAACATCACATGAATCATTTCCAAACATAATATTAAATCCATCATCACACAACTGAGAAATGATTAACTGATTATACTTCAGTCCATCAACAAATAAAACTTTAGAAATTAAAATTGAATCAGTGTTACTAATCCAGCCTAAGCCAATGATATTTCCTTTTGAGTTATCCTCAAAGGAGACATATCCTCCATAAACTTTGACTAATCTTTTAAAACATGAAAATTTTCCTGTCATATTACTTGAACGTCTACTGTCTAAGTACCATGTCTTCCTATAAGAAATTTTATAGCAGGTTTCCTACAACACAATTTTAGATAGAAAATGAATTTGGTACCCAGATTTTCTTGGGTCCAGACAGGTTATCAAGCAGAACTTTTGGTACCCAGATTTGTCTAATGGGTTTCATATAATCAATAGATTTAAAATATTTTAAAAGATAAAATTTGTTTGATCTATAACTATGTGAGTAGCTAGTTGAGACATAAGAATTTCGAGAACAAGAACTAGAAACATACTGTACAGATTTAGGAATAAATCTATTCATTGTAATCTGTCTCTGTCCAGGATGATTTCCTAAACCAGTAGTATACATTGGTGCTACTTGTTTTCCTAGAATTTGTTTAAGAGTGTCCTTTCCATTATTAAATTTTTCTAAATCTTTCCTGAGTTTCTAATTTGACAATTTGAGTTCAATATTTTCTTTGAGTAGTCAAGTATTCTTTTCCTTTTATACTTCTAGTGCAGATTTGACAGTGCTTTTTGAAGCTTACTGTTTCTTTAAGGTTTTATACTTCTCTTTCATCTCATTGCAGGTATCCTCTAGAATGTTACAAAATTCAAATAATTCTTCACTAGACATGTTTTCAGAATCAGAATCAGAATCTTCTCCAGAATAATAAGAGTTTAAAGTAGGAGCATCCAGTGTTACCTAAGATGTGTTTTTCAGGAAACACATATTAGCTTTTTGAGAATTTTCATCATGAGTGGAATCCAAATCACTTGAAATATCTTTTAATGAACTCCGGGTTTCTTTCATAGCTTTCTTATATTTATTTTCATTATACTCATATTTATTCTTATACTTTAACTTTAGATAGTCATCCTTCAGATGTTATTTTATCTTGCATTCGTAGCAGACTATGTCATCATTTTTATTAGTCCTTTTTCCAATGCTTCTTCCAATGGCGTTTACTTTTATATTTTCCCTTGTAATTGGATTTTTTGTAAAACATATTTTTCCTATAAAACTTCTTAAATCGTTATGCTATCTGATCCATTTCAGCATCACTGTCAGATGCACTATCTTCACTACTTTAACTATCACTTGCGGCTTGAATTTTCTCTTTGTCCTTGATTTTTGAAGTAGAGGTCTTGAAGGCTACTGATTTCTTTCTTGGTTTATCATCTTATTATTTGTTTACCTTTAGATCTTCTTCATACATCATCAACTTACCAATCAACTCTTTGATAGGTAGTGAACATTTTTCACATGATTCTCTCATTGAAACTGATGTGCCTCTCCATCTTTCTGGAAGACATCTTAGTATTCTCATGCTTTTTTCTTTTACTGGAACAAATTTTCCTAGTGAGCTCATTGTATTGATTATATCATTAATTCTGAGATACATATCAGAAATAGATTCATCAGCTTTCATTTTAAAATTATCATATTTAATATTGTAAGTGTTTAATCTCATCTAATTTACACTGGTTGTTCATTCATGAGAAACAACCAAGGTATCCCAGATTTCATAAACAGTCTTACAAGCAGATATTTAATTAAATTCTTTATCTCCTAAATCACAATATAGGGCATTAATTTCTTTACAATTTTTATTGTAAGCAGCTTTATTAGGTTCATCCCAAGTAGTTCTAAATTTTTATGGAATCTTCTACTGATTCTCTATAGCAGTCCAGATGTCAAATCCCTTACTTTCTAAATGAATTTTCATTTTTATTTTCCATTGGGCATAATTAACACCATTAAAGAAAGGTGTCATGTTGGTAGATGCACCTTCTAATCTATTATACTTAATTAAAGTTTAGAAAATGTATTTATAGAGATAAAAATTTAGAAATGACAGAAATTTAAGATCTTTAAGATACAACTAGAATGACAGTTAAAAAATAGAGTGTTTTGAGAAACTTTTATCCAATCCTCTGATACCAAATATTGGTCAGAGAGGCATAATCAAGAGGGGGTGAATTGAGTTCTTATTAAAAAAATTATTTTAAATGATTTCTATTAAAATCCCCCAATTTAAATAACAAGATAAACTGTAGTGAATTTTTAATACAGTAATGGTTCAGTTATGTTCTCAAGAGATTGATTAGTTCTCAGATAATCTAATATGAATATTATATTATCTTTTAAAACTAACCCACTGGTTTATAATAAATACAAACACTTTCTAGCTTAACTATCAGAGTAACTTTAAAATATATTTATATTTAAAGTACTTAGTAGCGGAATATTATAAATTGTTTTAACTAAAATAAAAATGCACAGTAGTTTTAAACAAGAGGTTCAGTCTCAAGTAGGGACTTAGTCGTCTCAAATAGTTTTATATAAACTATGATCCACACCCTAGATCGGGGTTTTAAAACAGTGCATAGACTGTCTAGGTCCTCAAACCTCTACCACAGTTCTATGTGGGAAAACTAAACAATAGCACACAGGTTTTCCAGGTCACACTTTACCTCTACCACTATCCACAGTGGGATACAAGAGAGTAAGGGAAATATTGAGTGAGGATTTAGAAATCCCCTAGTTTAGCACAGGAGATAGTGTGTGCTTAAAATACAGAGCACGCACACTGCTCAAAGTGTAAATAAATTAAATGAAATAGATCTAAACAAATAAGGATGAGTTTAGAAGGCTATATGTGTTTTCAGTGAAGCTCTGGACTCCTTGGATTTATTGGAATTTTCACTGAGTCCTTCTCTAGTTTTTGTCAAAAAGAGTGTCATTTTTTCTTTGACTTCCAGGTCTAGCTTGATTAGATTGATTTTCTGGAGTGTAGGCATAGTTGTTGAAGCCCTTCACTCCTTGAATGTTTTGGTTCTACAGGTTCATCATGTGTTCTTACTTCTTCTTATATGTATGTATGTCCTCATGTATATCCAGAAACCTATTTCGTATGTGCGTTGAAAAAAGTTGTTCTCCAGTAGCTCGAGGTTCCCTTTTATACTCCTTGAGCTCTGGCAATAGGAATGATTTGTATGAGGTGCGGTTCCTGACATGCCAACAACTATCATTAATTAATACAGATGCATTAAATTATTCAAATATAACTGTTGATTATTATAAAAAAAGTTAAAGAAATGAGACAATGTCATGTGACTGGTGGTCTTTGTAACAGTAGTTGTATGTATCGGTAGCTCCTTCTAGCAGTAGCTCCAAGTACCGGTGACTATATTTAGCGGTGACATCCTTTAGTGGTATCTCTCGGTATTGGTAGACCTAGGTACCAGTGAGTCATACCGGTGAGCTTGTAATGGTAGACTTTATAACAGTAGTTGTCACTCTGTATTGGTCTACTTGTGAATATCGGTGGACTTAATATATTGGTAACTCAGGTGTAATGGTAACTATCTGGATACCGGTGACCATTCTGTATCAGTAGTGCATCTTCATACTGGTGACATTTTTGTATTGGTTGCTCATCTTCATACCGGTGACCTTTCTGTATCGATAACTCTTTGTCTATTTATGAAAACTTTCCCCAAACTAAGTTCGGATAAATCATTACAAAGTAAATGAACATTTTATTAACCGAATGTTCTTGAATGAAAGATATATCATTTGAACATATTCAATAGTATTTATATTTTGATATTTAACACTAAAAAAGAAACTAAAGTAATGAAAGGTTTAATCAATAAACATCATTTGGGATTATTAAAACATAATTAATTATAATTTAGATTATCAAAACAGGTGAGTCCAATAGTCTTTATGCTAAATATATACAATATATGTTATCATTGACTATTTAATAAAGGTTGTTAAATTATTTTTTATTCATGTGTATCAATTAATAAAAGATCTATAAAATCAAAATGTTAGATGTATATAAAGATTAAATATAATTTTGTGAAAATTATATGCTATTAGGTTATAATATTCATTTCTCAAATATTTAACAGATGATTCAAGAATTAGATGATATATTACTCCAATGAATTATTTATTTTATAATATATACTTGGATTAAATATATTTATTATAGTTTTTCTATAATAATATTTATCTCAAAACAATCATATAGTTTTATTCACGGATTTTTATAATAGACCATATTAGAAAAAATATAATAGATGATGTTTGAGGAATCACTAAAGTCAGATCATGATCTATACTAGATACTAATGAATAGATTTATTAGAATTTTAAGTGGTTAAATATGAATATAATTTGAAAAATATTACACTTTGGTTATGAACTCTAACAATTTTAATATGGCGTGGAAAATTATGATTTTTTTTGTGTTTATGTGAATATGAAGTCATAGAATGTGAAAATATCTCTAGATATAGTCACCTTATGTGGTCCAATTCATGTTTTTGGATAAAATATGGAACATTTCTTGTTGATTTTATTTTATTACATGGTACAATGGATTTCATTACATCTTTCATGTATCTTAGATAAGGTAATAAATACCAAACTCATCGCATTTGATTGTGAGTAATAAATTGGAGTTATAATATAAATCCTTATTCATGGAATGACTATTATTTATTATATCATGTTGTGAAGACACTACATGGGTAAGTTCTATTTTTTTGTGTTATATAAATACAACCAAATCTAAATGTCTATATGAGAATGCAAATAAACCTTAAAGAAAATGTGGTTGATTGATGCTATTCAATGCTAATAACAATTTATAATCCTACGGGTGTTTATATTTTAATTAATTATATATCATGATTAGAGATTTTAATCCTATAGTTTCAATATTCAATAAGTTTATTTTTATTTTGTTACAAATTTTAAAAAAATGGCCTAGTTTAGATATTCATAATTATTTGGTAAGGACCAGAAATTAAATATTACATATTCTAGTGACTTTAAACTAGAATTCACTTTCTTATGTTCCCAAATATCATTTATGTTTAGGGTTTTTGAGAGTTAGGCCATTAGTCATATACATCAAAGCCATAAATTACAAAGTGGACAATTCTATTCAATATCCATTGTTACAATAATATAAAACATTTAAAACAAAAAAAGCTTATTTTGATGAAAAATATTCACAACATTCAACATTAATTCTTCCATTACCTTAACAACCCTCAAACAATATGTTTTTTTAAGTGGGATGAGCACAAAAATATCAGTAAATGACATTAAAAGAAGAAATCCTTTAGTCCATTTAAAAATATGAAAAAACATAAACACTTAACTTTGTCACATTAATCTTTTAGATTATGAAATAAACCATTTTTACATGAATAAACACACTTTTCTATCAAAGGAAACTTTTAAAACCCTTTGAAATCATAGATAAAACATATAAGAAAATTGGGATTCATTTTTATTTTACTCTTACATGTAGAGTAAACCTCAAGGTTACTAATATAATAATCATCATTATAAGAATTTTAGTAACCATCATAGTTAATCTGTAAATAACCATCATAGTTATACTTTCAATAAATATTATATAATGTCCCCATAATCTCTGAGGAGAAACCAAATCATTTAACTCCATCCCACATTTGAAATAACCATCACAATATATTTCCATATTCTTTTAGGAGAAACCTAATAGATTAATTATTTTTATTTAATAAATGAATTTGAGAGATATAACAGGATTAAACACTCTTTTTTTATAATGGAACCAAACTTCATCCTAAAAAATATATATGAACCATAACAAAATACATAAAATCTTGCATCATAAAAATATTATTTTCACTCATAGGAAAACATTTTCTGATATTGGAATTTCTATTTCATTTTAAATAAATTTTTTAAAATAAAAAAAAATAGGGAATAAGGGGTTTTCAATTAATAAAAGAAGAAATATTATAAAGGAATTAAAAAATCAAATAAGGATTATAGTGGAGGGAAAATTTATTGTTACTGTATACATTAAGATTAAATATTTGTTTTGTATTTTATAAAGAAAGTCAAAACATTCCATAAAAATATTACATTTCAAAAAAATGGGAAGATATGAAAAATATAAATAAAATTTATTTTAAATTTATATTATTTCCATATAAATAAAACCATTTTTTTTAAAATATGGACATGGAAGAAAAATGTAGTTTAAAGGAAACTTTAAAAGATGGTTTTAAAAGAAAGTACCTCACCCTGAGTCTAACTCATCACATACAATATTTATATTCTTGAAGATTATATTTATGGTAATTATTTATTTTCTTGAGAAATTTTTTCAAGTTTATTATTTCTTTTATCTCACTTATTACCATGTTATAAAAATTACTTAATTATTTGAGTGCTCATCTGATGTTTTGATGATATTTTATTCATAAGTCCAAAATGACTTTGGTAAGTTTAATATGGTCAAAGAAATAATTATCCCACAATATTAATAATATTAATAATTATACAATTATGATTCTTATACATAAATTATAATTTTTAAACCAATCATGAAATATGGTTATGGAAAATGAACTACTGTACAATCATAGAGATGGTAGGTTGTACGTACACATGAGTAAATTTTCAATTTTTCAATGATCATTATTCAAAAAAGGTAAGTATAATTTTATGTTTATATAATTATAATCATATCATAAATATCATATTATTTATTTAATTATAATTATATGTATCATCCACGAGATGTTGTGATGAAAAACGAATCACATCACTTTATGGAGGTGGAAATCTACACGTATACACGAATGGCATTATTATTTTACAGTGTATGGAAAGGTAAGAAAATATTTGTTATATATACATTATATAATGATAAATATTTCATTAATATCATATATATGCATATAACTTAAATCCATCATTATAACCATCCAAGTGAGATGATGACTGAAAACGAATTACATCGGTTCGTGAGATTGAAGTCCATTATAAACACCAATAATGATTTTATTTCCCATTTGATGGAAGAGGAGAGATATATAGGTTATTAAATTAACAAAATAAAATATAATTATATATAGGATACATTTTATATTATTCTATAATGTTTTAATAGTATTCTAAGTATCTGGAGAAGAAATTATACTTAAACATGCAGTTAAAAACAATACATCTTCTTTGAAAGTTATCCTTCTCTTAATAACTTAATACCTTTAAGATTAGTATTATTCCCAAAATAAAAAATCTATAAAATGTTTAGGGATTCTATTAATGGATATAGAAATGGATTGGCAAAACCATAAGGGTTTTTAAGTGTGAATAAATGAGAATAAGAGGTTCACTTTTATAAGATAGGGGAGGGGTGCTCTTGGAATTTATTAAAATATTAGCATAATATAAATTAATTTTCATTTTGAAATTCCTCATAAAATTATAATATTAGAACACAATGTGTGTAAAAGTATAAATAATCACATAAAAAATTTGGACAATTTTGTGTTATATTTTTAGCCTTATATTTTTTCTTTAACCCTTTATTATACCTTTTTACACTTATAATGTTAACATGGTTTTTTTCAACTTGAGGATCCAGATAATTATTATAAATGGAAAAAAGGACCATAAATATACTATAGTTGATATTTTAAACCATATCAAAATCACTTTGATGAATATATGATGTTTATGAATTTTATATCATTTAATAAAATATTATTTTCATAAAATATTAATAATATCAATTATAGTAGTATTAATTTACATTGAATTATTAAAAATCAAGAAAAAAGGATATTATAATAATATAATATAACGTATCCCTAAAATTTTCTTTTTTATCTATTAAATTTTTGTTTTACAGTAATTATTTTAAATTATACTTTTAAATTTTTTAATAACGTTCATTTCATTTTTCAATTAATTGAATAATTACTACATCAACATTGTGTAAGTATTTAATGTAATTATTTATTTAATAAAAATTAAAAATAAATCACCATGAAAAAGTTAAATATTTTATATTTAAAAATAATATTTATAATTGATCATATCCATCAGTTATACCTGTATTTAAAATAGTATAATTATTTAAAAAAGAGTGCATCATCTTTGACTTTTCATTACACATAATAATATAAATTCATAATCACATCCAAATGGTAAAAATTCGATATATTCATCCTTTGGATAATTATGGATGGTATATACGCATACAATAAAATTATGTAAAGGTTTAGGGTCATTATTTGTCCACATCTTCTTATTTTTATCCTTAATTTCCCAATTTCTCCTTTAACATGGTAAAAAAAATTACTAAGGTTATTATTACTATTGAAAAAAATAAAAGGGAAATATTTACCAAATTATAACCCAATAATTATAAATATGAAATAAATTTTTTGAAATTAAAAACATAGAATCAGTATGAATTAATTTAAAATTATACCAAAAAGAATGAGAAAAAACCATTTTTCAAAAAAATGCCCTTTTTAAGTGTAAAAAGATTTATACTAAATTAATGTATAAAATTAATTTAAAAAAAATTGGATTATTTTAAATAAAAATAAACTAATAAAAATATAAAACTAATATAAAATATAATTTTACTTTATAAATACATTTAAAGAAATTATAGTTATAAATAAAAAATAGTGTTTTCACAATTCATTAAAAAATAAAAGTTTTCTAAAACATATGTAGTGGGGGTGATTCTTGAGTGGTAAACTCTGTAATAGTAGATCCAAAATACCAAGTTTTAAATCTTGGAAATCCCCTTGGTGGATATATGACATAGTCATTATGCATGTAGAGGGTGACATATGCATGATGTAAGCCTGGTGATGCAGGAAGGATGATACCAACATAACACTGCACTGGGCATTTGGGCCAAGTTCATATTCTACATGGAATTTAGATTATAGGATACGTAATAGATCTCCCTATACCGAGATATAAATATTTCTTTTCTTTTATAAAAAAAAGAGGTTTCGACCTCAACTTTAAAAAACTTTTCGGAAAATTATAAAAAATTCATATGAAGATAATATTGACCCCATGAATTCAAAAATTTTGTTCATTTTTTCAAATTAAAATTCTATTATTTTTCAATAAAGATTTTAAATAAAATAATACAATTAATTAAAATCTAATTTGGTAATGAATAAAAATTATTTTATTTTGATCGCAAAATTTTATAACATTTTATAATTAACTAATGAATATATGAAAACGTTGTATATAAAAATTAACTAGGCTATTTAATTCTTCCACCCTTTTGGAAATTGATTCCGAAAAATTTTTATTCACATATTAGACAAGTGGATATACCTTTCCCTCATAGTATTTTTAGACTCCCATTTTTTTTCCTCAACCATATAGTTTTTCTATAAAACCATAACCTGGTGAATTACTATATTATGAAATACTTTCCCTCTAAGTCCAAGAATTTGACCAGTTTGTTCCTAATAAGAATGGTTATCTTCCAACTGAACTAACTCCAAGATCAAAACATGAGATTAATCTGGAACATATGTTCTTAACATCGAATCATGAAATAAAATTTATACATAAGATAAAATTAGAGGAAGGACCATTTAGTTGGAACTGATAAAATTTATATAGAATTTTATACAGTCCAATGATCTATGGTCTAAAATTCCTAATTTTACCAAAATTTATAAAACATTCCTTGGAGATACATTAAAAAAACAAGATCAACTACCTCAAAAAAAGATATTTTCTCTAGTTATCTTCATAACTCTTCTAATACTCTAAAACATACTCATATATTAGTGAATCATCCTTACCATCTCAAGCATTTACCCTACCAAATATATTCCAATAAACACTGTTTATATTGTTTCATTCCAAAAAGTTGTAGTTTAACACCTCTTTGTATAGAATGTCTTAAAAGGTACCATATTTATGTTTCAATGAAAATTATTATTATAAGAAAAATCAATTAAAGAAATATGTTGATCCAAAATTCACAAGTAATACATTGAACATGTTCAAAGTGATCTTCTAAGTTCTAAATTTTTCATTCATACTATCCATCATATTGAGGATAAAAGTTTGTACTAAAATTTAATTTAGTACCCAATTAATTTCGAAGTCCTTTCAAAATATTATAAGTGAAATTGAGATCATTATCAGATAAAATAGATGGAGTAATTCTATAAAACCTGACCATCTCCTTAAGATATAGTTAATAAATCTAATCTAAATACATAGAATCTCACAAGGGATGTAAATTCATTTATTTCGTTAATCTCTCTATAATAACCAAAAACATATTGTTACCTTAATATTTCTTTGTAAATATGATTACAAATTCCTTGGATACATTTTCCCATTACCACATAGGAATTGAAAAAGGCAGAATCACCCATTTGAAAATTTTCATTCAACCTTAACCTATTGATAAGGCAAACATTTCATGATAAAATCAGCAATATCTTATTTCTTTTCATCCCCCAAGAAATACCCTCAAATCTATCTCTACATCTTAGTACTGTCATGATGAATAAAAAACATGGAACTATAATCTGCACTCAACTGGTCTCTCTTCAATTGGGAATCCAAGGTACACATAATCTCCTTCCATATCTCAAAACACAATATTTATCAATGTTAAATTCATGAAGCTTACCCTTCTTAACTAGTCCTACATTTTCCTGTAACTCACACTCATCCTTATGATCTTTATTAATTCTATCTAAAAAAGTCAAATACATTGAATCCAAAAAAAGAGAGGAAGTTCCTACATCCACAAATTCTAGGAAAAAATTCAGCAAATCCTTAATTGAATGGCCATGCTAAAAACAAAACATGGTTAATTCATCATTACATTTCTGAATCAAAGAACCATCTACATTATTTTATTTTCTATGATGATAATGAATTGTGGAGTCATAATAATTTATGAATTCTAAACATCTACTCTATCTCATGTTAAACTCCATCTGAGATAATATTCACTTTAAAAATGTTAGTATAATTATATATTTCACACGTCGATCTATATAAATGATATCACTAAACTTTTAAATCAAATACCATGACATCCGGTTTGAGTCCATGTGTAGGAAAATTTTTCTCATTTGGTTATAATTTGTTTGAAGCATAAGAAATTACCTGATCATTCTACATGAGAACACAACCAAATAATTTTAATAAGGCATCACCATATATTAAAAAGACACCATTTTTTAGGGAAAATCCAAAACTTTAGAATTCACCAATAATATTTATAGTTCCTCAAAACAATCATCACATTTTTTTTTTCTAGATAACCTGAACTCCATTTTGAGTTAACTTTTTTGTGGGCTAAATAACCATGAAATTTTTTCAACAAAATTGTGGTAATATCTTTCTAATTCACAAAAAATATAAAATCTACTACAATAAAAAAACAATTTTTAAATTTTTTTGTATATTTTTTTATTTCAGGTTTTAAAAAACAAACCATAGATATTTTTTCACAATACTCATATAGTTTTGAATAAATAAAGATATCATCAATAAAAACAATTACAAACTTTTCAAAATATTTATTGAAGAATACATTTATAATATCTATAAATACTAGTGGGTAATTTTTCAACCCAAAGGGCATAACAAGAACCTTATAATTCTTCTATCTATTCCAAAACATTATTATTTTTTAATTTCATCCTCATTCACCTTCAGTTGATATTACCTAGACCAAATGTTAAAGTTTAAAAAATACCAAGCTCACTAGAGTTGGTCAAAAAAATAATATATATGAGGCAATTGTTACTTATTATTAATATTAATGTGATTATAACCTCTATAATCAATGACAAGACTCATGGAACCATATTTATTTTTAATAAAAAATAGGAGCACATCATGTTGAATTTATATGAAAATGAAACCTTTATCAAGAAAATCATTCAATTTTTTTTCAATTCTATAAGTTTCAGTCGATCCATTCAATAAGAAGGTTTTGAAATTAGCTTAGCATCAGGAACTAAGTCTTTAGTAAATCGAACTTACTAATCAGGTATAACACCAAAAAAATCAGTAGGCAGAAAATACGGGTATTATTTTATTACTAGCACATCATAAATCTATATCATTCCCTTATTTTAAACAATATTTGTAAGATAAATTTCATTTCTATTTTTTAATAGTTTCTCTGATTCGTGATATGTTATCAAAGTTATGTGTTAATTATTTCATATAAACTAAAATATTTCTGAAAAACTAATTATTTAGCTCTAAAATATATCTTAGTAGGGTAAATGGAGAGCTAATCCATACCCATAATAATATAAAACACAACTTTTGGAAAGACAACAAGATTTTATAGAAACGTTTTTCCACAAACAACACCATGAATATTCATATAATTTATTTTTTATTAATACTTCCCCCATGTAATTTTACTAGAAGATGAAGGTTTATTTCTTAAGGTAGAATTTTCATTTACTATAAAATTTATCAGAAATAGAAGAATGTATAGAACATGAATAGAAAATTAAATTATAAAAATATGATAGAACAAGAAATATAGTTGATACAATATTTTTCAATGACCAATATCTACTTATGTTTTTTAAAGGATTTCACCACACATTTATACTAATAGTTGGGAATCTACCCATTATTCAGGTTCTTATTTAGTCATGAATGTGCATAATGACCCTTATCGTTAAATTTAAAACACTTTATATCATCTATGTTAGAATTTTATTTTCCACTACTATGATAATTTTCATTGAAATTACAAGCTATATACAAAAACATACCAATAGAAATAACTTACCAGATTTCATATGGCATTACCGAAAGTGATTTTTACCAAATCTATCATAAACTAAAAATATAATTTTCTTAATATCATAATTATTTGATCTATTTTTACACTTTTCCTGCTATTTGGACCCTTTTCATCTATTTTTCTATGTACACATGATCATTATTAAAATCTATTTCTATCTTCTCAGCACATCACAATAATTTCTCATAATTTCTGAATTTATGGGAAGCCAATCCCCTTTAATATATGGGTTGCAATCCACAATAAAACTAATTATTTTACTATCATGATCTTGAATAAATTTTTTTGTACCATGCTAATTGGGTGATTTTTTTATAGGCAACCATTAGATATTAATCTTATTTAAATTTTATGAATTTCTTTTCTATGTGAAGTATAACCACCTTAGGAAAATATTTCTCAATGAAAATACACTTAAATTTATTGTATTCTAGGGAATTAAATTACTCAATTTCTTTGATATTAATTAATTATAACCTCCAATGGTTATCTTTAGCTTTGAAATAGTAAATATAAAGGATTTTATTTTGGTGATATGAAAATCCAATGAAATAAAACATCTTTTCTTGTGATTTAATACATCCTTCAGCTACCGTTGTGTTAGATGATCCATTGAATGTTGGAGGGTCTTATCTCAGAAAATGATCCAATTTTTTTAATTTACTCAATAGAATATTTGGATACTATATCACATGTATACCACCTCCATTTATAGCCTCTATAAACTAATCCATCACTATAATATAATTCTTAGTTCCAATTCCAATCATTCAATGTTGCTGATTTAGAATGATATAATCTCCATTTCTTCTTCTGAAATTAGTTTCCCTATTTCTTATATGGATAAAAATTATGAGTAGACCATGTTTAGTTGAAGAGACATGGTAATATTAAAATTCTATATCATTTCAACATAATCATAAAGTAAAACCTTTTAAGGTAATTATATTAACATTATCCTAACCCTAGAGTTCTATAAAAATTTCTCCCATAACAACTATAAGGAAACAAACCTAAAAATTAAATATTCTTGTGAGTTTATACTATATTTGTTTTTCTTAATTTCCCAAATATCTTTTAAGTTTATAATTTTACAGAGTTAGTTCATAACTCTTACACATCAAAACCATATTTTATAAACTGTACACTTCTATTAAATATCAATTTTCCCCAAAATATAACACTTTTAAAATAAATCATTGTTTATTTTAATGAAAAATATTCATGAATATTTAAATGACTTATTTATTTACCTTACCCATACTTAAACTTTTTGAAGAATATTCTAAAACATGGTATGATCAAAAAAATCATAGTAAGTTATATAAATAAGAAGAAATATGTTGGTCCAGTGAAAAACACAAAAACCCAAAATATACTTAATTTTATCACATTATTTTGTGAGACTATGAAATAAATAATTTCCACATAAAAAAATACAATTTATATTCAATTTAAACCTTTTAAACCCATGTCAATTATAGATAAAATATGTAAAAATCTTGGGAATTATTTTTATATCTCTCTTTTATATAATGTTACCCACACTGTTATAAATGAAATTACCATCATAGTTAGACTTGGAGTAACCATCGTAGTTACACTTAAAAGAACCATAATGGTTGTCCTTATAACCCACATCACAATATATTCCTATAATATGTTAGTAGAAACTTAACGAGTTAACTCCATCCAATATTTGGAACAATCATCGAAGTATATTCCCATATTCTCTCTATAGAAATCTAATCAGTTAATTATATACGTTTATAAAATGAATTGTAATGATATAATTTGCTCACCCACCCCTGGTTTATGTAATAACAACCCATCATCATAAAAAATTCTCAAGAATCATAATATAATACATATAATTTTCATCATAAATATGTTTTTTCACCCATAAGAAATTATTTTCAGATATTGATATATCCATTAAATTTAAAAACCTTTTTTTAAAATAACCAAATCATAGGGAGAGTTGATTTTTATTTTAATAAAACATATATTCTTGTAAAGGAATCCAAAACTCTAATAACGATAATAGTGGAGGGAACGATTTTTATCATCACATATTTTAAAATAGAACATTCATTTTGTCTTTTTTAATGAAAGTAAAAACATTCTGTAAAAATATTCCCTTTCAAAAATAAAAATAAAAAAGTCAAAAGTGACCAAAAATATTCTTTATAATTATTTTATTTCCATGTAAATAAATCCAGAAAATAAATTTTAAAATATGGACTTGTAAGAAAATGCTAGTTTTAAGGTAAACTTTAACATATATGTTTTAAAAAGAAAGTCCCTTACATTGAGTCAGACACATCATATAAGTTATTTATATTCCTAAATAATAAAATTATATGAATTATTTGTGTTATTGGGAAAAATTTTATAGATTATTATTACATTTATATCACTTATTAAATTTTTATAACAATCTTTTAATCAACTAATTTCATGTCGGATGTTTTGATGATATTTTGTTCAAAAGTCCAAAATAACTTCGATAAGTTAAATATGGTCAAATATTTCATTATTTAATTATATTCATGATAATGAAAAATATATAATTATCATTTTCATATATTAACATTACTTTTAAAACCAATCATGAAAATGGTTTTGAAAAATGAACTACTTACTATCATAGAGACGGTAGGCTATACGTACGCATGAGTAATTTTTCCATTTTTAAACTATCATTATAAAACAAAGGTAAGTATAATTTTATCATTATATAATGATCATAAATATAATATTGTTTAATTAATTATAATTATATGTATAATCCATGTGACATGGAGATGAAATACGAATCACATCACTTTATGGAGGTGGTTGTCCACACATATACACAAACAACACTATCATTTTCAATTGCATTGAAATGTAGGAAAATATGAATTATATTATATTTATATAATGATAAATATTTCTTTAATATCATATATATATATATAACTTTAATTCATATTTATAACCATCCATGAGAAAAGATTATGGAAAATAGATTACATAGGTTTGTGAGGTGGTAGTCCTCTGTACACACGAATGATGGTTTTGTTTCCCATTTCCTAGAAGAGGAGATGGATATATGTCATTAAATTAACATAATAAAATCTATATATATATAATACTAATTTTATTTTTTATTATGTTTCAAGAATATGTTAATGAAGTGGACTAAGAAATAAAACTAAAACATGTAGTTAAAAACAATACATCTTTTTTAGAAAGTCTCCCTTTCTTAATACATTAAGACATCTAAGATTGGTATTCATCCACAAATAAGGCCTAAATAATATAGGGATGGATTCTAGGAAGGTATTCTCATATGTATTGGTATAACCTTAAGGTTTTTAAGTGTTATAAAATGTGAATAATTGGTGTCCTCTTATAAGAGTGGGATGGGACACTCTTGGAATTTATTAAAATATTGATTTAATAAAAATTAGTTTTGATGTTTGGATGGATAAAAAATTATAAAATTAAAATTTTAGATGATTATGAGTCAAATTAACCTAATAAAATAAAATTTGGACAAGTTTGGATCACATTTTTATCCTTATCTTTTTGTTTTAACCCTTCATTAACCCTTTTCACACTTACCATGATAAAAAACAATTTACTACTTGAGGGTCAGGATAGTTACCATACCTAAAAAATTGATTATACATGGAGTATGGTTGATATTTTAGACCATATAATAGTCAATTTTTAAAATATAAAATTTTTAAGAATTTTATATTACTTAATAAAATATTATTTTTATAAATAATCAATAATGTGAATTTTATAACTATTCATATACTTTGAGATATATAACATCAATAAAATAAATTAAAATAAAATATTTTAGTAAATATATAAACTAATATTTTTGTATATATAATAATTGGGTCACAATAAATATTTCAAATTATACTAATTTTAATATTTTTTATCATTTATTTTATTTTCTATTCATTGAATAATTATGGTATCAGTTTTGTGTAAGAACTGAATGTAATTATTTATTAAATAAAAATTAAAAACAAATTATTATGATGAATATAAATATTTTCTCTTTAACAATAATATTTATAACCTACATATATTCTATTTATTCTCATGTTAAAAATATTATAGTTATTAAAAAATGGTGACATCTTTGAATTCTCTTTACATATAGTATTATAAAAGTCATAATAACATCCAAATGAAAAAATCTATATATTAGACCTTTTTGATGATTTTCGATGAGATATTCTCATAAAATAAAATTATGTCAGGTTTTAGGTGCATTCTTTAGTACTTATCATTTTATTTTTAACCTTAATTCCTTGATTTACCCTTTATCGTGGTGATAAAAAATTTCTACAGTTACTATTCATATTGAACAAAAATAGAAGGGAAATATTTACCAAATTTGGACCCAATGATTTAAAATATAGAATATCATTTTTAAAATTAAAAAAACTGAAGTGGAGGTATTTAATTTATAATTAAATTGGAAAAACGCAACGAAGAACCGTTTTTTAGAAAAAACGGGTTTTTATATATAAAATATTTGTACTGTAAATTGAAGTATAAAAATAATTTTTAAAATGAATAATTAGTTTCTTTTAATTCAAAATGAACTAATTAAATTTTAAAAATAATCTAAAATAAAATCTTACATTATAAATACTATAAAGAAAAATACTGCTTTCAATAAAAATCTTTGTTCTTCACTATTCATTTAATAAGTCAAACTCTATAAAAAATTATCATAAAAATAATCTTAAGATAATTTTAAAATGATAAATTAAAAATGAATTTCATTTTATGAAATTAAAATTCAATAATTTTGAAATCAAGATTCTAAATAAAACCATATAATACATAAAATCCAATTTTATTAGAAATAAAGAAATTTTCATTTTGATAAAAAAGTTTTCTATTATTTTATTATTTACTAATGAATATATGAAAATATTTTTATCAAATTCACTTGTTATGTTAGTGTTTTTTTCATGTAATTGGCTATGGGATGATAGGTGGATTCTGTAGGGAAATTTTTTTAAAGTGTTATGTTTATATTTTGTAGAATTAATAATTTTTTTATATTTTTTTGTCACTCGAGACCCATAATTATAAAATTAGTGTGATAAGATTGCATCATTTCATAAAAAAATTGTTTAATTAATAAATTTAAAAATAAAAAATCATGAGTTCAGTCTATTTTGTAATTTGGCACTGTAAATAGAATACAATAAAAAATATTACTTGAATAAATCTATATCTCATTATATAAAATAAATGATATTTATAAGTTTTAATAACCATAGTATACTTCATTTTCATGAGAAATGTGAAACTAAAGAAAACGGTCAGTGTAGACACAATGTATGGGTTTTATAATGTAGTTATAGTATATCATGTAAGAATCCACCAAAAAAATACGGGTTTTTTGACACCACAGAATGTGTTTCATGCACTTTTTTGTAGAATACATAGTTTTATTTCCATTTTCAATGATACTCTTCCACAATGAGGGATAATAAAAAAGACCCCCTTTCTAGGAGTAGGTCATTGATTTCCAAAAATGTGTTGATTCCTCAAAATTCAATTTCTATGTTTCTTTTGAGAAGACATAGTGTATTTACTGTCTCTAGAAGTGTAGATCTTTTTGAGAGCCCGTATTTGACTAGTCACAGAGCCCAAGTGGACTTACTACTCAAAATTTGTGGTACACAGAAGACAAAATAAAATTATAAAGGGATTTGCCTCCCGAGCACCATAGACATACGTGGAAGACCTATTTAGAGTACCAACACCGAAGATGTATTCCAGGGATTCATAAGACTGTGCAATTTTACACCCCTTTGTGGAATAGCTACACCCAAGACCTACACTAAAGACCTATGATGAAAAAATACCTCCAATAAGGTCCCCTCTTTTCTTATAAATAGGACCCTTGGGCTCCCCATTTCAACAACTGAAAAATTCAGATGAACTCTTGAAGCTCTCATTCTATAGCTCTTTCAACCTGGACCCCCAAATATTATTATATAGCTATCTATGACATGAGAGAATAAATAATTTAAAGGGATAAACATGATAAAATTCCCTTTAGGGTATAAAATACAAGATACTTATTTGAGGACCCTCCTTCCATAAGAAAAAGTCACCTACATATGGTCATTTCCAAAACCAAATAGCTGCACAAGATTCTTCCAATGAAATTGATGGATACCGAGGTTTCTTAACTTAAAAACCACACCAAAGTGTTTTTGTTCTGATAGTCCATTGACCAAGGAATATCAAGCTTTTACAAACTTATCCTTCAAGTGTTTATAATTTTTCAATTCTTCCTAAGACCTATGTGACATACCTACATGGCATACCTATGGGGAATACTTGCACGTCATACCTATGTGGACCACCTACAAAATCTATCCATTAATCCATATTTTAAGCCATTTAGGGAAGGGATTCTCCTTTTTGGGATCCCTTTTCTGAAAGGGACGATGTTGAAACCTCCACCATGACCTCTTAATTTATCAGGATTTTGGGATAGGAACATCAACGTGTCTTCTATTTGAATTTGGATATCTATGGTCATTACTTTTACACACTTTTCCTACCATAGGGTAAGGACCTTCAGGGTGTTTGTGTATTTGGATATCTATGGTCACATTGAACCTTAACCCATATATAGTATTGATGATTTCCTAGTCTTGGATTTTGTGGATAAGACTCTATCCACCCCTTGTAATCTCTATGATCTGAAGCCTCCAATCCCTAGTAGGAAGAGTGAGGATCCCACTTTCTTTTCCTTTCCATATCCTCTCACTATAGGACCCATTCATGGGAATCCCTCCTAGAATTAGCCCCTGTCTTTTTAGGCTGGTCCTAATGACCCTCACTTTCATTTCACATTTAAAGGTTCATTTCTCAGTGCCCTTATAAATCATCACCCCTGACTTATTTTGTTGTAGGTCTGACCTCTTCCACCAACAAAGGAGAAAATGTGTGTGGTTTGTTGAATCTTTCACATCCTCTCGTTTCTCACACTGAGTATGAATCATGTGGTCTTAGGAATTTGTGATGATCATAACAACCATACAATCCACCTGAATAAATAAACTATAATAACTTGGATACCAACCATAATTGGGATACATAGGAAGCATTCACCCAGGGCTCAAGATCAATGGAAATCCTCCTCAGGAGTCCAACCCTAATTCTATTAGTTCGAGAATCCTCCTTAGGAATATACCCAAAATTAAACCCCCTAAATCTCTATGAGTTAATATATCTCTCATATACCATGTTAAAAGTTAATCCTCTTTTGGAGTAATCCCCAACCTATTTTATCTGAAAGGTCCATACTCCCTTGAGAGACTTACATAACTACGTGAGATTTTATTCCCATCAGTGTGGGATACATAGGAAGCATCCATAAGGTTCGAAACAAACACCCAAACTCAACCCTATTCTCTCTGGGCCACATTACCATTAGGGTATAATTCAACATGGAAACTCATATCCTTTATAGGTTCCTTGGGCTAATTCGGAATAAGTTTCACACCATGATTTGACTAGGCACCTTCCACCAAGATGTCATTACAACATGACATTAAAGTGCACGGTTAGTTTCTTATCACGCGACCATAAAGGGAATGATGTGTCCCATTATGTGGAAATATACTACAAGGGTTCTGATTTCTTTCACGAGGATACATAGGTATCCCATCTATGGGTATGATATGAACATCAAAACAACTTTCTTCTCCCAGGATAATAATAAACACCAAAGTAAAGTTATGTATCCATGGATGATGATAAATTCCGGAGAGACATTCATATACCTGGATGACCATAAATTCCAGAGTGCCGCACTGAGTGGATTGAAAACCAGTATCTTTGTAACAACGACTAAAAAACATCTAAGTAGTATATAGGATGGTACTATTGATGGAGAACCGTGAATACATACTGATATCTCCATTGATGAAGAACATCAAATACATATGTAAAATTCTAAATTCGACTCATGCTAAATAATTGATTGTAAATTTCAAGGGAAACCTACATTACGCTTGGTAAATTAATAAGGATTCTTGAAAAATATTATATCTATCAGAGAGTTCTAGAGTAGGAAATTATTCCCCCCAAAAGGGTGTGATGAGTCTAACCTCCCATCATTTAGACCAATGCGGGTTCTTAAGTATTGTAGGTCATCACACCCAATAAACTCCTACCTTTGGAAAGAAGTTACCTTTAGATACATAACCGTTGGGTTTTCTTAGTTCCATAAACAAATATGATGGAAAGCATCAAGAATTAGTGATTACTAACCAGAACACACGTTCCTCGGGGGAAACAAAAAATAGTGAACCCAACGTGAATCCTTAACAATGATGATAATGTTAACCATCTGCCATGCCCCGATCAATTGATAAAAGATGTCTAGACAAGGAAATCAATAAAGCATGTGTTCATCCAAAAATTGATACTTTTAAATAGTTAATTTTTTCTACTTTACATATATATAAACACTTTCTTATAATAACTCCCTTCATTCCAAATGGAATCCTTTATGTTTGAAACCTTGAGTGCCCCAACTACATCTCAAGATAGATCCTCTTCCACCCAAAGGATTCCTTTAAAAACTCATCACATTTATTCCTAGGTCTCCAATTCACTGGTTTGATAGTACCATCAACATGGTACCATTATAACCATAGAGGCTACCCAACAGGCCCTCCAAGAAGAAAATGACCCCTTCTCATCTGGCTAATGACGATCAGTGGACTAGAAGCAGATGGTGTCAACTTCCATCTTCAACCATTTCGGGATTTTATCCCCATAATGTAATCACTTGTACCTTCCCTATTCATGGTAGGTCAACTGAGAGGCCACCCATGGCCTCGTATCCAAGACACAGGGGTCCTTCCTGAAGTCTTCTTCCAACAATCATCATCACCAAAAGTGCACGACTGTAAACCCTCAACATTATAAGGGTTCTATGTCTGGATTTTTGCCCCGGGTCCCTCCAACCTAGGCACATAAGATGAACTTACAGGGACAAAAATCGTCCAATATGGAGTATGTTCCTACATTTTCCCCCTCTAGAGAATTCCATTAACACAGTTTGGTGGAAAAAGTAAAAAGGGCCATACACCTGTCCTCCTTAATCCCGCCAGCCAACATACTCATCTAGAAGTTCCCAACAAATACCATTTTCAATATACATTTGAGTACCGTGAGTAGGTAAATACACATGCTTACAATATATCATCCAGTCAGTAGAATCATTGGGCTACATTCAAGGAATCTTACCAACCAAATGTGGCACAAACCTCTAAGAAGGAACATACACCTTCCTGTACTCAGCAAGCTTGCTCATAGTCTCATCTAGTAGTAATTAAATAATTAATCCAACTATTATTGGCGGAAAACATCTAATAGGCACATACACCTACTGAAATCCATCAAGATTTTTAATAGTCTCATTTAGAATCACCTGGAGAAGTCATTCAGAAATCTCCAATAACAAATCTAGGGCACACTCAACTATCTACCCCCACACATGAGTACTTTCAGTATCCACTGAGAGGAAAGGGAAGAAAGGATTAGGTACATACACCTAATCTGAATACAAAATGGTCATATATTCCTATTTAGGCTGATGAAGTCACGAAACACATTTTGAAGATGGAAAACGGGAAGACGCAAATTCCTACCCATATCCTGGAAGCTTTCCGAAATATCATAATGGAATCTTCATCAATACATGAGGGACAAACACATAATTCCATTCCCATACCTAGGATGACTCATCATCATGCTACACCGAAATCGATACACACCTCTATTCCATTCTAGTAGGGTTATAGGCCACACTCCCCCACATCAAGTGGACAATGGGATTAGGAATATACACTCATTACAATTTGAGATAATTATCCTATTCTGGTATCCACTACAAGGTAGACACATAATCCTACCCATGATAACCACTTCTCCCAGCATGTGGGCCAAAATTCATATAATAATTATTCTATGAAAAAGTCTCACCAAGAACAGTTGGAGAATCAAGACTCGGTCTATGATATGGTTCCTCTCAAAAATGGAGTTCCTAAATCGCTCAGAACCTTATCTGTTGCAGATTAATATCCTATCCTCCCATTACCAAATTATGGGAGTAGTAACAGTAATTATAAAGTTCCTCATTAGACACTCCATCCTGATGGATTGATTTAGGAAAATTCAATCAATCTTGAGAACCTATATCTGGATGAGAGTCACAGTAAACCTCTATGTGGATAGATGAACAAGGAGAAAAAGGATTTATGCTTTGCTATAATCCACCATGGTGATCCACCCCATGATGGAATTCACTATGAATATTCTCCCCACATTAGTGTTTCAAAATTTCAAGAGAGTTCTAAAACTTAAAATATAATGATTAGAAATACCTTTTATCTCGAGGCACTTCCAAACATAAGGGTAGTCATATTTGATTCATTATTACTGGGAGGTGAAATAATTTATCATCTAGAATATAGCCTAAGGTAATGGTCACTCTCTGAACCTCCCTTGGGTCATTTTCCTTCTAATATAGCATAGGAAACACAAGATGATCCCATTACTTATGTTAAATTTCTCAGGAAGCATCCACTCTGGTCAGACCAGGTTGAGAAACCACTGGAAAAAAGACAAAGTAGATATTTTGAACATGAGGAAACAACTAGAAAATGGTGAAATATTAGTCATGTTCTAACCTTTTTCTTCCCCTCAATACAACATTTTAGATATATTAATAGAATATTGTATTCATGATATCCACCTAAACATATGGAAAACTCTTAATCATTTGAAATCCAATGTATTAACATATGATGAATATCAAAGTCATATCAGGGTAATAAAATGACTGCAGTGCCAAATCAACTTGGTATCTCTCCATATTTCCTAACATCCAATGATAGAGAAGCAACATGAGGCCCTTCAACAACCATGCCTCTATGCATAATATAGTTTGTGAAAATTGATCATAAAAACCCCATTTGGTGTTCATATCATACGATAGGGTGAACATGGGGGATTGCATTTCACTGCGCTCGAAAAACAGAAAATCCTACCAAAACTAGTCTCATGCAATGTTATTTCCCTAGGTCGGTTACAACAAACAAATTATGTTCATGATTGAATAGATGTTCAACCGGAATAGGCCTTAAATGACTTTCACCAATGTCAGGCCCAAAGAGAGAAATCTATTGAGATACTTTTTAATCAAGTGTCTGAGAACATCGAACAGGCCTCCCGCTTAGAGGATGTCAGTTATTAGATCGAGAAAATTTCTAAAATAGAATAACAGTCTTCTAAAATAACTATGTGTTATGGATAATTCACCCAGCTAATGTTCAGATAAAAATTTGTAAACTTAGAAGAGTTGATGTGCTGATATCTTCCGTAGTAGTGCAGGATCCACCCTTGCATGCAGGGCAGGGGATATTTCAACCCAACTCTTGAAGAAAAAATATAGAGCCTGAAGGGTTTGTAAAGAAGAATAAGAATATCCCCAACCATTAAGGTTGGGGGATTTTTTACATTCACAATCCCTTACTCAGTGGAGGTTAGTTTCCTCCTCATTAGGAAAAAATCCACAAAGTGAACACACAACTGAAATATATAAGGATTACCTTCGGATTAATGTCCACCAAATTGTTCCTTGGGAACCATCATATAAGAGAAAAACTTCTCATGGAGGGTTAAAAAAAAGGAGAAAACACTAATATACTGATGTAATACCATCAATGCATTATACGTTGGTGAATGTCATTTATGCCATCATGGAAGATCCTATAGAAAATGTTTCCAGTTTAGGGGATCAGAAGAGGAAATTAATGATCTTGATATAGTCCATGCCAAATAAAATGAAGTTGGTGTGCATGCCAAAAATCATAGGATTTCCCAAAATCAAGGAATCCCCTCAAATAATCCACTTCCAACTTTTCCCAAGGCACCCAATAGGGAGAAAGGTAAAGTTAAAACTATGTATGACCTTCCCCCTAGAGAATGTTAATTCCTTTTTTTGAAGAAATATATTATTGTAAAGGGGAAGCGATGAAGGAGTTGAGGTGACTCAATGTAGAGTTACTCTAAAGCATCATTCCTATCATACATGCTCTACAAGAAGATCTACAAATTGCACATCTAGTAGAAGCACCTCAAAAAATAAGGTTTGTTGCAACTACTGATGCAGTTAATAAATTACCTCTACTGGGTACACAACAAGAATAGGGTCAAGCACATCCTTACAGGCCTGTCCCCATGGGTTATCCAAGAAAAATACCAATAGCACAACCACCGGTGGTCCTACCAGTTTCCATACCAATTCAGGATCCAACTGTTGTACCTATTAATTTCATGGCTTATCATGATGTTTCCTAAATGCTTATGATTACAATTGAGTCATTAAAAACATGATTTGAAGCTATGTAAGGATGACACGCAATGGTATAACTGGAAAATAAGGCTTAACAAAAATGGGTAGATCTGATTCCTCCCCCACCAAACTTTATGAATACCACATTTCCAATTATTATTGGTTCTAGAAATTTGGAGAACCAATTGATGAATTTTGTTTATCATTGTGATCCTGTGATGGGGACCCCTCAACAACAAGAAGTAGTAAATCTCAAATTTTTTGTGCAATCACTGTAGGGGCCAACCATTGTCTGGTATACAAGTTTACAGTCTCGATCAATTACTGGATGGGATGAACTCCATCATAAATTACTTCTCAAATTCAACTCAACGCTACAGAAGACAACATTCCTCAATCTTATGAACAATAAAATGGGATAATGAAATAGTTCTATATTTCATTTCTTAATGTAATGTACTAAAATATTCCTTAAACCTCTCACTCCCTTAATAATATTTTTTCCAATATGTGTGGAAAATATCATTGATGAGTTGTGCACCCCACTAATCCCTGTTAAATACACAAGTGGGTTTCAAGAAATTCCTTAAATCTCCCAATAAGTGGAGAATTCCATCATGGAAAATAAAGCTAAGTCTCATGTAATCCCATAAACTCTAGGAAAGAGAACAAGAAATGTAAAGGCTTACACAGTTACACTCAAGAAAGATCTTTCACCTTCTCCTACTTTAAAACCCACATCATACCGTAGGGATCCACCTCCTGAGTGTCCTCAGCAACAACTGCTTCAATAATATGATCAAAATGATCAAATATAGAGATAATTTGTGGATTTGAAAAATGTGGTCTATTATTTCTAAAATGACCATGTCCATGACTAATTCATCTCAGCCTTGGAATTTTTTTAGTCCAGTTACTAATGCCAAAGAAGCCGAACAAATAAGGAGGTGAAGATATCCCAAATTAATTTCCCTTTCATTAGATTATGGGGCATTCCATCCAAAATTATTATGTTTTTAAATACCTCCTATAGATGATGTTGGAATCTGGGAAGGTAAAGATAAAAAATTCACTGGCCTAGGTATCACGTGTTACTACTATCTATCCAAAGGAAGAAAGAAAGTGGTATGAAGTCAAAAAGAAATAATGCGCAATAGATTGATGACTGGATGTTCAGGAAAATGATTAATAAAACTCATTCCATTCTACAAACATAGTTGAAACAATTGACTCTACCTCCCAATACTTCCACTACAACCATGCCATCTTCATCAAAATATCCATCCTCCAAAATCCAATCCTAAAATAAGTGATATGGTTAGAAGGATAAAAAGTAGTTAAAAGAAGATAAGTTTATATTAAGGCCAATTTTTTCCTTGAATTTGTTAGATTTCATACCCAATCTCTCAAAAGAATAAAAACCACAATTCCAAATAGAACAACAAGAATCTGTTTGTTAGGAAGAATCATCATCAGAAAAGGAGTTGATCTTCAGTTATATTAATCTCATTCACTTAATGGTTCCCTATGAAAATGATAATTCTGATTATGAACATAAATTCCATGTACTTGATTTGGGAACTGGGTGGAAGAGTTTTTCAAGTTTGAGGATATAGGGGAATACATGGGTATGATAGAAGCTACTATTTCAATTACACCAATTCTTTAACCGTTTATGCAGTAGAAACTCGTGGGAAATCCCTTCAATAAACTCAATAGAAAAAAGTGAATTCTCCCACACATGATAGGGCTTTTCTCGAAAATATCTACTTTGAAGACTGATTAATGGCTATACCACCACTTTATTGGTAGGTGGTAAGATCTAACCAGCTTAACCCTCTAAGAGAAGAATTATTTCCAACTTCTACCCCAATAAATGTTCCATTACATTAGGAGCATCAAATTCCATTGTTCATGTAGATCCACATATCTATTCTGGAAAACATAGATCATTGGACCATAAGTATGAAATTTTAAAGAAAATGTCCCCAGTACCAGCCAAGTTATAAATCTTAGATGCTATAAATTTATCAAAAGATATTAGAGAAGTACTTATTGAGGATTAATCAAGTAATCAAGAGTTTTATACCAAGGTTGCTTCTGTTGTGGTTTTCTGTATATAGAATGATCCTATAGAATGTCATGAAATTATATCTTTCATGGAACAAGATGAGGATAATGTTGTATATGGACACATCAAGCCCTTGTATTTTTCTGGTAGGGTTAAGGATACCAATATTTGACAAGCCTTCATTGATAATGGATCCAGATTCAATCTCATTCCTATATATACACTTCATCAGTTAGGTCTCACTGAATATGAATTGTCTTCCTCCACTCTGATGTTGCAAGGTAATGAAAAGAATGAACAAGAACGTCTGGGTGAGATTGCACATAAAACTTAGTTTGGGGATCTTTTATTTGAATCAAATTTCATGGTTTTCTAGTAGGACACTACTTTTTTACATTATACTGGGAATTCCTTTACTACATCAACATGCATCCATTCTACATTATACCACTGATGTCACAGGTATTGATTCAATGGTCAAATTGGGACACTGTATGGTGATAATGTCATATTCCAAACTTTTGAATCTAAATATATTGATGCAGAGTTCTATAAAAAAAGTGAAAATAGTCCATGGAGAAGGATGTGACAAGAATAAATGCTCTGAATGGTCTTGAAAATATTTTAGATAACACATTTAAGCATCTCATTTAAGATTATGTACTACCAATTAATCAAATTGAAATGGTGGGCCCAAATCCAAGAACTAATTCAACAACATCCATAGTGTTAGTTGTGAAAATTGAGCCTAACAACATAGGATAAATCATTGATTTACCAATCAATGATGATAGTATCAATGTAGATGTCTTTATTCCATCTAAAAAACTTTTGCAAGACTATGCTTCATCAGCTAGGGTAGAAGAAGTTGTTTTAGTAATGGAAAAAGATACGGATGTTGATTCCCATCCCATCATATTACCTTTAGAACTTCAAAAATATCTGGAATTATCAGTTGAGTTGGAGATGGTTGCCTCCTCTTCAAGATGTCCAAATATAGACTCCTCCCCTGGCAATGAAAGTTTTGATTCATCACCATACCTTCAAGAAGATGCAGAAAAAGAAACATGTGAATAAGAAGAAGAAGAAGATGAAGACCTTAGGGATGCCTCTCTAGCATTTTAGGAAGGTGTCTCCATCAATGTGGATGAGCTTAGAGAAATAAATATGGGTACAGAGGAAGATCCACACACCACTCTAATTAGTGATACCATGACTCTGGAAGAAAAATAGGTATATACTTCCATTCTAAAGAAACAATAGGATGTGATTTCTTGGAATTACACAAAGATTCTAGGTCTTGACCCCAATGTGGCCACCCATCGTTTGGTCTATCCAGAAGATCATTGGGGATATGAACATGCAATGAGAAGAACAAACCTGAATCATGCTTCCAAAATTGGAGCTGAAGTTGAAATGATTATCAAAGATGACTTCATCGAGGAAGTGGAATATCACAAATGTCTAGATAATATTGTCCTAGTAAAAAATAAGTATTATAAAATCATAGTTTTCATCAATTTTAGAGATATCTACCGGATTTTTTGCAAATATGACTTCCCGGTTCTAATCATAGAACTCGTTATTTATGAAAAAACCTATATAAGAATAACTTTCCTTCTTGGATGGTTACCTTAGGTATAACCAAATCTAGATGGACCTAGAAGATGAGGAATATAATGCCTTTAGATCCCCACAAAGAATTTGTTTCTATCAGGTAATTCCCTTTGGCTTGAAGAATGATAGTGCAACATATCAATGTTCAATGCACCACATATTTAAACCCTTCTTGGGAAAAATCATTGAATTCTATAATTATGACCTATTTTTTAAATATAGATAATGTTCTTATCACATTAATTACTTGGGAACCATATTAATCAATATTTGAAAACATAATTTGAAGATAAACCCCTTGAAATGTGCTTTCAAGGTAACCTTGAATAAATTTATTGGTTTTGTTGTACGCCATTGTGGCATAGAAGTTGATCCCAAGAGTACTAAATCTATTATTGGCATGTCACCCCCTAAAAACTTGTTAGATTTGAGAGGACATCAAGTAAACTTGGTCTACATCTGACACTTTATATCCTATCTAGTAGGAAAGTTTTTTACCTTCACCAATTGATGAATAAGGGGGTAACATATCAATGGAATAAGGACAAACAAGAATAATATGACACCCTTAAAAAATATCTCTTGAGCCAACCGGTTTTGATGCCACCTTTTGAAGGAAACCCAATCATTATTTATGTGATAGAATTAAAGTTATCACTGGGTGCCTTCCTTGCACAGAAGAACAATGATGGGAATGAAAACAACCATCACTATCCCAGTCAGACCACGATTAATGCATAGAGTCGATATTCAGATATAAAGAAAATCTATATATCATTAATACTTATAGGTAAAAAACTGAAGCACTATCTTCAAAATCATGGGGTCCACTTGGTATCTCGCAATAACCCCCTCAAATTTATCCTCATTCATCCTATGATTATTGGATGTCTAGAATAGTAGACATTTTTTATGTAGTATTTTTACATACATTTTGTGCCTTAGAAATCAGTAAAAGGTATAGACTTAACAGACTTCCTAGTTGAACACTTGTCTTTAGAAGAGACATCATTGAATATTGAACATCCTGATGAATAAGTATTCTCTATTAAATACAATTACCAAATATGGTAAATGTACATTGATTGTGCTTCTAATTTCTAATGGGAAATAGAAAAGAAGTCCCTAAGATCAAAAAATTTGGGTTAGGAATTGTGCTTATCTCCCTAGAGAAGATAGTATTTCTATAGTCCTTCCTATTATAAGAAGTTGGTACCAACAATGAGGCCGAGTATTAGGCTTTCATTATAGGTATAGAATTAGCACTCCATGTTCCAATGGATATCCTTATGGTGAAAGGTGATTCAGAATTTTCAATCTAACAAATCTACTAGGATTATGCTATCATAAAAGAAGAGATAATTCCCCTGAGAAATAATTTATGAGGGTTAATGGATGAATTCCCCTTAGATCTATCATGGTCTTATGACCCATGATCACAACATGCCCAAGATGATGCATTTCAAAATGAAACCATAGCCTATGAAGATCCAAATTGAAACGATTTATTCATTAGCACTTCTCATCATTGAGTGCTTTCACCTTTTTTTAAAATTAGAACATAGGTAATAAATGAAATTAGTCAAATTCCTAAATCATTTGGTCCTACAATGGGATGGATTAAACCCATCATGGAGTATCTCCCAGATGGTATAATTTCTTTGGATAGAGTTGAGGAAGAGGCGATCTAGTGACAAGAAGTTAATTTCACTCTTTATGATGGGCCAGATCACTAGATGATCTTTTATAGATAATGCTTCAGTGAAATTATTCTCAGATGAATTGATGGGGATTAATCTTCGAATGTTATGAAAGATGTACATGTAGGAGGTTATGGTGACCCAAAGTCTAGGCATGGGCTTTCAAATATAAATGATTTTATACTTTTGGTATTTGATGAAGCAGGATTGCATAGATTTTACTAAGATGTTTCATCCTTTCTAAGTGCATGCCAACACCATTCATCAACCCCCAAAGTATCTACATATAGCTAAATTCTCATATCCATTTTCTACATGCGGAGTGGAGGTAGTGGGATCTTATCCTCCTCTTATGGATAAGAAGTTCAAGTACATTCTTACTGCTACTAATTTCTTTTTTTCAAATGGGCTAAGCAATACCTCTTATAGAAGTCAGGGCCAAAACCATTGTTAGTATTTTCAAAGATAATATCTTCACCAGATTTGGTGTCCCTCATACCGTATTGATATAAAACATCGCCAATTTCTATTTTGTTGAGGTAGGGAAGTTATATCAAGAACACAATATCAAATCCAATCATTCATCTTGCTACCATGTAGTGGACAATGGATAAATAGAGGCTTTCAACAAGACCTTATCAAATATACTCCAGAACATGGTGGATAAGGATAAGAATTATTGGCCTATAAACTCTTTCATGCCTTATGGGCTTATAAGAATACTGCATGTACTACCATACGAGAAACACCATACTCATTGGTATATGAAACAGAAGCAATCCTTCCCATTGAATTTCATTTTACTTCACTTTGAGTTGCCATCCCTGACCAGTTATCTACATCCGGGATGTCCAAGAAGTTACTAGATGAGTTAGAGCAATTAGAAAAATATATATTTCAATCCTTGAATCACTTGGAAGTTTTTAGCAGAATAGAATAACATGATATTTTAATGAGAAAGTTTGCATATATTCATTTATTCAAGGAGAATTGGTACTAGTCATCCAGACTCTGTTGATACCAATAAATAATCCTACAAAGCTTGAGACAAAGTGGGACGGACATTACTCTATACATAAGGTCCACTTTAATGGATCTTGTTCCTTAATCTTAATATATGGATAATTCATTACAACTCCTACCAATGTAAGATTATTGAAGAATTACTTTGTGTAATCACACAGATCTTGTCTTAGTTTCATGATGTTAAACTGTATACAACAATTTTCTTAGCAGCTTGATGTTAAGCTTTATAGCACCATACATGTCCATGATGCTCGATGTTAAACTTAGTAGCACGTTCATCCTTTTCACATGAAGTTAAACTGCACGACATCATTTATCCTCCCAACATGAAATTAAACTGTATGATTTACATCTCCTTCATTTTACGTTAAGAAACCCCCCAAGATAGCACAAATTAGAATTCCTTGTGGTCATTTAAAAAATGAGTAACTTCCATGAAAAAACATTACTCACATCATTTCCACTCCTTAGTGGAACTTGATCCCCATTTATCCTAATGTTTGAATCATATCTATATAGAGACCCCCTTTTAAGATCTATGTGTGGAATTATTCATTCTTCTAGAAAGATATGTAGTCTAACCTGGGTATTATTACCTGGTCCAGCCGCAATGTTTCTTTCACATCATGTCACTTCATTTCTTCTCTATAAGTTGTTAAACTACTCCATTATTCTTGAACTAAGTGTGTCTTGAATCTCATTTCAATAAGATACATAGTGATTCCCAGATCTCGAATCATGGGCCTAGCCACAATGATAGATAAATTTATTTCTATTTTCTTGTATATGAAACAAACTTATACATAAAACTATTTCATAATACATGGGTTGATTATCATACCATCCTTTTCTTGAGCTTAAATATTATTCTAGAATGTATCAAAATCCCCTGCCTCTCATATCAAATTTAGTTGGTGTGGGGAATGATCTTTTCAATAACTATGTATGGCTTGATTATTATTAAAATAAGATATGTAGAAATGCCCAGATCTCCAATCTTAGTCCCAACCATGAAAAAAAATTAAAAATCCCCTTAACCCCTGTATGTATGAATTAAACATTCATAGGGATCACCTTCAAGAACTGTGCATGGCTTGATTCTTGCATCAGTAAGATATGTAGTGACGCCTGAATCTCTAATCCTGGGCCCGGTTCTGATTTTGGAAGAGAAAACCACCTTCCTTTTCTCCATGCATGAGTCAGAAATGTGTAAGGATATCTTCAAGGACTTATTAATTGATTGTTATTATAATAAGATACAAGGTGATTCCTAGACATCCTTCTTTAGGACCATCCATCGTCATGGAAATTATAAAAAGTCCTCTTACCCATGTAAAAAATTGATTATATGGGGAAAATTTTCCAGAACAATGTGTGTATTGATTCTTTCCCCTAGAGAGATATGTATTGACTCCTAGGCCCTATATCCTGGCTCGTTTATAATTCAATCATTAGACCCTTATCGTTCACTTGATTTACCTTTTTCTTGTAAAAGAATATGTTACCACTCCTTGTTTCTCACACTGGGCATAACTCACGTGAGATTATGAATTGGGCATAGAACTTATTTTCATAAATAAGGTATCTCAATTAATATTTGGGGTTATCAATGGTCCTATATGTAAGACTATAAAATACACAAATTTTATTTTCATTGCATGACTATAAACTACGTAATCTTTTTAAAAGTAAAAAACAACGTGTGGTTCAATTCTATTTTTCATGAGATATGTAGTCATTTCAATTATTCTCACCTTTGTTCATACCGCATGGAATTAACCTTCATGGAAGTACCAAAAACTAAATGTGGATTGAATCTCATACATATGAGATATGTAGTTATTTACATACTATTAATCTTTGACCCAGCTGAAACAGCATGCAATTGATGCCTCTTTTATCTCATATATGAGTTTGATCTGCATGAGGAGATCAATATGAGTTTTCATCATATGTATGAACCCATATTAAAGAAACCCCCATTATTCCACACTTGTGAATTAAATTCAGGTAAGATAACCTTTATTTAAGAACTACATGTGGCTTGATTAATTCCCCAGAAAGATACGTAGTGACACATGGGTCCTATCGCTAAGTACAACTGTAATATTATTATTTATGCCAGAATAAATTCATATCCTCATCGTATGACAATAAAATTCATGGTTCTTTAAGAACATGTGCGGCATGATTCTCATCCCTATGAGATATGTAGTGAAGTCTATATTTACAATCCTAGGCCCAGCTGCAACATGATATGAGAAATCCTATATTCTCCCATGTAAAAGTCAGATCTATATGAGGAAATCCAATACAAGTTCACACCTTTATAAACTAGTATATGATAAGAACTAGACGTGGCTTTATTATTTCATAGACAAGATATATAGTGACACTCGGGCCCTATACCCTAGTCTAGTAGCCACATTTAAATTTCTCCTAATATAAAAGTCCCTAATGACATTTCTATATGAATCTAAACTACACAACATAATGTATTTTTTAATGACTTTAAACTACACGTTACCCAGAGAACTATATATGTCTTGATTCTCTGCCCATTGGGATACAGAGTGATGACTATACCTTATATCCTTGCCCCATACATGGGATAAAATAAGATTTACCCCTCCTATATATAATCAAAAATCTATGCAGGAACTTTTATTTTGGATCGTCTCCTTAGAGATCCCAACAAGGAAACAAAAGATGTCCCCATTATACATATGAGTCAAATCTATGTAAGGGACTCCAAAGTATGGAAAATATCATTCTAAATACTTCCCTTATGCATTAGATAGTTTCAATTTTATATTTACTAATTCTAATCTTGAAAACTTTGATATCTTCATAATATTTCTTCATCTTATAATGATAGGATGTCTGATACCTGAGAGATCATTTTCCTAACTATGCAGTATGTGCCCCTTGGTGGCCTTGCATAAATTTCCCACATAACGGACCTATCATCCAAAAGATTCCACTATTTTGATATACAATATATTCTATAATGGGACATGCACAATACACCCCTCATAACGAGTTTGTCAAATAACGATAATTTTATTCTTGGGAGAAGCCTCTTTTATCCCCTCTAAGCATTGATGAGAGTATGTAGGAACCCATATTTTCAAGTGGTCGTCATTTGATTAGTTATCCCATATCCTTTCTCCTAACCTGAAATTCTTGAAGACTGTGGTTTACTTCTCTCCCCTTAACTTGTTCGAATAATACTAGAATAACCTTATATTATTTGACCACATATTATTCAATTTTTTCATAATATTATATTCCTAGTCATATGACATAATACTATAGGAACCATACTTCCTATGTTTGGGTTAGACCTTCATATAGAGCTAATTCCTATGATTATTTGGAATTTATGAATGGAAATACTCAGTATTTATTCAAGTAATTTTGTCCATAAACCAAACTATGTACTCAGGAAGATCTGAATCTCCATAAACATTCATTGGATTTGCACAGTATAATGTATGAATTCTAGTGAGCTCTGTACTTGACTATATAATATGTGCCCCAGTTGTTCGTGCATAAAATTCGCCTCTATAACAAGCTTATCAACATAAGGATTTGACTATTTGGGTATATATCATATGATCCAATTAGACCTGAATAATACAACCCCCATAATGGGTTTGTTAAGCAGTGGTAACTTTGTTCTTGGAAGATACCTCCTCTAATGTCATTAGGCATTTTTCCATATCACTCTTCGGATATAGAAATCCAAAACTAGTAGTTTACAATTCTTCATTTCCTTACTTGAATATGGTATCACATTTAAAAACAAATTCCCATTAATTAAAGACCCATTAATTCTTTGATCAGAGCTAAAGGACTTAAATTAAAGCCCCATAATTTCTTTTTTGCATGACTTTAAACTGAAAAATCACCTAATATACTTGTTACATGACTTTAAACTACATATAATATTATCAAAAAACCTAATTTCTTTTATGTGTGACTTTAAACTTCACAGAATAATGTCCTTACTACATGACTTGAAATTGAACATCATAATGTCCTTTATTCAGGACTTTAAACTACACAACCCCCTAATTTCCTTTCTACATGACAATAAACTACATTGAAAAATATCAAAAAGATTATTTTTAACAAATGTACCTTTTTTCACACACTAAACTCATATAGGAGTGGCTTCCCATTTAGGGACTATGTCAGCACATATGGGCCCTTTTATTCTTAGGCATCTTTCTGTGGAAAATCCACCCACTATGGTCTTGAGACATCCAAATATAAAAGCCCTTTTGTATATAAATAATAGAATGTAAAAATTTTTTATAAATCCTTTATCTAACTATGCAGTTTGTTCTCTAGTTGGCCTTATATATAATTCTCTTACATAATGGTTTTGTCAGCCCAAGTATGCCACTTTTTATCTATACAACACATATGCTCGCCGACCCTGTATAACATAACCTACATAACGGGTTTGTAAAATGGTGGTAAACTTCATTCTCATGAGTGACCTCATCTATTATAATTCTTCAAGTTTTAGATTTGGGGATCATTAAAAAAATCACGACTCAAGATTCCCCTTGCATGTATCTAAATAATATCGGAACCTTCTTTTCCATCCACCCTTGTTTGGGTTTTTAATCTTAAAATTCATGGTCAAAGATGTTCTACCTAAAACACTAGCCTTATTATTTAAACATGCGTGAATTTAAACTAACAGTAAAAAAAATATATTACTCACCAGGTTAAAATCACGCAAATGGAACTCTTGACAAAAGTCAAATCTCAGCTCACCAGACCAACACTCTGTATGGTTTTGAAAATATCGAGCAATAAAAGTAAAATGTCACAATGTTTTTAGGGTTTCCCGTTCTACCTTAGTAATATTCAAACTATACTCACTAGGCCTATTGTCTTAAAAAAGAACTAGTGAATCATTCCAATCTTGACGTAGCTCCACAATCCAAAAAATGATGTGGGAATGCTTCAAAGTTCTCTAATGTTACCTTAGAACAATATTTTTTTCATTCCGAAAGAATATAATTCTAAGGGGGGGATTTTGTTGACACTAAAGAATGAATCTCATTCACTTTTATGTATGATTAATTGTTGAATTTAAATTTTTACATGATACTATTTCATAATGAGGGATAAGCGGAACCCCCCCCCCCCCCTCTCTAAGAGTAGGTCATGGATTTCTAAAATCGATGATAAAAAGGTGTCAAGGCATCAAAATTCAATTTCAGAGTTTACATTGGGAAGTCGTGGGGTATTCACCATATCTATAAGGGTATATATATTTGAGAGCATCTATTTTACTAGTTGTGGACCCGAAACAGAATTACAAATCAAAAGTTAGGGAACCTAAAAGATGGACAAATTTCGTAATGGGATTTGCCTCACCTATGCCAATGACCAGCACGGAGGACCTGCATGGAGGACCTATGCTGAAGACCTATGAGGATGATGTATTCTAAGGACCTATGTGTATCTATAATTTTAAAACCACAATGTAGAATATATATGCCCAAGACCTACATAGAAGACATACGTCGACAAACTCTCTTTGACCATGTCCCCTCCTTGCATATAAATAGGACCATTGGGATCCCCATTTCAACAACTGAAAAAGTCCAAAAAACTCTTGATGCTCTTATTGTGTAGCTCCTTCATCTAGGTCCTTATAATTTTCTCACATATCTCTATAAAACAATAGATAAGATATAATTTAAAGAAAAAAACAAGATCAAAGTCCCTTCACGGTCTAAAATACAAGATACTTGTTTGAGGACCCTCCTTCCATTAGAAGAAGTCACCTATGCATGTTACTTTACATAAGCAAAGACATGTGTGAGACTCTTCCAAGGACATAAAGGGACACCTAGGGTACTTATGTTAAAAACGTCACCCAATTTTTGTTGTCCCAAAAATCCATTTCCCAAGACATAATAAGCTTTCATAGGATTATCCTTTTATTTTAAGAATATTTCAGTTCCTCCTAGGACCTACATGGCATACCTATGTGGAATACCTACATAGAATAACTATGTGGCTTACCTTTGCAGACCACCTACATGAGCTATCCTTTAAGCCCTCTTTTAATCTATTCATTGTAGGGATTCTCCTTCATTATCTACCTTGTCTATAAGGGACCAAGTTAAAACCTCCACTAAGACCTCTAGACTTATCAGACCTTTAGGAAAGGTACATCAGCATATCTTTTATTTATATTTGGATATCTACGGTTCGTGGTTTACACACTTTTCCTTCCATAGGGTAAGGATATTCTGGGTTTCTGCGGATTTGGATATCTATGGTCACATAGACCCTTACCCCAGAGACAGTACTGAGGAGTTCCTGGTCTTGGATTTAGGGGATAAAACTATGTCTTCCCATTCTAATCTCTATGATCTAAAGCCTTGAGTCCCCAGTAGGAAGAGTAAGGATCATACCTTATTTTATCTTCCATAGGGAATGATATCCTCCTCCCACTATAGGAACCATTGACTGGAATCCCTCCTAGAATAAGACCCTATATTTTGGGTCCAAACCTAAAGACATTCACATTAATTTCACATTGAATGTTTCATTGCTCTATGACCTCATCCATAGTTTCCCCTAGATTCTTTTTTCGTAGGCCCAAACTCTTCCACCAGTAGAGGGGGAAAATTGTGTGTTTTGTTCAATCATTAACATCCTCTTGTTTCTAACACTTAGCATGGCTCACTTGGGCATAGGGATTTGTGATGACCATAACAGCCATACAATCCCCCAAAATGAATGAACTATGAGAACTCTAATTCCCACCATAATTTGGATATGTTGGAAGCCTTTACCCTAGGCCCAAACTCAATGGAAATCCTCCTCAGTAGTCCAACACTAATTCCCTTAGTTAGGGAATCCTCTTTAGGAATAATACCCGAATTAAACCCCTCAAAATCTCAATGAGTTAAGACAACTCTTGTGGACCCTGTTACAAGGGATTCCTCTTTAGGAGTAATCCCCAACCTGTTTTATCTCAAAGAGACTTACTCCTCTATGAGACTTATCAAACTACGTGAGATTTCATTCCCATCCAAGTGGGATATGTAGGAAGCCTCTCTGAGGTTCAAACCCAACACTCCAAATCAACCATTTTTTATCTAGTCCACATTCCCAGGATGGTCTAGTCTCATTTGGAAACTCATATCCTTTCCAAGTTCCTGTGTATGGTTCGACATATGTACCACACCAACCTTTCACTAGTCACCTTCCACCAACATATCCTCACCACATGACATTAAACTATATGGTGTGTTCCTTACCACACAACCTTAAAAGGTTTGATGTGTCCCATTAAGAGGCACCATACTATGAGGGTTCTAATTCCTTTCATGAGGATACGTTTGTAGACCATCTATGGGTACAATCCCAACATCAAAAAAACTTTCATCACCCTGGAAGATAATAAACTCAAATGTAAAGTTCCATCTTCCCAGATGACGATAAATTCAAGAGTGACATTCATCTACTTGGATGAACATAAATTCTAGAGCGCCCCACTGAGTTGATTAAAAACCAGCATCATTGTAACAACTGAAAAATAATATCTAAGTAGTATATATGGGGATACTATATATGGAGAACCTCAAATACATATAGATATCTATATTGATTAGGAAATTAAAATATATATGGTTGATTATAGATTCCACACATAATAAATAATTGATTTCAAATTTCAAGTGAAACGGACATTATTCTTGGTAAATTAATAAGGTTTCATGAAAATATCTTAAATTTATATGAGATTCCCAGAGTAGGAAATAATTCCCCCAAAAGGAATGTGATGAGCCCAAACTACAATCCCCTTGAAAAATGTGAGTTCTTTATTATCATAGATCAACAAACCTAACAAGTTTCTGCGTTTGGAAATGAGGTCCATTTGGATACAGAACCGTTGGGTGTTTCCGGTTCCATAAATAAATCTTATGGAAACCGTCCAGAAGTAGTGATTTATAACCAGAACACATGTTCTAGGGGGCATGGTCATTGAATTTTTTTTGGATATGTCTTCAATGGGATTTATATACAAATAATAGAGGAATCATCATCAAAGATAAGTATTCAATATAAATCATAAAGAATAATCATTCAATATAAGGTATCATCATGAAATACAATATATCATCATGGAACATATGTTATCAATATTAAATTTAAAATTTAATCATCGATCATATAAAATAATAGAATATATGATCTATTACAAATTGAGTTCAAAAGAATGTGTTCATAAGACCTTCTATGAAAAGGATTTAATAAAATATCATGGTATTATAAATGGGCTACAATTTCAAGGCTACAAGAAAATTTCGTGATTTCATAATCATATAACTTACATATTATATCATAATATGAGACATTACCTAATGAATTAGTGTGATAAAATATTTTATTCTTAAACATCACTTATTTTTATTGTTAGTTCTATACATGAAATATGTACACAATCACATAGTATAAAAAATTTATAACATGAGGTAAATATTTAAAATTAATCTATGATTAAAAAGTAGAGTGTAAATTTAATTAATCATCATTAAAATAAATTTTATTGATATTAAGGTGAATTATCTTTAATAAATTTATTGAGTATTATGAATTAAATAAACATTTATGGTAATTTAGACCTTCTAAATTTGTGATGTTTTAATGTGTATAAATGACATTATTAGGAAATCATTATGTATAAAAGTTATCAATACAACTGAATTATAACATGGATGGGATTATAATAATTATAGACATGGGTAGTGATAAACTAAACCCATCTTAAATATTTACAATGATAAATTTTTATCATATAAAGGATTTGAATCAAATAGTTTCCCAACAAATAGAGGAATAAATCTTGTTACAAAAATTTCATGTGAAAGTGATTTTGTGATATTAATAAATATTAAAACATAGAAGAATAATCCAATGTGTTTACCCAAAAATTCCTCCTGTTGGAGATTTATTAGAACACCTAATATTACATTATAATGATATAAAGGTTAATTAATCCCCGTATCAAATCAAATTTATTTTCGAAACTAATTTAATTAATTTTTTTCAAGGGATGATACAATGATTGAGATGAACAAAAAATTTCATTTTAATGTAGTGTACCACATGGTAACAATAACAAAAAAATATACAGTAACTAAACTATTTAAAATTTTAATGGATAAAAAATAATAATTGATTAAAATATTGAACATATAATGGATTAGTTAAAACAAACCTCATATAGGACATAAAAATAGAGACATGGAAAAGGAAACCATACCTTACTTGGAGCCCTTTTAGTACCTGAAAACTATTTTGTTTGGAAACCATAATAATCTAGAAGGTTTTATAATAAATAAAATGTGGTGGAGGTCTTAAATTAATTCTAAAATATGGAGAATAAAGTAGTAAAATTTGGTTGAGATTTGTAAATCATTATACAAAAATATACATATTTGAAAATTCGTTAATTATTTTCCAATATTATGTTTTTAATTTTAAAATATGATATTTTATTAAAAATTATTTTTTTTCTTAAAATTATTAACCCTATAAATATGAATGGAATCATATTAATAATCTATACATTATATTAGAAAAATATTTTTAAAATAATCAGAATTATTTTATGATTTTAAAATTCACATTATAGGTGGGAGGTTGTGTAAAACATTTATAAATCATCTTTTTCCTCATGAATAAATAAATTATGTCTTCATATTAAAATAACTAGTTACTACATCATTTTTATATCATAATAAACTAATATAATGTATCATATACATATACCATATAAAAATATGAAGCTAACTTTCAACTATTAAAAAAATAAAAATATTTTGCCACTAACTATTTTGATATTAAAATTCTAATTTTGATATATATTTTTATCAAAATGCACCTATAAATATTAGAAATTAAACTATTTAATAAATACTTAAGAGAATAGATTCATTATAAAAAAACATTATTATTATTACATTATTATCTCAATCAACATATTACTTTTATAATGAATAAATTATCCTAATTTAATATTCATTTAATTATAAAAAGTTATTAAATATGTTAAATTAAACATTATAATGAAAATTATAAATACATCCAAAATTTCATTCCTAGTGTAGACTTTTTTACATGACACTTTATATGAAATTTGTATTACATCAAAAAATATAGATAAAAAAATATAACATTAAATATTAATATAAAATAAATTATATATAATGTTAATTAATTATCTAGTTTCACTTTTTACAATTACAATGGTTATAATAAAATTTTTGAGATTAAATTATAATTACTACATTACTCGACCTTATTACATTTATAATGAAAACCATACTTATTTTATAATAAATAAATTCATGTATATAAATTTTTATTTATTAATAATAAATCTATATGCACTTAAAAGTCAATTATCATGGTAGAAAAATAATGTAATACCATTTTATGAAATTATTATTACGAGAAATATGTATAAAATTCAATTGTGATTTATAGATTACTGAATATTATATATTAATTATAAATCCACTATTTATAATTATTCATTAAAATTTTATGTAAAAATGTGGGTTATTTTTAACATCAAAATATTTATTATATCAATATTCTAGTGGTCATAATTTCATTTAACTTAAAATAAATTAACCCCTTTTATACTCAAAAAGTAAATTATTTATTCTGTAAAATTTCTCAGAAGGGGTTTATAAAATGTTTATCCCATTTATAACAATTTTTAATATTTTAGTAATGGTTATTATAGACATGAACCTTTTATGATAATAATTGATAATGAAATTAATTTTCATTCTAAAAAACTTTTTATTATTTATCCACCATTAATCAAATTAATAGTGTTTAATATTTACATGTGATATATAATATTCTACCAAGATATATCAAAATATATTTTATTTCTTGATGTGTTTCATATGATGAAATGTGTATACTATGACTAATATATTTCATTCTCATTACCAACATCATTATAGTTATATTTCTTATAAAAGATTATGAGATAAAACATTTTTTTATCTTAGTTATATTATTTATCCAATTACATTTATCAAATACAATGAATGTATATATTTTATTTTTAAATGAATATAATAAAATATGGAAACTGAAATTTCTTGTTTATTTCCCTATTAAATAATTCTTTACATTATTTTTTTTATCAAAAATAAAATAAAATTTTCTATTTCTATAATTCAAGGTTGAAAGAGAAATGTGTTTTTTATGGGATCTAGAAGAAGTTTTTTACATTTAAGAGATATAAAGGTAAGAATAAGGTGTAACATCTTCAAATCTCATGGTAATATTTATTCTAGTTTTGGTGTATGATAAATTTTTTTTGTCCTACTTTAGAGTCGAATTGGAGCTTCTATAGATTGAGTGTTGGATTTCCTAGAAGAAGAAGGTCATCCTAGTAGCATAAAACTTGTTGGAGGTCCACCATCTAATTTTTCTAGTACCACTAGACAGATGATGGAATTTCTAGAGTATTTTAACTTATAATGATCCCACTGACCTAATGTTGGGGAGACACTAGCAGGCCTATGGCTGAGGCTATATCCCTAGGCTCAACGTGGATCTACCGGCCATCCTATGGTCTCCAAAAATAATTTTTATTAACGGACCTCCCATAATTTTTCTTTGAAACATGTTTTTTAAACCCCATTCAATTTATTAATGTTTTTTTGACTAGAATGAAATAATGGGCCCCTTAATGGTTGATTTGTCTCTCTTCTTCCAATATCATTAATGGATGAATGTTTGATCGATCTAGTGACTCTTGTTTGGTAATATTAAGTTTTTCTTGTATAAAAATCATCTTTCACCTAAGATGAATTGTATATTTGTGTTGTTATAACTAGATATATAGAATAATATGTTCTTTAATAAATAATTCTTCGATAATTAAAGGGTAAAAGCCTAGATCTATTGATGATCACTTTTTGTCTCTTGATTGGATCAAGATCTGTTGGTCACTGTGTTTATCACTTGGTAATTCTAAGCAAATATTAGACCTCATCATGTTATTTTTATTGGAACTTGAATCTAGAATCCTCATGTGATGAATTTTTGATGGATCTATGGATAATTGGTGTGTGTTCTTGGCCCTAGTAGAAATTATTGGCCTTGATAATCGATACTATTTAGGGGGGAAGTCAGTACCATTTAGTGACTTTGAATGAAATTGTATTGAAAGATCTGCATGTGGGTGTGTGTATCATATGATAACCCTTTCTGATATGATTTACATATAGGTGTGTGTTTGTAGAATATAAATCCTTTATTGATGTGGCATGGTTATTAGGTTTAATATTAGGGATTGGGATTTGATGCATGTATAGTTTCTCTGTCGATGGTTTCAAGGTACTAGGATGGTCTATCTTGACTATTTTGACCCTTATAATGGTGGTTTCATTATTGTGGTAGAAAGGTTGTGACTTCACCTTCAGAGAAAACCTATGGTAATATGTACTCCCCATATCTAGATTTTGGGTTGACATGTTTGAACATGGGTTTGTCCCGGCATGGATATTACATCGACATGCAGTAGTGTAGCTTTTCCTTAATCCATGAATTTGATAACCATATTGAAAATTTGGTTTTCAATTAAAAGGGGGTGGGGAACTATTACTTAAAAGATGAATGTGAATAAAATATATTTGGAATAATCATTGTGCAGATATGTGAATCACATATTATGATTTAATATATGAAATGATTACTTATTATCTTTCTTCCACGTTGGTGTTGAAGTAGGTAGGGTTAGGGTTCATAGAAACTTGGTTAATTCCTGAAAAATCAACATTTGACTATTTATCTATGTATTTTCATTATTTTCATGGAATAAACTTATATATACTGATGCAATGTTTTAAATAATACATTAATGGTGTCCAACTGGGTTTATACACACACTATGCATGACCATATCGATGTGTATGCAGACATTATACTAAGGGGTCTTACGAAGGTCAAGGATCCTCTTTCAGGAAGCTGAGTAGGTGGAGCATGGGAGGTGGAGGTGATGCCATGAAAAATCCATATTTTTCCCCCATGTTTCATTTATTCATTTGTATCCATACACTAGATTGATATACCAAATTGGGGATCCCTTGATATTTCTTGTGTATATTGTATTCCATATTGATGCAACATGGTCTATTATTGTATGACTAATTGAATATATTTATTATTTATTTATCACCTACTTATTTTTATAATTTAGTTGGATATTTAGATTGATGGAATAGTCTCCCCATGTTATACTCTAAGACTTTACTACTAGTCTAAAACTTATTGCATGTAGGGGGAGTGCATTAGGTGGAAAGACACTTCATACCGGACTAGGTGACTTGGGTTGGAGTGTTACAAAGTGTTATCAAATTGGGTTTCTATATTTTTCTATTTTATCTAATTTTTGGGAATGTTATAAAAGAGATAGGTTATGTGGAACTTATTAAGGGGTGTCACATTTGTTCCTGGCCAGCTCATTGTTAATGGACCTCAATGCTACCATGGTGATGGGAATATTGTTATCAGTTATCCATTTATAGTTTCTTATTAATTATGAGTATCATTGTGTTACTAAAATTTATGTAATTTTGGTCTCTTTATGCATAATGACTAGGAAAATAGATTCACATATCATATACATGCTTTGTTTACATACATAGTAGTTACATTAATTCAATTTCATTAATAATCTATGTTTTGTGCTTATCTAATATAAATGAGGTAAATTTAAATTACATGAACCAAAGAATACTGTGTATGATTATATGTATATGGTTGTGAATAAAGTGTTGGTGTGAAAAACTTTTATTATGTCCTGGGTAATGATACAAGGTTTATTCCTGTAGATGTGGGTATCCTCTTATGACGAGTCATCCCATAGTGATCTTTTGAGTGTTCATATAACCGACTTGAGTAGTTATCCTAATAACTTATTATAGGATTTTCTAATTATTTGTCCTGGAATTTTAAATAATATCACCATGAATAAATATAATGGGACCACCTAGAGGAGTGGTCCACAATTATACCATAAGGGAGGACACTCCTATTGTACTATTAAACATATAATAAGATACAACTAAATAAGATATTCTTATTGCTCTTGTGGTTATGGTATTATAGCCTCTCCAACCATGAGTCTTCTAATTTATTCATGTTTATGGTGGATGATAGAACATGGTTAGACTAAAAATTATTGATTATTGTTGGGACTTCCAGATTTAGTATCTCTCAGAATTTTAGGGCATTGGAAACCCCATGATGTTGAGGATGGAATTGACATCATCATAGAAATATTAAATATAGTGGAGACTCTTGACTGATGGTGAGTGAAATTGGTAAAGTATATACCTCAGGGTCTGGTGATGAGATTGTGGATCATCATGAACTAGGATTAGTGATGTGAGGGTATGACTTGGTAATCCATAAGTGACCTATTATTTGAGGTTTTTTCCTAATATACTGAAGCTAAACCTCACCCAAAAGATTATGGAGCTTTAGTAGGGAATAATTATAGGGGATTCTTATTCTTTTCACTTTATAGAGTTTATTTTATTATATATAATAAAGAATATAATACTCATAAGTTTGAGATGAGAAATTGACAATATTTGTGCCACTAATTTAGGAATGTTGAAAGCACAACATACTTAGATGTGCTTAGAAAGTCCCTTAATATTGAGAAGTATTTGGATGACGATAACATAGTTGGTTTTATTACCATAAATAATGGATCAATGGGTGATATTAACAATGAATTCATACATTCTCGTTTTGTTAATTGGGATAGGAATGAATATGGGAGGTGCAAGAGTGAAAATAGGTAGCAAAGATTGATAAAAGGTTCTTGAGATCTCTTTATGGAATAGAGTTTTAGGATTTGTTATAATTTAAGATATAATGGGAATCATCTTAAGTTCTGTCCTAATTCTCCTAGAGATTTTAATTGGCGTGGAATGTTTGATCATATCAAGTTATTTTTTTCTAAGGAAAAAATATTTGGATTTGGGATATTAGGACCTAGAGAGGCTAGTGGACCATAATAGTAGATACATACTCCGTATAATTCAATGGACCAAGTGAGTAATCATCCCGAGGGGTAGAGACATGGATCTGATATAGATAATGTCTATGTTATAGATCAGGATTTGGATAATGGTGGGTAGGTATCCTTAAAAATTTGAGATATGGTCCAGATTATATATATTCTCTCTACTTATTGGTCAGATATTGAAGCTTCCCATTATTTTATTTTCACTGAAGTTCTTATTGGGATATAATTTCAAGTTAATTTCTCATCAAAATTATTATTTCTGGATAAAGCCTTCGGAAAGAAGGTAGATCGTATATAAAGGTGTCAAAAGTGTTCCATAGAATTTTTCAACAATAGATATCTATGGGATTTTATGATATTAGAAATGACTTATTTCATTTTCATTTTATATATGGTTTAATTGAATATTTACTGGGATTTAATCAATTTTTATTGAATATGGGTAACCTTTAAATATATTAATGGATAAATTCATGTATTAACAAGATAATTTGGTTTTATAGGAGAAGGATCTGGAAAAAAACATAAAAAATCTGGATCCATTATAGTACCAGTGGTGAGTATGGTTCTTGAGGCAGATCAAACAATAGTTACATCCTCTCTTCCTCTTGTAGTGGGTATTAATCTTGATATTTTTCTGGACAATTCTCAATAATTCATCTTCATAGGGGTGTTGTTTTTGAGATTGAACAAACTACAAGTTCACAACTTATATCTATTCCTCTCTATTATATTATACTATACAATTTAATGGAACTGAAGGTGTAGCTTGAGGATTTAGAGGCAAAGGTATTTATTTGACCGAAAAAAGTATCCTTTGGGTGATCCACCTTTTTTCTCTAAGAAGGAAGATGGTAGCCTTTGAATATGTGTAAATTATACGAAAATAAATTATGTCATTAGGAAGAACATGTATCAAATACCAATTATTGATGTAGATACCCTAGCATGATGTACATGTACATTACATTAATTTTGTAGAATACTTAATCCATAACAAAAAAAATGCCCAAGGACTATATTAGTTTAGTGTCTTTGGAAACTTGGAAAATAATCTTCTAATCATGGTGAAAGATCTTCAACATCTACCATAAAGATCTTACCCATTTTTTTTATTACCTAAAACCTTTCTTTATATCACGGGGAAAAGAAAGCAATGAAAGAGTGAGCTCGAATTCTCAACAAGGGTAAACATGGAGAAAATATAACAAACCATATACATTTGAACTTAAAAAAACATGAACATAACTTTTAAATATTAAAATCTTGAGTTGTGAAATAGATCTTGAGAGTACGTAAGACATAGATCATAACGGAACATCAATCATGATAAAATATAATGGGAATAAAACATTTGATTGTGGAAACCATTAAGAACATGATATTATTTTTATAGTAGCCAAGGCATTGATGCCAAGACCATCATAGTGGACAAAGTCTATTACTAAACCGGGTTTACATTCCATTCCAGCCCTATATTACTAAACCAAATTTACTTTTCATTCTAACCATGTCTATCTCATGAGATATAAATCTTTACCCAATGAATTGGTTGGAGATATAGGTCCCACTCATCTCATGATTAAGCCATTCTTATGTGTGCCACAAAATCATAAATCCTACATCATAGCATAACCCATGTAATAAAAATGGGATTCTCAAACATCACGCCATCATAACATAATCCATATAAGATAATGGAAATAATAAAAATAATCCCACCATAACATAATCAAATCAATGAAATAATAGGGATAGAAATCTAACCCTATATCATCTTATGTGGAAAATAATTTTGATAAAACACTTGAACTCAGTTCTTGAGGAAAATATCCTTTCTTCTTCAAAATCATTTTCTTTTCTCAAAATTCCATGAAAATTTAAAAGAAAATTATATTTTTTGAAAATAATAATGAAATAGTGTAGAGGAAGCTTCATGGAAATAAGGCGTTATGAAACCATAAAAATAAATTCATGCCTTATAAGTTAAAAAACATTCTCCTCGTACTTTTTATAGAAAAGTCAAAAAATGCCTCATATTATAAACAAAAGAAAGATTCCTTACATACCATGTAGTGAAAGTAAAAAATTGGTAATAAGGACTTTTATCATACATGATTTTTTTTAGAAAACATGGACATGGATGATAAATATAACCCCAGTAAATACTTTCGAATAAACAATATCGGTTAAGAACGAGATTGGAATAATTATCCCTTACCTTAGGTCCAATTTCTTCCATACATGTCCAAAACTATTGTATAGTGGGTTAAAACATTTTATTAACTTGTAAAAGAACCATAATAATATTTATGATATCATATATGATTCACTTATGACTTTATACGACCCATTCTTTTGTCAATTCCATGTTAAAGCAGCATTTTGGGTAAAATCGTTTCATTTATCGTACGTGTTTGGACTTGTTGTTCTTGATATTATTATTTAAATACTGATTTACTTAATTCCAGAATTTAAAACATGATTTATATATAATATATATTCATAATATTAATATATATGAAAGATCGATAAATGGAATGAAATACACCGTTCATGGAGACAGTAGGTCGTACGTACGCATGAACACTGTTTTCGTTTGCTTATTGAATTAAATGGAATTAAGTAAATAAAACATATATTTACATAAATCCAGTATAATTATTATGTCATATATTTCATGATTATTTATTATCTATACTTTATAATCATTCTTGAATGGTTAACTTGGAGAATGAATCTCATCACGTCGTGGAGGCGGTAATCCGTACGTACGCACGAGTGATGATATCATTACCATAATTGTTGAATGGAATTAGAGTGGAGGGTATAATATCTCAGAATTAGTATGATGTTATAATAAACATATATTTTTATTCTTTACACCATTATACCCATCCAAGTTAGGTGGTGGTGGGAAAACAGATTACACCACGGCGTGGAGACGATATTCCATACGTACACACACATGGTGATCTCGTTTTCTGTAGGATGGATAGAAGGTGAAATGGGGTTGTTTAATATTTATAATAACATATTAGTATATTAGGGATACTGATTAAACAACTAAATAAGATGAAGTTTAAGAATAAAGAGACTTGAAAGAATCGGTTGAAGAGATTACCTCTTCCTCGACGCACCTCCTTTAAGCTTCTTCTTAAGGGACTGGAGTTGGTCTTTTGAGAAGACCAGAACCTCCAGAATGTGACTAGGGATGTTGATAATAGTAATGGTAAGGGGTTTTCTGAGCTTAAAGATAAAAATTATGTGAATATAAGAGGTAAGGGGTTCCTTTTTATAAGATAGGTGAGCGGCACTTTTAGAAACCTCCAAAATATTAATTTATAATAAACTCAAACCCCACTCAAAAACTTCCAAAGTGAATAAAATTCGAATATGAGGTAAGATAGGGTTGTAATATCATCAACCAATCAAATTTACACATTTTTTGAATTTATTTTGAACCTTATCATTTTAATTTATCCTTATTTGTCTATTTAATTTTATTTGTGGTAATAATATTATAATTTTTAAATTGTTATAAATACTTACTTATGTTTTATGAATTTTTCATAATAAGATACATTATTACATTTTAGACCATATAATTTTAAATTTTTAAAAAAAATTGTGATTTTTAATCAATTTAATAATATGTTATTTTTATAAAATATAAATAGTGTCAATTTTGACACTATTCAATTATTTTAATTTAAATAAAATCCACAAACAAGTAATATTAAAAAAATATTTAATAGATCAATAACATGGAATATTCATCTTTAAAATTGGTGGAGCACATTAAATAGTTCATATAATGTTTATTTTAATATTTTTAAAACCATTTATTTAGTATTTCAATCAATAAAATAATTTCTACATCACTATTGTGTCACCATTAATGATAATTATTTAATCCCTAAGAATTCTAAATAAATTCACATTATGTAGATAATTTTATTAGATTCATTGTGACTATTTATGTTCTATGGTTTATGAAGTTTATCACTAAATTAAAATTATTACACTTATAAGATATAAGAGAGTGACATGTTGTCACTTTCTTTGGTTTTACTAATAATTACATCCTTTTCATGGTCAAAACTCAATGAAATAAATCTATTCTGATCCTTAGGTGATATGGTTCAACTTTTATTCATCCAATAGAATTTTGGCAGGTGTTAGGGTAAATTTATAATCTTATTTTCACCCTAAATTACCTAATTTACCTTTAACTATGGTAAATTTAATTTACCATAGTTACTATTCATAATGCCTAAAAATATAAAGTAACTTATTAAAATAATTTGGACCTACTGATTCAAAATATTATATCCTTTTTTCAAATTCAATACACAGAAGTTGCAGTATTTAATTTAAAATTAATCCCGCTGTTGAAAAAACGGGTTTTAAAAGTTAAAATATTATAAAAGATTGAAATGTTTTTACCTTTGAATTCAATGTAAAATTAATGATAATGACATCAATTATGTTAAATTGTAAAAATATATTCTATTTATACTTTAAAACTATTCAATATTGTAATTTAACGAACTAAATTATCTTGATGAAAAAAGTTGTTTTTAATTAAAATTAAGCATATTTTTACTATTCATCAAAATATTAAGTTTATCAGAATAATCTCAAAAGATTATCCAACATAAATTTTTATATCCCAATTCAAAAGAAGAAGTTTAATTTTACAAATTTAACTTATAAACATGTCAAAAAGTTGATTTAAAATGGGCGTGGCATCAAAAGGTGACAAAACTGCATTTTTTTGAAAAATACTTCTTATGTTTGAAAAATTAATTTTGTTCTCATACCATGTTCTAGAAAATATGTATGATGAATTATAATGTTATAAAATTCAAAATGCGGTTAACACTATTCATAACGACTAGTTCATTACAATATTATAATAATATATCATTGTTTTGTAAAACTCGGTATTGCGTAAAACACACACTATTGAGGAGGATCGCTCTTAGGTGAAAAACAAGCCAAGAATAGGGTTTTCATATACTAAAAGATAATACAGTTTTGCGTACAACACAAAAAAATCTTGGTGTTGTGTACAACACAAGACATCAAAGAAATTAAAAATATTATTTCTCATAAAAACTATGGGTGTTACATTCTACCCCCCTTAAAATGAATTTCACCCTCGAAATTTGTCGGGGTTATAAATCATTTACTACTTGAAAGTTTCTTTCATAGAAACCCATATTGTAAAGAGGAATACTAAAACTTAATTTTTAAAACTAATGTATTAAACATAAATGTTACCCAAATTAACTTATCACTGGGTTTCCACATAGGAGAACATAGGTGAAAACATGGATATGGAAGAGAAATCTAACCATCAAGTTATGATGGAGATTGGTAGAGAAAATGGATATGAAAAGGCAACAATAAAACAACTATAAATTTGTGATGATCTATGGTACCATCTGATTAATCGGATATGAGGGTACTTGGAAAACATTTTTGGTTTTCAAGATAATTTCCCTAAATTTGATGATTTTTTGCATAAAGGTAAATACTTAATTGATTTTAGTGTAATATCATCATTGGTCATTCCATGAACAATTTCCACTTCATCTCTTATTTTATGAAATGAAGTTGAATTTGTCATTCTGGAAGTATTAGCAGATCATGCGATAGAATGATAGGTCATTTCATCTGTCTTTATCACAAAAAAGGTTAGCACAAGTTATTAAATATATGTAAGTCCATCTATGATGAGATTAGTCGTATATGATTCCAAAAATGGACTTATACTTAATATATCATACCTCTTAATAAAATAAAACTAATTTCTACTAACCAGGGACTTCCTGTAGGCCAGTGGTTGGCGATAAAGGCCGGTCACACTTCAATTGGGGGTTCTATTCCCACAACCTTGTCCAACGTGACGGGTTGTTGCCCTCCTGTAGGTTGTCATTTTTCTAAAACTATACTATTATAACATTCTATAAAATAAAAATTTATCCTTAAAAAATACTATATGATGTCCAAATTAATCCATTCCATTCGTTAGGTTTATCCAAAATACTTCTGTCCAATCTCATAGTATAAAGAAAAATATTACTAGAGAGGTCATCTACCACACATGTAAATACCATCATTTATCCCCCACATATCATAAGATATATCTTGTTGGTCACATTACAAGAATATGAATACCTTAATCATGTATTCTCTTGAAACATTAGTAACATAGAACCTTAGTGAAAACATGAATGTTGTCAAAAGTTAACTCTTTCCACATACCAAAATCGAAAAAACTCTATATACTCAAACCATGATATCACTTTGTCCTTATATAAATCATGATCTCATTAATGCTATCAAACATATTATTTTCTCCTTATCCCTTCATTATGAATATATAATAATATTTCTGAAAATATTTTAATCACTTTTCATGGTTACCGATATCATGTAATTATTGAAAACCTTAATAAACCAATACATAGATATTCTAATATTCCACAATACTATAAATGAAATTCCACAACACTATTTTGGAATCCTGTTACATAAACACTTAATCATTCCACCACTTCGTTTTCATATTGAACATCAACAATAGTGATCGCATGCGAATTCCCTTTTTCCTTTTCTTTAAGAGGTTATTGATATTGATCATCATTTACCCTTAGATTAGGGCATTGGTTAGCATAATACCCCATTTCCTTGGACTTGTATCATTGAATTGTTGGTGGTGCGTTCTCTATAGTCTTTTCTCCATTAAAATAATTAGCTACCTTTTTCCCATCACTTCGGCACTCAGCTACTCGATGACCTTATTTTCCATACTTAAAACATTTTCTAGTCCCTTTACGACAATCTCCACCATGATTCTTTTCACACTTTGAGCATAATGAATCATTTTCCTTCTTTTTTACCATTGTTTTGAGATTTTTTCTTGAACTCCATCTTTCATTTCTTGTTAAAACCATGAGATGGATATGTAACACCAACTACCAGTTCTACCTTGATAGCACAACTCACAATATCTTCATAGATACTGAAGTATCTTATAGATAATGCCTTTCTAAGACTTGGTTTTATGAAACTAAAGAATCCATCAACTTTACTTTCAAGTAGGATGATAAATCCAGATGCATAACTTGCATGCCTCATAAAATTCGATTCATATATACCAACATATTCATCATCCTTTGGCTTAATCTCAAAGAACTCCTTTTACATCTACATTCGAAGAATATGAAAAATGTACTTATTGAACAATAAGTTCTTGAACTCATCCCATTCCATGGATTCAATTTCATCTTGGGGCCTCGTATTCTTAATTAGAGTCCACCACTGGTCTGCTTCACCTTCTAAATGGTAAATATCCAGAATGACTTTTCATGTTCTGAATAGGGAAGTATGGAAAATATCTTTTCAATGGTACTAATCCATTGTTCAGAAATAAGTGGATCAGAAGACCCATTGAATGAAGGTAGACATTACCTCATGAAGGACTCAATAGAATATTGTTCCTTTCTCTGCTCATTTGGAAGTACAGAAAGATTCATAACTTTTGTAAGTATAACAATAAGATTTTTCACTCCATTTCCCATAACATTTGGTTGTTCAAGAGGACAATCATTGTATTTCCCATTACATTGATCAAAATGGTTCCTTCGGGTTCCAACCATCGTCTAAAACCCAAAAAGAATAGTGTGAGAGGAAAAAACCATGCTAGGAAAACAACATAATAAAGGGGGAGTACCTTCAATATCTAACATCTTCAGTTTAATTCAAATATCGTTACCATAATTATAGGAATAACCCATGCTTATACTTATCCTTAGGGACATCCCTAGACATACATTAGAAATATCTCTAGGTGTCTCACTAAATATTTCGCATCCTAGTTTCCAAAGGTTAACTAAACCTTTCCTCTGATCCCAATTATAGGGACCCTATCTTGACGTACGTGAACATTAAATTACTTTTTTGGAATACTTAATACATAAATAATGCCCAAGGACCGTATTAGTTTAGTGTCGTTGGAAACTAGGAAAATAATCTTCTAATCATAGTGAAAGATCTTCAACATATCCCATAAAGATCTTTTCATTTTGTTTTCTTACCTAAAACCTTTATTCATATCCGGGGAAAAAGAAAACATAGGAAGGGTGTGCTTGAATGCTCAGTAAGGGTAAACATGGATAAAATAAAACAGACTAGATACATTTGAACTTAATACAAACATGAACATAAAGTTTAAACATCAAAATCTTGAGTTGTGAAATAAATTTTGGCAGTGTATAAGGCATAGATCATAAAGTAACATCAATCATGATAAAATAGCATGGGAATAAAACATGTAATTGTGGGAACCATTAAGAACATGATATTATTTCTATAGTATCTAAGGCATTGCTACCAAGACCATCATAGTGGACAAAGTCCATTTCTGAACCAGGTTTACTTGCTGTTTCTGCCCTGTATTACTGAACTAGATTTACTTGTCATTCCAGCCATCTCTATCTCATGAGATATAAATCATTACCCAATGAATTGGAGGGATATATAGGTCCCACCCATCTCATAATGAAACCATTCTTATGTGTGCCACAGAATTATAAATCATACATCATAGCATAATGCATGTAATAAAAATGGGATTCTTAAAAATCAGGCCATCATAACATAATCCATATAAGATAAAAGACTTTATAAAAATAATTCCACCATAACATAATAAAATCAATGTAATAATAGGGATAAAAACCTAACCCTATATCATCTTATATGGAAAATAATTTTGATAAAACACTTGAACTCGGTTTTTGAGAAAAATATCCTTTATTCTTAAAAATCATTTTCTTTTCTCAAAATGCCATGAAATTTTAAAAGAAAAGGATTTTGTTGAAAATAATCATGAAATAGTGTAGAGTAAGATTCATGGAAATAAGGTGTTATGAAACCGTAAAAATCTGTTCATGCCTTATAAGTTAAAAAACATTCTCCTCGTACTTTTTTCGGAGAAGTAAAAAAGTTCCTTGTATGGTAAAAAAAGAAAGATTCCTTACATACCATGTAGTGAAAGTAAAAAATTGGTAAAAATTACTTTAAACATACATAATTTTTTTTAGAAAACATATATATGGATGATAAATATAACCACAGTAAATACCTACGAATAAACAATCTCGTTTGAGAACGGGATTGGAATAATTATCCCTCACCCTAGGTCCAATTTCTTTTGTACGTGTCTGAAACTCCTGTATAGTGGGTTTAAAATTATTATTAACTTTTAAAAGAACCATAATAATATTTATGATATCATATATGATTCACTTATGACTTTATATTACCCATTCATTTGTCAATTCCATGTTAAAGCAGCATTTTGGGTAAAATCTTTTCATTTATCGTACGTGTTTGGACTTGTTGGTCTTGATATTATTACTTATATCCTGATTTACATAATTCCAGAATGTAAAACATTATTTTTTTTTAATCTATATTCATCATATAAATATATATGATAGATCAATAAACGGAATGAAATACACCGTTCATGGAGACGGTAGGCCGTATGTATGCATGAACGCTGTTTTCGTTTCCTTATTGAATTGAATGGAATTAAGTAAATGAAACATATATATACATAAATCGAGTATAACTATTATGTCATATCTTTCATGATTTTTTATTATATATACTTTATAATCATTCTTGAGTAGTTAACTTGGAGAATGAATCTCATCGCATCGTGGAGACGGTAATATGTACCTACGCATGAGCGATGATATCATTCCCATAATTATTGAATGGAATTGGAGTGGATGATATAATATCTCAGAATCGGTATGATATTATAATAACCATATATATTTATTCTATACAAAATTATACCCATCCAAGTAAGGTGGTGGTGGGAAAACAGATTATACCATGGCGTGGAGACGGTATTCCGTACGTACGCACGCGCGGTGATTTCGTTTTCCATATGATGGATTGAAGGTGAAATGGGGTTTTTTAATATTTATAAAAACATATCAGTATATTAGTTATACTGATGAAACAACTAAATAATATTAAGTTGAATAAGAAAGAAACTTTAAAGAATCGGTAGAAGAGATTGCCTCTTCCTCGACGCACCTCCTTTAAGCTTCCTCTTAGGGGATTAGAGTTGGTCTTTTGAGAAGACCAGAACCTCAAAAATGTGGCTAGGGAAGATGAGAAGAGTAATGGGAAGGGTTTGGACTATCTTTAAGGCTCAAAATTATGTGAATATGAGAGGGAAGGGGTGCCCTTTTATAAGAGAGGAGAGGGGCACTTTTGGAAACTTCCAAAATATTAATTTATAATGAACTAAAACTCCACTTAAAAACATCAAAAGTGACTCAAATTCAGATATGAGGTAAGCTAGGGTTGTAATCGCATAAAAAAATCAAATTTAGACATGTTTTGATTTTATTTTAAACGTTATCATTTTAATTTATTCTTATTTAATCTATTTAATTTTAATTGTGGTAATAATATTCTATTTTTTAAATTTTTATAAATTCTTACTTATGTGTTATGAATTTTCCATAATTAGATAAATTTTTACATTATCGACCACATCATTTTAAATTTTAAATTTTTAAAAATTTTATTGATTTTTAAACAATTTAATAATATGTTATTTTTATAAAATATCAAGTGTCAATTTTGACACTATTCAATTATTTGAATTTAAATAAAGTCCCCACAAAATATATATTCAAACCAAAATATTTAATAGATCACTAACATGGAATATTCATATTGAAAATTAGTGTTTCACATTAAATAGTTCATATAATATTTATTTTAATATTTTTAAAACCATTTATTTGATATTTCAATCAGTAAAATAATTTCTACATCACTATTGTGTCACCATTAATGATGATTATTTAATCCCTAAAAATTATAAATAAATTCACATAATGTATATAATTTTATTATCTTTCTAGTGACTATTTATGATCGAAGTTTTATGAAGTTTATCACTAAATTAAAATTATTACACTTATAAGATATAAGAGAGTGACATGTTGTCACTTTCTTTGGTTTTAATAATAATTACACCCCTTTCATGGACAAAAGTCCATCAAATGAATATATTCCAACCATTAGGTGATATGGGTTGACTTTTATTTATCCAATAGAATTTTGGCTAGTGTTAGGGTATTTTTATAATCTTATTTTTACCCTTAATTACCTAATCCACCTTTAACTATAGTAAATAAAATTTACCGTAGTTACTATTCATAATGCGTATAAATAAAAATTAGATTATTAAGATAATTTGGAACTAATGATTCCAAGTATGGAATCAATTTTTATAAATTCAATACACAAAAGTTGTAGTATTTAATTTAAAATTAATCCAGCTATAGAGAAAACGGGTTTTAAAAGTTAAAATATTGCAAAAGGTTGAAATGTTTTTACCTATGAATTCAATGTAAAATTAATGATAATGAATTAAATTATGTTAAATGGAAAAAATATATTCTATTTATACTTTAAAACCATTCAATATTATAATTTATCTAATTAAATTATCTTGATTAAATAATTTGTTTTTAATTAAAATTTAGCATATTTTTACTATTCATCACAATATGAAGGTTATCAGAATAATGTCAAAATTTTATCCAACATAAATTTTTATATCCCGATTAAAAATAAAAAGTTCAGTTTTTCAAATTTAACTTATAAACTTGTAAAAAATTATATTTAAAATGGGTGTTCCATCAGAAGGCGACAAAACTACATTTTTTTGAAAAATACTTCTTGTATCCGAAAAATTAATTATGTTCTCATACCATGTTCTAGAAAAAATTTAAGATGAATTATAATGTTATAAAATTCAAAATGCAGTTAATACTATTCATAACTGCTAGTTCATAATAATATTATAACAATATATCATTGTTTAGTAAAACTTGGTATTGCTTACAACCCACACTATTGAGGAATGTCTCTCTTGGGTGCAACAGAAGCCAGGAATAGGGTTTTCGTATACTAAAAGCTAATATGGTGTCGCGTATAGAGAAAGAAAATCTTGGTGTAGTGTACAACACAAGACATCAGTGAAATTAAAAATATTATTTCTCATAAAATCTCAGGGTGTTACAATTGAAGATTTATTTGATTAGTTGAGGGGATTTTGGTGGTTCTCTAATATTGGAATGCATTCAAGCTACCACTGGATTTGGGTAATAGAATAGAGCACGCCCAATATTTCATTTAAGATAATAAATGTTTTATATGAGTATCTATTTATGAATTTTGGGTTGATTAATTATATATTTGTGTTATTGTATCTCATTATTATGAGCTTTTACCCCTACCTATATTCCTTCATTGTTGTATTCACTAATTATATTCTTATATATTCAAAAACCTTTGAGTTAAATTATATACACCATGAGATAATCTTGAGTGAACTTCGATCATATTTTTTCCAAGATTTAAAAGTATCTCTTTTGGGTCAAATAGGTATGTTTATATATACATTTTATTTATAATACTGGAATCTCAATTGATCTAAAGATGGTAGATGTTGTTATGTCTTGGGAAAGACTTAGGATGGTGTTTGGTTTTTAATGTTTCTGTTGTATATCGGAATATTATAGAAGGTTAATTCAAAAAATCTTCTACTTAGTAGTACCTATGACTGAGCTTACCAAAAATAAGGTAATTTTTGAATGGATAGATTGGTTTGAATATTTTTTTACTATAGTTGAAAATAATGGTGAAATATTCTCTGATTTTAACATTTCCCAAACCTAGTCTTAACTATGAAATTTATTGTAGTTCATTAATTATTTACCTAGGATTTTATTTGATGTATTTGGATTAATTAGTTTCTTATGGATCTCATTATATATGAAACCATGAGTGGAACTTCCCTACCCATGAACTAGAGTTTGTTGATATGGTTTATTCCATGAAGTGTTGCTGACATTATCTTTTCTATAAATATCTATTATTTATACAGTCTATAAGATCTTATGATATATCTTCTCTTAGTAAGACATGAACATTTAATAGAGTCATTGGGTAGAGAATCTATATACATTTGTTTTTGAAATATATTATTCTTTGGGGGAATAGAATTTTCTTACAGATTATCTCAATAAAAATTTATGGGATCTTTGAGTGTATCATTCAGAAGAGGCATAGAGATGGACGGTCTTATTAGAGAATTGTTTTATTGGTGCATCTAAAAATAAATGGTCAATGACCTATGATCAATTATTTATAAAATTTTCCTTGTTGTACTGAGTAAAATAATTCTAGGATAATTTTCCGGAATGTTTAGTGATGTAGGAATGGCTGTTGGGGTATGAACCAGTTTTAGGATGGTTTTTAGATGAGAATGATGTGATCTTTATCTATAGAAGGGTAGTGGTTTATAATTATATGAGAAAAGATATTATGTGAGACTCTCTTTTATTGAAATGGGAAGTGAACACAATATTAACTAAGATGTATCATGTTATTAGATGATATATCTCATGACTTGAAATGAAGAAGGATATTGAAGGTTTTTTCTCACATTTTCTAACCATTCATGCGATTAATGTATGGAATAAGTTACCAAATAGATTAATTCAACCCATTCCCATACCTATGCAGAATTGAGATGACACTATGGATTTTTTATGGGATTACCCTGGACCTTGAGAGTTCAAGATGTAGTATGAATTTTGGTTGATCACTTGGTGAAGGTTTTATATTTCTCATCAATTTTAGAGTTGAATTTAGTTGATGAGTGGAAAATTTCTACATCAAATATATATTTCTATTTCCTGAAGTGACTAAGAGAATAACATCTAATCAAGATAATTATTTTACATTATGTATTTATGAAATTATTAAAAAGGTAATGGGAACTCAATTGAAGATGAGAATAGTATATAATCAGTAGAACATTGGAAATTCAGAAAAGATGATCCATATTTTTGAAGATATTCCCAAGGAAGGAATTATTAATTTTAGTGGAATATGGTATGATCATCTATAGTTTCCATAGTCTTCATATAATAAAAAAATTTATTCTTTGATTCAGATGGATCTATTTTAGGATCTCTATTTCTAGCTATTGTATTCACTATTATGTTGTAATGAGGTTTTTGAGACGTGTAACATGCTCAGTTTCTGGTAATTCACTGTTTCCTTTGTATTTTTAAGCTAAATAATACTTGGTTTATGTTTTTGATGTTTTATGTTGGTTTTGAGGTGTATTGGAATGGTTTTAAATGGTGCATGATTTGAGATAGTTATGGAAAAACATGAAACCTCTCTAGGAAACCATGAAAGGAAATTTTGGGAGTCACTAGGTATGTTAATGGTTGTCACTTGTTTTAGAGAAACAATGGGGGTTCCTGAGAAAAAAAGTATGACTGGATGGTTTTTTGATAGTGGTATGCAGATGTTTAGTGCATTGTTTGTCAAATTGTGTGACTCTTTTGATAATTTCTAGTGGTATCCACAATTTTGGTTTAGGTTTTATTAAACCACATGTATATATGGTTTATTTCTAATAAAATTCACATGGTTATTGCACGGTATAAAAAATTATGCGGCCTAAATATGTGACAAGAATTTAATGATATAAAAATTTGATTTTAACATTGATTTAATCCCCAACACTCCCATTTTTATCTATTCTTCCAAGGAACTTGAACTCCACACATTCCCTAAGTTCTCTTGGGGATTCCTTATTTTCTAAATGAAATTTTTTATTAATCATGGTGATTTAGATCTTCAAAATCAATGGTAAATCCTTATTCTTTCTATTTCCCTCTATATATTCTTATCTTAACTCTTGCGGATCCATATATCTAATATATTATATATATATATATATATGTCTTATTATGTGTATTTTTATGAGATATTGTTGGATCTATTAAAAGAAAGTTGTTTTAAATATAGAATATATAGGTTTCATGTGCCATCCCTCGATTTCATTGACTATTGCGTGGTATGTAACATCAATTATTTTTTTTCATTCTTAAATGTATATTATTTAGGTTTAAATAATTATATCTTATATATTTGTAAAAAAATTCAAGTTTTAGTACCTAAATACATAGTTTTTAAACGACCCACATATGATGATTAATAAATTGTTTATAAGAAAATAGTTTTCAAAATAAATGGTTTTTGATGAGAACTTGTAAAGTGTAGTTGGTGTGAGTTCCTGAAATTGCATTCTGGCCCCTTATCGAGTTTAGAATTTGTACTAGTTCCAAATTTTTACATGGAATATTCCATCAGGAAATGGGATGGTTCAATACTCATGAGTGTTAGGAAAATCATCTAGTATTCCAGGGTTTGTGATTTGTGGATTTTTGGTGCCAAGTGGTCATGGTTTTAGAAACTGTTTAATTATTGAATTGTTTTTTATCGGAATGTTTACAATTTACCAAACTTAAATATCGTTATAAATATAAATTTGAGATTATTTGTTCATTTTCCTAGTGCCATGTATTGGTAAGTATTGGGGGTTTATGTACTTAGTTTTATACTAACCCCCTAATTGGAAACATTATGAAATTTGTAGATATTATGTACTGATATACATGAAAAGGAAAGGTTATCCATCAAAATGTAGTTGGATTGGGACACGGATTTAGATCTTGGAGCATGTTTTGGGTGGTGCTTGGGTTGATTCCAGATTAGTTTCATTGATTTCTTCTTTTATTATTTTTGTGTTGCATATTCTTATTCTATCCTCTACTCAGAAGTTTATTTCTGGTTTGAGTTATATTACAATTCATTATATTCATCTTATAACATTATTTTTCATTATCTTATCATTAGTAGGTTGTTCTCATATGCAGGAACATTTTCTCCCATTGATCTAGTATGCCCTTGGAACATTATTCCAGCCTTTTAGTGTCTTATGGACGTCATCTAAGGTCAATAACACCTCCACCTCTTCCCAAGACAATGGGTGAGGGGTGTCATATTACAAATGGAATCATTCTTGACTATTGCATCATCTTGGGATGGTATTAAGGATATATGAATGTCAAAACATAAAATTTATAGAATAAATAGACATGGATAACCTCTTTATGTTTATCTTTAAGTTACTCAAGTGGTATCAGTAAAAAATTTGTTTGAAAAAACATGTAGTTGTATTTTCATCTCATCATCATGGGTTTAGACAGTAAGTATAACATATCCGACACTAGTAATGAGAATTACTTCTAGGATTTCTTGTATCAGATTATGTTTTTTTGTTTTTTTGGAAATTGGTTATGATGATTGTTGATTTTGATGATTAGGAAAATTCTAAGCCTTCATTTTCTATTGAGTGTGGAATAAGTGGTGTTTCTGTATTTTTTAGAAAGAATAGAACATGTTCAATGATTAGGGAACCCACTAGGGGAATCATCTAAGATTGTGGTTAAAATTAAACCACAAGTAAATTAGTAACTCATCCCGATCATCGTCCTAGAATTTGATGATATGAAAATGAGAAATTATAATCTGTTTCCTTACCATAAAAATTCATCCATGGACTTTTAGAAATTAAATATATCAAATTTTCAAGGAGATTTAGGATAAAAACAAGTTAAGGCATTGATTGTGAAGATAAATGAAAATTTAAATTTCCTAGTAACCTTTATAGAAATGAAATTGTTTCAATAAATTTGGATTATAGAGTATCTTTCAAGGTGGTGGAATTATATTTTTGTACAGAATATGTTGGACCATAGAATGACTTGGCCTGTCTTTGAGGAGTTTTTTTAACAAAAAATTATATCCCCATACCTTCAATATCAAAAGTATGGTATATTTCTATACTTTTATGTTTGATATTTTATTTTTGACAGAGTATATAGGTCAATTATATAAGTTTATTCATTTTTATCCTAAATTTTCCACTAGTGAATAATGGAAGGCAATGATCTTGGAGAACGGGATTCAACCTTACATATGCTCTAATTTGGATGTATTCTCTATTGGAAACTATATAGATATGGTGAATAGGGAGATGGTAGTGGAAATAGATATCATGGGAACCTTTATTGTGGGAAATAATTTTACTTATACAACTACATGTGGGAACTCCAATTTGGGGAATAAGAAGAAGAGGGAGGATTATTCTAATGTGAGAAAAGCACTGAGGAACTAGTTTATTAGTTCAATATCCTTTCAAACTCACAATATTAATCATTTGGGGTATTATCATTGTAGATATCAAGATCATATAGATAAGGAATACATGAAACCTCTATGTAAATTCTATAATTATGGAAAACTAGTAAATATGAAATTTTATTTCTTGGTGACTCTAAGGATGACTGAAGGAAATGGCCGAAAAATGCCCAATCTACTTATTCACATACATTTTGATCAATATGTAATGGTAATTTACCCCAGAATCGAGTTACCTAGGGCAACTCTCTGGTCACTCCAACACCACATCAGTAATTATAGACACAACAAAGTAATGAATAATTTTAGGGTACACATAGTAAAATGTTTTATAGTGTATAAAAGATGATAAAAAATGATCAATATGGTCCTTAAATGCAGCATGGTAATATTCTATTTATTTATACCTTCTTGAATGTTTTTTTGATACTAGAATGTCAAATTATTTCATTTCTACTCATGATGTGGATCCTGTGATATTACATGTTGAAATGATACCTCATGTCATGAAACTTCAAACACCTCTTGGCCAATGGGAATTATGATCCTTTAAGTGTGTAGATTGTTCTATAACTATCTATTAGGCTTGATTTATTTTGAGTTTATCTATTATTGAGATGGAATTTTTTTTCATATTTTTGGAATGTTTTGGTTGACATCATTCAAGGTTTACATCGACTGTTATTCCCAACATGTTTGTTTCACTTATTGATATAGTGTCAAGAATATATTTAATGGATATTGAGATATCAATTATTGTAGATTAGGACCTTTGGTATCATTTTTCGGGACTGTATATTACTAGTTAAGAATATCTACTCTGTAAAGTATTGATTCAATAAAACATATATATTTTTAAATTATCATGGATTAATTTTCTGATGTATATATTATCAATTTTTATGGGTTTCCACCTGAAAGATAAGTGGACTTTATAATTAATATTTAATATGGTCTAGTCATATTTCACATTCATCTTATTGGAAAAATGGAATGGAATTAAGAGAATACTTGTAAAACAAAGGATTCATTCAAAGTAGAACATCTCTGTAGGCTGCACCGATTCCTTTTATCAAGATAAAGGATGTAACTCTTAAACATTGTGTGGATTATTATAGGATAAACCATGTTATGGTAAATAAACGAAATCCTTTTCCATGAACTGATGATATTTTTGATAAATTTATTGGATTAAAAGGTTTATCTATGATTTTTTTACAATCAAGGTGTCCCCAACATCATGTTCCAATGGTGGATATTTTAAATAAACCTTTATGGATTCATTTTGTTCATTTTGAATATGTTGTTATGCCCTTTGGTCTTACAAATTCACCAATAGTTATTATGGTATTAAATATTCATATGTTTCTAAGGTCTCTTGAATACATTTTGGTGGTATTCATCTGTCATGACCCGACCCAAAAGGTCTTGAGCCGCGACCCCCCATGCTCACCTTCAATAGGCCAGGGGCTGGCGTCTAGTGTCGAGAAGGCTATCACACACATGGGAGGCAATAGCCTAAGGCACCTGTACACAGGCACCCACATACACCTCCATGCAGCAGTGCAGAGATATATAAAACTGAAAAGAAAATCATGCATAAAACTATCCCACAACTAGAGTACAACATCAGTACAAAAAGGGAAAAACAGGGCCCATAAAAGGAAAACTACAAAAGTGTCTGACCTGCCCAGAATGAGGGAAAACACTTTCAAAAACATGTGTCGGTAATCTCCTTGACATTGCTCTGGTAAAAACCCTGTTCAAAACTGCTCACTAAGATCTGCCTACTCTGGGTCCTCCTGGAACTCCGTCGAAGGGCTTGTGGTTAGCACAATACACAAACATGTGCAGGCAATGCCCGTGTAGGGGTGAATATAACAATACTCAGTAGGCACCCCAAAAACCCCAAACAAAAGACAGAAACTGAAAGGTAATAGTCCGCTCAGCCCAGCTAGCGGAAACCCATACGAGAGATAAATTCCATAATGTGACCATCCTTAACTAAACATGACTAGTCAGCTCAACTCAGGTGTATGACCATACATACACAATGAGCAATCCAGATATACTCAGCTCATGCAACAAGCCACATGAGGTACCGACCTCATCACCAGCAACAGTTCACAACCAGGAGAGCACACTCTATGATCATTGTCATAAAAAATGATACTCTTCTGAGGGATACACTTCATCAGGTCCCACATAAATACCTTAGATGCTCACCCAAGAGAACACTCTCATTGGATACCGACACTGAGAAAGTCATGCTGGAACAACAAGAACACAAAACTCCATGGATAGGGGATTACTCCTAGGGTCTGCTAGGGGATACCAGAACCCACACCAGTATATGAACATGTCACAGATAGGGGATCACTCCCATGGTCCACTGGGGGATACCACAACCCGATCTGGTATTCATAGATGTCACGGATAGGGGATCACTCCCAGGATCCGCTGGGGGATACCACAACCCGATCTGACGCTCGACAAAAACACGTCACTCAGGTAGAGGATCGTTGCCCGTGTAAAGGTGTTCAAGGTGATACTGGAACCCTATCTGGTATAACATGCGATGTATGGGATCGAACTGATGATGCCACAACCCTACAGAAACCACACGCAGAGTAGGGGATCGTATAACCAATGATACCACAACCCAACTAAAAACCTCATGCTGAGTAGGGGATCGTATACCCGATGATGCCACAACCCTAATGAGCATGGCCCACCGCATATGGGATAATATTCCCGATGATTCCACAAACCGTATGGATTTAACCTGCAAGATAGGGATCACCGCCCGTGGATAAATGGTCACAGCGATACCAAGAACCCAATCTAGGGAAACAATGCTAGAGAATCCCACTTCGGGCCCATCGGAGGGATGCCACAACTCTAACAGATTAAACATCCCATTGAGAGGATCACAAACATATACCAATCTTGTGATGACGCGCGAACCCTCACAGGAATGAACCAAGGGAGTAACCTCAACCACTGCTGGTCCAAATTTCGCTAACATGAGTGACCTGCCACAACGCCACACCGCGCACCTCTGAGGCTGATACCGAGGCCACCATCACGATCCACGTGAAAAAACACGCAGAATATGCAATCGATTGAAAGAAAAAACCAGTGAAAAAGGAACTATTCATCATAGCTAGACCATGTGGGTCCCACACTATCATCCTGAAACTCATTAAGAGGATCATACCACTGCGATCCCCTTAGAAAAACACGCGGAATCGACAATTCGATCGTCCCAAATGGACACCCGGTGAAAAAGGTACTATTCACTGAAGCCAGCCTAGGTGGGGCCCACACCTCAATCTAGAAACTCATATAACTTATCGTTCCATTGCGATCCTCTCGAAAAAACACACAGGATCTACTATTCATCCGCCAAAATTAGACTCCTGGTGAGAAAGTTGTGTTTCTCTATAAACCCCAAAAACCCGGCCTCGTGGGGCCCAGACCCCAATCTCGGTCCCAACACCTGGAAACCATCATGAAAAGTCTTCCATTCCATCAGGGACTCAAAAAGTCTGACAACATATCAATCAGAAGCTCCGGGTAGAAGATACAATGGCCCGAAGTCGAATAATAATAATAAAATATCAATATTTTATTCGACATTTCAAGCTCCAGGGCCACGAAACCAAAATGTTAAACTCCCAAACCCACCTCAAAGGGTTTTACTTATCTCCAGGGTCATGTCGCCACAGACGACAGACGAATCTGACCCCTGTATTTCAAGAAACGGTGGTTTTAAAACCCCCGTGTACAAGGAGAGCGTCGGACCGGCCTGAGCCGGCCGGTTCAGCCGCCCTGGGTCGTCCTGTGCCGGTTGACCCCGCCGCCACTGCTGCCAACAGACCACGCCGCCACGGCGAAGCTCAACGTGCGTGCGGCTGACCCCCCCGTTGTGGGGTCGCTGCTAATTGGCGCCGGACCGCCACACCGCAGCGATCCCATTTTCCGAGGCCTGCCGCCGTAGGCACCGCTGCGCCAGTGCCGCACCGACGAACCTCTAGAGGGCCGTTGGGGGCACCTCGGGGGTCCAAATTCACATTCGAAGGCGTCTGCGCGCCCCCAGGACCGGATCTACACATCCACGGGCTCAAAACAGAGAAAATCCAAACAAATCGGGATCCAAGATTTAGAAACTCAAAACTCCTACCTGTTGGCAGATCGCAAAAGTTTCAGGTGTTGAACGACGCCTGCGACATGCTAGAGCTCAATCCGCTGATGATCGGCACTGAAAACGGTCGTTTGCTGCTCTATTTTGAGAAGAACGGTGGGTGACGGGGAGGGGTTTTCCGTGCACGTACAAGGTGAGGGAGGGGGATATGAGGATTGGTTTTTAATTTTTTTAAAAGAAAAACTTGATTTCATCTTCCCGCCAACTCGCCTCCGACCCGGCACCCAACGCCGACTAAAATTATATCGCACCAAGAGTAAACATGGAATTCTGAATGCAATGTAATACTTATATTTTTGATCTGAGACTCTTTTCAGAAGTTATTCGAGCCAACAATCATAAATAAAAATTTCAATTTATTAACGGAAACGCCACCTGTGGCTTTTCTCATAGCAGGCCCGCGCCCGCAAAGTTTACTCCCTTCCTCGGGTAAAATTCATGCTCCAGAAGCAACTGTGCCATCAGATTATCATTCTGAGCTACCGTTTAGGATATAACACACCCCCAACACATACATAGTCTAAAAATACTTAATATTTTTATAAAATTAATTTTAGGCACACCGGGCCTCTGAATCGCACGCCATCTTCGCGCATAGCTCTGGAATTATTCATAGGAATATTCTAAAGTATGACAAGGTCAAAACCCAAGTTTCTACATCATCAACAATATTCTGGTGTATTCTATGACTAAGTTATATCATGAAAAACACTTGGGAATAGTATTGGGTAACTTTCAGGAATGTTTATTTTTTTCTAATATTTCAATGTGTGATTTCCGAATACAAGAGGTATGTTTCTTTAGCCACGTAATTTCTAAAAAAAGAGTCACAATAGACCCATAAAAGGTATAAGATGTTATCTATTGGAAACCATTGAAAAAAATCTTATATATATTTCATTTCCCTATCTTATTAGGGTATTAATAATACTTTTTACATGATTTTTTTACTTTCCTTTCGAATGAAAAATTTAACAAAGAAATCTATTCCTTTCTAATGGAGAGATGAGTACCATAAGTCCTATCAAGAACATAAGGTTTAGATTACATCAACAATCATCATTACATTTCAAAAATCAAGATGATTCTATGTGGCCTATTATGATTCATCCAGATATTTCTTGAGTTGTATTCTCATGGGGGATATCATGTTTTAACTTACGACTCAAGATAGTTATGGGTGCATGAGAAGAATTACTTGACACATGATTTTGAATTGGATACTATAGTCCATGACTTAATTGTATGAAATCATATTATATGTGGTGATAAGTTCATAGTTTTCACTATAAAAACCTAATATTATTAAATAACACTATTTTTTATAGCATATACGACACACAACACCAAACCAAAATAAATCCCAAAATTTTTTATTTAAATAAGGTCGTTAAACATAACCATTAAATTGAGGGTGTGAATAATATTAAATCAATTATGAAATATATATAAATTAAATAATCAATAAAAAATCATTGATTAATTCTTATTAAATAAATACTCAATCTTCAGTAGTGTTATTTTATGCTTCAACAATACATTTTCTTCAAAAATGAGTTTTATTTCTTTTTATGATAAAGTGTTATAGCTAATTTTAAAAAATAATATAAATTTTATTTTATAAAAATATTATCATTTCTAAAACCATAATATAATTATTATCTTAGGGTGATTTTTTAATATTTTTTAACAAATATTTATTTTCTAGCTAATAGTGAAAAATACTATTTTTTATTAAAAAGGACATTTTTGTTTCAAGAATTTACAAATTTTCATTTTATATTAAAAGTTATTAAATTTTGAATTATTTATTTATATTTTTAATATTCAATCATGTTCATTAAAATTAATTTTAATATCGAATTTGGTATAAAAACATTTTTATACATATAAATGATTTTTTTTAAACTGTATAATTTTAAAAAGAGGTTTCATTACATTTTGTGTGATTGCTTAAAAATTAATTCCATTCACTTATATTTATTGAATTGGACAATAACTTATTCCACATTTTTAATTATGAGGATAAAATTTTGCAAATAAGCCCCTTTTATTTCCAGGCACTATAAATATTAACTGTGGTAAAATTTATCTCCTTGGTAAAGTGTGAATTGGGTTAATCAAGAATAAAACTAAGAGATAAGGCCATAATATTTCTTCATAATTGTTGTTAGATGAATTTAATCCAACCCATATTATCATAGGATCTAAATATATTTACTTAATGGACATTTATCCATGAAAATGACATATTTAATATTTAAAGCAATGAATGTTACAAAATAACACTCTCTTAGTCATTAATATCTCTTATATGTACACATAAGGTAAGAAGACTGTTATGAATGAATATAAATTTATATTTTGATATTAATGAAATTATTTATATAATATAAATTTATTTATTATTTTTATAAATTATATTAATACCTTAAATTCTTGTCAAATGCTAATAAAATATTTTTTAAATTAATAGAAAAATAAAAGAAATGAATTTTAAAATATTAAAAGTGACATAATTATATTGAGTTAATGTGTATCAAAAAATTTCGAGATCAATGTGAAATATTTGGATGTTTTTAAATAATTATATTTTAATTTAACTTTATCTTGATGTGTTTAATGTCAAATTAAATGAATAGTGTTAAAAATGACAATAATGATATTTTATAATAAATAAAAATATAATAAATAATTTAAAATTAATTAAAAAATAATATTTATTTAAATTAATTTAATATGGTTTTAGAAATCAAATGCGGTCAAATTATGGGTTTTTTCATTTTATAGTAACTTTATTAACCCTTGATGGTAAAAAGAATAATATTACAATAATATTCAAAAGGGTTAACAAATGGTTAAAACAAAATGTATGAGAAAAAATAATATCCCTACATGTGTAAATTTTATTGTATGAGAGTATTTTAAGTTATCAAAATATTATATTTGAATATTATCAATATGGATTCATTTGGTCATCGTAATTATTTTTTTTAATTTAATATTTTAAGAAATTCAAAAATTGCCCCTCCCCTCAATTATTAAAGGGCACACCTCATTTCCCTTATTTACACTAATTATATCCATATAGATTAACGATATGATGCAAAAATACCTTCTATATTTCCTTATAATCATTCTATAGGTGATTGTACTCCCAAATGACCAACCCGAATAACATTAAGAGGAGATCTAAAGAAGTTGTTTCAAAGAAAAGGTTATTGCATCAACTGATTACTTTATTTTTAATTCATCTTTTACCTAATCTAAATCATTTATATTACTCATAAAATAATAAATTCATTATCAACCATATACTAAAATGTTACTATTGTTATTAAACCACCATTATCCAACCTTTTTATCTTCAAATGTGAAGTGACATTAACGCTCGTTCATAAGTAAAGTTTTCCATCTCCACGAAGCAATACAATTAATTTTCCATTACCATCCTTTATGGTTGAGTATAAAAATGTTTTATAAGATTATTTATGATATTTATTAAATAATTATTCTTATAAAATTAAAATATCAAATCTAACTACTTACCTTCCAAACCTTCAAAAAATGATAACGTTGATTGAGCATATGTGTGGACTGCTACCTCCACAAAGCGATGTTATTCGTTTTTCATTTATATTTTACTTGAATTAAAATAAAGGAATAATTAAATAATATATATCATTTATAAGATATAATAATTTTTTAATGGTAATTTATTATTTAAATTTCTTTCATCCAATCCCTCAAAAAATTAAAACATTGTTTATACGTACGTATGACCTAATCTATCCATTAACACTGTAATTCATTTTTATATATCTACCATTATGGATGAATATAAACACACATATATATAGTTAAAATATATGATATAGTTATGATTTATAATAGTATTTTATAGAATTATAATAAATTTAAATTTATTATGTAGGACTTTAAATAACTTTCAAAACAAGTTGATCTCGTGGTAAAATATTTGCATATCACTTTATTTATCCGAGACACATGCCATATTCAACACTGTTTTCTTTTATGTGGTTTTTTATTCTTACCATGAATGTATTTTAAGATTATTATATTGAAAATTACGGGGATATATGCATCCATATAAGGTTATTTCCTTTACATGGCATATGATTAAAATGTTACCAAAGTGTTAATGGTTTTATGTTACTATATCATTGTTTATTGGGATTGTTTATGACTAAGTTTATGATGATGAAAAGTTATAACCCACCTCCCAAGAAAATAATGACTATTGTAATCATATATTTAATTATTGATAATACATGTTTCCTTTCATTTTCCTTTCCTTATGTATTTAAGAGACCCATAAAATATTTTTAACGAAAATTGAATTTATTTCTATCTTTGATCAAAAATACTTTTTATTCTATATCCATGTGTTTCTAATTTTTTTAAAATATTTTTACTATTATATTATGACTTTTTAATTTAATTTTTACCAATATTTAAATTTTAAAAAAAATTAAAAGGAATATTCTAGTCATTTTTCGAATGAGGTAATTTTTTGACTTTTTACCGAAGAATGAAATTAATAATTTTTTAAATTATTTGAAAGGAATGGAATTTATCTCTATAATGACTGATAAAATCCTTGAAGATTAATTTAATGGTTTCCATAGTTATTTTGAAATAAAAAAATTTCAATAATATTTTTAAATTTTTATATTTTAAAGAAGTGATTTCAAAATGGAAAGTTTATTTTACCCAAGAGATGTTTCAAGTAATATTTAAAATTAACTTTCCATATAAGATGACATCATTTGATGTTACTTATGATTTATTGTTGATGTTATCTAATGAAACCATTCATATTATTTCTATTTATTTTATGTTGATACGATGTAAGATGTTTATGAAACATGTTCACTTTTCCATAGGTTATACTTTGATGAAATGTTTATGAAATCCATTAATTTTCATAGTTTCTATGATGATATAATTTTTTATTTTATGGAACACATATATATTATTATCATTATGTGAATGGTGGGAGCTATATCTACCTCCAATTCATTTGGTAAATATGGATAAATCACGATGTAATTTTGTTATGCGCAAACCTAAATTCATATTCACAATTTTATACATGGACTTGGATTTTACATTCATAAGTTTATGTATGGGCCTGAAATTCATTTTAATAAGATTAATAAAATATTTTTATTTCATGTACATAATTTTATGAGTGGGACTATCTTTACTATTTATTATATTATGCATGGAAATGATTTCATGTTGATAAGTTTATGTGAGGGCATGATTTCATGTTCTTAACTTAATCGGTGAAACTATTTATATTTATACATGTTTACAAAGTTATAAGATTCTGTATTCCACAAAATCATTTCATATTACAATTTATGATATCATGGATTATTTTCTTTTATTTATTTATGATTTATTTATTATGAACCAAATATATTTATTTTATTACTCAATATTATGATCTATGATCTGTAGGATATTGATTTAAAATGTTAATATAATGTTATAATACCTTTATTCTCATGTTTTTATTATGTTATCATTGATATATATATATATTACCCTTACTATGAATATGATCTCATCATTTATTATGTTTCATTTACCCAGTTTATAAATAATTGTTTTTATAATTATATGTCTATGAAGTGTTCTAGTTATGAATAACTTAGTGGGAGATGATGTAGATTATTTATGAACTTGTTTTTTTGGGCCCAAGTTTCCAAAGGAAATAGAAATATATGTTTCTTTCATGGATCATTATGTTATATAATGAATATTCATCTATTAGGATGTGACTCATTGTATGAACGGTATGGGTATCTATATACAAATATCATAAAATTTTAAAACACTTTTTCTCATAGAGTAATTTGAATCTAGGGAAACGAATATGAAAGGAATACCTTAAGATGGTTGACTTTAAATTGATGTATACATAGGGTAAAGGAAATATTATCACTGATTCATTGAGTAGGAAGTCATATATCCATTTATCTAAAGTGGATTTGGAATAGTATAAAATGGTTATGGTTATAAACTAAATGTATCAATATTGTAATGAGAAATGTGATGTTATTGTTTTCATTCCTATTTTTATCATTATTGATTTGATTGAGTAGGTTAGTGTTTCTAATACATCTAATCTTAAATGTCTCAACATGATGGTAAAATTCAATGGTGGGTAGGAAATTAGGGTATGAATATTATATGGTAGATCTGTGTGGTGTTTTATATATCAGACTGTAGTTCCTCTTCCTTATCAAAAAAAATTATTTATGCCCACCACCTATTAGGATGGGTTGTTCATCCATGAATTCATAATTTTTATAAGCTGATTAGAATTTAGTTCATGTGTTATTGAATGAAAATATGATTTGGAGCACATATCTCATGATGCCTCACTTTTCTATGGGTCAAGGAATAATTCAAATGATCGACTGGTATATTCCAATCGCAACCTATTCCTCTATAGAAACAAAACAAGAAATTAATGCTATACCGACAGACCAATACAAATGGTTTGAAAAAAACAACTGGTGTAGGTCCATTATAGTGACCTTACACCATTAGTTTTTCCAAAACCATTGGTATAAGTCCATTTGAGAGACCCTATAACAATGGATCTACCAAAATCATTGGTATAGGTCACTTATGTTGACCTATACCAACGATTTTGGTTGAAACCATTCAGATAGGTAAGTTATATGGACCTATAGAAATAGTTTTGGATAGAACCATTGGTATAGGTCTATTATAGGGACCTATACCATTTTTTGGCCAAAATCATTGGTATAGGTCCCCCTATGCCAACGGTTTTGGAAAAACAATTGGTATAACTCAAAAAATCATAGTTCCTAAACCAATGGTTCTCAAAACCATAAGTAAAGGGCTATACCAATGGTTCTCAAAACAATTGTCATAGGGACCCATATTTTTTATGGATTCTAGTATTAAATAACATTAAATATATAAAACATTAAAATAAATTTAAATATACATATATATATTCATGGACTTTTGTTCAAAAAAGAGATTTTAGGTTAATGGTTGTCTCATTGGATTATAAAAGGGTGGTCAAGGGATCAAAACAAATTTGGGTTTTATATTTAAATCACCAATAAAAATGGTTTTTGAAAACCCTTGGTATAGTTTTTTCATATGAACTATACAAAATGTTTTTTGAAAATCATTGGTATATTTCTATACCGACACCATAACGACCAACAACTGTGAAAACCGTTGGTATAGGCTATAACAATGGTTTGAAGACCTATATCAATGGTTCTAAATCGTTGGTATAGAGTTTTTTTCTACTAGTAAAATGGGAAAAAATAGCTATGTATTTTTTCATATGTTTAACATTAATGGTTCAGAAACATTATTTTATATGGGTGATTGTGGATCGGCTCACAAATTCATATCACTTTATCCCTATTTGTGAATCCAACATATTAGAAATCTTGTAAAATATTTATATTCAGAAATAAGATGGATATGACTCAAATATACAAGAAGTAATATATGGTTCAATGTTATAGAACATTATCATTTAAATTGGGTGATCAGGGTTTCTTGAGTGTCTTTCCAAGGCTTGGACATTATCATTTTTGTAAGCAAGGAAAATTATCTCCTCAATACATTGTCTATTTTTAGATACTTGAAATAATGGGTGATTTGAATTATTAGTTTTATTCATCACCTATATTAATATTTTTGAATAATATATATCATGTATATCTAATGAATAATTATCATCCTGATCCTCACCATATTATTTGATGGGACCATGTTTTTCTTGAGACATATGCTATGTTGGTGCATTTGCTGATACATATTAGGGATATACAAGATAAGATCTTATATTAGAAAACTATTTGTTTTATAAGGTAATTTTGGAAGCATGGTCATATTTAAGAAGACCCATAAGAACATGGGAAGGAAATGATGGAATAGTGTACCAAGCACTTCCAATAAAACTATAGTTTCTAAATTTTTGAGGAAGGAAAGGCTTATGGTGGGGAGAATTTAACACCCACATTTTTCTATACCTTACTTTTTTATTATTTATTTTGAAGTTATATAATACTTGGGTAAAGTTTTAAAAGATAATATTTGTCTTTTAAGTGTTTTGGAATAGTTTTAAATGAGGAACAATTCGATATTGGGTAGGGAAAACCATGCACCATTCCTACATCCATATCCATTTTTCATATTTTCTAATGCCACTTAAAGTTTTAGTTGTAACTGAACATTTCAAAATAAAAAACATCACCAAAAATCCTAATTTAAAAAACATCACCCTATCTCAAAGTTAAAAGAATTCACCGAGGTTCAAAATTAAAATTCAAACATGAAATTCAAATAGAAAAATAAGACATCAAATATAGCACCACTAAACTTCTATAGGTTGTGAGATCTCGAATCATGATCCACCTTGATCCATGTGCCCTGAAACTGAAACAAAGAACCTATCCAGTTGAATTCCACCATACATCATCTTGTGGAAGTTGACCATCCCTCATTACATCGCCAAGACACCACGCATGAATGAATACCATCCATTTAGGGAACAATATTAAACCACCAAACATTAACATTTTAGAAATAAAAACCATCACACCAAAGAATCCTGCCATCACCTTCCCCACATATCTAAAGAATTAAAAATCCTCATCATATTAGGAATAGTATCTATAATATCTATAGTTTTCATGAAAAAGAATAAAACAAAAAAGAAAACCAACTTCAACATAAAAAAATTGAATAAGCATAACTGAAATAACACCATGAATGGGAAGATGACACCAAAGGTCATGCCTCATTTAACACCCCATTGTTCCTAAAAACACATCCCAAAACCTCATTGGCATCTATTGTAACTGACTAATCTGGGAGGGAGAAAGGACATAGAAGCTAGAGAAAAGATAAAGTTAAAATGACCTCCATAAAAAGCCATGTCCAAGAAAACACCAAAATCCATTCTCTATATTATCATATTCAAGACTTCACCAACAAAATAGAGACCACAACTCCAAGGACAAGTGTAAATAGAAAACAATGTGGCTGACAACACCAATCAAGATGAGTCCTTAACACTGAAGCAATGAAACACAAACCTGTGAAATATATATAGAAGAACCTGACTATAAGATGATTTAGGGTAGGAGCATAATAAAATGTGAAAACAAGAATTGAGAACACCATGAGAGATGACATTAGAGAGTAAGGCTAAGTTTAAAAAATATTGAGATGATGGATGAGAAAAGAAGAAAACCGAGGTTATAGAAAGAGATAGTCCCATAATGAGATCAATAACTTGAGAAACCTGGAAGTGAACAGTGTAACACCCCAGGTAAACAAAGAATATGACATTTCATATTTATCCATATTTGTGAATAAAATATTTAAATAACTTTAAAGGGGACGCTATGCTCGATGGCGTACCCAACACGCAACAACGAGTTTCTTGGGAATCTTACGTTGCACTCTAATAATAAAATAATATTATTTTAAATGGTAGTTAACATGTAGCCGTTGTAATGGCGGTAATGGATAGAAATAACTAAAATATGATTATATATGTTTTTAAATGTTTTTACATTTATCCAATAAAATATAATGGCTTAAAATACGGAAAGAATTCAATTTTAGGCGTATATGCCCTAGTTTTCACTAAAGGTTCACTTATCACCTTTTGATGGAGAACCGTCATTAAATATAGTTTTGATCACTCTTATACATTCTTTTGGACCAAATAAAACTCTTATTAAGAATCGGGACATCAAAATTTACTTTGTGTAAATTTTTGGTATCTTTCCGATAAAGTTCATTTTTTTAATGAATAGTGTAAAATGTTGTATTTTAATTCAAAACCACTTTTTAATCTAATTTATTTATATGATTAGATTATATTTTGAATTGGTTTTAAAGTGAAATTAGAAAATATTTTTACCATTAAATCCAATAGTGTTCGTTGGAATCAAATTCACTTTGAAATCAGACTTAAACTAGTGTCAATCTTTTGATACTTATTGTTTCATAAAACACGCTATTTGACATGACAACGGGAATTAATTATTAAATTAATTAATGTGACTTATATGTTTTGAATTTTGTAAAATGGACTTCATTTTTGAATTCAGAATATCAAATATATCTTAGGGTGAATTTTTGGGATTTTTCTGAAAAACTTCAATTTTTGATCAATAGTGAAACCACTAAGTGGTACATATAAAAACTGATTTTCCGTTTAAATGAAATTTTGTCATCATTGTGTTTTGATTTTCAAAAATCCGACATACATGGTTGTCATTAAGAAGTAAAATGTGGTTCAATGAGATCAAAATAATTTTTTTGGTGAATAGTAACTTATTAAGTTTTTAATCGCGATTAGTGGTAATTAGTGTAGTTTAAGGTAAAAATAATGCTTTAATAAAATGAGATGAGCTTGACACATGTCTTACCCTCATTGGTTGTATCATGGCCGACCAAGACAAGCCATGGGTCAACTTGGGGACCCCATGGATCCACTTTGGTTGGGAAATGACATAAATAACATTTTATTTAATGTAAAAGTAAAATTGACACAAACATGATATGTTTTACTAAACCAATTTTTAAGTGGGGTTATACAAGTCATATTTTTTATTATAAATATTAATTGGAAAGATAAAAAGATTTCCTATATCATAGTATTTTTTTTATAATTTTTAGACATTAAATAAATTAAATTATTTATGACATAATAATGATGCAGCGATGACATCATTATTTGACGATTTAAATAAAATGGAAAGATAATGTAAAATCTATGAACTACACATGTCCAAAACTTATTGGATGAGTGTATTTCGAAGCCTTATCACCTTATCCGCGAATTATATCAATTTGGGACCTTTTGAAACCGAAACACATTTTCAAATAAAGTAATATTTCTTTACTTTCCAAAAGTGCCCCTCCTCTCCTCTTATAAAAGGCCCCCACCTCTACCTCATTTAACACACTCCTCAAGCCTTTGGCTCGGCCAAACCCTGCCCATTTACTCTCTCCACATACCTCTCCTCATCTTAGAGGATTCCCTTTGGGCAGAATCCTTTCAAAGGAAGCCTTTAGGCTCAAATCAAAAGGAGTTACACTTTTAAAGGTAATTCATTCTATCATGTTCATTTGTTTTATTTTGCTTCTCCAACCCCCTAAAATCTTTTTATTTACTTTTTTTGTAACAACACCAGTATATTCAATATACTAGGATGTTGTTATAAGATTTATTCGAGCTACACTCTCACACAACTACATCAAATGGTTAAAGAACATACGGTTTCCGTGGATGGTGAAATTCTGCCTCCCGAAACGATGATTGTTCGATACTCATTTAACACCTTCAACGGTGGCCATTATGATGTCACTATTTTTATATATGATATATAATATGTTTATGTTTTATTTATTCTTCTGTATTTTTCATTTTTGTCTTACCTTTATGGCTTCCATTATGGGTATACGCGATATCTTCATTTAAGGAAGTGCGGACTACCGCCCCCTCAAAGTGATTTGATTCGTTAAATACCATATGTGGGATGTATAAAGGATTAAAATATGATATTATATATGATATTATACTGGAATTATAATATACCTTTATATCATTATTATTCCATTCTATAAAATACGAAATAGAAATGAAAGTAGCGTTCATGCGTACGTACGGCTTACCGTCTCCATGAACGGTGCATTTCATTTCTTACCTCTAAATGATTATGTAATGTTATAAATGCATGCATGTACTGGATATATATGACATATATGATATCTACCTAATGAATACAATTCTGGATATAATAAACATTTGGCCACACGAACAACATGTAATTGTAAGAAGTCCACTTTCGACTTAAGAACCAAATATCGGCAAAACAAATATTATTAACTTAAATGATTACATAATGTTTATGACATGGTAATAAGTGGTATAAAAGTAATAATGAACTTGAAAAAGTTTCTTAAGGAATTAGAAATTAACTCAAGTTTATTATTCAGGATATTAAAGAACGATCGAGTCAAGTTGGACCCGAGGTAAGGGATCTTACTCCTCTCTTTCTTTTTAAGTACACACTTTTATGTCATTCCTTTTAAAGCTCATCTTTCTTGTTATTGGGATGATCATTTATATTACACTTACTGTAATTTTTATTTTCATGTGATGAGAGACCCTATTCTCTCTCATCAATCCATTTTGGAAGTTTTGAGTGGCGCCGTTAGGCTGCCAAACTTTCGTAAGAGATCTAACATCTCTCTTCTTTTTAAGTACTCTCCTTTATGTCACTTCTTTTAAGCTCCTCTTTGTAATTTTGGGGGATGTTATTTTATATTCCTCTTGCTGTACATTTTATTTTAATGTGATGAGATACCCTATTTGATCTCATCAATCCATATTCAGAAGTTTTATGTGGCGCCGTTAGGCTGCCGAGTTTTCGTAAGGGATTTTTCATCTCACTTTTATTCCCGTGAGATTTATGCTACATTTGCCACAAATTCCCTTGAGTGGTGTATGTACTGCCCATTATTCTACTCTTTGTGTAATATACTTTCGTTTATGAGTATTTACATCAATTATCTTTTGTCCTTCTTTCATGGGGTGTATGTTTTGAAAGATACCCAAGTCGGTAAGGGAACCTTTCACCCTCCTCTTTTTTAAAAGACTTCTTTTGTTGGGTCTTTTAATTTACATATCGTTATGTTGGGATATGTTCTCATATATCCTTATTGATGTAAATTTTATGTCCAAGTGATGAGATACTCTTTTTATCTCTCATCAACTCTTTTTGATGTGATGTCGTTAGGCTGTCAGGGGAACTTTTTAACCCAATTTCGATTTATTTGGGTTCAACATGTAGTCATTGAATATGTCGTCCATTGAATATGTGTGAATGACCTTTTTACACTTAATATCCACTTATATTGGGTGTATTTATATTTTTCACACATATTTTTGAGATTGATTTGTCCTTAATTTAAGGATACCTTCTTTATAAGGGATTTCATCACATTTGACATTTCTATTGAGGGTTCATTGTTGTTATGCACCAATTCACTCTTATATGGTGTATATACTGTCCTTTGGAGTATTATATCATGAATCCATTTATTCTCATGATATTATAAAGTTTTGACTAAATGTTATTCCTCAACTATTGTATTCAAGTGTCTCTAATTTTGGTAAAACCCCTTTAACCAAAATATCGTTTTAAATGTTTTAATTATTTGTTCTTATTAATATTCATGTTTTCAAAATGGTTTTAAGGATTTATTTATATGGATATTAATGGTTTAAAATTTTAAGCTTCAAGGTGGTATGGGACACTTTGATTCAAAAATCTCTTTATTAAATGTTTTAAATGGTTTTGGAAATGGTTTCTTTTTGAATGGATTCAATATTTCAATATACTAAAATGTTATATTGTGATTGAAATGTGAAAATGTTATGTTTTCTTTATGCATGTTTTATGTGACACATTTATGTTATGGTTCTTGGGAATTGTTATGAAAACGGGTGGTTCCGTGATAAACTAAGGGCGGGTGAGCCCGTTATAGCTCTCCAATGCATTGGGTAACACGAAGGAGTGAAACGTTAAGGTTTCTCCAAAGAGATTTAGGGAATATACTGTGATGGGTATTCCAAACATAACCAAGAGGGTTACTCCCCACGTAAGAATGTTATGAATGCCTCAAGTTACCTTTATGTCTTATGTTTTCTATGATTTATTCATGGTTTGATGAGGTATGTTAAAGTGCCTATGTTTTATGGGTAAAGTATGATTTCATTCTTATGTATATATGAACTCATGTTTCCTTTCCATATTTTTATGACACTTACTGAGCTTTTTATGCTCATCCCAAGTTTTTGAAATGTTTTTCACAGGTCAAGGGAAAGGTACATGATGTGATGATAGTGTCAAGGATGTTTCAAGAAAGAATCCGTGTTATATTTTAAATATGTTTCCGTTGATGGGAAGAATGAATACTGTCTTTTATGTAACCACTTTGTTTAAATGTGGAATGTAATGCAAGTTTCATGATATAATTCTCTAAAACTCTAAACCTGAAAAGATCCTCAATGTGCAATCTTGTAATAACTCAAGATTAAGTAAGGTTTAATGTTGGGGCCTTATAGTTGGTATCAAAGGCCGGTTTAGATAACTTTAGAGGTTAGGGTATTCTTTAATCATAAGTGACATTACCATAATGGTTAGGATTTCAGAAAGAGTCCTAGTTTTAGATAAAGTGAATGAGTAAGTATATCTTAGTGTTTACCTTCCTCGTTAGTACATGATGGTTTTGTTGATATACTCACACTGACCTTTTTGGTTTTAGTAAATGGCTGGATCTAGCAGGCACCAAAGTGAAAATGGGTTTGAAGGAAACTGTGGTGGTTCTCTGATTAAGATACTCGATGAGATGGGGGATTCAATGAGGAATCTCATGGTTTTTCTAAACCAACTATCAAGGAGTCATGATCAACCACTTGAACCTTGGTGAGTTCTCTAATGCATCATGTACGAGATGGCCAACTCGATGTGGAAATTCAGGTAATAATTATTAAAGTAACCATTAGGGTTTATATGATCCTTACTTTTGAGGTAATTATGGGATATTATACGATATGATGGAAAATGAAGGGCATGAGATAAAATTGAGGTTAAAATATGTTATGATTATTCTTGAAGATTTTATCTCATTTTGGAGAATGTTTTAAGAATTATATAGTTTTGGAAAAAGGACAACACGCAGACCGTGTGACATCCCGTCGCGTCAGACAAAGCTGCGGGAATCGAACCCACAACCAAAGTGCGACTGGTATTTATCGCCTACCACTAGACTACGTGAAGTCCCTGGTTAGTTTGACCGATTCTTTTTAGTTATATGATTTTATGAATTAAGAGTAAGTTGATTTTGGAGGATATGTGATTAGGATAATTACTTTTCAATGTGAGACTTTAGGAGCAACTGATGTTGTTTGGAGATAAATGTTACGATTTAACTTGGTATACTATGTGACTAAATCCTTCAAATATTTGGGTTTCAATCTTAGTTTGGTTTACTTTGAAGAATTTTATGGACAAATGGTCCTCGTTGAACTTTGGGTTTTTTTGGACAAATTTTGGAGATTAAGAATAGATTTTATTTTTATAAAGGGTTATCCTTTTCTGGATTATCTGATCTTGTACTAGCCTTTTTGGTTTTGGTTTTGGTTAAAGACATGGGAAGTATATAGTTCTATTTTTTGGATTAGGTGATTCTCTAGAAGTTGATTATAGTACTCTTAATGTGAACAAGTCTTCCTAAATACTCGTCTTTTGGAGAAAATATGAGTTTGTGTAAGGAATCTAATAAAAGTTGAAAGTCAATATGATAAGTGATTATGTTTCCTTATGAATAAATTCCTCAATAAAAAGTAACTTAAAACAAAAATGTTGTCTATTAACTTTACCTACTGGGGAATCAAATACCGTTTAACCCATCACAAGTTTATGATTTTCTCGTGGTTAACTTTCCCCTAAACATGTTTTCTATCACTCTCCATCAGAACATGACCCTTTGTTTTTTCCTCCATGTCCATATTTTCGTACTTGGAATCCTAGTATGGGTTAACTCGGGTGACCTTTGTACTTATCTCTCTTTATTTTAAAGTGTTTGTTTTACCGACTTTTGTTCCGATGTGGGACTTTCAAGGATGTTTCCAAGCGCAATTTTAAAATTGTGAGGACCCAATTCCCAAAAGGGGGGAAGGATGTAACACCCCAGGTAAATAAAGAATATTACATTTCATATTTATCCATATTTGTGAATAAAATATTTAAATAACTTTAAAGGGGACGCTATGCTCGATGGCGTACCCAACACGCAACAACGAGTTTCTTGGGAATCTTACATTGCACTCTAATAATAAAATAATATTATTTTAAATGGTAGTTAACATGTAGCCGTTGTAATGGAGGGAATGGATAGAAATAACTAAAATATGATTATATATGTTTTTAAATGTTTTTACATTTATCCAATAAAAGATAATGGCTTAAAATACGGAAAGAATTCAATTTTAGGCGTATATGCCCTAGTTTTCACTAAAGGTTCACTTATCACCTTTTGATGGCGAACCGTCATTAAATATAGTTTTGATCACTCTTATACATTCTTTTAGACCAAATAAAACTCTTATTAAGAATTGGGACATCAAAATTTACTTTGTGTAAATTTTTGGTATCTTTCCGATAAAGTTCATTTTTTTAATGAATATTGTAAAATGTTGTATTTTAATTCAAAACCACTTTTTAATCTAATTTATTTATATGATTAGATTATATTTTGAATTGGTTTTAAAGTGAAATTAGAAAATATTTTTCCCATTAAATCCAATAGTGTTCGTTGGAATCAAATTCACTTTGAAATCAGACTTAAACTAGTGTCAATCTTTTGATACTTATTGTTTCATAAAACACGCTATTTGACATGACAGCGGGAATTAATTATTAAATTAATTAATGTGACTTATATGTTTTTAATTTTGTAAAATGGACTTCATTTTTGAATTCAGAATATCAAATATATCTTAGGGTGAATTTTTGGGATTTTTCTGAAAAACTTCAATTTTTTATGAATAGTGAAACCACTAAGTGGTACTTATAAAAACTGATTTTCCGTTTAAATGAAATTTTGCCATCATTGTGTTTTGATTTTCAAAAATCCGACATACATGGTTGTCATTAAGAAGTAAAATGTGGTTCAATGAGATTAAAATAATTTTTTTGGTGAATAGTAACTTATTAAGTTTTTAATCGCGATTAGTGGTAATTAGTGTAGTTTAAGGTAAAAATAATGCTTTAATAAAATGAGATGAGCTTGACACATGTCTTACCCTCATTGGTTGTATCATGGCCGACCAAGACAAGCCATGGGTCAACTTGGGGACCCCATGGATCCACTTTGGTTGGGAAATGACATAAATAACATTTTATTTAATGTAAAAGTAAAATTGACACAAACATGATATGTTTTACTAAAACAATTTTTAAGTGGGGTTATACAAGTCATCTTTTTGATTATAAATATTCATTGGAAAGATAAAAATATTTCTTACATCATAGTAGTTTTTTTATAATTTTTAGACATTAAATAAATTAAATTATTTATGACATAATAATGATGCAGCGATGATATCATTATTTGACGATTTAAATAAAATGGAAAGATAATGTAAAATCTATGAACTACACATGTCCAAAACTTATTGGATGAGTGGATTTAGAAGACTTATCACCTTATCCACGAATTATATCAATGTGGGACCTTTTGAAACCGAAACACAGTTTCAAATAAAGTAATATTTCTTTACTTTCCAAAAGTGCCCCTCCTCTCCTCTTATAAAAGGCCCCCCACCTCTACCTCATTTAACACACTCCTCAAGCCTTTGGCTCGTCCAACCCCTGCCCATTTACTCTCTCCACATCCCTCTCCTCATCCTAGATGATTCCCTTTGGGCAGAATCCTTTCAAAGGAAGCCTTTAGGCTCAAATCAAAAGGAGTTACACTTTTAAAGGTAATTCATTCTCTCATGTTCATTTGTTTTATTTTGCTTCTCCAACCCCCTAAACTCTTTTTATTTACTTATTTTGTAACAAAACCAGTATATTCAATATACTAGGATGTTGTTATAAGATTTATTCGAGCTACACTCTCACACAACTACATCAAATGGTTAAAGAACATACGGTTTCCGTGGATGGTGAAATTCTGCCTCCCGAAACGATGATTGTTCAATACTCATTTAACACCTTCAACGGTGGCCATTATGATGTCACTATTTTTATATATGATATATAATATGTTTATGTTTTATTTATGCTTCTGTATTTTTCATTTTTGTCTTACCTTTATGGCTTCCATTATGGGTATACGCGATATCTTCATTTAAGGAAGTGCGGACTACCGCCCCCTCAAAGTGATTTGATTCGTTAAATACCATATGTGGGATGTATAAAGGATGGAAATATGATATTATATATGATATTATACTGGAATTATAATATATCTTTATATCATTATTATTCCATTCTATAAAATACGAAATAGAAATGAAAGTAGCGTTCATGCGTACGTACGGCTTACCGTCTCCATGAACGGTGCATTTCATTTCTTACCTCTAAATGATTATGTAATGTTATAAATGCATGAATGTACTGGATATATATTAAATATATGATATCTACATAATGAATACAATTCTGGATATAATAAACATTTGGCCACACGACCAACATGTAATTGTAAGAAGTCCACTTTCGACTTAAGAACCAAATATCGGCAAAACAAATATTATTAACTTAAATGATTACATAATGTTTATGACATGGTAATAAGTGGTATAAAAGTAATAATGAACTTGAAAAATGTTCTTAAGGAATTAGAAATTAACTCAAGTTTATTATTCAGGAGATTAAAGAACGATCGAGTCAAGTCGGACCCGAGGTAAGGGATCCTACTCCTCTCTTTCTTTTTAAGTACACACTTTTATGTCATTCCTTTTAAAGCTCATATTTCTTGTTATTGGGATGATCATTTATATTACACTTACTGTAATTTTTATTTTCATGTGATGAGAGACCCTAGTCTCTCTCATCAATCCATTTTGGATGTTTTGAGTGGCGCCGTTAGGCTGCCAAACTTTCGTAAGAGATCTAACCTCTCTCTTCTTTTTAAGTACTCTCCTTTATGTCACTTCTTTTAATCTCCTCTTTGTAATTTTGGGGGATGTTATTTTATATTCCTCTTGCTGTAAATTTTATTTTAATGTGATGAGATACCCTATTTGATCTCATCAATCCATATTCGGAAGTTTTATGTGGCGCCGTTAGGCTGCCGAGTTTTCGTAAGGGATTTTTCATCTCACTTTTATTCCCGTGAGATTTATGCTACATTTGACACAAATTCCCTTGAGTGGTGTATGTACTGCCCATTATTATACTCTTTGTGTAATATAATTTCGTTTATGAGTATTTACATCAATTATCTTTTGTCCTTCTTTCATGGGGTGTATGTTTTGAAAGATACCCAAGTCGGTAAGGGAACCTTTCACCCTCCTCTTTTTTAAAAGACTTCTTTTGTCGGGTCTTTTAATTTACATATCTTTATGTTGGGATATGTTCTCATATATCCTTATTGATGTAAATTTTATGTCCAAGTGATGAGATACTCTTTTTATCTCTCATCAACTCTTTTTGATGTGATGTCGTTAGGCTGTCAGGGGAACTTTTTAACCCAATTTCGATTTCTTTGGGTTCAACATGTAGTCATTGAATATGTCGTCCATTGAATATGTGTGAATGAACTTTTTACACTTAATATCCACTTATATTGGGTGTATTTATATTTTTCACACATATTTTTGAGATTGATTTGTCCTTTATTTAAGGATACCTTCTTTATAAGGGATTTCATCACATTTGACATTTCTATTGAGGGTTCATTGTTGTTATGCACCAATTCACTCTTATATGGTGTATATACTGTCCTTTGGAGTATTATATAATGAATCCATTTATTCTCATGATATTATAAAGTTTTGACTAAATGTTATTCCTCAACTATTGTATTCAAGTGTCTCTAATTTTGGTAAAACCCCTTTAACCAAAATATCGTTTTAAATGTTTTAATTATTTGTTCTTATTAATATCCATGTTTTCAAAATGGTTTTAAGGATTTATTTATATGGATATTAATGGTTTAAAATTTTAAGCTTCAAGGTGGTATGGGACACTTTGATTCAAAAATCTCTTTATTAAATGTTTGAAATGGTTTTGGAAATGGTTTCTTTTTGAATGGATTCAATATTTCAATATACTAAAATGTTATATTGTGATTGAAATGTGAAAATGTTATGTTTCCTTTATGCATGTTTTATGTGACACATTTATGTTATGGTTCTTGGGCATTGTTATGAAAACGGGTGGTTCCGTGATAAACTAAGGGCGGGTGAGCCCGTTATAGCTCTCCAATGCATTGGGTAACGCGAAGGAGTGAAATGTTAAGGTTTCTCCGAAGAGATTTAGGGAATATACTGTGATGGGTATTCCAAACGTAACCAAGAGGGTTACTCCCCACGTAAGAATGTTATGAATGCCTCAAGTTACCTTTATGTCTTATGTTTTCTATGATTTATTCATGGTTTGATGAGGTATGTTAAAGTGCCTATGTTTTATGGGTAAAGTATGATTTCATTCTTATGTATATATGAACTCATGTTTCCTTTCCATATTTTTATAACCCTTACTGAGATTTTTATGCTCATCCCAAGTTTTTGAAATGTTTTTCACAGGTCAAGGGAAAGGTACATGATGTGATGATAGTGTCAAGGATGTTTCAAGAAAGAATCCGTGTTATATTTTAAATATGTTTCCGTTGATGGGAAGAATGAATACTGTCTTTTATGTAACCACTTTGTTTAAATGTGGAATGTAATGCAAGTTTCATGATCTAATTCTCTAAAACTCTAAACCTGAAAAGATCCTCAATGTGTAATCTTGAAATAACTCAAGATTAAGTAAGGTTTAAGGCTGGGGCCTTATAAACAGAGAGATAAGGAATGAGATAGAAGAATCATAATTGGGAAATAAAGAAGTGGGGATGGAAGATGGATTTCCCTCTCTTGGGGAAGAAACCCTAGAGGGAGGAGAGGTTTCCTTGAGGGAGAGATTCATGATAGAAGGGATATATCCCTTTGATTACTCCACCATCTTTAGGAAACCATGTAAGGATATTCTAGGAGTCACTAGGAAAGCACAATATTGGGGCACAAGTTTCTTGAACCATGTAGGTGACCAAGATAAAGAATTCATGGGGATATTTTAGTGACAATTTCATGAGAAAAGTTGGAAAATAGTTTTCCAAAACATGTGGAACAACCATACATCTCTCAGGTTTATATCTGGTAGTATACACATAGTTGGAGCATGTTTTTTCAAACCTTTCAGTATAATGGTGCGACTCTCTGGGTGATTTCTATTTTCATGCACACAATTGGTGCATGGTTTGAAAAACTATATGTCTTAACTATATAGCATGAAATTAACTTTTTTTGTAAATTAGAGTTTGGTATGAATTTATACCCTAATAATATTGTTTTTATCCACTTCTATTATGATCTCAAACTTCTACCCTTCCCTAAGAATTATTTTGAGGATCTTTTTTATCTATAAACATGTTTTAATGAATACAGGTCTGTTGGATCTCTAGAATCGATGATAATTCCTCATTATTAATCTTTCTCCCTGGATCTTTTCATCTTCTCTATTAGAGTTCCATTGATCTTATCTGTTATAGATACATATAGGTACTGTGATTTGTATTTTTATGAGATCGTGTTGGATATATTAAATGGAATAAGTTTTAAATGATGAATCTTGAGGTATCATGTGTCATTCTTTGATTTTAATAATAATTAGGAGGTAGGTGCGGTCTCTTCAACTCCACTCATTATAGAACTTTATGGATTTAATTTCAAATAATTATCCCTTCTTTTGTTGGAAAAATTTATTCATTATAGTACCTAAACCATTAGTTTAGAAATTATTGACATAAGGTGGTTAATAAAAAGTTTAATAGAAAATTGTTTTCAGAATAAATGGTTTTTGTTCATAAATTAACATGTGTGGTTAGTTTGAATTCATGAAATTGCATTGTGGTGCTTTTTTGTGTTCAATATTGGGGTTGGTTCCAAAATGTAACCTGTTATATTCCATCAAGGGATGAATTGTTTGTGGTATAAGTCACCACTTATGAGAATTGTAAGTATCATTGTCCATTGATGGGTGTGTGAGTTGTGGAATGTTGATGCCATGTGGTTATGGTTTTTTTAATTGTTTAATTACTGAATTGTATTTTTATAGAAATTTATAAAATTTAACTTAATTATATATTTTTTATAAATATAAATGTGAGATAATGTGTTCTTATTCTCAGTGGTGTGTGTTGAGATTTTTTTGGGGATTTCTTACTAAGATTTATACTCACCCCTTTTCTTATCCACTTTGGTTTGTTTTCAAATGTTGTGTACCAAAATACAAGTAAAAGAAATTTTACATACTTATATAGTGATGTATCATGATGTAGTGGTCTTGTGAATTAGATTCAGAGCATAGAGTTTGTTTAGGTTGATTATTGGGTTGATGTCACATCAGTGTCATTGAGTTCCATTTTCCTTTATTGTTTTAGTATTGGACCTTTTTATTTCATTTTCTACTCTTATATTTCGTTTTTTATTGAGTTGTATGGTATTTTATTACTTGCATGACATATCAATGTTTTTATTTGTTTCATCTATAGTGGATTGTTCTTATCTCAAGGAAAATAGTCCCCCGAAGTTCAATTATTCCATTGGCACTTTATAACCTTTGGTATCCTTGGGATTTCACCTAAGATAAATAGAACCTCTAAATATTCCCAATATAATGAGTTAGGTATAGGATGTTAAAATATAACTATTAGCAGGATGATTTTGGTAGAGGAAACCTCTAAATTTGTGAAATTAATTTTCAAGAGGTTGTTGACCACAGAGAGAAAGAAGCATTTGTATGCTGGATCGAGGTGATGAACTATGGTGTTATCTATGGGACATGAGGCTTTCTTATATGTGTAACCTTGGTTGTGGAATCGATTATTGGTAAAATAGGTAATTTTGGAACCATTTTTTGTGGGACCATTTGAGATCATAGAGAATATTGGGATATTAGCTTTCTAATTAGATCATCCTCTATGATATTGAGGTATGCATAATGTGTTTCCTTTGACTCAACTTCAGAACTATGAGCCTGATCATGCACATGTGATTGATAGAAGGGATATTGAGTTGTATCCCAATTCATATTTCATAAAACATACAATTAATATCATGGACCAAAGTAATAATGTGTTATGAGGGAAGAAAATTCCACTTGGTCGATTTTGTTGAAGCACATTCATATCCAATAGAGGACTTCAAAGTAGGAATTACATGATCGGTCTCAGTAGCTTGAGTTACTAGAGTAAAACCACTAGAGAAACTTCATGAGGATAATTATTTATTAGAAAGGGAGATTTTTCATGTCCTCAAATTCAAGGTAAGATTTATTCTTGTTTGGATATATCTGGAATGGTTTTGACCTACATTGATTTTATATTAGGGGTTTTGGGGAATAGGTGTCAGATTTCTAGGAATAAGAAGTCCATAAAAATAGTATAAAAGTAGTTAGTGTACTTATAAATAGTTGTTCCAACACCAATGGTCAATCATTGGAATGTATATAGGCTCTATAATTCTACAAATCCCACTATCCTTAGCCTTTACATATAGATACCAGCCAGTTTTTGGGATACAAATAGAATTTTAGCTAAGGGATATCTTATAATTTCTATATGAATATCTTATTTGATAACCTATTAACATTTCATGAAATTTATTCTAATTGAATGAACCTAAGGGACCCCATATGGAGGATTTGGAACTCTTCTTCCCATTTCCTCAATGATTCAAGATGAGATCAATCGAGTGAATCTCGTTTGGTAAGATTAAGTCATTATAGTATAAAAATCCACTTTTTCTTGGGATGAATCCTAGATCTAAGCTATTATGGATAGATTTATCGATTCCTATGTGATGTAATGGATAATTTTGGATTATTAAATAATCAGAGGCCAGATCTATTGTGTATTTATTTCACTCTATTGATCATACCTATATCTATTGGTGATAATAGTTTTCATTAGGTAAGTATAACCAAATTATTTCCCTTATCATATTCTACATCAAAGAGCATGAATCTATAATCCTCACGTAATGAATCAGGGGAGGTTATTGGGATCATTTGTGTGTGTGCTTGATCAAGGTTGTAATTATTAGATTTGGGAATTAATAATCTTGAGGGATAATGTCCTTAACATTTTAATCCTTTGTCATAAATTATATGGAATGATATACATGTTGGTGAATGACAATTCCATGAGAAACTGGTTATAATTGATTCATATGCTAGTGTGTATGCTATCATTGAGACCATTTATTAATAAGATATTTATGTGGGTACGTGCGTAGTCTATGAGACCCTTTCTTGATATGATTTACATGTGGGTGTGTGCATAACCAATGATTCCCTACTTGATGTGTAATAATTATTAAGTTATGTATTATGAATTGTTTATGGATAAATGTTTGGTTTCTCTATGGATGGTTTCAAGGTAACGAGTTTAACAAAAGTGACTAGTTATCCCTTTATGGGGGGGTACTTCCATTGTGGTTGGATGGTTGTGACTTCACCATCCAAGATGACAATTTGGTAATGTGGGTTTCTATAGGGCCATATATTGGGTTGAAATTATAAAATTGGATTGACCAAGAGTTGGATATCAGGTTGACTTGTGGTACTGTGGATCACCCTAGATATATGAATCAAGTCAATATGTAGACACCATCCCTTTCCCTTAAATATGATCAAGGTGTTATTCCATAAAGGAGTAATGTGAATACAATACAGTAGGAATAATCAATAGAGCTAAAGTGTGAATCACATTATATTATCTAAGTCATGAAATGATTAATTATGACATATCATCCTACTTGGTGTTGAAGTTAGTAAGGATAGGGTTCACATCATCTTGGCTAGTTCACAATAACTTGTCACTTGACTGTTTATTTACACATTTACCTTATTTTCATGGCATATAATTATATAAAAGTTTCACTTACATTATGGTTGAATTGGCTATATCATGATAGTTTTATACATACACCCTATATGGTCATATCTATGCTCTACTAACTTTATCATCATGGATTTAGTGAAGGGTAAGGGCACTATATCAGATCACAAAGATGGAAGAGATTTAGTGGTGGAGGAAATGCCAAGATAGACTCTAGGTTGTTTTCATTAAGTTTCATTTATTTATTTTTCATCATGCATTCGATTGATCTACCAAATCAGGGGTCCATTGGGTTTTCATATGTGACTTGTATGAAATATTGATACTATAGGGTTTATTCTTATTTATCATATTGTATATATATCTTATATATTTATTCCTTATTTTTGATTATTTGTTGTTTGAATATATCTATCGAGGGAATATTCTATAAAAGTTACAATTTAGTCCTTAAGCACTAGTTATCATCCTCTTGTGTATGGGGAGGAATGAATGGGGTCATGGGATACTTTGTCTTGGATTTCGTGATTTGAGTCATGGTGTTATAGAAATATTGAGTTCAAGTGAAGAATGGTATTTTCCTAGTTAATACACTATTATTTTCAATAAAGTACCTACGAGTACTTATTTGTATAACATTGAGTACATAAAAATGTTAGGAAGGGGACCAATGTGGATCTTTTACTATAAACTAGTATGCAGTTGGTTGATATCAGGTATATAATGGTGTCTGTGTCACTTGCTTAAAGGGTAAAATTAATATCACTTGATGGTAGAGTTATTATTATTTGTAGTAACAACTTTTAGGTGAGTACATTACAATTGATTTATTACCCTTTATTCATCCCTTTGGATCTCCCTTATGAGACCTCATTTAATGAGTGATTCAAGTGGTTTTGATTGGCCATATTATAGTAATATAGTTTTCTTCTTCCTCTCCATTTCTAATTTTATTCTACTAATTATAATTTAGGTTTCTCCATCATGGTGTTTGGATATCTCATTTCAATAAAAAATTATGAAAAAATATTAATTTATAAGGAGTTCATATACATGTTTTATAGAGTGACATAGAGGGAGGGTGTTTTTTATTTTCCATTACTTAAATAAAAGTAATTTACCTAGTGATTGTTTCATTAGATTACATCAATATTGTATAAAATTAAAGGTTGTTTTGTTATGGTATTTTGGTATTTTCTTGTGGGAGTGGTAGTTGAATATTCAGATTACTTTTTGGGTATTTTAAATTAGTATTTTTAGTCTATTTACTTATAGATATTAAATTCTTATATTTCAGGTGATGTTTGAAGATTTCTATATATGGATAATATCATCACTGAGTGATTTAAATTGGTAGTATTTTCCCAACATAGTGTTTTACTTAGTGTGTGTCTACTTATTATTTTTGAAGTCAAAAACTAATATAAATGTGGATTATTGAAATAGATAATTGAAATAATAGATTTTTAGAAAATATAATAATCTATTTATGAAATTTCATATTAATATTCCATGATTTTATTAATTTATTATGTGACAAATTATTAATATTATTCATTATTTTTTATTTATTACTTGAAGTTATTAATTCATTGAATATGTATTAGATTTTATTTTTTATATATTGATTGTATAATAACTTATTTAATTGATTGTTTTAACATTAATGAACAAAATGTTTTTTACGAACAAATTGATAATTTTATTTTGAATGAGTAATAAAATTATAATGATCAATGAAAAAGAAAAGTCACAATAAGTGAAAATAAAAAACCATAAAAAATTATCCAAAATGAATAATTTACTCCCCTAACTGAACAATGTGAATGTCACTATCATCCATTATAATGAAGGAATTGATAAAAATGTCTAGAAATAGGGTCATGGATAATAGTTAACTAGAAATATCTATAAAAACATTACCAAATATAATAAAACATATACCTTTCTTATGAAATGAAAAATATACAGAACATAGACAAAAAATTAAATAAAAAATACAACATTAAAAATCTCACTTCAATATGTATAACCCAAAATCATGAAATGGAACATGGTTTTTTTGTTATTAAATATATATATAAATTATTAAATTATTAAATTTTGAAATTTATATCGATCATTCATGTGTAATTTTTTTATGATGACTCATTAAATGACAAATTATTATAATTAACCAATACAACCTTTTATGAGTTTTATATTAGTTTGAATGATAAGGTTATTAAGGTTATATGTGCCTCGTGGTTATGTTTCCTCTAATTAAGGTTCAATAGATTATTTTTTACAACTTCTTGATAAAAACTAAATTATATATTTAGTGATATTGAGGATATCTAGTTTGATCAGTCGGATATTGATCATATAATTGACACTAGTATAGATCCTCCTTATGGGTAAGGATTTGTTATTTTTCACATATTGATTAACATATCCTTATGATGTGAGAGGTGTTTTTTTGGAGACTTATTATAGTGATGCCAAAGAATCTTATAAATATTTCATAATTTATTTTAGGTTATTTTTGGTGTTTGACTTGGGGTTATTTATTTTTAACTTATATTTATTTCATTATTGATTCAATGAAGAAATGAATATATATACACATGATTTTTGAAACTTATAGGAGTTTACATATTTTTTATTAGGTGTATCATCATACTAACACCCTACATGTACACTTCAACACACATGTAGATTCTTATATTGAATTTATTTTAGGATAAGGTATGCAGCATGGATAAATGGTTGATATTTTAGTGACCAAGGTGTTGTAGTAGAGGATAAGGACCCCACCATGCAATAGAATCAGGTTATCCATATTTTATGAGATATGTTCTTCAGAATATTGTCTGAGTCTATTTCACATTATTGTCTTATAGCCTATCTATATTTTAAAATTTATATATATGGATTGTTTAATGTTCAATTTATATCACATGTTGTGCTTTATTTTATTTTTTTTACAAGGACTATAAGATCCTAATTTCAAGGATTCATTTCTCTTCTATTTACTGATTGGGATGCCCAATGCCCAAAGAGGCCATCACAGTTCTTTTGGTAATACATGGAAATGATCCATGTGTTTTAGAAAATAGGTTATGAAATTAACTAAATGAATAAATTAAAAAAATGATATCAGATATAAAAGTTATAAATAAAATTAATTCACCTAGGATTATGGATGTCTATTCTATATTTATACAAGTTACTTGGTGGGTTATTAAAAATTATATCAGAGTTTGTCTAGGATTAAGATAATTTTCTAGACATGTGATAAAAATGGTTTTTGATGTGAGAAGTAATTTATAAATACACATGATCAACCTATTTATAGTAAACCATATATTTTCCTTGGGAAGATCAAGATAAGGGAGAATACTTTTTGTTGTTCCCATTTAATTTTAATCTAGTTTTATTTTGTTGTAACTCTTAAAAAACAATGTTGATGACAATGCTGAGTAGTATGTGCCATTATATAGACGCATGAATCAAGGAATATTAATGTGTGTGGGAATAATTTATTATATTATGGATAAATTTTTAAATGAACCAAATACAAGAAGTGTTTTATTTTAATTAGTTTTCAATAAAGATTCATTAATGTCTTCATCATTATTTTTAGAAGTGATTTATTTCACTTGAATATATCCTGTTATGAATATGAGTTTAGTTCAACCCAAAATTAAAATATTTTATTATTTTGAAAATATTATTACTTTAATTCAATGACTACTATGAAATATAATATCCCTTATGGTTTTTAAAGTTTTCATTTCTTTAATGATTATATTAGTATTCATTGGTTATTAAGTTCATCTCGTGTAAGTAGTTTTAACTTAAAAAAGTATCTAGTGTGGTTAATTTTTGGATAAAGATAAGCATTAATTTTAAAATAATAATGGAATTTATATTTTGTAATATTTTTTTATTTTTAAACACTTCCTTGATGAATATCTATAAGAAGTTTTTTAGAAGTTTTATTGTGTGAAGAATATTTTAAAACAAACGTGCCATGTGTTTCCATGTGTATAGATTTCAGTGGAAAATATAAAGATGATTTATGGACAACTTTTAAAATAAAAAATATATAACACGATATATTATAGTATTATATCATAGGATATATAATTTTTTTTGTAGACCAAAAATAGAATATAATAGAATATATTTTAAATATTAATAATAAATGATTTATGTTTTCTAAATTAACTAATGGTTTCAATTTAATAAATTGAATAGACTGATATATTCCTTTATTTTGTATTTACTTCAAATAAAAATAAATATTACAAATGATTGTATTATTGTACTATTATTTTATTCATTATATGTAATATAAGTTACTATTTATATGGAAATAAGAATATGTTATCTTATTATGAGTATTTTTTATGAATGTTTATTGATACCCTATTGTTTAATTTATTTTTTAAAAAAAATTATGTTGAATAACTAGTTTTTAGATATTATTACATGATTTTTAAAAGAATAAAAATGTTCTTAAAATAATTTCATTAGGAATATGATATTTTGATGATTTGTTTTGAAAACTTTCTATAAATAGTTTTTAATTTTTGGACCATGTACTTCTTATTAGCATGAATTTGAGTAAAATAGTTTTTTTCAAGAAAATTATTATGAGTATGGTAATGTTTGGTGAAATAAATTATGGTGTAATATAACTATGATTTTATTAGATATCATTTTATACAATTATATTCATATCTATAAAGTGGTATGGTATTTATTATTTCTTGCTAATTACATTTTTGATACTATTTATGAAAGCTAGGTATTAAGTGGATTTACACATATTAATAGATATTATAATTTATGAACCTTCTAGTCTTGATATCATCCACCTTTGAGAACTTAATGTATAATTAATAGGCTGACTTGTGATGATTTTTCTTGTGAGGCATATGGGAATATTAATTAGAATATACTAGAAATTGATTATCATCATGCATTATTTGAACTATTGAGTTGCATGAAATTGTCCAAATATCACCCTATTATGTGTACCTATAAATTCTATATTCTACGCATATGTTTCAAGATAAAATACCATTAATGGAATTGATATATTGATCATCAGTGGGTCCTATGTGGTTTTTGATCACCAAGTCCAATGATATAGGATGGATGTGAACATGGGGTATGTTAGGATTAGTCCTTTGTAGTGATTTATTCTAATAAAATGTAAATTTTACATAATGGGATTGGCTCAGTCCTAAGATAAATATAAATTACATCTCATATAATGGGAAATGGGATATATGTTTATGTGGGTTGGGTTGATTTCAACACTAGGGGTGACTTAGGATGACATGGGGTGAAATTTTATATTTGTTCATCTAAGGGTGGTGTGAATTGACTGATAATATGAGGTGAGATTATATATATAATTTTATAGTGGAAAAAAATATATACTAGATCTGTCTTTTGATTTTTTATAATCTAATGGAAATTAGAAATCCTTTATTTTTAAGTAGTTCAAGATCACATACTCTATATAAAACAATATTTTAAAAAATGAGAGGTTTTTTGAGTTTGTATATGAAATGTGGTATATATGTTAAGTCAATAATTTTCATGGAAATTGGTTGTTTTGTAATGGTATATGATGTATTTTATGATTATATGGGATCTCTCCATAAATATAAGGAATTGGACAAACAATGATTGGGATGATTCATTTGAGGATTGGTTTAGTGAAGTGGTTAAAACATGATGGTGTGAAAAATATGGGATAAGGTGTTCAATAGGTTGTAGTGGTATCATAGAGAGGGGTGATAAGGAATGGTTCCTTAGTATTTGGAAACAACTAATATGTGTTAATGTGTACATAATGTTACTGATGATTTTAGTTAAATTTATATGAGTTAAAGGTTATTTCCTTTGTTATTGTTAGTCATACCTTATGAATTGAGAATCATATGCCCACATTTATGGATGTGATAAGTATATGGAATTATAATTTTTTTGAGACCATTAAAATCATTCTGGGAGTTAACCCATATATGAATAATAGGTTAAGGGAAATATAATAAATTGACATGAATGGATTCATGGTGAAAACTTATAGGTGTGTTAGATATAGGAGAGGGAACCTATAATGAGTTATAATGAAATTAATCTATGACATTTAGAAATTAATTGAGGGATTAGAGCTGAATAATAAATTATAGTTTTAAAAATGGCATAGTCCAGGTGATAAAGCAATATACCATATCAATGATATGATTTATATGTATTGCTTGCATAAATCATAGAGATTATTTTTGAGAGTGAAGTAAAATAATTTATTGGGTATAATAGTCTTGATTCATGTAAAGTATACTGGTTTTCTATAGAAATACTCAGCGCACATTTTGGAATCTAAAAATAAAGTATAGGAAAATTATGTTCTTGCATAATTTTTATTACTAAGAGAATGTTCAACAGTTATGAATTTTAATTATTCACTGTTTTTGGAAATTTTTAATCAAGAAAAAAGGAAAATCTTATTGTTTTGGTGACTAATTAAAATCCTTTGGAATAATTTTTGAAACATTAATAGTAGAAGAATTAGTGGGATTGAAAAAATGTTCAATCAAAACATGTCATACTCTTATTATAGTAGTGTATGGTTTATTTAAATAAAGAAATGACTAACTCATGATGGAGAGAGATTGTGAGAGATAGATAATATCACAAACATAGTATATTTTTACATGTTTTAGAGACACTTTTTTATCAATTGTAAGTATCCTTTATATTGGAATTTGTGATCTCATTTCAAAAATTCTAGTTCAATTATCAATAAATAACTACATGGTTTGTATAAAATAATGTTCTAGGACACCTATATGTATTTAAATGTAATAAAAGGGATTAAATAATATTTGTTCTCTTTAATTAAGTGACTTTAATTAATAGAACATGTATTCTCCTTTTTGTTCACTAAAACATATCCCAAATAGTTATTATAATTCTTCTAAGATAATGCCAGTGGTTATCACTTTTTTTATTACACTTCTCAAAGTAAATCTATATATTTATTTAAAGGTATCCAAAATCATGGAATTTTTCAATATATCATGAAATAATTTTTTAATCAATGGTAGATCCAAAATTGCATATGTAAATATTCAACAACTTAAAATATTAGACTATTTTTATCTTTAAGATATATATATATATATATATCTATATATCCATGTCCATGACATGGTTGAATATAGATCATGACATGGAGCCCCATCCGCCAATATCTTTTTAAAATGGAATCCTTAGGTGCATCCATTTCAACCCCTCTACACATGGGAACTACCTCCCCATGAAGTGGTTATTCTAGAGAGATCCCCAGTTGGGAAGGAGCCATTGCTAGCCGAGATGACAGAGCATCCTAGAGCCCGATATCCCGATCAGTGACGATTCGACACAATAATCCATCAACATGAGTGTGTTGCACCTTATTTTTACCACCTAACTAGAGACTGAGTGACCTGGAAAGACGATATGATCTGGGGGAAGGAGAAATATTCCCAAGAGCAGGATCCCAAGAGTCAAACCATTAACCTAACAAAGAACAGTGTTTTTTGTAATACTCTTCGGAACCACTATGCCACCTCTGAAGTGTCTATCATCCCCCATTCCCTTGTTATCCACTCTATGAGAATTATTTCCTCAATCCATTCCATGTCCATGATGTGTTTTCACTATTTTTGGACTCTTAGATATTCATTTTTAATCCAAATTAAATAAAACACCCTAATTTGATACTATGATGTAGTGTATTAACCATAACATTTAATCTCCCCAAGGTGGATTTTCAATGCTAGCATTCAACTTGACATTTTATAGTCTCATAAACCATAATAATTGTAAATAAAAATAAATAAAAAATGGGATTAACCAGGATATGTTTTCCTTCTTAGTGGAATTTAAGTATACCTATAAGAATTCTCTAAAATCTATAGGCGCTAAAATAATTTTTTCCCTCATTATTTTATAATTTTTTTATTAAAAAACTATAATGTGTATTTTTGAATAATAGAGTGTGATTTATTAATTACCTAAATCTATTCTATTAGGAACCATCCCAGGTTACCGTCAAACCTAGCACCTGACCTGATCCATTACGTACCTGAAGGCAACTCCTGATCCCCACAGGCTGGAGACAAGCAACCAGACATCGAACAAAACACCAAGGGAAAGATTTCATCCAAACTAAATGAAGAACATGGTAATATATATACATAATCAAACCAGAAAGAAATAGTGGGAGAATGGTGTATATAGGTTATATAACTATAAGAAGAAAACAAGAAAAAAATAGACACTAAACGAGATAAAACTCTAAGAGATAATTCCAACTGCAAAGGACAATGAAAATAAGCAACTATCACATGTGATAGTGTGGGAACTTCCTAACATATCACCACCAACTACTTAACTTAGCTAACATGAATCCCCACCACATAACTATGGATCCTTTTCTTTTCTGACAGTGGAATACATACAAAGATCTACACACAACCAAAGAGGTGTGCATGGTGAGGTATTATAGGATAAACATGATCTCACCCCTGTCTTCTATAAGAAGTATTTGTTTAACAATTATCATATTCTCATTTCATATAAAACATGGCATGACAAGAGTAAAAGAATATTTATAGAAAACATTGTAAACATTTCCTTTTTTTCCATAGTTCTATAACAGAATAATGTGTATAAATTTCAAAGAACATTTTCTATATCATATTTCTCAAGAATCCACATGCATATCAAGGATAAAAATATACAAGACAATAAATAAAACAAAAAGAGTAGCTTCACATGTGTCACAACACTATGGAATAAAATAGGTCAAACAACCGACTACTTGTACCCATAAGTCTATGAACAATGAAATATAGTACTTGGATCCAATGATCTACACTGCAAGACTAGAGAGACACCCCAATATGTGAAACCCCAACATCATATATATACCTAAATATAATAATATACAGTCTAAAAAAAGCGGAACACCCTGATAGTGAACCCCACAATGGAAAATGGCATCAAGATAAACCTTCCACCAAGTACCCAAGGTAACCCATGTGCTCATTTTCACAATCATCTTAGTGTTCTGAAAACCATTTCAAGACCATTTAAACAATTAATCATTTAATAGGTTAACTATACCTGCTTATTTTTCACAAATCATACAATGCTTGACAAACACCCCTTTTATTTCCATTTAACAAAAAAGGAAAAAATAATTTCCTTCAAAAATCCATTTCCAAAACACACAGAAAATCATGCCAATTTCATATCAATTTTTTTATAAATCATTTTATAAAAAACAATACGGTTTATCAAACATGGTCTAGATACGGAACCACCTCCCTCAAAACTCAGGTCTCATATTCCCACAATAGGAACCATTGAATAAGAATCCCAAAAATATAAATAGAACCCCTATAATCCAATCTATATCTTATGATAGTTTCAATTTCGAAAAATGGGTCAATAAGAAGGAGTAAATCCATACACCTATAGAACACACACCAACCACATCAAAACAAATAATGAATAACCGTAACATAAATCTAATAATCAAACCTAAATTCAAGATTCAATAAAATAGAGTTCAGATCCCTCAATCCCTAGATGATATATTAGAAAACAAGGGAGACAATAGTAAGAAATGGCAATATTTCTTACTTGGTATGTCACACAATGACTATAATGAGGATTAATCACTGAAAGAAAAGACCCATAGGGGATGGAGTTTTCAAAAATCATATATGGAAGGCTCTAGGTCAAGAGAAAGGAAACCTAGGGGAGGAAAATAAATAAATATTCAGTCAGATTCCTATATATAAAAAATTCTTCATGTTTAACATAGTGTGTAACCCAGTTACACATCGTGTAATTAGTAATTCTCATATTTTCCAAAAAACCCATCACCTCTTACTAAAAATTAATTATATTAATTTTCCATATTTACATGGTGTGTAAATATATTATACAACATGTTATTATTGAGTAGGCTATAGAAATTACTGGCTAAAGATGAGAATCCAACTAATATATGATTTTACTATTTTAGGTATCCTTCTAATACCTTTTTGATCCAACTAGTCATTGAAAAAAATAAAAACACGAAAATGTTTAGAGAATTCCTATGGTAAAGGTAATGAGATGTCACAAACTCTCTACCATGAAGATTTATTTCCCTAGAAAACCTAAAAATAACCCTCTATGCTAAAAATATGAGGCCACTACTCTGTCATCAGTGCCCCACATTCCTACGTCTCATGATAATCAGAACTTTGATGCAATAGCACGTGAACAAAAGTTTTCATCCTTCCACAAAGCAACATGGTATCAAAATCAACTATCCTAACTAGATGATCAATCATAGATAAGTCAGGCTTAACTTAAAGATCATGCCAACTCAAAACCTGAGATAGACCAGATATATACTTTTAGAGTCGAGATACATGGAACACATTATTTATCATCTTCATCTATGGGGGAAGTTCCAACTGGTAAGACACTTTCCCCACTATCTCAATGAACTAAAAAGGTCCCAAAAATCTAGGATCAAGTTTCCCTTTCCACCTAATCCATTATTTCTCCACCATTGTGAAACGTTTAAGAAAATCTAGTCAATAACTAAAAAAATCCAATGGTCAGCGATGATGCTCAATATTAGATTTATACCTTCTCTACGCCGTCAACATCCAATGATGAATAAACTAGATACTTGATGTCATATCTTGAACCAAGATCGGTCCAATCAAGGATCTTTCCCCAATCTTGGACCAACATAATGAATATTTATAAGGCTAACCATACAAGGCCTCAAAAATAGACATTCTGATTGAAGACTAGTAACTTTTGTTATAAGAAAACTCAACCAGCCCCAAGTGATCATCCCAAGATCCACAAAAGTTGAGAACAAAAACACGAAGCATATTCTCAAGAATCTGTATTTCTCTTTCGGTCGGTCCATCCTACTATGGATGGTATTCCATACTCAAACAAACCATGAGATACCGACGCCTACTAAAAGCCTTTCTAAAAGTGAAAAGTTAATGCGGGATTAATTTCAGAAAATATAGATGTTGAAAGTTTTTTAAACCAAACAATCTCGTTCACATTGATATTTCCCCACTCTTTAACTTTGGATGTATCCCGAATGGGTATAAAGTGAGCTGATTTCGCTAGTATATCGATCAAAAAACATATCACATTATTCTTTTTCTGGGTACATGAAAACCCAACCACAAATTCCATATAGATATCATCCCACTTCCATGTAGGCACTAAAAGTGGCTGAAGCAAACACAAAGGTTTCTGTTACTCATCTTTCACTTGTTGGAATGTATAGAAATGAGATACAAACTCAACAATATTCCTTCTCATACCAGGATACAAGAACGTTCGTTGCATGTCATAGAACATATTCATGGTTTCTAAGTACTCTTCCTAATAGGAACTACGAAAATACCCCATAATATATTTCCATATTGACTATGGTACTGAAAAATGATTTTGAAATCAAGTAACATCCACTTTGGAGATTGACCACTCAACAATGGTCTCCCCACCTTTAAGAGATTCTCTAACACCACAGAACTCATCATCAAGATGATTTTCCTAAGCAATATACTTGAGAATATAAGATGTTAATTGAACACTGGTCAAAGAGATATCTTCTCTTAATTCCTGGACACCAATGTGAAACCATGCAAAAAGATCCATCAAGTTTCACTCTTTTGATGATTTGTTCACTGCCTGCTTCAGAAGATTCCTGAACAAAGAATCCACAAAGACATTCCCCTTCCTGGGGTGTAGGAGACATCAACCTCGAACATCTAAAGGTATTATACCCAATATATCTATTTTATATTCAATCCTATCTATAAAAATATATAGCTCAAACTCTTATGATCAGAAAAGACTATAGACCTCTCCCAAAAAAGATAGTCCCACCAACACTTAAGAACATGCATAACTATAGAAAGCTATAAGTCATGAGTGGTGTAATTATTATCATGAAGCCATAGTTGATGAGATCCAAAATCCACCACATGATCTTCCTGCATAATCACACAACCCTCACCCACACTTGAAGTATCACAAAACACCATGTATCCTTTATTGGGGTCAGGTAAGTTCAGGGTAGGATCTAACGTCAGAAGTCATTTCTGTTCATCAAAAGAAGATAGATATTTCATATCCTATGTGAATTTCATCACTTTTTGGTATGAGAATTCAAAGGTGAATCCAGTTTAGATAAATATTTAACAAACCATCGGTAATGTCTAGCAAGAACAAGGAAAATATGAATCTCAAATACATTTTGTGGTTATCTCCATGAAAAGAAAATATTTACCTTTTTAGGCTGAACTCATAATCCATATTTTGAAATCATATTCCCTAAGAACTTCACTTAAAACTATTTTCAAAAGAATTCTATACAAATGGTGACTTCTTAGAATCTCTAGAACCAAAATCATATGGTTTTCATTCTCATGGTTGAATTTTTAAATAACCCAAATATCATCAACAAAAACTACTAGAAAAGTGTCAACATATGGGTGGAATATTCGATTAATATGATCCATAAAAATTTCATGAGAGTTAGTCAGAACAAAAGGAATCACAATATATTCATAATGGTCATACCTAATCCTGAAAGATTTATTCAATATATCAGAGTCCAAAACTCTGAGCTGATGACAAACTGACTGAAGATTAGTCTTTAAAATTTTTGTTTCTCACTTTAACTGATCAAACAAATAATCCAAATGAGGAAAAAGATACTTGTTCTTATCTGTTACCTGGTTCAACTTCCGATAGACCACACACAATCGAAGTGAACCATCTACCTTATTGGACAATAACATAGAGGATTCCCAAGGAGAAAAACTAGGGAGAACAAAAACATTTTCCAACAGGTCCTCTAATTGAATATTAAGATCTTTTAGTTTCGCTAGTGCCATATGATAGGAAGTTGTCAATATCATACATGTCACTGGCACCAGTTCTATCATAATCTCTACCTATCTCTCTCTCTCTATCTAGAGGAATTCCAGATAAATCATCCAATAAAACATAAGAAAAGTCCTGAAAAACAACGAGAAGATCAAAAATAGAAGAAACGTCATCAGGATTAATCACAACCATAGACAAGAAACTTTAGATCTCTAGGCAGGAAGTACCTACACAAGAAGACTTCGGGTCCCACTCCTTTTGAAACACAAGAGATATCCCATAGGTAGAAATAAAATAAACACGTTGATGATAAAAATTAACATCAATTTGATGAGAGACTAGAAAATCCATACCAATGATGATGTCTAACGGATCCAAATCAAGAATGAGAAAATCCCATACTGACTCTGTATCGGCTATTGTTAACAAACAATAAAGTCACCAAAACCCCTTCTCGTTCATCTTACCAAGAGGTTTCTATAACTCCATAATGAAGGACATAAGTTCCATTGGATGTTTAAGAATATAGATAGAATTTTTTGATATAAAATAGTGCAAGGAACTAGTATCAAATAAAGAAATATATATGGAAGGTGTAACAAATATAGTACATCTCACTATCATTATACCTGCATTGAGTTCTATTAGATGCTCATCTACTGTGTAAAAGTGCTTCACTTATGAGGCATGTGGCTAGAGACCTGTAGTCTTTGAATTTGGAGCTGACAAAGCCTGACCATAATGAGATGTAGACTTATCCTAAAAGAATCATTTGAAATGACCAACACATCCACCACTATTGCACATCTTCATGAGCATAGGACAAAAACACCTGGTGTGTCTGAAATTTTCATATTGATAGAAAGTCACAGGTACACTAGTGGCTATAGAAAATGGTGTAAAGGAGGCTTGCTGTTGAGACCTACCTCCACCACTCTTAAGATGAACCTACCACTTTTTATTCCTCCTGTTTTCTCCACTAAAGCTACCACTAGATAGAAGAGAATAGGTAAAAAACAACTTTTCCTTCCATATTCATCTCTTTAATCATAGATATGTATACTTTCTTCACATATGTATAATTATTTAACATAAATACATGAAATCTGATATCCAGTTTCACACCATGAAGGTACTTGTGTGCCTTCTACTGGATAGTATTTACCATGTCTATAGCCAAATGGACATGCTTTGAAAATTGATGGGTGTATGTTGACACTGAATGCTCTTCCTGCTGTAAAGAGAGGAACTCTATATATTTTTCTAGCATCAGCAACTCTAGAAAAAACTGTTGGAGGAACAAGTTTTTAAAACCCTTCCAATCCAATTCCACATGTGTATATACCCAGACTATGGAATCCCACCATCGCTTAATGGAACCCTCAGGCATGAACCCTGCACACATTACATTGATATTATCATGTATTTCCAAAAATTTGAAGAGTTTATCTATCGTATCAAGCCATTCCACTACCTATTGAGGTTCATTCATTCCTTTAAAAGATGGTGGATTCTCACAAAAGAATTACCATGATATCTATCTATATCCTCTAACTCTTGGATGTACGTCAACAACTGCATGATGAAATCATGGTATGTTCTGATCAACAACACGAACTACCTATACAATAGCCTTGATGATATTCTGATATATTTGAGAATTTCCTTAAGTAGAATCAGCTACACCCTCCTGAGGAACTTGTAGAAGACATCTTGGAGGCATATGTTTGCACACTAAAATAGAAGGAATTATTAGAAAATAGAGTAAATCATAGCTCAAAATAGAAAAACCATAAGAAAATACTAATATTTAAAATAGAACCCAACACTAGTGACGCCTATCCCAACATCCCATGGAGACATGAGTCTCATTAAAACATGTTTTGGACAAGAACTTATCATAACATACTTCTCATGTCCTAAAAATCATCTCTTCAGTCTGAAAGATGTCCCAGGACAAGGACTCTTGAGGACATACCTCTTCTAATACCACTTTATAAAAAACCAAATCGGGACACCCTCAAACCCGGAACCCAACCCAATCTGTTACATACCAGAAGTGCGTTCCCAATCCCCACAGGTTTGTTACAAGAACCTGAGTATCAAACAACACACCAAGGAAATGATTTCTCCCAACCTGAACAAAGAATATAGAAATATATATACATAGTCAATGTAGAAATGTTTTCAAATACTGATGTATGTAGGTGAAATAATTGTTAGTAGACAGAAGAAATGAAAACAAACACTAAAGTAGCTACAACTCCAAGAGACAATTCCCAATGAGAAGAAAAAATATAGGAAACTACTAAATTTGATAGTGTGGGAAACCTCCCAGCATCTCACCACCATCTACCCAACTCATATTTCACAAAACATCTCCGCCTCACTGAGACACCTTTCCTTTACCTACATTGGAAGGAATATGAAGGTCTATGCACCACTGAATAGGTAAAAAGGGTGTGAGATAATAGGCTCAATAGGACCCCACCAAGGATTTACATTACAAGTCTCAGTTTAAAAAATCCAATATTCCCATTTTATATAAAATATGAAATGATAATTAGTAACAATGTTTTTAAGAAAACATGGTTAACATTTCCTGTTCTTTCCATAGTTCTAAAAAAAAGTTGGTATATCTATTTCGAAGAACATTTTCCATATCATCTTTCATAAGCATCAACATGCATATCAATGCTCAAAGAGAAAAAAATCATGAGGTAAAAAACAATAGTATAAGCACTAGTATAATGAATCCAAGGAATACAATAGGTTAGGTAGTAGACTACTCATACCCAAAAGTCTATGAACAGTGCACTGTGGTTCTTGAAGCCAATGATATATACTTTAGGACCAGGGAGACACCCCAACATGTGAAACTGCAACATCATATATGTACCCAGATCTAATAATCTACACACTAGTATAAGAGGAACACCCTGAAAGTGAACCCCCGTAATAGATGATGGCCATAAGAAAAACATTAAACCTAGAACCCAAGGTTACCTAGGTTCTTGCTTTTACAACAATATCAATGTATTGAAAACCATTTCAAAACCATTTATCAAATTCAACACTTAATAGGGTAATTGAACCTATTTCTGTTTCACAATTCATTCAATGCTTTGAAAATACCCCTTTTTCTATTTATCAAAATACAAGGAAAAACCAATTTTCTTCAAAATCCCTTTACAACACATGAACACAATCATGAAAATTTCATATCAATTTTTTTTATAAATCAATTTATAAAAATGAAATAATATGGTTTATAAAACATAGGCTAGATATTGAACTAACAACTTCAAAACTTGGGTCACACACACCCGTAATAGGATCCACCATCAAATAAACCCAACAACATCAACAAAAACTCTATAATCTAATCCAAAAATCAAGATATATTCAATATAGAAAAATGTTTCAGCGAAATGGAGGAAATTTACATACCTCAAAAATGAACACACACTATATAGCCCCTGCCTTAAACATTACTTAATTTTGAGTTATTACAAGATTACACATTGAGGATCTTTTCAGGTTTAGAGTTTTAGAGAGTTAGATCATAAATCATGCATCACATTCCACATTTAAACAAGGTGGTTACATAAAAGACAGTATTCATTTTCCTCATCAAAGGATACATATTTAAAAATAGAACATGTATTCTTTGTTGACACTTCCTCGAAACTATAATCACATCATGTACTTTTCCCTTGACCTGTGAAAAACATTTCAAAAACTTGGGATGAGCATAAAAAGCTCAGTAAGTGATATAAAAGTACGGAATGAAAACATTGGTCCATGTATACATAAGAATTGATTAAATCATACTTTAATCACAAAACATAAGCAATTTATCATACCTCATGAAATCATAAGATTTATGAATAACTCATAGAAAATATAAGACATAAAGATAACTTGATGAATTCATAACATTCTTACTTAGGGAGTAACCCTCATGGTTATGTTTGGAATACCCATCAAAGTATATTGCCTAAATCTTTTAGGAGAAACCTTAGAATTTAACTCCTTTGCATTACCCAATGCATTGAAGAGCTATATCGGGCTCACCCGCCTTTAGTTTATCACGGAACCACCCATCTTCATAAACAATTCCCAAGAACCATAACATAATCGTATCACATAAAACATGCATAAAGGAAAGAAAAAATTTCCACATTTCAATCACCAGATATCAATAACACATTGGTATAATAAAAACATTAACAAAACCATTTTCAATACCAAAATAAAAAAAAGTAAAACATGGCTTTTAATTTTCATTTAAAAAAATTTATGGCTTGTAGAGAAAGCTGAAACTCAAATAATGGTCACGGCAACGGAAAAGTCGTTGTCGCCGCATACGTACGACAAAAACATTCCCTTTTTTTATTTAGTAAAACGATTCGTATAAAAAAAATTCTTTTGAATAAAAGTAAAAGTCAAAGAGGTTTATACACCGTATAAAATAAAGTTGTGTATGAAACAAAATTTGCCTCAATGAAAGGAGATTGAGACGAAGTCCCATACCTCGTGTCCGACTTGACTCGATCATTCTTTAATCTCTTGAATAATAAACTATAGGTAATATCTAATTGCTTAAGAACCTTTTTAAAGTTCATTATTCCTTTTATATCACTTATTACCATGTTATGAACATTATGTAATTATTTAAGTTAATAATGGTCATTTTGTCGACCCTTGGCACTTGAGTCAAAAATAAACTTCTTGTAATTACAAGTTGTTCATGTGGTAAAATATCCATTATATCCAGAATTATATTCATGATGTAGATATCATATTCATCATATATATCCTGTATATTCATGCATTTATAATATTACATAACATTTAGAGGTAAGAATGAAATGCACCGTTCATAGAGACGGTAAGTCGTACGTACGCATAAACGCTACTTTCATTTCTATTTCATATTTAATGGAATGAAATAATAATGATATAAAGGTATATCATAATTACAGTATAATATCATATATAATATCATTAACTCCATCCTTTATACGTCCCACATATGGCATTAACGAATCAAATCACTTTGAGGGGGCGGTTGTCCGCACTTCCTAAATTGAAATTATCGTGTTTACCCATAATGGAAACCATAAAGGTATGTCATAAATGAAAAATACAGAAGCATAATGAAAACATAAACATAATATATATCATATATAAATATAGTGACATCTTAATGTCCACCATGAAAGGTGTTAAAAGAAGATTGAACAATCATCGTTTCGTGAGGCAGAAATTCGCCAACCACAGAAACAGTATGTTCATTAACCATTAGACGGAGGTGTGTGTAAGTGTAGATTGAATCATTCTTATAAAAATATCCTAGTATATTTAAGATACTGTTGTTGTTACCAAAGAAAGGAATAATAAGAGTTTATGGGGTTTGAGAAGAAAAATAATACAAAAGAACACAAGTGAAGACATTACCTTTAAATCGGGTAAATCCTCTTAGTTTGAACCAAAAGGGTTTCTTAAAGATCTTTCGGCCAAAGGAAAGGCTTCTATGATGAAGAGAGGGGTTTTTAGAGATAAAATGAGCAGAGCTTGTCCGAGCCAATGGCTTGAGAGGTGTGTGTAAGGAGGTAGAGGTGGGGGCCTTTTATAAGAGGGAGGAGGGGCACTCTTGGAAAGTCAAGAAATGTTACTTTATATTGAAATGAGTTTCAGATTTTAAAGTTCCCACATTGATATATTTCAAGGATATGGTGATAAGGGTTCAAAATATACTCATCCAATTGGTTTTTGACAAGTGTAAGTCTTAGACTTTACATTATCATTTCATTGTATTTAAATCGTTCATTAATGAGATAATCGCTGCATCATCATGGTGTCATAAAAAATTTAATTTATTTAATGTCTAAAAATTATAAAAAAATATAATATGGTGTAGGAAATATTTTTAGATTTAAAATGACTATTTATATTCCAAGATATCATTTATATAGACATAATTAAAATTTGTTTACTTAGGTGTTACATACTTTTCTAATATTCCCCTTTCTATAAAAATAAAATGATAAAGTGTCACTATCACCCAAAAGTGATTCCATGGGGTCCCAAAGTTTGGCACAAGGCATCCCATGGTCAGCCATGAAACAACCAGTAGAATTAGGACACATTTTGGGTTAATTTGTTATTATTATGATATTATTTTATCACCCTTAACTACCCGATTACTAATCAGTCACGATAATTAAAGATAATTACTGTAGTTACTATTCATATTGTCCAAAAAAAAGAGTCTTAATTACATAATTTGGAACTTATGATTCCAAATATGGAATCAATTTTACCAAATTACAAACACATAAATTTCAATAATTAATTTAAAAATAATTCCCGTTGTCAAAACAAATAGCGGGTTTTTTTGAAACAATACCTATGAAAAGTTTGGCACTTGTTTATGCCCAATTCCAAAGTTAATCTAATTCTAATGACCACCATTGGATTAAATGGTAAAAATATATTCTAATTACACATTAAAACCAATTATAAAGATAATCTAACCATATAATTAAATTAGATGAAAAAGTAGTTTTGAAGTAAAATGCGGTATTTTTCACTATTCATTAAAAAAATGAACATTGTCAGAAAAATACCAAAAATTTATCCAAAGTAAATTTCAATGTCCCAATAAAAAAGAATTAGTTTATTGACAAATAGATCTTATAAAATTTTCAAGAGATAGATTTAAAAATGGTTCTCCATCAAAAGTCGGTAAAACAATCTTTTAAAAATATTAGAGAATCCAATGCTTAAGATTGGGTTTATTCTCATTATAAGCCTTTAAAACGCTATCTAATTCATAAATAGACATAGATATAAAAAGACATTATTATTTAATTACATGGGATTTTACACCCTTCCCCCCTTTAGAAAATTGGGTCCTCGTAATTTATTTACCTATCAAATAAGTGGGGGTATTTATCCCTCATTGCATTTTCAGATTCCCATGTTGCCTCTTAAATCATGTGGTTTCTCCACAAAACCCTTAATTGATGAATGACCTTATTCAGTAACACTTGATCCTTGTGGTCAATAATCTGGACCGATTGTTCCTCATAAGATAGATTCTCTTCCAGCTGAACTACCTCTGGACTCAAAACATGAGATGGATCTATCATGTACTTCCTTAACATTGAAACATGAAAAACATTGTATACCTGAGATAAACTCAGAGGTAAAGCCACTCAGTAAGAAAATGATCCAACTCTCTCCAGAATTTCATATGGTCCAATGAACCTTGGACTTAGCTTTCCTTTCTTACCAAATCGCATCACACTTTTCCATGGTAAAACTTTGATAAAAAAACATGACCACCTACCTCAAAAGATAGATGCTTCCTCCAATTAACTACATAACTTTTCTGCCTGCTCTGAGCTATTCTCATGTGTTTCTGTATCAGCAAAACTTTTTCTACCAACTCTTCTACCAATTCTGGTCCCATCAACTTCCTTTCACCTACTTCATCCCTAAAAGCCATAGTTCGACACCGCTTCCCATATAATGACTCAAATGGTGCCATCTGTATACTAGAATGAAAACTGATTTTATAAGAAAACTCCACCAAAGAAAGATGTTGGTCCCAACTTCCCTGATAATCCATCGAACAAGCACATAGCATATCCTCCAAAGTCTGAATTGTTCGTTCTGACTGCCCATCTGATTGTGGATGAAAAGCTGTACTAAAATTTAATTCAATACCCAACGACTTATGAAGGCCTTTCCAAAGGTTAGAAGTAAACCTGGGATAACGATCAGATACAATGGAGAGGGGAAATTCATGTAACCCGACTACCTCTTTAAGATACAAATGAAAAAGTTTATCTTGAGAAAAAGTATCTCGTATAGTAAGGAAATGAGCAGATTTATTCAAGCGATCAACAATAACCCAGATTTCATTATTACCTTGAGGTGTCTTCGGCAATCCCACAACGAAGTCCATGGATATATTCTCCTATTTCCACTTTGGTACTGGTAAAGGCTGAAGCATCCCTTTCGGTAACTGCCGCTCTGCTTTAACCTGTTGACAAGTCAAACACTTCACAGTAAAATAAGCAATATCTCTTCTCTTTCCATCCCACCGGTAATACTCTCGAAGATCTCTATTAATCTTAGTACTGCCTAGATGAACTGAAAACGGAGAACTATGAGCTTCATATAACTACTCTCTCTTCAACTGTGAATCACACGGAACACACAACCTCTTCCCAAATCTCGAAACATAGTCATTATCAATGTTTAATTTAGGAAACTTACCCTTCTGAACCAGCTCTCCCTTTTTCTACAACTCACTGTCTTGCTTCTGTGCTTGCTTAATTCTGTCTGATAGAGAAGATTTCACTGATTCCTAAAACAAAATAGAAAAACATCCTGCACCAACAATTTCTATGCCAAATTTCATCAAATACTTAACCAAAGGATCACGTTCTAAACATAACATGGTTAATGAAGCATTACTTTTTCGACTCAAAGCATCATCCACTTTATTTGCTTTTCCCAAATGGTAATGAATTGTACAATCATAATCCTTGATTAATTCTAGCCATCTCTTCTGTCTCATTTTCAATTCTTTCTAAGTGAATATATACTTTAATCTTTTGTGATCAGTATATATTTCACAATTTAAACCATACAAATGATGCCTCCAAATTTTTAAAGCGAAAACAACAACAGCTAATTCCAAATCATGTGTAGAGTAATTTACCTCATGAGTTTTCAACTGACGTGAAGCATAAGCAATTACCTGATCATTCTGCATTAGGATGCAACCAAGTCCTTTCAATGAAGCATAACTATAGATAACAAACTCACCATTCCTGTTAGGTAGTGCCAAAACTGGAGCATTCACTAATCATCTTTTCAATTCTTGAAAACAATAATCACATTATTTTGTCCAGATAAACTTAACACCCTTCCGAGTTAGCTTAGTCATTGTACTAGATAACCATGATTTTTTTTAAACAAACCTTCGGTAATAGCCTTCCAAACCAAGAAAACTATGAATCTCAGTTACATTTGTGGGTCTTGGCCATTCTTCAACAACCTTTTTTTTGCAGGATCAATAGTTATCCCATCTTTAGAAACAATATGACCAAGGAAAGAAATTTGTTGCAACCAAAACTCACACTTGCTGAATTTCCCATACAATTTATTTTCTTTTAAGGTTTGAAAAATAACCCTTAAATTACTTTCATGCTCCTCTTTACTTTTAGAAAACACCAAAATATCATCAATGAAAACAACCACAAACTTATCCAAGAACTCATGGAAAATTCAATTCATGAGGTCCATGAATATAACAGGTGAATTGGTTAGCCCAAAAGGTATTACTACAAATTCATAATGGCCATATCTCGTATGAAACACGGTCTTCGGAATACTTGCTTCCTTTACCTTCAAATGATGGTACCCTGATCTCAGGTCAGTCTTTGAAAAATACTGAGCTCCCTAGAGCTAATCAAACAAATCATCGATATAAGGCAAAGGATATTTGTTCTTAACAGTGATGTTATTAAAGGATCTATAATCAATGCAACGTCTCATTTAACCATCTTTCTTTTTAACAAATAAGACAAGAGCACCCCATGGTGATGTGCTAGGTCGAATGAAATCTTTCTATAATAAATCTTGCAATTTCACCTTCAACTCTAAAAGTTCAATTTGAGCTATTCGATGAGGGGGTTTTGAAATTGTCTTAGCATCAGGAACTAAGTCAACAGTAAATTCAACTTTTCGATCTAGTATTATTCCAGGAAACTCATTAGAAAAAACATCAGGATACTCATTTACCACTGGCACATCATTAATCTGAACGGTTCCATTTTTTTCAACAATATGTGCAAGGTAACATTCATTTCCATATTTTACAATTTTTTCAGCCTCTTGATATGTTATCAACATTAAGGGTTCATTCTTGTACACAAATTGAAAGTCCTTCTGAAAAGAAACTTCTTTAGCTCTATAATCAATCTTAGAATGGTAAATAGAGAGCCAATCCATACCTAGGATAACATCAAACTCTACTAGAGGTAAAACAATAAGGTTTTCAAGTAGGTTCTTTCCAAGGATAATGATAGGAAGATTCTTATGAATTATTTTTGCCTAAATTTTTCCCCTGGGTGTTTTTACCATTAGTTCAGCAGTCATTTCTTGAGATGGTATTCCCAATTTACTAGAAAATTTTTCATAGATAAAAGAATGTGTAGACCCCGAATCAAACAACACATTAGCATAATCTGAGAAAACAAACAAAGTACCTGATACCACATCATTTGATGGCTCAAAATCTGCAGAAGTAGTTGCAATTGATTTCACCATACCTTTCTGCACGTAGTCTGATTTCTTCCAATCATTCGAGCTCTTTGTCGGACACTCGTTTGCATAATGACCCATCTCATTGCACTTGAAACATTTCACTAACTTTAAGTCAAATTTGGTCTTACCATCACCCTGATCTTTTTCAGTGAAATCACAAGCCTTATGTCCCATCTTACCACATCAGGAGTACTTTCCAGAATTCAGAAGACATTCCCCAGCATGCCTTTTACCACATTTATCACAAACTAAAAACTTAGTTTTCTTACTATCAGAACTCTTTGAAGGATTCTTCCCTCTCTCCTGTCACCTCAGTCTCTTCTTCTGTTGGTTGTTATAGAACACTTGATCATCGAAAAACTCCATTTCCACCTTCTCAGCACATCAAACAAGATTTTCATAACTCTTGTACTCACTAGAAGCTAAATCCCTTCGATATTTTGGCCTTAATCCTAAGTAAAAACGATTGATTTTACTATCAAGGTCTCGGATAAAATTTGGAGCATACCTTGCCAATCGAGTAAACCTTTCTTCATAAGCAGCCATTGAGTCGTCCCCTTTCCTCAATTCCAAGAATTGTTTTTCCATCCTATGTCGAACAGCCTTAGGAAAATACTTCTTAATAAACATACCTTTTAATTCATATCAGTGGAGAGCATCAATCTCATTAGCGTCCCTGATATTTTTAACCATAGACCACCACTAATCTACTTCACCCTCCAAACGGTAAATTGAAAGACTAACCTTTTGATTGTATGAACACCCCATGACATTGAATATCTTCTTCAGTGATTTAATCCACCCATCATCTAGCACCGGGTCAGATGATCCTCTGAATGATTGGGGATGTTGCCTCATGAAATGTTCCACCACTGACATGTTCCTCTATGGTTGATCTGGCTAATCTCGTGCATGGATACCACCACCATTTATTTCTTGAGTCAACTGCACCATTACTGCAACAAACTATTCAGTTCCAAATCCGACCATCTCAGGATTCTGATTCGGAAGGTCACTTCCTCTTGTATGCATTCCTAGCATTGCTTCCCTGTTTCCTCTGTGGAAAACCATTCTGAACAAACATGACTTAGATGAAGCACCATGGTAATCTTCAAATTCTATATCATTTCAATTTGACCATAAAAAATATATTTTTTTGGATAATCGTTTAATAGAATTCTAACTCCTAAAGTTGTCTAAACCAACCTATAATACCAACTATATGGACCCAGCCTTAAACATTACTTAATCTTTAGTTATTACAAGATTAGACATTTAGGATCTTTTCAGGTTTAGAATTTTAGAGATTTAGATCATAAATCAAGCATTACATTCCACATTTAAACAAGGCGGTTAAATAAAATACAGTATTCATTTTTCTCATCAAAGGAGACATATTTAAAAATGAAACATGGATTCTTTCTTGACACTTCCTCGACACTATCATTACATCATTTAATTTTCCCTTGACCTGTGAAAAACATTTCAAAAACATGGGATGATCATAAAAAGCTCAGTATGGGATATAAAAGTATGGAATGAAAACATTAGTCCATGTATACATAAGAATTGATGAAATCATACTTTACTCATAAAACACAAGAACTTTATCATACCTCATGAAATCATAAGATTTATGAATAACTCATATAAATCATAAGACATAAAGATAACTTGAGGCATTCATAACATTCTTACGTAGGGAGTAACCCTCATGGTTACGTTTGGAAGACCCATCACAGTATATTCTCTAAATATCTTCGGAGAAACCATAGTGTTTAACTCCTTCATGTTACCCAATGCATTGGAGATATATATAGGGCTCACCCGCCCTTAGTTTATCACAGAACCACCCGTCTTCATAAACAATTCCCAAGAACCATAACATAATCGTATCACATAAAACATGCATAAAGGAAACATAACATTTCCACATTTCAATCACAAGATATCAATAACACATTGATATAATAAAAACATTATCAAAACCATTTTCAATACCAAAATAAAAGAAAAGTAAAACATGGTATTTAATTTAATTTAAAAAAAAGTTATGGCTTGTAGAGGAAGTCGAAACTCAAATAATGGTCATGGCGACGAAGAAGTCGTTGTCACCGCATACGTATGACAAAAACATTCCCTTTTTTCATTTAATAAAAAGATTCATATAAAGATATTCCTTTTAAATAAAAGTAAAAGTCAAATGGGTTTATACACCGTATAAAATAAAGTTGTGTATAAAACAAAATATGCCTCAATGAAAAGAGATTGAGACAAAGTCCCATACCTTGTGTCCCACTTGACCCGATCATTCTTTAATATCATGAATAATAAACTAGAGTTAATTTCTACTTGCTTAAGAACCTTTTACTAGTTCATTTTTCCTTTTATATCACTTATTACCATGTTATGAACATTATGTAATTATTTAAGTTAATAATGGTCATTTTTTCGACCCTTGGCACTTGAGTCAAAAATAAACTTCTTGTAATTACAAGTTGTTCATGTGGTAAAATATCCATTATATCCATAATTATATTCATTATGTAGATATCATATATATCATATATATCCAGTATATACCTGCATTTATAATATTACATAACATTTAGAGGTAAGAAATTAAATGCACTGTTCATGGAGATGGTAAGCCGTATTTATGCATGGACGCTACTTTCATTTCTATTTCATATTTAATGGAATGAAATCATAATGATATAAAGTTATATTATAATTCCAGTATAATATAATATATAATATCATTAACTCCATCCTTTATACGACCCGTATATGGCATTAACGAATCAAATCACTTTGAGGGGGCGGTAGTCTGCACTTCCTAAAATGAAATTATCGTGTTTACCCATAATGGAAACCATAAAGGTATGCCATAAATGAAAAATACATAAGAATAAGGAAAACATAAACATAATATATATCATATATAAATAGAGTTACATCTTAATGGCCACCATGAAAGGTGTTAAAAGAAGATTGAACAATCATCGTTTCGTGAGGTAGAAATTCGCCAACCACAGAAACAGTAAGTTCTTTAACCATTATGCGGAAGTTTGTGTATGTGTAGCTCGAATCCGTCTCATAACAACATACTAGTATATTGAAGATGCTTTTTTTGTTACAAAATAAAGGAATAAAAAGAGTTTAGGGGGTTGGAGAAGCAAAATAAAACAAAATAACACAGGTGAAGACATTACCTTTAAATCGGGTAACTCATCTTGGTTTGAACCAAAAGGGTTTCTTGAAGAGATTTATGCCTAAGGTAAGGCTTATATGATGAATATAGGGATATGGAGAGATAAAATGATCAGATCTTGGCCGAGACAATGGCTTGAGAGGTGTGTGTAAGGTGGTAGAGGTGGGGGCCTTTTATAAGAGGGAGGAGGGGCACTCTTGGAAAGTCAAGAAATTTTAGTTTATATTGAAATGAGTTTCAGATTTTAAAGGTCCAAATTGATATATTTCTAGGATAAGGTGATAAGGGTTCTAAATATACTCATCTGATAGGTTTTTGACAAGTTTATGTCTTATATTTTACACTATTGTTTCATTTTATTTAAACCGTTCATCAATGAGGTAATCATTGCATCATCATGGTGTCATAAACAATTTAATTAATTTAATGCCTAAAAATTATAAAAAAAACAATGATGTAGGATATCATTTTAGATTTACAATGAATATTTATATTCCAAGAGATCATTTATGTAGACAAAATTAAAATTGTTTTACTTAGGTGTTACATACTTTTGTGATATTCCCCTTTCTTTAAAAATAAAATGATAAAGTGTAATTATCACCCAAAAGTGATTCCAAGGGGTCCCAAAGTTTGGAACAAGGAATCCCAGGGTCATCCATGACACAACCAGTAGCATTATTACACATTTTGGGGTCATTTTTTATTATTATGATATTATTTTATTACCATTAACTACCTGATTACTAATTAGTCACGATAATTAAAAATAATTACCGTCGTTACTATTCATAACGTCCAAAAACAAAAGAGTCTTAATTACATAATTTGGACATTTTGATTCCAAATATGGAATCTATTTTACCAAATTACAAACACAGAAATTGAAATAATCAATTTAAAAATAATTCTCGTTGTCAAAACAAATAGCGGGTTTTTTTGAAACAGTATCTATGAAAAGTTTGGCACTTGTTTATGCCCAATTCCAAAGTGAATCTAATTCTAATGACCACCATTGAATTAAATGGTAAAAATATATTCTAATTACACTTTAAAACAAATTATAAAGATAATCTAACCATATAATTAAATTATATGAAAAAGTAGTTTTGAAGTAAAATGCAGTATTTTTCACTATTCATTAAAAAAATGAGCATTGTCAAAAAAATACCAAAAATTTATCCAAAGTAAATTTCAATGTCCCAATACTAAAGAACAGGTTTATTTTGACAAATAGAGCTTATAAAATTGTCAAGAGTTAGATTTAAAAATGGTTTTCCATCAAAAGGCGGTAAAACGATCTTTTAAAAATATTAGAGAATTCAATGCTTAAGATTGGATTTATTCTCATTATAAGCCTTTAAAACGCTATCTAATTCATAAATAGACATAGATATGAAAATCCATAATTATTTACTTACATGGGATGTTACACCCACCACACCAAAACCAATGAAGAATGACTGTAACAGATATCCATGAATCACACCAATATTTAGGATTGGACAACATAGAGTTTAGATCAATAAATCCCTTGACGATCTATCAAATTCCAAGGGAGAAGAGAGTAAGAAACAGAGATATCAATTACCCCTTATGTCACATAATGACTGGAATGAGGATCAATAATTGAACAAAAATACCATAAGGGGTCCGAGCTTCCCAAAATCACTTGGGGAAGGATGAAGATTGAGAGAAAGAAAACATAGAGGAGGAAAAAAGATTTTTTTTTATCAATTTCAATTTAAAATGATATTCTCTGGGTTTTACATGGCTTGTAACCTAGTTACAAGTCATGTAACTGGTAATTATAATATATCCTAAAAAACCTGTCACGACCCCCTCCCCACAAAGTGTACCCCTCCTGGGCCGACAAAGTGAGATGGGAGATAATGACCCCCGAGTCCTGCCTCCAGTAGGCCCCAGGTAGGCGACTAGCACTGAGGGTATAGTAACACACAACATGGGAGGAATTACCCTCTAAGAGAACAAATGCCGAAGAGAGAGATAAGATAGACACCAATCAACTCCAACTCAGACTGCAATATAAATGAAAACCAAAGTACACATATGAAATGTCATGCAGAAGTACTACAATTGAAAGGGGAAAGACTACAAGTACCCAAAAAAAGTAAAAACAGCAGAAACCACAAGCTCGAACAGCTCCTGCAACCCCAAGCTAGTAGAAACTAGCTTGATCTCCAACCTGCTCCAAGTGACCTAAAATACAGTTTATATATACATAGGGTGAGTATAACAATATACTCAGTAGGATCCTCCCCAAAGCCTCTCGTGCAAAGTAAAGAAAGCATTCTAAAGAACAATGAACAACAAGTGGAACTAACTCGTCACTTAAATAGGTATACTAAGTTCCCAACCTCACCATGGATACTCTTGACATGTAATGCATACAAAAATATATCATATAATAAACAATATAAAGGGTACCCCGCTACTACTTCCGCACTGGTTTTCCGCTTTTCCATAACGTCGCACGTCCTGAGAATCTCTCTCCAAAAAGGATTTCCCAGAGACACCTAGGAGAAGCACCACAATATGGACCTCATGCAACAAAACCACCACATCCACACACCAAAGTAACTAGGTAGTTTTTGGGAGCCACCACAGCTCGCATAACATGTATCAGACGTCAGGTATTATACCTCAATCCATTACAACCCATACACCAAGTAAGGATCCTCAAGACATCAAAGCCTATACACGTTACACCTATAGTAGTACATTGAAAACTATATCTAGAATATATGTGTGTGAATAACCACAAGACATTACATCCCTCTACACACATATATGGGGAAAACTAACCAATGTGCCTGTCAGCACTAGTAACTACCAAGAGAAGAGAGCGGGGCCAAAGGGGGTAGTCATCCATCCATCCTTCCATTAGAATGTTGGGTAAAACACCCCCTAGGGCTCAGAATCCCCAGGGTTTCAGTTTCCCTTACTGACAGGGTGGAGTAGCATATAGAAAGACAAAAAGTACATGATATATTATATCTCAAAACCACACTATTGGAATTACCTAGTCTTAGACACAACTGTAGCTAACATCTCTCAGACTCCGAGCTGCAACTTCTAAGACTTGGAATCCTATAAGCACACAACCATTTAAATAGATTTATTAGATTACTTCATTCCCTTTTTATCAGTTCCACTATACGTTAATTAATGATTTAAACATCAATTATCCATGAATAATCCCACATTAAATTTCATTAGCATCACAACCAAAGTCAACTGTTCCTTCAAAAATTAAAACCTCGTCATTATCTTCCATCATCTCCATCCCCATAGGTTAACACCATTTATTAAATTATTCATTATAGAAATACTTTCCCACATTCCCAGGAATTTTAGAAAAACATTATATGCTACTAAACACAAGGGGTATCAACACGGTGAGTAGATGTACTACCCGTCGAGTCCTTGCTGCTTATAGCAAGAGAATATACCCATCCTTCCTAGAGAAGCTAAACACAGAAAGCACATGGAATACCCTGCATGTCTTCACCTCTTTCGGAAAAAGGGTAAGTAAGACCAGATACCTTGAGAAGTGGGGAAAATTAAAGCATATAAACAACCAATAAAAATTACCAAGCATCCAACAATCACATCCATCCCATTCCATCATCCCTAGTGTCTTCCCCGACACCCACATGCATAAACCGATGCATCTCTCCACTCTAGGCATCATCTGCTGCCACAACCAAAAGGGCCTCCATGCCTACACTTATTACCACAAACATCCATGCTCACATTAAAAAAAAAGAATTAAAGAAAAAATCTTCACAATTGGGCTCTTGGACCTTAAACAAACAAGAGGGTAACTCAGAACCCTACAAGAAATTATCTTTTAACAACCACCAGTTCTTTAATCCATCTTGGGTTAACCGATTTATTATTCGTTGGTTCCAAATTCAAGAAACCTAACCAGTAATTTATCACAAATAAATAAACATGCTTACTGCACTAATTTTATTAACATCAAATTACAACAAGAACCAAATTCATTTTCATGCCTCTTTATCTTTATCCAACAATTATCAATTAATCCCAGTTTACGTTCTTTACTGATTTCCATCAAGAACAAACATCTAAGAAAAGAAAGCATAGATATCACACTATCTAGTAAAACAAGAGGCAATAACATATGATCGATATCAATTTATTTATCTGGTTAGAATATTTATTATGTCAATTCCATTTTCATCTTGTGGGATTAAACATGATAAAAATACAGTTGCATGTAAAAGAAATAGGAGCAATGAATCCCCTACCTTGAACTGTTCCTCATGTTATTTATCTACACAACGGGTCACGATCCTCCTCTCGCGAAAACTGCATCCACCCGAGGATTCCACGGTACGAAAGTACCAACCAAACCCCAAGAAAAACCCCATTATAAGCATAGATATTACATTCTATAACATGTAAAGGAGAAACGGGAGGAGATAATCCCCAAAGTAATGACTATAAAATATACCTTATATTGAAGATTGACTGAAAAATCTCCTTTGCATCAAAATAGAGTGGAACCAATCTGAGGAAGAAAGATTGATTGTGAAACTCCTACTGGAAGGATTGAAAATTTCTAGTGTCTCATAGCTGAGAACAACGAGGAAGAACAATGGAGGAAGATATCTAGTCCCTTTTGAAGATTTAATGGGGTGACAATTTAAAATACGCTTAATTCCCCATTAAAAGAAGATCTCATTAACCCACGTGGTTTGACCAAGTAAAAATATACCGATCCATAAGAATAATTAATATAGAATTTATAGCCTTTGAATCAGCCTTAGAGACCTTAAAATGAGGCTTTAAATGCATTTTACATTAAAGGAAACATCAAAGGGGTGAAACTGTAGGAAGCTGGAAACACTTTTCAAGGTCCACTGTTAGAAGTCCTCTATTTTAAGTCCGCTGTTAGAAGTCTGCTATTAGAAGTCAGCTATTATAAGTATACTATAAGAAGTCCATTGTTATAAGTATGATATTAGAAGTTCGCTGTTAGATGTCCGCTGTTAGAAGTCTGCTGTTAGAAGTCTGCTGTTAGAAGTATTCTGTTAGAAGTCAGTTGTTCTTCTATTAGAAGTCCGCTGTTAGAAGTCCACTGTTAGAAGTCCGCTGTTATAAGTCCGCTGTTAGAAGTCCGCTGTTAGAAGTCCGCTGTTAGAAGATCACTGGTCTGGAAACACTGTTCACCTACCTCACTGTTAGAACTGTACTCCTACCGTTGGCACTGTACACATACCATTACTATACACCTATCATTACTGTACACCTACCGATAGAGGTTACTGATAGAACTGTTTACAAAACCTCACCGATAGAACACTGTTCATAGAACCTCACTGATAGAACACTATTCACTGAATCCTCACTGATAGAACACTGTTCACTAAACCTCACTAATAGAACATTGTTCACTGATAAAACTGTTCACACAATTGGAAATTTGGAAAAGGAAATATAGGTACCATTAGAGGTTACCGATAGAACTGTTCACTGATGGATCTATTCACAGAATTGGAAATTTGGAAAAATTACTGGGGATAAGTCACCTTGACCTCCCGGAACACCTAAAACACCATATTTTCACAAAGTAATGGACCAGAGAGGTCCGGGCCATTATATCAGATACCTCTCAAAACATTCTTATCCTCGAGAATTCAAAACCAACCTAAAGAGACAAAAAAAAGAAATGGGGTCCGAACAACCACCCATCAAGATACTTCTCAAAAGAGAACAAGCCACAAAAGAAACAAAAGAAATTCATAAATAAAGCATTTAAGGACTAACCAAAAAGGGAACATTGTTACATGAAAATAGTTAAACATCAAAAAACTATGGGTACTGACCATGTATCTGTGACTCATGTTCCCAGGTACTCTCCTCCATTCCACCATGTCACCACAAGACAAGAACTAAGGGGACAGAACACCCTCGAAACACCTTCTCCTTGGGGTCTTGGATCTTCATAGGTTGCTCCTCAAAGGTTGCATCATCATCAACATCGATCTCTCCCCAATCGATGATGTGAGAGTCATCATGAAGATATGTATGGAGTTTTGTTACATGGAAAAAATCATGTATCCGACTCATCTATGGGGGAAATGCTACTCGATACACCATAGCTCCAACATGAGGTAATACCTCGAAAGGCCCAACAAACCGGGGAGAAAGCTTACTTCCATGACCAAACCTTCACTTCCCATGACGGGGAGTCACCTTCAGAAACACATGATCCCCAACATTAAACTCGAAGGGTATCCTTCTTCGACCAGCATATGATTTCTAATGATCTTGTGCTATCTTCATCCTCTCACAAATCACCTAGACCATCTCTGTTGTATTCTTTACTAGTTTGGGTCCTAGAATTGATGACTCTCTGACCACAGTCCAGCACAATGGAGAACGGTAAGGCTAGCCATACAAGGATTCAAACGGTGCCATACTGATGGTAGAGTGAATACTATTATTGTAAGCGAACTCCACCAAGGGTAAGTGCCTCATCCATGAACCTTAAAAATCAAGAACACAAGATCGTAACTTGTCTTCAAGAGTTTGGATGGTTCGCTCTGTCTGGCCATCCGTTTGAGGATGAAAAGCAGTGCTAAGTCATAGTTGAGAACCAAAATCATGTTAGAGACCTCTCCAAAACCTGTAGGTAAAACGAGGATCTCGATCAGAAATGATCATCCTAGGGACTCCCTGAAGTCTCACCACCTCCTCTAGATACTGCCTTGACAAAACTTCCACTGAGCTTAACTCCTTGATTTCTATGGAGTGGGCTGATTTTGTTAAACAATCCACTACCACCCAAAAATCATCATGTCCTCTCGGAGCTCAAGGTAAACCAGTAACAAAGTACATTGCGATTTCCTCCCACTTCCACTGAGTAATCTCCAATGGTTGGATAATACCACCTAGAAAACGGTGTTCGACCTTCACCTTCTGGAAGACTAAACATCGAGACACAAACTACGCAGCTGCATGCTTCATCCCAGGCCACGAAAACTGACTCCTCAAGGATCGGTACATCTTTGTCACACCAGGATGTACTGCTAAAGGTGAACTATGGAACTCTCTGTGAACCGTCTCACGCATCATCAAGGGAACACAAATCCTTCCATGATAAAACACTCGGTGTTGTTCATCCTTCGACCAAACATCAGGGACCTCACCACAAACAACTCCGTCTCTCCAAACTTCCACCTCTAGATCTCCCAACTGGGACTCTTCCACCTTATGCATCAGGGATGACTATAAAATCATCTGAAAAAGACAACATCTACCCCCAACTTCTTCCATATCAAGATGAAATGCTGACAGTTCTTCCATTACTCTCCAAGAATCACCGGATTCATGCACAACATCACTACGTGACTTTGGGCTTAGTGCATCAGCTAAAACATTCCCTTTTATAGGTGTATATGATATTTTGAAGTCGTATTCATAAAATAACTCCATACACTGATGATGTCTTAAGTTCAAGTCACGTTGGTATAAAATATACCTCAAACTCTTATGATCGGTGAAAACCACAAAGCACTCACCAATGAGGTAATGTCTCTACAAATTCAGAGAAAACACCACGGCTTCCAACTCAAGATCATGGGTGGAATAGTTTCATTCATGGGGAGGCAACTGCTGAGACCCATAAGAAACAACTGAACTCTACTGCATGAGAACAAATCCTAACCCCATATGTGAATCATCGCATAAAACATCAAACTGAACTCCCTCAGCTGGAAGGCAAAGGACTGGAGCACTTACTAACTTCTCATTTAGATACTCGAAAGCTACCTAACACTGATCAGTCCATATGAATGCCTAATCCTTCATAGTCAAAGTTGTTAGCGGAGTCGCAAATCATGAGAAATCGGCTATGAACCTCCTGTAGTAGCCTGCGAGACCAAGGAAACTTCACACCTATGACACTGTCTTGGGGGCTGCCCAAGACACAACTGCTTCTATCATTGATAGATCCACATATAATCCCCATTGGGACACAACATGCCCCAATAAATGGACTTCTCGATCCCAAAAATCACACTTTGACAACTTACCAAATCGCTGATGTTGGCGAAGAACTCCCAAAACGGCTTGTAGATGCTCTATATGCTCCTATTCAGATGTGGATTACACAAGTATGTCGTCGATGAAAACTACCAAGAACTTTTCAAAGAACTCATGGAACATAGAATTCATCAATACCATGAATAAAGCTAGAGAATTCGTCATGCCAAATGGAATTACAATGAACTCATAATGCTCATGACGACGACGGAAAGCAGTCTTCAGGATATCCTCATCCTTTACATGCATCTGATGATATCCCGACCGCAAGTAGATCTTTGAGAACCAACTTTCACCTTTCAGTTGATCAAATAAATCATCAATTCGTGGAAGAGGATAGCGATTATTTATTGTCACTTTGTTCAAGCGACGATAATCGACACACTACTGCAAACTACCATCGGCCTTCTTCACGAACAAAACTGCTGCACCCCATGGTGACACACTTGGCCGAACAAAACTGCATTGTGACATACCATCAAGATGTATAAGTATCTCTCGTAACTCAGAAGGGGCCATCTAATATGGATATACAGATATAGGAGACGCTCTTGACTGTAGCTCGATCCCAAAATCGATCTCTCATTGAGGGGGTAATGCTAAAACCTCTTCTAGAAAGACATCAGGGTACTCCTCTACGACCCTAGGAAATGAAAACTGGTGAACCTCTAAAGAACTCGGCATCATCTCAACCATCATGGATGATAAGGATGGAACGCGCCTATGACCCATCCAAGGGTCTCTCTCACCAACAAACACCACTTTCTCTTTATCCGGACTAATGAAAACAACATTCATTATGAAGCAATCCATATTAGCATGCACCAGATACAACCAATCCATGCCGAGGATGATATAATATGGTTTTATTCGTAAACATATGAAATCTCCCCAAGAGCGGTGTTGCCCCAACACTAGCTCACAGTCTCTACATACTTCAAAAAAGTTAGCTCGACCTCCAACTGGCATAGTCAACACCAAGGGCACTGGAAGCCTCTCTACCTCAAGTCCCAAAGCATGGAAAAGGGTAGGTGATTAAAGGAGTGTGTCACTCCTAAATTAAAAAAGGCATACACCAAGGTAGAAAACAAGAAAAGTGTACCTCAAATGACAACTGGCTCGCCCAGAGCTGGAAACGCTAGAGCATGAAGCTAACCACAACCTCCTCCACGACCTCACTGACCCTGATGACGACCAACACCACAGTCGCACTCTGCTCTCTGAGGACGGGGAGCATCATGGGGATGTCCTCTTCCTGCCCCATCTACCCTCTTCTGATCTAAAGCTGGTGCAACTAGCTGCTGCTGCCTCGGCTGGAACTGACTCAACGGAGGAACCTGGAGCATAGCGCCTAGTGTACGATGACCGCTCTGAAAGGTCGTGCACTCCCACTGCTGATGACCATGACCACCAAAATAAAAACAATCTCCTGATCCCTTGGCATAGGCCTGAGAGTTTCTGCCTCTATAGAAACGAGATGTGAAGGGTTGGGACCTACCACCAGTTGAACAGAAACTCTTCTGACCAGAAAACTAGGAACCCCAGACCACAGCTCTACTTCATGAGGAATCATGTCGATTCCCCTCTCGTGATGATCTTGTCCTGTCCAAAGTCCTCTTGACAACCTCTACCATCTCCAGCACCACATGATATGTTTTCAACATAAATGGGGTGACCTGGCGCTGGATCTCTGGACCCAAAGCCTCCTCGAAATGTCTCACCCTGACCTCCTCATCTGGCAGTAGGTCTGAAGCATATCGTAAAAGGTCCCTGAAATGGATTCCAAACTCTCGAACACCAGAGCTCCCCTATCAAAGGGTAAGAATCTCTTGGAGGCTGGATGCCTTCATATTCGGAGAAAGAAACTCGACAATAAACCTGTCTCGGAACTCCTCCCACAAGATCGCTGACTCCTCATGATCCTCGAGGAATAAGAACCACAACTACCTTGCTACTCCACACAACATCGTCACAACCTAGGACACCTAGTGCTCCTTACAATCACAAATCGAACTAAAGCCGATCTCAACCTCCTCTGACCAGTCTTCCATGACTGCATATAAAACAGAGCCCTCATACTTCTGCAGACTCTGGCGCTGAATATCTTGGAGTGTCTTCCTCCATGTGTCATCGTCGTCAACCTCTACCCTGCGGCGATCTGCTGGAACAGCCTGCTAGACATTTTCTGCACAAACCTGACAAGGAAGTCGACCTCGATCCATACCTGTAAAATAAAAACCGTTAGAGTTCCTAACCCTAGAATATGGAAGACTCAACATTAATTAATTAATTTTTCTCTTTTATTCATTTTAGGTTAACTTATCCCAAGGTCTACCCATTCAAACCCAAGCACAAAGAAGAATGATGCATGATCCTTTCCTAGGTCTCTACCCTATAACCAGTATCACCTTGTTTAGTATCCATTGTAAACTTAAAGGTCTGTACATCAGATCATAGGGGGCCCTAAACGCCTATGTATTAGCAGGTCTCCAGTGATTACCTCACTTGATAAACATGAATGACATCGTTTCCCTACCAACCTAGGCAACCTCACCTGTGACTAACTCCAAACTCCATCCTATCCCTCAACCAGACCTCTAATACCACTATGTAACAACTGGGCCCCACAATGAATCCTCACTGATAGAACATTGTTCACTAAATCCTCACTGATAGAACATTGTTAACTGAATCCTCACTGATATAACATTGTTCACTAAATCCTCACTAATGGAATTTACTTAACAAAAATTTGAACAAGATAAATAAATTGATATCGATCATATGCAACTGAGTTGTTTCAGTCAATTTTTGATATAAGGTATGTTTTATCATCATTCCTTTGGGGATCATCTTCTCCTATTTCTCATTTCCATATTATAGCATGTTATATCCATTCTTATAATGGGGTTTTTATTGGGGTTTGGTTGGTGCTGTCATACCGTGGAATCCTCAGGTGGATGCAATTTTCACGAGAGGAGGATCGTGACCCGTTGTGTGGATAAAGAATGTGAGAAACTGTTTGAGGTAGGGGATTCATTGCTTTTATTTCTTTTACGTGCAACTGTATTGTTATCATGTTTAATCCCACTGGATGAAAATGGAATTTACATGATAAATATTTTAACCATATAAATAAATTAATATCGATCTAATGTTATGGCCTCTTGATTTTATATAGAGTGTGATATCTATGCTTGATTTTATTAGCTATTTGTTCTTGATGTAAATAAGTAAAGAACATAAAACAGGATTAGTTGATAATTGTTGGCTAAATATAGAGGCATGAAAATGAATCGGGTTCTTGTTATAATTTGATGTTAATCAAATTAGTGCAGTAAGTATGTTTAATTATTTGTGTAACTTACTGGTTAGGTTTCTCGAATTTGGAACTAACGAATAATAAATCATTTAACCCAAGATGGATTAAAGAACTGGTGGTTGTTAAAAGATAATTGCTTATAAGGTTCTGAGTTACCCTCTTGTTTGTTTAAGGGCCAAGATCCCAATTGTGAAGATTTTTGTTTTATTGCTGCTTGTGTTTTAATGTGAGCCTGGATGGTTGTGGTAATATGTGGAAGCATGGAGGCCCTTTTGGTTGTGGCAGCAGATAACGACTAGAGTGGTGAGATGCATTGGTTTATGCATGTGGGTGTCAGGGAGGACACCAGGGATGATGGAATGGAATGGATGTGATTATTGGATGCTTGGTAATTTTGATTGGTTGTTTATCTTCTTTACTTTTCCCTACTACTCAAGGAAGATGGTCTTACTTACCCTTCTTCCGAAAGAGGCGAAGACACTTGAGGAATGCCACGTGCTTTATGTGTTTAACTTATCCAGGAAGGATGGGTATATACTCTTGCTATACGTGGGAAAGACTCTACGAGTAGTATATCTACCCATCATGTTGAGCCCCCTTGTGTTTAGTAGCATATAATGTTTTTCTGGAATGCCTGGGAATGTGGGAAAGTATTTATATAATGAATAATTGAATAAATGGTGTTAACCCATGGAGATGGAGATGCTGAAACATAATGATGAGGTTGTAATTTTTTAAGGAACAATTGACTTTGGGTGTGATGCTAATGAAATTTAATGTGGGATTGTTCATGATTAATTAATGTTTAAATAATTAATTAATGTATAGTGGAACTGATAAAAAGGGAATGAAGTATAATAATAAATCTCTTTAAATGGTTGTGTGCTTATATGATACCTAGTCTTAGAAGTAGTAGCCCGGATTCTGAGAGACGTTAGCTGCAGTTCTGTCTAAGACTAGGTAATTCCCATGGTGTGGTTGTGAGATATAATATATCTTGTAATTTTTGTGTTTCTATATGATACTCAACCCTTTCAGTAAGGGAAACTGACACCCCAGGTATTCTGAGCCCTGGGGGTGTTTTCCCCAACATTCCGGGGGGAGGATGGATGGCTGACTACCCCCTTTGTCCCCTCTCTCTTCTCTTGGTAGTTACTGGTGCTGGCAGGAACATAGGTTAGTTTTCTCTATATAAGTGTGTAGAGGGATTTAATAGCTTGTGGTTATTCACACACATATATTCCGGATATAGGTTTCTATGTACTACTATAGGTGTAACGTGTATAGGCTGGGATGGCTTGAGGGTCCTTACTAGGTGTATGGGCTGTAATGGTTTGAGGTATAATACTCAACATATGATACACGTTATGTGAGCTGTGGTGGATCCCAGAAACTACCAGGTTACTTTGGTGTGTGGAAGTGGTGGTTTTTTTGCACGAGGTCCATATTGTGTTTCTTCGCCCACGTGTCTGTGGGAAATCCTTTTTGGAGAGAGATGCTCAGGACGTGCGACGTTGGGGAAAAGCGGCAAACCAGTGGGGAAGTAGTAGCGGGGTACCCTTGATATTCTTTATAATAAAATATATTCTTGTATGTGTTTCTTAGTGAGAGTAGCCATGGTGAGGTTGGGAACTTAGTATATCTATTTAGGTGATGAGTTAGTTTCACTTTTTGTTCACTGTGCTTTAGAATGATTTCTTTACTTTGCACAAGAGGCTTTAGGGAGGATCCTACTGAGTATACTATTATAATAACCCTATGTATATATAAACTATTTTTCTGGTCACTTGGTGCAGGTTGGAGATCATGCTGGTTTCTACAAGCTTGGGGTTGCAGGAGTTGTTCGGGCTTGTGGTTGCTGTTGTTTTTAATTTTTTGGGTACTTGTAGTCTTTCCCCTTTCAGTTGTAGTACTTATGCATGACATTTCAGATGTGTAATTGGGTTTTTGTTTATATTGCAGTCTGAGATGGAGTTGATTGGTGTCTATCTTATCTCTCACTTCTGCATGTGTACTCTTAGAGGGTAATGCCTCCCATTTTGTGTCTTACTATACCCTCAGTGCTAGTCGCCAACCTGGGGCCTACTAGAGGTAGGACTCGGGGGTCATTATATCCCTTCTCACATTACCGGCCGAGGAGGGGTACACTTTGTGGGGAGGGGGTCGCGAAAGAGTGTACCCCTCCTAGGTTGGAAATGTGATAAGGGAGATAATGACCCCCGAGTCCCACGTCCAGTTGGCCCCGGGTTGGCGACTAGCACCGAGGGTATAATAAACACACAAATGGGAGGCATTACCCTCTAAGAGAACACATGCAGAAGAGAGAGATAAGATAGACACCGACCAACTACAACTCAGAACTGAAATATAAAAGAAACCCATGTGCACATATGAAATTTCATGGAAAAGTACTACAACTGGAAGTGAAAAGCTGAAAGTACCCAAAAGAAAGTAAAAACAGCAGCAACCACAAGCCCGAATAGCTAGTGTAACCAAAAGCTTGTAGAAACCATCTTGATCTCTAACCTTCTCCAAGTGACATGAAATACTATTTATATATACATAGGGTGAGTATAAAAGTATACTAAAGAGGTTCCTCCCCGAAGCCTCTCGTGAAATGTGAAGAAAGCATGCTAAAGCACAGTGAACAACAAGTGAAACTGACTCATCACCTAAACAGGTATACTAAGTTCCCAACCTCACCATGGATACTCTCACCAAGTAACACATACAAGAATATATCATATAATGATGAATATCAAGGGTACCCTACTACTACTTCCCCACTAGTTTTCCGCTTTGCCCCAACGTCGCACATCCTGAGAATCTCTCTCCAAAAAGGCTTGCCTGTAGACACCTGGGAGAAACACCCCAATATGCACCTCGTGCAACAAAACCACCACGTCCACACACCAAAGTTACCTGGTAGTTTCCAGGAGCCACCACATCTCGCATAACGTGTATCAAACGTCGGGTATTATACCTCAAGCCATTACATCTCATACACCGAGTAAGGATCCTCAATCCATCACAGCCTATACACATTACAACTATAGTAGTCCATAGAAAACTATATCCAGAATGTATGTGTGTGAATAACCACAAGTCATTAAAACCCTCTACACATATATATGAGTAAAACTAACCAATGTTCCTACCAGAACAAGTAAATACCAAGAGAAGAGACCGGGGCCAAAGGGGGTAGTCATCCATCCATCCTCCCTTCAGAATGTTGGGGAAAACACCCCTAGGGCTTAGAATCTCTGAGGTGTCAGTTTCCCTTACTGACATGGTGGATTAGTGTATAGAAACACAAAAAGTACAGAATATACAATAACTCACAACCACACTATGGGCATAACCTAGTCTTAGACACTACTACTGCAAATGTCTCTCAGACTTCAGGATGCTACTTCTAAGACTAGGTATCCTATAATAACACAACCATTTAAAGATATTTTTTAGATTACTTCATTCCCTTTTTATCAATTCCACTTTACGTTAATTAATTATTTAAACGTTAATTAACCATGAACAGTTCCACATTAAATTTCATTAGCATCACACCCAAATTCAATTGTTCCTTCAAAATTACAACCTCATCATTATGTTCCAGTAACTCCATCCCCATGGGTTAACACCATTTATTCAATTATTCATTATAGAAATACTTTCCCACATTCCTAGGAATTCTAGAAAAAACATTATATGATACTAAACACAAGGGAGTTCAACACGGTGAGTAGATGTACTACCCATCGAGTCTTTTATGCTTATAGCAAGAGCATATACCCATCCTTCCTTGAGAAGCTAAGAATGGAAACCACGTGGAATACCCCACGTGTCTTCACCTCTTTTGAATTAAGGGTAAGTAAGATTCCTTGAGGTTGTAATTTTGATGGAACATAATGAAGAGGTTGTATTTTTTGAAGGAACAGATGAATTTGGGTGTGATGCTAATGAAATTTAATATGGAACTGTTCATGGTTAATTAACGTTTAAAGAATTAATTAATGTAAAGTGGAACTGATAAAAAGGGAATGAGGTAATCTAAAAACGGGCTTCTAACAGTGGACTTCTAACAGTGGAATTCTAATAGTAGACTTCTAACAGCAGACTTCTAAAAGCGGACTTCTAACAGCGGACTTCTAACAGCGGACTTCTAACAGCGGACTTCTAACAGCAGACTTCTAATAGAGAACTTCTAACAACCGACTTCTAATAGTGGACTTCTAATAGTGGACATCTAACATTGGACTTCTAACAGTGGACTTTGAACAGTGTTTCCATCTTCCTACAGTTTCTCCCCTTTAACGTTTCCTTTGACGTAAAATACATTTAAAGCCTTATTTTAAGGACTCTTAAGGCTAATTCAAAGACCATAAATCCTATATTAATTATTCCTATGGCTCGGGATGTTTTTACTTGGTCAAACCATGTAGGTTAATGTGATCCAATTTTAATGGGGAATTAAGCGTATCTTAAACCGTCACCCCATTAAATCTTCAAAAGGGACAAGATATCATCCTACCTTGTTCTTACTCTTTGTTCTCGACTATGAGACACTAGAACATTTCAATCCTTCCCATAAGAGTTGCACAATCAACCTTTACTCCTCAGATTGGTTCTGCTCTGTTCTGATGCAACCAAGCTGTATCGGTCAATCTTTGACATAAGTTGTCGTGAGAGGAGGATAGTGACCCATTGTGTGGATAAAGAATGAGAGGAACTATTTGATGTAGTGGATTCATTGCTTCTCTTTCTTTTATGTGCAACTGTATCTTTAAACTGTTTTAATCCCACTGGATGACAATGGAATTGAAATAATAAATATTTGAACCAGATAAATAAATTGATATCGATCATATGATATTTCCTCTTATTTTGATAAATTTTGTGATATATATGCTTCTTGATGGAAATCAGTAAATAACGTAAACCTGGATTAATTGATAATTGTTTGGATAAAGATAAAGAGGCATGTAAACGAATCTGGTTCTTGTAGTAATTTGATGTTAATTAAATTGGTGGAGTAAGCATGTTCATTTATTTGTGATAGATTACTGATTAGGTTTTCCAAATTTGGAACCTACAAATAACAAATCTGTTAATTCAATATGGATTAAAGAACTAATTGTTTGATAATTCGTTAAGGGGTTGTGAGTTACCCTCTTGATTGTTAAAGGTCCAAGAGACCAATCAATGTGGTGTTTCTTTTCCTGTTGCTTGTGCTATGATATGATCATGGATAGATATTGTGATTTGTGGGGGCATGGAGGATTTTGGTTGTGGGAGCAGATGACACCTAGAGTGGCGAGATGCATCGGTTTATGCATGTGGGTGTCAGGGAGGACACCAGGGATGATGGAATGGGATGGATGTGATTGTTGGATGCTTGGTAATTTTGATTGGTTATTTATCTGGTTTACTTTTCCCCACTGCTCAAGGCAGCTGGTCTTACTTACCCTTATTCTGAAAGAGGTGAAGACACGAGGGGTATGCCACGTGCTTTCCATGTTTAGCTTCTCAAAGAAGGATGGGTATATGCTCTTGCTATAAGAGGCAAAGACTCGACGGGTAGTACATTTACTCACTGTGTTGAGCCCCATTATGTTTAATAGCATATAATGTTTTTTTAGAATTCTTGGGAATGTGGGAAAGTATTTCTATAGTGAATAATTGAATAAATGGTGTTAACCCATAGTTATGGAGATACTGGAACATAATGATGAGGTTGTAATTTTGAAGGAACAATTGACTTTGGGTGTGATGCTAATGAAGCTTAATGTGGAAATGTTCATGGTTAATTAATTTTTAAAGAATTAATTAACTTAATGTGGAAATATTAAAAAGGGAATGAAGTAATCTAATAAAGATCTTTAAATGGTTGTGTGCTTATAGGATACCTAGTCTTAGAAGTAGCATCCTGGAGTCTGAGAGACGTTAGCTATAGTAGTGTCTAAGACTCGGTTATTCCCATAGTGTGTTTGTGAGTTATAGTATATTTTGTAATTTTGTGTTTCTCTACTCTACTCCACCCTATTAGTAAGGGAAACTGACACCCTGGGGATTCTAAGCCCTGGGGGGTGTTTTCCCCAACATTACGGTGGGAGGATTGATGGCTGACTACCAACTTTGGCCCCACTCTCTTCTCTTGGTAGTTACTTGTGCTGGTAGGCACATTGGTTATTTTTCCCCGTATATGTGTGTAGAGGGATGTAATGGCTTGTGGTTATACCACTCTGTCACAACCCCATCCCCACAAAGTGTACCCCTCCTGGCCCGACAATGTGAGAAGTGAGATAATGACCCCCGAGTCCTGCCTCCAGTAGGCCCTGGGTTGGCGACTATAACTGAGGGTATAGTAACACACAAAATGGGAGGCATTACCCTCTAAGAGAACACATGCAGAAGAGAGAGATAAGATAGACACCAATCAACTCCAACTCAAACTGTAATATAAACGAAAACCCAAATACACATATGAAATTTCATGCAGAAGTACTAAAACTGAAAGGGGAAACACTGCAAATACCAAAAAAAAAGTATAAACAACAACAACCATAAGACCGAACAGATCCTGTAACCCCAAGCTAGTAAAAACCAGCTTGATCTCCAACCTACACCAAGTGACCTGAAAAATAGTTTATATATACATAGGGTCAGTATAACAGTATACTTATTAGGATTATTCCTGAAGCCTCTCATGAAAAGTAAAGAAATCATGCTAAATAGGTGCATAGTAAGGTCATGTTCACCACGCATTAAGGGGGAGGCTTGGGAGGTAATCTAGAAACTAAATAAAGGTTCATCACCACCTACAAAGATATTACCAAATATGTGGTAATGGTTAGAAGTGTCTGAAAAGGGAAAAGTATTTGTGATGCGTTCTCCAATACAATTTGATTCATCTATTTTTATTCCCATTTAAAAACTTATCTATTCAATTAATTCATAATGGTTATAATTGAAAATTTCAATTAACCTAATCATATCCCTTAGGAGTGTTAAATAGGTGCATAGTAAGGTCATGTTCACCTTGTACTAAAATAATGGTGTACATATACTTGACCAACTCTTTTGGGGGTTATTACCCCTAAATACATTTGTTCCAAAAACAACATCCACTGGTATTTTCTTGTAATCATTTTAAAGAAAATATCAACACCTAATAAAATATTCCTAATTGATGAGATAAATAAGGTCGATTTTCCATTAAAACAATATTTCATTATCTTGAGAAATTAAATGGAGTAAAATGAAAGTAAAAAAATTAAATCCCTATAAATAACTATATTGTAATTAAATACATAATATTTTTGAGATATATATCATATAATATCATCATTGGAAAATTTAACCATAAACAATTATATTAAAAATGATATTGTAACATAAAACTCATAACTCAAGTTTGAGTGCTTTGTAAGAACTCTAAACTTCTATTTAATAAATTTAAATTTATTATAATTACATAATGGAAAACATATTAATACCTATAAATACATACATGGTTTACTTATTGTATCTTATCATATTCCCCTAAGCAATCTTCCATTAACATCATCATTCTAGTTGTTAACTTCTTCATTTTTCTTTTATGTTTTGGTTCGACGATTATGGTCCTTGAAATTTGATAATGGTTAATTAATATGAAAAATAATAATAATTATTTAAGTATAATATATATATTATAAATATTTATAACCATTCATATCAATTAGTGAAGAAAAATTAATAATATCACTATATGGAGATGGTAGTCTGTACGTACGCACGAGTTATGATTCCATTTTTTGATGGATGGAATAAAAGAATGGTAAATTTTAATTAATATTTACATAATAATTTTTATATAACATAAATATCATATATAAAAATTAAATATATCATAATTACCAACCATAAATTAAGGTGGTCAAAATTGAGTTTTATCGATACATGGAGTCGGTCGTCCACATATACACATGAGTGATACTTTCATCACCCTTTGGAATGAGAAGAGGTGGTAAATGGTTGTCAAATCATCAAAATAACATATTGGTATACTTATTATACTATATTAAACATGGTTTTATAGATACATTTATTTTATAAGAAGTATAATAAGAAACAAATGTTAATGAACATGGTCAATATCAATACTTCTTTTTTGAGAGACCTCTTTGGTTTACTCATTAATCCTTGAAGAAATTGTCTTCAAAAAATAAAAGAAAATATAATTTTAAGGTATGGATTATAGTAATTATTTGGATAATGAATTTGTGATATATAAATCTCCAAAAAATTTAATAATAGAGGATAATAGGTATCCTATTATAAGTGATGGTAGGGACACATAAGGAATTTCTTAAGAGATTTCATTGATTTATGGTCACTTTCATGGGAAAGTGGCTCCAAATGGAAAGATATTTTATGTTAATATAATATAAGTTTAAAATATATTTAAAAAAAATATTTAATATATTTGGGGAAAAATAATACCCTTATCGAATGGTTTAATCTCCCTGGTAAACACCTTTTTACCTTAACCCTGGTAACATAATTTTATTGTTTTTACTATTCAGTATGAAAAACAATTATGTTGACCGTATTGAATTATATTAATTATGATTATTATAAAAATTGAATCAATTTTTATAGATTCAGTATTTATAATTAGTATAATTTAATTTTAATAAAGCATAAAAACCGCAACAAAAACTCATTTATAGAAAGTGAATTTTAACGAAAAAATGTAATTTAATTCCATTCCTTTCCTTGTAAAAACCATAAAAATGAATGTGAAAATATTATATTAAATATATAATATATAAATTAAATTAAAAACATTAATATATATATATATATATTAAATTAATTTATTAAGATAAAAACTCATTACACAAAGAAAAAGCTTTTAAAACAACTATATTTTCAAACCCAAAAATTTACTTATACCAAGAAAATTATAAGGATTATTACAATGTAATTAATTATATTGTGTATAAATAAAGTATATTAAAGTTATTTTAAAATTTAATTCAAAACCTAATGGTAAATTTACTATAAATGAAATGATATTTTTTACAAAGATCGGTATTTTTCACTATTCACTAAAAAATAAATCTTTTTTGAATAATCCTAAAAAGTAACCCTATGATAATATTAACATTATGAATTAAAATTTTATATTCTCTTTCTAAAATAAAAATTTCTAAAAATTGTTGAAATTCATTATAAATTTCACATGAAAAAATGGGATAAAACCCATTTTTGAAGAAAACATATTTTTAAAGTGTAAAATGACTTTCTTGGAAATTGAATAATTATTTATTATAAATTAATAAATAAATTTTCACTATTAAAAAACACTTATAACTATTTTTCTTAATTTTATTATTATTATTTATACCTTCAAATTTAATGATTTGGTTATAATGGTGTATGGTTTATATAGACTCGAGGTTGTGTGTAAGGCAAGCTATCAAATACATCAAGTTTTACATCAAAGGAAATACTTATAAAATCATAGGATGTTACATCATGGACCTGCCTAAACATGTCAGTTTCAAGAACTAGGCATAAGATACATATATAAGATAATATACTTATTCAAACCAGGAATCACATACCCATTCAGACTGAGTTTAATTTCACCAAGAACTTATATAGGAAACCCCCATATAGGTTATTGAAAAAACATTAAACAATTGATTCACTTTTTATTGCATGAATCATTACCCTTCGTTGTTATGTTGAGTAGAATTACACAAAGTGATTTCAAAATAAAATATTATTTAGCCTATTGTTTACAATTTATAAAACTAAACCATTTTTTCATTCTATAACCAAAATAGCTATCAAAAGTAGCACACATATTTCACATGATCCATACATGTATAAAATAGTTCATGAGTACCACCACTTTCCTCTCATGTCAAAGAGTCTAACACTGAAATCAATAACATAAATACTCGTTTTTTCTAACTAAAATAACTCAACTATAACCACATAAAAATAAAAAACAATTCAAATAACCCTAGTAACTTTGACATAAGTCCATACTTGTGTGGGCCAAGCACACAACATGAAATTTATCTCATGTTCTAACACATTCCTTGACCTCTATTCCTTTATAACCCAAATTAAAAAGTAAGACTCACAAGATATCTTCTACCTCAAAAAGTTTCAATTCCACTTTGGATCGGCTCCCTGTACACAAGAGGCCTTCAACTACCAGAAATGGTCTATGGGTTTATATTGGGGATACTATACCCTCTAAATATAAATAATATCAATAAATACATTTCAAATTTAAATATCATCATAAGTATAATAGTACACATCTCATGACATAATACATATTGAAAAAAATCCATAATGTTAGACAATCCATACTAAAACAACCAAGATATCCTTGGGTTGATCACATATGTAAATAAAAAATGTATCTAAAATTATCATTATCCATGAATTGAGTGTCCAAAAAAAGCTTCTTCACTACCATGTCATCCATCTCATACACCATTTATACTCTCATCTTCACTATGTTCTAGATATATAACCTTTGCCCTTAATTTTATCACGAGACCTAAAGTCTCTATGCATCCCAAATTCCCCTTGCATGTTGTGAGTATGAACTTAGTAAGACACCACCCATGTTTTCCCTAACTACCATTCATATGTATTCCAGTGTATACAATCATAATAAACAGAAACCAAAAAAACATACAACCTACTGCACTCATGTTCTATCATCCCTGAGTGAGCCTTTACCTTCCTTAGCTGGGGTCGTAATAGAATGATATATACATAATCTACCATACATGAAGTAACCTCATCCTTCCAATCAATTCCATACTACATGGAATCACATAAAAAAATGGTTTCATATCCATTTTGAGTCACTTATGACACCCTAAAGGCACATACACAAGACATATCACAACACACGTGGCATTCAAATCCATTTTCTAAATTTCATCTCAAGATCCTAAACAAACTAAGGCATGAACACACCCACCCTTAACCATATCCACCTCATCCTAACCAACATATCTCACATATACAAATATCCTCATGGTTATATCCAATATTGTCAACACCGCCAATAGTGACAAATTCTGGTGGATTCCCTCCACTATATTGATGTTCAACACCAACACACTATATTGTTGAATCTATATAGGATACACACATTATGAGTATACCAGACCACATCATGGGAAATGTCATGTGTCCACAAAACTACAATGGACTCATCCTCCATAGTTATTGTCTTCAATGACTTATTATGGAAACGACCTTATGAACCTCCATTTCCACCCATGAAAATGGTTAGCATAATATACTCCACACTAGAGAAACTCATCACTCCATATGTAGTGATAAATATCACTCATAGTTACATGAGTTACCCCCAAACACTATTAAGTAACTACATAAATTTCCACTACCTATGAATTTCAACATCACACCACACAAAATCAAGCTTATTGTAACCTAAAACAAAAATAATGGGAAAGCATGCCATACTATATCATATCCACCATTTTCAATATACGAATACCCCAAGGTATCTTTTAAGAACAATGGAAACCCCAAATGGTTTCTATTCCCAATATCACATATAAAACTTTACCCATGATAATTTATTATACCTGATATAATACACATATAACACCAAAATTCACTTGGAACCATCTACCTAGAGTATGCCAGAATCCATCTATTGAAGAACTATTTACAATATAGATTTAATCATAAGAAATATGAAAAAATAGAAAAAACATATTTTAGGGAATAACTGGAAAAAAATTATAAAACAGTGAGTGAAACCATTAACAATCACTCAAGGATAGTTATCCTTGCATACGAATACCCCTGAAACAACATACATAATGAGAAAGAAAGAATCAATAATGAACATTAGAAATGGATGAAATAATAAGATAAATAAATAAACAAGGTATCATAGCAATATTAAGATAAAAATAACCCATTTTCCCCCTTATATAATTTAATTCCCCATTAAATTTTTTATTTTAATTATTTTACTAAAATTAGAGAAAAGTTCTGATTCCCCATTGAATAATTGGATGATGGCTAAGGAAGGGTGGGTTTGTGGTGGTTCGGTATAGTGTGAAGGTCTCTTCGAATGATCTGTTGGCTATGGATTCATATTTGTTTCTACCTCAAGATTGCATTGGGCATAGGGATCTATTTTCTCGATGTAATCCACAGTCTCAGGAACCTTTGAATCAGTCTTCGTCTTCGGCTCTGAACAATGCAAAAAAGAGCTTTGCGGATGTTGTTAAATTTGCAGGGACTCCCTCTTTCTATGATTTTGTCTCTCCCTCTCTTGGAAGGGTAATCAAGAAAGGTAGGATTGCGCACGTTGCATCTAATCAGAATGAGGTGGAAGAAAGAGTCAGCTTTTGTAAGTTCTATATTATTTCTCGGGTGATCTCACCCAAAGGCGAATGGATGTGGAGGTTTGACGAGCTTATCAAGAAGATTGGTTCTGCTTGGGGATTCGAGGAATGGAGGATGACAGCAATGGGTAGAGGCTTCTTCCACATTGTCTTTCTGAATGATGATTTCAAGAGAAGGGCATGGGGTGTTGGATCGGTTGCTCTCAAGCCAGGGATCCTTCGCATCCAAGAATGGGATCGTAATTTTGATCCATTCAATGTCACCAACACCCATGTGCAGGTATGGGTCAGAATTTACAAACTCAACTAGCATTATTGGCATCCACAGATTTTATGGGATATTGCTTCCTCTATGGGAAACTCGATAAGATTGGATCATCAAACTGACAATCCCAGATTTGGTCATTTTTCTCGAGTGTTGGTTAAAATTGATATGGAATGTATGCTTGTTGAAGAGGTGGTTCTTACAACTAGGGATGACAGCATGACTCTGGAAATATTTTATGAAAGGAAGCCGAAGTTTTGCATTCAGTGTAATCTCTTTGGTCATCTTTCTAAGGAATGCAGAAGGGAATCCCTTTGTGCTTTCTGCAAGTCCAAAGGTCATGATGAAATGTGATTTAGGAAAGCCATGGATTTGAGGCAGAGGAAGGCTTCTTCCTCCTCTGAACAGGAGTTTCTGCAGGATGATCTAGTACATCTTGCTGATATTGTGAATATTGAGCCGAGTGCTAAGGTCATTCTTTCTCATGATGATTACAATATAATAGGATCAACTATGGCATTTTTTGATGTTACTACATTCCTACAAGGAATGGTCTCTCCCTCTTCTTCTTTGAGTATGACTGATGTTGGTGAGATACATGATAAGGGGCATCAGGATGGAGGTGTCTCTGCTACTAATATCCAAGGCCCTTCGGTTAATGGACAGGGTGCTAGGTTTGGGGTTGTTTCACAGTTAATCCCCACCGAAAAGGACGGGTCTCCTATGCCTTTGGTGTTCACTTTTATGAGTGATGCTGTTGTGCTCTCTTTAGAGCAGGTGGAGCATACGGTTGTTGTGCCTATCATGCCTATTGTTGACGAGGTTGTGACACAGGTTCCCAATCACAGTCATGATGATGCTGGTTCTGTTGAAATCACAAATTCACTGCAGCATGATTTTGTTCCTTTGGCTCCTGCTGGTGACATAGCTGTCCAGGATCCAGGGAATACCCCAGAGCAAACTGGGTGTGGGCTAGCCATGAACTTGCTACCCTCCATTCGGTCTGTAGACAAGAGCATGGATAATACAGATGAATTGCAGGATGAGTCTTTCACTCAAGTTACTGGCTGTAAGGCTACCACAAGGAAGTTTGAGAATGAAGCAGTGGTGGAATTTTAATCCTCCAATAAATTCAGTCCTCTTTCTGGAGTTTTTTGGTCTGATGATGCTAGGGATGAACAATCTGTTGATGGGTCTGATGAAGTCCCGGTTGTTGATGTTGAAATTAACAAATCAGAACCTCTCCAAGAAGGAAACCACAAGAAAGGGAAGCGCAAGGCCACATGAGAGTCTGTTAGGGGTGGAGCCCAAACAAGGGCCATGACAGCCCTTCATAAATGAAGATCCTATTCTGGAATTGTCAAGGGCTTAGGAATGCTCCCACGGTCAAGGCCCTTAGACACATTATCATGACCAACAAGCCACTTATCATTGGTATTGCTGAGCCAAGAATGATTTTTTCCAATTGGAAAGCTTTCAAATGGGAATCCCTTGGTTACTATTTTTTTAATCATAATCTGAATGGGGACAATGTTGAGAGTCTTTGGTTCCTTAAACATGACTCGATCAAGTTGCTCTCTTGAATTCAAGGAAAGAAAATGGTTTCTGCTTCTATTGAGATGAGTGGGACCTTCTTTATGGTGTCCTATGTTTATGCTGCAAACAATTATTTGAAAAGGAGGGAATTATGGAGTGATATTGTTTCCATATCCTCTCAATTGCCTCTTAATTGGTTAATACTTGGTGATTTCAACATAGTCCTACGACCTGATGAGAAAACTGGACTCAATTTTAATTGAGTTGCTGCCAGAGATTTATCTCAATGTATTGATACCTGTAACCTCATTGAAGTGTCAATAGTTGGTGCAGATTTTACCTGGGGAAGGTACACTATTAATGGGAGGCAGGCCAGTAAATTGGATAGATGCCTCTTTCAAGTTAATGACAGAAGTTATTCTCTCAGTGTCTCTGGTCTTCTGCTTCCCGAAATTCACTCTGACTACAATCCTTTGGTGGTGGATATATCCAATGGTGGTCCTCGAACGGCCCCCATTCCTTTCAAATTCAATAATGCATGGCTTGTATCTAAAGGGTGCCGGGAGAATGTTATTGCTGCTTGGAGCTCTAGGACCTTGGGATCTGCTTCTCATATTCTGTCCTTAAAGCTGAAAATTACGAAGACAAAGTTGAGGGAATGGAGTAAGCTTTCCTTTTCTAAACTGGATGAAGACATCAAGGCATCTGAAAGTCACCTTGCTGGTTGCCCGAATTTAAATCAATTAAATTCAAGGCCTTCATGTGATGAAATATTGGCTTTGTCAAAGCTGGATGAATTGCTTAATACAAAGGAAAATCTGGCCAGATCGGTTTGTAATGTCAGGTGGCTAAGGGAAGGTGATAGGAACTCCAGTTTCTTCCATCGCCTTCACAAGGAAAGAAATCTAAGAAGGGGGGTTACTACCTTAAACATTAATGGGGTAACTCTTTCTTCGGAGGATGACATTGCAAATGCGGTTGTTAGTTATTTTGCGGACCTCTATTCGGAAACTGGGATTGACAGATCTAATATGATTCTGCAAAACATCAGTCCAAGTATTGATAATTAGGAAAATGACAAACTTGTGGAGGTACCTGGGGGGAAGGAGGTTTGGGAGGCCTTGTTCTCTCTGAACATTGATAGTGTTGCTGGGCCGGATGGTTTCACAAACAAGTTCTTTATGTCTAACTAGGAAATTGTTCATGATGAGGTTATCAATGCAGTCAGAGAATCCTTTATTACTACTTCAATGAGTTATGGTGCTAACTCTAATTTCATTTCTCTATTACCCAAGAAGGAAAATGCAATGGATATTAAAGACTTCAGACCAGTTTCTATTGGCAATACTATCCCTAAGATCATCAGCAAGATTCTTGCCATGAGAATGGGAAATGTGGTCAAGGAGCTCATCACCCCGAACCAATTTGGTTTTGTCCCAGGAAGGAGCATTCAAACGTGCATCTTTACTGCATCTGAATGCATTAATTCACTAAGAAGGAAGGCGAAACAAGGTAGTATTGTGGTGAAAATTGATATCTCTAAGGCCTTTGATACAATGAAATGGAGATTCCTTCTATCTATTCTTAGGATGCATGGTTTTTCTACAAGGCTGATTAATCTGATTCACTCCATTCTTAAAAGTTCCAGGCTCTCGATTCTGGTGAATGGCTCGCCAAGAGGTTTCTTTTAGTTCTCCAGGGGATTTCGACAAGGGGATCCTATCTCTAGCCTTCTGTTTGCGCTTTCTGAGGATTATCTGAGCTTATGCCTTAATAGCCTTGTGCAAGCTAGTCTGTACAATCCGATTAAAGTTGGTAGGGATATTTTTTTCCCCTAATCACCTGCTCTATGCTGATGATATCCTTTTATTTGGAAACACCGACACAAGGACGGTGTCTTCAATCAAGAACATCTTCAAGCACTATCAGGATGTGGCTGGGCAGGCCATTAGTTGTCAGAAATCTTTTGTGGTTTTTGGGAAGGTAATCCCCATCAGAAGGCAACAAAAAATCACAAGATCCCTTGGGGTTAAAAAGGGCTCTTTGCCCTTCAATTATCTTGGTGTTCCTCTTTTCTGGGGATGTGTGAAAAGGTGCCATCATGAGTCCACCTTTTCCCGTATTATCGCTCAGATGACAACTTGGAAAGGGAAAGCTATGTCTCAAGCTGGAAGAATTTGTCTTGTCAACTCAGTGATTACCTCAATGTTTGTTTATGTGTTTTCCATTTACAGGTGGCCAAAGAGCCTTATCAAGGAACTCCAGAGGCTTATCAGAAACTTTATATGGATCGGTTCTATTTATGAAAGGAAGCTGGTTGTTGTGGATTGGAAAGACTGCATTAAATTGGTTGAGATGGGGGGACTTCGCATTAAAGACTTGAGCCTTTTTAATGAAGCTTTACTCAGTAAATTCACCTGGAGCCTTATCACCTCCAAAGACAGTTCTATGGAATTCATTTCAGCCCGGATCACAACAAGGCTTTGGGATGGTTATTCCCATTACCTTGCCTCTTCTATATGGCCTGCGTTGAAATCTTCTTTCAATGGGATTATGTCTTGCTCAAAGTGGATTGTTTGCAGGGAGTCCACTTTAAATGCTTGGACAACTCCTTGGTTGTCCAGACCGATTAAGGAGGATGCTGTCATCCCACAATATTGGATGCAGCGATCGATTGGCTCACTACAGGATGAAAGTTCAGGCATATGTGAGTTCATTCCCTCTCATATTTTAACTGAAATTCACAGGTACAACTTCATGGATAAGGACACCCTTGTATGGACACCAAGTTCGGATGGTACTCTTACTGCTCTGGCAGCCTATCAGATGAGGTGCAATGGGAAGTGTCCAGCTCCTCAGTGGCTTGCTGCCTTCCGAACTTTCTTCATTTCCCCTACTGAGTTCTTGCTATTATGGAGGATATGGAAGAGAATACTCCTGGTGCAATGCCTCCTTCAACAGACTGGAATCTATCTCGCCCCGGCCTGCCCAATCTGTCTTCCTGATGTGGAATCCATTGACCACATTTTTCTGCATTTCACCCTCACTTGCAGGCTCTGGAAATACATCCAGGACATGGTGGGGTGCTGTTTGGAGAAGGACTCGCTGGACAGACGGTTCTCCTCAGCTGTTGTTGTATGCTGTAGCGAACAAATCAAGAACATCCTCCTGGTTGCTGTTGCAGCAACCATCGGTTTTATCTGGAGGGCCCGCAATGCCCAGGTCTTTGAGGGTAGAAGGCTTGTCTTTTGGTCCAGAGTTAGAGAGATTCACAGGGCAGTCTGCACGGCCTCCAGGGTACAGGTTGGTTGTATGAACAATGACTTCAATGATCTCGTTATTTTGAGGAATTTTGGAGTCGCAGGCAGGACAAAGAAACCATTGGTAATGAAATCAATAAGATGGATTCCTCCAATCCCTTCTTGGCTAAAGGTCAATGTTGATGGGGCGGCCTCTAGTGCACCTGGACCAGCTGGCTGTGGTGGCGTTTTCCATACATATCGGGGCTTTGTTAAAGGGTGTTTTTATCGATAAATTGGGCAAGGCTCTGCCATTGAGGCTGAGCTGTGGGGCATGATTAAAGCTATCAGATATGTAGTTTTCTTTGGTTGTCGTTTTTTGTGGATGGAGTCAGACTCAATGGTGGCAGTTTATATCCTTCAAAGACGGTAACAGAATGTACCATGGAGGATGTTACCCCACTGGATTGGGTGTCTACGACTCCTAGATGATGTTATTCTTGATATAACACATGCTTATAGAGAGTCTAATCAGGTTGTGGATGCGTTATCAAAGAACGCTATTGTGGAGTCAGGCTCGGAATGGTCTTTTCTGTCTATTGATTGTTGTGTTCCCTTTGTTGAGGCTGATGTGTGCGGCCAGTCTTTCACTAGGCTTTGTAAACCTCCCTTTTGATGTTCTGTCTTTGAATTTACTTTTTTAATAAAATTTGGTAGGAGTGAGTCTGACTCACTTCTAGGACTTTTGAGTTAGAGAAAAGTACATCATATTTGAATTTTTATGTTCAATTTTAGTCTTATGTATGGGCCTATATTTATTTATAATCCCTCAATTTTATTAATTCAAGGTCTCTTATGTATAATAAACAAATGTATCAAACAAAACACCCATAATTTACGAAATTATCAATGAGGATGACACTTACATACCAAGAACTGACTAATAATTATCACAGGAAGCACTCCCAAAACATTACCATATTTCCCAACCCATCCCTAGATGAGTCTTACATATAATGGATTTACCATTAAATATCATAGGGTTCCAGGCACTTATCATTTTAGATTTACCAAAAAAGGCGGCCCCTATGTATCCTCCAGATAACCCTTACATATCTCAGGGTCACTCGACACTTACCCAATCCCTCATAACATAGTGACCCATATATATGAAAAAGTTACTTTTAAATACCATATTTAAAAAATATATACTCTTATGTATATAGGGTGACTCTAGAGTTACCCTTATGTTTAAACATGTCTATTTTACCCAAATCATCAATGAGTTACATTTACACATGACAAATTTACTCATAAGCATAAAGATTTTAATTTTTCACATCTAGGAATTGATTTTACCTATGAGAATTTTACTATTATAAATTCCCATTAACAAAGATTTACTTTTATGTATACAGCCCCCCTCCCCCCAAATTTTCATTTTTATCTAATTTATAATACCTTTATACATGGTAGATAGATGATTTTCTCATTATCATAATGAATCTTATGAATCATAACATGACTCATACATACTAGAATTTAACAAATTTTAATATATTTATATAAACTTGAATAAAACACCAGAATTCATTAAAATATAAAAACGTCTCCAAATTATTCTAGATTCACATATCAAATAAAAAAACTTATAGTACACTCCCAAATGGTACCAACAGTATAATTTCATAAAATTTTAACCCCCAAGATCAATCCAACTCCAAATACTAATTCCTTGGCCGATAAAAATTTATCTACAGCTTTGAGAGGGCTTAAAATCAAAAGTTTGATGAAAAATATAACCATAATTACCATTCCCAAACATAGGGGGCCTTAAAATGTAAATAAATAGAATATATCTCTGAGTATAAGGTTTAGATACCAATACCTCAATACTCCCCCATTCTCCCCATCATCATCACATAAAAAATGTAATTAGAGTATTTCCCAATAACACTATAAAGTGTTGGAAGGAATACATTGTTAGGGTATTCATCCAAATATTTGAAACTTTCACCTTAAATAAAATGAACTCTAAAGAAATATCCCTGTATTCAAACTTTTTTTTATGAGGGGATACTTAATTTCAAAATTCAATGATCATGACTGTTACACTAGATTCATAGAAAATTTTATTATTGATTCATTTTCCGGACAAAAAATCAAGGGTATTAGACATTAAACATCATGTCCCCGATATATATCTTCAGCTACATCATGTTTTTTTATTTAATTTTCCAAATATATTAATCTTCTACAGTAACCAACATAATTGAACTTTTTTTATTAGTTATATTCAATTAAACTTACACTAATAAATATTTCACCAATATAATTTGACTTACAATATCCCAAATCTCCATCCCAATCAGTATAACAATGACCATAAATTTTTTTGTTTTTCCATAACATAGAATAAACTCAAATTCCCTTTGATATATCACATTATCTATTAAAGCACAATAATATGTGACTTCTTTGGGTTTATTTGGAATCATTTAAAATGTGTAGCCACAAATATGATGTTGCTTCAAGATGATTTCAAGTAATCTAATCTGTCAATAATCCTCTAACACTCTATTTAATATACACTCTTTTATTCTCAATAAATGGAAATCTTGGCTATAAGATCAATAAGATTTGAAATCTTTATCAATTATTTCATTAAAAACTTCTTAAATAACATAAGAGTAATTTATCTTATGTGATAAATATAGAACCTACAAAGTTTGAGACATTCATAACCAAGAAAAATTTCATCTAATTGACCATATACATCTCTAAGAGTTTTCTCATTTGGGTTGAAAAGTTGTCATAATCTTATCCTTTTTTTCCAGAAAAAAAATAATGTAACCAACATATACAATCACAATGAGAGAATTTTTTTTCTTCTCCCATGATATAGAGATTTAAATACACGCTGTATTTAGTTAATTCCATGCATCTTAAGATAATTTATATGTCAAAATACCATGCTTATGGGGATTTATTTGACCAATAAAATTCATAATTCAACATGAAAACTCAACAACCATCACCATCAAGGAAACCCCCTTTAAGTTGTTTAATTTATTTCTATTTATAAAATATTTCATTTAGAAATAAAAAAATCACTTATATTTGGAAAAAATTACAGTTACTTTGAGAATAAATCATAAGAAATTTTTTAAATTTCAATCCTTTTGAATGGAGAAAACATCTCATCAAAATCAATAGCCTCAGTTTAATTGTAAAAGTTACAAACAAGATAATATTTTTTACACACTACTTATCCTTTATCATTGAGTATATTCTGTAAAACATTATTCACCTCTATAAAATTATTATTTTTAATATTTCACAAAAATTCCCAAGTGTCATTTTCATTAATTTGATTTATCTTCTCTTATAGTGCAGTTGTATAGTCTTAATATTCATAGATTCTCCAACTCTTCTCAATTCATCATCTGAAACAAGATGATATAATTAGTATTTTTCAATATCCTATGAGTTTAAACTATTTTTCCACTATCTATAAGGATGTTCTAAGATTTAACATGATTTCTAAATCTGGATAATATAATTTCACCCTGCCTAGGTATTTCTTAATCCCTGAATATTTCATAATCAACATGATAGGTTTAAAAATATTCTTATATATCAAAAATACTCCAATATTATCCAAAAAAATTTACAAGATCTTAATAAATATTTTTGGTAATATTTAGTGATGTTTATGATGTATATTTTCAATATATTTATAGAAAATCTATCAATGATTATTTAAAATTATTATCTTTGCATTGGTTATCACTTTCACTGGGTGTATATTCAGGAAATATTTCTCTATCGGCTCTATCATTAATCTTTCCCAATTTTTTTCCTTTGATCTTAATATAATAAGGTATATTGAATAACATCAAAATTCCCAAGTACATATTCATTCTAGATAATAAATAATGTATTTTATTAACATAATTGGGTATAATTAGACATAGTTGGAAAATATAAACCATCATAATTGTGGCCTGTATTTAAAAGAATTTTTATTTTTCATTCCCTCTAAAAACATAGGACTTCCTATGTCCATTTAGTTTTGGTTTATTGACTAAAATAATCCATTATTTATGTTTATAGAGTTTTATATTCATACCTTATACCATGCTTCGCATGATATTCTTTATACTCTTAATTATTGTATTAATATAAATTTTTGGACTAAAATTAGTTGATATCATACCTTCTATGATTCTCAGTAATTCTTGTAATTTTTTTATTCTCTCAATAGATTGTTATTTATTTGACATAAAAAGAAAAAAAATATATATTATTAAAATCATTAAATAAATTTAAAATAAAAATACCTATTTTTTGATATTATTGTCAATGGTCTATACATGGATGAGTTCACAAACTCAAGGGATTTATTTAAATTGATTTACAACATATTATAGATATTGTTAACCATTTTTTTCTTGTAAAATGTATCATAAGTATTAACCCTTTCAAGATTTAGCTTCATTAGATTCCTTATATATTAATAGTTGATTAAATTATTCATTTTATTTTCCACAAATAACCAATTTCTCTATACTGTATTTTATTTGTATTCCTTCATTCTGATAAATAACGTATCATGATCATTATTTATTTAAAATATAATGCTTTTTGTATGTTTTCCCATCATAAATATTATGAAATCCTTCAAATTCCTTATGACATATCCATCCATGAAAACTATCACCTCATTAATATCATCCCAAAGCTAAGAAGCACTCATGAGAGTGTGTTTTATCTAGTCAACAATGACAACATCATCAAATTTCAAATTAACTGATCTATCATTTATAAAATTACAAACTCTCCCATATTAATTTATTATGTCTTTGAAGAGAGTTTTATAATAATTTATGTGCGATGAGAGACCACTGTAGAGTATCCATGTATTCTTACTTTTTTAATATATTTATAAAACCAAAAATCTATTCCTTACCTTTACTTGTTCCTCTTTAAGATAGATTTTGAATTGGATTTTTTGTTTTAGATGATCAGTAGAAACATAAGATAGTTTCTGGTGGTGTCTCTATGTTGATCACACCTTCTGCAAGTTTCATTAATAAAATCCTATGTATTATAAAACAATACCTTATATATTGAATGTTGTCTCATATTTCCTCAAAGAATATAGGTTTAAATATATATAATTTATAGAGTATTTTAAATTATAGAATTTATTAATTATTCTAACACATATATTATTTATATCAACATACTCCAAAATACCCACATCTTCTTTCAAAGTGAAATATATATTGGTAATATATGTATTCATCAAAATCTACTTAATGCTATTATTTTTCATTTTTTATCTACTATAGGTTTTTAAACTTATACTTCCTAATAAATTATTTATCCACATTTAATTTTCATCTAGGATTATCCTTGTTTTTATTCATATCCATCATAACATTTATTTTGGAATATTTTGAACCATAATTGATTTTATCAACAAGTTATTTTTCATTCATAGGTCATGAAATAAATTTTGTGTTCCCTTTTTTGAAGGTACCACCATTTGAATTGTATTATTGGGTATCAAAATATATTGTTCATGGTATCATGGGAAAATATATGAGTTACTTAAGATCATTATAAAATTTCACTAATACTTCTGATATTTCACTAACTTCATTGATTGAATTTTGAATTAAATTTTTAGTGTTACGCAAGGGATATTCATCATCAAGAAACTTTTCCTCAAATTAAAATATTTATTAATTATAATAAATGACTTTTTTGTGGGGTAATATTAATAATAATTCTCTTATCTTCAATTATATTATTGATATCTCCCATATTTATTATGAATTCTACTTGAATCATAGAAATGTCTTTGTATTTTGAGCAATACTGTGATTTTCTAGATGATAAGTTCACATATTTTAATAGTTTCTTTTATATATAAAGATTCCTATTCTACTTTAATCATACCAATGGATCCATCGTTAAATATTACTCCTTTGTCATTTCATCATTATTTCTTTATTCCTCTACTCTATTCTGCTATTCTTATTCACTTTTGGGAACTTTTGAATTATTTTATTCATATATGAAATATTTTTTCCACTAAACCATTGATCCATCTTTCCCTTTTTCACATTACTATGAAAAAGATGTGGAATCATGTTCTGAGAATAAAATTTTCATTTTTGATGTATTTAACTTTCTTTTACGCTTGAAAATATTTCTCCCACAGTGATTAATTTTAACATTGTTCCTTCTAATGAACTTGGTGATTGGTCATCTTCATGTTCATTCATAAGGAAGTTTTACTATAAAGTGTCTATTATTTTAATAATTGAAGCACTTAAATTGGTTGTTACCCTTATATTTACCTTTTATTAATTATTTTCATTTATATGTTAAAGTTAAAACTTAATTTAATTACTTGGAATCATCTTTAAAATATATTTCCTCCTCATGATACCCTAGGATCAAAATGTTTCAATCCTTTTGAGGATTTAAACATAGTCACCTTATATAATTTTTTTGTTAACCTTAAGGCTGAACCTATTCTTATATCATGACCAAATAAGACTTTATTTAGTTAATTTATGGTATAATAATCAATGTCTTTCTCATCTATGGAAGAAATATTCACATAAAGTTTTTCCTAGATAATTATCATAAATTTCTTCACCATAGTATAATCAAATAGAATTTCACTATACCTTAAAATCGAGATCTTAATTACTTTCACCTAAATAAATAATTCATCTACCATTTCATATTATCCTATTCAAATATCATGGAATTAAGATTGGTATGCTTGTAACAAAGCCTCATTTAACTTCATGACTCCTTCATGGATATCACAGAGTTTTCTCCATGTCACAATAATAGTTTTTAATCCCATGAAACAAGTCAATTTATTATCTAATAGGTATGAATATAATGTGTTGTGTGATCTACCATTAGATTCGATATAATTCCCATCGAGTAGTGTATGGATTATCCCAATAGATGGAGTATTTCCACCATTCTAGTTGATGTCAAGAATGTAAAATCCTTTCAATAGAAGATATTGAATCAACATTTATCATCATAAATGGAATCCTCTACATTGAATCAACCTTCCCATATCAGTTAGTGTAAAAAGGATCTTGGTGTAAAATATGATATGTTGATAGAAAATTAGAAAATGAAAACACATGTATAAGGGTGAAAAAAAGTTTCACTAAAACTTGTTAAAAAGTGGGAAATCTTTATTAAGGAATTCTTCTGATCCCACTACCCATGTTATTATTTTATTATCAATCAAAATAAGGAAATGATCAGAGAGATAGACCTGAAATCTTGAGTATATGAAATAATGAAAAGCATAAATATATCGATCGATCACCATATACTTTACCTCAAATGATGTAATATTTTAGATCATTTATGCACCATTTATCTTCTCTAAAAACCTTATCTAAACCCTCATCTCTCCTCTAGAATGAATGGTAGGATAAATAAATATTTCTTCAAAACACATATAGATTTGTTTATATAAAACACCCTTGTAATTATAGATAAGACACACATTAAATATTAACTTCATCCATCACAGAATGACTCCAATATCAAAAATATTAGGAAAGTGAATCCCAAATATCTCTAATTATCATTATGGTATGATTATTTTTATTGTGGTGTGAGAACTATATTTACTCATATTAACCTATAGGGGTAGAAAACATGTCATGCTAGGGATATAGTACTTTTAATGTGAGAACATAGACTTATTATTCCAATGAGATGTAGAAATTCCATGGCATACCGTATATGACGAGATTTTTACCTTTATAGTGTGATTAAAGGAAATGTGATATATAGACATTTGGATTCTAAATAGTAAAACACCAAAACCCATGATCATCTTATCAATGAATAAAAAATCTTTAAAAAAAAATTGGAAAATGAACCATGATGTAATGCCTTGAAGTATGATATTGTGTTCTTTTACCAGAATTCCTCTATGGAATAACCAACCTAACTGCATAATGAGATTCAAAATCAGAGTATCATTCTTAATCACCAATACTTATATCATGGTTAAACTATATCAATCAATTTGTGATATTATTAAACTCAATAAAACCTAATCCCTAAGAATGTTCTCTCAAATAGAATGATCCTCTAACTATTCCATGTTAATGTTTTCAATAATTACTTTATGAAAAAACTTTTAAAATGCATGAATGATTTTTCTTAATAAAATATTCATAACAGTCATCCAATGTGAATTTTTATATACACCACACCATAAAATTAAATTTCGTTTGTGACAGTACTCTAACTAAATATTTAAGATCAATGTAACTTTTACTATGTCTTGATTAAGACCGAATTAAAACTCCCCTTTATTAATTGACTTCATGATGGATTTCATAAAAATAAAAATCTCATAAACTAACTTATGTCTTTATAGAATCTTAAATATTCATAAGGAAATTCAACTACACACATCCTATATTAATATCATGAGATAAAAATATTTACCCAATGAATTAGAAGGATATATAATTCTAGTTCCACATAACACCGACTCAAAAATCCAAACATAAGTGTGCCACATTAAATAAATCATATTTCCATTAAAATAATGAAATTATTAACCTATGGAATTAATGTGGGTTATATAACATTTATATAAGGTGTTTGAGTTGGGGTAGTGAAATATTGGATTAGAAGATACAAAAAATCAGTCACCCATTATAAATATATCATACAATAATTTATATGATGATAAATGATTGATATGAAATATTTATTAATAGTGAATATTTTAGATAAATAAAATAAAATGGATGATAAATCATGAAAATATTTTTATTAACGTTCTAGAAATGTTATTATAAAACAATGACATATGTCACTTTCTAAATCACTTTTTAAATGTAAAAAAAATAAATTTTAAAGATTATTTTATAAATTAAAAATCTTAAAAAATGAAACCATGAAATGAAATAAAATTAAATTAAAAATGGATATAAAATTATTAAATTATATGGAAATTTAAATAATTACTTTGAAAAATATAAAGTTTAAAAGTAATCAAAATTTATAAAGGAGATACAAAAATTAATTTTTAATAGAATTGAAGATAAATATGAGTGGTGGAGATGAAATAACATATTTAAATTTTAAATTAAGAGAAAAATTTATTTATAATAAGAAATAAAATGGATATAAAATAAAATTAACCAAATTATGTTTAGAAGTTATCCATCTAAATGTCATATTTTAATGAGATAATAATCAATAAAAAAGGTTATTATGAAAAGGAAATTTAATCTTTCAATAAAATAAGATAAAAATATAATATAATATAATATAACTGTATAATATAAAATTTCTAGTATAATATAATTAATTAATAGATATCATGGCTCAATGAAAGTAGTTTGAGTCATTAAAATCCTTACATTTGACTCCTACTAGCTCGAACACATGGTGACTCCTTGTTTAATAATCATATGTTTATTTTTAATCTATAGGAGAACATTATTTGATTATTTTTACTTAATATCATTGATTTATAATTTTTTTTATTACTCCTTTTTTATTCATTAGTTGCCAATATTGGTCAATGAGTGTTAATTGTCCTATTTATTCCATGATTTTTTTGATATAGAGATTACAATCATTTATCATTTCTAATACCCTCTACAAGTATTATAAAAATGATATCTTTTTTGAATTTTTAGATTCTTATAACTATTTCATTGATGTTATGGTAATGGATTTAAAAATTGTTGAATGTTTTCCAATTTTATAGTTTTTGAGTCAATTAAAAGAATGGGTTTCTTTAAAAAAATATAATTATATATATATATATATATATATTATAATTATAGAATTTAAAACATAACATAAATTAATTTTTAAAATCTTATATTTCTTGAAATTAATTTTTTATATTCATATTATAATTAAATATTATATTTTTGTTCATATTTATGTTTAATCTAACCTAAACAAGAACATACTATAATTTAATGGATTACTATGAACATATTTAATTATAGTATCATTATAATTAGATAATAATTATATTATTTATATGATATAAATATGATAACTAATATTTAATATGTAAAAAGATGATATAATAAAAGGAAAACAAATATAGAATTTATTTACTTACTAAGTAGAAATAGGACCTTCATTGGAAATCTTCTTTGGTTTTGAGCGATTTTTTAACCCTTCATGATACCAGAGGATTATAAATGTCAAAGACAATTTTTTGGTATGGAATTTGGGATAATATTTGAAATTAATCCTAATGATAGTTTTTTTTTGGAATGAGTGTATGAGGGTTCCATTTATATATGAGTTTGATTGGTACATTTTCAAATACTATATCTTTAATTTATAATGAATGTAATATTTCAAGGAAAGTTACTAAAATGTTGATAATTAATAGACATGGTTCATTATGTACCATATAAATAAAATTTCGTTATATTATTTTGAGATATTTTATCACATTAATAATTATTTTAAATATTTATCTTAGTTTTCCCTTGAGTTTTGTAACACACATTTTACCTCAGTAACTTATTTTTTCCAGAAAATGAAATTTCATTTATCACTTAATTTCAACATGAAAATTTAAAATATGAAACCATATTTAATAATATATGTTTCAAAATTTTAAATAAATTTATTTTAAAATAAATATTCATAACTCATAAAAAATATTTAAAAATAATATAACATTTAAAATATTGAATGAATTTCTTCTCAATTGATACAAATTAGTGATCATCTAATTATTGTTAATTCATTTTTTTATATGAATAATAGATTTCACTAAAATCATTCATAAAATTTGGTATATTTAAAAAAATTAATATCATATATTAAGACATGTAATATTTCAATAATAAAATATATTTTTAAAATGTAACATTTATCACATTAATAATTATTTAATGATTACATCCTAACTTTTAATTAAAAAACCTCTAATGTTGTTTTTATAATCTATAAGTGTGAGATATGAAATGGAGGTAATCATGGGTGATGATTAAACTTTCATAGATCTCTTAGTGATTTCCTAGTGTTTTAGCATATATTTTAGTTGATTTCACTCTGATTATACTTTTATAAGATCTTCTTGGGATTAGTTAATGGAAAAATCCTTGTGATTCCACCTCCTTCACAAGCTGAAATAAATAAACCTCATATGGAAGTTCTATATAACTTGATTCCATATTTTATTATTTTTTAACATTGATTTTACATTATTATTACTCATATTTATACATACCATATCATTGGTTATATATTCCAAACAACCATATATGTTGAATGGTCATATAGCTAAAATATTACCAAATTCCATTCTAATATATGAACTTACATACTTAACTAAAAATCATTCATACTATTAATTTTTTAAAATTTATAGTATATTTATAATTTTTTATTCATTTTATAATTATACCTATTAGTAGGATAATTATTAGCTACCATGAGAATGAATACTTTAAATGTGGAGTCATTTTATTTACTTATGGATTTTCCTCTTATAATACTGATATGTATGTTTCATATATCTTACTTATATTTTATTGGTGTTTATTTCTTTTATATTGTGACATTATACCTTAAAAGAATAAGGCATGGTTCTTTTTATCTCAAGGTTTCCTATAAGACGTGTTATAAAACCCATGGGAATTATTAAAGGGAATCTCACACTAAAAACATAGGGTTTTACATGGATAAGTGGGTATTATGATATAATATAATGTATCATCTTGAAACATAATATATCATCATAGATCATATTGTGTCAACATAAAATAAATAATATCATCATAATATATGTGAAGAAAATAATATATAATGCACGGTAATTGGATATAATAAAAATGATGTCACAATACCTCCTATAAAAAGGTTACCAGCCAATTTTATTATTTCATAATGGGAAATTATGACAAGGTTACCCTCTAATTCCATTGCTCCATAATCATTCCCCATACACAAAATCAGTGGTGATAAAACATTACCTGATACATTAGGGGGATATCAAATATTGGTTCCACCATCTCATGTATATAATCTAAATAAAATTCGTGAAATATAAACATAATTACATAACTTTAAGGCCTAAGAGGGAGTATACAACCACTAACAGGGTGGGGGTCAATAAGTGGTTATCAAAAATTGTAACTCTAAATCTAATGGTTCCTATATCTAGTTAGTGTAAAAATATATTGATAGTGAAAATTTTAGGATGAGAGAAAAATAAAAAAATTCATGAATATAAGCATTTTTACAAGGTTGTTTCGTCGAGGAATGATGAGGATGGGATTGGCTCAATGGTTTGGTTGTGGTGGGTTCAATGCCTTGTTCAATCGCTCACATCAGATTTACCATTTATGTAGTCTTACCAAGAAACTCCCAATGGTTACCATATCAATAAATTTATACTGTTTCCAAATTCATGTGGTCAGATGGGGTTTCAGGCCCAACAATATTTTGGAACACACATTGGTCTTGAGGATGGGAGGTTGCAATCATCACACCCCATTGAAGGAAATTGTTACTGTAACATCCCAGATAAATAGGGAATAAGAAACTTTTCATATTTATTAATATTTGTGAATTAAATATTAATTTTATATTAAAGGCGATGCTATGTTCGATGGCATACCCGATACACAACAACTGGTTTCTTTGAAATCTTATGTTGCACACTAATAGTATAATAATATTATTTTAAATGGTAGTTAATTCCTAGTCGTTGTATTGGTAAGAATTAATAGAACTAAATAAAATATGATTACATATATTTCATAAATGTTTTTAAAATTATCCAATAAATGTTCAAGGCTTAAAATGTGAATGAATCTAATTTTAGGCATAATTTTCTTTAAAAGGTCGATTTACCGCCTTTTAATGGATAACCCTCTTTAAATATAGTCTTTGTCACTATTATATGTTCTATTTGACAAAATAAATTCCTTCTTTATAATTTGGACATCAAAATTTACATTGGATAAAATTTTGGTATTTTTCTGATAAAATTCATTTTTAATGAATAGTGAAAAATACTGTATTTTAATTTAAATATGCCTTTTTATCTAATTTATTTATATGGTTTGATTATCTTTTTAATTTGTTTTAAATTTTAATTAGAATATATTTTTACCATTTAATCTAATTTTTTTCATTGTAAATAATTTCATTTTGAAATTGGACATAAACAAGTGTCAATATTTTGATAGTTATTATTTCTTAAAAACACGCTATTTGTTTTGACAGTGGGAATTAATTTTAAATTAATTTTTTCCACTATTGTGTTTTGAATTTAGAAAAATGGATTCAATATTTGGAATATGGAGATACAAATTTTGGAAATAGGTAACTTTTATTTCTAGACATTATGAATATTATTTTAGTAAACATTTTATTTTCCATGGTTAAAGGGAAAATCTAGTAAATAAGGATAAAAAAATATTATTATAATAATATTAAATTACCGTCACATGTGTCCTAATCCTATTGGTTGATACATATCCGACCATGGGAATGTTTGGGTCTATTTTGGGACCCCATGAAGCCACTTATGATGGATAATGACACTTTAGATTAATTAATTTAAAGTAAAGACAAAAATGACATAAATAAAAATCTTTTAGTAAATTAATTTTGACATGGGATTATATAAGTTATATTTTCGAATATAAATATTCATTGGAAATATAAAAATATTTCCTACATCATGGTATTTGTTTTATAATTTTTGTACATCAAATAAATTTAAATATTTAGGACACAATAATGATGCAATGTTTACCTCATTAATAAATGATTTAAATAAATAATATTATAAATATTAAAAAAATATCAAAAACCTGCCCATTATTATTGGATGATTTTATTTCGACCATTAATCATCACATATTCATTTTTAATGAGTTTTGGATCTTTAGAAACCAAAGATAGGTCTATAATAAAATAAATGTTTCAAACTTTCTTAAAGAGCCCCTCACCCCCCCCCCTTATAAAAGGATGCCAATTCTAACCAATTCCTCACACATCTCAATCCTTTTGGCTAGTCCAACATCTGCCAAAATAAACTCTCAAGATCTCTCTCCTCTTCCAATAATCCTTAACTTAGGCAGAAGGCACTTCAAGAAGTTCTTCTGGTTCAAACCAAAGGATGTTACCCAAATTAAAGGTAACAGTTCCTCTTAATTTCTTTTATTTTATTTTAATTATCCAACCCCTAAACTCTTTTTATTATTTTATTTTATAAAAAAAGTATTCGCAATATACTAGTATGTTTTAATGAGACTTATTCGAACTAGACTTACACAAAACTACATCTAATGGGTGAAGAACATACTGTTTTTGTGGATGGAAAACTAACACCTCACGAAACGATGATTGTTCGATTATCTCCTATCGCCTCTCATGGTGTCCATTAAGATGGAAAATTATTTATATATGATATATATTATGTTTATTTATTCTTTATTCTTATGTATTTTACATTTATAACCTACCATTATGGTTTCCATAATGGGTAAACGCGATAATTTCATTTGAGGAAGTGCGGACTACCGCCCCCACAAAGTGATATGACTCTTTAATTCCATATGTGGGATGTATAAAGGATGGAGTTAATGATATTATATATGATTTAATACTGAAATTATAATATAACTATGTATAATTATGTTTTAATTCCATTACTAAATAGAAATGAAAGTAGCGTTCATGCATACGTACGGCTTACCGTCTCCATGAACGGTGCATTTCATTTATTATCTCCAAAATGTTATGTACTATTATAAATACATATATATACTGGATATATATTATTTATATGATATCTAAATCATGAATATCATTCTGGAGATAATGGACTATTTACCACATGGACAACTTGTAATTATAAGGTGTTCATTTATGACTCAATACCAAATATCGACCAAATGACCATTATTAACATAAATGATTTCATAATGTTTATAAAATGGTAATAAGTGATATAAAGAGAATAATAAACTTGAAAAAGGTTCTTTAGAAAGTTGAAATTATCTTTAGTTTAATTTTCAGGAAGAACAAGGAACAAACGAGTCAAGTCGGACACGAGGTAAGGAGATTTCTTATCTCACTTTTAATTCCATGAGATTTCCATTGTTCACCACTTATTTATTGCACATAGTGTATTGTGTACTGCCATTTGATATATATATTATCATTATTCTCTTTATATTCATGGTATTATGTGATTCATTTGGTGGCTATTAACTTTTGGTCATACGACTTGATTGATTACAACGTGGTAAGAGATTTTCATCTCACTTTTTATTCTTGTGAGATTCATGCAATATTTTCCACTATTTACTTCTTTGTGGTGTATGTACTGCCCATGATTTTATTTATTGTGAAATATACTTTCATTTATGGGTACATACATCTTCATTTTATGATCCTTCTTTCAGTTGTATGTTTCTTAAGTTACCAAATCGGTATGGGAACATTTTAACCCAATTTCCATTCCTTGGGTTAATCTTCTAATTCTTAATTATTTCATGATATGATTATGTGTGGAATCACTATTTATCTATTTATGTTGTAATTTCAACTCCACTTTGTGTGGATATACTTTTGATACACATAATCACTCCATTTATAAATCTTCAAGTCATCGATATGAACTTGATAAGAGTAATTTTAACTCAATTTCCATTCATTGAGTTAAACATCCAAGTCTTTGGTTTTGTATTGAAAAGAACATGTGTGAATTTCATATTATTAATTTACAATAAATATCCAATAATATTGAGTGTTTTTATATTTTTCACACATTATTATGTAATTTATTTATTCTAAATCTAAGTAAACTATTTTTATAATGGATTTTTCCTCAATTTACATTCTATTGAGACTTCATTATCATTATTCACCAATTCACTCTTATATGGTGTATACACTATCCTTTGACATATTATATCCTAAATCCCGTTATTCTCATGACATTATAAAGTTCTGATTAAATGATATTCCTCAATTATTTGTATTCAAGCATCTCTCTTTTTGTTAAATAAATCTTTAACTAAAATATCATTTTAAATGTTTTAAAGATTTATTCTTCAAAATATTTGTCATTAATGTCCATGTTTTCAAAATGGTTTTTAGAATTTATTTATATGGACATTAATGTTTTCAAATGATAATTAATTAAAAGCTTTAAAGTGGTATGGTACACTTTGATTAAAAAATCTCTTTACTAAATGTTTTAAATGGTTTTGAGAAATGGTTTGATAAAGCATTGTTTATTTTAATATATTGATTTGATATATTGGAATGTGAAAATGTTATCTTTCCTTTATAATTGTGTTGTGTGTTATGATCATGTTATGGTTATTGGTCATTGTTTACGTATACGGGTGGTTCCGTGATAAACCTAGGGTGGGTGAGCCCGAGATAGATCTCCAAAGCATTGGGTAACACGATGAAGGTAAACATGATGTTTCTCCTAAGAGATTTAGGGAATATAGTGTAATGGTTATTACAAGTGTAACTCCCTATATATATGTGATATCTACAATGTAATTTTGATTTGGATGCTATAATTTACCTTTATAATTTAATATTTATTTGTGTTATTCAAAAATCTTATGATTTCATGAGGTATGTTATAATTGAAAAGTATAGTTTAATAGATTTTTATTTGGCCTAATTTTTATTTTAATTATTTTATAACCCTGAATTAGCTTTTTATGCTCATACTAAGTTTTTTAAATGTTTTTTATAGGGCATAAGGAAGGTTAAGAGAAATAAATTATTCAAGAAGATTTATATCAGGAAAATAACTCTTGTTTTATTTAAGGAGTTTTATTATTGTGAAACATTGGATAAAGTAGAATTGTATTTTTTTGTAATTTTTGAGATGTAATGTAAAATTTATTTCCTAATTCTCTAAAACTCTAAACCTGAAAAGATCCTCAATGTAAATTATTCATTTAATTCAAGAATATGTAATTTTTAAGGTCGGGTCCATATATTTGGTATCAGGGATCGGTTTAGATAACTTTAGAGGTTAGAGTGTAATTTAAGAATAAGTGAAAAAACCATAATGGTTAACATAAGATAAAGAGTCATCATTATTTTAGAAGTGATAAATGGTTATTATATTTTGGGGTGTAAAATGAAAGGTATTAGATAACCTTTGAGGATAAATTTTGTTATTGTTATTTTTTGAGAATTTGTCTCTTTTTTTGGAATATAATAAAATTGTATAGTTTTTGATAACGGACAACACGTAGACTGTGTGACAACCCATCGCGTCAGACAAAGCTCCGAGAATCTAATCCACAACCAATGTGCGATTGGGATTTATCGCCTACCACTGGACTACGTGAAGTCCCTAGTTAGTATGACTAATTATTTTTAGTTAAATGATTTTATTGATCTATAATAAGTTTATTTGGGATTATATTTTTTATCAAATTGTCATTATTATAATAGGAAAATGATTTGGTGATTAAGTGATAAAGGTTATTTTGGAAGACATTCTCTCTTTTGGGAACACAATATGCTTAATGAAAATAGAATACCATGGGATTTAAATTGTGGAGTAATGGTTAAAATATTAGTTTGGAAGAATATATGTTTTTATTGTATACATATTTTTATTTGGGTTATTTATGGAAATTATTAACCTATCATAGAGAATATGTGATTAGGTTAGTTACACTTCAGTATGAGACTTTAAGAGTAGTCAATGTTTTTGGTGATAAATATTAAGATTTACAATGGATGACTATGTGATTTAAATCCTTATGAGATTTGGGGTACAATATTAGTTTGGATAAATTTAGAATAATTTTAGGGACAATTGTTTATTTGAATGGTCTTTGTTGATATTTGGGTTTTGTTTGAAATTTTTTGGAGAATAAGAGTAGTTTTTCTTCTTGTAAAAGATTTTCCTTTTTGGGTATTATCTAATCTCTCACTAACCATTTTGGTTTTATTTGATGTATAAAGACATGGGAAATATATAGTTCTTATTTTTTGGATTATTTGATTCTCTAGAATATGATTCTTGTTCTTTTGATGTGACCAAGTCTTTTTGAATGCTCATTGTTTAGAGAAATGATTTGTTTTTGGTAGAAAATTATTGAAGGATGAAACTCTATTTAAAGGTAAGTATATTTTATTATGTTCTTATTTAATGTAGTAAATGAATTCCTCAAAATTATGAAATGGAACGTAAAACAAAAATGTTGTTGGTTTACGTTTCTTACTGGGCAATCAAAGACTGTTTAACATATCATAAGTTTGTGATTTTTTGGTGGTTAACTTTCACCTAATCATGTTTTCTATCACCCTCCATAAAAACATTACCATTAGTTCTCTCTTTCATATCCATGTTTTCATATATGTAATCCTAGTATGGGTTATCTCGTGTGACCTTTGTACTTCTATTTCTTTATTTTAAATTGATAGTTTTTACTAACTCTTTTCTGAAGTTGGACTTTTAATGAAGTTTCCTAGCCCAGTTTTAAAATTGCTAGGATGAAATTCCCAAAAGGGGTAAGGATGTAACATCCATGATAAATAAGGAATAATACAATTTTCATATTTATTAATATTTTTGAATTAAAAATTAATTTTACATTAAAGGGGATTCTATTTTCAATGGCATAACTGATACGCAACAACGAGTTTCTTTGAAATCTTACGTTACACCCTAATAATATAATAATATTATTTTAAATGGTAGTTAATGTCTATATTTTTTATTGGCGGGAATGAAATATATAACTAAAATATTATTATATATGTTTATTAAAAGTTTTTACAATTATCCAATAAATGTTAGAGGATTAATATTTGAATGAATATAATTATAAGCATAATTTTCTTTAAAAGGTCGATTTACCACCTTTTAATGGAGAACCCTCTTTAAATATAGTTTTTGTCACTATTATATTTTTTATTCGAAAAAATAAAATCCTTCTTTAGAATCGGGACATCAAAATTTACTTTGGATAAAATCTTGGTATTTTTACGATAAAATTCATTTTTTAATGAATAGTGAAAAATACTGTCTTTTAATTCAAATATTCCTTTTTATCTAAATCATTTGTATAAATAGATTTTCTTTTTAATTGGTTTTAAAGTGTAATTAGAATACATTTTTACCATTTAATCTAATATTGGTCATTGGAAATAATTTCATTTTGAAATTGGACCTAAACAAGTGTCAATCATTTGATAGTTATTATTTCTTAAAAACACTCTATTTGTTTTGAAAATGGGAATTAATTTTAAATTAAATTTGTCCCCTTCTGTATTTTGAATTTAGAAAAATGGATTTCTTATTTGGAATCTGGAGGTCCAAAATGTTTAAATAGGTAACTTTTATTTCTAGACATTATGAATATTTACTTCAGTAAAAATTTTATTTACCATGGTTAAAGGGTAAATAAGGTAAATAATGGTGAAAAAGTATTATAATAATAATATAAAACTACCCTAAAATGTGTCCTAATCATTTTTGTTGATACATATCCGACCATGGTCATCTTTGGGTCGATTTTGTGACCCCATGGTGCCACTTATGAGTGATAATGACACTTTAGATTAATTAATTTAAAGTAAAGGCAAAATTGACATAAATATTCATTAGAAATCTAAAAATATGTACTAAATCATGGAATTTGTTTATAATTTTTGTACATCAAATAAATTAAATTATTTATGACACAATAATGATGCAATATTTACCTCAATAATAAATTATTTTAATAAATAAGATTATAAATATTAAAACAATATCCAAAACCTGTCCAATTATTATTGGATGGATTTATTCTGACCGTTAGTCATTATATATTCATTTTTAATGAGTTTTTTATCTTTATAAACCAAATATAGGTCTATAATAAAATAAATGTTTCAAAATTTCGTAAAGAGCCCACCCTCCCCATTATAAAATAACACCACTTATAACCAATTCCTCACACCTCTAAAGCATTTTAAATCATCCAAAATCTGAATAAATAATCTCTCAAGATCCCTATCCTCCTCCAAGAATCCTTACCTTAGGCATAAGTCACTTTAAGAATTCCTTTTGGTTCAAACCAAAATAAGTTACCCAAATTAAAGGTAACAGTTCCTCTTAACTTCTTTTCTTTTATTTTACTTCTACAACCCCTAAAATATTTTTATTCTTTTCTTTTATTATAACACCAGTATACTAAATATACTATTATGTTGTTATGATAAGGATTCAAACTACACTTACACACACCTCCATCTAATGGGTGAGGAACATACTGTTTCTGTGGATGTAAAACTAATGCCTTAGAAAACGATGATTGTTCGATTATCTCTTACTGCCTCTCATGGTGTCTATTAATATGAAACTGTATTTATAAATGATATATATTATGTTTATGTTTTCTTTATGATTCTTTATTTTACATTTAAATCCTACCTTTATGGTTTCCATAATTGGTAAACGTGATAATTTCATTTTAGAAAGTGCGGACAACCGCCCCCTCAAAGTGATATGACTCGTCAGTTCCATATGTGGGATGTATAAAGGATGGAGTTAATGATATTATATATTATATTATACTATAATTGTAATATACCTATGTATAATTATGTATTAATTCCATTAAAGTACGAAATATAAATGACAATAGCATTCATGTGTACGTACCGCTTACCATCTCCACGAACGGTGCATTTCATTTCTTATATCCAAAATGTTATGTACTGTTATAAATACATATATATACTGGATATATATGATTTATATGATATCTAAATCATTAATATAATTCAGGAGATAATAGAATATTGACCACATGGACAACTTGTAATTATAATGTGTTAATTTTTGACTCAAGTACCAAATATCGACCAAACGACCATTATTAACTTAAATGATTTCATAATGTTTATAACTTGGTAATAAGTGATATAAAAAGAATAATAAACTTGAAAAAGGTTCTTAAAAATTATAAATTAACTTTAGTTTATTATTCAGTAAGAAAAAGGAATAAACGAGTCAAGTCAGACACGAGGTAAGGAAATTTCTTATATCCCTTTTAATTCCGTGAGATTTCCATTGTTCACCACTTATTTATTGCACGTCGTGTATTGTGTACTACCAATTGTTATATATATTATCACGATTATCTTTATAATCATGTTATTCTATGATTAATTTGGTGGTAATTAACTTTCGGTCATACGAGTCGATTGATTACAATGTGGTAATGGATTTTCATCTCACTTTTTATTCCAGTGAGATTCATGCCATATTTGACACAATTTCCTTTTTTAGTGTATGTACTTCCCATGATTTTATTCATTGTGTATTATAATTCAATTTATTGCTATTTAAATCTTCATTTTATGATTCTTATTTCATGGGTTGTATGTTTTGTAAGTTACCAAATCGGTATTGAAACCTTTTAACCCAATTTCTATTCCTTGGGTTAATCTTCTAATTCTTAATTATGTCATGCTATGATTATGTGTGGAATCACTATTTTTTTATTTATGTTGTAATTTCCCCTCCCCTTTGTGTTTATATACTTTTGATACACATAATCACTCCATTGATAAATTCTCAAGTCATCGATATGAACTTAATAAGAGTAACTTTAACTCAATTTCCATTCATTGAGTTAAACATCAAAGTCATTGGTTTTGTATTAAAAATAACTTGTGTGAATTTGTTATAATTGATTTCAACTGAATATCCAATCATATTAAGTGTATTTATATTTGTCACACATTATTATTTAATTGGTTTATCCTTAATCTAAGGATACCATTTTATAAGGGATTTCATATCAATTTACATTCCATTGAGACTTCATTATCATTATACACCAATTCACTCTTATATGGTGTATATACTTTCTTTTGACATATTATATCATTAATCCCTTTATTATCATGATATTATAAAGTTCTTATTAAATGATATTCCTCAATTATTTGTATTCAAGTGTCTCTCTTTTTGTTAAAACACTCTTTAACTAAAATATTGTTTTAAATGTTTTAAAGATTTATTATTCTAAATATTTCTCATTAATGTCCATGTTTTCAAAATGGGTTTTAAGATTTATTTATATGGACATTAATGTTTTCAAATTATAATTCATTAAAAGCTTCAAAGTGGTATGTGTCACTTTGATTCAAAAATATATTTATTAAATGTTTTAAATGGTTTTAAAAATGGTTTGATAAAGTGGTGTTTATTTCAATATCTTGATTTGATATATTGGAATGTGTAAATGTTATCTTTACTTTATAATTGTGTTACATGTTTCTATTTTGTTATGGTTATTGGGAATTGTTTACATATACGGGTAGTTCCGTCATAAACCTAGGGCGGGTGAGCCCGAGATAGCTCTTTAATGCATTGGGTAACATGACAGAGGTAAACGTCATGTTTCTCCTAAGAGATTTAGGGAATATATTGGGATGGGTATTCCAAGTGTAACTCCCTATGTATTTGGGATATCTACAATGTAATTTTGATATGGATGACATAATTTACCATTATGATTTGTGATTTCTGTGTGTTATTCATAAATCTTATGATTTTATGAGGTATGTTATGATTGAAAAGTATGGTTTCATAGATTTTTATTTGGGCTAATGTTTCTTTTCATTATTTTAAAACCCTTACTGTGCTTTTTATGCTCATCCCATGTTTTTGAAATGTTTTTCATAAGGCATAAGGAAGGGTATGAGAAAATAAGTATTCATGAAGATTTATATCAAGAAAATAACTCTTTTTTTATTTAAGGAGTTTTATTTTTTTGAAACATTGGATAAAGTAGAAGTGTATTTTTTTGTAATTTTTGAGATTTAATGTAAAAGTTATTGCCTGATTCTCTAAAACTCTAAACCTAAAAAGATCCCCAATGTGAATTATTCATTTAATTCAAGAATATGTAATGTTTAAGGGCAGGTCCTTATAGTTACCTACTCTGGGACACTCTTATAGATTTAAGATATGTTTTTTCAAACCTATTAAAAATCCTGATATAGGTTTAGTAACCCTAACAGAATGATTATAGGTTAACCCCTTTTATGAGAAGAAGAAGGGGATCTGATTAGTGAATCAATTTTTATGTATATGAGGTTCTTCATCACTTTCCTATTAGTGGGAAGTTTTTTATGTGTTTAACCAGTATGAAAATGTGATTCACAATTTGATACTTTTAGGGAAGTGGTTGATATTTTTTGGAGGTTATTGAGTAATCTTGAGGCATCCTATGTACCCTGGTTATTGTAGGAATCAAAACCCATGTAGTATATTCATTCCTTTAAGACTATCCCCCAAGGTAAATATCCATATATGGAGGAAATTATATATCATGAAAATCATATGGATTAGACAAATAGGTTTCCAAGGATGGTGGAGATTCATGATGAAAATGATATGACCATTATAACTCTCTAATCTCACATGCGCCATGCTTGATGTAATAAATAAGGGATAAAAATTATTTTGTCTCATTGTATATGGATACAAGACTTATGTGCTAGGAAAACCCTTGGGAAGTTCAATATGGGGCTTTGGCCTTGAGAAGGCATCCTACATATCCTTTTTTATTATAGGAATTAGATTGCCCATAGTTAAATTAGTTCTTAGTCCGTCGATGGATAAGGAAAGATGATCATCCCTTTGGAATGTTTGGGTCACTATGGTTGAAATTATAGAGACATGGGGGGACTTTCAAAAATGTGGATAATCATCTATGTTAGATATCAGGCTTTAGGAAGGCATCCAACATATCTTAATTATGGTCTGAATCAGATTCTTCATAGTTTAATTTATTAGGGATTACATAGTGATGTTTCCCTTGCCTTTTTAGAGGCTTATTATAAAAATTATATGACTATTTAAACTCCCTAAGCCCACGTGATCTATGTTTGGTGTGAGAAAAAAGGGATAAATATGAGCATCATCATTTCATATGGATGAAGGACTTACATATTGGGAAAACCCCTAGGATAGTTGATATGGATATCAATACTTATAGATATATCCTATGTATTCTAGTTAATACTAGAATTAGAATCATTGTAGTCCAATTGGTTGGGGATTACAAACTAAGGATTGATAAGGTTATCAGGTCCTTGTATGTACAGTTGACCTAGCCTGATCGTCTTCCTAAGATTTGTTTATTATTATCTTGAAATTCCTTGATTGTATGTCTAACATGTTGAAGGACGTCTTCCAAAAATTTCTTAAGAAAATCATATGATTGAGTTGACTTATCTATGGGACTTCACATATACTGGATGGAATGTCATAGGGTTGTTTCACGATCAAGGTCGACTTGTTTGGAGGAAATCACAAGATCTAGCCATTTCATCCTGGAAGCCATCACATCACCCCAAATGACATGTCCAAAGTGTGTCACATGATACAAATGACCTACCCCTGTTTCATCACAAAAGATGGTTGTCCCTCATTTAGGGTATTGAGAAATTCATTTTGACATGTCTTGGAGGGTGATTTGTGATCCAAGTTGACATGTTTGGAGGTCACTATAAGACCTGATTGTCATTCCAAAAGGGCATCACGGGAGCCATTCTACATTCCCAGGTGCTATCGCAAGACTTACCTAACATGTAATGGTGTATTTATATTAGTCAAGAAACATATCTGAAGGATATCGTAAGGTTTGGAAGGTGAACTTGGAGCGATTAAAGAGACTAGAGTGTCATGCAAAGGGGAACTGAGTGACTTGATTTTGACATTTTCATGGGACTTTTCATGCTTCAAATAGTGTACCAAAGGAGCATCCCAAGATTTGGGAGACATGTCCTAGTATTTTCGCATGTCCTGAGTAGTTCATGAGAAGCACACGAGGATAGGTGGATATGTTCTTCACACAAGTCTCCCATATTTTAGTTTTTGTTATATCCTTTATATTCTGAATGCCTTAGATTTATTCATTATTGGGTTGATTTAAGTCCTGTGTGATCTAGAAAATGTGTAGGATGTTCTTTGCATGCCCTAGAAAAATTCCTTCATGTGATCTATGAGTTATTACATGAATTTATTATGTATTCTCCATGGTCACTCTGGTTATTCCCCATATCATACCTGCTTGGAAGACTTGAAGGTTATGGGGTTAGCTTCTTTGAGAAATCTGCTTCGGTGATTGGGTGCACCAATGCATCTGGATGAAAAAATGCCAACCCATGTGTGTCTGGAGATGCATTTTTAATAATATGGTGGGAGATTAAAATTTCATTCTACCTTATTAATTATCTTCTTTTCAGGGAGCGTATTGAGTGAATCTAAGAGGGGGTTGAAAGAGGGCCTCAACATCACTTTTCTTTTTGAGGTCTTCCACAAATATCTCTGGGGGTGTTGCATTTATTTCAATGACCATGATACCATCCTATAAATTACTCTTTAATTGTATTTTTTTCAACAAATTTGCATTTGTTGAATCATTATGATATACTGAGGGACTTTAATTTTTTCATATTGACAAGCCCAACGGCCTCCATGAGATCAATGTTCCTATTGAAAGGCCTTCACATGCTCTCATGGGGCTTGTTTGGGACTTTTTGTGAGACAAGGATGGCTTTCTAAGGGGAATTCATGAAATTATGTTGGATTTTCAAGGGGTATCATGGGACAATACTATGGATAGACTTAGTGCATCACATGATTTTTATAACCATTATTGGTTCATGTAATCTCTTCTTTTATTTACTTCATTTATGTTACAAAGGTTTGAGATTTCATGAGGTTGTTTGGGTGTTGTTGAGGATAATCACTTTACCTCTTAGTGATGTGTCGCGTGATAACAAAATGTCCTATAGAGATACACAATAATTTCATGGAAACGTCCTTATATTTGTCCTTATGGATCCAAAGTGGAAGCATGACGTCGCCATGACATACCAAAGGCCCTTCACCTAATGAGGATGTCTTGCTAACAGGAATTCATGAGATGAGGGAGACTTGTCATTTGGGTCTTGCAAAATCTCATGGATTTCCAGGGGTGAATCACATGATGTTTATGACTTCAATAGGCTCCCCCCTCCCCTTTTATTTCCTTTTTTTTACAAAGTCTTGGGTATCATTCAATTTTTCTTGATTTTTTTTAGGAAAATAATTATCCCTATTGATGATGTTTTTCCTAAGTTTTTATGATAGCAAGAGACTCCCTCCTTTTGAATATTTTTCTCCTATCATCAAAGGACTTTTCAATGGGTTATTGGGTGTCCACCAATTGATAAGTTGCATGACCGGAGGAGTTTATCTAGTTCTCAACATACGATTAGAGATTTTATGGGGTGCCTATGAATGATAAAAAGGACTTGTAAAAGGAACATTGTAGGGCCTTCTGTAGTCTATACGATGTGCGTGGATCCATCATGTGACCTTCGGATGGTCACACGATGGTGTGTCTCTTAGAGGCTTATGAGATCTATGATTCTTTATCTGCCTTATTATTACTTTACTTTTTATAGAAAATAATATCCATATTCAGGTATTTATTTCTTTGTTATTTTTTCAATTCTCATTTGGTTGGAATCAAAAAATCCCCCCCCCATGAGTGACGTCCACGGGGATAAGGGCTCAGTTCTGAGGATTGTAAATTCCTGCAATAGGCTTTGGGCCTATTCCAATCCATGACATTGGCAATGCTCAGTCTTCCAAGAGACCTTTGGTATTCTTTGGAATACGCTATATATAAGGGAGAGTAGAAAGGCCTCATTAACTAGCTAATAAATTCTTCATACCTCTCACCTTTCTTCCATCATTTAACCTTGTCATAACACCCTCCCACAAGATCTTCTTATGAGACCTCTTCGCAAGCCTGTTTCGCGAGAACTACTCCATAAGATTGCATTTTCCAAGGAAACTACTTTAAAAAACTAGGAAATAAACATAAAAAATTGTTTGAACTTTGTCCATGGGGATGCTCGATCATCTGGAATTTTTTTGTAGGATAACTCAACTTGATAGCTTGATCCTTATACTATCATGTGTCTCGAATGACCTTATATAGTTTAGTCTATCACAATACTTTGAGAGGGTATTTGGTCGTATTATTCCCTGTGGGTTTATGCCATCAATGATATCTTTAGCAGTTAGAAGATTCATGAGTACTTTATGTGATTCATGAATGACTTTATTTGTTGATATTATGATCATGAGGATGTTGGTTTTTATACCTTTTCTTTCTCAATATTTTATTTTATCTTTCTGAAATACACAAATTACATTTTTTCATATGGATCCCGGTTCTCATCAATGTTCTTCTGCAGTGGATAATAAAAGGGACATGATTACTAGAAACTATAATGTTGACCTGTAGCATCACATGATTTCTGATAATGAGTTTCTAAAATGGATCCTTCCATTTGATCTTCACAATTTCCCTTTATCCCTCTAGGTATCTCTATATGGGTTCAAAATTATAGATGATGTTTTCAATACACCTTCATACATAAATCTATAATATTTTTTGGTTTCAAATTCTCGTTACTATACTCAGATGAAAATTTCCGAGGATGACCATCTAGTCATAACTCAATACCAAAAATTGTCTTATATGTTAGAGAAATCTCCCTTGGGTCCGGATGAATAAAATTTCTCTCATCAGATTATTTTTTAGAGTTAATCAAGTATATTTATTTCCTATTTGAATAACCTGGGTGGTAGATAGAGTTCACAATGAGATCTCTATCCTGGTGGCAATTTTTTTGATGAATGGTTGTGGCTATTCTAGATTAGGAAAAGATTCCTAGAGTTTTTTTCCGAGTTGTATAGGGTCCATATTTTTGAGTTAGTGTGGATTTCATAATTTATTATCTACATCCAACCTAATATTCTTTGATAATTGGTCAGTAATTGGTGTCTAGGAACCAACACATTCTATTTGTCCCATGGTGAAGTGGTAATTATCTTTTAGTCCATCTACCATCTAGGTGGGACCCCATATTAGAGAGATGTACGATGACTTTCTCCCATCCATGGATGTTTGGGATGACCTCTTGAAGAATCTAGTATTTTTTAGGTACATTATCACAATTTTGATGGATAATCCAAGAAAGGATCTGAATATGCACTCTCTTATCTCTTTCAATGATTGGATCAACATTTTCCTATATCATAGTAGAGTTTTAAAAACTACTATACACCCACATCGGTGCCCTTCCCAGCATGTTCATTATAGTTTTAGTTCATATTGGTTTATTCTAGAAGTTGGGGATAATACTTCATGGGGATATCGAGTGAAGTTATAGATCTATATAAGCCTTATACTTGTGGGATTTTTGTCCATTTTTTTAACAGATGGCTCTTCCTAGTCGGGGGAACATGTTCAGACAGTCTGTGTCAGTACACTGGTGATGGAATCACTTTTAGTGGATGGAAAACACCTTCATATAGTAGTGTCCACCATTTAAATCCTTTACTAACTCTTGGTCCATATTCAATACAGAAGTACCCCCTAAAGGATCAGTGGTAATTTCCAGTTTTTATTTGGTTGGATAGGGGATCACTTCTAATTATATGAATACTCTAATTCCACCTGGATCCCCGAAGCCCCATCTCATTATATATTGTTGAACATATCTAGTATTGTGTATATTTCATTAATCTCTAATGAGGCTACATATGCATTTTTTTATCTGATAGCTTTTACATAACCCCTTATCATGCATCGACTAGGCTGATCGTTGAAAATTGAAGTAGATCCCTTGATGAATGGTCTTATATGATCTCCCTTCAATATGTGGTTATTTTATCTAGGATGGATGATATAATAATATACAATCCATATACACCTTATCAGTTTAATCATCAATTTGGCTACACCAAAAGGGTCTCACCTCTTCCTTTGGCTAGTGTGGGAGGAGAGAGAAACCATGTGATCATCTTCTGGTTTTAGATTACATTGGCATGTGAAGACACTAGTGATGAGATCATTATTCCACCCACTACTTCTCCCACATTTCTTACTCAGTATTATGCCCAAGATTAGATAGCATCCAATCCCAGTGGTGTTCTAATTCAATTGGTTTGTCTTGTGGACAAGACCTTTTCATTATCGACTCCTATTTCTGTAGCAATAATGGTGTTGATTCAGGACTTGGGTGATATTTTGAGGAAGTGTTATCATCCTAAAAATGACTATCCTGATAGCTGGATAGAATCTGTTAAGGAAATCTACCCTCCATCATAATAAATGGGTGATTCCTCTTTTGAGGTGGTGAAATGTGAAGCCTCTTCTCATTTTTCTTTTCCATCTCATCCATCTATACCTTCTTATGGATTTATCATCTCATCAGTCACAAAATATCAGACACAATGTAGGATTATCTAGTAGCATATTTATTCCTTGATTATTGAGGCTCCTTTAGAAAAAATTCATAACCAAGGGAAACTTATTCCCCATCTATTTCATGACATGTAGGTAGGTGTATTTTATGAAAACCCGTAGTATGAAATGATGAAGAAAATTTTCTTGAATCATCAAGATTTTTCCCCCAATGAGATGGTATTTCAAAATTTTTCAAACAAGTCACTTATTATTGAGATGATAAAGGAGATGTCATAGGCATTAGAGCATGATCACCAGTTGATATCTAGAATACATGCCTGGATGGATTCTTGGCCCATGAAAATATGGAGATATAAGGAAATCATAGATTGCCTAAGGAATGATCATTCAACATCATCATCCTCATTGGAAACTAATAAAAAATATTTTAGTAGTGGACTACTTTGGTCTATACTCTTCATCCTGGGGCAGAAGTCGAAGAGGTGGGGTGAGTGTCACTTCAGTTATTAATTGACACTTCTCACCAGACTCTTGTTGACCTAGTGAGTGCATCTGATTGAATTTTATTGATGTTTTACCAGTATAATTCTTTATATATTTGATGAAATTCTCGGAGAGACTTTGAAATGTGGAGATTCCTCCAATTACATGCTACTAATGAATTTATTTTCAAAACTTCTGTGTTGTTTTCAATTTTTCATCCATTCATGATTTTTATTAAATTTCGTTGATCCAATCTTATTTGAATCTCCAATGATACTCATCTATTCCATAATATCAAGTAAACCTAATAGATTCTTATTAGTAAATTATCATTAATTCCCACTAACATGAGACACTTTGTTGATATATTTATTTCAGTTATCTTTAGATCACCTGATTCATAGAATAATAAATCATTAGAACATATGTACTAGTGGAAGAGTGACCTATCTTTTTATAAATCTAATAGGATTGGTTATACTATCATGATTTCTATCAATTCCATATAGTGGTACTTGAATTAGTTTAATTCTTACAGACTAAATTTTTATTGTGTTGTAGTTTAAGGTCTTTTAGCTTAGACCTTATATCACTTTATTTTAGGGTCTTTTAGCTTGGGCCTTCTATTAGTGTAGTTTTGGGTCTTTTAGCTTAGAACTTATATCATATTAGTTCATGGCCATTTATATTATACCTTATATAAATTTAGATTTGGGGTTTTTAGCTCATACATTATATAGATTTAGTTTATAGACTAGTATTTTGGACCTTTTATTTCTTTACTTTATGGTATTTTATCTCAGACCATCTATTTATATACTTTAGGGTCTTTTTGCTCTGACCATAAACTACTTTATTTTCGGGTATTTTAGCTCAGACCTTCTATCGCTTTAATTTAGGTTCTTTTATCTCAGACCTTCTATCACTTTAGTGTAGGGTATTTTAGCTTGGAACTTCTATCTCTTTAGTTTATAGTATTTTAGATTATAACTTCTATTGATTTACTTTAGGGAATTTTAGCTTGGAAAACCTAAAATTTTATTTTAGGCTATTTTATATCAGACCTTATATCAGTTTAGTTTAGGGTATTTTTCTTCATACCTTATATAGACTTGGTTTAGGTTATTTTAGCTCATACATCTTGTCTCAATTGTTTAGGATCTTTTTTCTCGAACATTATCTCTCTTTAGTTTAGTGTCTTTTAACTCAGTCCTTCTATCACTTTAGTTTAGGGACTTTTAGAAAAGTCTTGATTTATGATCATGGAATATGGTACAAACATGCCAAGAATGACCCAAAACACTCTAGGGTGTTGTGTTCTACAATGGTTTTGTCATGGATCATGATTATTAGATATCTTTTCCTTTAAAGAGGTGATTCCTCTACTTGTAAGGTCAAGACCCTTATTCAATGGTAGAATTTACAAATAGATGTGTCACCACTCTCTTCCAAGGTCATAGAAGGTTTGTGGGTGTAATATCATATGAGGGAAAATACTAGGGATGCTAGGTTCTACTTGATAGTTGGAATATGGGACATATAATTCATATCCCAAAAGTTTGAGTATATGAAGATGATATGGGTAAGACCTGTTGTGGATGACCCATAACACCATGAGGTTCTAGGTTCCCCCATGGTGTTTCTAGGGCTCACAAGGATTGAGTCCCCTTTTTGTAAGTAGTATATTCCTTCAATTGGTATATCAAGGCGCTTATACATTGGTATCATAGACAAGAAAATATAATATCCACTCCATTAAAAGGGTCATGATAGATTTTTTTTAAGACTCAAACATTCATATGAAGAGGTTGGGTATGGGACGAAATCTATCAAGGAAGGGTTCTGTAAGCCTAGGGAAGTTTGGATCTAATATTATGTAGCCAAATCACTATAACCTGTGGTTTTGAATCCTGAGGTGTGGTACATAAAAGCTTCTTTAATGGAGTGTTGCATTCTTTCTTTGATAAATGGTACAAAACATGGCAATGTAACATCAAGGATATAGGAACCACTCAGATAGTTTGGTATGAAGATTATAGATTATGATCCAAAGTGCTTAGGTTATGAGGATGTTATAGGATAATCATATCAAGAATGAACCAAAACACATTGAGGAGATGGGTTTTTCCACTATGATGTCAGGGCTCACAAGGATTGGAAATACCTTTTTATATAGGGACTCGTTTTATTGATGACGATAGGAACATATTTAGGATCCATAGGCATACATGCATTATCAAGAAAAGGGTACCTTGAATCTAGGTATCCTTTCCAATGGATGAAGAAGGTTTGAGGTGATATAAAGCACACAAATCATAAATTATTATTTGTAAAGAGTGTAATATTCACGAATGGTTTAAGCACCCTAAAATTTGTGTCATCATCTAGTGAAAATATTATCATGGCGAGGAGATGTGAAAAATCATTACATTGAATTTTTCTTGAACCAAGGGGTCTATAGAGAATTGATTGGATTTTACTAGGTCTATAATGTAGGCCCTATTATATTTGTTCCTTATTTCTTTACACACTAATTTTTACCAAAAATCTAAATATGGTGAGTTTAGTGAGTAAAGACTTGAATTTTCTCAGGCCTGGAATTGTTGGTTTTTAACCTGAAAGGTTTTATGACACTTTTTCTAACAGTTTAAGGTCTCATTAATTAGACCATTATAGGATGGATTTTAAGGTCATTTAACTTTGACAAATAGTTGATGATGTTAATGGTCATGATGCACATGGACCTAATATGAGAAATGATACACAAGAGCGTAATTAGGATACCCAAGGTCAATAGTACACTAACATACTTCTATATGGGAGATGGAAATATTGTAAATCATGGGTTGATGTTATCAAGTCATGAGTAATGATATGGTACAATCAAATAGAGATTCGTTCAGGTCACATTGAGGTTTTTATTTCTTCCACAGTGATGTCCGTGCTAACAGGGATTGTAAATACCTTTTTTAAGAGATACGCATTTGGTAGACAACTATAGGCACACATGCAGGTTCCATAAGCATAAACACCTAGTCAAAAAAAGGGTCCCTTGAAGTCGGTTATCCTTTCTAAGGTCCATGGAAGTATTTGTGTAACCAAAGTCACTTGATACATGATTTATGATTTATGTATTGAGTTTCTTTAAAAGAAGATGGAAGCACCCTATACTCTGGCTGAACAGGGTAAGTCTCTTGTGGTCCTTTGATTGGGGATGAAAAAAATAATTTATGGTCAGAACAGTTCATTTTCATGTAGTGGGGATGTATTTTCCAATGTGATGCTTAAATTCATGTTGTGATGATATTTTCAGTTTATATTTTTGTCATGTGGTAATGATGTTTTCCTTGAAATTTAACATCATGTGGTAAAGACATGGGAACTAAGAAGAAATTTTTTTCATGATATATTTTGTGCATGTGCAAGACGTGAATAGATATAGCTTTCACATAGGAAAAACGAGTTTGTATGAATCATCCACTATATATTTGGGGTGCACTTCTTTTTTTTGGTTCTTGTAGCTGGACCCAAGATTGGAGATCCATGCATCACTACATATTCTGTGATGGAGGGAATCAAGCCACATGTAGTTCTTGAGGGGAAGTGCAGTTTAACATCATATGGTAAGGATATGGGCTCCCCGACATGAAATGGTAATATTGTGGCTGGTCCCATGAATAGAATTTTGTGGGTCAAAACATATCCCATAGTGATAATAATCAAGACGCACATAGTTATTAAGAAATCTATCTATGCAGTTCTAGCCCATACATAGAGAGGAAAAAATTTTATAATTATTTATTGTGACTAGGCCCAGAGTTGGAGATCTGGTCATCACTACATATCCAATGAGGATAGGAATCAAGTCACACATAGTTCTTGAATGGGAAACCCTCTGCACATGTATAAACTATATGAATATGTAGGAAATGTTTCTGTTGATTATTATAGCTAGGCCCAGGATTAGAGATATGTGTGTCACTATGTATCCTGTGATGATAGGAATCAAGCCACACATAGTTCTTGAGGAATCGTGATGTCTTATGTCAGGCAAAAATAATGTAAACTTCCTGATTTGAAAAAGGATATTACAGATAGACTCAAAAATGTAAATAATGGCATTACTATGTATCCCACATTAATAGGAATCATAAAACATATAATTCTAAAATAGAGGTGTGGTGGGAGAATAACACCATAAATAATGTTCTTCATGGGTGAGGTCCCTAGGAATGTATAGTTTTATGTCGTGAAAGGTACATCAACCATTTAGTTTAACATCAAGTGGAAATGACTCATTATAAGTATTTTAAGGCCTTTATTTAGGACTAGGGTGAACCCATTATAGGTTGTTATGCCTTATTTGTTAGGGGATGATCTTATAGACATTCCTAGGCTCACGTGAGCTATTCTTGGTGTGAGAAATTGATAATGGTAAGGGTCCCCATTGGAATTAAGAGGCAATTAAGGTTATGATAGGTTTATTTTGTATCATGTGGTGGATGAAAAAATATATAATATTGAGGTATCCCTATTTATCTAATTTAAATGAGAATCAATCCATAGGTAGTTCTAAAAAACTTATTCAGATTAATTTCATATGGAAAGTACATGGATGGACCGATGTGAATGAAGATGGATGTCATGGATCCAGGAAATTTTAATTAATTCAACAAAGAAATTTTTCATGAAGTTTAAAATCATGTGGTAAGTATGAGGGGTGTTGTGTAGTTTAATGTCTTGATACAAGGATGAGAGACATTGTGGAGTTTAATGCATTATTGCTAGGACTTCTCTATGCAGTTTAATATCATGTAGTTGGGATGAACTCAAACAATTTAGCATCATGTAACTAGGATAAACTCATATAGTTTAACCTTGTGTAACTAGGATGAACTCGTACAGTTTAACATCATGTAAATAGGATGAACTCATACAGTTTAATATCGTGTAACTAGGAAGATCTCATATAGTTTAACATCATGTAACTAGGATGATATTCGTAAAGTTTAGCATCATGTGGTTAAGATGTGGGACACCATGTAGTTTAATGTATTGATGTTAGGACTTTCTCATACAGTTTAATGCCATGTAACCAGAATGAGAGATGTTGTGAAGTTTAAATTATTTTTTTCAAGACTTACGCATGATGACAGATATGAAAACTATTTTGTGATTTCTCATAATATAAGAGATATTTTTAGATGTTTATCCAAATAGAATAAAAATATACCTATATAGGTGACACTACCTTGGTCCCATACACCCATGAGTATGGAATTTTTTGTGTTGTATTTCATGTGGAGGTATGGTAGGCCCACAGAGAATATATGAGATTGTATGGCCATGAATTCTTGTCCTTGTTCACCATATTATGGATTATACTCTATATAGTCTTATTAAAGTCCTCTCGCTATCCATTTTCTACTTCACGATAGTGAGATGAGTGATTGTACTCGATATTGTACTCTTGGTGTAGTTTCTTCAAATCTGTATAGTATAAGTTGGTTCCATTTTCCAACAATATTGTGTGAGGGGCCTCAAAATTGGTGATGATATGGGAATTTATGAATTTGATGATGTTATTCATCTCATCTTCATTGAGTTTTATTTCCTCATCCCATTTGGAAAATAAATTATCAGTAGTAATGATATACTTGAACTGATTAGATTTAGTAGGGGGTATGTCCCCACAACATTCATTACCTATATGAAAAAAGGACAAGAATATTTATTGGTATGTATAATGTCTTGGGGACACTGGATAAAATTTTCATGGATCTATAATGAATGAAATTTCCTGCTGGATTATACATAGTTCTATGTCATGATTTTACAGCAATATCTCAACCTTATAATTTGGTGGTAGAGCTTGGTTCCAGGATGATGAGCACCATAGGAGACTTCATGGACTTCTTCCATGATAGTGAGAATCTCTTTTTATTAAATACAGCTATGGATGATTCCATCAAATCCTCACCTGAAGAAGGATTTGTGTTGATTTGGACTACCCTACAGGGTGAATTTTTCCACACATCATCAAATATACTCTCTCCTAGCTCAGTATGATGAGAGAACTCTGTTTTGGAGGTAAATATTTATGGGATCCATCTATCTAGTAGTGGATATCAGTTCCTCACACTCTAGGGGTAGGGTAGACCAGATTGATTTCTTCAATATCAGAGATGATGATCAATGAAACCATCCTTTGGTGTGTGATATGAAATATTGCTTCCCCGGATCAGGGTTGATGAAGACTGTGTCCGCATTATTTAATGCTTCTGCATGAGAATTATATGATTGAGGAACATGATACAATGTTGGAATAGAAGGGAAATCTATTCTTATACCCCTAACATATCCAGTGGGGGATAGTTCTTACTTTTTAATGTCATATTCACCATTGATCTGTTGTATCACTAGTTCTGAATCCCCTTTGATATTTAGGTAGTCTACATACAGCTGTAGCGATAATTCCAACCCAAAAATGAGGGATTGGTATTCCTCCTTGTTATTCATGAATCTTTCAGATAGTGATAAAGAGTATGGAAAAACTACTTTATATACAGAAACAAAAAAATCATAGTTCAACCAAATTATGATTTGTGTTTTCTATTCTTTTTATAAAAATAATTTGTGAGGTGCCAAAAAAATACATCTCCCATGTTCAAGAAGTGTCAAGGGAATAAAATAACTCTTCATCTAGAAGATCGGTGCCCACCAGTGTATTCTCTAGGGTAAGATGTACTATAAAAAAAATCAGCCTGGGATTTCCCATTCGCTGATTTCTATGATACGAACTACTTATTGTATTGATGTAGAATGATTTCCCATTGACCCAAGAACCCAGTCAACATAGAATGTCCAAGGATATACTTGAGTAGATCAATAAGAGACACCATTTGGACTTCATGGTGTTGTAAGTAATGCCTCATATTTTTCACTATGAATATGAGTGCAAGTTAGTTCATCTCGACATTAGAGTATCAGGTCTCCGTACCTAGCATTTTTCGGCTAAGGTGGTAGAGACTATTCTCACTACCCACATCATTTTTCTATGCAAGGAGGGTTCCCAATGAGAATACCATGGTGGTCACATACATAATGAGTGGCCCCCATTCCATTGGAGGCATCATAAAATGTAGGTGTATTAGATACTACTTTATATTTTTTAAGGCTTATTGGTAGTCATCATCCTATTGATAGAAGATCCCTATCTTTATTAACCTGGTGAAGGGGAGAGATTTGTTGGACAAGTTGGCTATGAAAAAAAATTAGGTGAGGATCCCTTGGATCCCCCCCAATTATTTGATAATTCTTGGGGGTGAAATTTATAAAATAGAAATAATATTCTCTAGGTCGACCTTGATGTCATGGTGATATAATATAAAGCTATGGAGCATACCTGATATTACACCAAAGGTAAATTTCAGCAAATTCATCTTTAGAATGTACCACTATAAATTTTTCAAGACTATCAGAAGATCCTTGAAGTGACCACATCACTATCATGATTTAACCACCATGTATTTTACATAAAACTTTATTATACATCCCAGAAACGGATTAATGATGTGATTCATGGAACATTGATTTGGGGAACCATCTTTCATTAAGATGAAGGGAATAACCTGATTGTAAAATATCACCTAGCACTTTGAAGGTAGGGGATTATTCATCCTCGGGGGAATGATTATTTGATTTTAACCAAAATACCCATCCAAGATTGAACGATCTTCGAAGCTGGATGTTGCATCGATCAAGAGTTATGTGATTTCCAATGGGAAATCGTCCTTCAGGTAGCACCGAATAAGTTCATGGAAATCGATGTTGACCCTAATATACATATTATTTTTCATGAAATGATGATTTTATAAATATTTCTTGGGTATTTCACATCTCATACAAATTTTTATTTGACTAATTTGTTAACTTCCTCCTATATATTGGTGTCATGGGAGGGGTGTATCCAACTGGATTCCTTCTTGAAACCTTGATGATCATCAGGTAAGCTGAGTTGGTGTGTATCTACATATGGATTAAGTCCAATAATTTCTATATAGTTATAGGAAAAACAATTTTTTTCTTTAGAAATGAAAAGTACATCTCTTGATCTTAGAGGTTCATGGGGGCACTAATCAGCATAGTTCAGGGGTCCTCTTGTATTCACATATTTATCTTCTTGATATTATCAATAGTGGTGGATAAACCTTCCTTGAATGTGGTAGGGTTTTTCATGATTTAATACTCATCTTCTTCCACCTATGATTCTATGGAGACATTTCCAAATGAAGTTTTCAATCTAGGGGCACCTCTGTCACTATCGGGGTGAGAGATGCCATGAAAAGAGACATTATCATCCCCTGTTGCATGAGTCATTGGAGAGAGATGCTAGAGATGATATTTTTACACTATCTATAGGTAATAGAGTATCTTGTACATCTGTTGTCAAGTATATCACCTTGAATAGATTTATAGGGAGCACATAGTTGTTTTAGATCATACTTGATGGATTTTCAAGGCAAACCCCAAGTTGTTGGGGGATTTAATCTATATATCATCACCCAGTATTGGTTGATTACCTCCCCTTTTATTGAAATATGCTCCATCATATGTGTATCTTCAAGTATATAAGGGGGATTTTTCACCATGCAGTATTCTAACCATTTCATTGATGGGGTATTTCAAACTCTGAGGGAATGTTGAAGGTACCACCAAGTGGATTTGGATCTAGGACCTTCCAAGAAGGACATTATATATAGTATCCTATTTGATAACCATAAAATTAGTGTCCCATGTGATATCCCCAAACTAATATTTGATATTGATGAACCTGATAGATTTTTTCTCATTCTTATCATACCCTTGAATGGTCCTTTTTTTGGGGGGGAAATTCACTTTTCTGTATCACAAACTTCAAAGGGTTCATACCGGGAAGAGGTTTAACCCAAATTCATTACTAATCAGAGCCCTCTAGATTTCGACATTATTTATTCTTATCAAAATATATAGGGGACCAATGTGACCTTATACAATGGAGACATGGAATTCTATAAACATGGTCTCCACTCGATAGACCTCGGTTGCAGTGAAATCTGTCTTGAACTCTTTTCAAATTTGGAGGGATTCAACGAGTTCCTCCCTATGTTTTTTTGAAATATAGATCACATCAAGGATTTAGATCTTGGTTTTGGAAACTATAATCTATATCATAATTCCATAAGTTTTTTCCATAGGTCGGTGCTTCCCAACATAGGGTTGATCCTCGGCATGTGACTTAGGATATGAGGCATTTGAGGTGGAAGAGCCTAGTGATTTTTCATAATTAGTTGGAGAAAATTAGACTTGGTTTATGGTTCACACTAGAATTACCTATTTACTAGGATGATTGGATAATCATACCTCCACTAGGTGGTCATGCAAGTCCACTAGGTGTTGACAGACGCTGGAGGGTTCTATGACACCTCCATTATTCTTTTGGGCCCGCTGAAGCACTTTTACATGGGTCTCAGCTATATATATGTTTTATGTGAGGATGTAAACAAAATATTGGATCCAACCATGTCTATAATGTCCCCTGTAACCATGGTTCCTATGCATGATACCTCCCATTACCTTGTTGTGTGTGGGAAAATCATACTCAGAATCATACTCTTCATTGGATAAGGGGTCTTCCAAATGAATCACATTGATTAAAACAAATATAATGTCTTCTTATATGCGATTTTCTATTTGGTGTGGTGGTTTTATTGCTTCGAGATTCATAAAGAAGAAACCTTCAAGGTTCATATATTGCATTGAAGCAATAGATGACTCATGCTCTTCTGTTTATTACTACTTATGATGGTCATTCACATATTTGGGATGCATATCTCACATTTCCTCTTTAGGTGGTGGATTTATTATGTGTATGTTCAGATATTCTATTAGGGTCTCATGACCTCATTCAATTGTTTTTTGAGTCTTCCGATTGTTAAACTTCTGCTCAAGCCTGAATAGTACTTTATCCCAACCACCTTCTTCTTCTAACTGGGCAATGGTTTGGAAGGTTATTTACTCTAAGGAGTTATCTAACACCAAATATATAGAATTGGCCATTACTTGAAGGAAAAATTTGAAGATGAGATATTCCTATATATTATGACCCAAACTTCCATGGAAAGGGCAGTAGTTAGGATGCCTTGTGAGGTTGACCACATCAGGAATCCTGCGTTGTGGTATCCTAAGTAGGTTATTGTCCATAGCTCCCAATAAATTACTAGGGACTTGTTAATTTTAGAAGTAGTATTATTTATTCATATTTTCCTCAAATATCGAGGAACCATGATTCTTTATTATTATGGAAGAGGGTGATTTTATGATTTTTTTCCACTCGATAGGTGTTGTAGTGTGGTTTGAGGCCCACCTCGGTGCTTGGATGGGCACTACTTCTGGGTTGAGAGTGATAGGTGTATCTTTTTATTTTACAATAATTTATCTCTATGATGAGGGAATGAGTCATGTTTTGGATCAGGTTCCGTTAATGGATTCCTCAAGATATGTTTCCATTTCTATGAACTCATGGAACCCACATGGATAATTCATTGGGATTAGAGGTTTTTTTAACTAATCCATGATATTTTCAGCACAATCATACAACATTTGTTCTTATGAGAGAGATGTACTGGGTGAATATGTTAAATCATTCTACCTTTATATGAAGTTATATACCCTCTCATTTTTGTGTTACTTGTAGTTCTTAACATTGATGATTGAATTTTTCCTCAACATTGTGCAGAACTAATAATCGAACTATCGATCCATCCTACAATGGATCCTACTAAAAGAATACTATCACAAACAAAGGTTGTACATATTAGAGTCTATACAAAAAACAGCATATTTTTCACCTCATGTTGATCTCAAGGTCCCATCATCATCCCACAATGGGATATGAAGTGTGTGAGAAGTTTTCTGGGGTCACCTATATCATCAATGGTAAAAGTGTAATTTTAAAAATTGTGTGGAGGAAAAGTTTAATCCACCCACTCAGGATGTGGATCCCTCTCTGAATTCATAGGTTTGTGTCCCCTTCCATCGATTCCATTCGAGTAGCTAGGTACTTGATTACGTTAAGTAGGTTTGGGGGAACTTTTTTATGAGACACATCCCGTTTATAGGGTGTAGGAGAGGATCGATGAGGTTCCCTGCCTTTATCTGCTAGAGATTCTTTATTTTTTATAAGATTAAATGGGTACACTAGAGGGGGATAGTTTTTCCCCATAATGGAGGGAATTCATGATCATTTTAGAATTTCTCATTTATTTAGAGAGACTTCCTGGATCAGGATTCAGTCTGAAACTCGGATATCGCTCTTTCTGAATATCTGATATGGGAGGGAGAATATTTATCTCTTCAAAAAGACAATACCAAGTAAGAATATTGACCCTGAGTATCTCCCACTAATTTTTTTGAGAGTTTGTATCTCACTCTCATATCGTGACAACTTTTCCATTGTGGAATGAACTTCAACTCTCATGGGTGGTGATTGGGATGTAGCCACACCATTCCTTTTTTATGGAATTGTTCCGTCAGAGAGGTGGAAACTCAATATTCAGAGGTGCTAGATTTTGGAGCCTCCTATGGTTCCAAGTGTGTGAAGCCTCATTTGGTGCATCCATATCACCCTCCTCTAAAGGAAGGTTTCCATGTTTTGACCCTCTACATTTGAATATTGTTCCACAATATATATTTTGTTGATGGTGATGACATTCACATAGGTATATCGATAAATGGTAGTCATACCATTATATTCGATGCAACATGCCGGTTCTTCATTGCTTCATCAGGGTCATTAATCAAACCTCTAACCATATTGGGACTTTTTTGGATTGCGACTTGAGCTGGGTCTGATCACCTTAATCTTACATTACTCCCATAAATTTCTATGAATATTGGATTTGAGGGAGTTTCTAGTCATGTTTTCTGAATGGGACCTGAATAGAATAGTTTTTTCTTATGGTGGGAGGAATAGATGAGAAGTTGAACATTGATTTTTACCTCCCATCCTAGAGAATAATGATTCTCTATATGGTTATTATGATGATGAAAATACACCCTCTCTATGTTTTGGGGGTTATTTGGGGTGATAATTGGTAATTACTAATCCCGTTGTTGAGGATCCAATACTTTTTGTCTGGGATTTGATAACTCCCATGATGGATATTGATATATTAATGCCCCATCCCAATAGTATGGAGTTGATCTAGAATCACCTTTGATTTCCCCATGACCCTATCAGGGGATGAGGAACCTGGTGACAGTGATTGATATATAAATTCACCCAGCCCAGTGGGAAGGGTTTTGTTTGTAGCTGCTACGTATATATCCTGAATCCTCTTAAGAATTGATGATCTGAGAGGTGGAGGCAATGGTATATATTCCCATGTCCCAGAGATCTGGGTCTACTCTTGGATGGTCGATATGAAAGCTAATACTGAAACTAATTTGATTCATCATAACTATGACCTCATACGAGTTTGGTGTGATGGCTGCACATGAGGGGAATCATTCTTTATAGGAAGTTTTTTTAGTTGATTGCTATATTATATTCCTCGTCTGAAATGAAATATTGTTTCTTTTAGAGGACTATTTTGAAGTCATGTTGGCAATACTATCCCTCTATTCATGATTTCCGGGCATTGATGAAGTGGGGTCATTCTGTTGTAGTGACCAATTATCCTGAGCATTACCTGATCCCCTAATTTCTTTGGAGAATATAACATTATAGGATTTCATGTATGAGGGGTTCTCTTATTCCATGGGTGAAGGAAAGAGGAATACTAAATAATTACCCCATCCTAGAATATGGATGAATGAATTGGATTTATTTATAAGCTTCTAAAGAGTTGTGATGAAACAATGGATATCATGTTGCAGATTTACACCATTATTTTCTGGTTTTGGATCCTGAGCCATATATATATATATATATATATATATATATATATCCAGGTCTAGCTGACAACTGGTTACTTTGATGGTATGAAGGCAAAACTTGTATCCCGGATAAGAGAGGTTTCTATTATTTTTTCATTGATTATTATCACACATATTTTGTCATATATAAGGCATGAGCTCCATTTTTAGCTCATTTGGGACCTCATAGATAGAAGTGGAGAGGGGCCAGAACATGATAGGGAGGTTGTTTCTAGATAATTCTCTATATATGTCAATATTTGACTCCTCTTCACCATACTTACTTGACTCCATCTGGTCATACCAAATATTGTTATTCTGAGGGTCACTTGCTGACTAAAGTGGTGTTCTTCTTGAATTTGATGGAGAAATATATGTGGTTAACCCCAATATTTTGAGAACCTCTCTATAATAATGCGTCTGATTTTTGACCACCAATATATAAAAAGGTGTTTAAGATAGGGTATGATTTCTTTATTCTTGGGATATATCTCCATGAGGTGGTTTACCATGGTGTATGTCAAGAGTAGAGTATCTGTGGTCAATCTCCACAGGGAGGCCAATCACGGTAATTATATTCTTCTGCTTCAATTGAAGAGTGGATGGAACCTTGTAGTGTTGAGAATGTGTCTCGAATGACCTCAAGGACACAGTCATTGATTAGATTAGGATTATGGGTCTAGATCTATGTCATGGTTGGAATATGCCAACCTAACTTTTGGAATGTTGTAGGGATATGACCATGTTGTATGGTGGTTTCCAGAACTTGTTTATAATGGTCTTGTACTATGGGAGTATAAGACTGATGCTGAAAGGATATAGGAAAATACCAATGAGATTACCCATTATTGATATGAATATGATCCCTTCCAAAGGTATGTGAAATTTTCACAAGGTGAGCCTCATTCAAAATGGGAATATGTGCCCAACCATGGGCTTTGGAATATGTCACTGGACTTTTTTGGAAGAGATATGATCCTTATCTAAGGCATTTGGTTCTCTCACATGGTGATCCCTATTTGAATAGAAATATGATCCCAATCTGTATATGAATTCCCCATTAGAATATGTTGATAGTCCTCTATAATGGGATAATGTATATGATCCTCCTCCAGTATGTCCTCAAAACAATGTCGGTGTAGTCATTCATTAGTGGAAGTAAGAATATGTGCTTGGCTTCTGCAATCTATTGGTATATGCCAAGTAGATTCACTAATAAGAATATCAGTCTATGCCGAGACATGTTCCATTCTCACTTAGTTATCCTCATCCAGAATTGGGATATATGCCCAATCATGGGCCTTTGGAGTATTTCAATGGACTTCTTTGACCAGAATATGAGCATGTACTGAGGCATGTGCCCCTCTCACTTGGTGATCCCCAGCCAGAATAGGTACATGAGCCTGATCCGGGGCCTTTGGAATATATATCTAGACTTTTTTATAGGTATGTGCCTGTGTCCTGATGCATGTGTCGTTCTCACTTGGTGAACCCCAATTGGAATTTGAATATGAGTCTAATCTGATACCTCTTCCTTTATCAAAATAAGTTGATAATCATCCTAGATAGGATAGAGAATTTTTTCTTGCTCCAGAGCAGCCACTTTTTTATAATGATCAGAGAGTTGAGTTTTCCTAACAAGAGGGATATGTATATGAACTTAACCCTTTATCTATACCAGTGCTGGAATATTCATTCATATTTCTTCAGCTACTTCTAAGATATATTGGGATTTTAGAAAAGTTTGTAAAGGCATATAAGCCTTCACATCTTCCATCCCCACTATGTACTGACATATATCATTGATTGAATCAGAGATATGATCCCACTTCAATATACTTTGTTCCATTAGAATATTTCATTTTACTTCATCCACAGGGGTAGGAATATGCACATCCCCCATGCCTATTGCGGGAATATGCCCACTGAATTGTTTTGAGTGGGTAGGGATATGAGTCTGTTCACTAGTTAATGCTGGAATATTATTCTATAACTCATCAGCGGGAGTGGAGATATGATCTCACTCATGGTTATCCAAATCCTTCCTCATCTGATGTGTCATCCTTATTGCTCGTGCAAGGGTATTAGAGGCATTCATGTTTCAGGTGTTACCCTTAGAAAGTGACTGATGGGTACTTGTGGGATAATACTTGTGATAGTGTTTAATGGGTGCCCTACTTATCATACCCTAAACCGAAATGGATATGTATTTGACACCCTGGTCCATATTCATCAAAGTCTAAAGGTGGTGGTTGTTTCACTATGGGGATAAGATCCTAAAACAGTTGGTTGTGGTGATGAGGACCACTGGATTAGCTACAACTTTCATAGAATGATTTAGACTCAATTATTTCCATACATAGATATCCTCATAGGATGTATCATGGGTTTATATTGTATCACATCAGTGGTATTCCTAGACCATTATGTTCATCACCTAACATTAAAGATTTCAAACATATGAGATCATTTCATGAGCCGTAGGGGTTGCAGCCATATGTGATTTACCAGAACAACACTAGAAGAATAAATTCCCTCATATTGAGATAATATTGATGAGATAGGTATCTAAACACATGAAGAAAATAAGGAATAAATTTACCAATTTGTACAATATCGTTGGTATGATGCATTCTCAACCAGATATGCAGGGTTAACACAATTTTATTTTTATTTTTGATCCATCTAGTCAACTTCTGTGGACTTGAACAATAGGGGACTGACTTATTTTATAGGAACTTAGATCATAGTGGATCAACTGAAAGAATTATTTCAGGCTTATCAACTTTTCTTTATATGCCAACAAAGTGTCCTAACACATGGTAAACCAAATATCCTTCTATTTTAGGGTTTTATGTTTGAATCATTGCTTTTGTAAAGTACGCAATGAAATAAAAATGGACTAACACATGATTAACCAATAATTATATTATTTTATAGATTCATGTCGAGTTTACATTTTTTGTTTTGTAAGAGAATGATATGAATGGTATGGCTCTATAGAATGATTGTGGTGGTTTTAATGCCTTTCTCAATCACTTGTATTGAGTTTACCATTTGTTTATTATTCCCTAGAAACTCCCAATGGTTCCCAAATATATAACTATGTATAGACCTTCTTTCCAATGGTAGGTGTCTAATTGATTTTTCAGACCCAACAATGCTTATGAATACACATTGGTCAAGAGGATGGGAGTTCGGTATCATCACACCCTTTTGAGGAGAATTGTTTCCTACTATGAGACTCTCTTATATATTTGAGATATGTTAATGAACCTCTTAATAATATGAATATGGGACCCATTATCCTAATATAACTATCATTGGTTAACCACTTTTATAAGAATAATATGGGTATTAGATTAGTGAATCTGTCTATTTGTATCTGAGGTTTTTAATCCCTTTCTAAATAATGGGTAGATGATTATGTGATCAATTTGTATAGCCAGGTGATTCAGAATTTTCTTCCATGAATGAAGGTAGTTAATATTATGAGGAGGGGATTGATTCATCTTGAGGAATCTTACATATCCAAGTTTTTATTTTTCATTCCCTTAGGACTACCCTCCTGTAAGATTCCCTTATATAAAGGCAATTATATATTATGAAACTCATTAGGGATTACACACTGAGGTTTCCCTGGATAGTTTATATTCATGATCCAAATGATATGACCATGTCAAATCCCTAATCTCACATGATCCATGCTTGGTGTAAGAAATGAGGGGTAAAAATTAATTAGTCTCACTACATACGGATGCAGGACTTATGTGCTGGGATAGCCCATGGAATGTTCAATATGGTACTAGGGCCTTGAGAAGGAATCCTATGTATGATATTTATGTTAGGATTCAAAGTCCCTATAGTTCAATTAGTCTTCATTACATCGGTGGATGAGGTAATATGATATTCCCATGGAAATGATTGTGTCCCGATTTTCAAAATTTCAGAGACATGGATGGAATTAAACTAACTTGGTTTCCCATTTTTGTTTGTGATCATGCCTTATGAAGGCATCCAATGTATCCTAATTAGGGCATGAATTAGAGTCATCAGAGTCTAATTGATTATGGCTTACACACTAATGTTTCCCTATCCTTTTTAGAGTCTTATGAGACAAATGATGGAATTATTACAAGTCTCTAAACCATGTGAGATATGCTCAGTGTGAGAAAAAAAATATGTAAAATGATCAGTCGCATTACTTATGGATGCGGGACTTACATATTAGGAAAACCCTTAGGATTGTGGATATGAAAATTGTGCCTCATAGAGGCATCCTATATATCCTGGTTGTAACAGGAATCAGATTCATCATAGTTCATTTGGGTGGGTCTAACACACTAAGGATAGATAAGGTTATCAAGTCCTAGTAAGCCCATTTGACCTGGCCTAATCATCCACCTGACATGAATTTGTTGTCTTCTTGACATGCCTGGATTTTATTCTTGACATTTTGGAGGATGTATGCCTGACATGTTTTAAGGAAATCATGTGGTCTGCTTGACTTGTCTGAGGCACGTTGCATATCATATATGGAATATATTACAGTTGTTGCATGATCAAGGATGAATTATCTATTGTACATTGCAAGAAAAAGATAGTTCATCCTGGAATCCATCGCATGACCCCATATGACATGTCTATATGGTGTCGCATGATCTAACCAACTTTCCCTAGTGTCATCGCAAGACTTTGATGAAACTATTGGAGGGAATTTCTACAGTCAATGTGACATGTCTGATAGGTTGATGCATGATCTAGGATGAAATGTGTGTAGGATGCCACGGGACCAGGCTGTCATGCCTGGAGGGCATCATAAGAGCCAATTAACATGCCCAAGTGCTATCACGAGACTCAGATAACATGTTCTGGTGTAGTTATATGATTCGTGAAACATATCTGAAGGGAATCACAAGGTTTGTATGATGATCCCTGAGGGATTCAAGATACTATGGTGAAATTCTATGGGGGATCCATGTGGCATTATTTTGACATGTCTAAGAAACTTCACATGATCCAAATAGTATACCAAAGGGGAATTACAATTTCCAGGAGACATGTCCTAGTACCTTTTCATGTCCAAGGTGGTTCATGTAAAGTTTATGAGGATCAGTGGATATGTTCTTCACAGAATTATCCCATATTTTAGTTTTTGTTGTAGCCTTTATATTGTGAATTCATTGGATTTATTCCATATTAGCTTGTTTTTAGTCTCGCATGATCTAGTAGATGTGAAGGATGTTCTTCATGTGTCATGTCATAAGTCATCTACATGATCTATGAGTGATCACATGAAGGGATTATGAATCATTCATGGTCACTCTGGTTGTTCCTCTAATCTTACCATATGGGATGTTTTTTCAGTCACGAGGTCAACCATTCAAATAAATATGCTCTAGTTCTTGGGGTCGCTAGTGCATCAGGATGCAAAAAATATCAACTCACATGTGTTTGTAGATTCATTTTTCAAGCTTGGGTGGGGATTTATAGGATTCACTGCCCTATTTGTTCACTGATTTGTGTAGTATATATCACGTGAATCCATTCTGGAGTTGGGAGAGGGCATCGACATCACATGTCTTCATGATGTACTTCTGTGAATCTCTCTAGGTGCATCTCATATATTTTAGGGACTGTGAGACCATCCCATAAACACCTACATCATTGGATTTTTTCCAATTAATGGGTATTTTTTGAATCCTTTAGATATTTTTAGGTACTTTTATTTTGTCATATTTACATGTATAAGGGCCTCTGTGAGATCATGGTTCTTATTAAAAGGCCTCTACATGATCTTAGGGGACTTTTATGGGAATTTTCAAGAGACAAGGATGTTTTTCTTAGGATCCTTTATGAAATCATGTCATATTGTCAAGGGGTATTGTGAGACCATGTTGTGGACATCCTTAGAACTTCATATGATTTTTATGACCATGGGAGGCTTCCTTCATCCCCACTTTTATTTCCTTTGTTTACATTACGAAGGTTGGGAATTTTTTTGGGGTTTTGGGTGTCGTCGAGGACAACAACCTTACCTCTTAGTGATGCATCACATAACTACAAAATGTATATTGTAGATACATGATAATTTCATGGAAAATTCCAATAGTTTTTATTTATGAATCCAAAGGGGTAGAACAACATTTCCTAGACATACCCAAGGCCATTCGAGTAATAAAGATTTCTTCGAGTGGGATTTCATGAGATTTGGCGGACACTTCATCATGGTCTTACGACATCTCACAAATGTCTGTGTATGCATCGTGTGATGTTTACAACCAAAATATTATCTTACCTCATCCCATTTTATTTCCATTCTTTATTTTATAAAGTCATGGGGATATCACATATTTTCTTGGATTTTATCAAGGATAATATTTCTCCTTATTGGCGATGTGTCACATCTATTTTTAATACTGCAAGAGGCTCCCGCCTTTTGAAAATATTACCCCTATATTCAATGGAATTTTTTATGTATTTTCGAGAATCCTATGGTTAAAAAATTGTCTGACCAGAGGAGCTTATCTAGATGCCTCTATGTGGTTAGTAATTGTCTGGGTCACCTTCTAAAGAGAAAAAGGATGTATATAAGGGATTGTGTAGGGCCATATACAGGCTATGAATTGTGCATACATCTTTCATGTCACCTTATGATGGTCACATATTCACATGTCTCTTAGAATATTATGTGATTTTTGAGTCCTTAACCACCATCTTCTTCCTTTTCTTTTTGGGAAAAATAATCCCCATATTTAGTTATTTCTCCTTTGTGATTTTTATGATGCTCATTTGGGGGGAATCAAAAAGTGGTTCATCCATCATTACTATATAGTTGATAATCCTTAGTGTGAAGTAGTTATATTCACACTACCGGCATTAAAATTTATTATAAAAGGTACCAGAGAATGAGAAATATGATTTTTAGTGAACATTGATTACAAGATGAATAACATGTGTCAACAAGTTGAGTAATATTTGATTCCCATAACTTAGAAGCCTCTATAATTTATACATGTTGTACAACCTTATTTATCTACTAAAAATCCATAGAAATATTTCTTATAATTTTGTTGGAATCTCTAGAAGACTCCTGTTTTCATCACATGCATATCTCCAGGTGGTCGCAACATTATTATAAATCTAACTTATATTATAGTGTGATGATTCAATTTATGATGTGATCGTTAGATTTGAATGAATTAAAAAACATATTCCAAATATATCTGAGTATTTTAAAATATATATAACTATAATTGTGGTGTGATAGGTACATTTTTGTGTGGAATACATGGTTTTTTAGAACCAACATTATTCTAATATTTCCCAGTAAAACTAATTATGGTATGGGACCTTCAATATTGTTCGATACACATTATATAACCTAGGTAGTGGTTATGTTTATTCTGTTATTCCATGTTCCTCTTCTATTCATCTCACCTTATATCATAAACCATTTATTCATGGTTTAAGAACACATGGTTCCAAAAAAATGTAACACCAAGATATCACAGGTTGGTCTTCATGGAATAACAGACTCCTTAGAAATCCTTATATGACACATTGTGGTGAAACTATTCTCGTTTTGATGTTTTCCTTCTAACATAAGAATAATTCCTTTTTCCCCTTAGATTAACTCTGTGGAATAAGATTATCATGTAATATTTACTCATTCCTCTATCAAATTCATCATGGTGTGAAAAAATATCCATGACATGATTCCTTCTCATGTAAAAATAATTAAAAAAACTTAATGCTCATGAGAAATACATTCACTCCCCACCTGAGATTATCTCAACCATGTTGTAGTTTGATTACCATTATTCACACAATGGGTTTTTTATATTTAATAGAACATTATTTCTTTTATTGCTATGAATCACCACTCATCTCCAAAAAGAATAAAATTCATCTATAGAATAATTATCTATGAATACAATATAAAAAATTCTTAAACTCCAAAATGAATCATTTCAAGAAGTAATTCATATCATGCCTCCAATATAAATGTAAAATAAACATCTCACTATATTATAAAAAAATATTTTAATAGAAATCAAAGCATTGGTGTAAGATCAATCTTATTTGGATAATGTCTCAATTGATATCAAATCAAATACACCTTTTTCAATTCAATTCATGATGAATTTTCAATTTCTAATCCTTTAATGGTATCTCCAATCTCCAACTTTATATTTGTTTTTAATATATGAATCAACATATGATATCTTCTCTAAACCTAAGTCTTCAACACCCTAGATCCCCCATCATTTATAATAATTCTCAAATCGTCTCCCCATTTATGATAACTTGAAATATAAAATAGAGTCTCTCCCTATTTCAAAAAAGTTATCCTATTTAATTCTCTACCTTTTCCAAAAATATCAAAGGAATAAAATAGATAAAATAATATATAAAACTTATCTGAATTTTGGGAAATAAAACACTCCCAATAACACTTAATATACAAGAATAAATCCTTTGAAAGGGTTTTTCAATATATATGAAACATGATCCATAGTTGAAACATATTCGAAATAAAATATTACACCCTCTACCGTATCCTTGAATAATTGGTACTTGATGAAAATATGCTTTGATCTTTAATGTTTCCCAAGATTATTTAAAGAGTTTATTACACTTTGATTGTTACACAATATCACCAATGGGTATGGAATATGAACCCTCATGTATTGAAATTGTTAATTCATCCATAGAATTTTATTTTATGTCTTATAATAGTGGACCATGCTCAAATTATGTTTAGCTAATAGTGGAACAATTATATTTCATGTATGTAACACATTTTCCTTTGATAAATAAATAAGCTCAAGAAGATGAATTTTTATCTCCAACATCTACTGGCCAATATTCCTCACTATCACTATCATTTTATAATTATTCATTTTTTTCATACCTCTGACATAATAAAGTGTTCATTTTATATAGAACAATATCTATTTTGTTTTTATAAGATAATAATCCTTTTTGTTTATTGGGAATTGAGAAAAAATTTAACTATTAATATAATTTCTAGTGTTGACTCCATCAAATAAATTATACTAACATTGAGCCCTTGGAACTCCATTTGATTAACACTCCTTCCTTCTGTATCCAATGGAAGTTTATATCTATGTACTATAGAACTATAATCTTCTCTTGATTTCTCTATTTCAAAAATTTTAAGTAACTCATGAGAATACATTCCTTATGAGAAAAAAATAAAATCTATTCTATTTGTGAATTAAAAACTCCAGAATAAATTTGTTTCACTCATCATTGTTCTTTTGAAAGTCTCTTAATTTGGGAAGAAATTTCTGCACAAATTCCTTTTTTTTTGTTCTAGAAAAAATTATTCCTTTGAAATGCACGTTCACAATGAGAAATTATATAGAGAGATTTGAATTTATAATCCCCTTATAGAATTTCATGCTTTATAAGATAGTAACCTACTTTGAATACCATACCGAGGGTACTTGTTTAATCCAATATAATTTTGTCTTCATCTTTTACACTCATGGAAAATCATCATCAAGGATGACCCCTTCCATTTTTTCAATATTGACTCCTTCATAAAGCTCACCATTTAGTAACGATATATTTACATCAATTTAGAAACTATTGTAGTTTTATTAAGTATAAATAACAATAAAAATTCATCTCATTTAAAGCCTTATTATGAAGGAAAAATTCTCTTCAAAATAAATACCATCAAATTGAGAGTATCTTTTGAAAACAAGACACACTTTGTTTCATGTTACATTATATTTATAATTTAGAATATTTTAAAAAAACCATATCATCCAAATCACATTTTTTAGGATGAGACACTATTTTAAAGTTATATTTCTTTTCAATTGTCTTTTTATCCACTTTCATTTTTGAGAACCAATACTCATGTCATAGAGCGTCATCAATACTCTTTGTCTCAACCTATGAGATCAAGCTAGTATTGTTAGAAATTTTTTGTATTATTTGGATTTGTACACCCTTTATACAATATCCATGAATATTTTTATTCTCTAAACGTTTCATATGTATTTAAAAATTAGAAAATTATTTATGCAATTCATCCTCATTAGTGGAATTTTTATAATCCACTTGAGATTAATGAAAATATTCTCATTCCTATAGAATACTCTTATGGTGTGCAAGTTTAACTCCTTTAGTGTTATCCTCAATGGGAAATAAATCTTACGAAGGATTTTGATTTTACCAAATAGTAATATATAATCCATCAAAAATATTTCTTAGATTCTTTTTTTGTAACTCATAAAATTTCCTCCATTGGGTGTATATATAAAAAATATACATTATTCGGCTATCTCATCAAAGTTTTCAAAAGCATTTTATTTAATATTGATTTTCGTGAGATGTTGAGGAAATTAAAACTCTTTAATCATGGATTAATTACAAACCATAACACATATAGTGTATTAACTAAATTCTTAAAGAGTGGTAACATGTTAAATATATAAATATCCCCAATTTTATCTTTTCCCTAAATATATTTTTAAATTTCATGCTCTAATAACATTATTCTTACCATACCCCCAAAGCTCTAATACTTCCTCTAAAAATATTCATTTTTTGGGTTGTGTATGGAGTTATATATTCAATTATTATCTTACACTTATCAAGATATGAATCAAATTGTTCATTATTGTATTTATATCCATTATAAGATTAGATTCTTTTGATGACATACCCTGTTGTATTCTTATAAATCCTATAAAGATGGTTAAGCCTCTCAGGATATTTTTGATTATAAAATATAAAATATACATAATTCATGCATTTAAAATCATTGTAAAAAATCACGAAACACTTATCTCTATGGGTTTACTTCATACTCATCAGTCATCACACATCTAAGTGTACAAACTCATGAGGTTTTTTTCATTCTAATTTACATCGTCTTGTGACTCTGGTTTACAATTTCTTCCTAATAACATGTAATACATGTGTTGAGTATTTAATATTATAGATTTGTTATATTTATTATTGATTCATTATTGAAATTATTATCCACGTCATTCTACCATAAATGGGAATCTATTATATGAAAAATCTGGTTTTCTTCCTTTCTTCACCTGGATAGTGATTTTTTCATTGAAAATAAAAAAATCGTTTGTTGGTTATAAATCCATCATAATTTTTTTATCCATTAAACTATTTATGCCACATTAATTATTCTGAAATATTGGCTCATTCCCATTATAAAAAAATGATGAAAAAAATAATATTATTTTCCCTTAACCCATCATTAATGTAAACCTATCTAGATTTCTTCTTACCAATACTAGTGAATCCAACTCATTGACCATTAAGTAATAAAACCTTTCTAAATTTTAAAATCAACCAACATACCATTGTAAATCCTTAATGATATTTTTTTATCAATAAAACGTAATGTGAAAATACTATAATGTATCCGTAGAATCCCACCTTCTGTAGCTTTATAAGCTACCTCGATGACTACTGCATGACTTTAATTATTCTTATTCTTAAAATAATTGGAAATTTAATTTTTTTTAGCTACTCTTGTATCATGGTAATACATTTTTTTGATATTTTGTTTTAGTTTTTCATTCTTACCATTTGTCTCATAAAGAAAATAATAAGAAATTTTTCAATTTAACCTTCTCTTTTAGAGGGTTTATTGGAAGACATTTGGAAATATCATATTTACTCCACCTATATTCAACACCTATCTTAAATTCAGGGATTCATATATAATTATGACACACATATTATTTTTTTCATATTCTTCGTATCAAAAACATATTGCTTGAAGTAAAAAAATTATGAGATATAAAATTAGTTCAGCAAAATATTCTCATCGAGTCTTCTTATAATTACATATCCAATAATATTTTTCAATTTTATAATGATTAATATCATTATTTTTTAAATTTACCCAACCCTTAAGACTAACTTGAGTAATCTTATGTTTCCATTTCTTTTTGTGTTTGAAATTTCCAACACCATTATCATACATGCAATTTGATATAACCTCATTCTTAGGTGATTTTAGCACCTTTATCATTTTTTATCCTTAGAAACACCATATAAATAAGAAGATAACGTGTATTAAAGAGTTTTTTATGGAACAATGTAACAAAATTTGAGTTTTATAATATCATTAAAAACTTTTTTACTTTTTTAGATATTTTTATAACTTCATTTTCTGAATTTTTGGAATCTATAACTTTTAGTTTTCATAAATTGTATTTGACTAGTACTCACATTACCTCAACTAATTTTACCTCATCATTCTATGTAATAATATTTTTAGTGGTAATATCAATAATTTTATCTATTTATTTAATAATTTCATTGATATATCCAATCTTTCCTTTGAAGTCAGTCTCCATCACTGCAATGTCTTTAGATTTTGACTCAAAAAGGGGATTCTTTAATGAATAATTCTTTACCTTTACTACTTTCTATTTTCTTTTTAGTATTTTATTTTTTTCAGGCACACCATAAAATCCACTCTAAGTTGAAACTATTTTAGATTCTTATGATTATTATTATATTTTTCACTACTCCCTTCTTCATTTTCACCACTCAAGGAATATTTAGATTTTTTTTATTTTTATATAAAATATATTTTACCATTATTCTCTGATCTATATTATACAATTTTACTTTACTCATCACATGTTGTATCTCCATGTTGTGAGAAAATATTTCTCTTATTTTTTATAGAATTGACCATTCCCTTAGAATAATTTTATTCTAGTGAAACTGGTAGGAATATTGTTCTTTTTAGATGATTATTTAGGTTAATCATCCTTATTCAGTTACACATTCATCTCAGATATTCATAATAAAATATGTCCAATTATTCCACATTTAAATATTTTAAATGATATGATTCTCCTATATTTTCCATTACATTTCTTCGTAAATTTTGAGAATAAAGAGGTGATTTCTTAGAAATACATGGAATCATCATTGAAATTGATTTATTAATTATAATTATTATTTAAATGAACATTATTTAATCTTATTAAATAATTGAATTTTATCTTCTTCCCTATTTTTAATTTTTTCCTTAATGTTTTTCCTCTTCTAACCTCATATTTGATCAAAAATATATTTAGTGTATCGATGATTCAATAATTTAAGTCATGAGCCTCATGGGATGATATTATTATATAATATTTATCCTAGAATAGTCTCATAAAATTCATTATAATGGTACAATATTCAATAATTTCACAATATCTTTGAATTTAGAATAAAATTATGTTCATTTTAATGAATAATTCATCCATTTATTCATATTCCCCATTTGGTATATCTTCAAACTATGACAAACATGTTTATAACCAAATCACTTTCACCTTCTTATATCATTCATGGTTATAATATAGTTTCCTCTAGATTCTATATTCTTTCTTAATTCTTATAACTCATATAAACTATTTTTATAAAAGCAATGAAACCAATGAGTTACATAATTTATCATCCACTTTGATGTTATTTTTATCTAAAAAAGTACATGCTATTCTATTATTGTGAATATTAAATCTACTTTAGGAGATATCAATAATGTCTAGGCTAAGTGATAGAAGATACAGAACCATCCTCACTCTCTATAGATGAAATCCCTTACCATAAATCAAGAGGAATTCCTAGTTGTTTATGGAATACATTGACTCCATGGATCTCACCAATTAAATATTTAAGCAATTGAAAAAATATGATCTTTAAGAATCATACCTATAATAATTTCAAGAATGCTTTGATTACAATTTTTTGGTATAATATAATCAAAATGTTGATAAATACTTTTATGTAACAATGCTCTGAAATAAATTGGTAGGTATCAAATGTTTCGTGTGTTGATAAAGATGTTTATTTAATAATTCTCATATACAAATTATGAGGCCCATGAAAGACTATACCATCACTAAGAGGGGGTGAATCAATGGTTGATAAAAACACTATCTCTTAAACTATATGATTACCATCTCCAGAGAGTGAGAATAAATCTTGATGGTGATTATGTGATGATGAGAGATTAATAGAGAAAAAATAAACATAGAAAATAGATTTTTACAAGGTTCACTCCACCTAATTATCAGGTAGATAATCCTTGGTTTTCAGTAGTGGATATCATACTACTCACCTTACAATTTATTATCATAGGATTATGTAACAGAGAAAAAGGACTGTTTTTAACTCTAGTTACACAATGAACATGAATTTCAATAGTTTAACAACATTTTATACATGTACCTAAAGTTCATATAGAATTTTTACTTAGTGTCCACTCCTTTTATTACTGTTAAAATCATGTCAACACAGTCATGAAAATTTATATGATTATCTCAAAGTATTATATTTTTTCCACACACCTATATCTATAAGGGTCATCATATATTGATAAATTTAACTTATTTTTTGACATGACAATAATGGATGAACTATAACCATAATATTCAAAATATATACCACACTAAATCCAAAATATTAATATTATAATATCATTAACAATATTTAAAGCGTGATAGTTAGACTGTGACAGGGAATATTCAATTTTTTATAACTAAAAATATATATATATTTCCCTATTAAATACTTTATAGTGTGGAATATTCACTATAGTGTGGTACATCATGAATTTTCAAAAATATAATATCCTCCAAACCATCTCATGTATGATATAGTGTTTTGGATTCTCCTATTTGTTCATGGTATTATTCTATTCACTAAATCTTTTAGAGTGAACCATTTTGTTTTTTGGACAAGTTGGATAAAGAAGGTTTTTAGATGCCGAATAAAGTTTTTTTAAGGGGATTGTATTTTGTTCTCAAAGAAGAGAAAAATCACCTAACCTTTTATTTTTTTGGTGATCAGACTGAATATCATATTTAAAAGATCAGACCGATAATTATTAATAAATTCTATCATATTGGGAATAACTTTTCTTAAATAAAAAGTTTATCGGACTCACCATGGGTCTGTAATAAAAAGAATATCATAATTCGAAGGTGTATCATAGAATGAATGACTATGATGAAGATACAAATATTATTTTATAATCTTTTAGTTCTCCTATATCATGAGTAATCTAAAAACATGTGATGAAATCTTTATAAAATAAATGGTGAGTGATTCCTGTCGTATTGAGGTTCTGATTGGAAAGAAAATGTTACTGATAAGGTTAGGAAGTTACAATACTTTCCATTATAAGTCATTTTTTGTTGTAATTATATAAAAATATATTAAAATTCATGATTAATTCATAATACAAGTATATTTTTTAAAAGAAGTATGTTTCTGAAGTCGAAGGTTTTTTTGTCTGAGTTTATCATTGTGAGATCACCAAAAGAGGATTTATTTTAAGGCTTGTAAGGTTGATTAGAATGTGAAAATATGAAGATGATGGTTTTTAGTAAGACCAATAATCCATGTAAAGAAAATATTTAAAGAAATAAGTGGTTTTGAATTGCAATTAGAGAAGGAAGTTAGTTAATGAAGTTGAAGTTGTTGACACTGGTCAATCGGATGCAGTGTTCCACTGAGAATCAGAGTTATACTTACACAGATCATCAGATGAAAAATAAAAGTTAGAATTGTTTTATGGGGAATTTTTTGGACTAATAAATAGAAAAAATTGGTCGTTTTTGGGAATAATTAATATTGAGAAGAAGAAAATTTTGTTGTGACCGATACATAGAAGAAAATAAGAAATCAAGAAAAATGTAGTCAACTATTTTTCATCAAGATATATCACTAATTATTTTTCAAATGGGAACATTTTTTTCTTAACAAGTGGTTCATGAGAAATAATAACTCTGATTTTTTACAAGTGTTATTGTATCAAGTGGGTCAAGAATATCGGATTAGAGATAACATTGAAGACTTAATCATACATAATTTCATCGTTCTGGGAAAAGAAAAAAAAGATAATTGCTCGAATCTTGTCAAAGTCTTATCTAGGGGATCGTAGAAGTTATTAAAGGAGTTTAAAGAATGATTTTCATATGTTTCATTTGGTTCAGATAAACATAAAAAATAATCTATTTTTTCATCGTAATGAATAATTAGGAAAGATAAGTTAGTTCCAAGAATCGTAATGATAAAAAAATGTTTGTTTTTCAATTGGTGTATAGAAACTTAACAAATAATCTATTATCTTCTTCATTATAAGAAAATAAAATGGGGGAATTAGAACTGGTCAAAATATTGAAATTAATTCTAATGAAAGATGACGTTCTGATAAGAGATTAGAAGTGTTGAATAAGTACAGATATGCTAAAAATTAAAAGAGAATATATGTTTTGGGAAATTTCATTGAGCATGAAATATTTTGAGAATCCCACAAAAACCATTTTTTAGTTTCCTATAAATATATTAAGTACTTTTTACTTTCCTGATATATTTATTGTTCAATAGAGAAGGTAGAACGTTGAAAAATTCTAGAGAGAATTTGTTTCTTGATCATCCTAACATGAAGAAGGTTTCTAGAAATAATAATAAATGAGAATATATAAGATCATAATTATGGTTTTTGGATCAAACCAAGAAAATGGACTGGGATTTCCAAATTTAGAGATATGTTTTTCAGTGTTATCTTAACTATATTCTTACAAAGATATATTTTCATGTTGAGAAATCGAAATAGGGAATTGGATTTGGAAATCAGGATGAGTGTCATTAAAAGGTATAGTAAGTTCGTTCCTACTGCTGGGTAATAAAGTGAAGAATTGTTTTAAAGATCATATTTGTGAAAGTTGACAAGGAATCACTGTAACATGTTTTTTTATCTTATTAAAAAAATTGTTACATCATTTATGATGAAAATATTACACTCACTATTGTATTTAACATAGTGCTATATGAGTGTAAGGGAATATCCTACTCATTGTACACTGCAAAAAAGTATTATTTTCTAGTCGATTTCATTGTATTTGATTGTTTCCAAACCATACCAAGAATGTGGATACTATTTTTGAGTAGCGAACCTTGTAAATTTTTTATGTTCCTGTGGATGTGTAATTGTTTTGTTCTCATTGAAAGTGATAAATCTTTAATAAGAGGTGAATGTTATATCCTAAATAAGGAAACTTAAAAGAAAAATATATTACAAATTCACCCCTTCCCACTCATAATGATACTTGATCTTTCTTGGATAGTTACAAGTGGTATCGGAGCCATATTATTCCTTTGTTTACTCTTTGTTGGAGTTTTGAAAGAAAATTTGCGATGGAAAATATTTACTGTGTAAAAAATATGGGGATTCTGGTCTTCTATTGTTAGAACTATCATATCTGGAAAGATAGAAATTTTATTTATCGTATGTCTATTAGGTATGATGTTCTGGATTCTAAATAAAATAGATTTCCTCTTATTGATGATAAAGTTCCTATTACATCTGTTGAAAAAGAAGAATCTCTACAATGATGGAAGAGATAATAATGATTTAATCTCTTCACATTCTGAAAGTGAATATTTAAGAGTGAAGGTTCTTTCTACTAGCAATGGTATATGGGATAAGTTGAATATTATTTATGAAGGAAATACAAAAATGATGAAAGAGATATTTAAAAACTATAGGCTAAAGTATGAAGATCTACAAAAGGGTGAGTATAGATATGTTGGGGACTTATTTACTAGGGTGATTGACATTTTTAGCACTATCATATATCTTGGGAATATTTGTAGGATTATACAGTCATTTAAAAGATCATAAGAATTATTACTGATAAGTTTTATTCCAAAGTATCCTCATTATAAGATACATATCCTGAAACTCTATCCCTGGATGATCTTCATAGTACTGAAATTACTTATGAAATGAGATGGTAGAATGTTATAAAGGGAAAATCCAAGTTTATCATGAAATTTCTTTCAAGGATTCTAAGAATGGAAAGACTAAAAATATTCTTAATAAAGAAGATATTTCTAACTCTGAATCTAAAAATATGTTATTTAAAAATCATGAATAATTTTTATCATTGTTTTCTAAAAATGTGAAAAGAGGTTCAAGAAAATATAAGGGAAAACTTCACCTGAAGTGTATCAAATGTGAAGTTGTTGGGAATGTTTTGGCTAATTTTCCAAAAATAAATAAATAATAAGATAGTGATGAAGATGAAAGAAGGACAAGAAGGCTGTGGAAGAAACATGGTGACAAGGATAAATCATTTTCAAGAGGTAAAGATATAAAAGTATTAAAATCCAAAAGAATATGTTTCTTATCAAAATATAATGAAGAAGAAGACACTGAAAATAAATCTGAAAATTCTATTTAAAAGTTTGAGGATACTTTTATTGAAATATTTAACAATAAAGAGCATAAAAGTAACAGTTCTGAAGAGGAAAAAAAATAAATTATTATTTCATCAAATATAATAATTTAAAGCATGTGTGAGATATATTGGGAGGCTTGAGAAAGAAATCAAGAAGTTGAAAAGTGAATACTCTTCAAAAAATAATCATGATTTTTTTCTTAATAATAAAGTCAATATAATGGAAGAGATTTATTATTTTATGAAATATCTTGAGAAAGAAAAGAATCATAATAAACATCTTGAGGTAAAGTTGAAGGAAAAAAGAAGAAGAGTTGGAACTTGTCTAAAACTTCTAAATATGAAAAGAGGGTGACACTTTTTGATAATTCTATCTCTGAAGATAGGGAATTTTATCATAATGATAAACCTAAGAAGGATAAACAATGTTTACCTTAAATGGATAAGAAGAAAGCTGGAATTGTTTCTGAAAATAAGAAATTTGGAAATGTTTTGAGATGATGAAATCTAGAAAAGTTATATATGGAGTCAAGACATAAAAAATAAGAGTAGTTACAAGTTTATAAAAATTATAAATCCAAAAAAGATTATATTACTTCTTATTTTCATAAGTATGAAAAGAAAAATAAGGTGAAAAAGAAGAATATGGTTGATAATATAATGTTTTTTTCTCAAAAAGTATATGATAAGAAATATAAGAATATTGTTGAGAAACATGTTTACAACTCTTTTTAGCATAGAAGTTTTAGAGGAAAATATTCTTTCTATGGATACTACTATTATTTAGGCGTATTCAGATATATGGAAAAAATGTTTTGGTTCAACCAACAACATTTTAATTATATAATGAATTATAGATAGATAAGTTTGAGGGGGAGTCAATCCCCTCAAAGTAAGAAGTATGAGAATGATGCTCTAAAGAAACCTGATAAGGCTGGTGTAAAAATTTAAAATAGGTTCCAATATTTGGAAATTATTTTTGAAAGATGTGAACAACCTGGAAATATGATAAAAGGATTTCTTGTTTTGTTACCAATTTTTTTTTAACAATCATAAGAAGCTATAATTTAAGAAAATAAAGGAAAGAAAAATATCATGTTGTAGAAACTAATATCAAATCTAAAAAATGAAAACAACATTGGATCTTGGATAAAGGGTGTTATTATCATATTACAGAATACTAAAAATTATAGATGAATGAGAAAGAATTCAAAGAATGAATGATGATACTTGTAAATTATGAATCAATCTGAATCAAAGGTGGTGGATAAACCATCATTGGGGAATAAAAGATGAAATTCAAGAAAGATTTGTTTGTTGATGTTTGAAATATAACCTACTAATTATTTTAAAACACTATGATAAAGTGAATAAAGTTTTTTTAGAAAATTTGGGTTTTTTGTGAAAAGATAAAAAGATGTAGATTTAGTTAAAATATGAAAACATACAAAAGGAAAAATATTATAGGTTAGAAAAATACAAAAATATTATTACATAAGAATGGTGTAAGAAAATAATTTATGGAATAAAATATTGGGACACATGTGTCAAAGAAACATGAGAATGTTGTCAAAAAGAGACTATGTTTGAGGTATTCATGATGTGTCAATAAAATATATTTTTGTTACAAATATATCATAAAAGAAAAATTAAAAATTCTATGAATAATAAAGTTTAAATTTGTTCAAAAATACCCTTGTAACTTTTTCATTCCAATATATATGGACCGATGATAAAATAATCAAGTCGTGGAAATAAGTAATTCTTCACTTTCATTGATTACTTTACTCTCATTAATTATTTCATATATGTGAAACATAAGTCAGATGCTCTAAAAATGTAAATTATATGGAGAAATGTTGATAAGGTATGTGAGTTTTCAATGAATAATTTAAGAACAGACAATGGTTGTGAATACTAAAATGAATAATTTGAATGTTATCTTAAGAATCATAGAATTTGGAATTAGATTAGTACACCATACACTCCTCAACAAAATGGTGTTTCTTAAAGGAAGAATTGAAGTCTGTTTGAAATGGGAAGAAATGTGTTACATGATCTTTGTCTCTCTCATTAATTTTATAGAAAATCCATGAGCACTATTGTGTTTATTCAAACCTGATGTTTCTACTAACCAGGTTCAGATATGACTCCATAAAAATTGTTTTATAGTAAATCTCAAAGTTTTAAACACATAATAGTTTGTGGGATTCCATGCATCATAAATAACAAAGGTGGAAACCTTGTAAAGTTTTAATTGAGAGCTGATGTTATAATTTTTATTGGATATTATCCATATGCAAAAGGATTTATTTGTTTCAAAAAAGAGTTGAGAAGATCTGTTGACTTTTTTGATAAGATATTTATTCAACAATCTAAAAAAGATAATCAAACTCATGCATATAAGTAAGATAAATTTCAAGAAAGAAATTCTGATAAGGATTATGATAAGGATGAAAACAATTATAATCGTTCTAAAGAATAATAATTGGTAACATTTGTTTCTAGTGATGTGGAAAAATATCTAAAATCTCATCCTAGGTTGAGGAAGCAAGTGGAAACTCAAAAAATTATTGGTGATCAACATCAAAGGGTTCAAATAAGAATAAAAATTACACATACTTATTTTTATTCAAAAGTATAGTTGAAAGATTTGAATAAATATTTTGAGCATCTGAAATGGGTTCAAAATCTTAATAAAGAGCTTGATCATATTTGAAATAATGATATGTGAGAACTCATGCCTATGTTAGATAAAAAAATTTATTTGTACAAAATGGGTCTTCCGGAACAAGGTAAATGAATATAGTGAGGTGATAAGAAACAAATCCGGATTAGTGTGAAAAGATTAATCACAAATTGAAGGCATAACTTTGATGAAACTTTTTCTCTGGTGGAAAGTTTAGAAATAATCAGAATCTTTCTTTCCATTTCCGCACAAAAAAGTTACAAAATTTTCATATGGATGTGAAATCGACATTTTTTGAATGGTGATCTAGATGAGGAAAGATATATTGAACAACCATGTGGAATTGAAATTGTTAAAGATGAAATTTATGTTTGCAGTTTGAAGAAATCCTTATGGGGGATAAAACAAGCTCAAAGGGTCAGGTATTACTAATTGGATTCTTTTTTAAGAAATATGAGTTTTAATAAAGGAACAGTTGATAGTAATCTGTAGGTTAAAGAAAGTCATAATTTTTAGCTCATCATAAATATTTATTTTGAGGACATTATCTTTAGTGGGACCGATGGAAGGAATGATGAAAGTGTTGCTAAAGAGATGAAAAAGTTGTTTGATATTTTTTTTAAAAGGTTGGGGCCGAAGCCTCAATTTATTATTTAAAGAAAAAAACCTCTTTTGACTGGGTAGAGGGAGACCTATTACATTGCCCGAAGGCCCAAGGCCAAGTGTCCTGAAGACTAGGCTTGAAATCCCATTTTTTTGGCTCAAAGAGCCCCTCAGTGAATAGTACTTCTACAGTAACCGGGCAGCTACAGTCCCTACTACCGCACCGCCGCCGATAAAGTTTTTGCAACAGTGCCTCCGACGCTATAGTGCTGCCACCTCTATAGTTCCTGGTGAAATGAAATAATTTCATAGGTTACAAATCGCAAAAAATGAGAAAAACTTTTTTCTTTCCCAAGAAAAGTATGCTAAGTAAATTCTTAAGAATTTATTCCTAGAAAATTAAAAGCTTTATTCCACACTGATTTTAATGGGAATTAAGTTGACTAAAGATGCATAAGGTTAGGAAGTTGATCAGAAACATTTCTGAAAGCTAATATAATGTTTGTTGTATTTTACAGCATCAAGACCCAACATTGTTTGTGTTGTCACCATATGTGCAATATTATAGAGTGATCTAATAGAATCACATTTGTTGGATGGGAAAATAATTCTCTGATATATCAAAGGCACATAAAATGTCAGAATCATGTATGATAGGTCATAGTGTATTGACTTTTGTGGGTATTCAGATACAAATTGGGCATGAATTTTTTATGATAGAAGATCTATATCTAGTGGAGTTTTCATTATAGGGAAAATTTTGGTTAGTTGGTATAAAAAAACAAAATTTAGTAACTCTTATCATGACGGATGCTGAGTATGTTATTTCCACTCAAGATTCTCCTCAACTTATGTGGATGAAAACACAATTAGAATATTTACCCTTTGAATTGAAGTAACCCTTGATCATTGGTGGTGATAATTAGAGTTCTATCATCCTTACTAGAAATCCAATACAAAATTCTCATTTAAAAAATATTAATAAGAAATATAATATCATCAAAGATCATGTGGACAAGAATGAACTTAATTGGGAGTATATTCCTACATTGGAAAAAATTTCCAACATTTTCATAAAACCCTTATTGAATGATCATTTTTACAAACTGAGGATGAAGGTGGGAATCCAAACACTTTCTCATCAAGGTTGAGGTATGTGTTTATATACTCTATCTCATCTAGTATTTGGATAATGTTGTCAAGGTGGATAAGTTTTTTCATAAATCTATCCATTGATATGTGATAAACCATTCAATGAATCAAATATGTAGGGGGGCTTATAGGTAAGTTGTGATCTCATCATGTAAATGTGTAAAATATTATAACTCTTTCTTGGTCAGGTTGTAAGAAAAAAAATTTGATAGGAAAATTTGATAAGTGAAAGAAGTTACGAAAAAAAGATAAAGATGTTTCTTGATTCACCACATTCAAAAAAACATAGTTTTTCTATCAATGATTCATGTTTCCTACAATAATTTAGTTCGTGTAGGCTAAGAATGGTTGATAAGTAATCAATAGATTAATGTTACAATGTTTAGGGATTTATTAATATTGGTTGAAAAATATATAAAGGGGGGATTTTTCAGACCACGTTTTCTTGTGTAAGGATTTTAGATGCTGAATAAATTTGGTTTCAAGGGAATTGAATTTTGTTTTCAAGGAATAAAGAAATCACCTAACACTGTATTTTTTTTATCAGACATACCATTATATTTATATGATTGGATTGACAATTCTTAGGGAATTATATCGAATTGAGATGAATTTTTCTGAAAGAAAAAGTTCATCAGACTCACCATGGGCTCAGAATGAATGGAAGATCAAATAGGAAGTTGTGACAGATCCTGCATTACTATGATGAAAATCTGATGATGCTTTTCTGATCATCGAATTATCATAAATAATGAGTTATCAAAAAAAATTAGGAAATATTTATGAAATAAAGGTGGAGTAATTCCAAACATATTGGGGTTTGGATTGGAAATAAAATGTTGTTGAGAAGGTTTCTAAGTTACAATAATTCTCTTTATAATTCTGATGATGATATTCTGATCTTCAGTGTTTTAAAAGTCACAAGGAATTCATGATACAAGAAGAATTTTGTAGAATAATGATGTTTCTAAATCCAAAGCTTTTTGGTCGCAGTCCATCAATGTGATATTGCCGACTACATATTAGTTTTTAGGCTAGGAAGGTTGATCAGAATGTAAAAATATGAAGATGGTGGTTTCCTATTAAACCAATAAGCCACATGAACTCAATATTTATAGAAATAAGTTGTGTGAATAAAAATTAAATAAGTAAATAATTTTTTGATGTAAAATATTCTTATATCATTTAATCAGATGTCATGTTCCACTGAGAATCATATTCATACTAACACTGATCGTTAGATGCAAGTCAGAGGTAGAATTATTTTTGTGGAATTGTTGCGACCAATATAAAGAAAATAGATTGAGGTTTTTTCGGTCCAGTGAATATATAGATAATGAAATGTTTTTTGTTATTGATATGAAGAAGAAAATTAGAGATCAATCAACAATGTACTCAACCATTTTTCATCAAGATATATCATTGATTTTTTTAAATGGAAAAAAATCTTAACAAGTGGGTCAAAAGAATGAATAAATATAATTTTTTTACAAGAGTTTTTGTATTAATTGGGTCAATAAATTTAGACTAGAGCTGACACTGTTGAATTAATCAGACATAAGACCATTGGTCTTGGAAATGTAGAAAAGGATAATTACTTCAATCTTATCAAATTGTTATCCATGGTATAATAGAATAATTTGAAGAGGTTTGAAGAATTATTTTCATATGTTTCATTTGTTACAGAGGAACGTAATGAAGAATCTATTTTCTATATCATAATGAATAGATCCGAATGATCAATTTTTAAAGAGGATCTTAATGAGAATACATATGTTTGTTTTTCAATTGGTGTGGGTCAATGTAATGAAGAATATATTATCTTTATTGTTATGAGAAAATTGGATTGGGAAATTGTAAATAGAATAAATATTGAAAATAAAGTATGAAAAATGATTATGTTGTGACAAGATTCGATATATTTCGAGAAGAGTTGAGAATAATTGAAGAATTCAAGATATACCTAAAATTGAAAAATAATTTATGTTTTGGTAAATTTTGATAAGAAGGAAAGATATTAATAATCTTTCCCAACCCATTTTGGGTTTCCTATAAATAAAGGAGGTACTTTTTTACTTTCCTCATATATGTGATGTTCAAGAGAGAAAGAAGAGAAGTTAATAATTCTAGAGAGAAGGAGTTTCTTGATCATGCTTACCTGGAGATGTTTACTAGGTATAATAATAAAGAAGAATAGAAAAGATCATAATCAATGTTTTTAGATTAGACCAAGAAATTGTTTTGGGATATCTAGATTAAGAAAAAACCAGTTCAGTGTTGTATCAACTGTATTATGATAGAGTTATATTTCTGTATTAATCAATTAGACTTAGAAATATATTTTAGAAATCTGACTGAGTATCATTATGAATTCTAGTATGTTCTTCCCTATTATTGGGTAATAATGTTAAGAATTTTTTTTAGATCATATTATTGAATGTTTATAAGGAAGTACCACAAGATGTTTCTTAACTTGTTAAAAAAATAGTATTGCATCATTTTTTATAGAAATAAAACAAGCACTGTTGTGTTGAACATATTTCTACACTAGTATAAGGGAATATCCTACTCATTATACTCCCAAAAAAGGATTTTTTAGTGGATAATATGATATTGTATTATTTTAAAACCATTCCTTAGATGTAGATACTCTTGTTTAGTATTAAACCTTTTAAATTACTGTGTTTTTATGGATGTGTGAATTTTTTTCTATTAAAGTGATAATTCTTTTACATAAGGTGAAGGTTGTTTCAGAAATAAGGAAACTTAAAATAAAAATATATCATTGATTCAACCCCTCTTCCTCTCAGGGATACTTGATCTTCACTAGTCAGTTACATTATTCATGACATAAAAAATACTAGGTTCCTAAAACACTAAAACACTGAATCCACTCATATTGGTCTTAAAAACATTCAATTCCTTAGAATTCCATGGATTTTCCTTAATAGAACAACCATTCTAGTGAGGTCTGGTCCTTCTGGCTTGAAAATAATTCCTTTCTCACATCATATTAAACTCTATGAAATAATCTTCTCATGTAAGATTAACTCTTTCCTCTATCATCATCATTAAGGAATAAATGAAACATATCTATTATGATTACTTTTAAATTAAGAATAACTCAAGACACTACCTACTCATGTAAGATACATACAACCCTCATGTGATATTAACTCGACCATGTTTCAAGGTGATTACTATCATTTGTGTCACTTTTTTTCATATAAAACATATCATCATTCATTTCATTCATGTTCATCTCCGATCAAATCTAAATATAGTATAACTCATCCACGAGTATGTTTCCAATGAATAAAATTTTTAATAAATACCAAAATCATGAATGAATAATCTCAAGAAATAAGTCATATCATTTCTTTAATAAAAAATTCATTTAAAATCCCCTCCATAAGATACAACAATGATTGCGAGAGAACTCCATCCCTCAGTGTAAGATCAATTCCATTTTTGACCATATCTCTATTGGGATCAAATCAGCACCCCCATTTTCAATTCACTTCATGCGGTATCTTTAATATTAAATCTCTTAAAGGAGTATTGAATAATATAAACCATTTAAAACCTGAGATAAATATTCATACTAAACCCATGAGTAAGGAATGAGGGTGTAAATTTAATGAATTCTTAACCAATTGAATGGAATCAATATTTTTTTAAATACCAATTGATTATATAATATATCATGTTATTATAACAACCCAATCCTTTTAAACATATTATTAACTAATTTTTAACATAATTATTTAATGAACACATCCCAAAAACCATAAGTCATATTGTCTTTATAATACTAGGTTCATGATACATCAAAATAAACTAAACAAAATATATTTATTTTATTCTCCTTAATGAGAACCTAAAACTCTCAAATCTCCTAAAAATACATAGGGTAACCTAGGGAATACATAAAATAAATGGGTGAGATATAAATCTACGTTTCTGAATAAACATGATAAATAAGTATTGAATATGAGTCAGAAAGCATAACATTGTATCCTAAAAGAAAAATATCATGACTAATCATATGGAGGAATAACATTAAGAACATGGAATCATAAGATCATAGAAACATGGGAATATGGAAACAATGTAAAACTTGACATAGGCATAAGTCAAGATAAAATTCCAAGGTAATATCACATAGTGGACAGAGTCCCATCATGGATTAGGTTTACTCCCCAATCCCACACATAACATCTCATAAAAAAAACATTACCAAATTCATTAGAGTTATATCTTAGCACACCCATCATAACATGTACATGCATATGTGCATCGTGTAATAAAATCTAACCTATGTCATAAACATAAGGATTATCCATGAAAATAAATGGGTTACATCTCTATATCATAAAGAAAACCCATATGGAATATCATAATGGTCTCTATGAAGGAAGTGAATTGTTAATTATTTTTATAATCATAGTTCATGAAAAATGATGTCCAATTTAAGTAAAGACTTTAAAAAAGTAGATAAACCCCTTTAGAAATGTGCCTCTTAAGCGGAACTTTAGGAAATTGGTATTTGTGTTTTTAAAGAGAGTAATGACATGATAATTTCTATATACTTATAAATGGAATAAAATGGTTTCCATGATAAAATTATAAACATAAAAAATATGGGTTTTCTAAAACATTTTAAGTATAATTACTTGTAATTGGGTAAGAAATATAGAAATCCCCTTTAACCAGGTTTTATTATCAAGAGAAATTGATAAGGGAACCTTCTAAAACATATATATTCTCATGAAAGGAATATGAATTAAGCTAGTTATATATGTGTGGGATACATATACATAATATATAAGAATTAAATAAGATATTTAGAGTTATAATTTTTCGTTAAAGAGATAATTAATAACTTAAAAGAAAATAGGGTGGTTCTGATTGATCCTTTACTTTATATTTAAGAATCATTCTGTAATTGTGCTTACTTCCCTAGATAATCAAATTAAATTCATTCATTATATAATTATTAAATTTTCAGTATATTTTTTTTATTTTTTATATTTTTATTATATTCATTTTTAATCATTTCAATGAGATATAAATTTTAATTTTGCTTTTCTGAGTGTGTTGGTTTCAGTGTTCCATGGTCAGATCACTTGTGTATAATTATTAATGTTCTTGTAAAATTGTAATACAACTCCAGAAGTGAAATTAAATGATATTCACATCCTTTCAAAAAAATTATTAGTCCCAAATATATATATTTTGTTTTGGCATGGTGATTATTCACTCTGTAAAAATGTTAACATTATTCATTTTGTTCATTTATGTGGTTTTACAGTCCAGCATAAACTAGTTTTGTTTTATTTAATATTATATCTATATATTTTATCCAAAAAAGGAAAAGGTTATAATATAATTATCAACATCTTATTTAACCATAATAATATTTTTTTTACTAGTCTTTCAGGTGGTGGAGAAAAAAGAAATACATTGTTCCTAGAGGTTTTGAACCAACCATATTATAAATAAAGCTATCATTTTAATAATGAAAGAATGATTGGTATAAGATATATATTCTACCATATTAATAACATATAATTATATTTTAAATAATTATGTTACTATTTTTAGGTTTATGGGGATCTTATGGGGGTGGTAGAAGAAGAATAAATTTGGATGAGATTAGTCAAGAATCTTACCTCTTTCTTTGGTCACTACCTCTTAGGATACCCCTTAAGGATCATTAAAATGGTCTTTGGATAAGACCATCAAAACTGTGAGATGGGAAAGATGATTTGGAAGGGAATGGATAGAAATTTGGAAATCACTAATTATTATATGTTATGACGAGAAGGGGTTGTGAGGGATGATATTTATAATTGGGGAGAGAAGTGTCGCTACCACAAAACTAGGTTTCCACAGCACCACCCTTTATCAGTGCTAAAAAAATCACTTATAAAGGGGTTGACTTTATCAACAAAAAAAAAGTGCTGATAAAGGTCCCTTTTAAAAGTGCTAAAAAAAGCACTGAAAAAGTGACCCTTTATTAGCACTTTTTTTAGCGCTGATAAAGCCCCCTCCCCCTTTATCAGCACTTTTTTTAGCGCTGATAAAGGGGGGATTTATCATCACGCATTTTCCTAACACTGATAAATGTGTATATTTCAAAAAAATCATAAAAATAATATATTGATATATAAGTATATTTATATTGATATAAATATAATAAATATTTTTTAAAATATGTTTTATATCAATTTGATATGTGGTAGACCCAAAATAGACACCCCAGAGCAGAAATTATGGTCGTTTGTAGGGATTAAGGACCTTTTCGTACCTTGAAGAATATGATAAGGTGTATAAATGGTCACCGTAGTGTAGGTCTGGTCGTAAGATTCGATTTAATATGTGGTTGAGGAAAAACAGAAATTGGGAGCAGAAATTATGGAAAAATGGACCCACAAAGCCAAACATATGACCGTTCATAGGGTTTTTGTCCTTTTTGAACCTCAAAGTACATGTGAAGGGGTTTCAGTGATCAATGGGGTGTGTAACTTTTCGCAAGCTTCAATTTGATATCTGGTAGAGAAAAAATGGACACACGGAGTAGATGTTATTATCGTTTGAAATTTTGCAACTCTCATATATCCTAAAAACCTAAGAAACCAACAACTCACTAAAACAGGCATAACTTCTACTCTGGTTGTCTGTTTGAGCGCTATGGCCAGTAAAATCGAAGTTTTTGAAATGAGTGACGACCACGTCTACTTGAAACCATTAGAAGATCAAAGGAATGAATAATGTATCACTTATAGTACTCCAAAAAAAAGTCAAACTTAAAACAGACATAACTTTCACTCCGGGTGCCCGTTTGGGCTCTAAGACATATCAAATAAAAGGAAGCGAAGAGATATACACAAAAGGATAACTATAAATTAGTTTTAGTCAAGTCTGGGACCCTAATGTTCCAAAAAACAATTATAAGACTTCCAAAACTCATTTTCTGTGTCTGAACCCCTGTAAATTGTTTCTTAAAATGGTCATAACTTCTTATAAGTATGTCTGTACGGCCCTTGAAACCTGTTTTATCATAGTTCATTCCATGATCTTAAGATTGACTATTCACAGAGCTGAAACAGACACCCAGAACGGATGTTATTTCTTTTTTAGTGACTCTGTGATTTGTTAGGTTTTTTGAGACCCCATATCTAGCAATTTTGTATATACATATTAATATATAATATTTTTAAATATATATAAATATGTATAATTATACCTACAGATATATGTATAATAAATATATTTGTGTGTGTCTGTTGTATATATGTGTGTATGTATGTATGTATGTATGTATGTATGTATGTATTAATTTATTTATAAAAACACACATAAGAAAACATATTTTATAAATGCATTTAAAACTAATCTTATAAATATATATTAATATACAAATAAATATACGGATAAAGAATTATAACTATATATATATAAATAGATATAAATATATATTAATATACGGATATATATATATATTAATATAAATAAATATATGTATATATTAATATGAATAAATATATATGTATATATTAATATGACTATATATATATGTATGTTAATATATATATATATATTAATATACAGATATATATATTAATATAACTAAATATACATATATATTAATATATGAGTAAATATAACTAAATATATATATAAATAAATAGATATATTAATAATTGAAATGTAAAGCAATATGGTGGTGAGGTAAAGGATTAGGTGCGTAGGCAGGAGGTATCGAGTTCGAATCCTGAGGGAGGCATGTCGTGCGCAAGTGTGGGGAATTACCTAGTGTTGTTAAATGGGGGTGGGGCTGGGTGGGGCTGGGTGGAGATAGTTTGGGGTGTGCGTGGGCTACCATGGGTGGTGGGTGTTGTTAAAGGGGGCATCAAGTGCTGTTAAAGCCCCCCAGAATTCCAAAAATATATGTTTTTTATTTTTTTTAATATTTTTTCAACATTTTAAGCACTTTTAAAAAAGTGCTGATAAAAGGGGCCTTTTATCAATGCTAAAAAGCACTAATAAAAGGGGCCTTTATCTGTACGTTTCTGAGCACTGATAAAAGGGACCCCCTATCTTTACCTCGATTAACAACACTTTTTTTAGCATTGTTAATCGACTTTTCTAGTGTCGATAAAGGCCATATTGGTAGTAGTGTGTTTTTTCATTCCTTTATTTTTCTATAATCCCCTTTTTAATTGGGTGGAGATTGAACCCTTACATGACTCAAAGGGATAGAGTGACTTGGTCGCAGCATGTGACCTGGAGTCCCCAAAAACCTAACAACACTAGAATTTCCCTTCTTTGGAATCTATATCATTTATAGTGCATAAATCCCCACCTCACATGACTATTCAACTAGTATTTTGATATTCATAGATGCACAGTGCATAGTACCAATGGTAGATACCATACCTTCTCATCTATCCTAATCTGGTAAGCTCGACTCTAGTGGCTTCTACTACTCTAAATCCTCATCTAGTTCCTGCTCCTGTGTGGTCTTATCATTGAGGCCCAAAATCCCAAATCCACTTCATTAGATCCTTTTCCCCCTATGATTTTCTTCCTTATGCCCCAATCCCAACCACACACCATTGTTGCGATCCCGCTACCATCATGGTCATGCACCGTTGCACCGACACGTTGCTGCCATGACTCGGGTCATAACCATCCATCAATGTCTGAACCTACATACACAACTGAAAATTGAACCATTTGCGATGGGATCCCATCACAAAAGGTAAATTGTGAAAGGGTCCCATCATAATTTCCTCGTCGATAAAAATTACATTGCAAATACATTTTTTTATGACGGACCATCACAAATAGTTTATCTGGGGTTTTTAAAAACCCCTTTCACGACATGCCCCTAAGAAAAACTTTTTTTCAACGGGACGATTGCAAAAAAATTATTTTTTATGGGATCATCGAAAAAAACAAAAAAATAATAATAATAAAATTTAATTAAATAATAATAATAATAATAATTTGAATAAATATAATAATAAAATAATAATACTACTAATAAATAATAAAATTAGTAAAAATATAATTAAAATAATAAAATTTTGTAAAACATAATATTCACAAAAATATTAAATATTAATAATATAATAATAATATATAATAATATATAATATTAACACTAAAAAATAAGTAATAAAATATAATAATAAATATAATAAACTAATATTATAATAATGAAAATAATAAAACAATAAAAAACACAATATTCACAACAATAAAAAAACCCACTATAAAGAAATATAAATATATAGAATAACAAAAATTAAAAAAAAAACATTACATTCAAATTATTATCATAAAAAAGTAAATTTTTTAATAATGGGGAGGGTCATCTGGAAGAGGTGGAGGAGTTGTAGAAGGTAAATAAATCCATAAAAAATGATTCAGATGTTGCATGTACTCCATCATCTACCTATATTGTTGTTGTCATCAACACATCTCTTCCTGTTGTTGCTGCTACTATCGACAGATCTCTTTCTACTCCACACACATACTCTCTATAAGCTCACCCTATGTTTGTATTTTATTGTAATATCATTTAGAAGATGATTATTACTCACCACATTCTCCTCTCGAGTTACATGACGACATCGCAATAGTACCATAATTTGTTGTAGTCCTCAATTGAGAGATGATACCAAAAACTCGTCCATTATCAAAGGCATAATGGGTAACCTGTATCCATACTGTCTCATCAAATCTTGTTACACTAGTCTGATCCTTGGTCTCTGTCTGACTTTTAGTATGTGTCTGAAAGATGGTGGTCTTATATGACTCCTTTAATTACAATTTAAAATTAGAATAGTTAAAATATTATTTATAGTTAATTTTAAAACTCAAAAATATATTATACTCACCATAATCTAATATTAGTGATCACCTCAAATCTTACCAGTGATAGGATCATTGTACATCCTCCTATAGATTTCAAATTTTGTAATATTGGGTTGTTCGAAAACCTATATTAATATGAAATAAATAGTTTACATTTAATATTATATAAATTATTTAAAAACCAATACTATCCATATATTACCCATACGTACTGAATGTATGAATACTAGATTGATGTTTCACCTCCAATCTTCCCTATTTATATCGACCTATTGATGATATCATATAAAAACAACCACCCATAAAGTGTGAACATAATTCATCCCAAACCTAAGATGAAATGTAATCAGGTTGTTGGGTGAAGAAAGACTAAGCAAACTCTGTGACTCCCACTTTCATTATTTTCTCCTCCTCGAATTGTGGAAAAACTTATGGAAACACTCACATATATAACCGTTCTATGCCTCCCAGATAACGCCGCACGTGATATCATCGAATGGATTCCATAAACCCTACATATAATTAATAATATCATGTTATTAATTAATTAAATTTCAAAATAAATATTATTTATTTATGTAACATCCAATGATCCAACATGAAGTGTTGAACATCAATGGGAATCTGATCCCATATAACTCATGCACTATAAAATAATTTTTCAATATATCACTCCCCTTTCAAACAACTATATATGAAAATCTATGAAAAAAGAGAACAGATAATCAAACAATTAATATATAAATAAATTAAAAATAATTATTAAAAACTAACTAAAATACATAAGTAAACATACCTATACATTCATGGATCAAATCCAAGATGTGGATGTCGCACATAGATATGGTCAAGTATCATCAATCTCACAAAACCACAACCCCTATGAGTCCTCACTGAAACACTAGCAATCTAAGGGTCATATGATCCAACTTCATTCTCATCCCTAGTTAGATCATCCTCTTCCAAGTCACAAAACATATCTAATTCCATCTGAAATAAGAAATGAATATTGTTAGAAAAAAGATAATGATTTTTGTTATAAAATTTTGAAAAACAATTATTACTTATAGATGTATATTATTTATGATTATAACCAACATTTAATTTTTTCAATATTCATATCAATAATCATCTTCATATACGATGGTGTCATTGTATTCATATTCCACCTTAGTATCATTAATTTCCGTAAGTGTTTCAGTTTCATCATCACTAGTCATTTCAAATTCCTTTGTCACATCAATAATATCATCGTCACCATTGACCCTTAAATATGGGGTGACATCATTGATATTCATGTCTCTTCATGGAAAAGATGTTTTTGGAGTATCCACATGAAAATTCTCATTTCCTTATACTTCAATGAAACCACATTCACTTTTAATACACTCATTTTCGTGAGATTTCATTTTATATTATGCTCCACTAATCACTTAAATCTCTTGATGTAACATAATAATTAGAATAATAAATTTGATGTGTTTTATAATCTAATAAAAACTATTCATTTACTTCATTAAGGTTTTTATATTTGATATCAATAATTCCATGGATTAGATGGACATGAAAGACTCTCTCAGTATCCAAACACTGACATTTAAGCATTGTTATGTAATTATGTAACAGATAACACAATTAAATTTTTTATTCTAGCATTCCATAAAAGTAAACTTCAATTTTTCTATGATGAGATACTCTAAATAAAATTCCATTATTTATAGTTTTTTTGATTCCTCTTATGCAAGTGTATGAAATCAAAAACCATTCACCAAATATGCATTATATGATTTAACCATTTTAGATGGTGGTTTACTCAATACACACATTCAATTATCAATTTTATCAGCATGTTGAGATACTTGAAAATTTAAAAAACCATTATCAATATAACATGAAATAAATTGACTTTCTATATTAAACCATAAATAATTTATGTTGCCAATTTTTGAAACTACTATTAAAAATTATTTTTATGATTTTGTTCAAGAGCAACTGTTGTAATTTGAGGAAGTTGTTTCTTGATATGATTATCATATAATAAACAAATAAAATAATATTAACTTACTATTAAAAATATAATAGAATAATTTTCAGGATCAATCATAGTACAAATTGTATCAATTCTTCACATTTGAGCAGAACATATGTATGAGCTTTGTAATGTTCGTCGCTTGAAAGACATCGTTCAAGAACTCCACAATAGCCAAGTTCAGGCTGATTAAAAACTAACAATTTATTGTTCATTTCAAAATCAATTTTTCCTCATTACATCCCATGTGGTAATTTTTTAAGGATATTCATATTGAAAATAATTATAACAGAAAAAATCCCCTTGTAAATAAGCTTTTGCAATTGATCCTTAAACTGATGCTTTGTTACGTACTATTTTATTTCAATTTCTACATGAATCTATTGAATGGTTACATCCATAAGAACTGTACCAAACCTCCACATTTATCTTCATGTATAAAATATAATATTAAATGTTCCATTGAGTTAAATAAATATTGTTGGAATATTTTTCCTAGTTTACATAAAGTTAAAACAACATCTTATTGCAGTCTACTTAGTACATCATAGTCTATTGTTTCCACAAAAATGTATTGGAACAAATATGATATATCTATTAGTGCATCCAAAATCATATAATTTGACAAAACTTTTAATCCAATCTATAGAAGTCTATCCATTATAACATGATAGTTAGGAATTTTTAATCCGGTAAAGTGACCATTTCTGACATATCTAGCCAAATTGGGAAGATAACAATTTGGAAGTCTCAAATATACAATTCACTATCAAAATAATATTTAAATTTCTTTATAAATAATATAAACTTATTTTGGCTTCATTAACATCCATGATCTAAAATTTTCAAACAGTTCAAGTTTCGGTCACCTAAAAATTTGGTCAAGATTTGATCATGCCTTTACATTATCTTTGGTCTTACCTAGTGTATCCAAAAATGTATAAAATATACTATAAAAATATTTCTTCTCAATATTTATGACATCCAACATGTTACAGACCAAAAAATCATACCAATATGAAAGATCTCAAAAATTTATCCATTTTATCCAATTATGTTTTTTCCCAATGCCAAAAATTTTATATTTGTATATAGTTAGACCAAATGTAATGGTAGGTAATGAAGATACAAATTATTTTAACTCTATACAAGAAATCATTTTTGGAGGTCCATCTCTTTCAATTGTTTCTTTTCTGATATGATATAAGTTCCTCTAAAAAGGATGATCATTTGTAAGAAATATATGATGAAATTTGAAGAAAAAATATTCCATTGACAAGAAAAAATACATTGTTTTCTCTAATACAATACAGACATGATTTTTGACCATTTATACTCTTTCTAGATAACATGTTATATGCTGGGAAGTCACTAATTGTCCATAGCTATACAGATTTTAGTAGTAAATTTTTTTTTGCAGCAACAACATATGTACTGACACAATTACTTTTTAATAAATTTAAATCATCAATCAATGGATTCAAATAAACTTCAATATTCATTTTTAGATATCCTATTATTAATAAGGTAAAAAAGATACAAGGATCCTTTATCAAAATCCAAAGTGGTAAATTTTATAGAGTTATAATGATAGTCCAACAAGAATATTGACTACCATAAGAACCAAATTGACATAAACTATCAGTATAAATACCTAATCACAAGTTTCGGGCAACTAAAGAAAAATATAGATGTACTTTGTCATATTTTTCAATGAATCATCATTAGAGGGGTTATTTAAGATTTTACCAATTGAAATATTATTTTTTTTATATGATATTAATGACGTTGTGTTCTAAGAAATAAATAAATGTTGCAATATGGGTGTAAGAAGGAAACACCTCAAATGTTTTACAGGAATCAATCTAGAATTCTGTAGTTGAGCCTCTTTATACCATGATTTTCCACATGTAGGAAAAATATCTAATGACTCATTTTCTCCATAATATAAGATTCCATCATTTGAACATGCATGAATCTTATGATAAAAAAGACACATATTAGAAAATATCCTCTTAATCTCATTGAAAGTTTTAGGAAACACATTTCCTTCAAGTAACAGAGTTTTAACCAATGAGAATATCTAATCAAAATAGTTATTTGACATTCCATTATCTGATTTTATAGCCTTAAATTTTTTAGCCACTTCAAATTTTCATATCATGCAACCAGGATCTAAGGCATACTTAGTGAACCTCAAAAACATATAAAATTTATATGGTTCCAACTCAGAAGTTAAATCAATATCATCCTGAGTTTCAGTTTGTTTAAAATATGGATTTTCCAGGTCATGTACTAAATTTTGAAATAATGATGGATCTAGAATCAAATTATTAGTATCCTCTCTAGAACTGTGTTCAAAATATTGATACTAAAAAAATAATCAGTTCAAAAACCAAAATGAAATAGATGACCCCCAACATTTTCAAATGTTTCAAACTTTCTTAGATCACATTTCTTATATAGACACTTAATTATCCCTTCTGAATCAAATTTTGGTTTTGATGATGCAAATGCTAAAAAAATTTCAATGCCCTTAATATATAAATGACTTATACCAGAATTGTTTGAAATTCTGCGATGATTTATCAAAGCACGATCATCTAATAATGACTATTATCGAGTTTATTATTCCATATTTCTCTAAAAAATATAAAATAACTAATTTTTTATGATTAATTTGATATAAGAAAAAAAAACGATCCAAAAATAAGAATATATTTTTTATTAATTATTTCTAAGTATACCTAATTATTAGTAGTTATGGATAATTATTATTATTTATTTCTAATTATTATTATTTAGAACTAATTATTAGTATTTAGTGTTGTTTGTTACAAATTACCAGTAATTATTCCAAATTACCTCTAATTATTCCTAATTACCTCTAATTATTCCTAATTAATGCTATTTTTCCCAATTACCTCTATTTATTACTATTTATTATCATTTATTTATTTATATATTATCATTTATTATTATTTATTACTAATTATTACTAATTATTCTTAATTATTACTAATTATTATCAATTATTACTATTTATTAAAATTTATTACAATTTATTACCATTTATTAAATTTATTGCTAATTATTAGTGGTTATTGTTAATTATTTGTAGTTATTTGTAATTACTTGTTGTTATTTCTATTTATTAGTAGTTATTTCTTTTTATTACTAATTACTGCTAATTATTCCTAATTACCTCTAATTATTCCAAGTTACATCTATTTATTACTAATTAGAATTAATTATTACTATTCAATACTATTTTTTACTATTTTTTACTACTTATTACTATTTATTACCATTTATTATTAATTACTGCTAATTAATACTAATTAACTATAATTATTCCTAATTATCATAAATTATTACTAATTACTGTTAATTAATTATTACTAATTTCCTCTAATTATTCACAATTACCATTAATTATTCCAAATTACCACTAATTATTTCTAATTACCGCAATTCATTGTTAATTACCTTTTTTATTCATAATTATCACTAATTATTCTTAATTATTGCTTATTATTACTAATTATTATAAGTTATTACAAATTATTACAAATTATTACAAATTATTTCTTATTATTACTAATTATCATCAAATAATACTAATTATTACTATTTATTACTATTTATTACTATTTATTACTATTTATTATTATTTATTACTATTTATTACTATTTATTACTACTTATTACTAATTACCTCTATTTATTAATAATTATTGATATTTATTACTATTTATTCCTAATTATTCTTAATTACTCATAAATCTTTCACTATTGGAAAAATGAATTATTGCGATGGGTCATTTGCGATGGGATCTCATTGCAAAAAAGTCTTTTGCGACGGCGTGCCATCACAAATGACTCGTTATGGAAAATGACATCGCAAATATTAATTTTTGCGACGGATCGTCGCAAAAATTTATTATTTGTGACGGGCAGTAGACCCATCGCAAAAAAAATTCGGTGATCTTTTTAAGAAACTATTTTTGATGGACCAACCACCCATCGCAAATAGTTTCCCAGTTTTTACTCTTTTGCAACAGTCCGTCGCAATTAGTATTTGTGACTGACCGTCACAAATACCTCTTGAAATATAAAAAATAAACCACTTTGTGACGGATCTTCACAATTAGTATTTAGGATGGACCATTGCAACTAGTATTTGGGATGGACCGTTTCAACTTGTATTTGTGACGGACCGTGGAAAATAGTTAAACAAATTAAAAAATTAATTAAATAATAAAATAATATTACTAATAATAAAATATTAATATAAATAAAGTCATAATATTAATATTAATAGAATAAAATTATTTATAAAATAATATATGTAATATAATATTAATATAAATAAAATATTAATATTCTTAAAATAAAATTAATTCTAAAATAATTAATTAGGTGAATAATAAAAACTGTAATTTTTGAGACAATATAAAACAAAAACTATTTATAATTTTAAATATTTAATATTACAAAAAAATACATTCAAATGTTTCATCATAAAATCAAAACACATCCTTAATCAGAGGGAGGGTCGTCTAGAGGAGCTAGAGGAGACAGTGGAGGGAACTCCGTCTCTAAACTGGAAGTCAGATGTTGCATGTACTCCATCTACTCCCACCCCTGCTCATGCCACCGTTGATGCATCTCATCCTACATCTGTTGTTACTGCTGTTATCGTAGGAACTCTTCCTACTACAGTTTCTGCCACTGACGCATATCCTTCAGCTCCCTACGTATAGTCTTTAAAGCTCACTCTGAGCTCACAACTACTCCTGATATTATGCATGAGATGATGATGACTTTCCGCGAGCTCCTCTCGAGATGGATGTTGACCTCGCAAAGGTACCATAAAAACCCTTGGGGTCACTCAATAGTCGATACCAACAACTCGGCCTTTCTCGAAGCCATACTAGGTCACCTGCATCTACGCTGCTTAATAAAATCAGGGGGCACTAGTCTAACTATCATTCCTGGCCCAAATCTCAATATCTATCTACGACGTCAGAGCCTCATATGACTCCTTCAATTTCAATTTATAATTAAAATAGTTAAAATATTTTTTGTAGTTAAATTTAAAACTTCAAAAAAAACTTATGCTGACCACAATCTGACGATGGCGAGCACCTCTAATCTCTTTGGTGGTTGGATAACTGTACATCCTCCTATAAACGTTGTACTCCATAGTATCGGGATATATGACTACCTATATGAATATAAAATAAATCATTTAAATTTAAAGTTATATACAATATTTTCAAAAAATGTACTTACCATATGCTCTCTATGCGTACTAAATGAATGACTACCAGCTCGATGTGTCACCTCCAATCTCCCACAATTTTTACAACCTACTGATGATTTAATCAGAAACTGTCTACTAAACTAGTGTGTACATAGTCCATCCCAAACCTAAGATGAAATATAATTAGGTTTTTGGACGTGACATGTCTCGTCAAACTCCTGCACTCCTTTATTCTCCATTTCTTTCCTATTCAAATTGTGAAAAAACTGAGTGCAACACAGACGCATAGCTCCCTGCCATGCCTTACAAATACCCTCATGTATGCTCTCTTTGATGGGATACCATAAACCCTACAAATAATTTATTATATCAAGTTATTAATTAAATTAATTTCATAATAAATATTATTTATTTACATACGAGCCAATGCTCGAACATATGATGCTGAACATCAACAGAAATGTGATCACATGACACCCATGCATTAGAAAAATAATTGCACAATATAGCGCTCCCCTATCCGAAAACAATATATGTAAAGATGTAAAAAAGAATAATTAATCAAACAATTATAATATATATAAATTAATGAAAACTAACTAAAATTCACAGGTAAACAAACTTCTACATGTGTGGATCGAACCCAAGATATGGACGTCGCTTGGGTATAGGGTCGGGAATCCTCAGTCAGGCAAGACCACACCCCCTCCCAGTGCCCGTTGAACTAAGAATAGTCTAAGGGTCAACAAATCTGACCTCTTTCTTGTCTAAAGGTAGATCAACCTCCTGTAACATACAATACAGGTCATCATCCATATGAAACATGAAATAAATGTTCTTTGAAAATAGTAGAAAACAACTATTATATATAGATATATATTATATATAATTTTAACCAGCATATTACTATGTCAATGTCCATGTTTATCCTTATCTTCATAGTTTTTTATGTTAATGTCTTAATCTTCCTCCTCAAAATCATCAATTTCTCTATTGTTTTCAGTTTCATTATATTTTTTCATTTCAAATTTAGTTGTAACACCATTAACAACATCATCACTATTATCCCTTAACTATGGGGTGTCATCAATTATATTCATGTCTCTTCTTGAAAAAGATGGATTTAGAGAAATATCTAGAAAATTTTAAATTCTTTTCACATCAGCAGAACCACATTCAATTTCAGTAAACTGATTCTCCCGAGATTTATTCTTTATTATTCTCCACCAATCACCCAACTCCCTTGAAATAGAATAGTAATTTACATAATAAATTTGATGTGCCTGATTAGGTAATAAAAAAGGTTCATTTACAGAAAGAGGAATTTTATATTTAATATCAATGATTCCATGGATCAGATGAACATGTAAGCCTCTATCAGTATCCAACCATTTACATTTAAACATTGTTATGTAGTGTTGTCCTAGATAACACAGTTCAATGATTTCTTCCAACATGCCATAAAATTCAACTTCAGTTTCTCTATGATGTGATCCTCTCAAGAAAATCACACTATTCATTGTTTTTTTGATTCCCCATATGAATGCGTATAAAATATAAACCTTTCACCACATATGCATTATAAGATTTAAACATTTTTATGGGGGGTTACTCAATACAGACAATCAATTATCAATTTTATCAATATGTTGAGACACCTAAAGAGTTGTAAAATAATTATCACTATAAAAAATATGAAATTTATTTTTTATGTGAAATGAAAATTTATGTTTCCAGTTTTTGAAACCAGTAGGAAAATATTTTTTGACACTGTTCTTCAATAGGAACTATTGTAATTTATGGAAATTTTTTCTCGATAAAATTATCATATAACTGAAAAATAAAATAAGATTAATGTATTGTTATAAAAATTATAGAATAATTGATAGGATCACTTATAGTGAAAATGGTGCAATTTCTTCACAGTTGAGCATAATATGTGTATGAGCTCTGTGATGTTCATCATATGAAATCAATCTTTCATGAACTCCACCAAAGACAAGTTCAGGCTGATTGAAAACTAATAATTTTTTTCTCATTTCATCTTCAATGTTTCCCTCATTACATCTCATGTGGTTGTGTTTTGAAGGATATTCAGATTGAATGTAATGAGACCAGAAAAAAAGAAATAAATTTCCTCTTACTAATAAGATTCTACAATTTAGCCTTAAACTAATGCTTTGTTACATTGCATGCATATCTCAAATGGGTACATACATCGGAACTGTACCAGACCACCACATTTTATTTCATGAGGAAATGTAATATTAAATTTTCAATTGAGTAAGAAAAACCTATTAGGAATATTTTTCCAGTTTATATAAAATTAAAATGACATCTTCTTAGAGTTTTATTATAATATCATATTCTATTTTTGATGCAAAAAATGTCTCAAAAAAAGAATGATATGTCTATAAGTGCATCCAAAATCATAGTATTTAACAAACCTCTTAATCCAATTGGAAGACGTATTTACATTAAAACATGAAATTCATGACTTTTGAATCCAGTAATATGACCATTTCTGACACATCTTCCCGAATTAGAAACAAAACCATCTAGAATTCTCAAATCTAAAATCCATTGAAAAATAATAAGAAACTATCTTTAGACAATGTATAAGATGATTTTGGATTTATTATCTTCTGTGATCTGACATTTTCAAATAGTTTATGTTTTGGTCGATTGAAAATTTGGGCAACATCTAATCGTTTCATTCCATTAACTTTGGTCTTTCCTGAAGTATCCATAATTTTATGAAATAAATTATCAAAATAGTTCTTCTAAATATGCATCACATCCAACATGTGATGGACCCACAACTAAGACCAATATGGAAAATCCCAAAAAATGACTTGTTTTATCCAATTGTGGTCTTTTCCAAACCCATAAATTTTCTATTGGTTTATTTTTTATCCCAATGTGATGCAAGGTAATGAAGAGACAATTGATATCAACTCTATTCTTGAGATCATTATTGGAGGCCCATATTTTGCAACAGTTCCTTTTTTAAAATGATATTTGTTTCTTTGAAAAGAATGATCGGTTGGAAGAAATCTTCAATGACAGTCGAAAAAAGAAGGGTTTTTTCTATTAATAATCATAAAGGATTTGATGTATCTTATACAGTATAGACATGATTCATGACTATGTGTACTCTAGCCAGATAACATGCCATATGATGGGAATCACTAATTTTCCATATCAATGCATCTTTTAGTAGGAAGTTTTGTGTCACAGCAGCATAATTTGTACTGACACCATTACTCTCCAGTGAATTCAACTCATCAATCAATGTTTTCAAATAAACATCAATATTCTTTTTTGTTTGACTTGGAATTAATATGGTCAAAAAGATATATGGATAATTTATCAACATTCCTAGAGGTAAATTATATGGAGTTATAAAGATAGGCCAACATGAATACTGACTACCGTAAAAACCAAATGGACACAAATCATTAGTGGAAAGACCCGATTGCATGTTTCGAGCTTCTAAAGAAAACGATGGATGCACTTGGTCAAAAAGTTTCCATGAATCGCCATCAGAGGGATGATTTATACTTTTACTTGTTGAAGTGTTTGTTTTGTGTCATGACATCAATGTTACTGTGTTTTGAGACATAAATAAATGATGCAATCTAGGTATGAGCGGGAAATATCTCAATTTTTTTAAAGGATGAAATCCAAACTTCCCTGGTTGAGCTTCTTTTTACCTTGATTTTCCACATGTAAGAAAACTATCAAACTACTCATTTTCACCATAATATAAGATGCAGTCATTTGAACATGCATGAATCTTATAATAACCACGACCCAGATTACGAACTAGCCTCTTTCTCTCAAAAACTTTGCAGGAAACACATTTTCTTCAGGTAGCAGTATTTTTTCTAATGAGAATATCTGATCAAACCAACTATTTGACATTCCATTATCTGATTTAATGGCCATAAATTTAGAAACTGCTTCAAACATTCTTATCATGAAACTATGATATAAGACATCCTCATCTGACCTCTACAACTTATATAAATGAGATAGTTCCAACTCATAAGTAAAATCAATATCATCATGGGTTTCTTTTTCTTGAGAAGACGGACCTTCCAGATCATGTACTAAATTTTGAAACCATGCTGGATCTGGAATCAAATTATTAATATCTTCTCTGGAACTACGTTCACCATGTTGATACCAAAAAATATAATCAGGTTGAAAACTAAAATGCAAGAAATGACCTCTAACATTGTCAAATGTGTCATATGTCCTCAGAGCACATTTTTTACAAGGGAACATAATTGCCCCTTCTGAAACAAATTTTTATTGGGATGATGAAAATGATAAGAAAGCTTGAACACCCTTAATATATTCCGAATTTAAATTAGAACCATTTGTATTTCTGCGCTGAGTTATCTAAGAATGATCATCTAATAATGAATGTTGTCAACTTACTCGTTCCATATTTTTAAAAAATATATGAAGTAATTAGTTATTTTATATAATTTGATATAAGATAAACACAATCCAAAAAATAGGAGACTATTAAAATCTCTTTTCTAGAAATATATTATAATTTCTAATATTTTATAGTTATTTATACTATTTTTTAATATTTTATACTAATATAAAAACATTTATTAAAAAATATACTTATTACCACTAATTGTAATTAATTTCAATTATTTTGTACTAATTATTCTTAATTACCAGTAGTACAATTTCCAACGGATTGGCGAAAGCACTATTCCTAACCACTTATCCCTTTGAAACTTTCTGTGACTAAAAGAACTATGAAAAGTATGCTCTAACATATGCATATCCATTTTCATATGCATGAGGATAAAGAGTAGGGAGGACCCGTTGCACTTCTCTCCATACTCACATGCATACAGAAATGAATATTCGTACGTCGAAGTAGACTATTCATAGAGATTTCAGTCGCACAAAGTTGAAAAGGGGATGATTCGTCGAAAAGAATAGCCTCTTTTGTATGATGGCTCACCTCCATGCAACATTCTCTGACTTATATCATTATGAAAAATCTACTCTGACAAATTTTCAAGCAGATTTCTCAAATTGATTTCAGTAGAAGAAAGTTGCAAGGAGTTAAGGTATCAATCAAAAGGAATGCCGCCAATCCACTGTAAATTGTGCCAGTTTGTCAATGTACTCAAATGTATTATGATTTATTAGGAATTATTACTAATTATTACTAATTATTACTATTTATTACTATATATTACTATTTATTATTATTTATTACTATTTAGTACTATTTATTTCTAATTATAACTATTTATTACTAATTATTACTATTGATTACTAATTATTACTAATTATTACTATTTATTACTAATTATTACTAAGTATTACTAATTATTACTAATTATTACTAATTATTACTAATTATTTTTATTTATTACTATTTATTACTATTTATCATTATTTATTACTATTTATTGATATTTATTACTAGTTATTCCTGGTTATTACTATTTATTCCTATTTAATACTATTTATATCTAGTTAAAATAATTTATTGCTAGTTATTACTAATTATTACTAGTTAATACTAATTATTTCTAGCTAAAACTAATTATTCTTAGTTAATGCTAATTATTACTAGTTAATACTAATTATTAATAGTTAATACTAATTATTTCTAATTAATCTTAATTATTACTAGTTAGCCATAGTTATTACTAGTTATTACTATTTAATTATAGTTAATCAAAGTTATTACTATTTATTACTAGTTATTACTATTTATTACCATTTATTACTATTTAATAGTATTTAGTGCTATTTAATACAAATTAATAAATCTTAAGAAAATTTAATACTATTTAATACTAATTAATTCTAATTATTTCTAATTAGTACTAATTATTACAAATTATTACTAATTATTACTAATAATTTTTATTTATTCCTCGTTATTCCTTTTTATTCTTATTTATTAATATTTTGTACTATTTATTACTATTTATTACTATTTATTACTATTTATTGCTATTTATTACTAATTTCTACTAATTTTTACTATTTATTACTATTTATTACTATTTATTACTATTTATCAATATTCATTAGTATTTATTACTATTTAGAACTATTTATTTCTATTTATTGCTATTTATTTCAATTTATTACTATTTATTACTAATTATTGTTAATTATTACTAATTAATAGTAATTATTACCAATTATTACTAATTGTTACTAATTATTACTAATTATTACTAGTTATTACAAATTATTACTAATTATTACTAATTAATGATAATTATTACTAATTTTTACTAATTTTTACTATTTATTACTATTTATAACTGTTTATAACTGTTTATTACTATTTATTACTAATTATTAATATTTATTACTAATTATTACTAATTATTACAGTTTATTACAATTTATTACGTTTTATTAATATTTATTACAATTTATTACTATTTGAAACTATTTATTACAAATTATTACTAATTATTGAAAATTATTGCTATTTATTCTTATTTATTACTATTTACTACTAATTATTACTAATTATTACTAATTATTACTAATTATTACTAATTATTACAAATTATTACAAATTATTACTATTTATTACAATTTAATACTATTTATTACTAATTATTGCTAATTATTACTAATTATGGATAATTATTACTAATTATTGCTAATTATTACTAATTGTTGCTATTTATTACTAATTATTACTAATTATTCCGAATTATAACTAATTATTATAAATTATTACTAATTATTACTAACTAGTAATCATTATTACTAATTATTACAAATTATTACAAATTATTACAAATTATTACTAATAATTACTAGTTATTACTAATTATTACTAATTATTACTAATTATGACTAATTATTACTAATTATTACTAATTGTTACTAATTATTACTAATGATTACTAATTATTATTAATTATTACTAACTATTATTATTTATGACTATTAATTCTTTTTATTAATATTTATTACTTTTTGATACTATTTATTACTGTTTATTAGAAATTATTACTAATTATTAATATTTATTACTATTTATTTCTATTTATTACTATTTATTACTAATTATTACTAAATATTACATATTATCACTAATTATTACTAATTATTACTAATTATTTCTATTTATTACTAATTATTACTAATTATTGCTACCTATTGCTAATTATTACTATTTATTACTATTTATTACTATTTATCATTAATTATTACTATTTATTACTATTTATTTCTAATTATTACTAATTATTAATTTATATTACTAATTATTACCAACTATTACTAATTATTACTAATTATTACTAATTATTACAAATTATTACAAATTCTTACTAATTACTACATATTACTACTAATTATTAATAATTATTAAGAATTATTACTGATTATTACTAATTATTAAGAATTATTACAAATTATTACTAATTATTACTAATTATTACTAATTATTACTAATTAATACTAATTAATACTAATTAATACTAATCAATAATAATTAATACCAATTATTACTAATTATTATTAATTATTGTGAATTATTACGATTTATTATTAAATATTATTAATTATTACTATTTAATACTAATTACTGTTATTTAATACTAATTATTAGTATTTAATACTATTTAATACTATTTAATACTATTTAGTACTATGTATTACTATTTATTAATAATTATTACTAATTATTAGTAATTATTATTAATTATTACTAATTATTACTAATTACTACTAATTATCACTAATTATTACTAATTATAACTAATTGTTACTATTTATTACTATTTATTACTTTTTATTACTAGTTATTACTATTTACTACAATTTATTACTAATTATTACTAATTATTACAGTTTATTTCTAATTATTATGAATTGTTACAAATTATTACTGATTATTACTAATTATTACTTTTTATTACTAATTAACAATTAGATATAACTATTCGTAAAAATAAATACTGAAGAACAAATATCTAATTCTAAATTAATTAATTTTGATCTAATTAACAAAAATTATAAACAATTTAAAAGAATATAAATTTACTAAACAGTAAAAAAATAGAGAAATACATTCAAATTGAAGCTTTCAGAGTATTAAAGTCGCAAATAATGCTCTGATTTCAAAGTTTAAACTATGAAAAATTTTAGAAGAAAAATTTTTAGTATAGATTGAGGGAGATGTTGTGTAAAGAGTGAAATTAGAGAAAATAGATGAGGGTATATATAGGTTACACTATTTGTAACGGGGGTAATTGCGACGACCCCCATCGGAAATGACTCTGTGCGCATTAATTGCAGTCGTCTATTAAAAACTTTTTTGCAACAGGACCCATCGCAAATAATACATGACGGTAAAGTATTTGTGACGGGAATGGGAACCTGTCGCAAATACCATTACCTACGGTTTGGCGCGTATTTCGTACCAAACCTTTTGCGACAGGCGATAAGTTCCCTGTCGTAAATAATCGTTATTTGCGACGAGGTAATCCGCTCGTCGCAAATAGTCATTTTTCCCGCAGTGTTCATAATTATTCGTAAGTATTCCTAATTATTCATAATTATTCCAAATTGTTTCTAATTATTACTTATTATTACAAATTAGTACTAATTAGTACTAATTATTTCTATTTATTATTATTTATTACTATTTATTATGATTTATTACTTGTTATTACTAATAATTACTCATAATTGCTAATTATTATTAATTATTCTAATTTATTCCAATTTATTCCAATTTATTTCTATTTATTACTAATTATTAGTAATTATTACTATTTATTACTATTTATTACTATTTATTTCTATTTACTACTATTTATTACTATTTATTTCTATTTATTACTATTTATTACTAATTATTACTAATTATTACTACTTATGACAAATTATTACTATTTATTACTAATTATTACTAATTACCACTTTTTATTCCTAATTATCACTATACATACTATTTATTACTATTTATTATTATTTATTACTCATTATTATTATTTAGCGGTAATTACCACTAATTATTACTATTTATTACTATTTATTACAATTTTTATTATTTATTACAAATTATTGCTAATTATTACTAAATAATTCTAAAAGACTGTAAATAATAATAATTAATACTTATTTATACTAATTTATACTATTTAATACTAATTAATAGTAATTACTACTATCCAATGCTAATTACACATAATTATTAATAATTAATGATAATTAAACCAAATTATTATAAACTAATACTATATACTTTCAAATAAAAACATTAAATCTTAATGAAATAACATATTTTTACATATAAATAATTCCAAATAAAACTATCTAATTCTATTTTGATTTAATTTCCGCTAATTAATAATAATTATTACTAATAAAATTTAAATTAATTAACTATAAAGTAAAATTTACAACTTAATACCTTAAAACTGAATCTTTCGTTGGATGCGAGTCTTGAAAATTGGTCCCCTGTAAAATTTAAAAGTTCGAAAAAAATGAAGAGAGGAATATGAGAGTAGAGTATGAGAGAGGACTCGAGGGAATTGTGAAATGGGAAAAAATCAGATGAGGGTATATATATGTTAGATCATTTAGGAATGGTTTATTTCTAATGGGTCTCATCGTAAATAGTTAGGCGTTTATTAATTGAGGCGATGTTATTTTTTTTTGCGACGGACCATTGCAAATATTTTTATTTACGACACGCCATCCCAAAAATTATTATTTGCGATGGGACCTATCGCAAATAACTCACTAGTATTTTTTGAGGAAAGAAAGATTATATTAATGGCGAATATCAGCAGTCATACATAAGCAGATCCAGGAAGGGAAATTGTCCAACCATAGTTGGTTGACATCGAAGGGGCCTGAGGCCGCCAGCTGATGGGCCGCATTGCTTCTTTCCCTTTTGGTAAAGGAGAAGGTGCAGCAAGAGAAGCCTTGGCGCAGCGAGCGGATCCTTCGGATGATAAAGCCAAAGGCTTGGAGACTGGCGTCATCGTGGTTAATAGCATTGATAACCGAAAGGCAGTCAGACTCGATGATGATATCAGGCCATCCACGTTCCATAGCGAGCATCATTCCAGCCAGAATGGCATAGGCCTCAGCAACTTTAGGTTCCCAGAAGGAATGATGTGGTTCATATTTTGCTACAATGATCTGGCCCAGATGATTTCGAGCCAGGAGGCTGAGAGAAACAGGCCCATCCTTGGGGAGAGAAGCGTCCACATTATGCTTAAGACTCCCTTCCTTTGGGGGGGGGGGTCCAGTGAGGGGAACATGAGGGGGAAATGCCTGGCATAAAGTGTCCTTTGCGGTCCTTCCATCCCTCAATCCATGAAGTGGCTCATTCAATCCAGAACTCGGGAGGCTGATGAACATGGTGGAAAACCGAATCGTTATGCCGAACCCAAATGATCCAGGCCAGGGTGCAACGGGATCTTGCATCAGACGATGAAAGAGAGGAACACCAATGCATCAGAAGATCAGGGAGGTCATAGGCAATGTCAAGCGAAGCATCTGAAGCTGAGTCCCATTTATTCCAAATTTCCTTGGATCTCGGGTAGTGAAAGATGGCATGCCAAGGGGTTTTAGGAATATTCGGGCAAAAAGGGCAGGATTCAGCACTGGCCATATGTCGGTAAACAAGGAGGCTCATGGTTGGGAGGGTGCCCATGCACACTTGCCACCAAAACTGGCGAATTTTTGGGGGGATGTAGAGCTTCCAATTCTCTTTCCAAGGTCCCTTAACTCGGTCGCGAGAGTGAATTTGAAGAGACAGTCTGTACCCAGATCTCACCGTGACCTCACCTAAAGAATCATTGGTCCGAAAAAGATGGTCGGGGCTAGAATCAAGGACCCAGGGGATGCTCAAAATAATTCTTTGGTCTCTTTCATTAAACCATTCCTGGATCTTTTCCACACACCATCCTGGGCCCTGGTCTGAAAAGAGACAGTTGACAGTGGCGTCTTCAAGACCTGGTTGAGCGGGGGATGTGGCCCGCACACCATCCTTATCAAAAATCTAGGGCTCGGTTCAGATGTTGACGGATGAGCCATTTCCAATCCTCCAGCTCAGTCCTTTTTCCAAGAGATTTCGGGCCCCCCAAATACTTCTCCAGAGGAAGCTAGGGGGGGGGGGCAAGAAAGGAGCCCCAAGAGTCCGTGTGGGGAAAGTACTTGGCACGGAGTACCCGCGCACATAAAGATGATGGACTGTTAAGAAGGCGCCATACATGCTTGGCCAACAGTGCGTCATTGAACAGCAGAAGATTCTAGAATCACATCCCCCCCCCCTCCGACTTGGGTTTGCAGTGTTTCTCCCATGCCAACCAGTGGGGTCGATTTCTGCCATCATTTTCCACCACCAGAAGTTGGCAGTAAGTGAATGGATCAGGTTGACGATGGCCACTGGGATCTTAAACATTGACATAAAGTAGCTGGGGATATACTAAATGATAGCTTTAATGAGAGTTCCTTTTCCAGCTTTGGAGATGCTTTTTGGGGTCCAACCTTGAATTTTTTTCTCAATCCTATCCACCAGAGCTGCAAAGATTTCTTTTTTGGACCGGCCAATCACCGTAGGGAGTCCGAGATACTTCTAGTGTTTATCGACCAAATGGATGCCTGCATATTCATAAATCTCAGCTCTCTTGGTAGAGGGCACCCCTGCGCTGAATGAGATTTCCGATTTTTCGGGGTTAACAGATTGTACAGACTCTCACTCATATTGCTGGATCGCTTGGCTGATCACTCGACATTCATTAACAGTGGCTCTGGAGAAAAGGAGGCAGCCGTCAGCAAAGAAGATATGTGAAACTTTTGGGCTCTCACGGAAGACCGTTGCACCATGAATAGACTTAGAGGATGCATCCCTAGAAATAAGGTTAGAGAAAACATCATCCACCAAAATGAAGAGAAAGGGAAAGAGAGGGTCTCCCTAGAACATGCCTCGGGTTGGGGTGAATCCTATGGTGAGCTCCCCATTGACCTTGATTCTGAAAGAGATGGTCGAGATGCAGTGCATGACAATTTCTGTCCATTTAGTGAAGACGCCCATTCTCAGCATCACATCTCTAAGGAACTTCCATTCCACTTTACCATAGGCTTTGGTCATATCCAGTTTCCAGGCCATGGTTCCTCTTTTTGCAGTGGAGTGTGTTTTCATAGAGTGGAACACTTCATGGGCCACAATTTCATTATCAGTAATCAGCCGCTTGGTCACGAAGGCACTCTGGTTTTTGGTGATAATATCAGGAAACCAAGGACGCAGCCGATTGACAAGGATTTTTGAGAAGATCTTATAAGAAACATTGCAGAGGCTAATAGGTCTAAAATCAGGGATCGCCTGAGGTTTCATGATTTTGGGGATGAGGACGAGGACCGTTTCGTTAATGGAGGAAATGCTTGTATTCCCCACCTAGATTTGTTTTATCATTTTGCAGATGTCAGGACCGATGATGTGCCAGTATTGTTTAAAAAAGCGGGCGTGAAAACCATCAAGTCTCGAGGCTTTAGTGGGGAGGATATGCTTCAATGCCAGTTGTATCTCATCACTCGTCACATCTTTTGTAAGCTTCCAGTTTATCTCCTCGGTGATCACAGGTTTGATGCATTCTTCTACTTCAGCAGACATGAAAGGAGTCCCCATGGAGAAGAGGTTCTGGAAATAGCCTACCAAAGCATCTTGAATGCCACAGGTGTCAGAAAATTTTATTAAATCAGGTTGTTAAAGGCTCCGGATAGAGTTTTCTCGGCACCTAGCAGACGCTTTTAGGTGGAAATACCTTGTATTAGCGTCGCCCTCTTTAATATGGGTGTCACGTTCCCGCATAGCCCAAAATCTTTCCTTAACACAAAGGGCCCTGTCCAGCTCTCTTTGAGTGGAACCAATCCTGGAAATGTTTCCACTAGAAGGGGGTTGCCTGAGTATGTTTTGAAACTTCTTTTAAAGGACATCACAATCCCTATCAGGTTTGTGGAATTTCATTGGGGCTCCAATGTCTCAGGCCGGAAGCAACCTGTTGGAGATTGAGGCCAACATCTTCCTGGGAACCCGTCCAACTTGATCAGACCACCTCTTTACATTACTGGTCTTTTACCCAGAATCTCTCAAATCTGAAGGGTTTGCTAGGTTGCCGATTTCCTTCTCCTTGCAAACAGTCAATGAAAATTGGGCAGTGATCGGAACAGTTAAGGGCCATGTGGCCAACATGAAACATATTTAATAGATTGATCCAATCAGTAGAACCCAGAAATCTATCATGATGCTCAGTGATGCTAGTACCTTCAGTATTGATGCAGATCCAAGTAAAATGATTACCTTTTAACCCCATATCAACCAAGTTCACCTTAGTGACATCATCTTTGAAGTTAGACATCGAGGTCGGGTGTCGAAAACTTCCGCCTCTTTTTTTTATGGAACATGATCTCATTGAAATCACCACTGAAGAGAATAGGGCTAGGTAGATCGTGTCGCAGCTTGAATAGAAGGTCCCATGACTTCCCCTTATCAGAATGGGATGGTCAGCCATAGAATCCCAAAAAATTCCAAGGTGGCTGAAATTAAGATAGAATAGTCGGAGCAATGTGGTGCATGGAGAAAGACAAAATATTAACGTTAATATTGTCCTTCCATAGGAGACAGAGGCCCCCAGAATGGCCTTGTCTAGGCACCGGAAAACATCCTTGGAAGCCACACTTCTGAGCAATACCATTGATGTCCTTGTTTTCCAGTATGCTTTCGGACAGGAAAACCATATTGGGGCAACTTTGAGTACAATTATGCCGAAGCATTCGAATCGTTCGTGGGTTTCCAAGCCCACGATAGTTCCATAATAACACAATCATTTCTCTAGGTGGGGCTGGGTCTCATCCACCGCCGCCTTTGGATCCTCCAGAATCAATTCGCCACTTTTTATTTTCCATCTTTTGTAGGATTCCTCCCTGATTGGCATGTTTCAGTTTTTTGTTTCCTGACCCCAGGGTTAGGGTCTTCCACGTGACCATCACTTCCTCCCCGTTGCACCCTTTTCCACATGCTACGGGTGATTGGGCCCAGCATTGGGGTTCCCATCAGTCCATGGGCCTCCATTGGTGTTTTATCAATTATGTACGATTGTGGATCCAGATCCGGATTTGGTGGCTTGAAGTGCATCTGCATTGGCATTGACCATTTCCTTGGTGGTTCTTTTTGCCTCGTTTCCGACCTTGTGGATGGTTGAATTTTGTCCTTCAAATGGTTTGGATGAACTCCAGCTCCTCTCTGAGTGGGATATTCAGCGTTGGAGAAATACGGAGGTCCTAGCATAACGACTTGTCTATGTGGAGGTTCCACCTGACTGGTATGTGCCAACGTGAGACGATCACGGTCCTTTTGTTTTTCCGTCTCAGGGATGAAAGAATATTTATTCGTTTTTGCATGGATCCAAGGGCCATATTGGAGGGTGATGTCACCTGATCCACTCTTGGTTTTTGTAGAACACGTTCTTTCCCGGTGGCCAAGATGGCCACAAAAAAAGAAGAAGAGTGGGAGTTTCTCAAATTCAAAAGATATCCAGGTGTTGGCATCTTCGATATTAATGAAAATTCTAATCATCAGGGGCTCTGATACCTCGATTTCCACCTTGATCCAAACCTCGGGGCCCCATTGTATTAGGTCATAGCCATCCCATTCAAGAAAGTGGCCTAGACTGTCCCCAATTTCCCTCATTATGTGTTCCGTTCTAGGGTATAGGGGTATTCCTTTAACTCGTATCTAGAAGGGGGAGCACGTTAAATTCACTCGCTGGATATCATCTCCCCCTTTTAATTCCTCCATGAGGAGTAGTTCATTATCAAAGGACCACGGTCTGCCATGCAAGATTTTTTCTCCATCGATCTCATTAAAAAACTTGAAGACGATACGATTAGTCCCCGCCTCCCGAATAGCCACACATGCATCAAGTTTCCAGATGGATTGGAGAGTGTTTTTGAGAGCCCCCTGATTAACCGAAATGTTTTCAACAAACTTTCTAACAACAAGAAGATTCATGATTTTTTCCAAGAGTGGGTCTTAATTTCTTTGTGCTTCGATCGCCACTTTTTCTTTGTTAGTTAGGGACAAACCCTTCCACTTCTTAACTGAATAGGCTTCCATAGCGCAATTCAAGGGATGAGTGCACAATCCTCCTAAGGGGTCGGCACCCTTGCGGATCCCAAACCACCCTCACTTCAAAAGACCCCATCCAAAAAAGGGTCTTTGGACTGGAGCCTTTTCTTCGGCCCCTTACGTCGTCCACCCACCTGAGACCACCTCCCTATCCTTTGTAATCAAAACAACCAAAAAACTAGTCACGTCTGAGACCCGCGTCGTGCAACCCCCGTCACCGCAGAGCAACTACCCATGGAATGCCTTCGTGGCTTCACCACGTCTCAGCACTTCGTGGGTAAAAAACCTCAGATCCTATCGGTAAGAACATCACGGATCATCCACCATGTGAACACTCGACTCCTTCAGCCTTCGCAAAAGATGATTCGTGAACTGGCCTCTTCGGGACCTCGCTTCGTGAACCAGAACCGAGCGCCACAGTTATTCGCAGCAGGTGCATCGCAGATCAAACACAGTGAGATCACACAAGAGCCTCGAAACAACGTGGCCAGTGCTTCATGACTCAAGTTCTTCGCGAATCGACCCCTTCACGGCAGGTGCTTAGCAAATCCTCCCCTTTGCGAGTGCTCAAAACCGGGAAACCAGTGCAGAGTGTGCTTCGCAGATCAAACCCCAAATAGCGAAAACTTCACACCAGCGTGGAATTGGAACCCACCCCCAATTCGTCCCCTGTCTTCACGAAGCCGGAATGAATTCGAAAACGGAGAGGGAAGTGATGAACAAATCTGGCCCGACGGGGATGACGGTGTCAGGAAATATTCCTAGGTTACCTGGAGGGCCGGATCTATGCCAGGAGGCGAGAGAGAACAAAGAGAGAAGTCTGACTCCCTTAGAGCCCTAGGGATGGCTCTGGGAACTGGCAGAGAGTCCCGGAGGCAGACGGAGAATTGAATTCACTGCAGAGTTGAGGCGTGGTGCAGAAGAAGGGTAACAAAAATGATCCTCCAAAAAACACCGCAGATCCACCGTACAAGAGTGGGCGCAGACGAGGAAGAACGCATCACCGCAGATCCAGATCTCCGAGAAAGGAGACACCGGCCCTGGGAAACCCTAGGAGGGAAACTCTCAGTCGCGGGCGAGAGACTTACTCACTAGTTATTAATTGATGCGGTGGTAAAAGATATTATTTACGATGGGACTCATCACAAATACTATCATGGCCTCAAATTATTTTCAATGACTCATCACAAATAAAATATTGTCGATATATTATTTTTGACGGGGATCCTCCATCATTGCAAATATCAGAAACCTGGAAAGATTATTTGTGATGAGGGTTTAGTCCCCGTAAAAAATACTCTTCCTATACTAACACGCGCATGCTGTGCCAAAGGTATTTTCGACGAATCGTTTCAAATAGATTTTTTTATGTACTATTAGCAACGAGTCAAAATTTCTGTCACGAATAGTCTCTTTCGACGAACAATTTGCGACATTTCCTAGGCCCATTGCAATTTCACCATTATAATAAGTCATTTTTTATAGTGATTCAATGAACCTCCAGATGAGTTATGCACTACCGTTACCACCATCGATGCCACTAACCTGAGAATGTTGATGCCTCCCTCCACTGTTGAGAGAAACCGCCAAGGAGTGATGTAGCTCCTGCCGAGGACACCCACCAAGGAGCCACTGTCGAAGGCCCTTGTCTCCATTTATGGCATGGAGAGCATACCCCACTAAGAAATACCCAATTTCTAGGCTTCCTAGATTTGATCCTATGATTGTTTATGCAGGATTATGGGGCTTCCATAACCACTAGGCCAATCCCCAACTGCATAAGTGGGGTGTTTTTGAATAATATAATCATTAGATTATTATTATGACTCAAGACTATCAATAATATCAGTTATTTTGAATACATATATTAAATTTTTCATGTTATTTCTAACTAATTGGTTCTTACATCATCCATCACTCAAAAATTAAACTATTTTACTTATAATGTTAAATATTGTATTTTACCATATTTTACTATTCACAAAAAATCAACTATTTAAGAAAATTATCAAAAAATCACTCTAACCATTTTTCAACATGTAGATTTAAAAAATTAAATTCATTTAACCAAAATAATTTTTCAAAATATGATAATTTTAACTTTTAAATAAAATAATCATTAAAATAACAATTTTAATATGATCGATTTTCCGACCCTTTGAAAAATCACTTATGGCCTCATAAAATAATCTTATCATTATAATAAAAGTTAATATTAATTTACAAATAAAATTTATGAAATTACAAGTTATTTTAATTCAATATATTTATTATAAAAGTTCAATTAAAACATTCATGTTTTATAAAAATACAAACACTTAATTTTTTGTTTTTAAAACATTTATTTACTTATACCAGGATATAAATATACCATAATTTTATTTTATAATTTACCTAAATATTATTTTTAACTTCCATAGGTGATGATACTACTCTAACAATAATGTAACTATTATTAGCGGTTAGATTACTATTCCAACAATAAGGATATTATTCCAATGGTTAGATTACTATTCTAATGATCATATTTCTAATGGTCATATGGGTTACCTACTTCCTATAAATACCACATATTAAATTAATTATTCAATCACTTATATTATCTTTCAAATTTATATATATATTTTCATTTTCATAATTCATATTGCATTACTAACATTCTTCTTCATTTCTATAGTGTTTTTCGTGAGTGAAATTATTCAGAGGGCTCGAGCATATCCAAATTTTCCTAGTATTGTTTTCTTATTTTCTAATTCATCCCATTTTAATAAATTCAATTATTATGGCCATATTTATTCTCAAAATTCAATGTTAAAATTTATATAATAAGTTTTTTTTAATTTTATCATGGAGTGTATGTGCTTTACTAAATTTGAAACATTTATATAATCAAAAGAGAAATTACATTGATAGAATTATAGCTCATTACATTCATCCCCCTTAAGAAATTTCACTCTCAAAATTTCATTTTAAATGATAAAGTGAAAACATGTGAGGGTTCTTTTACATAATTAGTTATTTGAGTTCCCATGTATCTTCCTTATACTTATGGTTTGGCATAGTACTTTTACTATTTGATTTGTCTTGATGAGTATAACTTTATCAATATGTTCCAGGATCTTCATGTGCTCCTCATCATAAGAGATATCATTTTCTAGATATAACACCTCATAATTCAGAATATTTGATGGATTTTGTATGTACTTCATTAATAGTGATATGTGGAGTACATCATTTACCTGATAAAGGGATAGAGGAGTGCTGGTCGCTAGGGCATAGCTCAGATGCGATTTAGAATCTTAAAGCAACTGATCTACCTAGTACAAATCATTCCCTTATTCCAGAAACTCATAACTATATTCCTTGGTAATTTACATAGGAATACTTTATTTCCATCCTCGAACTCTAGGTCTCATTGGTGTTTTCTAGCATAGCTCTTTTTTCGACTTTGAGTAGCTCTAATGTGTTTTAGAATGGTACTGACCTTTCCTATCATTTCTTCATCCATTTCAGGTGCTAAAATATTTAGTTTTCCAACATCATCCCAATAAATAGGTGTTCTAAATCTATTCACATAAAGGACTTCATATGAATCCATTTGGATTCTTAATTGGAAACGATTGTTATTAGAGGACTCGACCAGAGGGAGATGTTTATCATATCCTCTTTTAAAGTACAATGAGCATGATATCAAGATATCCTCATGTGTTTTGATAGTTCTATTATATCATCCATCAGTTTTTGGGAGATAAGATGTAGTGAAGTTCAACTTATTGTTAAGATCATATTATAGACTTTTCCAGAACTTTGAGGTAGATATCTTATCTCAATCAGATACAATTGATAGTGGTGTTTCATGAAGCCTCACTACTTATATAATGTATATCTTTCCTAGTTGATTTAGTGAGAAATACTCTCAAAATGGAATGAAGTGATAAGTCATTGTAAGACAATCCAACACAACCCATATAGCATTATTTCTTTTGAACATCATCAAAAAGAAAATAGAAAAGTTCATTGTGATGTTTTCTAATTTCCATATAGGTATGTGTGATGGTCACATCATTGCCTTGGATTTTTCTCTTTCAACCTTCACCATTTGGAATACCAATCACCTTAATTTATATTCCCTGATCTTTTTTGTCATATTGTCCCAACAATAGTTCTCTTGGAGACCTCGATACATCTTCATACTCCCTAGGTGGTTGGAGAAGGTTGATCTATATTCGTCATTCAAGAATTCATTCTTTATATTAGGATTTAATTATAGACCTATTCATGGACCAAATCTTACAACTCCTTCTCCATTAATTTTGAACATTGACGATATCCCTTTTCTTATAGAATTCACCTTCTTCTGGATTTAATAATTATCTCTTTTAGAATCCTTTACCTTCTCCTGAAGGGATGTTTGATAAATCATTTTAGAATGGAATGATGAAGTTTCTTCCTTTATAATTCATAAATCCATCCTTTTCACATCTAATAAGATTGGATTATTCTCAATTATTCATCATTTATATGGTCATAGGATCCTTTATATAGGATCATATTCCACTTTATTAATGTTTTGAATATGGTAGTGGATTTAGAAGTCATAGTCTTTCATTAGATCTAACAAAATTTGATAGAATATATTAAGATCCATTTTTTAATATGTATTTGAGGATCTTATGATTCATAAATGTCTCACACTTCTCCTCATAGAGATAATGCTGCCATATTTCCAACATGAATATTATTATAGCCTACTCCGGATGATGCATTAGATATTTCTACTTGTGAAATTTTAACTACCTTGAAGAATAGACTATCACTTTACCATTCTTCATCAGTACACAGCCAAATACCTTATTTGAAGCATCATTGTATACCATAAAAATCTCCCCTCTTGAAGGAAATGTGATGATTGGTGTAGATATAGTCATCCTTTTCAATTCCTTGAATCTCTATTCCAATTAATTAGTCCAAAAAAACTTCAATCCCTTTCATGTTAGATTATTTATTATAATTTATAATTATTTTAAGTTTCTCAAAAATCACTGGTAATACCTTTCTTTCCAAGGAAACTATGGATCACTATTATAGATGTTAGTCTGAGCCACTCCTCAATTGCCTTTTTCTTAGAAGGGTACATGGATATCCCTTTTTTGGTGATAACATTCCCCAATAATGATAATTCCTCTCTCCAAAAAACACATTTACAATAAATTTCATATATATTCTCCTTTAAAAAAGTCTTTAGCACTATATTCAAATGCTTCTTACTCCTCCTTTATTTTAGATTACACCATAATATCATCTAAAAATAAAACCAAAAATTTATCAAGGTAATCTAGAAAGACTCTATTAATTGATTCTATAAAAATTGATAGAGCATTAGTGAGTCTAAAGGGATTTATTTTGAACTCATGGTGTCCATACTTTATTTGAATGTCAGTCTTTGGAATATTTTATTCACCACTTTTAATTGGTGATATACAAACCGAACCATAGAATAATATTGGGGCCCATATAGTTGATCGAAAAATTCATCTATCCATGGGAGGGGATGCTTTTTTTCATGATTTTTTTGAGTTCATGATAATAAATGAAAATTAATATTGACACATCCTTCTTCTTGGTGAATATGACTGGTGCATCCCCCATAGTGAAGCACTCAAGTGTATAAAACCCTCTTCCAAATTCTCTTGTAACATCTTACCCAGTTCTTCCAACTCCATGGTTGTAATTATTTAAGGATTATTTGATATGAGAAGATATCCAGGTATAATATTTATTGATAACACAATCTATCATTAAGAAGAAAGAACATGAAATTCTTCATGGAATTCATGAGTATAATACTTCACAATGGGCATGTCTTTGTGACTGATTACCACCTTTCTCTCAATCATTTAGGCTAGATATTATTACTTATTTGGAAATAATATCCATTATTTAGAAGAATTTTCTAAAGGAGATTCATCATCCTCCATAAACTTATATAGAATCAGAAGATGACTTCAGATTTGAAGAGTAATATCCCTCTCCCAACAATTGATGTTTTATTTATATAAGGATATCTAATCCATAACCAATATAGAATCAAACTCCATTAAAGGATGTAAAAAATAGTTTTGGGGATGTTAAATCCAAAAACATTGAATGGGGATGATTTATATACATGTAATGAAATAATTGATCTATTTTATATTATTTTAGATAGCTTAACCCTCATATTTTTATGTGGAATTTGAATAGTTATACAAAACCTTACTGATATTAAATAATTTGTATAACTAGAATAAAAGTACATTCTCTATTATAAAATTAATAACTAGTTTACCAAACACCACATCATTTTCAGGATACACCTCAGTAGTAGTGGTATTATACAACCTCTATTTTTCTCTAGTCCTTGGAGTTTATTGTCATTGATTATCTCTAAAAACCCTTATCATAGTGTATTGGTTCATATAATTTCAATGTTACTTTATGTTAAAAGACTATACCATAGGCTTGGTGTTTTTATGAGAATTATATTATTTTATTGCATTAATGTATTAATTTTTCTCTCTTCAAAATTGATTTTCATGATGCCCCTCTTTTTTACATTTAATGCATATTTTTGTTCCATTGAGATAGTTTATGGGATGCTTCTTCCCATGTTTTTGACATGAGGGATGTTGAGTTTACTTTACTCTATGATATTTATCTATAGATCATACTAGAACTGAACTTTTTTTACACTATTTATCTACAGATCACCGAGACCAATGAGATTCACCAATCTCCATCTCATCCTTAAGGGTGCAATGGAAAATCTCTTCATAGTTATCAAAGTCTCAAATATCCAAAGCTTTTCATAGACTCATCTTTAATCCAATAAATTTTCATTCCACCTTACATTAGATATTGATAATGAAGCTATGTAATGGCCCAGACCTCTCTGGTCCATTCCTTTGTAAAAATGTGGGGCTAGAGGTGTTTTTTGAAATCAAGGTGACTTGGGGGGTGTGTTTAGGTGGACCTTTAAGGAAAACTAAAGGGGTAATGGCCTTCGCACGGGAGGCGCACGGTTTGTCAAACCGTGCAGCCAAACCGTGCAGCCAAACCGTGCGGCCTAACCGTGCGAGGATTTTTGTCGAGGAAGAAGCTAACGCACGGTTAGCGCACGGTTTGTTAAACAGTGCGGACTAATCGTGCGGGCACTTAAAGTTAGATCATAAAATGTCGGATCTTAACTATTTTGCCTCTAAATTTTTTTAAGCCCCTAAGCGGCCATAACCCGGGATTACTCTTCCTTGGAGGTAAGAGATACTCTCTCAAGCATTTTGGAGGTGATCCGGAGCCTTCTCATCGCAAATCAAAGTTGGTTTCTCAAGGTATGTGATCGTTCTTGTTGGGTTCTTATATCTTCTTAAATCTACTCCTTCTCTACCCCCGGTTTCTTAAATCTATGGTCGTTATGGGTAGATCTAAGTGTGTGGATTTAGAATATGATGAGTATTGGTCTTGATCTTGCTAGGAGGAGAGATCTAAGGCGGCGTTTCGGAGAATCGACCCAGGTTCCTTGAGTGTTCCTTGACCGTTGTGGTTTCCGTCAAAAACCTTTGAGGTAGGGATTTTACCTTCATCTCTCTAATTTGTGCATCATGTGGGATGGGTGTCCTCTTTCTTTCATAAGACATAGTTGAACCAGTTTAATAAAGATAATAACTAGCTTAAAGAACAGGGATGGGGAATTTGTTATGTTTATCATTGTTTATCCTATTGTTATGTTGTGAATTGAATAGGATTATTCCTACTGAAAATCACAGTCGTTGGGGGCCTTTGATTGCACAATTAAATGTTGCCATATCTTTCTAGACCGTTTTTTGGATGGAAACATTGTAGAATTTGGAAATTGGTTAATCACGTGAAGTTGACTAATTAAATGAATATTTGGAACCCTTGTGTGATCACCGCGGTTGAACAAAATGGAATAATGAACATGTGGGTGTTGGTTTGGTTACGTGGTGTGTGAAAGGGGGGGGGGGGTGAATCCTAGGTTATTACGAATAGAATGGGCAGCAGGGATGCGGTAAATGATATTAAAGGGGAAATGATGTGGCACGAGCCTTTTTTTGTGATACGGTTGTGGAGATGTGGTTATAGTGGTAGCAGGGCTGCAGTAATGGGTTGTGATACTAAAAGAAAGTGGAAAGTTGATAAATGAACTGTGGGGAACGATAATGAATTAAATGCAGTAACAATCAATGGGGATTGATTGATGGTAAGAAGGTTGGTTTTGTGTTTCTTGTGTTCTATCTAACTTGATTTGTGGTTGGAAGGTTTTTGTTCTATGAAACACTTGATCTGGTTTAGTAACTGTCCAGTAGTTAAGGAACTAATAAACTAATACTGTTGAAACATGAAAACATAAATGGGTTTGGGATTCTTTGTTGTATGCATGCTTCATAGTAGCAGTGCCGAGGCCTATGCTCAGTTTCTCTGTATATAAGCCATAGGTTGGGCAGTGTGTTTGATATACATATATGTATCTGTATATTTCTGTTTTGTCGCACCCCACCCATGTTGAGCACCTAGTGCCGAACACTCCCATTTCATGGGAGATGGTGTTTTCCCCTTAGTTACTAGCTCCTTCCTGCTCCTTCTTCCATAGGCTATGATGGCTTGAGGCAACCTTACACCCAAGACTCTTCGGGTAGGTTTCGATAGGCTGTAATGGCTTGAGGCGACCTTACACCCAAGACTCTTTAGGTAGATTTCGATTGGTGTGATTTTAGCCAAAGAATCTTTGGGAAGGTTTGTTTTCCCAAGAATCTTTGGGATGAGGCCCAGGTATGTTCAGGCGGGGATGTGATTGTGGTTTTTGAGGCCCAGGTGTGTGCGGGTGGGATATGTGGTTTGTGAGGCCCAGGTGTGTGCGGGCAGGAAGAGTGTGGTAGCGTCAGGACGTTCTCCGTTAGGAAGAGCAGCTAGCTAGTGGGGTGAAATGGTGCGGGGTACCCAATACTCTTGTTCTTGTATACTAATACCTGTTGTTTTGTGTTTTTGTGAGTGTGGTTGGTGAGGTTGGGTGGATAGAATTCCTTGCTAGGTTTTGGTTCTTCTATTGTTCTCACGGGACATTAGGATGTCTCCCCGCCTGTGCACGAGAGCTTTAGGTTTCCTTACTAAGTATACTTGTATGCTCACCCTACGTTTACCTTCAGGTTTCCAGGAGGACTACTAGGGTCGTGCGGGACCCTACTAGTCGGGAAAGTTGGAGTTGTTGCAGTTTCTGTACTCTTGTTTCTTATGGTGTTGTACCTGTGAGTTTTCTTGTACTTGTACTTTTTTAAGTATTGTTTAAACATGCATGTGGGATTGGTTTGGGTTTATTTTCATTTACTTGTTTATTTTTTTCTTTTATTGTTTGACTCATCCTATTTCCTGATCATAAATAATAAAAGGGTAATGCCTCCCAAATTTGTGAAAACTCATACCCTTGGTGCAAGTCGCCACTTCGGGGCCTACTGGAGGTGGGACTTGGGGGTCATTATCTCCCTTTCACTATTTCCATATCAAGAGGGGCATCATTGGTGGGAGGGGGTTGTGAAAAAATGGTATCAGAGGTGATGGTTGAGAGATAAGATGGATTCTGGAGTTAGGCATAGTGAGGATTGCATTGGATGGTAGGGAAACAGTGTTAGGTGGTCTTGGTGTGTGACATAGGATAGGGAAGACCAACTAGGACAGGGGATTTTTCAGGCCCCTGTGATCCGATGCAAGGACTCTGAGCCTACCGAACAATCAAGTGAGACTACGTTGATTGCAGGGTAGAGACCCTAGGGAAGGTACATGCATCATTATGTTTGTGTTTTACTTTTTTTTGGTGTTCTGGGAAATAAATTGAAATAAAGTGATGAAATTAAACCTTGAGAAATTTCCTTACTACTTGGGATTAGGCAATCTTTGTTTATCGTACATCCATGGAACCTAGACGTTGTCCCTGGGTGACTCAGACAGTCGAGGCCCAGCAGATTCAGGTGGTCGAGCAGTTTTGGATTAACCGAGAGGAGGAAGGTGATCAGTGGCAGAAGACTCTCCGTTCTTTCCAGCGACAAACCCTCAAGAAGTACGAGGGTAGTACTTCGGATATGGAGACGAAGGGGTGGCTTGAGGAGATAGGGATCACTTTTACCTTGATCCTTGCTCCGAGGGAGTACTGGATTCCCCTAGTAGTCAGTCAGCTCAGAGGTGCGGCGCGTCAGTGGTGGATGCTCTACCTCGGCGAGAGGTCAGAGGCAGAGGTTCTGTGGGCTGACTTTGAGAAGGAGTTCCGAGAGGAATTCCTTTCTTCCATGATCAAGGTGGAGAAGCAGTAGGAGTTACTCTCCCTCCAGAAGGGGAGTATGTCAGTACGAGAATTGGGGATCAAGTTCAAGGGTCTCCTACACTTTTCTTTGGATATCTTTTCTAGATGAGGAGTCTCGGGCGAGACGTTTGGAGGAGGCGCTTTGTCCTTTGCTCTAGTATGTTGTCACCCCCTTCACCCTTCTGATGTACTTGGAAGTACAGAAGAAGGAAGAGGTGGTAGAGAGGATACACTCGCAGGGAGGTGAACCACGAGAGGGGATCCAGCCGGGTTCATCGAAGGGGAAGGCAGTCAGTAGCAAGTCTCCTGCGACATGACCTTCTAAATTCAGGCCAGTAGGGAGCAGGCCCTAGCAGTTCAAGTTCATATTTTTGGGTCCTCTTCCCTTTTTCACGAGCCCAAGACCGAAGTGTTTCTCTTGCGGAGTTTTCGGGCACATTTAGAGTCGGCGCCCGACCCGAGCTCAGTACGGTGGAGGTGGGAAGGTTCAGCGCCCGCCTCAGCAGCACCAGTTGCTGGCGAGGACCTTCCAGCAGCAGCAGGACCCTGCTCCTTCGAGGGAAGACTTTGTAGGAGGAGTTCGACCTTAGGGTGCTCCTCAGGGACCTCGAACAGGTCATGGTCAGGGAGGTGGTCGACATCAGAGAGGCAGAGGAGCTGGGCGTGGATAGTTGCACGCAGCAGAGTTGGCAGCTTCGGTAGGACCAAAGGTGGTGCAAGGTACGATTTGTTTGTTTAGCACTCTCATTTATGTTTTGTTCAATTCGGGAGCTTTGCACTCTTTTTTTGCACCCGGTCTAGCCCATGCTTTGGGTCTAGACATAGAGAGACTTTCTGTATCCTTGGTGCTGAGTACACCAGTTGGAGGTTAGACCAGCATATCTTTTATTTACCGGGGATTTGGGCTGACGTTTGGACCGCATCGATCTAGTGGGGATCTTCTTTTGCTACAGATGTAGCAATACGATGTCATCTTAAGCATTGAATGGTTGTTTTCTGTTAGTGTCATTATCTATTGCTTCAAGAAAAGAGTCTTGTTCTCCGACATGGATGGGCAGCGTGTAGCTTTTGATGGCGAGAGGAGCTATCAGGTAGGAAGCCGGCATGTGAAGCCTCTCCTTTCCTTATTATGCGTGTTATCAGTGGTTTCAGTTGATATAGAGATGGTGGATTTTCCAGAGGCTGTTAGGGAGTTCCTTGATGTTTTTCCCGAAGAGGTTTTGACTCTACCCCCCCCCCCCTGACGTGACGTTGAGTTCGGGATAGACGTACAACCTGGTGCCCGTCCAATTTCGATGGCCCCTTATCGGATGGAACCTTCGGAGTTGCGGAAGTTGCGGATTCAGATTAACGATCTGATGGAGAGGGGTTTTGTTCGACCTAGCGTGTCACCATGGGGTGCTCCAGTTTTGTTCGTGAAGAAGGTAGATGGTGGTATTAGGCTATGCATAGACTACCAAAGGTTGAATCCGGTAACGATCAAGAACTATTACCCCCTTCCAAGGATAGATGATCTCTTCGACCAGCTGAGGGGAGAAGGTTGGTTTTCTAAGATTGATCTACGATCTGGATATCATCAGCTGAGGGTAAAGGACAATGACATATCGAAGACGACTTTTAGGTGCAGTTATGGGCACTTCGAGTTTTTAGTGAATCCTTTTGGAGTTACAAATGCACTAGATGTGTTCATGGGACTTATGAAATTTTTCTTTCGAGAGTTTTTGGACCGGTTCATCATTGTGTTTATCGATGAAATCATGATCTACTCAAGATCAGAGGAGGAGCACGTTGAGAATCTTAGGGTAGTCTTGGAAGTCCTTCAACACCACTAGCTTTATGGGAAATTGTCGAAGTGTAAGTTCTTGATGTAATAAGTACACTTTCTTGGGCACGTAGTGTCTCAGCATGGAGTGTCAGTGGACCCGTCGAAGGTGGAGGAAGTTGTTTCTTGGGCGGCACCCATGAGCGTGGCAGAAGTTCGTAGTTTCCTAGGGTTGGTAGGTTATTATCGAAGGTTCGTTTCAGACTTATCTCGAGTTTCTTCTCTATTGACAGCTTTGACTAGAAAGGACCAGGTCTTCCTATGGAGTGAGCAGTACCAGAAATCTTTCGACTACCTGAAGGAGAAGTTGTTCAGTGCTCTGGTACTCAGGTTTCTAGAGGAAGGGTTGTTGTATGAGGTGTTTTGTGATGCTTCTGGCCTTGGTTTGGGGTGCATACTGATGTAGAAGGAGGGTGTGATCTGTTTATGGGTCTAGGAAGTTGTGCCCTCACGAGCATAACTATGACACCCATGACCTAGATCTTGCAGTAGTAGTGTTCGCACTGAATTTGTGGCGACATTACCTCTTTGTGGAGCGCTTTGTGGTCTTATCAGATCACAAGATCTTACATTATATCTTCTCCCAGTGTGACCTGAACTTAGGTCAACAGATATGGGTCGAGTTTTTCCAAGACTATGACTTAGATATCTCTTACACTGAAGGTAAGGGAAACGTTGTGGTTGATTCCCTGAGCAGGAAGTCGCATAAGGAAGTGGTTCGGGAATCTGCTGATGCTTGGAAAGTGATGGGAGGGTTCGCTGCCTTGCACTTGGATTCAAGGGTAGAGGGTGTTAGAGGCTGTTTGTTTCAGCTGACGGTGCAGTCCTCCTTGTTGCAGCAGGTGGAAGAGTCTCAGTGGGGAGACTCCAAGGCAGAAGTAATGCAGGATCATATCGATTAGGGAAATGCTCTAGAAGGATGGTCAAAGGACAGCCGACATCGGATTATTTTTCATGGAAGGTTGTTTGTTCCAGAGGTGATGCGTGAGGGAGTTCTCCGTGAGTTCCATGGCTCAGCCTTGGTGGTACATCCGAGATTTTTAAAAATGTACCGAGGCCTGAGGAAACAGTTTTGGTGGCCCGTGGTGAAACGGGCAGCGGCGGAGTTTGTGGCTAAGTGCCTAGTGTGTCGGCAAGTAAAGGCTGAACACCATGTTCCCAGTGGTTTGTTGCATCCTTTAGATGTTCCTGAGTGTAAGTGGGATGACATCTCAATGTACTTCATCACATGACTACCCAGAGCTCAGGGTGGTTATGATGCTCTCTGGGTAGTGGTCGATCGACTGACGAAATCATCTCACTTCTTAGCAATTAAGTAGTCAGGCCCGGTGAGTACCTTAGCACAGAGGTACGTAGACAAGGTGGTGCATTTGCATGGAGTTCCGAAGATGATCGTCTCAGACCTGGATACTCGGTTTACCTCATGAGTCTGGAGGGGGTTACAACATGCTTTTGGAACCCAGCTACACCTTAGCACTGCTTTCCACCCCCAGACCGATGGGCAGACCGAGCAGTCTATCCAGACATTGGAGGACATGCTGCGAGCATGAGTTCTGGATTTTGGAGGATCATGGGTGCGACACTTTCCTTTAGTAGATTTTTCCTACAATAACAACTTCCCCTCTACTATTTGAATGTCACCATTTGAGTCTTTGTACGGAAGACCATGTTGTTCACCCATTTTCTAGATAGAGGTTGGTGAGATAGATGCTCTTGGGCCAGAGGTAGTACAAAGAACCACATAGAAAGTCTAGATTGTGCGTGAGAGGATGAAAGCGGCTCAGGACCGACCGAAGTCTTATGCTGGTCTTCGGAGGAGGCCCTTGGAGTTCGAGGTGGCGGATCATGTGTTCTTTAAGGTTTCCCCTTGACAAGGGCAGCGGAGTTTTGGGTAGGGGAGTAAGCTCTCCCCTAGGTTCATCGGACCTTTCGAGGAGCTGAAGCGAGTCGGCAAGGTGGCATATCAGCTGGCCCTGTCACCACAGTTGGAGAAGGTTCATGACGTCTTTCACATATCCCAGCTTTGTCATAACTTAAACGACGACTCTCACGTTATCGACTTGGGAGAGTTATATATGGGAGATGACACGACCTTTGAGGAACGACCAGTCAGAATCGAGGATCGTGAAGAGAAAGTGCTCCGTGGATGAACCATTTCTTTGGTTAGTGTGTTGTGGAGGCATGGAGGCCTCGAGGAGAGCACTTGGGACTGGGAGGTTCAGATGCACACTCAGTACCCGGAGTTGTTTTGACTTGTGTTTTTCTTTGTTTTTCTGAGCTTTATTTTGTTGTTATACTATGTACCTTTGATATATGGAATTTTTGGCTTGTCATTTGTGAGACTTTTTGTTTCCTTGTTCTCTGGAAGTGTGTAACACATCCGGATGTGTGGGGAAAGGGAATAACTTGATCCTTAATCGAGACGTATTAATGCGGATGCGATTGAACCCGTGCGGGCGAGTCAGTGCCGCCTAAATCGGATAATATCTCGACATGGGAGAAGGAATTCCCCAAGCCATGTGTTCAGGTAGTGTGTTGGTTGTACGGTGTTGGGGGTAGTGTAAGTTGGAAAAAAAATCCTAATATAAGGAAGTGGGAAGACCCAATTCTAAATCGAGACACATTAATGAGGATGTGATTAAACACATGAAGGCGAGTCAGTGCCGCCTAAAGCGGATAATATCTTGACAAATGAGAAGGAATTCTTAACACCTTAGGGTTTTTGGTTGGGTTCCTGCTATAACGAGAGCCCTAAGAGGCATTTTCTTGCGTTCCTCTGGGTTGGTTTTGAATTCTCGGAGACGAGAATGTTTTGAGAGGTATCTGATGTAATGGATCGGACCTCTCCGGTCTATTCCATTGTGAAAATGTGGGGCTAGAGGTGTTTCAGGATATCATGGTGACTTGGGGGTGTGTTTGGATGGACCTTTAAGGAAAACTAAAGGGGTAATTGCCTTCGCACAGGAGGTGAACGGTTTGTCAAACCATGTGGCCAAACCATGCGAGGTTGGTGTTGGAGGTAGTAGCCTTTGCACGAGAGGCACATGGTTAGGAAAAACTGTGTGGCCTAACCGTGCAAGGATTTTTGTTGAGGCAGAAGATAACGCATGGTTTGCGCACGGTTTGTTAAACCGTGCGGACTAACCGTGCAGGCACTTAAAGTTAGATCCTAAAATTTCAGATCTGAACTCTTTTGCCTCTAAATGGTTCGTTTAAGCCTCTATGTAGCCATAACCCAGGATTACTCTTCCTTGGAGGTAAGAGACCCTCTCCCAAGAGTTTAAGAGGCGTTCTAGAGGCTTCTCTTCGCAAATAAAATCCGGTTTCTCAAGGTATGTGATCGTTCTTGTTGGGTTCTTAGATCTTCTTAGATATACTCCTTCTCTTCCCTCGGTTTCTTAAATCTACGCCCATTATGGGTAGATCTAAGTGTGTGGATGTCGAATATGATGAGTCTTGGTCTTGATCTTGCTAGGAGGAGAGATCTAAGGCGGGGTTTCGGGGAATCGACCCGGGTTCCTTGAGCGTTCCTTGACCGTTGTGGTTTCTGTCAAAAACCTTTGAGGTAGGAATTTTACCTTCATCTCTCTAATTTTTGCATCACGTGGGATGGGTGTCCTCTTGCTTTCACGAGACATAGTTGAACCAGTTTAATGAAGATAAAAACCGGCTTAATGAAATGGGATTGTGAAGTTGTTATGTTTATCATTGTTTATCCTATTGTTATGTTGTGAATTGAATAGCCTTATGCCTACTGAAAATCTCGGTCGTTGGGGGCCTTTGCTTGCGCAATTAAATGTTTCACTATCTTTCTAGACCGTTTTGGGGATGGGAAATTTTTGGAATATTAAAATTGGTTAATCACGTGAAATTGGATGATTAAATGAATATCTGGAACCCTTGTCTGATCACCCCTGTTGAAAAAAATGGAATAATGAACATGTGGGTGTTGGTTTGGTTACGTGGTGTGTGAAGAGGTGGGGGGGGGGGGGGGTGAATCGTGGGTTATTACAAATAGGATGGGAAGAGGGGTTGTGATAAATGATATTAAAGGGGAAATGATATGGCATGAGCCTTTTTTTGTGATACAGTTGTGGAGATGTGGTTATATTGGCATCAGGGTTGCAGTAATGGGCTGTGATATTAAAAGAAAGTAGAAAGTTGATAGATGAACTGTGGGGAACAATAGTGAATTAAACGCGGAAACAATCAATAGGTATTGATTGATGGTAAGAAGGTTGGTTTTTTGTTGCTTGTGTTCTATCTAACTTGATTTGTGGTTGGCAGAGTTTTTTTCTACGAAACGCTTGATCTGGTTTGATAATTTCCTAGTAGTTAAGGAACTAATAAACTAATACTGTTGAAATAGGAACACCTAAATGGGGATGGGATTGTTTGTTGTATGCATGTTTTGTAGTAGCAGTGTCGAGGCACATGCTCAATTTTTCTATTTAGAAGTCATAGGTTGGGCTGTATGTTTGGTATACATATATGTATCTGTATCTTTGTGTTTTGTCGCACCCCACCCATGTTGAGCACCTAGTGCCGAACACTCCCCTTTCTAGGGAGAGGGTTTTACCCTTAGTTACTAGCTCCTTACTGCTCTTTCTTCTATAGGCTGTGATGGATTGAGGCGACCTTACACCCAAGACTCTTCGGGTAGGTTTCGATAGGCTGTGATGGATTCAGGCGACCTTACACCCAAGACTCTTCGGGTGGGTTTTGATTGGTTTGATTTTAGCCCAAGACTCTTCGTGCAGGTTTTTTTCCAAATAATATTCGGGATGAGGCCCAGGTGTGTTCGGGCGGGGATGTGATTGTGGTTTGTGAGGCCCAGGTGTGTGTGGGTGGGATATGTGGTTTGTGAGGCCCAGCTGTGTGCGGGAAGGAAGAGTGTGGTAGAGTTAGGACGTTCTCCATTAGGAAGAGCAGCTAGCTAGTGGGGGGAAATGGTGCGGGGTACCCAATAATCTTGTTCTTAAATACTAATACCTGTTTTTTTTTGTTTTTTGTGAGCGTGGATGGTGAGGATGGGTGGATAAAATTCCTTTCTAGGTTTTGGTTCTTCTGTTGTTCTCACAAGACATTAGGATGTCTCCCCACCTGTGCACGAGAGCGTTTGGTTTCCTTACTGAGTATACTTGTATGCTCAACCTACATTTACTTTCAGGTTTCCAGGAGGACTACTAGGGTCATGTGGGACCCTACTAGTCATGTGGGACCCTACTAGTCAAACCCTTGGTGCAAGTCGCCAATCCGGGGCCTATTGGAGGCAGGACTCGGGGGTCATTATCTCTTTTTCACCATTTCCATCTCAGGAGGGCATCATTGGTAGGAGGGGGTCGCGACAAGCTAGATCCATACCATGGAAGATTGGTGAAGTTTCCCTCATATACCCCGATAGAATCATATTATTTTTTCTTTAGTGTAAGGAACTCCCTCTCAGTTTTAAGATGTAGAGTTTTGGGAAAATATTTATTGAAATATATTTTCTTGAATCGTCCCCATTACATGGAGTCAATTTACTCATTAGACTTTGTGTTCTTAATCTTTTTCCACTACTGATTGTTTTCCCCATCAAGATGATAAATAACTAGCAAGAAGTTCCATTTCTTTGAGAATTTTAGGATATAGAATATATTATATATGGGGTTAATCCATTTTTCTATAATGTGGGGATCATATGATACACAGAAGGTATGATTACATTGCTGTAAAAAGGACTAGAACACAACATTCTCTTTCTTAAGAGAGGGAGGGAGTTTTATATAATTCATGTTATTAATCATATCATTAGTTGGTCGGAATGGCCCGAAGGCCTTAATTTGTTTTATTATTTTGATAATCCACTTTTCAAGTGGTGAGGTGGAACCCTTACTAGGCCTGAAGGCTTAGAGACAATTACATGGCCCCTAGGTCTTAGAGAAAATCACCCAGACAAGAGAACTTTGAACAACTCCTCCCAAGCACACGTCATGATATCAGCACTCTACCTTAGAAGGGCAGGTTGGCTAGCTATACTATGTAAAGCTGCATAGTCCTGGTACCGATGGAAAAGCCATACCCTCTCATTCTTCTAATTCTGGCTAGCTCTGCTCTAGTAGATGCGCATGCCATGAATCCTCACCTGAAACCTTGTTCCTTGTAGTCAAACTGGTACATCTGAAATCAAGTGGCCTGAAGTCCTTGGGGTGGACCTATGGCCTTAAGGTGTCACGAATGCCTTGAGAATCAAATACCTCGAAGGCCTTGGGTAGCCCTAAATCCTTATAGGACCCAAGGCCCAAACCGGTGGCACAAAGGCCCAAATGGATGAATAGTTCTGGCTACTACGATACCAAACAGTACCTACTACAATACCTAATACAGTGCCTACTATAGTAATTCTACAGTACTCCAGAAATATGCCTCCACCCGGATTTGATCTCGGCTCTTTTGGATGCACCTACCGAGTCCTCCCAAACCGGGCTAAGGCTCAAGTGCTCATATCATTAGTCATCTAAGACAATAATTCCATGAAGTTTCCAACTCCCACTTCTATAATGTTAGTCATATCATTAGGTAAATCATCACATTGTTTTTTGGCATGGTTCCTCCCATTTACATCCATTAACCAAAAAAGGATTATAATACAGAAATTAATAATTATGTAAAAAGGGTAATTATAAAAACATAAGGAATAACTTATAAAGGAATGTTATATAAAAATTATGGTTATGAAAGTTTCAATGTATGTTATCCAAATAATTGTTTCTTATTAGGTTTTATAACATCACAATCTATTCAAGTCCTTCATAATGGTTCATAAAGAGTTTTTAAATTTGCCAAAGAATATCGATCATGAGTGTAAAACTAGTTGTGTTGTAATGAATCTTTGTCATGAATCAGGTGATGATTGATTTAATACCCAATTATCCATTTTGGGGGTTCTTACCCCACGTTATAACTATTATAGATCTGTATCCACTTTTAGTATCTAGATTGGGATGTAATTTCTTAGAAACCTCTCACTCTATACTACACCAAAATTTTAGAATATTTGCCTATATTTATACATATCCCTAGGGTTATAAATATAGTATTATATACCTAATACAAAAAATAACTAGACTTTACTCTAATACCAACTATGGCGACCCAATCATTTTATATATATTATTACATTATTTTTAACATAAATATCAAATAACCACAACCCAAACATCATAAGGCCTAGAGTATTTGAAATACTAGGTTCAAAATACATAAAAAAAACTAAAACAAAACATCTACATTTTATTCTACTTTATTGGATCATAAATCCATATAAACTCTTAAAATTATATAGGATAACCTAGGGAATAAATATAAAAAATGGGTGATCTATAAATCCCAATAAGAGAATAAACGTGAAAATGAAGCATACCATATAATTTAGAAGGAATAATATGATATAAAAAATAAAAAACTCATAAATAATAATATGGATTCGTAAAATAAGGAAAATATAATCATAATATCATGGAAACATGGTAATTAGGAAACAACATAAAACATGACATAAGCTTAAGTCAAGGATAACTACCTAGACAACATCACATGGTAGACAGAGTCCCATCATATAATAGGTTTGATCCCTAATCCAATACATAAAATATAATAAGAAAAAAATATTAATAAATGAATTATAGTAATATTTGTTCATTCTAATCCTAACATGTACATGGATAAGTTTTCTACATAATAAAATCAAACATAAGGTATAAACATAAGAATTTTACATGTAAAGAAATGGGTTACATAGCCAAGTCATAAAGAAAAACATATTGTAATATTATAATGGTATCTATAAAGGACGGAAATTAATAATTATTGGAAATTAATAATCATAGTTCATGATATATTATGTCCAATGGAATTTAATACTTGTAAATAACATAGAAATCCCTTTGGAAATGTGCCTCTTCAGTGGGGCTTTAGGAAATTGGGTGATGTGTCTTTAAAGGGGGTAAGGGCATATTAATTTCCATAAAACCTAAAATGGAATAAAATGTTTTCAATGATAAAATTATCAATTTTAGAAAACATGGGTGGTTTAAAACATTTTAAGGAGTGGTACTAGTAATTAGGTAAGAAATAGAAAAGTTCTCTTTAATCGGGTTTTCTTATCGAGAGAAATTGAGAAGGGAAACTTTTAAAACATGAATATCCCTATAAAGGAAAGATGAATTAAGTTATTTATATATTTTTGGTATGTATATAAAAAATATATAATGATTAAATAATGATAACATAGTGATAATGTGAGGTAAGAGAGATAAAACCTAACCCTAGAGAAAATATGGTGGTTCGAAGAAATCCCTTAACTTCTGTTCCAGTATTATTCTGTAATTGCACATAATGTTGTGAATAAATAAAATTAAAATCATAATTAATTAATTCAAAAAATATAAATATATATATATTTATTATAATTTTATTATTTTCATTTATAAGCTCTTCAATGAGATATAAATTTTAATTTTTATTTTATGGGAATGTTCATTTCAAGGTTCCATGGTCGATTCACTTATGTATAATTATAGAAGTTCTTATAAAATGGGAGTATAAAAATATAAGTGAAATGAAATTATATTAATGTCATTATAGAAATTTTAATATTCCTAACTATAATTTTTCCCTTTGACATAGGGGTGATTCACTTTGTCAAAATATTAACGTTATGTGGTTAGTTCTTTTGGGTGGTATTACAAAACATCACAAAATTGTTTTGTATTATTTAATATTATGTAAATATATTCATTAAAAACATTTATTAATTTATACTATACTTATTACCATATTATTTAACCATAATAATATTTTTTATGACTGGCCATGAAGCTGATGGAGAAAAACGAAGTAAGTTGTTCATGGCAGCGTTTACCCAATCATATTGTAAACAACACTTTCCATTTATGAACGAAATAAGGGAGGGTATATAATGAATATTAAAACATAATAATAATATATTGGTATAGTTAGGATACTTAAGTTACAATTTTTAAATGGATGGGGATCATATGGGGGTGTTATAAGAAGAATATAATTGAAAGAGATTAGTTGAGAATATTACCTCTTCCTTTGGTTGCCTCCACTTAGGATACCCCTTAAGGATCCTTGAAATAGTATTTGGATGATACCAGAAGAACAAGGATATGTTGGAGAAGATTGGTAAGGTAATTTGATAAAAAAAGTTAAATATTAAAGGCTTATAAGTTATGAGGATAAGGGGTTTTAAGGGGTGGTTTTAAAAGGAAAGGATGGATGTTTTTGAATATTATAATCATTAGTTTATTTTTTTGGATAAAGATAGTAAATATTATTGGTTATTAGGACTATATTTAGTTAATGGTTCATAATTTTTTAATATAATGGGGACATACATCAGTTATGACTCTGAAATTCAACTATTTTTCTTATAATATTAAATACCCTATTTTATCATATTTCACTATTTTCAAAAAATTAAACTATTTTAGAATAATATAAAAAAATCTCCCTACTTTTTTTCACCATTTCTATTTCAAAAATGATATTAATTTCATTAAAATAATTTCAAAATTTTTAATATTTAATTGTTAAATAGAATCATCATTGATTTCAAAAATACCAATTTTAATATTACGATCATCTTTTTTACCCTTTGAAAAATTACTTATGTTCTCATAGAATTATCTTATCATTATAATGAAACCTAATTTTAATTTATAAATACATTTTATGAAAATAAAAATTCTTTTAAATCATTATATTTATTATAAAAGTGTAATTAAAACATTTATTTTTTAGAAAAAATACAAAAACATAGTTTATAAATTTTAAAACATTTATTTACTTATTCCATGATATTAGTATATCATGTTTTAATATTATAAGATACCTAAATATGATTTTACACCTCCATAGGTGATGATACTATTCTAATGATCATTAAACTACTACCAATGGTTGGATTAATATTCCAACGATCTGGTTACTATTCAAATGATTAGAGTACAATTACAATGGTCGTATTTGAAACTATCATATGAGTTACACAATTCCTATAAATAACTCATATTTTATTAATTATTCATTCAATTATATTTTATATCAAAGTTATATTTTTTCCATTTTAAAAATTCATATTTCATTACAATCATTATGTTTCCTTTCAATCGTTCTGTTTGTGAGTGAGATTATTATAGCGGATATAGCATATCCAAATTTTTCTATTATTATATTGTATCATATTCTTACCATTTTAATACTTTTAATTATTATGGCCATATTTATTCTCAAAATGAGATGCTCAAATTAATATAATAAAACGTTATTCTTTTTATCATGTGGTGCATGTACCTTACTAAATATGACACATTTATATAGCCAAAAGAGAAATTACGTTGATAGAAATCAGGTTTTTTAAAATGGTATTGAAATTGAAGGGCTTATTGTAAAATTAAACCTCATTACGTGTAACTTATTCAATAAATAAAAATGAAATGTATTGTTAAAAATGTTATCATTATAATTTGAAAATTACTTGGGAGGATTTAAATAATGTAATGCAAAGTAAGATGTGAATAAATTCAAATTTAAATATATAAAATTATGTAAATTCATAATATACCTATGATTTAAACAAAATGGTTTATAAATAAAAGTATAATAATAAAACTTTCTGTAAAAAGATCATATGAAAGAGATATCAAGAAATTAGTTAAATGTATCATCCTAAAAGAATAAATAAATTTCATTTTCCCAAAATTACTCATAGTAGAGAATTCACATGGAATGTGATATTCTTTTTCAATATACAAGGTCTATGTGACCCCCAAAATCCAAGAATTTCTAATTTATATATATTCCAAAACACTACTCTATAGGGAGATATAATAACAAGTATAAACAATGGTTTTCATATGAACTGAGTGTTTTGAAATTGAGTCGGTATCCCATGTGAAAAATAAATCAAATAGATAGTACCTAAATGGATATGAAAAATATATTTTTAAGAAAATAAACATTTAATTAATTACTATAAATTAATATCAAATTGGAAATAAAGATAGAGGAGGAGAGGAACACTCATATTGTATGAAATCCATTTTGAACTGGAAAAATAACCCCTTTAGAAACCCTAAAAATTTATAAAATAGAGAATAAAGAGATATTATTCGAAGAAGACCATCTTTAAAGTATATTCATATAATAACATCGGATAGAGTGATCCTATTTATAATGATATTTTGAGAATAAAAAAATCATTTTTGGTTGGGATTTTAAAATCTTTGTATTAAAAAATTCATATTTGTAAATTCAAAAAATAGATTCAGAACAATCTATTTTGGAATATATAAAAATTTGATATTTTATTAAAAAAATATATTATTTTCATTTAAAACTCTATAAAATTTAATTTCATCATTTTAATAAAATATATAAGAAATGTAAGAAATAGTTTTTATACATAAAAACATATATTCTTATTTCCATATTATTGTTGGTAGGTTGAGGAAAAAAATTTAAAAATTTATTTAAACAAATTATAATTCATCAATTATGTTGGAAATAATGAAACAAAACTACTTATTAAGTCTTTTTTACATCATGATATACTTATATAGTATACTATACACATATACCACGTTAAAATATTTAGTAAAAATGTGATTTTCTGTAAAAAATAATAAAACTTCAACATTAACTACTTTATATATTTTAATTTTTAATTTGATAACAATTTTATTTATATACAACTATAATAATGAGAAAATAAATTATTATATAATATATAACTGAAGGGTTTCAGTGTCACAAACATCATTCAAATTTTTATACTACAATAACAATAAAAAAATTACATTTATATTAAATATTTTAACCATATTTTAAGTCTATTTTATTATAATAAGTCTCTAAATATATAAAATTAAATTATACAATGAAAATAAATTATACTAAGTAAATAACACTTTTAATGTGATATATGTTTATTTACCCACAATATTAAATATGGTTTATATAATATAATACCCAATATAAAAAAGAAAATGTGATATATAATATTTTATATTATAATGTCAATGTATACATTCTTATTACAATTATAAAATTCAACACTATCTATTTAATGAAATTATATCTATAAATATAATAAAAAAAATTTAATGAAAATTGTAACATCATTTAAAAATCATGAATCAAGGATAAACTATTTGGTAAATCCATTTTCTGACTTTATTATTATAATAAATATGTATTTTGTTATGTTATGATTTATGGGTTACTAAATATTTATTATTAAAATGATATGTGCTATTAATAAATTTTGTAGACATTTAATATAAAATTAGAGGATAACATTAATAAACACTGTATAATCATATTATTCTTCTATAAATTATATTTTAGTTTAAATTTCTATAAATTTATTATTTTTCTAATATAAGACCATTTATTTCATGATAAAAGGGTTAAAAAATTCTATGTCTTAATTACAATTTTTTTATATATTTTAGTTATGTTTATTCTACATGATCTTTTTAAATTAATAAGAACAAAAGAATTTCAAATTCATTATCATAATATATTTTTATTTACTATCCACTTTTCATTCTTGTGAACTTACTGAGATAGATCCCAGTTCATTATTATCCAATATTTTATTTATATTTAATCATAATGATAAATTTATACTATTAATTATGTATATGATAATTCCAACATTTTTTTAATTGTATTTTTATTGAGAACAACAAGGCCAATTGTCACAAGTCACAATTTTTCTCCTTTCATTATTTAAATGGAATTTAGGATCAGGAATTCTATATGAAAATCTTAATCAACAAATAAGAAGAATTTTTTTTCTATTTGGACAACTAATAAATCTTTTGATAATTTTAATATTTAAATAATTACTGTGGACACCAATAATGGTAACCCTATTAATCAAAGCCCTTATACTAGAACCCTCACTTTCAATGTGGGTGTTATTTCATATAATCTTGTTCTTCAAGGAGTCATATCTTATTATCATAATTAAATGGGTGTATTTTTCATTAATGAATCTCAAAAAAATAAATTCGAGGTTAGTGGATATTTAGATAAACCTATATTCTCTTTATAATTATGTTAATGCTATCAAGATAGTGTGAAGATGGGTTGATATTTCAATCAATAAAAAATATGATAACCATGGTCATTAATTGAAGGAAAATTTAAATATGGTGGGATACACTCATTTCCATTATACATAGGTTGTTACTAAGATAAAATTACCAATATATGATAAATTTTTTATCTATGGCTTCTATTAGTAAATCAAGGTAATAGAAAGACTATTCCAACTTGAAGAGGACTATGGTTATAGGATTAACTAATAATTAGTTCACTCATGAATAATAGGAGGATTTACATGATATTTTAATATTTCTATAAGATAATTGTAACACCCCAAGATTTTATAGTATGTTATTTCTTCAAAGTAATTAAATAAGTTACATTACACGCAACACCGAGTTCAAGCGAACCACGACTTACCAAACTAGCTATTTAAAAGAGGTTATTAATAGTATTAACTAAATTTTAAAATTTATATAATCCTTATAATTTTAGAATCCATATTATGAGTTTCTTATGCCTAATAAAAAAACAAATTCTTTTTTTCAGATAAAAGATGTATTTTAAAAAAAATGCAATTTTACCGCCTTTTAATAGCGAACCCTTTTTAAATATAATATTTGAAACTTTTATATATTCAATTTGAAAAAATATACATTTTATTTATAATTGGGACATAATAATTTGGTTTCAATAATTTTTTGGTGTTTTTCTGATAACTTTCATATTTGGGTGAATAGTGAAAAATACTATATTTTAACTGAAAACAACTTTTCTAAGCAAATAATTTGTAGTGTTAAATTATAAATTTTAATGGTTTGGAAGTATAAATAGATTATATTTTACTATTTAATCCAATTTTATTCATTGGAAATAATTCCACTTTTTAAATTGAACATAAACAAGTATCAATATTTTGTTAGTTATTATTTCTTAAAAACACGCTTTTTGGTTTTGAAAATTATGATTAATTTTAAATTAAGAAATGAAAATTATATGTTTTGAATTTGGTAAAATAGAATTAGTCTTTGAATTCATATTATCAAAATTATCTTAGGGTGAACGTTTGGTATTTTTCTGAACACTTTCAATTTTTGATGAATAGTGAAAACACTAAGTGATTAGTTAAAACCGACTTTTTATTTAAAAAATTATTTATTTTATTTAAATTTATTTTAGGTCAAAATAGATACATAATACTTATATAATTTCAATATAATTCATTGGAGTCATTTTATAATAAGTTTATATATATAAAAATTTTATTGAACTTTTTACCGTCTTTTACCCACCTCCTAGGAGCATTTGCAAATTTTCATAAAACATAATTTTACCGCTTATATGAGTTGAATTTCAAAATTCCGAGAGACACGGTTAATATCAGTAAGTAAAATGTGGTTCAATAAGATGAAAATAATTTTTGGTGAATAGTAAATTTTTACTTTTATTTACAACGGTTAAAAGTAAATGGGGAAATTAAGGGTAAAAATGATATTATTATTACCCTAACACATGTCCTAATTCTATTGGATATGTTTAATTCGACCAAAAAAACCTTAGGAATAAAATATGATCCTTTAGGTCCACTTGGATTAGATTAGGACATTTATTATTATTTAATTCAAAGAAGAGTTAAAAGTGTTAAATTCAATGTTTAATAACTAACCCATTTTAATATAGGGTTACACATAAGATAAATTCAACTATAAATATTCATTAGAAATATAAAAAGATTTCCTACATAATGGTATTTTATTTATAATTTTTAGAAATTAAATAATTTAATTTATTTATGACATAATGATGATGCAGTAATTACCTTATTAATGAAATATTAAAATAATAGATATTATAAATACCCAAATAAATGTAATTTGAGACTTTTTATGAATTACACTAATTTTATAGGTTAATATGACATATTAGGGTTGAGTAAATGAATTGTTTTCTAAGTAATAATGTTGTTATGAATTTAGAAAAAACAAAATACCAAATAGTGTCAAAATTGAAATAAAAGTGTTTTAAAAAAAATATTATATTATTGATTGGCATTCTATTCCTAAATATCTAAGGTTCGTAAAAACGACTTAACTACTAATGAACCAATTGGGGTTCTATTGAAGTTTATATTAAGTTTATTAACCATATAATATAAAAATAAAGAGAGACATGGTAAATGTCAAACTCTTTAACTAAGAGTTAAATCTAAAAGATAAGGTTAATATAGTGACCCAAACCTATCAAAAACCTATTGGTTGAGTGGTTTTAGACCCATACTCACCTTATCCTTTAAATAATTCATATTTGAGCCATTATAAATGGAAAATAAATTTATTATAAAATAATTGTTTATGTTTTTTCTAAGATGCCCCTCACCCCTCTTATAAAAGGGAACTTCCCCTTCTCTAAAATTCACACCTCCCAAGCCATTTGGCTCGGCCAAACCCTACCCAAATATCCTCCCAACATTCCTCCCTAAATCCTAGAGGCCTTCCTTTGGTCATAAATCCACCCTAACGACCCCTTTTGATCAAATCAAAAGGAAGAACCCGAAAAAGAGGTAAATATTTCATCACATCTTTCGAGTTCTTTCCTTCTTCCACTTCTTCTTTCTTTGTTTTTTCCATTATAAAATAATAAATCTAGTATCTTCTATATTCTGTGATGTTATTGTATAAATTTTGCAACCATATTCATTATTATATCCAGCCTATAAATGACAAAGTCACCATATGTTCGTACGTACGGATTACCGTCTTCACGTCGTGGTGTAGTTTGTTATTTAAACACTTCATTATTTTGATGGGTATAATAATGAGTATAACTGATGTAAATAATAAATAAAATATGTTAATGATTCTGTATATATGATATACCATCCAATTACATATGATTTCTCCATCAATATAATGATATTGTCGCTCGTGCGTATGTACGGATTACCGTCTCCACGACGTGATGAGATTCATTTCCATGTTCACCATTCAACGATGATTATAAAATATATATCATTAATAAGTATATAATATATGACATAATAATTCTACTAGATATATATATATATATATATGTATGTATGTATGTACGTACTTACATATATCTTATTGGCATAGTTCCGTTTAATACGATATGAAAACACAAACAATGTTTATGCGTACGTATGAACTACCGTCTCCATAAACTGTGTTTTCCATTTCATATATATGTCTATTATACATATTTATATTCTAAATATATATGATATATAAATAATGTTTTATATTTTGGAAGTATTTAAATCTTGATTTAAGTGATAAAATCATGAGTAACAAGGTAAAACACGTACGATAAAGAAAGTGATTATTACACGAAATGTTAATTTAACATAAAAATTATTATTAAATGGGTAGTATAGAGACATAAATGAATCACTTATGATATAATAAATATCAATATGGTTCTGGAATATTTTAATAACATACTACAGTCTTCATACAGGAGGATAAACGTACCCTCGACTAAAGAAAGTGCAAGGTAAGGGTTAATTTCACAATCTCTTTATTATCCAAGGTTGTTTTTACGTAAACATCTACTGGGACATATTTATTATCCATGTCCATTTTTCATGAAAGATTTTTAAAAGGGATTATTTTAAGTGACTTTTTTTTACTAAAACATCATTTTAATGTTTTAAATATTTATTCCTCTAAATCATTCTCATTAATTTCCATGTTTTCAAAAAGGGTTTTAAAGATTTATTTATATGGAGAGGAATGTTTTTAAAATGTTAATTCCTTTCAAAAGTTTCAAAGTGTTATGGGGGAATTTGATTAAAAATGTCTTTAAATGTCTTATTTTCAAAATTGTGTTACTTTTAAATGTTTTCATGAAAAAGGGATATTTCTCTGAAAGAGTTTTACAAATAATTTTCGTCTATGTCAACATCCTTTGATAGATTTTAAACTTGTTTGAAGATGATTTATTATGATACAAATCTTCCATATTGTATTGAAGGTTTTGTGATATGTTTGACATTAGATGGGTTATTTCTATACCATTCATGGTTTATAGATAATTTAATGACATTTTGTATACTAGTTTTAATATGAATGTTTATGTTATGTTTACACTTTTTCATATGAGCAATGCATTGGACTTAGTAAGTGACAGGTAGAACCCGCTATAACTCATCAATGCATAGGTAGGTCTCACGAGACAAACTAGTCTCTTGGCACAAGGCCTTGACAAAGTTTTATTTATAGTCTTGTCACAAGGCCTTGACTATGTGGTTATGAAAGTATGGCATTATGCATTCCATCATTATGAATGTGGCTATTGATATTGCATGTGATTTTTCGACTATTAGAGTATCCATGTGAGTAGGTAAATGGAATTATTTTGATTTATATTTTCCATATTATGATGAAGTTTATATTGAAAAGTCTTTTGTTTTAGTTTTATACATTGCCTTAAATTTTTATACTTATTTATGAAAGTTCCTGCTGTATTGTTATCCTTACAGAGAATCTGAGCTCACCCCTTTCTATGTTTTTTTTTCCCAGGATTCCAAGAAGTGCATTGTGGTTGATATGCAAGGTTAAACTAAGGGAATAATGGCATTAATAAAGGATTATTTATGTTGTTTTTTATGTTATAAATTGTAATGTTACATTCATATATGTAATCAATTTTCTAGGACTGTTAAACTAATCGGTCCTTTGGGAGTTGATTCCTTGTAATCATACCAATGTATTAAAATAATGCACCGACTCTGAGTAACTGGGATTTGGGTGTTACAATAATGATAAAGATAATTTGAATAAGGACTATAATAATAATCATATTTATTATAATGGTTGTTTTCTTAGGTTTTATATAATAATGTTTTTACACATGTATGTAATTCCATTAATTGATAGTGACTAAACTTTTTTATTGTTTATATATAAGTTTTTATCCTCTTTTAATTGTATTTTATATTTTTTTAATAATTTTGGATGGATTTTTTTAATCTAGTACCATTTCTTAACAATTTAATCTTTAATATTTAACTTTGATTGGTAACATTTTACTATGATACTGTAAAATATTTTTTTATTTCATGACAAGATGAATATGAAGAATTTTCTATTCCATGGGTAATAATTATATTTATTTCAACCAAAATCATCATAGGAATATTGATTATGTAAGGCTATTACCCCTAATATTTCTATATCTTAGTCATATAAATAATTCATTTTCATTTAAAATAATATAAATAATGTGTATATTTTATTTATATATCTCATTTATAGAACAGGGAAATTACACTACGATATTTATTTTTCAATTAAAAATTATATAACTACATTATTTATTTTATAAAGTAAAATAAAATAAATCTGGATGTATATAAACATATATTATTTATGAAAATGATAAAAATTTTAATTATAAAAATAAGGGATATTATGTGTTTTAAGGGAAAACCATTGGATATGAGGGATATATCAAATAGTATTAGTGTAAAAAATTAGGTCCTGATGTATATGACCAATGGTGTTAGTATAGACTAGCTATATTTAAGTCATATAGGGAAATACTAATTATAGATAAATTCATTATCTTGGATATGTATAGTGAGGTTAGTGAAGACTTGTGCGGTCTAAAGGATATAAACAATGAGGATGGTTTTAACCAATGGGATTTGAGGGACATGAATAACAGGGTTAATGTAGACTAGTGGTATCAAAAGAATTATGTTTTATGGGGTCAATATAAACCATTGGGTTTTGATAAATATATCTATTAGGTTCAATGTACACAAATTTTGTATAAGAGGTATGGCTAATAAGGCTAAAGTGGTCTAGTATGGGCTATGGTATGGCCAATGTGGTTAGTATAGTCTAATTGATAATGAGAAATATTATTAAAACCCAAAATTTTAATATATTTATACATAAATAAATATTTTTGAATATATTATTTCACACACAACACTAAACTAAACTCTGATAAATTTTATAAGTATTAAATATCATTGTTTTAATACAACCGTTGAATTAACATGTATAAATAGAAGTAATCATGTAATGAAATCAAAAGAAATGGCATCAAGTAGTAGAAATATACTTACAAGTACCATATGTATGAGTTTGGAAAGGAAGTTTAATTGTAATATTTTTTCCTACACTAAGCCCAATTTTAACTTCAATAGGTACAACTTAAAGGAAATCATTTATGGGATAAGTTCAAACTCAGGGAAACCACTATGTGATCCATGATAGTTTAACCAACACAAATAAATGAAAAAAATTAATTTATTACCCCATGATATTATATAGAGGACTTTATGTGGTTTTTATGTAGAATTTAGGACGATATAAATAAGTAATTATTAATTTAATAAATTATTATTTTCATTTTAAGAATTTTTAATCATATTATAGTTATAAATACATCTTCTAAAAATTATAATTCTATATTATGAGTTATTAATTTTTATCACTTTTACACCTTGAGTATGATAAAATTAATATCATTTTTTTGGATTTATAACATCAAAATTATCCTAAGCTGGGTTTTTGAGTTTTTTCTAAAATGGTTAATTTTTAAGTAAATTGTGAAAATACCATTTTTTTAATATCATAACTTTTATGAAATAAAAATTATATAAACATGGATTAAAAAATTATGAAACCATTTTATTTAACCAAATATGTATTCAATGAGTAAAACAATAAATTTAATAATAATATGTTGAATTTAGAAACCTATACTTGATATTTTAAAACCTAAGTTATATTTTATTCTTATAAAAATATTGTTTCTCATTTTCATTTAACTAAGTATTCATAAGGATCCATTAATTTTTGTCTTAAATTGAATGTCACATATGTATAATTTTATTAACCATAACCCAATTAATTTTCTGGTAAAAAATATTATACATGATTTTGGTGTAAATTCATTTTTATTCTTAAAATGAAAGTTTTCTAGAAAGCATTTCAGTAGCATTATGTGTGTTTATATAAAAAATAATTTTTTATCAATTTTAGAAAACTAATTTAATAAATTTATTTTAATATTTGAAATAATTTTGTTACAATTATATAAAAAGTGAAATTTTATTTTTGTTCATAAAAATAAGTTACCATAATAAAAGTTAGTCAACACTGTTAAGGCCTAAATAAAGTAAAAGAGTTAAATCAGGGTTAAAACCATAATATATAACAAAATATTACCTTCAAATGGGTATATAGAGGTTTTCTAAAAATACCACTTATCCTTTTTCAATTTTTATCAACTTTTGAGGCACTTTACTTGTGATAGACATCCCTTTCCTAAAAAATTTATTTACAACAATTCTACTCCTCTCACATCCCTACACCACCCTCTCAAAAACACACAAAAAATTAAAATCCCTCCATTTCATTTGAAATATTACCATACCCAATTAGAATGTCTCGCTATCATTAATTTTTTCACCATTATGTAGTCTTAATCCTTTCATTTTCAAGGGTTCCTTTAATAGGAGATTTAAGCTCTCAGTGTGAGAGTTATATTCTTCGTGATTGTTCTTATATTTATTATTCATTGAAATATTATTGAATTTTATTTAAAAAAATTTAAAATGTTTTTAAAATAATTAATCTTCTAAAAATTTGATATTATCATTATGAAATTTCATGTTCTAATTCATTTAAGTCATTATAACACGCTCTTATTTGAGTGTTGTTATAAAATTTTATCATGTATGCTCAAAGAAACATAATTTAAGCTGGTATACGATATTAATATGTAAATATTTTTTTTAATGGTAATATAAATATTAGAATCAATATTAACAAATAATATTTTGTTTGTTAAAAACTACCAAAACAATCATTTTATAAATTTTATCTTCACAAATCATACAATAATATCACAAGGAATGAACCCAAAACTTCATAAATAATTATGGAACATATATTAATGTAACATTACCATTTTAATATTAATAAACTATAAATATGTAGTGGTAACTAAAGTCATTCAACCTAAGCAGACATGAAATTGTTAAAACGAAGGACATCCATGCTCGATTTAAACTAAAAATGAGAAATAAATATGCAATAAATTTATATAAAAGATTAATATAATAGTTAATAAATGTGAACAAGGTTATTAAATATATTTTAAATAACTCTTTGATTATTATACCAGCGGTGAGAGTGTTCTCTACCACTCCATAATCCAATGTACGGGTTTTTATCTCAAATGTACTTCATTGAGACTGCTTCATATTATACACCAATTTTCATTTATATGGTGTATATACTAATTATTTGACATATTGTATCATTAATATATTTATTTTAAGTTACTAATAATTTTATTTTATTCAAGGGGTTATTTAAAATTCATATGGAGTTTTTTTTATAAATTCAACATTTTAGAAAAATTTAAGTTGTTTACCCACCTTTTTTTCCACATATCTTTTGCTTCATATTATTTCAATAATGTTATTTTATAGACTTAATTTATTTATTAAGTTCATTTTCTATTTTCCTTAAAATTATTTACAAATGTATTAATATGAATATTTTTAATTCTTTTCATATGAGTTATTTTTTTAATTTCTTAATAATTGTGTTAAAATAATATTTTTTTAGAATTTACTACCTGGATATATTTTCCTACCATCATGAATATTTTTTATTATCAATATTCCATTAAAATTTTCATCTTTTTTCTATTATTATATGATTTTTTTCATTTTTAATTTTTATTAAAGTAGAATGGTAGTTCTTCCTTAGTTTCAAAACATTTCTCTGATTATTTATAAAAGTATTTTTCATTTATTTCAATATCCTTTCGTGATTATTATGCTTTATAGAGGATATTATTCAATGATACCATCCAATAACTTAATCCAGATGGTTTATGATAATCTTTTAAAGATTTTTTATAATACATTTTTCTTTCTATGGGTTAAATTAGCTACAATTAAATTATGATTATTTCCATGTTCTTATGGCACACATATGTATGGTTTTCATTATGAGATGGGTGGGTCCATTATATCCCTCCAATGCTTTGAGTAATGATTTATATCTTATGAGATAATAATTTAATGTGTAGATATGATTGGATTTATCTATATCCACATCTTAATGTGTGGACATGATTGCAGTTATCTGTGTGTGCATCTTAATGTTTGGGTATGATTGTGGTTATCTTTGTTTATTTTTTTTTCAGGAACGTGATTTCATTTATCTATGTTCATAATGTTATGGTATTGTATTGTTATGTTTCTTCCTCATTTCAATGGTATCCATCATTTCTTTATTTCTAGGATTAATGATTAATGTTATATGTTATAAATTTATAGTTTTAACTATTATGATTCCATAAGGATTCTATTATGATATTTTGTTTATATTTCATGATCACTTGTGACCTTATAATTTTTTGAATCATATATTTCTCCCATGTCTATGTATTTCCCAGAATATTATAGCATAACCAGTTGTGATTCATTAAATAATTTTTCCATACTAATAATTTGAGCTCACTCCTTTTGTTTAACATTTATGTAGGATATTATATAGAAGATTATGATAAGAAGTATGTATTATACAAATATTTTTTGGGGATATGTTGAAGTAATATTGTGTAATAATATTTTTTTGTAACTATATCCAAATAATCTGAACCTTTGTGTTCTAGTATTTGTGTGATTATTTATGATATGTAATGTTTAAATTGTAAAAATGATGTGAAATATATGCATGATAATCTTGGTTCACCTCAGTTAGTATTAGTGTGGGGTTTAGTTTTATTGGTTGATTTAGTTAAGAAGTATAACAGAACCCATATTAAATAACCCTAAGTGAACACAATCTTTCCTTGTCAAAGAGTAATGTGTCATAGAGTAATACATTCATAATATACACCACTCAAATATATATAGTTAATCACTCTAATTTTATCAATAAATTATATTTTTTGTTACTCATGTTGACCTATTTTAGTTTTAGTAAATTCCTATAACCAGGGGAAACCAAGATAACAATGGGTGAAAAGAACAATGTGGTAATTTACCCCCTAAGAAACCAAAATGGAATGGGATTTGGAGTACAAAAACTCATATAAATTCATTCCCAACTATCCCAAGTTATAAATAATAATGAAAACAATTTTTATCATTCAAATTCACTAAATAAGAATTTGATTACTATAAATTCCATTATAGGAAACACCCTATCTTATTTAGTGGATCTTCCAATCCATTAATTTATTAGAAATGGATCAATGTAACAAAAAAGGTATTTTATATTTTTCAATGACTAGAGCACGATAAGTTTGTTTTATCCTTATAACAAATAGAAGGAGAGGAATACTAATGGTGGAATATCATTAGGAATATGATGTAAAATAGAAAGGCCAACTCTATGGAATGGTATTAGTTCAAAGAGATATTCTTCACCAAATGTTTTCCTTAACTCTTTACATGAATATGGAGAGATGATTATTATAGTTGAAACCAAAGGAGGATGAATCTCTTAGTACTTTTGAATAAAATTTTAAAATGTTCACAAGGTGAAACTTTTGTTTTATTATTGTCCAAGAATGTAAGATAGATCATTTCTTTAGTGGCCTAAAACAAAGTTTTCAAAAGGTGTTATCTATAAGAGTATTTTATAGTTATTAATAAATTTTTAGATGTTCTTAAGGTAAAAATAGAAATTAAAGACTCATATTATCATGAGACTGAGTAAAATAAAAGGAAGATGAGGCTTCATGTAATCTTGAATAATAAATCACATGGAGAGAAGAAATTACATCCACCTATATGCCAAAAATGTGGGAGGAAAAGCCTGAGAAATTACTTCAATAGAACCAAATGATGTTTCAAGTGTAGAAAGGTTTTCCATCACGTTAATTATTTTTTTAGTGAGTAAAAAATTATATTTAAATAAATAAATGAGGAAAAGGACCAAACTAATCAACCACTCACACATTAGAGATTTAAATGAATGGAGTTTAGATATCATAAAAATAAATGCCTAAATATAAGGGATATTGAGATTAATGGGCCTCAGCAACCTCCAAGACCAAGGGATAAAGGGATAACCTATGAAATAACTACCACTTAATTAGATTATGATAATGAAGAGGTGAAAGGTAAACTTACTATACACTCGATATATATAAATGTATTATTTTATTGTGGTTCAAATTTTTTTTCCTATCATTCAAGTTTGTAGAGATTTTTGATCCACCTCCTCAAAATTTTGATATTGAATTATCTATGAAATCAGGTGGCAGTGTGATGATTACATCAAAGGCATATAAATATTTTTTTGATCAATGTTTGTGGGAAGATACTTCCTGTATATTTAGTTCTTATTCACTTAGTAGGATTTTAATGTGATATTGGGAATGGATTAGCTCTCCCTATTTAGATCTCATATCAATTGTTAGGACAAATAAATATCATTTAATATTTCAAATCATCCCATTATTAGATACCAATGAATGGATGATTATAAATTCTATTTGGATGAAAATAGCCTAATATGAATCATGATACTCAATAACAAGTGATTGTTATCATAATTGATTGGGGGAGGAACTCAATATTGAATAAATGCCCATTCTTTGAGACTATATTGATTTATTTCCTAAAGAATATTCTGGTTTAGCCCCACAATATGAAGTTTAGTTTTCAATTAAACTCATATTGGGATATATTATCATATCAAATACTCTTTATCAAATAGTCTTGATTGAGTCACATGAATTGAAAAAGAAAAATCTAGGAGAATCTAGATAAGGTATTCATATGCACAAGTGTTTCACCATAGGTTTTAAAAATTCTATTTTTCAATAAAATGGGTGTATTAATTCATCTTCTCATTTATTATTATGAATTTTTCACAATTATGATCAATAATAATTATCATCTACCCAAGATTAATTACATATTAGATTAACATAGAGGCGAGAAATATTTTCTAATGGTTGATCTTTGATTTGGATACTATCAATTAATTGTAAAGGGATAAGATATACCCATGGATGCATGCAAAAAAAGTATAGAAAATAGTAATTCCTAGAAATTAATTTTATACATACAAATTATTATACAATCTTGATGGATTTGATGAACAGATTCTCTATAGATTAGCTTTACAAATACACAATAGCCTTTATTGATGTTATTATCATATATTCTATGTGTATGGAAGATCATGAATAGAATTTTAAGATTGGGATAGAGACCTTTTGAAATGATAAATTATTTGTAAAGTTCATACTATGTTGATTTAGGCAATAAAAAGTTTTCTTCTTCGTCCATATGATTAAATTCAAGGGTATATCTCTTTGTACTTTAAAGAAAAAGGTGATTTAAAAATGGATCAGACCAACCACTGTGATAAATATTTATAGTTTTATTTATTTATACCAATGATATCAATGATTTATAAGATATTTTTCATGATTTTAAAATAGTATAACCAATTTAAAATGTAAATAAGTGAGGTTTTTTCATATAAAAGAATAAGAAGAAAGCTTCAGGGAATGTAAGAAGAGGTTGGTCACCACACCTGTACTCACACTATCCTTTAACAGAAGAATTTTTTTCATATTCAATTATTCTTTGAGTAATTTATTAGGATGTATCCTTATAAAAAAATGTAAAGGTAATTGTGTGTTCCTCACATTAATTAAACACCAAAAAGAAAAATTACACAACACAATATCTAGAGTTGATGTCAGCAATATTTTCATTAAATATTTGGTGAAATTATGTCTATGGAGAAAAGTGTGATATATATACTGATCATAAGAGCATAAAGTATGTATTTACATAGATATAGATAAACATTATCCAAAGTATATTTTTATAATTGATCAATGATTATGATTTCTTTATAAATTACTATCTAAAAAAATAAAACAAGTTGGAAGATTCTCTAAGTTGAAATGATCAGGTTACCTTATCCATGATGAGTATTTGAAGAAATATAATACTAAAGGATATTCAAAGGTAATACATGTAATTCATAAATTATGGGATGAAATCATATCTTTCACTATTGATTTCTCGACTATCCATCTATGTAATGATTAATGAGGTCCAAAAAAATGATGTGAATATAAAGAAGAAGGTTGTAAGTATTCCAGAGTTCAAATTTTATGATGCTAATGTTATAATATTAGTAAAAAAATATTTCTCACTTTAAAACCATAATTAAATAAAAATATTTTGGATAATGTGCATTACTCATCCTTGAATATTCATCAAAGAAGCATAAATATGTACAGAGATAATAAGAAACACTTGTACTGGGAAAACATGAAGTGAAAGATTATGAAGTATGTGTATTGATTCATGGTATGTTAGAATGTATACGATAAACATAAAAACTAATGGGGTGATTTAACCATTACCTATACCAGTATGAAAATTGGAAAAAATCACAATGTACTTCATCGTAGGTCTCTCTAGGAATCCTGATGGGGATAATTCGATTTGGGTAATGGGGGATAAATATACACTGTCAACACACTTCAATGATTTTTGGGAGGATTTATCAATTGATCAACTTTAAAATTTATACATAAAGGATGTGGTAAGGCTTAAAAGAGTGCTACTTTTAATTAAAACTAATCGAGATCTAAGGTTCACATTTAAATTATCTATGTGTATTCAATATGAATATGATACATAGTTTATTTTTAGTATGAAATGTCATCAAAAAACTTATTGTAATGCGCCAAGGTCTTATAAAAATAAATGGAAATTCATTAAACTTTTTTTTGGTAGATATTTATAACTATCCTTTTAAAATATTTTTTTTCCACTTTTATGTTTTGAATTTCAAAAAACGGTCATCTACAATTGTGTTTAGTAAGTTATTTAGAGTCTAATGGAACAAAAATGTTTTTTTGGTGAATAATAACATACCCTTATGAATAGTAATATGAATAGTAATATGAACCTAATGAATAGTAAATTGTACAATTATTTTATTTTCTTAAGGCTTTAAGATAATGACATTTGTGTTAATTTTTCAATGTAACATAAAAGTAGTTATAGTTTTTAAATTATTATTTTTTTAATTGTGTATGATTTTATTTAGAAATTAAATTAAAATTATTTAGAAAATTATTTTAAAAAATGGAGTTCATTTTTTAATTTCACATGTATAGAAATTGTAAGGGTGAATTTTGGGGATTTTTCTAAAATTTGAGAATTTTCGATGAATAGTAAAATACGCTAAAATCTAAATACTTAATTTACTGCATCATAGGTGATGCAAGGCCAATGTAAGACCACTTGTTTTGAAATCACATGACATTATTACTATTTAGGGTCACATTAATGAATAATATTCTTATTCTTGAGCAAAAATATTATAATAATTATTAAAATAATGAACAATACCCCCTCCCCTCTATTATAAATACCACTGTCATTTATCTCCCAAGACTTGAGCCTTACATATGTTCTGCCCAATACTCCTCCCAAGTATATTATCCATGTCCTGGAGCTGGGGGTCTCACCCAAAGTCCAAAACCCAAATCCTTAAGGAGGATCTCAAGGAGAAGAGATCAAGAGGTAAACATCCTCTTTTATTTTCATTCTTTTATTTCATTTTATAGTATTCTTTTTATTTTACTTTGTCTTATGTTGAGATTTTTTATTCTATATCCCCCATTACGTTATATATTATGTAATAATGATGATATACCCCTTTTATCTCATCAAAATATTTTATCAAATTTTAAGCAACTTCGTTAGGCTGCCGAATTTTCATAAGGGGTTTCTCAAATTTTCTTTTATTTTTGAGTTCCTTTCTTTTCTTATTCTTTTTTCACCTAACCTTATTCAAGAGGAAAGAAAGCTCCAGAGTATTTTATATTCTGGATGTTCTCATGTTCTTGTAAAATTCATCATCAATATTCTTCTCCTCCCCCCACTAATTCAAGGAATTAAAAACATTGTTCATGATGTGTCGAATTACCGACATCGTGGATGATGTGATTTCAAGTTGCTTTAATTTCATCAAGGCTGGTCATGAAACCATTTTAATAATTGAAACAGGTTATAATATATGTATTATGTATCATCCATAGTTCTAGATTTCTATTTTTACACATGGTTTTAATTTGTAAAACAAAATGTGGTCGTTATTATCAAAGAACCACTAAAAAGATCTTAACGAACATCATTAATGTTTTAACTTATGAATCATACTCATATAAAAATTAAAAATGATAAATGGTATAAATTATGGTACTGTAAATGTTTAAATACTAATTCATTAAAATTCGGGAGTTTCACTTCCAATATACAAGAACAATCCTTCATTCACGGATCATAAACATCATGTAAAGAACTCACCCAAAATAGTGTAGGGAACAAAATACTAACAATTAAAGGGTGAAATGATGTAATGAAATGATCATATAAGGTATTATAAATATGGATATGTTTCTCTAATATATAAATAACACTCTTTTAACCATTATACAATATGTTTAAATCAGTTTTAAGTAAGATAAGCATGTGGTAAAGGAATTCCTAACCCGATTTCCACCATTTGGGTTAACCTTATACTTCATTATTTATGTGGTATTTAAATTGTTTCTGTGATGAATTATGATTATATTATGTTAAATTATGTTCCTTTATAGAGTATATGCATATTAAATCCACTCTATTAAGTCTCACTTCAATTATATGATATTTTTAAGGGACTTTTCTTTTAAAATATTCTTTTTAAAATTCTGTTTTACGAAATTTCAATGGCAATATTTTTATGCAATTATTTATGTGGTATGATTGCATTTTGGTTCTTGGGAATTTTTTATAATGAAGGTTGGGACCCGTATTTCCCTCCAATTTATTGGGTATTTGTATGTTGGAGGTCGGTCTTATGGTTAGTCCATGTGTAACTGCGATGGTTACACAAATTGTAAGGTAGTTGTGTGGGTTACGAATTATAAGGTAGTCGTGAGGGTTATAATACTATGTAAGTCATTCCCCAAGATACCTTTATGGTTCCATTTATGTTCTTATGTTTTGTTTGGATCTTGTGTAAATCTCATGTTTCACAAAGTAAGTATATATGGGAGACAAGTATGTCTTTTGAAAATGATTTCTTACGTTACAAGTATTCATGGTCTAATGTGTTCTTTCTTTCTTTTTATATCCCTTACTGAGATTTTGTGCTCATCCAATTTTTTAAAATAATATTTAGAGGTTATAAAGATTTGTAAGGAAAATAAGGATTCCAATTTAAATGTTTGAATATTAGTTAAAGAAATCATTTTTATGTGAAATGTTTTCTATTTTGCAAGAAATGAATATTGTTTTATGGTATTCAATCTATAATAATGTGTAATTTTATGAATGTATTATGTCCCAATTCTATAAATATCTAAACTTTAAAAGATATTCAATGAAAAATGAAGTAAATTCTTGACTAAATTCAAGATTATGTAAGTAATAAGGTCAAGTCCTTATACTGATGGTCAATCTAAAAAGACCATTCAAACATTTGAATATATAGTAAGGTCCTGCTCAATAGAATTCAAGGGAAGACAAAATAAACATCTTCCTCTAGTTTATTTCTCATATAATAAGAGTTAATACTATTAAATCCAAATGGAATTGTATATGGATACATATGGGAAGATATGTAGAACTATGACATCCTGTGATGAAGTCAGATAAAGGATGTTTTTAAGTCACACCCCAAACTCGTTTGACTTAATTGTTTTTAGTATCTATTGTTTCTCACTCCTTCCAGTTTGAATTCCCTAAAATATTGACGTTTTTTTGATATATAGTGAATGTCATATGATTAGAATAGATTTATTATTAACCATATATAAATCATACTATAGGATTGTAATTTTCATTAGATCTAGACTGTATAATTAACACGTGATTACTCTAACCATATGGGATTCCTATGTGGGCACCCATACCCTTCATTATGGGGTTCATGGTTAGTTAGTGGTTTATAAAATCATTTGGAAAAACCACATACAATGTAAAATCCATTAAAAATGGAATTTTATCACTGTAAACCCACTTGGTTTTTCCACTAATCGGACACCTTCTTCTCTCAATCAAACTCATGAACACTAAGAACTCCTCCCTTTATTTTCCACTCTTACCATTAGTTTTTTTCAAGTGAATTATTCATAATGTTAGGGTGATCCATCAAGATAATTACTCTTAACATATTCTTTCTTCATTATTCTATATTTTTATTCTCATGTTCTTACCCTGTGAGGTCTTAAGGACCTAGGATTACCTATAGGTATAATGTTAATTAGTTATTCCTTATATTTTCATTTTCATGTCATCTTTTAGGTCACTTCTGGTTTGGTTGTGGTGGAATAACATAGCCATATAAAAACTCAAATGTATTAAAGATATGTGGCCCTTTCCATGGATCTTTTATTTTATATTTACGATTTCTTATTATTTTAAATGAATATTTTATGAGTTTTAAAATGCTATCAAGTTTAAATAGTTTAATTTATGAAGAAGTGGATGTTAATATTTGGTTTTCGTCAAATATTCATGTAAATTCCATTTTTTCATGGTATAAATAATATTTTGAAAAATCCTTACTAATTGTTTAAATAAATGCCCAGTTCTCCCTTGGAAAATTTATAGTTGAATTTTAAATTGTGTTTTAGCTTTGGAAGCATGTATTATGAATAATTTTTACAAAAAAGTCACATGAGGCCCAATTAGAAGTTACAAAAAAGGTTTTATAAAGAATAATACCTCTTTAAATATACTCCTTATACTTTGAAATTAAATATTTATTGATTCCGGGTATTTGATGGTGCCAAGTGAAAGCGGAATATATACTTTTACGTGTGTTCCTGATGAAAATAGAGTTGTTTATTATGAGTGAATTGAAGATGAGGGTTTGTAATGTTTGTAAATTCCATGTTATATTTATATATATACATACATATTTCATGAAATTATTTTTTAAATCAACTCCATTTTAGATTCATGGGTAAACATAAGTGTCTATTTGGGAAATCTAGGTACACATTCTGCACTAGTTTAGTATCACACTCTGACTAGTGTCCCAAAGATATATTATATTTTACTGATTCTATATGCCTCTCAGTTAGGATAGTAAGAGAAACACTAGGTGTTAGGTTATGTTATTATTATCTATTATAGATTTTGTTAGTAGTTATATAACTAATTCTTAGAATAATTCAATATCACCTAGGTTCTCATGATGTAATAATTTAAAATTATCTATGTTAAAATATTTCAATAGTGGAAGTGTAAGTGTTTCCTTTTTAAATAAATCCCGGTCTTTCTTACCTTTTTAAATAAAAATAAAATATGTTTCCTTTAACCCCTTTCCCTTATCAGTTGATTGGTCTTGAAAGTATAATTCATAATTTGTTTTCTTTTAGAAAATAAATAACAATTTTATAAACATACAAACATACAAACATATATATATATATATATATATATATAAACTAGGTTGATGTAGGTTTACTTTTAAAGGGTATTAATAGAATGGAATTTGTTCACCTTTTGGGATCTTTAGCTCATTATTATTTTAATTATAGGTTTCTTATGTTCTATTGAGATGCGGTGGATAAACATTGGTTTTTAGTTCAATTATAGATGCGGCATGGTGAAAGTGTTCCACTCGATACATGGAAATTGTAGCTTTCACCTAGTTCTTTTTATTTTTGGTGTTTTGTTGATGTATCATATTTCTAGAGCTTCCACTTTGAACTCTATATTTTATATCTTTACCATTATTCTTTTATTATTCGTTTTAAATGATTATTTTTCAAATTTTATTTTTTTGATGTGAGTTCCTAATTCTTCATATGGTTTTATTTTATTTTTCATATATTTAGTAACTACTTATTTGGTGGTGTGGATCTCCAAATCTTGGGGTGGTCATGCCAAACATTTAGGTGGAATTATTTGTCTTATTATTTATTCTTTGGTGAAAATATTTCTCTTATGTACTCATTCAATGATAATTTCACTTATATCCAATCCAAGAGGATTATGAACACCTATCAGGTATATTAATAGCTGGCTCTAGTGCCCAGTCCAAGGGGTGGCCCTGGACGGTTTGTAAAAAAATAATATGAGAACATGGGTTCTATAGAAGACCTAGGTTCTAGATTATCCATTGTTATTTTGGTATTTTTTCTAGTCTGAAGGTAGGATCATCATAATTTGAGTGGTAATTCATGGGTTGGTTTTTGATCACCACCTATTCAGAATGATACTAGTGTTACCAAGGTATTCTCAGGTGTTAATCTCTCGAATCTAATCTCAGTTATTAGATTTTTCTTATTCTTGTTTGTATCTATTTTAGTGTTTATTTATGTTATTGAGAATTCAATAACTATTTTGAGAATAACCAAACATTAGAGTGGAATTTGGATGGAATTTAGGGGGTTCACCGATATTTTATATGGTTTAGAAAACTATCCTTAGACCATATGGACCCCTCAGGTTGGATTCTAGTGAGCTTCACATGGTTATCAGATGGTCTACCAAACTATGTGGCCAAAATGTGTGCAACTATTTCTTCTTCTAAATTTTTCTCTTTTTTGAATATTTTTTATTTTATTTTCCCATTTCTATTATTATTATTGGTTTAAATGGATTTTGGAATTTATTTGGTATTGTAAATGATGTTTTGTTTTTTTTATTTCTAAGATAATAACCTTGGGTTGTATTGAAAATGGATTAGAATTTTAAAAAATTAAAATATTTTTCAAGAATTTTTCAAATTTAAATTTAAATGGGGGTTTTATAATTTTTTTGTTTTGATAATTTTTTTAATTATTTAATATTTTTAAAGAGTGTTTTAATGAAAATATATAATAAGTTATTTCTTTTTATTTTGATAAAGGTTTGAATTTAAAAAAATTAATAGAGGATATTTTTTGAAATTGGGAATTATTTAGAGAAAATCAAGAATTTATAATTTATTATTTTAATATTGTTTCTATGCATTCTAAGAGATTTTCATATTTATTAATGTTTGTATGGATGTGTGTTATTTTAATAATTTTATTGAAATTTTGGTATTTACTCTTTTGTTTTATTATTCTTTATTTCATTATGGGATTAAGAATCATTAAATAGTGTATGAGGTTGATTTATTAATTTTTTTGGGTTTTCATAAGTTTAATTTAGTGTGAGTTTTGTGTTTTTTTCCTATAGTAAGACACTATAAAGATCTGTTGAATTCATAGAAGATATGTGTGGTTCTCAACAAGTAAACCATATGGTTTATCAGGATTCATTTAAGTCTTTTTTCCCTACGTCTTCCTTGGATGGAGCATTTAATGGCCTTCCTCTTCAATCCCACCCATGGTATTTCATTTGAGAGTTCCAAAATTTTAATCCTCCTCACTTACTTGTGGAACCACATTCTCAAGAGGCATAGAAATGGTTATAGATTATTGAGGGGGTATTTATTAATCATGATCTTTCTTAGTCCCTTAAACTCATGTTTGTAACATTCATGTTAGAGGGTTCATATTGTTTGTGGTGGGAATCCACTATCTAGAAAACATCACATAGGGACATTTCATAATAATTCATTAAGGTGTTTTTTATCCAGTAGTATTTTCCTAATGTCATAAAAATATTGATTGTGGTTAAGTTTTATTTCCTCTAGCAATGTGAGAGATTGGTGTTGAAAAATGAATGTTTCTTTATAGAGTTAGTTCCATATCATGGTGAGGTAGACTCAAATAAATCCTTGAACTCTTGGTATTTTGAGAAGGTTATTCTACCAAATATTTTATTAGTTTTTCTCCCATTTAAATATGAACTTAGGAAGATATGTTGAAGCAGGCCATGAGGATCAAAAAAATCTTGGTAGAAATACCAAATGTAATTGATTTTTCACTTACCCCATAGAGTAGTGGAGGAAGATATGATAAAGGGGATGGGATGTGAGCCCAGGATACACAATATAGTAACTATATCAAGAAAAAATAAAATTAATTCATGTAAAACTCTTTTGGGAGTATGTTTTAGAAGTGTTACCAATATGGGATGGAAGGGCATAAGAATACTTTTGTTCATGATGCACCTAAAACCTATTATATTTATCGTTTCCTAGGACATCTGTAAAGGTTTTGTAGATGTGTTTCTCATAAGTTCAGTGGGAGGTAGATCTTCCCTATAAAAATATCCTTAGGTTCAACCCTATGAACCAAGTCTTGAAGTAATGTTACTTTATAGTTTTCCCCTTTTGTATTCTAACTTTTATGGCTGGTTATTTCTAGCAATGGATGATTTCTTGTTTTCTTTAAGAGATTAAATGTTTTATGATGATTATGTTTTTGAGTATAAAGTAATTTATTTATGATGGAAATTTATTGTATTTATTTATTAATTTTTTTACGATATGTAATAAATATTGTGCCATGCTCCATTTTTTTCATTATGGGGTATTATTAGGACTCATGGACCTTTTCAAGTTTCAAAGGTTATGGTTTAGTCGATGTCTTTAATTATGGCGAGAAAACATCTATATAAGAATCACATACTGAGACTTGTGAGTGTTTCACCTTTTCCTTTCTTTGATTTGTGGTTTTTAGTTTTTGGGTTAGTCCTTTGACCCCACCTGAACAAGCCCTTCTTTTTGAAATTTGGATAGTGTTGGAACATATATCGTGTTAAAGATACTCCTAGATATATTTAGTAGGAAATATAATGTTTCATTTATTGTTTAATTCATGGGTTAGGGTGTAGGAGATAATTAGTATATATAGATTCTCTATTATAAGAGGGGGGGTGAAATGTAAGTTTCAAAACATTTGTTTTTAACATGAAGAAAAAAAAACAAATGTTTAACAAAGTTCACAAACCCTCTTTGGTTATTAACTATACAACAAACTTTCTTAGGGTCTAGAAAGATGAATTCAAAAAATAAACTTAAGAAAAATTTTCTTAGAGAAATATTCTACCTTAAAGCATGTCAATTATTATTCATCAGAGTAATTAAAAGTTAAAGAAAGTATAAGAAAGTTATACTTTCTTTTTTTTATCAAAAAACAAATTAAATAAAAACATGAAACAAAAACACGTAACAAGTAGGAAACATTTTAACCTAAAGATTAGGGTGTCCAATAACATTGGATAAAGGTACCTTTATTTATACTTTCATGAAAGTCTGTCTTACCCACAATAGGGTAAGCCCCCGATAAGAATATCAATGTCTGTCTTGTTATCCCTGCAAGACCTTGAACATTAAGGTATTTTCCACCTCTGTCTTCCTATCCCCATAAGCCCTCAAAATTTATGGTAGTCAGAACCTGTATATTCATATCCCCTGAAGCCCTTGATTGTACTTAGCAAAAATTAGAGTCGCACAAAGGAAGCTGGACAAGTGGTTCATGGCTGAACAAGATGATCAATAAATGCACAAATCATGAGACTATCTCTCAAAAAATACCTTTACATCATCATATTATGTAATTTATAGATCGATAATGAACTCTTTCAAATGATATCTTATTTATAGGAAAGGATTTAAGTGGCTTTATCCCTCCTCCAATGGTCGTATTTTTTCTTGAATATTGGAGGGACATGTACATGTGTCACTCAACCAAAATTTAGTTAGAAACAAATTGTATGAAATAATTTCATAATAAAAAATGTGTAAGGAAAATTAAGTAGATTAACCAAATATGAAAAATCCCGAATCTAAGAAAAATTATAATTCAAAATATAAACATATAAACAATGGGATTCTAGAAACAAATGGATATTCATATTCTGTTTTAAAAATATTTTGAAGAATCAATTCTGAGGAATTTGGAGTATGAATTTTATGGAATCCAGAGTATGAATTATGAAAAATTCAGATTCTAAATTCTAATGAATTTGGAGTATGAATTCAGAGGAATTTGGAGTCTGTATTTTAGAGAATTCTGAGTCTGAATTTCAAATAATCAAGTGTCAAAATTTTAGATAATTTTTTAGTCTGAATTTCAGAGAATTAGGAGTCTGAATTTCATAGAATTTGGTGTTTGAATTTAAAAAAAATCTAAGTCTAAATTTTAGAGAATTAAGAGTCTAAAATTTAGATAATTCGATGTCTAAAAATAGTACGACATGGTTGTTTAAGAAAATATACTATTATAAGGACTTTTATAAGGAACCAATTTTTTTTTTTTAGAAAAAAATAATTAAACTTTGTTTTAATAAGACAATGAATTATACATTGAAAACCAAGGTAAGAGTAAAAATTTTCTTAGAGAATGGATATTTTATTTAAGAAAATAATCCATAGAGAAATAAAATTTTCTTTAAGATAAGGTGTTAGTAATTTTCCAAACATAGAGGAATGGAAAAATCATTAGAAAACCTTATTGACTCAACAATATCCCCCTTTTTGGAAAGAACAAACATCCTTTCAAAAAAGAATATAAGGGATAAGGATTTTTTGGTGAACTTTAAAAGAAAAAATTATCTACTTTTACTTATGAACCATGATGAGTACGACTAACTCCCCCTTAGGTTTTTAAATCCATAAGGATCATGTTCTTATCTTTCTTAGATGAGTTACTTTTTCTTGTATATTATAGTATTCAATAAGTATACTCAACCTTACTTAAACTCCCCTTTACTTTGGAAATTTTATTATTTATACTTATTATTATTTTGATCATTCTTTTCTCCCCATTTGTGATTTTCAAAAAGCAAGAAAGAATGAAAAAAACTTCTACCAAAAAGATTAGAACTATACAAAACAAACAATTGAAGGATAGAAATTTTTTCATTATTGTAGGAAAAATTGATATAGTGTGAAATTACAACAAAAGATCATAATGTCATGAAAATCAATCATCCTTCTTTTCCTTTGGCATGATCTTACTTAAGGTAACCTTTAACTTCTTGATCTCTTTATGATCATCCTCAAACCGCTTGAGAAATTGTTCCTGGTCCTGATTTTTCATTTTCTGTGCCTTGATTTTTTCATCTTGAGACTTAAGGATTTATGCCTTATGCATCACTAATTCTTCTTTCTGATTGAAATATTCTTGCATATCTTCCCTAATATCCCTCTCTCTTTTAATATTTAATGAAACTGAATTTAAATTCCCATTCAAGTCTTTATCCTCTTTCTTCTGGGATATTATCTCAAGATTCGACTTCACTATAAAACTTGTTGTATGTTTTTTGATCCTATCATCTGACTTATCAAAATAATCTTTCACTAAATCTCGAAATTCATTAAGGATTTTCATGTCTTCAATCACTATTTTATACCATTTTTTTATTTCCTTTTATGATCTCCTATAAGAATCGTAACGAATATGAAATGATTTGAAATCTATCCCAAGCTTGATAAACTTTTCCATCAACATACTTAATGAATCTGACTTCTGGTTGAAGGAATGTTGAATCAACTGACATCTCGAATCTATACTAGGAATAAAAGGTATTGTGTTCACTAATTTTTTCAAATACTGAACAGAAAAATAATGACCCATTGAAGATGAATATTCAGAATCTGATTCCCTTGCAGGAGAGGATTCTTTGTCTAGCTCTTCATATTTCCTCTTAGATAAACCACCAAAATCTTTATTTCCTTTTATAACCATAGATTTTTTAGGTGTATGTTTCCGAGGATTTCGCTGGGGCACGTGCATCCGTCTGTGGAGGACGTGCGGCTGTTACCCCGAATTCTTGCTTTCCAAATGCGGGCGACATCCGCTCTTTATTCAGGGACGTCTACTCTTTGATCGAAATTGGGATTATGGGATGTCGGTTCTTCCTTCCATGGATTCCTCCTCGGAACTCGTCACCTAGTCCGGGTCTCCCTTATAGATTTAATACATTGTTCATGAAACTCTTCCCAGTACCATGTTTCCATGGACGCCGGTTAATTACACTGCTTCTGTCAGGACATTCCAAAGGATCTGGTCAGGGCAGCAACCTTCAGTTGGGGGAGTAGTCACGTCGAGGCATCAGTAAAATGTCTGAACTCTGGGGAATTGGCATGTCTGTCTTTTATTCCTTATTATAGGGCTTCTCGAGGGAATGGAAGCCCGAGGCATCCCACATCAAACGCGGGGAATCATATGTCGTGGGCATGTATCTGTGGTTTTCCTTAGCTTCCTATGTTTAACAAAGGGTATGCCGCGAGTTTAATGTCTAGCGGAGATAGATCGGCCTGACTAGAACAGTAGCTGGAGTGGATCAGATTGATGAATCCCCCTTGAAGGGATGCCGATATCGGGGTCAGCCTGTGGGCGGCTACTTGGATGCTGTGGAGGGGAGGGGAGTGGCACGATCTCACCGGGATGTGGCGGCTCGGGTGAGAATCAGGATGGATGATAGATGGATGAATGAAGTGGAGGGGGGATCAAATGGGATCATCGCAAGGGTGACAGTGAAGTTGGACTTGAGCCTCGAAGAGACCTCCTATGTATCCCTGTGGCAGGGAATCAAAGTCCGCGTAGTTCGAGATGGTGTCGGGGAACCGACGTGAATGTGGACCTTGGTCTGATGGGTGTCATCAGCGAACCAACATGAATGTGGACCTTGGTCCGATAGTGTCGTCAGTAAACCGACGTGAATGTGGACCTTGGTCCGATGGTGTGGGGATTACACACTAGGCTGCCCAGGTGTTGGTGGACTGACGTGAATGAAGTCGGAATGACCAACGTGTGGTTGGCTGGAACCTCAAGAAGGCTTCCTACATACCATGCCTTAACATGGATCAAATCACTCATATTTTGGGAGAAAATGGGGGCTTGGAACACCGACAAGGAGACGGTCTGGGCCAATGATTGTTGGGCTTGAACCTCAGGGAGGCTTCCTACGTACCATGCCTTGACATGGATCAAAGTCCTCATAGTTCAAATGAGATGTGGAATACAATTTAACATCATGTGGGAAGGGGGTGAACTGACGTGAATGAGGTCAGAACGACCAGGTGGTGGGCTTGAACCTCATGGAGGCTTCCTGCGTACCATGCCTTGATATGGATCAAAGACCTCGTAGTTCAGGTGGTGGTTTTCGTCAGTGAACTGACGTCAAGGTAAACCCGTGGGTCCACTGGTGGTGGGCTTGAACCTCGTGAGGCTTCCTACGTACCATGCCTTGACATGGATCAAAGACCTCGTAGTTCAGGAGAAAATGGTGGGTGTCGGTGAACCGACATGATTAAAGGACCTTGGTCCGATGGGAGATGGTTTTGAACCTTAGAGAGGCTTCCTACGTACCATTCCTTGACATGGATCAAAGTCCTCGTAGTTTGGGTTTGTCACAACGGCTTGTTGTCAGACTGGAATGCAGTTTAACGTCGTGCTGGACGAAGGTGGAACCTGACGTGAAGAAATGATGTGCGGTGTGCTTGAACCTCATGGAGGCTTCCTATGTACCCTGCCTTGACATGGATCAAATACCTCGTGGTTCAAATGGATGTGCAGTTTAACATCATGCGGGACACGAATGTACAGTTTAACGTCATGCTGGATGAGGGCATGCAGTTTAACGTCATGCTGGATGAGGGCATACAGTTTAACGTCATGCTGGACGAGGGCATACAGTTTAACTTCATGCTGGATGTAGGTGTTGTCATGGTCGATGCTTACTCTAAGCCCACGTGAGTCATACACGGTGTGAGAAACAAGAGGCAGTAGAGGCCTGAATATCATGTCGCGAAGGGTGCGTCCGTGGGAAACGAAGAGGGGCTTACGCGTTAGGCGGCCCATGGTGCCAGGACATACTCCAGGATGGAGGCCCAAAGTCCGAAAAAGCATAGTGGGAGAGGGATTTGGGACCAAATATGGAAGGTGCCTTGTTCCCTATTGCGCCCTCCATTGGCCTTGGAAGTGGGGAAGTACGGAGGTGCACGGGTGCTACCTTCCGCAAGAGAGGCATGGGGGCTTACACCAGGGTGGTTTCCCTTCCCCTATGGACATACGCTACTCCGAGAAGGAGGATATCATCCCATTTGAGGGTGATTTCATTCCCGTGGAGACGAGTGGCGTAAAGAATGTCCGATCTGGGGGGACCCTGCGTGTGAGGCATGGGGTCAGGTCACAGTTTAACATCATGTGTTGAGGACGAGGTGATTGGAAGTTTAACATCTTACATCTCGGACGTGGTGGGTTTACTCCACACCCCTAGTACTTACATGACCGGTACCCTCTACCCCTTGGGGGAGGGAAGGTACCGGCAAGGCCATGGTGAAGGGGGGTCGCAGAGCGAACCATCGAGGGGTCCACGTTAGCGTGGCTATGCTAAAAATCAATAGATATTAGCGTTCCTATGATAAGAAGCATTAGGCGAAGCAATTCTACGAGGGGTGTTGTCCATTGGACTTTGAAATCACATCGTGCAACCCTGGAGGGTTGCATGGGAAGAGGGATTACCAAGCAAAGGGGTGTGCTTCGTGAAGTGGAGTGCCTTGGCCTTGGCATGCGGCATGGATGTGAATGGGAGGTGCTTCGCGAAGTAGAATAGTGTTTGCGGAGTACTTCCTAGTGAAGCAAAGGTGCCTCGCGAAGTAAGGTGTTGTGAAGCAATGTGCTTCGCGAAGTACAGCGACCCTGCCTTGGCATATGGATCACTTGTACAGGATGGGTGTTTCGTGAAGCATAAATGCTCCACGGCTGCCTGGGTTCCCATGGGAATCCCCTTATTTCACAAATGCCCTTTGGCTTTGCAAAGGGCATCCCTCTCGGAAGAGGGGATCAAAACGAGACAAGGCGAAGGAATCTAGCGAAACAAAAATACCTCGCGAAGCTCATGATTCCCGGGGCGAAGGGTGCTTCGTGATTCTGGAGTTTAGAAGCTGAAAGGTCGGATTGTCTACCTTGAGGGCTCAGGGGGATATCGGTATTTATAGGCAAGGGGTGCCGTGAAGTAGATCTAACACGGCGCGAAGGGGCTGCGGTTGCTTCGCGGCGGGTCGTGAATGTCAACCAGGATCGCAGAGGGTTACCTCCTCCTCTGATTTGCGGCGGGCTCACGAATGTCAAGGCGTTCAAGGAGCGGTACCACCTCTGGGGCTTCGCGGTGGGCTTGTGAACGTCAGGGTGTTCGTGGAGCGGTACCGCCTCCTTCACTTCACGTCGGCCGCGTTGCTCATGGGAGCTCAGCGAGGCAGCGTGCAGGCTTCTTTTCCTCCTTCGCTTTGCGTCCAATATTTTTGGCGCCAAAAAATTCCCCCCCTCATACTTGGAGTCGTGGAGGGATCAAGGGTCGAAGTCTGAGGGAAAATCGCCAAAATTATCAGCATTTCGCGATGCGGACTCACGAAGAGGGCGCACGGGGTGGACAGCGGCCGCGTGGTCCGGACACGTCGCGATGCTCCGGGGTCACCGCCTATAAATATGGGAGGGTGACCTCTCTTTTGTCCTCTCGCAACTTTTGTCCTCTTGCGCTCTCGACTTCACGAAGCTCCACGTACTCCGTGTCTGCTCTCCGCGAATCGAGCTTCACAGTGAACCACGAGTCTCCGACTCCGTGATTGCGCCAAGTAAACTTCTTTTTTCCAACCAAGGCCAAGATCCGCGTCTTTGGATTTGCACCCGAGCTTCGTGAGCGATCTTTGCGAGCAACATTCGCGGCCCGACCCGAAATTTTTTCGAGTTCCGAAACCGAAATGGGCCATCAAGAAGCTATGTTGGGGGTTCTTGCAGACGCCGCCCAGAGGGATGAGATGGCCAATTGTCTGGGCCTTGGGGAGATGGTCCGAAGTCACTCGGACCATAATTCTTTGACAGAACTGCTATCAGAGAGTCAGAAGAAATATCTACAGTGCAAGAAGCTACTTTTTTATGGCTTCATGCTGAGGGACGACGTCTTCATTCCTAAGGTCAGTAGGGACAAACCAGCTTGCTGGTTCATGAGCATGCCATGCCATCTCCAGTGGTTTAGGGCGGCCGATGGTCATGCACGGGAGGAATTCACACCTGTCATTGCCGACTGTCTGTACAACCATGTGAACAATATTGACAGGAAGCCACTACAACCGGAGATGTCCCCTCCTCTTTACCACACCATGATGATGGCAGATTTGCAGGATTCAAAGAAGGGGTAGTCCGATGAGTGGGACCTGCGCCATGGTGGAAACTTCACCAACGACTGTTCACGGGCCTACTGGGTAGGCGGCTCATGCAAGGAGTTTGGGGCCGAGCTGAGGAGGATGGGCCTATATGAGGCGGCATGGGCCTCCCAGTTCCACATTCTCCAGCCAAAATAGTTGATGTTGGAGCTGCTGAGCAGATGGTCATCTAGGACCAATACTTTTCACCTGCACCATGGGGAGGTGGGCATCAGCCTGTGGGATGTCCACCAGATTTCGGGGGTCCCAATCTTGGGGGCCATGTATGATGAGTTCCTCCCCGTCAAGAGCACGCGGGAGGATCCGGAGTATATGTCGTGACTGGCATCGGCACTGATGGAACTGGTCCCTCGAGAGGATAAAGAGGCGGTGAGAGATGTCCACTTTAAGAAGCGGTTTGAGCGGTTCCTGAACTTCTCGGAGATTTGAGAGTTCCCTCCGAGCCCTCGAACTTGTCCGAAGGAGGCTCAATGGGGAAAGGGGCATTCGTATTGGCGGCTCTTGGAGGAGAGCCAATGGAAGACTTGGGGTTTCCGTGTTAGCACTAAACAATAGATGATATTCAGGCTGGCGGTGTTCATCGTGGCCCTTATTTGCGGTCGGATCCTACTGATGAGGGATACCAACATGGGGGTGTGGCCCTGCTTGTTCATCATGGCGTCCATGCTGGCCATGGGACAGTGGGTCAATCTAGGGATTCTGATGCTCCTGAAGATGTACATGATGTTGCAGCATGTTAGCGAGGGAAAGAAGCCACTGAGGATATGAGGGCCCTTCCACCTTCTGTATGGGTGGATTGCGGCGCACATCAGGGGGATTTATGAGTATCCAAACCCTAACTCACCGCCGGGATCAATCTTCCGCCCCTCCATTCTGAATGGAGCTGGGAGCTTCCCATTCAAACTAACCGTACCGATGGTGTTGAACTGGGTGTGGAGGGAGGATGAGTTTAACTTCCACCCATTTCCATTGCCGATGGGGGTACTTTCTAATGATGGGTAGGGAACGAAAGAGCATTTTACTTATCTTCTGGCCTTTCTAGGTGGAGTCATGGTGGAACAGGTGGACTGTGAGCCACTCTATGAACCGTACACCCCACATCGGTTTGCAAAGCAGTTCTGGTGCCTGCTGTGGCTGACCCCACAGGTATATTGGGAGGTGCGTAACGAGGAGCACTCGTGTGTGATGAGGCAGCTATGGTTCATGTTCACACAAGAAGACGGGAAGATTCAAATTGCGTTGCCTCCATCCACTGTCGCTTCCGGATTGGTGAAGGAGTATGCCATCAGTTGGGAGGCCGCTTATCCGGGGGAGATGCTGAGGTAGCCAACCGTTCGGGTTGGTGACGGCGGGCCTCCCCTATCCCGAGGTCGGGGTCAGAGTGGCGGGGCTGCCATGGCGGTGAGACATGCACTGGCCGAGGGTGTGGCAGCAGCGGCGGATCCAGCGATGGTAGTGGACTTGGTGGTCCCGGAAGAGAAGAGCCATCTGGAGGGGCGGCCACCGAGGGGATTTCGTAGGATATCCACTTAGGCTCCGGGGAAGCGACTGTGCCACATTGACATGCTAGAGGATGCCATTTTTTTGTAGGCCTGGGGCATTTTGGATGTCAACCGGCAATTCCTTAGTCCACCTGAGATGTGGGCACACTTGAATCGTCTCGGGATGGAGTTACCGGGCATAGGCCAAGTCCGGGATGGGTTCACGGCGTCTCCAGCGGAGGCGGAGCAATACTTGGATGAGCTAGAGGACTACGTTCACTCTAGTGGTGTCCCATGCCCAATGATAGACCGGGTGAGGGTACTGCTGGATCAGACGGTTCCCCCACAGCTGTCAGCCGCCAATTTGAGGGATCGCTTCCCCCTACCAGAAGAATCAGAGGAATCCTCCCAGGGGGATGAGGATGGCGGAGGGAGCCCGTTGGAGGAGGGCGAAGTCGGAGATCAAGACTCAGATTCCGACGATTTCATGGAGGTTCTCTAGGTCGCACTCCAAATTTATTTCCTCAGGGCCCGCTCTCATTCCATCATTGATTTCTTACCAATGTTTGAACCATGCAGGAGGAACTTGTATGCAGGCCTCGCTCTCGCCCCTTGGCGGGTGACAATGAAGGACCTTCAGAACCCGCGCCTATGACTGCATCCAGTTCTGCATCTCGTGGGGCCAGAGCACCCGAGGTGGCTCCTCCAGAATCTCCAAACCTTCCAACAGTATATGGAGGGCCATGCCTCAGGGTCCCAACAGTATCGAATCAAGATCAGCACCAAGAGTTCTATCTCCATAAGTTTCCTCTACTGGATTCATTTCTGTCATATGTAGATCATGCCAACTGACGTTCATGCCCTTCTCTGTCGTACAGTTCTCCGACTAGCATGGGACGCTGCGGCAAGGCTAGTCGGGATGTCTGGTGGAACCCCTCCTAGGGGCATGCCAGTGATGGTGGAGATAGTCCCCCCATCTACCTGAGCTACAACATTCCCTATCATTGGCGGGACCACCAGCAGGGTTGTGCCTGAAGTAATCGAGGTGGAATCTGATGGTGAGGATCAATCGATCGACCCAAGTCTCGCTACGCCTGCTCTGGCGCCAGATGTCACGCCAGATTCAACTCCTGATGCAGATCCTGCCGAGGACTTCCTGTGGGTGTATCCTGCATACGATCCTGCTAATCGCGTGGACTAGGAAAAAATGGCCTCTGATGAAGAAGACAACAGCATAGTCCACCGCCGATCATGGAAGCTAATCATGTGCTTCATCAAGGACACCCCCCAAGCATCATGGATGAACGAAATAGATAGACTCTGCTTGCGACTGTGTGAACTATGCGTTGGGGGAGTGGATTCCCAATGTCCTCATGCGCTCATCCGAGATCTCATGGCCAATAAGATTCGGGAGTATGATCACGGGATCAATGTGGGCTGGCAACGGAGGAAGGAAACAAACATCAAAAAGCTCCAGGAGGCTGAAAGTGAGGTCCAATAGCTACAGGCCCAGGCAGATGAGCACTCATCCTTTTTAAATACACAATCTGAGCTGATCTCATGGTTGAAGGCCCAGCTGGTAGAGGCAGAAGAGCGTATGAGGTAGTCTTTTGGAGAGATGGCTTCCATTCAGGCAGACATACAAAGGGCCAAGGCCAAGGCTGACGAACGGCGCCCCACCACTGGTGAGGAGGATCGGGAGTTGAGTCAGCAGTAGGAATTCCTGGACACCACAAGTCGAAGGGTGGCGGAGCTACAACGCTCTTTTTACGGGGTTAATCTGTCCATGGGGGGAGTCGACCCCCGGGTACTGTAACAATTACAAACCATTTAATGGTTTTCTCGTGCTTCAACTTTCTTCTTTCTTTGAATGTCTTTTCATGCACGATTTCCACTATTTTCATCGGTTCATTAAATCCTTCAATGTTTGTGGGACGTCTGGCGACAATTCCCTAAGCTCACGTGGGTCAGGCCCATCGTGAGAAACAAAAGATAGTTTCCTCAGCCTCCCACCCAACATAGGATTGGAAACCAAGATTCGGGAATCCGGGGTTTGGATAACCAGTCTGGATTTACGGAAAATGGGAGAGACCTGGCCGGAGAAGGAAGTTCTCTAAATATCCAAATTACCGTTTCTTCAGTGTGCTCTTATGCACAAACGGTGCAATGCTAGGAGTGATGAAATCAGTCCGAACGGATTTAAATGGGAAGTGTGAATCACGATACCCAAGTTTCGGAACACTGTGGGGATGGCGTGACAATAAAGAACAACCGTTAACCATGGCGGATGAATGGTATCCTTACTGTATTACCCTGAAATGGGGACAACAAATGAGGGTCGACCGTTGACCATGTTTGAAACACGGGACCATGTCACAAATGTTGTCGATCAATCCTTCAGGACGTTGGCCCAGCACAGTAGGCGGACCCTAGGTCGAGCATCCATACTGTTAGGGGGTCCTTCCAAACATGACCAGTCTTTTAGAATGTTGTCCCAGGACGGTAGGTGAGCCGATGCGGCATGAGACTAGGCCGTTAGGGGGTCCCTTCAGACATGAAAGTGGACGATGGTCCGAATAAGGGGAACGCAAAGTGTGGAATATGGAGTGATGGTTTGTCTGAATAGAATCCAACACTCATGTAACTACACCACCGAAGTGGGAGTACACCAGATGGGTGCATTGGATTGACCATGCATCATTCCTTCTTTGGGACAGGGCCTCTCTAGCAAGGGGTTCTGTCGCTTCCCAATGGGATCTTGGGGTATTCTGAACTTTTTCAGGGCAGAGTCACAACTACATGGTCCTCTACGAGGGGTCCGTCCAGGGGGCCATAAAGGGGAAGAACAGGGTTAATGATTCCTGGGGGCTGGACCCTATGAAAAATACCCGGGTGTCCCTACGTATCCCATGAGGATGGGAATCAAGCCACATGTAGTTCTGGAAGCATAGTGTAGTCATAGACCAACACTAACATGTGAAATTTTCCCTGGTAGAGGCTCTGGTGCATCCCATGATTAACATGGGGAATCCTGAATTTGTTCAGGGTAGAACCTCAGTTTAGTGTCATGCGTTGAGGACATATGGACTCCCGTATTTTAACGTCATAGGACGTGGAGTGAAAGGGAGGATCCCAGGGAGCATATGGTGTGATATTTATGAAAACGACGCGAACGAGGACATAAAGTCCAAATCACACCACGTACCCCCGGAGGAAACCCTTCAGGTCGAGGGACCAAGAGTGAGAATTAGTATGGACCTGAAGTAGAGTGGTCGGACGTTCCTATGTACCCCATAAAGATGGGAATCAAGACATACGTAGTTCTGAGGGGTCGATGAGATGCATGGACATGTTGGTACACATCCTTCCAAAACTACTAAGCCCACATGAGTCGTGCTCGGTGTGGGAAATAGGAAGTAGTGGTGAGATTTTCCCTACACATAAAGGGGAAGGTTAGGGTGAAGGGACGCTCAGTGTATACCAGCCCCATGATACTAACATGATCATGTGGCGCACCCAGATGCGTGAAGATATAGAGCCGAGTGTGTTGGAATTCCACTTGAACATGAGGAAGTGGAAATGTGTGAATCATAACGCTCGAGATCTGGATCAAAATGATGGCATCTTGACGATGGAGGATAACTGTTAAACGTGGCGAAAACACATCATTCATATCGCATTATCCTAGAATAGGGACAGACAAATGAGGGTCGACCATTGACCATGTTCGAAACACGGAGGGCCCTTAGGTCCAGCATTAATAGAGAGACCTTAAGCCAAGAATCCATGTCGTCCGAGGGTCCTTTTGGATGTGGAAGAGGATGATGATCCAAACAGCGAGTGCACAAAGCTTGGTCATGGGATGAGGGGAATGTCCCCATGAAAATTCCACACTTTGGGCTCTTTTTCAAAATGCATCATGCGTTCTCTGGGGAGTGCTCGAGTCGAGGGACCGAACATGAAAGTTAGGCTAGGACTACGGGGAAGTTCCTGGGTGCTCCTACGTATCCCATGAAGATGGGAATCAATACATACATTGTTCTGAAGGGTGGAATGGTAATGTACCAGTGCCAGGGAAAAAGGACAAGTGTGGGCGTGGCCCTTGCACCAAAAGAAGCGGAATTTGATAAATCTTGTTTTTCCTTTAAGGTGAGTGTTTTTTTGTGAAGCGATAGGACAAGAGTAGCAAGCCCTGGTGTCGCCACAAGAATCAAGCCATGATAGGCATTGAAAAATGGCATGGTACATGACCAATAACCAATGTGATGTCCTCTACAACGAGGTCATCACAATGTAGTGTTGTTTTTCGTTGTGCGGCCAGGACGATAATTTCACAGTTTAGGGTCATGTGATAGGACCAAACATGTATTTTAACGTCATGCAGCGCAGACGTAGCAAAGGAGATGATAGGAAGGGAATGTGTATGGTGTCTTGTGACATAACCGATGTGGATGTAGAAATAATCCATCATCACACCACACAGTCTCGTAGTCAGGGTCCCGAAGGCAGGACGCTGAACTCAAGATGGACCCAAAGACAGGAGGTCTGGGCGTTCCTATGTATCCCATGGGGATTGGAATCAAGCCAGACGTAGTTCTTAGGAGATATTATTTTATGGTCTTAGAGCTCGGACCAAGGTTGGATGACAACTTTCCAGGTAAGCGTAGACCTCGACCCGATCCCTAAGCCTACATGAGTTAAACTAGGGGTGGGAAACAAGGGGGGAAGATCCTTATTGGAATACCCAAAACATCCATTGAGGGGAAGTCAGTGAAGAGACCCGAAATACGCCTCTGACGTGGCTTTGTTCCCCTGAAGCGCAGATGTGCACTAAGGAATAGTATCAAGAGTTTCAAGACTCTACTTAGACTTGATGCGAATGGAGAAGGATGTGAATCGTGTAACCGACATTTTGGGATTAATGGGGTTGGCGTGGTGATGGAGGATAACTATTAACCGTGGTGAAAAAACAGTCTTCATATCACGTTAGCTTGAGGTGTGAACAAAATACAAGCATCAACCGATGACCATATTCGCAACGCGGGATTTTTATCGATTTGTTGTCCAAAACCCTCAGGGGCGTTGGCCCGTAACGGTAGAAGATCCCTTGGGCGTTGTATCCAGGCCATTCTTGGGGGTCCCTCCAGGTGTGAAAGGTGGTGAAAGCCCAGATGAAGGGAGACATAAATCCTGAAAAGTGGGTGTGGACGTGTCCGAGTAGAATCCGACATTCCAGGTAACTTAAACCAGAGTACCCTTAGGCATATCGGTGAACTGCTGAAAAGGGTCGACGTAGTGACTCATGAGAGGTAGGCCAAGGGGCCATGGTGGGACGGAGATTTTCAAGATATGGTACTGAACCCGAATCTTATACAGTTAGGTGGTCCTACGTATCCCTTAAGGATGGGAATCAAGCCACACGTAGTTCTAGAAGACACCTAGGGGGAAACATACCCTCATGGGGATGTGTACAATGCGGTGAGTAGCCTGACGTGAATGAGGATGTATCCCACACCACGATGCACAGTCCTGTATGAAATAACATGGGCCAGGGGGCCCGAAAAGGCCAAAGGTCCTTATAGTTGGGTTCTGGTCCGGGAGGCCTGGCCTACTCGTAGTTTAACGTCTTGCAGTGAGGACGATGGTCGGGGAATAGAAGTCCCTGGAAAGAGGAGGTGTATGGTACGACAAACAAACTGACATGAATATAGACATAATCCATCACCACACCATACACTCCGGGTAAGAACTTGGGCTAGGGCCTGAGAAGGCCAAGGGGCCTGAGGTTAGGCCTCGGTCAGGATGGCCTGACTAACTTGCAGTTTAACGTCTTACAGTAAGGACGGGGGTCGTGGGCCCATAGAGGCCAAGGGTCTTGAGGCCAAGCCTCGGTGAGGGAGTGCGTACGTCATGGAAAGCAACCCGATGTGAATGAGGACGTAATACTACACCACACCGCACATCCCTTAGGAGAATCGGGGTCGTGGGCCCGACCGTTGGCACCACCCAGAGGGAAGTTTGTCGCTTCGGGATGGGGCAGAACGAATCACTGCACTCGATGTTTGGGATATCTTGGGGTGGACCCGAAGAACCAGGACACTGTTGACCATGTTCGAAACACAGCGTCCCTATGGTGACCTGATATGGGAGTAACAAATGAGGGTCGAACGTTGACCAAATTCGCAACGCAGGACTTGTATCGGCTTGTTGCTTGGAAAACCTTCGGGAGCATTGGCCCATATTGATAGGAGAGCCCTTGGGTGTCATATCCAGGATGTTCTTGGGGGTCCCTCCGGGTGAGGAAAGTGAGGGAATCCTAGTCAAGGAGTGGGTGAGCATAGCTGTATCCATCCACGAAATAGGCGAACATCTCCAGGGGGGACGTGCAGCCGGGTCGAAACTTGCTCGACATGAGTTGGGTAAAAAGTGTGCATCCTACCATATGTCTTGACCCAAGGAAAAGATTATGGCTTTTGGGCTGGGCCAAGAGACAAAATGTCCGGTCGTTCCTATGTATCCCATTAGGATGGGAATCAAGCCATACGTAGTTCTTGAAGGCCATGCAGTTTAATGTCATGCGGTGAGGATGTGGGAGGATAGAAGAACGGAAGTGGGAACATGGTGTGACCCTTATAATCCTTGTATGTGTGGGGATAAGAAAGCCTACTCCTCGTCATGCAAGGATCCTCCGAGGAAACTATACCCAGGGAGATAGTGAAAGAGAAGTGCTCGGGGCTGGGCTCAGGAAGAGGCGTCCGAGCATTCCTACGTATCCCATCAGAATGGGAATCAAGCCATATGTATTTCTTGAGGCGCAGTTTAATGTCGTGATGGAAAAGAGATGCATCTCATTTGGGGATATGTGTGGTACAACGGGTAACCCGACGTGAATGAGGACGTATCCCACACCACACCGTACAATCCCATAAGAGAGCCTGAGTTGACAAAGGCCAAGGGGCTTGAGGCTGAGCCTCGGTCAGGGAGACCTAATCGGATTGTAGCTTAACGTCTTACAGTAAGGATGGGGGCTGGGGGCATGAAGAGGGCAAGGTGCCTGAGGCTAATCCTCGGTTAGGAAGGCCTGACTGGCTTGTAGTTTAACGTCTTACAGTAAGGACGGGGGCCGGGGGCCCGAAGAGGCCAAGGGGCCTGAGGATAAGCCTCGATCAGGAAGGCCTGACTGGCTTGCAGTTTAATGTCTTATAGTAAGAATGGGGGTCGGGGCCCGAAGAGGCCAAGAGGCCTGAGGCTAATCCTCTGTCAAGAAGGCCTGACTGGATTGTAGTTTAACATCTTACAGTAAGGACGGTGGCCGGGGGCCCGAAGAGGCCAAGTGGCCTGAGGCTAAGCCTTGGTCAGAAAGGCCTGACTGGCTTGTAGTTTAACATCTTAAAGTAAGGATGGGGGCCAGGGGACCGAAGAGGCCAAGGGGCCTGAGGCTAAGCCTCAGTCAGGAAGGGCTGACTGGCTTGCAGTTTAATGTCTTACAATAAGGATAGGGGCCCACGGTCCAAAGAGGCCAAGGGGCCTGAGGCTAAGCCTTGGTCAGGAAGGACTGACTGGCTTGCATTTTAACGTCTTATAGTAAGGACGGGGAGGATCTTAGTTTAAGGTCATAGAGATCAGACCATTTTGCAGTTTATCATCTTGCAGGACGATATCGCAGTTTAGGGTCACGCGGGACCGTAACGTGCAGTTTAGGGTCGTGCGGGACCATACAGTTTAAGGTCGTGTAGGACCATACAATTTAAGGTCATGTAGGACCAATGGGCTCAGGAAAAGTACTACTTGAGGAACTTGACATTGGTGGGAGGAGTTATGCGCTCACCATCTGTGGTCACCAAGGAGTATGCTCCGTTGGGGTAAACCTTATGGATGACGTAAGGTCCTTCCCATTTGGCCTCTAGCTTGGGCGGTTTCCTATCGGGAATCATTGGTGCTCAAAGGGACAACACTAGATCGCCCTGCAGAAAAGAGCGAAGGTGAACCTTCTTGTTGAAGGCTCTGGCTATCTTATTCTGGTGTCTTTCCAGATTGTGGAGGGCATGGAGCATGTTCTCGTCCAGTGCTTCCAATTCAGCTAGACGGATTTCGACCACCTTATCTGGCGCATGCTGGTTGTAGAATGCTATGTGTAATGATGGAAGTTGGATCTCAATGGGTAGGACGACCTCATCCCCATACACCTAGGAATATGGGGTCACCTAAGTGGAATTGCGAGTCGTCGTCCGATATTTCCAGAGGGCGTTGGGGAGCTTTTCCGGCCAACTTTTCTTGTTCTGACCAACCATTTTCTACAGAATGTTAGAGATGGTTTTGTTGAACGCCTCGATCTATCCATTTGCATGTGCATGATAACGAGAGGTATGGTTCTAACAGATATTATACTTGGCATACAATTTCTTCAGCTCAGCTGCTCGGAAGTTGGTGCCATTATCGATGAGGACAGCGTAGGGGACTCCAAACCGGTAGATGATATTGGATCTCCCGAAGTCAACAATGGAATGGGCCTTGACCTCTTTGAGTGGAACTACTTATTCCCACTTGGAGAAGAAATATGTAGCAGTTAGGATGAACCTACACTAGCGAGTTGTCGCCTGTGGATATGGTCCCATGACATCGAGTCCCCACACTGGAAATGGTCAAGAGTACTTGGTGGAGTGAAGAGGCTTTGGTGGCCGATGCAGGAAGTTAGCGTGAACTTGGCACGTGTGGCATCTCTTGAAAAACTCATTACAATCATGGATCATAGAGGGACAGAAGTACCCCAACCTCCGGATCAGATGGGACATCTTTGGCCCAGCTTGGTGGGCACCACAGGAACCGGCGTGAACCTCTTGCATAACCTATGAAATCTCAACTCCTTGAATGCAACGAAGGAGAACTTCATCGAAGCTCCCCTTATAGAGGATCTTCTCAAGACTAGGACCGCTATGGAGGGAAAATTGCAGTGCACGACGTCATATTCGCTCACGCTTGGTCCGATCGTCCAGGAAGTAACCATTTTGGAGATACTCGACAAAAGGTTCTCTCCAGTCGGGAGTGGCCTCAACCATTGTGTCTGACGAACCTGAGACCCCTGACGTAGAAGGTCTAGTGGTAAGATGACCTACCCGCAGGTCATCATTGTCCTCTGGGGTGACGGGGGAAATGGCTCTCCGGTGTGCCACATGAATGATCAAATAATCTTGCTCGGGTTCTGCGAGCGACACAGCCAAGCCAGCCAAAGCGTCTTCTCGACCGTTCTGTGACCGAGGGACATGAGTAACCTCTGGTCGAGAAGAGAACTGGGCCATTAGACGGAGGGTTCACTCTAGAAATGGAACATTTTCCGGCTTCCTGATGACATAGTCGCCATTTACCTGCTTGATGACCAGTTCGGAATCCCATTTCACATGTAGATGGGGCACATCGATCTCAACGGCCAGATCGAGACCGGCGATGAGAGCCCGATACTCTGCCTCATTGTTGGTGCATCCTTCTGACAACAAGAATGAGTATGGCAGGACGGCTTGCGTCAGGTTGATGAAGACGATACCCAGACCCACTCTGTTGAGCTTAGGATCATTGAGCCTCCTACCGGTGGGGCTCCGGGAGGCACCATTGAAGTGAATTTTCCAACATGAGACGGCATGATCGACTGAGCGGATCGCCTCATCAGGAAAATCCAGGTCTAGGTATTGATCTGCAGAGGTTGGATGAGTAGCTAAGAAGTATTCCAATTCCTGTCCCTTGATGGCCTTATGAGGCACGAACCTGATGTCGAACTGTTGGAGGATCACCACCCATCATGCTAGTCGGCTAGTCAATATGGGACGGTTCAGGATGTACTTCAGTGGGTATACCCGAGAGACCAACTATACCTCATGGTGCTGCAGGTAATGCTGCAACTTCTGTATGGAAAACACGAGCGCAAGGAAGCTCTTTTCGATAGGGGAGTATCTGAACTCCATATCGAGGAGCATGCGGCTGAGATAGTAGAGACTGTTCTTCGTACCCTCGTTGTTCTTCTGGGCAAGAAGTGCGCCGAGGGACCATTCGAGGGTGGTCACGTAAAGGACCAGTGGCTTTCCGGAGATGGGTGGAATCAAAATTGGAGGTTGGAGTAGATACTGGTTGATTTCCTTGAAGGCAGTCCAACACTCTTCATCCCACTCACAGGCGGCGCCTTTACTCATGAGCCAGGAAAAGGGCTTACACTTGCCGGCCAGATTCGCAATAAATTGGCGTATATAGGCTAAGTGTCCTTGGAGGCCTCTGAGCTCCCGAATATTTCTCGGGGGAGGAATTTGGCTGATGGCCTTGATCTTCTCTGGGTCGATCTCAATGCCCCGGTATCTAACAACAATTCCAAGAAACTTTCCGGAGGTGACCCTGAAGGCACACTTTAATAGGTTCATCTTCATGTGGTGGGAACGGAGGAAACCAAACACATTCTCAAGGTCTTTGAGATGGTCCTGGCCCTGGAGAGCTTTGACCACTAGATCATCTACGTAGTATTCCACTAGCGTCCCGATAATCGGCTTGAATATGAGATGCATGGCCTGCTGATAAGTGGCGCCTACATTTTTCAGGCCGAAGGGCATAACCTGGTAACAAAAAGTACCTTGGGGAGCCCTGAAGGCAGTGGACTCCTCTTCCTCAGGGGCCTTCCAGATCTGGTTGTACCTGGAATACCCATCCATGAAAGAGAGGGCCTGGAACTCAGCTGTGGTATCAATCAATAACTCAGTCACCGGGAGGGGAAAATCATCCTTTGGGCAGTGGTGATTGAGATCGCAGAAGTTGATGTAGACTCTAATATGCCCATTCTTCTTCCTGACTGACACAATGTTGGAAATCCATTTGGGGTACTGGACTTCCTTAATGAAGCTGGCTTTGACAAGCTTGTCAACTTTGACCTCAACCATGGCACCGTGAGAAGGGTTCATCTTTCTGGGAGGCTACTTAAACCCACGATGGTTTGATGGGAGGCCCAAGCGGTGAACGGATACCTGAGGATATAGTCCTGGAATCTCGTCGTAACTCCAGTAAGACACATCCCGGTGCTGTTTGAGAAAGTCTACGTACCGCTGCTGCTCCTCAGGGGACATGGCTGCACTCATCAATGTGGGTCTCAGATCTGCCTCGCTACCAAGGTTCACCTGTACCAGTTCATCAACCGTGGTAGAGACGCCTTCCTAAAAGGTGGGGGGGGGGGAGCATCCTCCAGATCTTCCTCTCTACCCGTGGAGGGATTTCCCGCAAGGGGAGCTGCTTCTGAGCTATCAAACCCTGATGGGCAGATGGTGTCGGCCTGGGCAGCAGTGGTCATCATATTAGGAGACCCATGCGCCACTAAGACCATATCAACGAAGGCAGTCGATCCTATCACATCTGGCCTTCGGCCTAAGGGGCCACGTTTGATGACATCAAAGCAGTGGTGACACGTCGGCCTGAGTCGGTTGATTCTAGCCTGGTGGAAGAGAAACTTATGACGTACTTCCATTTCCATAAGCCTGGCATTCTGATACCGCACAGGGGTAGGGGGTTCCAGGATCACCTGAGCCTGGTTGGTGTAGGAGTATGAGGTGATTTTCTACCGTCTCTTGGACATGGTAACATGCCTTCCTTTTGTACCCGAAATAACAAAACATTGCCCCATGTCGGGGGTCATGGCCTCTAATCGGTGGATCAGGAAGATGTAGGCATCATCCAGGCCTGCCTAGGGATCACTTGTGACCGGGGCAGGTTCTTCCTCACTTGCTAGGATTTGCTTATCCTTTCTCTTGTAATAGTCGGCATCAAGATAGCAAGCTTCACAAGAGGTGAAAAGAGACACATCTCCTTGGAGCATGCCTACTCAACCATTGAGGGAGTATTTGATGTGTTGGTGATATGACAAAGGGACCGCTGCGTGCAGATAGAGCCATGGCCTTCCCATTAATGTGTTGTACGCAGTATCCTAGGAGACAACCATGGATTCAGTGCTAGCAATTTGGCCACAGAACCAGGTCTTCAAGTGGATCTTTCCGACTGGAGTCAGCTCAGTCCTGTCATATCCCTGAATTCTGAGGTCGGAGGGAGTTAGATCATCCTCTAACAAACCCAGCTTCTGCAGTGTCCGAGTCAGGATTAGGTTGATCCTAGAACCCGTGTCAATGAGACAACGGCAGACTTCCACACCATTGAACTGACCAGTGATGTACAGTGGGAGAATGTGCCCTTGTATGGGAGGGTCTTCATCTTCATCGGAGAATGAGATAATTTCCTGGCATTTGGCGTTCTCAATTGCCTCAGCGTAGAAGGCTTCCGCAGCTGCTACCTCTTTCTCAAACTAGAGGGGGATCCTTAGGGCCTCGGTAAGTGCTTCGTGCATTTCAGACGATAGGAGAAGAGCCTAAAGGATAGAAATCCTTGCTGGAATGCCGACCAAGTGATTCAGGACATCATACTTTCGTTCCAAACGTGAGTCTCTGCTTACAGGAGGTCGTTCTACAGTTGTAGGTATAGAAGGTCCTGCAGGTTGAACCGGTGTCTGGCTAGTACTGGGTACATCCCGCTGCCTACTAGTTGAGGCCTGGAGAGTAGCCTTCAGATTAGGACCGGACAACAGAGATTGGCCTGCAGCCGGGAAAGACTGACCGTGATATGGACAGGGCAACTCTGCCTGATCTAGTAACACAAACGGTGGTGGAGGTAGATATGGGGGCATCATATGAGGTTGCGCGTACTGAGCTCTGCGCTGAGCCTACTGTCTGGTTTCAGTAGCATGCACAGCCTGAATGAAAGCGCCCACTGACGTGCCTCGACGACCTGTGTGGTTGCGGTTCCGCTGATGTTGACGTCGTCTGGGGATGTTGGGGGGGTTCACCTGACGTTCCCCCTCTTCGGGAGTCATATTGGGATTTACCAGCTCCACGGTATTAACCGAAGCGTACCCCTAGATGTCGCTTGATGAATCATTCACCACTGGGCAGATTCTAGGAGGAATCCCCATTTCTGGGGGCATAAAGTCGCCAAGAGTGCGGGATGACGACGACAGTGGTGGAGTGTGTTGCTTCTTCTTACGTCGTCGTTGCTTGCCCTTTTGGGAAGAGGTCGGATATGGTGACGATGCAGAGGTACCGGCTGCTTCCTCCGAAGGCTCCGGCTAATTCAAGCATTCCCGAATGATACCATGGGAACGTACGACAGTTTTTCGAGCCATCCAGTCGCCTTATTTCTGGGACCCATGGCTAGGAACCTGCTTCCACTTGACTTCGCTATCACTACCAATCTCTGACCCTACGAAGACACCCGCTACTTGTGTCGGGGCCGGGCCCAACCAGACTATGTTGTTGTCGACCTGGTCTTGATGCCAATCTTTAAACACATAACACTGCTTGAGGTTGTGCCCCAGAATCCAGTGATAGGGGCAGTAGTTGGGGTGATCGGTGAGATTCGCCTCTGCCGGCCTTCTGCACTCAGGTAAGCGCACAATCCCTTTCTCTAGAGCACTTCAGAAGTAGCTAGGGACCGGATTCTCGTTGAACGAGTAAGTCTGGTGCCTTCTTTCCAGATAGGGGGCCTTGGGAGCTTGGCCCTGACGAGGGGCCAGAGGGGTCTGCCAAGGAGGAGGTGCCTAATTGTCTCGCCTAGGTGGTGGTGGCGCATTGTGCGGGGGAACCTGTCGATTCTAAGGTGGTCGTTGCTGGGCCGGAGCCTGCACTTGAGGTGCAGGGCCACTGTGGGGTTGCGGGGTCGGTGCCACTGGCAGTAATTCTAGCTGCCTGGGGGCTTCTATTTAGGCCACCACGGCAGGTTCGGCTCTGGCATCCCTCTTGGCTGGGATCACAGGGGGCAGTGGACGTACCTGATTAGCCTGTTGCAGAGCTTCCTCGAGGTGCTGATCCTTATCTGAGAAATCCTGGAACCCTCCAGGGTAGTTTTGGGTGATTAGGGAAGGAACCGACTCTATTTTAATGTTCCCTACACACATAGTCAATAATTTCTCCTAAGTTAGTGGCATGTCAAGGGAGTATGTAAGCCCCTTCCACCAGGTGATGAAGTCCGCGACTCGCTTATCAGGCCTTTGTTTTCACTTGAAGAGGTCTGCGATGCAGGTCTTTCACGTGGTGGAGCTGAACTAGTATAGGAACTGCCGGCGGAGATCCTCCCAACTGGTCATCGATCCGATAGGGAGCTGGCTGTACCAGATGAATGCGGGGCCCTCCAATATCTGCACGAAACATCGGAGCTTGGCGGCTTCTTGATGCGCCGGGGTCCCCAACATGGGGCCACACCTAGAAGAAAAATGGGTCAACTGCTATAGCGGGTATCATGTCCCGTTTAAGGGCGATAAAGTGGGGTTCGCAAAGCCTGGGGGTGTAGGCATATCATCCACCCACGCGGGATATGGCTTTCCATCCGGTGGGACTGCCACATTCCGCGTTTCCAATGCTTCGAGGCGCGCAATGAGTGCCGCTATAAGATCATCTGGATGAGGGTCCCTGTCTTGATGGGGATCCCTAATCACAAGTGCGTTGTCGGGTTCTTCAACACGGTAGATGGCTTCAGCAGCTTGTGGAACAACTGGCGGAACAGCCTATGGGGCAGCTGGGGGAACCCGGGCTGGATTCCTCAGATTGCCTTGCCATTCAGGAGGGTTTGGAGAGACGTTTTGCGCCCTCTTTCTGTGAGTTTCGTCTTCTACCCTGTCTGCGGAAGTAGCATGATCAGGGTTTCCCGGAGGCATCTCGCTGGGGGGAAATTCTTCCTACCCCTACTGCCCCGGCTTGGGATTACCATAGTCAGGTCGCCGCTCTACGGCGCGCTCAGCCAGGAGTTCGTCGACCAACCTCTTCTACTCATCGAGCTTCTGGCGCAATGTGGCCTTTTCACAGTCTTCGTCCATATCCTATATTGAGGCGGATGGGTCGAAGTGCTTGACATTTCCGACGTTCTCCTTACCCTTACCGGTCATCCGACTGAGTACCAGTGACTCGCTGGGTACAGGGAGGCCTAGAAGGCTCCTCTACTGATGGATAACCCTCTCTGATGGGTCTAGAAGTGGTGTTACACCCTCAGGGGGTAAGTCTCCATCGAGAAATTTAAGCTCGTCCTCCTTGTCCACTATGTCAGCCATGTGGACCACGGCCCCTCTTGGGGGCATGTCCTCAATGTCGCATAACGAATCGGGCTGCCTTCGGATAGGACTGAAGAGGAGGGTGGAATACCGGCCCCAGCCACGAACTTGCACATGGGGGATAGCTTCTTTGATGATTTTGCGGAGTACATTGAGACTCTGAATGCATTTCTGTTGAAGGGTGCCCTAGCGGCCTGGTGACTCTGGGCGCTGGGCCATAGGGACTGCGGACAAATCGATCAGGCGGCATTGCTCACTGATTTCCTCAAAGTGCTCTCATCTCCTTGGGTACACTACCCGCTCATAATGAAGGTGGAAGTGTGTCGCCCATAGGGTTTGGCGGAAGCACCGTACTTTCTCTGGGGTAAGGGACTACGATGCGCAAAAGTTCGGCGCTGCCGTCGGCCAGAACTTCTCCGGGAAGTGATCCGCTGCGAGAATGTTCCAGAAGCTCTTGGGTTCGGAATCAGGGTCTGGTCCCGTATAGCCCCACTCGTCAACCGGAGGCGGCTGAGGAACCCGTAGCGGTACCGAGGTAGACCTCTGGGATAGTTAGCTGGGCGGCGGAGAATACGACGAAGGAGCTGACTGGCCACCGAATTCCGGGCCATCCTCTGAAGAGTGAGGTGACCTGACCACAATATCACAATATGATGGGATGATAGACACATCCTATGGCGTAGGAACTATGGTCACCGGTGATGGTTCACGCCGTTTCTCTACCGATGTTGGTCCCCAAAATAGCTCTTCGTGATCTCTGGTATAGGTAGAGGGCGCTTCTAGTGACGACGGTGGTGATTTCACAGTCAGAACCTGTGGGATTTCCACAATTTCCTCCTACTAGATATACCTGCGGAGAGAGGCGGGAATCCGGTGGACTTCGCATTTTGGGAGAACGAGACTAATTTTCCTTGTTCATGCCCCCGTCCTTGACATGGAGGAGTGGGGAGAAGGTTCCATCGTCGAGTCGTATTTTGCTTCAGAATCCGAGAAGCGGGCTGGTTTGACCTTCACTCGGGCCTTCCCAGGACTCATCTTGTGGCGGCGACGACCCGCTCTCCTGCCCCTGGATGGCTCTTCGGGACAAGGCTTATTCTCGACATGTAGTCTCGGGTCGGCGCTGGGGACATGGCGGAGAGGACTCCTTCTTGAGACAGCCGGGGTGCGAGGTTCACCTGGGAAAATGTCGAAGGGTACATGGGGAGGACCTCCATGGATAGCACCCATGTGGGCAGAACCTCTGTTGGAACCAGCAGGAGCATGGGGAGGACCTCCATGCTTGGTGCAGGTGGATCGAGGTTGACCTTCACCCATCGGTTCTCCAGGGTGAGGAGGACCTTCACCAGTTGCAAAGAGGACATAGGGAGGATCCCCATATTGGGGAGGGAACGGATGGGCAGTGCCTTCACATCGACGGTCAGGGCAGGAGGAGGAACTCCATACCCGGTGTGGTGGGCACGGGAGAGACCTCCATTCCAAGCGTCACTGCCACGGGGCAAGTCTTTATTCTGGATGGGGGTAGCACGAGGCATCCCTCCATGACGAGCTTTGGAGCGGGGAAGGCCCACGCTATGTGGAATGGTGGTACGGGGAGGACCTCTGTACGGAGTGACGTCACTGTGGATTGGTTCGTGGCGATCACCGCTCAGGCCTGTGCCCTCGAGAGCCAACCCAACCTGCCCATGGGGCAGTTGGGGCCTCAGTTCTTGTCGGGTGAAGGATTTCCCCTGATCAGTGTCTGAAGGGACTCTGTGATACACTTCTACAGTGGCTCGGGCCACAATATCTGTTGACGTCGACGCCCCTTGACGGGCGTCCTCGGCTCGGGCCCGGCGCTGGCGTCGGGTAAGACGAGCTGGTGCAGGTGGTGCAGGGGCATATCCTACCTGCTCCTCTGGTAAAACCGGACGACGGCGCATACACGGCCAAATGGGGGCCCTTGCCTGGAGCCCTTGGATTGGGAATCTGACCGGGCTGAGCCGGACATCACCCGCCTCATTAGCATAAGGCGAAGATTCATCGAGGAGTTCTAGGGACAGGACCCCGAAATGATTGAACGTTGGGGTGGGGAGTAGGGGCTTTCTACGCAGTCTTTGAGGGTAGTGTTGATAGCGGGGCCTGGATGCCTCAAGGTCCAGGCGGGCCATATCCTGAGTTGAGATGACCCCTTCTTCCTCATACCTATGTACAAGGTTGTTGATCACCCTTCGTTGGATGATTTCTGACGGAGAAAGGGGATGTGGGCGTCCCGTAGTCAAGAATGTAGAGGATGTTGTGACGGCTATGGAGCCACGCGGATCAGTTGTGCTGGCATTTCCCTCACCCCTGTGTAGGCGAGCGAGCGGTGATCGTGTCTCCATAGCAGTAACCTGGTTCTTGAAAAGCAGGGAGGGTAACTCATCAGTACTGCGAGGAAAAGGATCGACAGCCAACGCCCCAACGTCATTCCGTCCTCCATGGACAGTAAGAGGGATCCACACCGACAACGTTGCAGAACAGAATTCCCCACGTTCTACTGCCCCAAATTCTGGTGAGTTTCACGCCAGACCCACTATTTTCTTGGCGGGACCCGACACCGGATATCTAGATCTGTTGACACGTCAATATACAGATGTCTCGAACGCTACTAATCTCCATATTAAGGCTAATAATTTCACATCGTGTTCACCATATCTATTTTTGACGCTTTTTTCGGGGCACGCGCATCTGTCTGTGGAGGGCGTACAGCTGTTACCCCACATTCCCGCTTTCCAAAAGAGGGTGGCATCCGCTCCTTATTCGGGGACATCTGCTCCTTGATCGAAACGGGGATGATGGGATGTCGGTTATTCATTCCGTGGATTCCTCCTCAGAAATCGTCACCTAGTCCGGGTCTCCCTCATAGATTTAATAATTTCTTCATGAAACTCTTCCCAGTGCCATGTTTTCATGGACGCTGGTTAATTACACTACTTCTATCAGGACATTCCAAAGGGTCCGTTCAGGGAAGCAACCTTCAGTCGGCGGAGTAGTCACGTCGAGGCATCAGTAACGTATCTGAATGCTGGGGAATTGGTGTGTCTGTCTTTTTTCCCTTATTATAGGGCTTCTTGAGGGCTTGGAAGCCCGAGGCATCCCACATCGAGCGTGGGGAATCATATGCCATGGGCATGTATCTGAGGTTTTCCTCAACTTCCTATGTTTAACACAGGGTATGCCGCGAGTTTAACATCTAGCGAAGAGGGATCGGCCTGATCAGAACACTAGCTGGAGTGGATCAGATTGAGGAATCCCCCTTGAAGGGATGCTGATATCGGGGTCATCCCATGGGCGGCTTCCCGGATGCTGTGGAGGGGAGTGGAGTGGCAAGATCTCACCGGGATGTGGCGGCCTGGTTGAGAATTAGGATGGATTATATATGGATGAATGAAGTGGAGTGGGGATGAAATGGGATCATCGCAAGGGTGACAGTGAAGTTGGTCTTGTGCCTCGAAGAGACCTCCTACGTATCCTCGTGGAAGAGAATCAAAGTCCACGTAGTTCGGGATGGTTCTGGTGAACCAATGTGAATGTGGACCTTGGTCCGATGGGTGTCATCAGCGAACCGATGTGAATGTGGACCTTGGTCTGATGGTGTCGTTAGCGAACTGACGTGAATGTGGACCTTGGTCCGATGGTGTGGGGCTTACACACGAGGCTACCCAGGTGTTGATGGACCGACATGAATGAAGTTGGAATGACCAACGGGTGGTAGGCTTGAACCTCAGGAAGGATTCCTACGTACCATGCCTTAACATGGATCAAAGTCCTCGTAGTTTAGGAGAAAATGGGGGCTTGGCACACCGACAAGAAGATGGTCTGGTCCAATGATTGTTGGGCTTGAACCTCAGGGAGGCTTCCTATGTACCATGCCTTGACACAGATCAAAGTCCTCGTAGTTCAAATGAGATGTAGAATACAGTTTAACGTCATGCGGGATGGGGGTGAACCAACGTGAATGAGGTCAGAATGACCGGGTGGTGGGCTTGAACCTCATGGAGGCTTCCTACGTACCATGCCTTGACATGGATCAAAGACCTCGTAGTTCAGGTGGTGGTTTTCATTAGCAAACCGACGTGAAGGTAAACCCGTGGGTCTATTGGTGGTGGGCTTGAACCTCGTGAGGATTCCTACGTACCATGCCTTGACATGGATCAAAGACCTCGTAGTTCAGGGGAAAACGGTGGGTGTTGGCAAACCGATGTGAAGAAAGGACCTCGGTCCGATGGGATATGGGCTTGAACCTCAGGGAGGCTTCCTACGTACCATGCCTTGACATGGATCAATTTACTCATAGTTCGGGTTGGTCACAATGGATTTCCGTCGGACTGGAATGCAGTTTAACATCGTGCTAGATGAAGGTGGAACCTGACGTGAAGAAATAACGGGCGGTGGGCTTGAACCTCGTGGAGGCTTCCTATGTACCATGCCTTGACATGGATCAAAGACCTCGTGGTTCAAATGGATGTGCAGTTTAATGTCATGAAGGACATGGATGTACAGTTTAACGTCATGATGGACGGGGGAATACAATTTAACATCATTCTGGACAAGGGCATACAGTTTAACGTCATGCTGGACGATGGAATACAGTTTAATTTCATGATGGACAAAGGTGTTGTCATGGTCGATGCTTACTCTAATCCCACGTGAGTCATACTCGGTATGAGAAACAAGAGGCAGCAGAGGCCTGACGATCACATCGTGAAGGGTGCGTCCATGGGAAATGTAGAGGGGTTTATGCGTTAGGCGTCCCATGGTGTTGGGACTTACTCCAGGATGGAGGCCCAAAGTGCGGCAAAGCGTAGTGGGAGAGGGATTTTCGACCAAAGATGGAAGGTGCCTCGTTCCCTATCGCGCTCTCCACTGGCCTTGTTAGTGGGGAAGTATGGAGGTGCACGGGTGCTACCTTCCTCAATAGGGGATAGGGGGCTTACACCAGGGTGGTTTCCCTTCCCCTATGGACATATGCTACTCCGAGAATGAGTATATCATCCCATGTGAGGGTGATTCCATTCCCTTGGAGACAACTGGCATAATGAATGTCCGAGTTGGGGGTACCCTGCATGCGAGGCACAAGGTTGGGTCACAGTTTAATGTCATGTGTTGAGGACGAGGTGCTTGGCAGTTTAACGTCCTGCAGCTTAGATGAGGTGGGTTTACTCCACACCCCTAGGACTTACATGACCGGTACCCTCTGCCCCTTGGGGGAGTAGGTACCGGCAAGGCCATGGTGAAGGGGGGTTGCAAAGCGAACCATAGAGGGGTCCATGTTAGCATGGCTATGCAAAGAAGCAATATCCGTTAGCGTGCCTATGCGAAGAAGAATTAGGCGAAGCAACTCTCTGAGTGGTGTTGTCCATGGGACTTTGAAATCACATCGTGCAAACCTGGGGGTCGCACAGGAAGAGGGATTGCCAAGCAGAGGGGTGTGCTTCGCGAAGTGGAGTGCCTTGGCCTTGGCATGGGGCAGGGGTGTGAATGGGAGGTGGTTCATGAAGTAGAATAGTGTTCGTGGAGCACTGCCTCACGAAGAAAGGCGATGTGAAGTAGTGTGCTTCACGAAGTACAATGACCCTACCTTGGCATATGGATCACCTGTACAGGATGGGTGATTCGCGAAGAATAAATGCTACGCGGCTTCCCGGGTTCCCTTGGGAATCCCCTTCCTTCGCGAATTCCCTTAGGCTTCACGAAGGGCATCCCTTTCGGAAGAGGGGATCAAAACGAGACAAGGATAAGGCATCTCGCAAAGCAAAAATACATCACGGAGCTCATGATTCCCAGGGTGAAGGGTGCTTCACAATTCGGGAGTTGAGAAGAAGAAAGGTCGGATTGTCTTCCTTGAGGGCTCAGGGGGAGCCCGATATTTATAGGCAAGGGGCGCCGCGATGTAGATCTCACACGGTGCGAAGGGGCGGAGGTTGCTTCGCGGAGGGTCACGAACATCAACCGGGTTCGCAGAGGGTTACCGCCTCCTCTGCTTCGCGGCGGGCTTGCGAACGTCAGGGCATTTGCAGAGCGGTACCACCTCGGGGGCTTCACTATGGGCTCACGAACGTCAGGGCGTTCACAGAGCGGTACCGCCTACTTCGCTTCACGCCGGATGCGTTGCTCGTGGGAGCTCCGCGTCGGGGCTTCACAAGGCAGCACGTGGGCTTCTTTTCCTTCTTCCCTTTGCGTCCAATATTTTTGGCTCCAACAGTGTATCATCAACCACTTGTTTTCCTTTATCAACAATGTAAATAATATTCTCAGTCCTCAGAGACTCATGCTCCTTATCAGAGAGTTGGACTATCCTATATTCATCTACATCTTCATTATCAGCATCTTTCTCAACATCATTAGGATGGATGAAATCATGGTTTCTACTCTCATAATCTTTAGGTTTATCAAACTATTCTTGTCCATTATCCTCTTTTCCTTGTGAATTAATTTTAGTTGACTCATCCAAAGAAGTTCGGATTGAATGATTATTAGAAGGACTTTCTTTCTCTTAATAATTTTCCCCTTACTTAATCACATCATCACTCTCATCTTATTCATATTATTTATGTTCCTATATTTATTCTTCTTGGACTATCTCTTCTTCTACAAAAATTTCTATAATTGAAATTTTATTTCCTGGAGTCTCTACTGGTACAGGTTTATAGAGAAAATATTCTCGTACTTGAATCTTTTCAAAGGCTTTCTCAGCATTCTTAATAAGTGATTCAACGATCTTAGCTTCAGAAATTTTCTTATTTTGTTTCTTATCTTTTTGTTACCTTTCAAGATCATCAGCAACTTGAGTTTTCAAGGATTTTTCCTTAGTAAGATCTATTCCAAATCTTGGATCTACCTATTTTTTGTTCTTCTTTTGTTCCCTCTACTTTGCTAAAACATCATCAGGAAAAGTTTTTTTTCTGTTTCAGATTTGGTGGTGTTGAATGGCTTCCCAAACATAGATTTATATTTGGTTTCTCGTACCTTCTCTTTTCTATTCTTATGAAATTTCTTGGAGGTTTTACCTAATTCCCCTTTCTTAGTCAAATATTATATTTCACTTTCAGAAAGATCATAAAATTCTCTTTAATTGGTATTAAAACTGACTTTCATTCTTCTAAGGGTGTCATCACTCAACGACATGATTTTGAAGGTTTTGTGTTTAAAACTATAAGGAATTTTGAAGAGTTCTATGAAAAGTACTATGATATTCAACAAGATCGTCGCATACAAGATTATATGAGATTTGAGATTTCCATTATTAATGTTAGTGATTTTTATAAGGATGTGCTTTACCAGGTTTACCTTTCTAAGGTTAACCAAAAAGTCCAAGATAAATATATCACTTTTCTTCAGAGAGTCCTTTTCTCCCTTTCTTGAAATGAGGAAACCCTGTACCCATAGGTTTAACATTATGAAATTTTTTGACAGATGGTTGATCTTAGGTGACTTTACTCCTTTGAGTCCAAGGCACTCAATTTCCTTTTCCTTCTCAAAACTTCTGGATAGATCTGGTAACTTCTGAGTACATAAAATTTCCTCACCTTATTATGGAATTCCAATAATATTTTCTACCATATTAAAAGATAGAGAATATGTTTTCCCATTTCCCATGAATGAAAACTTATCCCTTCTACCTTCCTCATAAAAAATTACTAAATTATACAATTCTGTAAGAAACTCAGGATAAACTAGATCCTGAGTGTTCATCTTAGCAACCCAAAAACTATCCCATCCATTCAGATTGATATTCTTCGTGATCAAGGAATTATACTTAGAAAATAATTTTGGGTCAAAGAACCTTTTCATATATATCTTCTAATCCTTTATTTCTTTTTTTTAAGACATCTGTTTCTGCTGGGAAGCTTCAAGAGACATTCAGAGTGTAAGAAAACTTGGAAAATGGAACGACTGATTTGAAGATGAGTTGAGCTTTGGCATATAAAGTCTTGAAAAACAATTTGAGACAAAGAATAGAGTGGTGGATTTATATAGGAATCTAGGTGATGGTTCAAATTATTTATTTGATCCTATGGTTTAAATAATAATGATATGATCTGATGGTTGAGATGAATGCCAAAGAAGGATTTGGTAGGTTCCAATCTTTTGAGGTTTTAAGGAAAAATCAGATTTAAGGAAATTGAATCCGATAGAGTTTTCATAAAATATAATAAAAATACCAACATGTAAAAATTCAATTACAAAAATTTATTTAAGGAAATATACCTTCATGTTTTATTATAAGGAATTTTTATTATAGATAAGGGTTTTTTTAGCAACATGGATTCTAGTAATTTTTACTAAGAATTTTTTTTGATTTTTTTGTTAATTAAAAGAAAATTTTTATTCAGAAATTTTTGGGTTCTAGAAAAATTTTTGATTAAAATATATTTGGTCATGAAGAATTTGATTAAGAAAAAAAATTGGTTATGAAAAATTTGATTAAGAAAAAAATTGGAAAATAGTAAAGAAATGTACTCCCCCTATGAAAAAGAGTTTCTTAATGTAAGGAGATTGGATTTAACCAAAATTTAATACAGAATATTACCTTATGGTTATCATTCCTAACTTTTGTTTAATGTATTAAAAAATATCAGAGAGTATATATTTTGTAAAAATATTAGCAAGTTAATCTTGAATTCCTATAAATTTAAGAACAGTATCGCATTTAAGTGTGTGATACCTAAGAAAGTGATGCCTAATATATATGTGTTTTTAATGGGAGTGATGTGCATGGTTTTGATTAGAAAAATTGAACTTGTATTATCACACAATATTTTTGTTTTGGTAAAACTCATTCCATAGTGTCTGAGTGTATGTTGCATCCACAATACATGATCACAACAACTTCTAGCTACTATATATTTAGCTTCAGCAATGGAAATAACTACTGAGTGTTGATTCATATAGTATCCTATAATTATATGACATAACCAAAATTGATCTTCCATTTCACTAAGTAAAGGTAGGCCTTAGCTTCTCAGGTCTTCTAGGTTTAGTGTATAATCATTCTCATGCCTATGGGTAGAAATAATAAACTCATCATTGGAATTTTTTATTAAGCATTTATCATTCCTAAAATTCAAAAGGTAAACATCATCACATTATTTGATTATGCTAATGAGGCTGTGCTTAAGATATTTAATAAATAAAACATTTGAAATAATTTTTTTTTCAAGAATAACATTGTTACAAATACCAATAATTTCTCCCTGAGCATTATCACCGAATGTTACTTTTCCTCCTTTCATATTGATAATATTTTCAAAGAAGTTTTCATTACCAATAATATTTCAAGAACATCCACTATCCATGTACCATGTATTAATGTTGGTACATTGTTTATTTTCCTAAATATAAAAGATTTAGAATTTATGAATCTAAACATTCTAGGATCCAAAAATCTCAAAAAGTAAAATCTTAGGAATCCACATTTTCTTAGAAAAATAATCATTATGAAAACCTAGAGATTGGGTTTTATTTAAAGAACAATTTTTCTCCCAATGTCCACAATATTGACATTTAGTACAAAAGGGATCACTTTGGGGAAAAAATAATTATTACTACAAACTAGGTTGGAATGAGTATATCCAAATCTAGAACTATTCCTAAGAGGATGAAGTTGTGAATACATTTTATCGAATTCCTTCCTTCCTGAAGTAAAATTTGATAAAAGTTTCTTCAAGGAAAAAATTTATAATTTTATTGTGATGGATAAATTATTATCCTCAAAGTCATTGTTTTTAGATCTTGGGTTATTATCTAAAATATTGTTCTTATAAATAACATTTTTAGGATCCTTAGAAAGTTTATTCTTATCAGAATTGACTTTGATATGGTTTTCAGAAACACTTTAAAAATCAAAAGTTTTCTAATCAATATCCTTAGAAAGATATGATACTTATTTAGTTAAAACAAAAATTCTAGAATTTTCTTTCTCTAACTTATTTTTTATCTTAAAATTTTCATCCTCAATTAGTTTAGAAAATCTATAAACTTCTTCAAATAAAGGTAAGGTATTATTTATGATGAAGAAGATTCATCATCTAAAGATTCATAATATTATTCATTTTATAAATTATAATTTAATAAAATATTTTTTATAATTATTTATTGTATACCTTGGCCATAAGAAAATTATTTTCAATGGGTACTCTGGCTATAATACCAATATTCTTCTTAGAATAAGATTCATAATCTAACGATTCATCTAAAAAATCACCACTACTGGCACTCCAGGTGTCATTTGCTTTCAATACTTTCTTATCCTTATATTTGTAATACTTATTTCTATTTCTCTCAGAATAATTTTCTTTCTTGTCTTTTCTCTTATTCATAGAACAATCAAGAATAATTTTTCAAGCCCTTTTACATTCATAATAGTTTAATTCTTAATCATACTTGTTCTTTCTATCTTTCCTCTTATATATGTGCTGAAAATATTTCTTTCCCACAATCTTGTTCATCATTCTAGAAAGATTGGATAATTCATTCTCTAATTGATCACTATCACTTGATTCAGATATAACAACAAATTTCTAAGCATTGTATCTTGTTACCCTTTCTGGAGTCTTGACTTTAGATGTAATAGTGAAAGCTACACTTCCATTACCATTCCTCTTTTTATTGAAATCGTTATCTCTCTTCATTTTGGTTTCATGATGAAGAAGAGTTCCAAATAACCCATCAAGAGTAATGTTAGATACATTAAAGTTCACATCAATAGATGTTCTTTTTTATTCCCACTCATTAGTAATGATGTTAATTATTTTATCTACATGAACTTCATCATAAAGACATTTCTCTACCATATATTGAAGACTGTTGATAATGGTCATAAATATTTTTTTTACTTTGAAAAAAGGTTCTTCAAAAGAAAATAAAAATCCATGATATTCAACTCTCAACATATTTATTCTAGTTTCTATCACTTTAGAAGTCCCAAAATGTGCAAATTCTAGTTTATTCCAAATGTAGTTGGTAGATTCACAAGAGGATATCTAACTATACATATTCATGGTCATAGAAAAAAATAATGTATTGCATACCTTGTAATTTAGTTGATATTCTTGTTTCTCTTGGTTGTTGAAAGTTTTGACTTCCCTGTCTGCAATTTTGTAATCTCTAGAGAGCATAACAAAATTTCCCACTCTAGTGTTAATGAAAAAAGTACTCATCCTATCTCTATATTACTCATAATCATCACCATCAATAATTGGTCGTCTGGTAGGCTTATGATTTACAATAGAACTAATATTTATACCAACCATTCTATAAAAAAAATACCTTTTAAAAAAACTTTTTAGTATTAAAAGTTAATAAACAAAGATAAAAATCTTTAAAAAAACATGAAAAATAAAATTTAAGAAACAAAAATTTAGAACTAGGAAAACTCGATCAGAAAACTTATATGTTAGAATAAGTATTTTAGAGACCTTCTCTATTACCAATTGTAGGATTAAAATACTATATTTAGATACTCAATTAGAAGAAGGGGTGAATTATAAGTCTAAAAAAATCATTTTTAACCTTAAGAATTTTTTTTAACAAATTTCACAAACCATATTTGGTTTTTAACTATACAAAAAACTTTCTAAGGGTCCAAAAAGATGAATCCGAAAAATAATCTTAAGAACAATTTTCATAGATAAGTATTCTACCTTAAAGTGTATAGAATCTTATTTATGAGAGTAAGTAAAAGTACAATAAATTATAAAAATGTTATACTTTATTTCGTTATAAAAATATAGTGGAAATAAAAACATAAAACAAAAACAAGTAATAAGTAGGAAATATTTTAACCCTAGGAGTAGGGTATCCGACAAACTTGGATAAAGGTCCCTTAAATTTAACTTTCAATAATGTTTGTCTTACCCACACTAGGGTAAGCCATTGATAAGAATATCATAGTCTGTTTTGTTATCCCTACAAGCCCCCGAACACTAAGGTAGTCTGCACCTCTATCTTCCTATCCTTAGAATTCCTAGAACATTTAGGTAGTATTCACATCTTTCTTCCTATCCTCAAAAGCCATTGATTGTACTCAACAACAATCATAGACACACGAAGAAAGCTGGAAAAAAAATTTTAGGGTTGAACAAGATGTTTATTAAACACACAAAGAATGGGAGTCTCTCTCTAGAAATTACTTCACATCATCACAACATGTAATCTCTAAATCGATAATGAACTCTTTAAAATGTTCTCCTTCTTATAGTAAAGGATTTCAAAGGTCGGCCCCCTCCTCCAATAGTCACATTTTTACTTGAATCTCAGAGGGACTTGTACATGTGTCACTCAACTAATAGTTAGTTAGAAACAAATTGTACGACATCATTTAATAATAAAAACATATCTAAGGAAAATGAAGTAGCTTAACCAATTTTTTAAAAAATAGAATCTAGGAAAAAATAGAATTCAAAATATAAACGTATATAAAATCAGATTCTAGAAACAAATGGATATTCAGATTCTAGTTTACCAAGAATTTAGAATTTTAATTTAGAGATATTCAGAGTCTGAATTCTGAGGTATTCAGATTTGGAATTCTGAGGAATTCAGAATCTGAATTCTAGGGATTTTAGAGTCATAATTTTGAGGAATTCAGAGTCATAATTCTGAGCAATTCGGTGTCTGAATTTCATAGAATTAGGAGTCTGAATTTCAAAGAATTTGGAGTCCGAATTTCAATGAATTCCGAGTCTGAATTTCAATGGATTCTGAGTTTGAATTTCAATAAATTTGGAGTCTGAATTTCAGAGAAATCATATTCTGAATTTCATAGAATTTCAAGTCTAAAAACAGTAAGACTTGGTAGTTTAAGAAGCTGTATGATTACGAGGTTTTTTATAAGGATCCAAATTTTTATACTTAGTAAAAAAATACATAGACTTGGTTTAAGAAGACATTGAATTAGACATTGAAAACCAAGTTAAGGATAAAACTTTTCTTAGAGAAGGGAAATTTTACATAAGAAAATAATCCTTAGAGAAAGATAGTTTTCCTTAATATAAGGTGTTTGTGATTTTCAAAACATAGAGGAATGAAAAAATCATAAGAAAAAAATATTGAATTAATACTTGGTGCTCCTTTTTTGTAATATCTTGTGATGAATTTATCATATTTCTCTTTTTAGAGAATTGTTTCTCTAGAAACTGATCTAACAGACTATTAGCCCTTAGTTTTTAGGTATATTCTATATAAAAAATTGAGTTTGTGTCTCTCTGTGTGTTTGTTTATGTGTTTTATTCCCTTATTTTATTTAATGGTATTTGATCTGGTTTCTTGAGGATTGTCTTTTGTCTTATTGTTTATTGATCTTTCAATTTTTTTAATCCTATGTAAGTGGAGCCTCAAGTCCTAGTCTAGATCAACTAGTCCTAGAAGTGCTTTTGAGGGACAGGAAACATTATAGTGAGGATAATTATCACACCATGACCTCACCCAATGCTATTATTTTATTTATTTCTGAGTCTCTATTGTTTCTCTCTCCATTCAGTTTGAATTACTAGGAATATTAATGTTTTTGGACATGTAGTGCATGTTATACGGTTAACACACAGTTAGTACTAACCATATAAAAATTTTGAGGTATCACTACTATTTAAATAGAGCCAAACCACATGGTTGGAACACAGTTATTCTGACTATGTGTATTTCCCATAAAGGTGCCTAGACCCTTGAGTTAGAGGAACATGATTGGGACATGGTTTTTCCAACTATGTGTCTAAATAATGTTTAGTGTCCAAGTCATTAAAAAATGGTATTTTAAGATTCTACCCATACTAATTTTCCCCCTTAATTGGAATCCTCCTTCTCCCACTAAACCTCACATATAAGGAAATGATCCTTATTCAAACCAAACTATAATTTTTTGTAAAGAAGTTATTTTATTACCTCTCTAAGGATCATTACGGTTTATAGCTTTAGTGAATTAGTTCATAACTCATACATAATAAACCAATACATTACAATTGGATACTAATACTCGATATTCTTTTTTTAATTATAAATCCTTTAAAATGAAATTATTTTATTTTCATGAAAAAATTTCATGACTTACAACTAGACTTTTTTTACTTACCCATCCTAAATCCGGTGATTTTTTTTAAAATCATGATATTAGCACAAAAATATTATTAAGATACATAAAACGAAGAAATATATTAGTTTAGTGAAAACATGGATGAACATAAAATAGGTTACTTTATCACATTATTATTTTAGAGTATGAAATGAATCATTTCCTAAATAAAAACACAAACTTTATTACTCAAATAAAACTTTAAATCTTATAGAAATAAAATAGAAATATTTTTAAGTGACTTAAGAAATTAAATTGATAACCTATTTTAAATGTATATAATTAATAATTGGAGATTAGTTCAATACATAGAATAAACCACATTGGTTGACTCCATCATTCTTTTCTTTAATGATAATGAACATTACCAAATTTATTGAAGATCTATAATGGGCCTCAGCCTTTATATTATATATTTCGAGTACACCCATATTCATGAAATATAATGGGTATAAACCCATTGTATAAGTTATATCAGTTTACATATTTCTCATATATAATACTAATTTACCATATCAAAAATAAAACAATTCATTATTGTACATTTTCATCATAAAACCATTGAAATTCTTTTTTAAACCCATATGAAAAACACTTCTGAATATTAAAATGTTCTTTCTTTTCAAAATCCATTTTCAAAACTAAAATACCAATAATAAGGGGAAAGATATTTTTTAATAAATCATGAAATAATTTAAAGAAATAAAATGATAATATAATGGTTATAGTAGAAAGAAAGGTTATTGTCAACGTATGTGTTAAAATAAAACATTCTTTTTGTATTTTCTAGATAAAGTAAAAACATTCTCTATAAAATTTGTAAAAAATTACCTTTTTGAAAAATTTGTAAATAAAGTAAAACAGATAAATAAAAATGTCCTTTATAATTCATTTAATTCCATATAAATTCATCAAAAAGATAAATTTAAGTATATGGTCTTGGAATATAAATATTTTGAAAATAAATATTTAAAACATTTAAAATGATGTTTTTAAAGTATAGTGTCGCATTTGTAAAACATTAAAAATATTAATTTTCAAAATAATTCTAAATAAAGAAAAATGTGGTAAAATTTTATTTTATCATACATTTTATCATAAATAAAAAATTTCTTGAAACATTTAGAAGAACATGGACATGACAGAAAAAAGAGTTGGAAGGAGAAATTGTAAAAGAAGTTTTTTTAAAAGAAATTCCCTTGCCTTGAGTCTGACTTGTCCCATATATTATTTATCTTCCTGAAAAATAAAATTATGTTAATTATTTTATTTCTTAAGAACTTTTTTCACATTTATTATTTATTTTTATTTTATTTATTTCCATGTTATATACAATTTACTTGATCAATTTAGTTCACATCAGTGGGTTGATGATATTTGGATCATATATCCAAACTAAATTTGTTAGGTTTCCTATAGTCTAATAGTTTATTATTATATCATATATAGAATAATATTCATGAAATCTATTTGGTTTTATTATATCAATTATAATTTTAAAACTAGTCATGAAATATGGTTATGAAAAATGAACTATGTTGCAATAATGAAGACAGTAGGTTGTATGTACGAATGAGTAATATTTCCATTATTTAATATTCATGATGAAAATAAGGTATGTATTATTTTAACTTTATTTAATTAAAATTATATCATAAATATAATATTATTTATTTAAATATTATTATATATATCATCCATGTGATGTGGTGATGAAAAACAATTCACATCGCTTCCTAGAGGTGGCAGTCCACACATACGTACGAAAAACGTTATCATTTTTTCAGTGAATGGAATAGTAAGAAAGTAAATTATATATTAAATATTAATATTTATAAATGTTTCATTTATATAATATGTATACATTAAATCTATAATTAATACTATCTGTAAGAGGAGGTTTTGGAAAACGAATTACATCGATTCGTGAGGTGGTAGTCTGTTGTAAACACGAATGGTGGTTTCATTTCCAATTATATGGATAAAGAGATGGGTATAGGTTAAAAATTAACTAATTAATATCATAGTATATGAAATATACTGGTGTTATTATTTAATTATCATTGAATTATATTTGAAGGAATTAGAAATAGAAAGAAAATGAAAATTCATTATAATAACTATACCTCTTCTTTGGAAAACCTCTTAATGTTTAAACCAAAATATTTATGACGTCGATTTTATGATCAAACCGGAGAATAAAATATATGAAGGGAGATTTAATTAGGGTATTTGTTTTGTAATTTTATAAATAATTTTTTATGTGTGAATATAAGATGATATGATGTACTCTATTATATGAGAGTGGAGGGGCAGTCATCAAATTTACTAAAGTATTAAATTAATATAAATTAATTTCCATATTCTAATGAATAAAAATTGATATTATTAAAATAAAATATAACTATTAGTCTAAATAATCTCATATTATAAAAATTTTACCTATTTGTGTGATTTTTGCACTGTTATATTTTTGTTCTAACTAGGGTTATCCCTTTTTTATAATTATCCAGGTAATAATATTTTTACTCTTTATATGCCAAGAAAGTTACTATAAAAGAAAAAACGGCACCTGAATGGATCGTGGATGATATTATAAACCATATTAAATTTATTTTTCTGAATAAAATACTTTTATGAATTTTTAATCATTTAAAAAAACATTATTTGTTATAGAATATCATTTATGTCAATTTTGAAATTATTCATTTAATTTGAATCCAAAAAACATCAAAACAAAGATGGAATTAAAATATAAACCATTTAATCATTCCATAAATTTTATAACTATCTATAAAATTACGGGGAGATGATAAATTACTCAAATTATACTACTTTTAATATTTTTAAAATCATTTATTTAATTTGTATATAAATTGAATAAATACAGTGTCGACATTATGCAATAATTTTAAGTAATTATTTAATAATTAAAAAGTATAAATAAATTATCATTATAAATATATTATACATCATTAAAATAAATATAAGTTACCAAACATACCTTATTTTATCCTTATGTAAAAAAATTAATGATAATAAAACAATGGAAATGAAATTTTTGACATTTCTTTTTATAAAGTATTATAAAGGTCACAATCACGACCATATTGAAACAAAAGGCCATATATTAGAAATTTTAATGATTATGTATTAAATACACTCATACAATAAAATCAATTCAATCGTTTGGGTTACTTTTTAGTCTTTATTAAATTATTTGTACCCTTAATTAACTATTTTTACTTTTATCGTGGTAACAAATATTTAATATGGTTACTATTCATAATGAAAAAAAATAAAAGGAAACTATTTAAAAAAATTATAACTCCTGATTCTAAATAATTAAAATATTTTTTAAAATACAAAAACATAGAATTGGAATAATTTAATTTAAAATTAAACCAGAAAAAACATGGAAAATGGTTTTCTGACAAATGTATTTTTAAGAAGGAAAATCTTCTCATACCAAATTCCTATATAGAATTCATTAAAAACCCAATAATTGGATTTTAATTAATAAAAAGTTTATATTTAAAATTTAAAACTAATCAAAATTTCAATTTTACTCTGTAAATCCTTTAAAATAAAATACAATTTTCAATAAAAATATGTATTTTTCACTATTTATTGAAAAATCAATATTTTGAGAAAAAACTAAAAATTCACCATAATTTTTTTTTGACATGGTGATTTAAAAAGTTATATCATTTTTATAAATTAATATTTCGAAAATTGGAAGAAATTAAATATATTATTCCCTCACAAAAATCAATAAAATCATTTTTGAATAAAATGTATTTTTGAAGAATAATATGACATTACAAAAAATTGATAGATTATTTAATAATAATTTATTAATACATTTATATTTATTAGGGCCTTTTTATATATTTTTTAAATTATTTAATCCTATTCATACCCAAAAATTTAATGATTAGTTTACAATATTCATATTCAAAAAGTAATATCTCATGGTTTGTTTGAGATCGGTGTTGTGTGTCATATACCCAATCAAACATAGTATTCTTTTTAAAATATTAGGGTTTTATAACCCCCTACCCTTAATAAATTGAATCCTCACTATATTAACTTGAACTCTGTACAGAATGTTTAAATTTTGAAAAACATTATTGAAATCCCACTTCATAAAAAAGTTAACCAAACTTTCTATTGAAAAGAGAGAAAGATAAGTATGAAGGTCATCTATAATAACACATATTAGGTTTCCAAATAAGATAAATTTAGTAAGAACTAAAAATTTGGACATTTTATAAAATAATAATTTCCAAATAATGATGGAGAGTGAAAAGATCATTTTTTCCAAGAAACTGAATAATTATGAGAATGTAAATGACCAAAAAACTGTAAACCAAAGAGGTTTGAAAAATACCATTAATTCATTAGTATAGAAATTAATTTGATTTTTAATATCTTTTTACTAGATTTGAGTAATTTCTTTTAAATATAATCTATAAACATAAGGAAATATATTTACCTAACAAGTATAATTTCATCCTTTAATAAATTTCTATTATAATCTCATCTTTTTTTCCAAATGATGAGTATTCAAGATGAATTTATAATGACTAACGCACTAAAATAAACTTCTAAAATATCATATTATCTGTAAAAGGATAGAAAGTTATTTATCATGTCTTCATACATTAACAACATCCAAAAATGTTAGAATAAGGTAATATAATTCCAAAAATGAATAAACCTTCATATAAAGAAATAATACATTAATCTCTAAGATTCAACAATAACAACCAAAGTTCAAACTAAATATTTTAATAAATAAAAATCCTTAAAAATATTTAATATATTCATGGATAATATTTAAAACCAATGATTATAATGATTTAATTACATATTCTTCCAATATTTATCTCTATATAATGATAATCACTCTTAAATTCCCATATAAAAAATGTATATGGTATTGTCATATAATCTCCAAGATATTCAATTCATTTTTATAAATTACCTGAATCAGCATAATGCCACATTAAAATCATATATTCCTCTGAAATATAGTTCATCCATTAATTATTAAATAAAATATTATAAAATTTTGTTTAGCTTGACCATATAATTTTCTCAAAAATATAGTGTTCTGTTTCTTATATAACATCAATCACTTAATCTTCAAATCACTTTTCAATCCAATAGTTATCGATATGATAAAACTTATGTTCCCAAAATAATCATAATCATTATTTTTAATTTAACACTAACTTAGACATCATATAATTAATTTGTAGGAAGTTCATTCTTACCACTCTTTGGTTTGTGGGTTCAAGCCCTATGGCCTTTCTAGATGTGACATGTTTTAATTTTTTCTAAAACTATATAAATTTAATTTTGATAATGTTCCAAAAATATAATGAACATAATAAAAAATATCATAAACCATTAAATCACATTTTAACTTCAATGGTTTTCTATGAAACTCATTTTTCCCAAAAATCAAATAATCCTAATTTTTAATCATCATTCACATATTAACTCAAAGGTTTATTTATCAATTTATCATATCTTCGTAAATGATTATTTCCAAAAATAATCACCTTTTTACTACAACACTTTTCAAAGGTATCAATTACATTTAACATATGTTTAGAAATTTTTAAAATAAAACCTATTATTTAATAATACAGAGGTGTTTAATTATTCTCATGTTGTTTAGAATATATCATAATATCATTGATAAAATAAAACTACATCATAATTATGAAAACATGATACATGAACACATCCTTTATTCCCATATTAAAACTTTAAGAATTATTCATCATCTTATTCTTTAATAATTAATTCCTATATTCAAATATATTAAATGTTTACTTATTATTAATCAATTTCAACCTAATCATGTTTCATATATTAAACATAAAAATTAATTCCTACCTTAAATCTAGACGTCATAATTTTCTTGATATTATATTTATATTTCAACATGATTCATAAATTCTAGAAATAAAATGGTCTTGTCCTATGTGGTATTTATATTTTCAGGATAATTGTTAAAATTGATATTATTAAATCTAATGAAATATATTTCATGAAAAATAATTTTTTTGGAGAAATAAAATAGTGTTGGATAAGTCTAACGGTTTCTTATTGGTGATTCGAATACTCAAGAAGCTCTCAAAATCATTTGAACATGATTTTTGAATAATAGTGATAAAAAATTCATCATGAAGTGATAATAATGTTGTGAAATATCTCTTTCCTTACATATTGATAAATGATCCTTAATCTATTGAAAAAAAATTAAACATGAAATGAATTATTAAAAGGAAAGTATGCTGTAAGGGGAAATACAATACAATAGAAATTTTATAATACACTATTACTTCAAACCTTTTTCATATTAGTTAATTTAAGCTTTATTAAATCCCATATAACAACCATAATTATCTATAACATACTAACCTTTGTAGTTATAGAGGATTTTTAACTTATGATCAAAAAAAATCCTAACCTTTAAAGTTATCTAAATCATTACTCTAATACCTAAAATATGTAACTATTCTTTTTTCAATCCTTGCATTATTTTTTGGGAAAAAATCATATTCTTACATCCTTGTTGATATTTAAAGTTTATATTTTTATATAATTAAGTCATAACTCGTACATAATAAACCCATACATTACAAGTGGACAATTCTACTCAGTACCTATTTTTTCTAAATTATAAAACTTTTAATATTAAATGAATTTTATTTTCATGAAAAATATTCATGAATTTAAATTTGACTTATCTTTTGTCTTTAACCATCCTTAAGCCTGTAATGTTTTTAAAAATACATGGGATGAACACAAAAAGATTTGTAAGGGATATAAAAAAGAAGAAATTTGTTAGTTCAGTAAGAATATAAAAAACCCATAAAATACTTAACTTTTTTATATTATTCTTTCATATTATTAAATAAATCGTTTCTATATGAAAAAGACACACATTTTTACTCAAATAAAACTTTAAGACTCGTAGAAATCAAATATAAATCTGTTTTAGATGACTTAGAGATTTATATTCATAATCCATTTTAAAAATCTATAAGTAATAAGTGGATCCAAGTTAAATACAAAAGAGAAACCGCACTATTTAACTCCCTCCTTTTTTTCTTTTATGATATGTAACATTACTCAATGCATTGGATATTTATAATAGGGATCTCCCATCATATAAGCTATATCAATTTCACCCATCTTCATGATATATAATGGGGATCAACCCATTATATAAGATGATTGAGTTGACATGTTTCTCATATATAATAATCAAGTAGCATATCACGATTAAAACATTTTATTGATACACCTTTTCATCATAAAACCATTGAAAAAAGCTGTTAAAACCATATGCAAAACACTTTTGAATAGTGAAATTCTCATTCTTTTCGAAACCCTTTTTCAAAACTAAAATACAAAAAACAAATGGAAAGAGGTGTTTTCATTAAAGAAAAAATTAAAGAATGTAAATTAATCTAAACCTAAAATAGTTTTTTTGGTAATGAGAAAAGTAATTTTCTCTGTATATGTTAAAATTGAACATTCTGTCTATCTTATATAAATAAAGTAAAAAAATTCTGTATATAATATATAAAAATATTCCTTTTGATTTTTTTTTCAAATAAATTAAAAATGACAAATAAATATTTTAATTTATAATTTATTTATTTCCATGTAAAAATATCCATAAAATAATTTTAATAATGGGTAATTTGAATAGAAATATTTAGAAAACAAATCTTTAAAACATTTAAAATGATGTTTTAAAGTATATTGTATCTTATATAAAAAATTAAAAAGAATCATTTTTAAAAATATTATAAGGAAAGATAAATATTTTCACAAATTAACTTTATCATTCATTTAAACATAAATAAAAAATTTCATGAAACATTTAGAAGAACATTGACATGGAAGAAAAAGAGTTGGAAGGAGAAATATTAAAAGACAATTTTTTTAAAAGAAAGTCTCTTACCATGAATATGAATAATCATGTATGTTCTTTATCACCATAAATAATAGAATTATGTTTATTATTTAATTTAATATTTAATTATTCATTTTTATTTTATTTATTACCATTTTTTATTTAATTTACTTAATCAATTAAGTTCACATCGAATGTTTGATGATATTCGGATCATATGTTCAAACTGACTATGGTAGGCTGACTATGGTAAAAGAGGTAATTATTTAATTATCTAAATAATTATAATAATTAAATATTTATCATTGTATTTCATAAATTATACTTTTAAAACCAATCATGAAAGTTGGTTATGAAAAATGAATTATGTTATAATCATAGAGACGGTGGGGCGTAGGTATGCATAATAATATTTCCATTTTTTAGTGATCTTGATGGAGTGAAGTTAATTATTATTTTATATTAACATAATTAAAATTATATCATAAATACCATATTATTTATTTAAATTACTTTTATATATCATCCATGTGATGTGGTGATGAAAAATGAAGCACATGTCTTCATAGAAGTGGTTGTCAACATGTGCGTGTGAATGGAATTATCAATTTTAAATAAATGGGAAATTAAGGAAGTAAATGATATATAATATTCCCATAATTATAATTATGTCATTAAAATCATACATATATATATATATTAAATACATTAGTACAACCATCTATAATCGGAGGTGATGGAAAATGAAGTGTATTCGTTTGCGAGGCGGTAGTTTGCTGTACACATAAACCATGATTTCATTTCCCATTTGATAAGAGAGGATATAGATATAGGTTATTACATTAAAATAATAACATGTAGTTATATTAAATATACTATTGATATTATTTTATCATTATTTATGTTGATTTTAAGGAGGTGGAAAAAGAAACAAAATTAAAACATTTAGTTAAATGTTATACCTCTTCTTTAGACATAATCTTATGGTTTACAACAAAATATTTATTAGGATAATTTTATGATCAAATAAAGGACTATTGGATATAGGTATAGATGTTAGTAATTTATTTTGGTATGTATTTAAAGAACCAAAATATTTTTGAAGTGCGGAAAAAATTTAATAGGTGGTTCCCTTTTATAATGGAGAGGAGTGACGCTCTAGAAATAAATTAGTTTTCCTATTCAAAGATCTCAAAATTGATAATATTAAAATATAAGGTATTTATGGGTCTAAATCCTCTCATAAAATATAAATTTTACATGTTTATGTGGTGTTTTCACCCTTATTTTTCGTTTTTACCCATGCTAACCCTTTTTTACAATTACCTCGATATTAATATTTTTAATCTTTAGGGGTAAATAATTTTAATGTAAAAGGAAAAACAGTGCATAAATGGGCTATTTTTGATATTACTAACCATATCTCATTCACTTTAATGGATAAAATATTTTTAGGAATTTTAAATCATTTAATAAAACATTGTTTTTTATAAAATGTCATTGATGTAAATTTTGATAGTATTAATTTAATTTGACATTAAAAAACATAAAGACAAGGATGTAATTTGAATATAAACCTTTTACAACCCAAAATTTTATAATTATCTAGAATTTTTTTGGGACAATATAAATCACTCAAATTTTGCCAATTATAATATTTTTAAAATAATTTATTAAATTTTTTCAATTAATTGAATAACTACGATGTCGGTGTTGCATATGAATTTAAGGTAATTAGTTTTTAAATAAAAATAAGAAATAAATTATATTTATTTTGAAAAAAATTATATTTCAAATAACCATATATAACTGATCATGCTTTCTTTTTATCCCTATGTCAAAAATTTAATGTTAACAAAGAAAATGATATTTTTTTTCTTTTCTTTAAAAAAAGTATTATAAAGGTCACAATCATGTCTATATGATCATTGGAGGTCATGGATTCAAATTTTGGATGATTATTAAAAAAACAATCATATAATAATATTAAGGCAACTATTATGGTTACATTTTAGTCCTTAAGAAATTTTTTTTATGCTTAATTAACCAATTTTACCTTTATCGTGTTAATAAATATTCAAAAAAAAATTGAAATGTAGTGTTCTGGTCAATGACCAAAACACCAATATTTATTGATAAAAAAAGAGATTACATAAGTCTGAAATATGGAATTTTGTTAACATCCCTAACATATAGAGGGAGTAACTCATGAGGAAGATCGTCCCTCCAAATCATATAATGATAAACACCCATATTGTCAAGCCCGTCATTAATCCTGTTAGCTTCACTGTAGGTGTGAGTGGTGATGAAGTTGATCTCAGAAAGAGAGTTTAAACAATCAATCTAGAGAGTTGTGAGTGGCCAGAAAAGATGAATGGTACCACTCCAGATGGCCTGGATAATAGTAGTGGAGTCACTCTCGATCTAGATGTTGTTCAGGTTACAGCACCTTACAATAGAGATAGCATTGATAAAGCTCAGCATCTCTGCTTCTAGCATGGAAGTAGTGCCACGACATCTATAAAAGCATCCAAGAGTCTGATCCAGATGATTCCTTAAAATAGCACCACAACCCGCTGGGTCGGGGTTGCCTTTTGAGGCACCATCGACATTAACTTTAATCCATCTTGGAGGAGGAGGAAGCCAGAACACTTCAAAGGTAGACTTTGTACGAGGATATTTCCCATTGACTTAAATCTGATGAAGGTTCCCAAAATCACAAATCAAGTTGTTGCATTAATCCTTTTGAATCGAGGCCACCTCATGGATGGCCATGAGAATTTAAATTTTACATGAATTAAGCTGGAATGATTTATTACAAAAAATAATATCACTTCGACTATACCAGATTGCAGAAAGAAGCTCTGCCACAACTACAAGGAGAAGATTTTTGATCTGTTGGGAGTAAGAAATGTCCATGCACTGTTGAATCTGGAATGTAATAGAACTATCCTTCAACCATCTGCACTCAAATATGTCAAAAATATAATGCCAGAGAGAAGTTGTTGTATAACAAGAAAGGAAAAAATAATTAATATCCTCTATATATTGATTACACATTCGACATTTGGAGAAAAGATTAATCCCAAAGGTTTGTACGAAATCATCCGTGGGGATTATATAATGAGAAATGCACCAAATTAATGTGAATATCGAAGGTTTAGGCCATGTATTATTAAAGTTTTTAATATATAAAATATTGTTGTTTTGATTGGTAAACAGATGATTGTAGTAGCTTTTAGAATCAATCATTCCATTTTGAGAGGCTTCCCAAATCAGGGAATCATTAGTGTTATTGAAGGGGTAGATCTCAACAATTTGTTTTATTTCATTAGGAAAGTCATGGATAGGAATTATCATGACATTATTTATGGTATCATTATTTAGACAAGTAGGGTGGTTATTGGAGATCAATGATAACAAGGGAGCACCAATCCAATTGTCAATCCAAAATCATAAATTAGAGTCCTTACTAGCCATCCATCTGGAATTAGTGATATTAGAATTGAACATGTTTTTAATAGCAGGCCAAATAGAGGAATTAAGAAAGTGTCCCTGATTATTTATGAGTTTATTGAGAAATCTAGATCTATGAAAATTTTTAGAGGGAGAGTCATTATGAATTAGGTTCTAGGTAAGCATAGCTTGGAGAGCTTCGTTGAACTTAGCAAGATTCTTAATACCAACACCTCATTTATCAATTAGTTTACAACAGTTAGCCCAGGGGACAATAACCAATTTCCTCTCCAAGGTACTACCAGTCCAAAAAAAAATTTAATGGAAACATTGATTCACTTTAACATACCTTTCCGCAATTTATAAATCATCATAGAGCAGACCAATTTGGAAACAATAGTGGATTTAACCAGAAAAATTCTCCCACCCATCGAATGATTTCAGCCCTTCTAGGACAAAAGCTATCTAAGTGTTTGATCAATTATGGGAACTAAATAGTCCGCTTTTGGTATACCTTAGAAAATAGGAACACCAAGGTAAGTGAAGGGTAGAGAACCCTCTTTGACCCCTATGAAATTAGAAATGTTGAGTTTTCTACCAGGGGAAAAGTCTTTACTGAAATATATGTTATATTTATTCCAATTGATGTGTTGACCAGACACTTCTTGGTAATGGATGAGGATATTTTCAAGATTATTGATGTTATTTTTTTCTCCTTGAATAAAGATAATTATATCATCTACATAAAGAAGGTGTGAGGGGGCAGTCAAGTTTCTAGCAGCCGTGATAGGTTTGATTTTTTGATTTTCTAAAGATTGGATGAGCAACCTACTATGGTAGTCTTTAGTAATAGAGAAAAGAATAGCCGAAAGAGGGTCACCTTGTCTAACACCCTTAGAAAATTTAAAATAACCTCTTGGTGAACCATTAATGGGAATGGAAATATGAGTCGAATTGAAAAGTTTTTTAACCCTATTATTGAATGTTTCATTGAAGCCAAACAATCTAAGGAACTTAAACATGAATTTCCAGTCAATGGTATCAAAAGCCTTAGCAATATCTATCTTAATAGAAACATTACCACCTCTAATTTTCCTGTTTAAAAGGATAGTGGACTCAGAGGCAAGACGGATACATTCTTGGATGGATCTTCCCTTGATGAATCCAAATTGGTTCCAAGAGACAATTCTGTTTCTAATCATAGTAATTATATTGGAAAGCAATTTAGTAATGATCTTTAAGAGAGAGTTTATGAGAGCAACAGGTATGAAGAGGTTAATTTCATCAGTATTATTAGTTTTAGGGATAAGGACAAGAAATTGAAAATTAAGTCCATGAGGACGAGTGCCATTGGCAAAGAATGTTTTCACCATTCGACAAACATCATCCTAAATAACTTCCCAGTGATTTTTGTAAAATCCATTATTAAAGTCTTACAGTCTAGGTGCACCATCCTCTTTAATGCTAAAGACCGTGTCTTTGATTTCATGATCAAGAGGGGTGCTATTAAGTAACAAGTTAACCTCATCAGTAACCAAAGAGGGAATAACATCCAGTATGATGTCCCTGTCAATATCAGTTCCATTGAAGATATTGTAAAAGTGAGAGACAACGTGGTTAAAGATGCTTTCCTCATAATTAATAATTTTTTTCCCATATCTAAGGTAGACAAGGGGCCTATAATATTTCCTTACTCTGTGAAGGTAATTATAGAATTTAGTATTCCTATCCCCATCATTCAGCCATTTGGTGTTAAAGAGTTTCTTTTTAATATTATCCTTAAAATTAAGTAAATTGATAAGCTTAGAGGAAATATTTGTTTCGTGCTGAATATTGTGAGCAAAGTTAGAAGATTAATTCTGGTTTTTAAATTAAGTAAGTTTCTTTTCCAAAGAGTTGATATCGTTATCTATTTCATTATATTTTTCTTTGCACCATTTTTTTAGGACTTGTTTTAGAATTTTCAATTTTACCGGACAAGAAAAAGAATCATTTTGATCGTGAATATTAGCCCAAGTTCTTTTAATGATATCCCTATAATCAGGGTCATAATACCAACTAGCATTAAATCTAAATGGAGCCCTGGGCTTACTTGGGTTATGTGAAAAACTAACCAGAATAGGGTGGTGATCAGAGGCAATCTTCGCTAGGGTAATACTGGAGATATTATCCCATTTATCAAGCACATGGTCATTAGTAAACACCCAATCATGTTTTCTAGAGATGATCATATTATGATGTTTACGAATCCAAGTAAATTTAGCACCCAATAATTTAACATCTGTAATGTTATTTAGTTTAATACAAGCTCTGAATTCCCTAGAAGAGATAGAGGGATGAGGAGGGCCAACTTTTTCACTAGGATCCAGAATAGCATTGAAGTCCCTGACTAAAAATCAAGGGTTTTGGATTGTGATATGCATCTGGTAGATATCATTCCAAAGAGCTCGTCTATCTTGATATCTATTGTAGGCATAAACAAATATAGTGTAGACACGAGCATTTTCAAAGATATAATCACATGTAATGGACTGGTTAGTAATATTGTAGATATTAACATTTTGAATAGAGGAATAAGAAAAAATCCATAAAGATTCACAAGATATCCCATTATTACAAGCCCCTATGAAGGAATAACCAACGGGGTAATCATTCTGAAATCTAGAGGCATAATTTATTTTGGGTTCAGCAATAGAAAAGAGTTTAGGGGTATGGGTGGTGATAAATCTCCTAATAACATTAAAAGTGTCAAGGTTAGCATTCCCCTGATAGTTCCAATAGAAAATATTCATTTATACCATTTTTTGTTGGGGTTGTCCACCCTTTTCTTTGTGACAGTGGACTTTTATCTGGTTGAAACCCTAGAAGTATAATCCTTTGAGGTAATATTCTGTTTACTCTGGAAAGCCATATGTGTGTCCAAAGGGGCTTGATGCTCTTTATTTAAATCCTGCATGTTAGAATCTTGGGAAACTATATTGTCAGGACAATGAACATGAGGAGAATTATTCATCTCTACAGATTCTAATTGGGAGGAGTCACTACTTTACTTCCTCGAATCCCTACTGGAAGGTGAAGACAAGAGGGAAGCCTTATAATGCATCCCACACTTTTTTTTTGTCCACAGTATTAGAAGATTGATGCAAAACTGCATCATCAACAATGGTAAGAGCATAGTGTGATGGATGTTCAGGGGAAGAGTCTTGTATCTCTTGTATCTTAAAACCTAAGTCAGTAGGACATGAGTTTGTATACGGAAGATTAGAGACCAAAGGGGCAGCAGTTTCTGGGGGAAGTTCAGCAAAATCAGCGTCATGTAGAGGGTGTGAAAAATTGTCCATGATTTTCTCTTCAATATAATTTTTAATGTCCAGTTCAATTTTTTCAACATCCTCTTCCTCAACCAGGATAGACCGTGACTTAACTTTTTCAGAGCCTAAAAGTCCAAAGGAATTGGACTTTACAACACATTGTTCCTCTCCCTTTTTTGAATTTTTAGGTTTCTATAAATTGGACTATTTCACTCTTCTATTTACTTTGGCTTCATTACAGCTAGAATTGCTTGGCTATGGAGGCTGTTTGTGGAATTTCTAGCAATTGTGAATGGAATTCCCAACAATCTTACAGAATTCACAATATGGAGGGAGTATCTCATATTCCAACTTCACAATTTTTTTGTAATCCTTAGTATAGGAGGTAATGGATTGAAGAGGTTTTGTTTCCAAATTAACCAGAATCAAGACTCTAGCAGACAAACCAAGGTCACCATTAAGAGTCTTATAGTCAATTTTCTGAGGAGTACAAATACAAGAAGTAATGTCATTAAGGATTTGGGGGTTCTAAAAAATAAGTTGAGATTAAAAAACCTAAACCAAACTTGTGTAGTGTTATTTATGTGCAGGTTAGGATTAAACGCAAAGTCCCATTATGATAGTCTAAGGAGACCTGATTTCAGGTTTAGGTTACCCACATTCCATACTCGGTCCAAATCAGATTGTGAAGAGAACAAAATATAGAAGTAACCATTACCGATTGGAACAGGTTTCCTGTTATTGAAACCCCAACAAGCCCCAATTTTAACTTTCAAATTAGCAAAGTACCATGGTTTATCCCCCTTAAGATATGAGACATGATCCATAACATAGAACTTACATAGCTAAGTTCGTTGTTGGATCACAGCTAGGTCTGCTTTCATGAAAAATCCACTATCCTCCAATTTCACGATCCTGCTAGATTTCGTCGATGGAAATTTGGATAGCTCAGAGCCCGTCAGTGCTTCCATGAAGAAGATACCCTTAACTATTTCATTTGGTTCTTGAGATGTTTCATTGTGTTTTATCTTCTCCGTTTCTTTCGAGTGCAGATCCCATATAAGATCTGTAGTCACCATTGTGAGCACAGATCGAGTGAGTGGAACTAATCCTGTTTGAGCATCAGAGAGCTAGGGTTTTAAGAGAGCCCCATCGTGGGATCCGAACACAGCATTTTCACTTCCACTGGTGATTTTATCGATTTTTAGGTGAATAACGATATTATCAATAAATATTCACTATGGTAACTATTTATAAAGACCAAAACTAAAGGGTATCTATTTTCTAAATTTTTACTATTGGTTGGAGTAGGACACTCTTGAAGGGGGTGAATTGAGTTCTTATAAAAATTTCTGCCTAAAACACTAATTTGAAAGTTCCCCAGTTTGAAATACAAAACCGACCTAGTTATCCAAAGTAGCAGATTTATAAAAATTTTATCTTCTGAAAGACTTATGAAAGAGTGATTATTTCTCAGTTAAAATAATTTCAGTTATTATTTTAACTTTTAAAACAAATCTAATAAATCAAATACTAATAAAAACACTATATAAGAGTAACTATCAGAGTGAATGAAATGTTTTCTTGTCTGAAAAGATAAAATAGTGAAAACAAAACTTTGAAAGGCCCAAAATAATTTAAAAGAATTGGTTCAGTATCTGGCTAAGACATAGTCCCGTCAACTTTTTTATCACATTACACCAAGAGATTTATATTAATAAATAGGGATCCACACCCTATATTGGGGTAAACAATAGTATGCACACTGTCCAGGTCAACTAGACCTCCTCCACATTTTTCGTGGGAGTGATAACAACAAACATAACACATAAGGATTTCTTCCACTGTTATCCAGAGAGTGTAAAATGTAAAAAGATAGGTTTTTGAGGATATCAATGTATCTTCATGTTTGGAATAGGATTCATTGTGTATTTATAGAATATAGATACACCTAGTTCTCATAATAAAACCAAATAGTACACAATCAGAACATAAATAACGATAAAAGAGTTAGAAGGCTTTGTGTGTTTCTTTATAAAGATCGTGACTCCTCAATGTTGTGTTCAAATGAAGCTTCGGTCAATTTTTGGAAACATCTTGAAAAACAGAGTATCATGAGAGATTTTAATCTTCTTTTTTTAGGGAGGTAATGATGCATTCGATGAATATTATACTCTTGGAATTTGATGTTGTAGATGTTCTTCAATTTTGGTTCTCAGTAATGTCTTCATGTATACACCATATTCAGTTATTATTCTGTTTTTCTTAGATGCAAGACTTGTTATATTTTTTAGTTCCCTTTTTCTTTTGGATATGGTGCTTTCTTTGTACAATACAGGTCCAACAAGAAGCATGATCTTGATTGTGGTTTGGTACCTCATACCTAGTACTATGACATCGATATTAATGTTTTCTACAAAAGGCAGACAAAGTCTTTAAAACTAGTCATGGTACTAAGTTTCAAAACTATGACTGTTAGAAAAAATATTAAATGTAAATTAAAATGGAGGAATGATGGTGTCTCTGGATCGGTATCTTATAAATGGTGAGTCGGGATCGATAGGTTGCTCTATCGGTTAGTCAACTTGATGGTGACTCAGCTATTGGCAAGTTATTATGATAGTAGGTCCACTTGATGGTAGTTTAACTATCGATACATCGTACTTAGAAAAAAATATGAACATTGGTGAGTCATTCTATTGGTATCAGGAGTAGGCAGTGACTCATGACATCAGTAACTCATCTTGAATGGTGACTCGTCCTTTGAGAGAATTCGAAAAATCTAACAGTAGCTCAATGCGATGTTGACTTAGATATCAGTAGGTTAGGCAGCAATGACTCATATCGGTGTCCTTTCCTTTTCAAGATTTTAGTATCAGTGTTGACAGTGAGACAACTAATAGTGAGACATATCATCGGTAGGTCTAATAGTGAGTCAACCCTGACGGTGACTCAACCTCAATAGTGACTTATCCTTAATGATGACTTATACTTAGCTAAATTTTTCTAACCTATCTCATGTAAAAATACATTAATAGAATATATTAACAATATATGTTAAATTAATTAAACATAGATAAACATCATTCAATGTGATAAAACTTTATAAAACATGATTTGAGAGCATTAAAACTAGAGGCATCCCACAATATCCCCTTTTTTGATGATCACAAATCCTAGAATTAACAAGCCATTCATAATGATCAAATGAACAATTATACTCAACATTGCATACAGATTATGTAAAATTAAATCATAAGAGAGACATGATCAAAGAAAATAAAATTAAATCCATTTAAATCCATCTCATTTTCTAAAATACATAATGATTCTCTAGTTAAGTAAAATTTTATCTCATATTTCTCCCCCTTTTGGATTATCAAAAAAAGAAAAAATAATAAGAGATAAAGAACATTACATGGATGGAAAAAGATAATGTATTAAATGATTAAAAGAGAGTGCATGAAATGATAAAAAGTAAAAATTACATCCCTATAAAATATCAATCCAATCACTACTTCTCTAATGAAAGATCCATCACTCCTTTTCCTTTATTGTAAGGTGCGGTAGGAGGAGAAATAGTGGGTTCAAAAGGAGTAAAAGTATAGAGCTGATGAATTGGAAATCCATAGGGAACAGAATGTGGATGATTCTGAGTAAAAGATGTAGGGTTGATAAGTTCCTTACAGATCATAGGTCTTAGATGACTAAGAAACAATGTTGCGGACATTGTAAATGGTTTAATGGTTGAAAGTAGAGGAGAAAAAGGATTTCTAGTCACAACTGCTCTGAACTAGGGACCAACTGACCAGTATATGGAGCCTAAATGAAAATTCTTAGTCACTGGACTAATGGGAAATACAACTAGAGCTACAATATCAGGACTATAAATATGTTGGTAAGGTCTAAAAAGGTTTATAAAGTCCATTATTATCTTCACACCTTCCTCTATAGATTTTGTGAAATCATCCATATTCTCTATAAACATTTGTAGAGTAGGAGTTATCTCCTTAAGATTTTTAACTTGTTCCTTAAAATCTTGCATAACATGAGTTAGAATAAAATTATCAACCAAATAATTAAAGATACAATATAGCTATTGATTGGTGTAGATCCTTTAAAAGTACAAATCAACTTTCTTTGTAATATCCTCCTGAGCATTAGTAGCCCCTTTCATGTAAAATCTTACGATTTCATATATATTGTAACATCCAAAGTAAATAAAGAATAAGAAATTTTCATATTTATTAATATTTGTGAATAAAATATTAATTAATTTTACTTTAAAGGGGTTTCTATGTTCGATAGCATACCCGATATGAAACAATAGGTTTCTATGAAATATTACGTTGCAAACTAATAATATAATATTATTATTTTAAATGGTAGTCAACTCCTAGCAATTGTATTGGAGAGTATGAATGAAAAATAAATACAATATTATTATACATTTTTGTTAAATTTATTTAAATTTATCCAATAAAAGTTAGAGGCCTAAAATGTGAATGAATCTAATTTTAAGCATAATTTACTTTAAAAGGTCAATTTAGTGCCTTTTAATGGAGAACCCTATTTAAATCTGGTTTTTGTCCCTTTTATATGTTCTATTTGACCAAATAAAATATTTATTTATAATGGATACATAAAAATTTACTTTGTGTAAATTTTTCGAATTTTTCAGATAAACTTCATTTTTTAATGAATAGTGAAAAATATTGTATTTTAATTCAACACCGTGTTTTAATATAATTAAATTATATGGTTAGATTATCTTTTTAATTGATTTAAAAGTGTAATTAGAATATATTTTTACCATTTAATCCAATGTTGTTTATTGGAATTAATTTCACTTTGAAATTGGACATAAACAAGTACCAATCTTTTGATAGTTATTGTTTCTTAAAAACATGCTATTTGTTTTGATAACGGAATTAATTATATATTTTTAATTCAAATTTTGTGTTTAGAATTTGGTAAAATAGACATCATTTTTTAATTCAGAATATAAAATATATATTAGGCTACTTTTTTGGTATTTTTCTGAAAACATCAATTTTTGATGAATAGTGAAACCACTTAGTAGTAGTTAAAAAACCGACTTTTCCATTTAAATTAAATTTTACCACTTATGTGAATTGAATATAGAAAATCCCACATATATGGTTGTTATTAGTAAGTAAAATGTGGTTCAATAAGTTGAAAATAATTTTTGGTGAATAGTAACTTTTGAATTTTATTTACCGTGGTTAAAGGTAAATAGGGTAATTCAAGGTAAAAAGAATATTATAATAATTCAAAATTCCCTTAACACTTGTCCTAACCTTATTGTATGAGTAATGGCCGACCATGGGTATCCAAGGGTCGATTTTGTGACCCCATGGAGCCACTTATGAATGATAATGACACTTTATTTTAAATAACATATAGTAAAGGCAATAATGACATAAACAAATATCTCTTTGTAAATTACTTTTTACATGGTGTTATATAAGCTATCTTTTCTACTATAAATATTCACTAGAAAGCTAAAAATATTTCCTACATCATTGTATTTGTTTTATAATTTTTAGACATCAAATAAATAAAATTATTTATGACACAATAATGATGCAGTGTTTACGTCATTAATAATTGATTTAAATAAATAATATTATAATGATTAAAATAATATCCAAAACCTATCCAATTCTTGTTGGATGATTTTATTTCAACCACGATTCATCTTATCTTCGACTTTAATGATTTTTGGACTTTTAGAAACCGAATATCATTATATAATAAAATAATATTATCACACTTTCCTAAAGAGCCCCTCCTCCCCTTATAAAAATCCCTCACATCTAACTTATTCCACACACCTCTCAAGCCTTTTGGCTCGTCCAAACTATGCACTATTAAGCTCCCCACATCCCTCTCCTCCTTCTAGAAGCCTTACCTTAAGCAAAAGGTATAGTGACCCAACCTTTTCTTACATTACTATTAAATCATTTTAAAGGTAAATAGAATAATAGTATTACACATAGAGGATCCAAAGGTTTAGTGTCTTGGGAAAACTAAGACCGTACATAGCAATTACAACATCAAGCATAATTTTTTTTAATTTCTTCTTCTCTAGCTTCTTATTGGTACTTGTACTCTCCTTAGTACATGTAGCTACCTAAGGATATACATCAAAATGGGTGAGCTAAAATCCCAGTAAAAGGAGAGAAAAGAACAATATATCATGTGGTGAGCATAATCATAACATGGGGAAAAGATCATGAACATGGGAGGAAGCATAAATATAAGACTTGAAATGTGGCAATGCATAAAAATGAAACATCATGTCTTAGTGGTTAACTACCACACATACTTGTGAACCAAGCTATAATCTTTTTCAAACATCATTTCACATTTACTCATGAGATTCATCACATTACCTAATGCGTTGGAGCGCTGTATAATTCTGAGCGCACCCGTCACTTTGAAACATTCATATTGCGTTATATAATTCCTGGTGCACCCGTCACATCATAACATTATCATTATCATGATTTCCACATATAAAAAACATAAAAAATTAACATAACTAACCCATGGAAAGGAATGGGTTTCATCCCATAAGAAATCATTCATAAACTTTGGGTTCCCAAAATAAAGAGGTAATAACATACATGTTACAAGAACCATCCACTTTGAGTGAGAAGTAAAAGGTGTGTTCTTAAAAGAAGAGTTCTTTTGGAAAAAAATTTGTTTGAAAAAAAACCATGGACAAACATGTATATTCCAAACAATTAATTAAAATGACAAAGAAATGATCTTTAAGGAGTAACCATATCAAAAATGGAGCGAAAGAGGGAGAACCCGAAGGATGAAAGTTGGTTTCGAGAATTTCCACTTACCTTGTATCTGAATGCTTCCTTCTCTTTAATGTCTTGTATAATGACATTATATTCATTAATTAGAAATCCAGAACCTTTTTTACATTAATATGGTTCATTATGGTTTCATTAAATTATTTTATGTGCCTTTGGATGAGTTATAGAGTTTTAAAACATTGTTCGAGAATGTTTGTTTTTTTTTGTTTTCTTGAATGGTTCACTTGTATTCTTAAATTGAAGTTCGGGAAGAACATGGGTAAACATCCAGAACTGAAATTAAATTTTATTAGTGAAATTTCAAAATTTAAAATTATCTTATAATGTGTTATATTATATACCATGTGGATGAATCATTAGATAAAAATTAAATGATGATTGTTTTAGTTAATTTGGGTGGTTTTTTGATCACAACGAACTTATTTTAATTTATCACTTAGTAATATGGCCATAAGTTTTTTCTAGAACTTTAAATAGTACATAATACATATAAAAAATTATGGTTCAACAATAAAAATGGTTTTATGACCAGATCTTAAGGTATAAATAGAAGAAGAAAACACGTCGTTCTTGAAGGTGATAAATTAACACCTCCCGAACAATGTTCACTTTAATAAAATAAAAGGAAGAGGGAAAGGGGTGGGATGATAAAATATTGCGTTAGCATCATCAAATTACATTAAATGTATAATAATAGAGTTAAAATTCCATTTTTATGAAGATAGGTGGGGAGAGATCAAGAAATGAACTTGAAATTGAAAGGAAATTAAAGGAGAAGAGGGAGAGAAATTACCTCTTAAATCATCCTCTTGAGATCCTTGTTAAGAAATCTAGGCTTGGTGTTTTGATGAAACCAGAAGCTTTTTAACGTAGGATAGGGTCTAGGTAAGATGTTTCGGTAGAGTTTAGAGAAGGCTAGGAGCTTGAGAGGTGTGAGGAAATGAGGGTGTGAAGGGTGGTTTTTATAGTGGAGGGGAGATTGGTTTTCCTAATATAAAATTCATTAGTTAATTATTTCTCCAAAAGACAAGGAATAGTGAGTATTCCATGACCAAGAATAGTAATTTTATCATGTGATCCCAAAAACAAGTGGGATTACATCAGTATAACATCACACATTACTCTATAATTAGCTTATTTAGCTTATTTTTGTAAATTACGGTATTTCACTATTCAAAAAAATTCAAGTATTTCTTAAAAATCCCAAAAATTTACCCCAACCATTTTTCGAAATGTAGAATCCAAAAATGAAGTCCATTTTTCAAAAATAATTTTCTAAATATGATTAATCTTATATTTAATTTAAATCATAACTTATTATTAAAAACACAGTTTTAAAACATTCATTTAGTTATTCTAAAATATAGGTACATCATACTTTCACTTGAATATTATTTTTATACTATCATAGGTAATGTTACTATTCATTAGTTTATATCACTATTCATAAGGGTATGTTACTATTTATAAGGGTATGTTACTATTCACCAAAAATTATTTTTGTTTTATTAGACTCCAAAAAGCATCTTGAACACAACCGTGTATGTCAGATTTTCAAATTCCCAATATAGAAGTGAAAATATTATGTTTAAAGGTCACTTATCACTTAGTAGTTCATTAAGTTGTGTTTTCATGTGATTTCATGACTTAATTATAAGAAGGTAATTTCCATTGAAAAACTTTGGGTCGTTACATTCTTCCCCCCTTATGAAATGTCACCCTCGAAATTTCAATTTACACAAACATGTGAGGGTACTTCTCATTCATTGCCTATTCTGGTTCCCAAGTTGCATCCTCAAACTTATGGTTTATCCACAACACTTTGACAATATGGGTTGTCTTGTTGCGTATAACCTTCTCTCTTCAATCCAGAATCTTTACCGGCTTCTCCACATAGGAAAGATCATCTTCCAGGTGTACCACATCTGAGTTTAGTACATGTGAGGGGTCCGGTATGTACTTTCTCAGAAGTGATAAGTGAAAAACATCATGAACTTGAGCCATATTTGGTTCTAGTGCAAGCCGATAGGCCACTACTCCTATGTGGTCAAGGATCTCAAAGGGGCCAACGTACCTTGGGTATAACTTCTATTTCTTTCCAATACTCATGACTCTCTTCCATGGATATATTTGAAGGAAGACGTTATCTCTAACGTCGAACTCCAAGTTCGTCCAACGGTTGTCAACATAGCTCTTTTTCCGACTTTGAGTAGCTTTGATGTGTTTCTAGATGACTTGAACCTTCTCTGTCATCTCTTGAACAAGATCGGGTCCATGTAGCTTTATTTCTCCAACTTCATCCCAACAGGTTGGAGTTCTACATCGCTTTCCATAAAGAGCTTCATATGGAGCCATCTGAATAATCGAGTGGAAGCTATTGTTTTATAAGAACTCATCCAATGGGAGATGTTGATCCCAAACACCTTTGAATTCTAGAGAGCAGGCTCTTAGCATATCTTCAAGTGTCTAAATAGTCATTTTAGATTGGCCATCAGTTTGGGGGTGATATGCCATGTTGAAATTTAATTTAGTACTCAAAGCATGTTTAAGGCTCCTCTAGAATTTAGATGTGAACCTTGGATCACAGTCAGAGATAATTGAGAGTGGAACACCGTGCAGTCTCTCTACTTCCTTCACATATATCATTGAAAGTTGTTCAAGTGAGAGATCTTCCTGAATAGCGATAAAATGGGCAGTCTTGGTGAGTCGGTCAACCACAAACCATATCACATTATTTCCCTTCGACCTCTTTGGGAGACCCATGACAAAGTCCATAGTATCATTTTCCCATTTCCACATGGGTATAGGCAATGGCTGCATCATACCTTTGGACTTTTGTCGCTCAGCTATAACTTGCTGACAAACCAAGCACCTTGATATATATTCCACAGTCTCCTTCTTCATGTTATCCCACCAGAAGTGTTCTTGGATATCACAGTACATCTTGGTACTCCCAGGATTGATAGAGAAAGTTGAGTTATGTGCATTGTCCAATAGCTCTTTCTTTATCCCAGGTGATGAAGGCACACAAAGCCGTGTTCCAAACCGAATCACACCATCATCATCGATATGGAACTCTTGCACCTTCCCTTCCTTTACTACATTCACCCTCTTTTTTATCCCAACATCATCCCTTTGTGCTTCTTTAATCTTCTAATGGATGGATGGTTGCACAATCATTTGTGTAAGGTAGGATATATCCCATGCCCTTATGATTTCCAAATCCATTCTTTGCATATCCAAAAAGATAGGGTCTTTCTCAATCCGCAGCATGGATAGAGTAGCAGGTTATTTTATTCTCAGAGCATCAGCTACCTTGTTCGAATTTCTAGGATGATAGTTAATAGAGCAATCGTAATCCTTTATTAGCTCTAACCATCCCCTTTTACGCATGTTGAGCTCTTTTTTTTGTGAATATATACTTTAGGATATTTTGGTCGGTTTATATGTCACGCTTCTCACCATAACGGTAGTTCCACAAGATTTTCATGGAAAAAATCATAGCAGGCAGCTCTAGATCATGTGTTGGGTAGTTCTACTCATGGATCCTCAACTGCTGTGAGGCGTAGGCTATCACATTATCATTTTTCATGAGTACTCAACCCAAGGCTTTCTTTAAAGCATCACTGTATATCACAAAACATTCTCCACTTTTTGGTAGTATGAGTACAAGTGCAGTGGTCATCCTTATCTTTAGCTCCTTGAAGATTCCCTCACATTCTTCCGTCTAGACATACTTTACCCATTTTCTTGTTAACTTAGTTAGTGGGCTTGAAAATTGTGAGAAGGTTCTCATTAAACATCGGTATTACCTAGCTAATCCAAGAAAACTATGAATTTCAAGGACACTAGAGGGCCTGGGACATTCCTCATTCGCCTTTGTCTTTGAAGGATACACAGAAATTCCCTCACTTGTGATCACATGTCCCAAGAACGTGGATTGCTTCATCCAAAAGTCACACTTTCTGAACTTGTAATACAACCTATCCTTTATCAATGTGGCCAACACAACTCTTATATGTTCTTCATATTCCTCCTTTCTCTTGGAGTAGATGAGAATATCATTAATAAACACTATCACAAATTTTTCTAGGTAATGTCTAAATACTTTATTCATCAAATCTCGAAGGATTGAAGGGGCATTAGTAAGTATAAAGGGCATCACCAAAAACTCATAGTACCCATACCTTATTTGGAAGGCAGTCTTCTGAATATCTTCCTTCTTCGCCTTTACCTGATGATATCCAGAATGACGATCCACCTTTGAGAAGTATTGATCACCTCTTAACTGATCGAACAAGTCATCAATCCTTGGCATAGGATACTTGTTGTTTTTTTTGATCTTGTTGAGTTCCCGATAATCGATACACAGCCGCATTGTTCCATCCTTCTTCTTCAAAAAGAGCACTAGCACAACCCAAGGTGATGCACTAGGGCATATGAACCCTTTGTCTAGATGCTCTTGAATTTTCTTCTTTTACTCCTCCATTTCGATAGGATCCATCCTATAGGGACACTTCGAGATAGTAGTAGCTCGAGGTATGAGTTCAATTGAGAACTCTACCTCACGATTCGAGGTAATTTCGGGTAACTCTTCAGGAAATATATTGTCGTATTCCTTCACGATGGGAAATTCCTCAAGGTTGGAACTTTCCTTCGACTCAACCTTTTGGGTGAGGTATGCTTGTTAATAGGGAATAAACACCCACACCATTGAAGGATTTTTCAAAGGAGATTCATGATCTTCCTTGCATTTTTAGAGGATCATGGGATGGTTCAGAATATAAAAGGATATTTCCATTTCCCAACAGCTGATATGTGCCCTATATAAAGAGATCCAATCCATTCCCATTATAGCATCAAATTACACCAAGTGAAGTATTACGAGATTTTCCAGAATAATCTTCCCACATACGCCAACATGAGAAGATTCAAACACTTGGGTTGCAATTATTGCACCACTTGGTGTTTTTACAGATATCTCTACTTCAAGGTTTTGGGGGTTGGATTATATAGTTCTAGAAAACTTGCAAGATATAAAATAATGCGTAGAACCATAATCAAATAAGACTTTTTTAATTATTGATTGAATAGGAAGTGTACCTTGTACAACTTCATTATCATGCTCCACCTACACAGTAGTGATGGAATAAGCCTTCACTTGTTCCTTTGACTTTGGTGGTTGATGATGTTGATTACCCTCGAGAACTCGAGGTTTAGTGCACTAACTTGCATAGTGCCCTAGCTCCCTGCAGTTGTAGCATTGAACCATGGGTGGATCTCTCCTTTCGTCTGCTACATTATCCTTCCTTTTCATGTCTTTTCAACACTCTTGAGCATGATGTACTTTTTTCCCACAATTCATGCACTTCCTTGTCCCTTTGAGGCAGTTCCCCTGGTGCAACTTCCCACATTTTTGGCATGTGGGTCGTTGAGTTTTCTTTCCACTTTTGTCATTAGATCCTCCAACTTGAAAATCTATCTTTCATTTCTTATCCCCATAGCCATGGGACCATTCTCCAAAATTCATCCCCACTTTGAGGGCACATCAAACAACTTCCTCATAACTTTTAAAGTCTTGAATTTCAAGAGCCTTTCAAAGGTATGGTTTTAATCCACTAAAGAATCTATCAATTTTGCTATCAGTGTTGATAACAAAACTCAAAGCGTACCTTGCAAGACTTATGAAATTCGCTTCATATGTTGTAACAGATTCTCCTTATTTTTTCGCGAGCTCTATGAATTCTCTATCCATATTCGTGCGAAGAGTTCTTTGGAAACACTTGTTAAGAAAAATTATCTTAAAGTCTTCCCATTCCATCTCTTCAATTTCCTCCCTTGGCTTGGTGTTCTTAATCAAATCCCACCATTGACTGGCTTCTCCATCTGGATGATAAAAAGTTAGGGTCACCTTCTCCATCTCAAAACAGTGAAGAACTGAAAAGATCTTCTCCATGGATTTGAACAATTTATACCAAAAACATAACATATGGGATCCCTATGTAAATATTCTTCTATGTATATTTGTACTTTGTTTCATGCTATAAGTTTTCTATAGGGTTCACTAATCATAATTTCCAAATTAACTAAACCTTTCCTCTGATACCAACTATATCATCCCAAACATTTCTTATATTAATATTAAATCATTTTAAATATAAACAACATAATATTATTACACATAGAGGATCCAATGGTTTAGTGTCTTGGGTAAACTAGGACCATACACAACAATTACAACATCAAGAATAAAAATTTATTTAATTTCTTCTTCTCTAGCTTCTTATTTTCACTTGTCCTATCCTTAGTACATGTAGCCACCTGAGGATATACATAAAAAGGGGTGAGATAAAAGCCCCTTAATAGGAGATATAAGAACAATATACCATGTTGTGAGAATAATCATAACATGGGAAAAAGGTCGTGAACATGGGAAGCATAAATATAAGACTCGAAATGTGGCAATATATAAAAATGAAACATCATGTCTTAGTGGTTAACTACCACACATACTTGTGAACCAAGATAGAATCTTGTTCAAACATCATTTCACATTTACTCATTAGATTCATAACTTGACACAATACATTAGAGTTCTGTATAATTTTGGGTGCACCCGTCACTTTGAAACATTCATATTGCGCTATATAATTCCGGGCTCACCCGTCACATCATAACATTATCATTATCATTATCATGATTGCCACATGGAACACATATAAAAAAATGAACATAACTAATCCATGGAAAGGAATGGGTTTCATCTCATAAGAACACATTCATAAACTTTGGGTTCCCAAAAGAAATAGGTAATAACATACATGTTACAAGAACTGCCCACTTTGAGTGAGAAGTAAAAGGTGTGTTCTTAAAAGAAGAGTTCTTTTGGAAAACATTTTGTTTGACATAAAAACCATAGAAAAACATGTATATCCCAAAAAAGGAAATACAATGAGGAATAAATGATCTTTAAGGAGTAACCATATCAAAAATGGAGTGAAAGAGGGAGAACCCGAAGGATGAAAGTTGGGTTCGAGAATTTCCCCTTACCTTGTATCCGAATGCTATATTCACTTTAATGTCCTATATAATGACATTATATTCATTAATTAGAAATAAAGAACCTTGTGTACATTAATATGGTTAATTATGGTTTCATTAAATGATTTTATGTTCCTTTGTATGAGTTATAGAGTTTTAAAACATTGTTCGAGAATGTTTGTTTTTATGGTTTTCTTGAGTGGTTCACTTGTATTCTTAAATTGAAGTTCGGGTAGAACATGGGTAAACATCCAGAAATTAAATTACATGTTATTAATGATATTTAAGAATTTTAAATTATCTTATAATGAGTTATATTATATATCATGTGGATAAATCATTATATAAAAATTAAATGATGATTGTTTGGGTTAATTTGGGCGGTTTTTCGATCCCAACGAAATTGTTTTAATTTATCACTTAGTAATATGGCCATAAGTTATTTCTAGAACTTTAAATAGGACATATTACATATAAAAAATTATGTTTCAACCATAAAAATGGTTTCATGACCATATATGAAGGTATAAATGGAAGAAGAAATCATATTGTTCTTGAAGGTGATAAATTAACACCTCACGAACAACGTTCTCTTTAAAAAAATAAAAGGAAGGGGAGAAAGGGGTTGGATGATATAATATAGAATTAGCATCATAAAATTCATGTACATGTATAATAATGTAGTTAAAATACCATTTGGATGAATACAGGTGGGTCGAGATCAAGAAATGAACATGAAATTGAAAGGAAATTAAAGGAGAAGAGGGAGAGATATTACCTCTTAAACCATCCCCTTGAGATCCTCCTTAAGAAAGCTAGGATTGGGCTTTTTAAGAGACCAGCAGATCTTGAACGTGGGATAGGGTCTAGGTAAGATGTTTGGGTAGAGTTTAGTTAAGTCTTATATCTTGAGATGTGTGAGTAAATGAGGGTGTGAACGGTGGTTTTTATAGTGGTGGGGAGAGGAGTTTTCTTAATATAAAATTCATTAGTTTATTATTTCACCACAAGACAAGGAATAATGAGTATTCCATGAGAAAGAATAGTAATTTTATCACGTGATACCAAAACAAGTGGGATTACATCATCATAACATCACACATGAATCTATAATTATCTTATTTAGCTTATTATTGTAAATTACGGTATTTCACTATTCATAAAAAATTCAAGTATTTCATAAAAATTCCAAAGATTTACCCCAACCATTTTTCGACGTGTAGAATCCAAAAATGAAGTACATTTTTCAAAAATAATTTTTTAAATATTATTAAGCTTATATTTAATTAAAATCATAACTTATAATTAAAAAACAGTTTTAAAACATTCATTTAGTTATTCTAAAATATAGGTACATCATACCTTCACTTGAACACTATTTTTATACTATCATAGGTAAGGTTACTATTCATTAGGGTATATCACTATTCATTTATTTTATAACAACCAAAGTATCCTAATTATACTAGGATTTTGTTATGAGAAGGATTCAAACTACACTTACACACACCTCCATCTAATGGGTGAAGAACATACTGTTTCTATGGATGGAAAACTAACGCCTCACGGAATGATTATTGTTCGATTATATCCTACCACCTATCATGGTAGCCATTAATATGACACTATATTTATATATATTATATATATATTATGTTTATTTTTACTTTATGCTTCTTTATTTTTCTTTTATAACATACCTTTATGGTTTCCATTATGGGTAAACGTGATAATTTCATTTGAGGAAGTGCGGACTATCGCCCCTCAAAGTGATATGACTCATTAATGACATATGCGGGAAGTATAAAGTATAAATTTATTGATATTATATATTATATTATACTTTAATTATAATATACCTATGTATCATTATGTTTTATTTCCATTAAAATATGAAATAATATTGAAAGTAGTGTTCATGTGTACGTATGACTTACCGTATCTATGAACGGTGCATTTCATTTCTTATCACCAAATGAAATGTAATATTATAAATTAATATATATACTAGGTATTTATGATATATATGATATCTAAATAATTAATATCATTCTGGATATAATATACTATTGACCACATGGACAACTTGTAAATATAAGGTGTTCATTTTTTACTCAATTACCAGATATCGACAAAACGACCGTTATTAACGTAAATGATTCTATAATGGTTATAACATGGTATTAAGTGATATAAAAATAATAATAAACTTGAAAAATGTTTTTAAGCAAGTAGAAATTAACTATAGTTTATTATTTAGGATATTAAAGAATGATCGAGTCAAGTCGGACACGAGGTAAGGGACTTCATCTCAATATCCTTTCATTGAGGAATATTTTGTTCTAATAAATGACTTTATTTTATATACTGTATAAAAAAATTTTACTTTTCATTTCATTCAAAGGTAATCCTTTTCTATGAAGATTTTTGCTAAATGAAAAAAAAAAGAATGTTTCTTTTCAACGTAAGCGGTGACAACGACCTTTCCTCCGCCGCAAGTATTATTTTTTCTTTCGCTTCCTTAAAATCCATAATGTTTTTAAAAGGAAAATAAATACCATATAATATTTTACATATTTTTGGTTTTGAAAATGGTTTTGATATGTTAATATATTGAAATGTTATATTGTCATTGCAATGAGGAAATGTTATCTTTCCTTTATGCTTATGTTATGTGTTATGATTATGTTATGGTTCTTGGGCATTATTTATGTATATGGGTGGTTCCCTGATAAACATAGGGCGGGTGAGCCCATGATAGATCTCCAATGCATTGGGTAATGTGACAGAGGTAAACGTGAATGTTTCTCCTAAGAGATTTAGGGAATATACTTTGATGGGTATTCCAAAGTAACTCCCTATATAGCTATGATAGATACAATGTAAGTATGTTATGAATGCCACAAGTTACCTTTATGATTTATGATTTCTATGTGTTATTCATAAATCTTATGATTTCATGAGGTAAGTAAAAGTGTTTGTGTTTTGTATGTATTTATGAACTAATGTTTTCTTTCTTTGTTTTATAACCCTTACTGATATTTTTATGCTCATATAATGTTTGGAAATGTTTCCATACGACTTAATGATAATTAGAGTCAATGATGGGATTAAGGAAAATTCATGCTATCTAAAACATGGAACTAGACATGACTCATTTTTTTCAAGAGTTTTTATTTTATGAAAAAAAATGGAAACTGACTATAAGTGTCTACTTTGTAATCTTTTGAGATGTAATAGTTATGTCCCAATTCTCTAAATCATTAAACCTGAAAAGATCCTCAATGTGAATTATTCATTTAATTCAATATTATGCAATGTTTTAAGGCTGGGTCCTTATAGTTGGTATCAGAGGTTGGTTTATACACCTTTAGGAGTTAGTGTATTGTTAAATTAATATCCATAATGTAATTTGTGTTAATATTGAAATCATATAGAATTTACAGGTTACCATGTTGCTTCGCCTAAGATATTTCTGTGTTCGTAATGTTTTTCCATCGAGGAAATAGGGTTAGCTATGTTGGGACGACATCAAGAGAAACAAAACCTTCCAAATCAGCAACCTGAGATGGTCAGAATCGAAACTGAATAGTTTGTAGTAGTGATGGAACATTTGACTCAGGCTATAAATGGTGGTGGTATCCATGCATGAGATCAGCCAGATCAATTATAGAGGAACATGTTAGTAGTAGAGAATTTCATGAGGCAACATCCCCCATCATTCAGAGGATCATCTGACCCTATGCTAGCATAAGGGTGGATTAAATCACTGGAAATTTTTTTTGATGTCACGGGGTGTTTAGAACACCAAAAGTTTATTCTTGTTGTTTACCATTTTGAAGGTGAAGCTGATAAGTGGTGGTCTATGGTGAAAAATATCAGGGATTCTGAGGAGATTGATTATCTTGATTGGGATGAATTCAAAGGTATGTTTCTTGAGAAATATTTTCCTATGGTGGTTCGTCTTAGGATTGAAAAACAATTCCTAGAATTGAGGTAGGAGGATGACTTAGTGGCTACTTATGAAGAAAAATTCACTTAACTCACAAGGTATGCTCCAAATTTCATACGAGATCTTGATAGTAAAATCAACCATTCTTACTCCGGTTTAAATCCAATGTATCGAATGGATTTAGATTCTTGTGCATTCAAAAGTTATAAAAAACATGTTATTTGTGCGAAGAAGGTGGAAATGGAGTTTTCCAGTGATCATGTGTTCTTTGAAAAACAACAGAATAAGAGGTCAAGGTGGCAGGAAAAAGAGAAGAACTCTTTAAAAAAGTTTGATGGTATGAAACTTAAGTTTATAGTTTGTGAAAATTGTGGTAAAAAGCATGCTAGGGAATGCATTTTGAATTCTGGTAAGTGCTTCCGATGTGGTAAAATGGGACATAAGGCTCATAACTGCACTGAAAATGATCAAGGTAATGGTAATACAAAATATGATTTACAGTCAGTAAAATGTTTTAAGTGCAATGAAATGGGTCATTATGAAAATGAGTGTCCAACAAAGAACTCAACTGAGGGAAAGAAGCTAGAATACAAGAAGAAAGGGGTGGTGAAATCCTTCATAACTACTTCAGAAGATGTTGGGCCATCAAATGAATTAGTATCAGGTACACTATTTGTTTGTTCAAATTATGTCAATGTGTTTTTTGATTCAGGGTCTACACAGTCTTTCATTTCTAAGAAGTTTTCTAGTAAATTGGGAATTCCATATCAAGATATTATTATAGAACTTATGGTAAAAACACTTCATAGAAATGATGAGGCAAAAAAGAAAACATAAGAACATTCTTGTCCTTGTGTTCGGAAAGAATCTACTTGAAAACCTTATTGTTCTGCCTCTAGCAGAGTTTTATGTTATTTTGGGAATAGATTGGATTTCTGTTTATCATGATAAGATTGACTGCATAGATAAAGAGGTTTCTTTTGAGAATTATTTTATGTTTTTGTACAAGAATGAACCCTTGATTTTGATAACATATCAAAAAGCTGAGAAAGTAGTAAAAGATGGAAATGAATGTTACCTTGCTCATATTGTTGAAAATAATGAAAGTGTTGAGATTAATGATGTGCCAGTGGTAAATGAGTACCTTGGTGTTTTTTATGATGAGTTTCATTGTATTATACCTGAACGAGAAGTTGAATTTATTGTTTACTCAGTTCTTGATGCAAAGCCAATTTCAAAACCCCCTTATCGAATGGCTCAAATTTAACTTTTAGAGTTAAAGAAGCAATTGCCTGAGTTATTAGATAAAGGTTTCATTTGACCTAGTACATCACCATGGGGTGCTCCTGTCTTATTTTTTTGAAAAGAAAGACGGTTCGATGAGACTTTGTATTAATTATAGAGCATTGAATAACATCACTGTTAAGAACAATTATCCTTTGCCTCATATCGAAGATTTTTTTTATCAGTTCCAGGGAGCTCAGTATTTTTTGAAGATTGATTTGAGGTTGGGGTACCATCAGTTGAAAGTAAAGGAAACGTACATTTCCAAGAATACATTTTATACTAGGCATGGACATTATGAATTTGTAGTTATGCCTTTTTGTTTAACCAATGCACCTATTGTATTCATGGATCTTATGAATAGAATATTCCATGAGTTATTGGATAAGTTTGTGGTTGTGTTCATTGATGATATTTTGGTTTTTTCCAAAAGTAAAGAGGAACATGAACATCATTTAAGGGTTGTCTTGAAAACCTTAAATGAAAAGAAACTGTTAGGAAAATTCAGCAAGTGTGAGTTTTGGTTACATCAAATTTCATTCCTTGGTCACATTGTTTCAAAAAATGGCATAACTATTGATCCTGCTAAAACAGAAGTTGTTGAATAATGGCCAAGACCCACAAATATAATCGAGATCTGTAGTCTTCTTGGTTTATAAGGTTATTACTTGAGGTTTGTTGAGAATTTTTCATGATTATCTAGTCCAATGACTATGTTAACTAGAAAAGGTGTTAAGTTCATCTGGACAAAATAATGTGATGATTGTTTTCAGGAATTGAAAAGAAGATTGGTGAATGCTCCTATTTTGGAACTAACTTCCATAAATGGTGAGTTTTTTATCTACAATGATGCTTCGTTGAAAGTAATTGGTTGTGTCCTTATGCTGAATGATCAGATAATTACTTTCACTTCACGTCAATTGAAACCACATGAATTAAATTACCATACTCATGATTTGGAATTAGCTACTTTTTTTACTTTAGAAATTTGGAGGCATCATTTGTGTGAATTAAAATGTGAAATATATATTGGAGACAAAAGTTTGAAGTATATATTCACTCAAATAGAATTGAACATGAGACTGAGGAGATGGTTGGAATTAATCAAGGATTATGACTGCACGATTCTTTATCGTCCAGGAAAGGAAAATAAAGTGGCTGATACTTTCAGTCGAAAATGTAATGCTTCATTAACCATGTTACGTGAGGAACAAGATCCTTTGGTTTTTGATTTGATAAAATTTGGAATAGAATTTGCTGGTTTAGAAAATTCTTCTATTTTGTATCAGTTGTTAGTGAGATTATCTCTATCAGATAGAATTAAGAAATCATAGAAGGAAGATAGTGAGTTACATAAAATGGTAGATCAGGTTCAAAAGGGTTTGTTGCCTGAATTTAACATTGATAATGATTGAATTTTGAGATTAAGAAAGAGATTATGTGCGCCTTGTGATTCACAGTTGAAGAATGAGTTGTTATGTGAAGCTCATAGTTCCCTGTTTTCCATTCATCCTAATAGTACTAAAATGTACATAGATCATTGGGAGTATTACTGGTGGGATGGAATGAAATTAGATATTATTGTCTTTACTGTGAAGTGCTTGACTTGTCAACAGGTTAAAGCAGAGCGGAAGTCACCCAAAGGGATGCTTTAGTATTTATCAGTGCGAGAGTTGAAATAGAAAAATATATCCATGGACTTTGTTGGGGAATTAATGAAGACATCTCGAGGTAATGTTGCAATCCTGGTAATTGTTGAACGATTGACTAAATCTTATGATTTCCTTCCTATTAGAGATACATTGTCTATATATCAACTTTCTCAGTTGTATGTTAAAGAGATAGTCAGGTTACATGGAGTTCCCCTCTCCATTGTATCTGATCATGATCCCAGGTTTACTTCTAACTTTTGGAAAGGCCTTCAGAAGTAGTTGGGTATTGAATTAAATTTTCTTACAACTTTTCATCCTCAATCAAATGGGAAATCAGAACGAACAATTTAGACCCTGGAGGATATGCTACGATCTTGTTTAATGGATTACCAGTCAAGTTGGGACCAACATCTTTCTTTGGTTGAATTTTCAAATAATAACAGTTTTTATTCCAATATACAGATGGCTCCATTTGAGGCATTATATGGAAAGCGTTGTTGAACTATAGATTTTTGGGATGAAGTAGGTGAAAGGAAGCTGATGGGACCAGAATTGGTAGAAGAGATGGTATAAAAGGTTTAGTTAATTCAAAAGCACATGATAACAGCTCAGAGTAGGCAGAAACGTTATGAGGATAACCGGAGGAAGGATCTTTCTTTTGAGGTAGGTGATAATGTCTTTCTAAATGTTTCTCCATGGAAAAGTGTGATGTGTTTTGGTAAGAAGGGAAAGTTTAGTCCAAGGATCATTGGATACTATGAAATCCTGGAGAATGTTGGAACAGTTTAGTACAGAGTGGCTTTACCTCCATGTTTATCCTATGTACACAATGTTTTTCATGTTTCGATGTTGTGAAATATATGCCAGATCCATCTCATGTTTTGAGCCCAAAGGTAGTTCAGTTGGAAAAGAATCTCTCTTATGAAGAACAACCAGTCCAGATTCTTGACCATGGAGATAAAGTATTGAGGAATAATACATTTTAATATTTATTAATATTTGTGAAGAAAATATTAATTAATTTTACTTTAAATTGGTTTCTATGTTCGATAGCGTACCCGATACGCAACAACAGGTTTCTTTGAAATCTTACGTTGCACACTAATAATATAATATTATTATTTTAAATTGTAGTTAACTCCTAGATTTTGTATTGTCAAGAATGATCAAAACTAAATACAATATGATTATACACGTTTTTTAAATGTATTTACATTTATCCAATAAAAGTTAGAGGCCTAAAATGTGAATGAATCTAATTTTAAGCAAAATTTACATTAAAAGGTCGATTTACCACCTTTTAATGATGAACCTTCATTAAATATTGTTTTTGTCACTTTTATATGTTCTATTTGACAAAATAAAATACTTTTTCAGAATGGGAACATCAAAATTTACTTTGTGTAAATTTTTGGAATTTTTCCGATAAAGTTTATTTTAATGAATAGTGAAAAATATTGTACTTTAATTCAAAACTGTGTTTTAATATAATTTATTTATATAGTTAGATTAACTTTTTAATTGGTTTTAAATTGTAATTAGAATATATTTCTACCATTTAATCCAATTTTGTTTATAGGAATTAATTTCACTATGAAATTGGACATAAACAAGTATCAATCTTTTGATAGTTATTGTTTCTTAAAAAGACTCTATTTGTTTTGATAATGGGAATTAATTTTAAATTAATTAATGAAAATTTTTTCTTTATAATTTGGTAAAATAGACATAATTTCTTAATTTGTAATATCAAATATATCTTAGGCTGATTTTTTGGTATTTTTCTGAAGAACATCAATTTTTGAAGAATAGTGAAACCACTTAGAAGTAGTTAAAAAACTGACATTTTCATTTAAATGAAAATTTACCACTTCTATGAATTGAATTTCGAAAATCTGACATACATTGTTGTTATTAGTAAGTAAAATATGGTTCAATAAGATGAAAATTATTTTTGGTGAATAGTAGCTTTTGACTTTTATTTACCACGATTAAAGATAAATAGAGTAATTCAAGGTAAAAAGAATATTATAATAATTCCAAATTTCCTTAACACTTGTACTAACATTATTCGATGAGTAATGGCCAACCATTGTCATCTTGGGGTCGATTTTGGGACCTCATGTAGCCACTTTTGAACGATAATGACACTTTATTTTAATTAACATAAAGTAAAGACAAAAATGACATAAACAAATATCTCTTTGTAAATTAATTTTTACATGGTGTTATATAAGTTATATTTTCGACTATAAATATTAATTGGAAATATAAAAATATTACCTACATCATGTTATTTTTTTTTATTATTTTTAGACATCAAATAAATAAAATTATTTCTGACACAATAATGATGTACTGTTTAACTCATTAATAAATGATTTAAATAAATAATATTATAAAGATTAAAATAATATCCAAAACCTGTCCAAATCTTATTGGATGATTTTATTTCGGCCATGAGTCATCTTATATTCAACATTAATGATTTATGGGCCTTTAGAAACCGAGTATCATTATATAATAAAATAATATTATCACACTTTCCTAAAGATCCCCTCCTCCCCCTTATAAAAATCCCTCACTTATAAACAATATCACACACCTCTCAACCCTTTTGTCTTGTCAAACCTCTGGCCAATTAAGCTCCCTACATCCCTATACTCCTTCTAGAAGCCTTAAATTATACAGAAGGCAATTCAAGAAACACTTTTGGTTCATACCAAAGAGAGTTACCCAAATTAAAGGTAACAACTTCTCTTAACTTCTTTTCTTTTCTTTTACTTCTCCAACCCCTAAAATCTTTTTATTACTTTATTTTATAAAAACACAAGTATCCTAAATATACTATTATTTTTTTATGAGATGTATTCAAACTACACTTACACACACCTCCATCTAATGGGTGAAGAACATACTCTTTCTGTGGATGACAGACTAACGCATCACGAAACGATGATTGTTCGATTATCTCCTACCGCCAATCATGGTGGCCAATAAGATGACACTATATTTATATATGATATATATTATGTTTTATGTTTTCTTTATTCTTCTGAATTTTTCTTTTATATAATACTTTTATGGTTTCTGTTAAGGGTAAATGCAATAATTTCATTTTAGGAAGTGCGAACTGCCGCCCCCTTAAAGTGATACGACTCGTTAATGCCATATGTGGGACGTATAAAGGATAGAGTTAATTATATTATATATGATATTATACTATAATTATAATATTCCTATGTATAATTATGTTTTCATTCCATTAAAATATGACATAGAAATTAAAGTAGCGTTCATGCGTACGTACAGCTTACTGTCTCCATGAACGGTGCATTTTATTTCTTATCTCCAAATGATATGTAATATTATAAATTGATATATATATATATATACTGGGTATAAATGATATATATGATATCTAAATAATTAATATCATTCTGGATATAATATACTATTGACCACATGGACAACTTGTAAATATAAGGTGTTCATTTTTTACTCAAGTACCAAATATCGACAAAATGACCGTTATTAACTTAAATGATTGAATAATGATTATAACATGGTATTAAGTGATATAAAAAGAATAATAAACTTGAAAAAGGTTCGTAATCAAGTAGGAATTAACTTTAGTTTATTATTCAGGAGATTAAAGAACGATCGACTCAAGTAGGACACGAGGTAAGGGACTTCGTCTCAATCTCCTTTCATTAAGGCATATTTTGTTCTAATACAAGACTTTATTTTGTATTCTGTATAAACACCTTTGAAATTTCATTTAATTCAAAATAAATCTTTTTCTATAAATCATTTTACTAAATGAAAAAAAGAATGTTTCTTTTTAACGTAAGTAGTGATAACGACCTTTCTGCCGCGGTGAGTATTATTTGATCCTTGGTTTCCTTAACAAAAGTAATGTTTCTAAAAGGAAAATAAATACCATATATTATTTTATGTATTTTTTGTATTGAAAATGGTTTTTATAATGGTTTTTATATGTTAATATATTGAAATGTTATATTGTCATTGGAATTTGGAAATGTTATCTTTCCTTTATGCTTATGTTATGTGTTATGATCATGTTATAGTTCTTGGGAGTTATTTACATATATGGGTGGTTCTGTGATAACCCTAGGGTGGGTGAGCCCGAGATGTCTCTCCAATGCATCTGGTAACATGATGGAGGTAAATGTGAATGTTTCTCCTAAGAGATATAGGTAAAATACTGGGATGGGTATTCCAAAGTAACTCCCTATGTAGCTGTGATAGCTACAATGTAAATATGTTATGGATTCCACAAGTTACCTTTATGATTAATGATTTATATGTGTTATTCATAAATCTCATGATTTCATGAGGTAGGTAAAAGTGATTATGTTTTTTATTAATTTATGAACTGATGTTTTCTTTATTTGTTTTATAATACCTTATGAGCTTTTTATGCTCATCCCATGTTTTAAAATGTTTCTATAGGACATAAAGATGATTAGGGTCAAGGATGAGATCAAGGAAAAGTCATGTTGTCTAAAACATGGAACTAGACATGACTATTTCTTTTTGAATAGTTTTTATTTTATGAAAAAATGGAAACTGAGTAGAAGTGTCTACTTTGTAATCTTTTGAGATGTAATAGTTATGTCCTAATTCTCTAAAACTCTAAACCTAAAAAGATCCCCAATGTTAATTATTCATTTAATTCAATATTATGTAATGTTTTAAGGCCATGTCCTTATATATATGACCACTATTCTTTTTAATCATACTTAGGATTTTTTATTTTGAACCACCAATCGTAGTTTGATGATCTTCTCTTGTCCTTGATATAATAAACTCACTAATAGAAGACTGAGAAATAGGAGCTTCTGAGGTTGAGTCTTCATTGAATGCATCTTTGAAAACAAATTTCAAAATTTCTAGACCAAGAGTTAGAGGAGGTGCAGCACCATCCTCATAAGATGTATCCTCAAGACTGTTTGAAATTTTTTAAAAAGAAGCTGCAAACCTAGATGACATTCCTTAAACAATGGGGATTAGATCATATAACTCAGCACTTAACCTTTTATTTTCCATTCTCACTTTTTGATGTTCAGAAACTATCTGTGGTTGAACCTGGAGAGATAATTCTCTCTATAAGAATAGCAGCATCTGTTTCACTAAGATTATCCATTGATGTAGGTTGGTGTTGGAAGATACCTTTAACCACTTAACACAAATATTCTTTAAATACATTGAAATCATGTTGGGTCACATATTCAATAGGTACTGGGTAAACATGGGGATAAGAAATAGGAGTAGGAAATACTACTGGATTAGGTGCTATTTCCAAAGTTGTTTCAACTGGAACTCAATGAGAATGACCTACTATGTCAACCAATGATCCCATGGAATCTGATGTATCATCATCTAAATCAAGAGAGTATATGTAGATACCCAACCTTGACATACATGGACATTACATTACTTTTGCAGAATAATTAATACATAACAAGAACCAACACTCCAGGACCGTAATAGTTTAGTGTCGTTGGAAACTCGGAAAACAATCTTCTAATCATGGTGAAAGATATTCAACATCTCCCATAAAGATCTTCCCCTTTTGTTTTCTTACCTAAAAACTTTCTTTAAATCTTGGGGAAAAGAAAACATATAAAGGTTGAGCTCAAATTCTCATTAAGGGTAAGCATGGAGAAAATAAAACAAATCATATACATTTGAACTTAAAAAACATAAACATAAAGTTTAAACATCAAAATATTGAGAAATAAATCTTGGCAATACGTAAGGCATATCATAAAGGAATATTAATCAAGATACAATAGCATGGGAATAAAATGTTTAATTGTGGAAAACCACTAATAACATGATATTATTTCCATAGTAGCTAAGACATTGCTGGCAAGACCATCTTAGTGGACAAAGTCCCTTACTGAATTGAGTTCACTCCACGTTCCAATCCTGTATCACTGAACCGGATTAACTTGTCTTTCCAGCCATTTCTGTCTCATGAGATATAAATCTTTACCCAATGCATTAGAGGGAGATATAGTTCCAACCCATCTCATAATTAAATCATTCTTACGTGCGCCACAACATAAACATAATTCATTCATCATAACCCAATGAATAAAATGGGTTTCATAAACATCATTCCATCGTAACGTAATCCATATAAGAAAATGGATATCATTTCATCATAAGAATAATCAAACATTGTAAATAATAGAGACATTATACTTGAAACATAATCATACTAAATAATTTCATCTTAGATGGAAAATAGTTTTGACAAAACACTTGAATTGAATTCTTGAGGAAAATATCCTTTCTTCTTTAAAATCATTTTCTTTTCACAAAATTCCATTCAATTTTAAAAGAAAAGTATTTTGTTGAAAATAATAATGAAATCTTGTAGAGGAATATTCATGTAAATTAGGCATTATGAAACCATAAAAATCTGTTCATGTCGTATACGTTAAAAAACATTCTCCTCATACTTTTTCCAAAAAAGTCAAAAAGTACCTCGTATGGTAAACAAAAGAAAGATTCCTTCCATAACACAATGTAAAATTCAAATAGGGGTAAACATGACATTAAAAATAAATGGAAGAATATTAATCACTTTATAAAAAACATTTTTATGGACATGGATGAAAAATATAATCCTAGTAAATACTAACATATAAGCAATCTCAGATAAAAATGAGATTTGAAAAATTATCCCATACCTTAGGTCTGATATGATTCGTACGTATCCAAACCTCCTGTATAATGATTTAAATAATGTCATTTACTTATTACAGAATCATATTAATTGTTATGATACCATATATGGTTCACTTATGACCTTATATTACCCGTTCTTTTGTAAATTCCATGTTAAAGCAGTGTTTTGGGTAAAATCATTTCATTTATCGTACGTATTTTGACTTATTGTTCTTACTTATATCCTGATTTACTTAATTCCAGAATGTAAAACATAATTTATATATAATATATATTCTGTATATAAATATATATGATATATCGATAAACGGAATGAAATACATCATTCATGGAGACGGTTGGCCGTATGTACGCATGAACACTGTTTTCCTTTCCTAATTGATTTTAATGGAAGTAAGTAGATGGCATATATATATATATATATACATAAATACAGTAGCATTATTATGTTATATATACCATTATTATTCATTATATATACTTTATAATCATTCTTGAATGGTTAACATGGAGAATGAATCTCATCGCGTCGTGGAGACGGTAATTCGTGTGTACGCACGAGCGATGATATCGTTCCCATAATTATTGAATGGAATTGGAGTAGATGATATAATATCTCAGAATCAGTATAATGTTATAATAACCATATATAGTTATTTTTTACACCATTATACCCATCCATGTAAGTTGGTGGTGGAAAAACAGATTACACCACGGTATGGAGACGGTATTCCGTACTTACGCACGCGCGGTGATTTCATTTTCCGTAGGACAGATAGAAGGTGAAATGGGGTTGTTTTATATTTATAATAACATATAACTATATTATTGGTACTTATTTTATTACTTTATAATTAAACAACTAAAGAATAATAAGTTGAAGAAGAAAGAAACTTGAAAGAATCGGTAGAAGAGATTACCCCTTCTTCGACGCACCTCTTTTAAGATTCCTCTTAAGGCACTAGAGTTGGTCTTTTGAGAAGACCAGAACCTCTATAATATAACTTGAGAGGTTGAGAAGAGAAATTGTTAGGTTTTGGCTGAGCTTGAAGGCTCAAAATTGAGTTAAGAGGAGAGGGAAGGAGGTGCCCTTATATAGGAGAGGAGAGGGTCACTTTTGGAAACCATAAAAATATTAATTAATAATAAAATGTTACCCCACTTAAAAACCTCAAAAAATGACTCAATTAAAATATTATATGAGATAGTGTTGTAGTATCTTCAAAAAATAAAATTTAGATATTTTTTAACTTTATTTTAAACCTTATCAACTTGATTTATCATTATTTAATCTATTTAATTTTATTTGTGGTAATAAAATTCTAAATTTTAAATTGTTATAAATACATACTTAAATGTTGTCAATTTCAATTAATTGGATAATTTTTAACCTTTTATACCATATAATTTTAAATTTGAAGTTTTTATATATTTTTGTAATTTTTAAATAATTTAATAATATGTTATTTTTATAAAATATCAATAGTGTCAATTTTGACACTATTCGTTATTTGAATTTAAATAAAAACCACAGATAATATATGTTCAAAAAAAATATAATAGATTACTAACATGTCATATTCATCAAATAAATCATGGGGCCCATTAATATGTTCATATATTATTTATTTTAATATTTTTAAAACCATTTATTTGGTATATCTCTTAATAGAATAATTACTACAACATTTTTGTATAATTATTTAATATACTTATTTTTTGCATAAAAATTGAAAATAAAATCCTATAATAAAGATAAATATAATTAATTTTATAATAATATTTTTACTCGAATTTATCATCTTAAAATCACAATATTTAAATTTTTATATTTATTAAATTATGAAGGTGACAACTTTGACATCGTTTAAAATAAAATAATATAAATGTCCTAATTGGTTTTATAAGGATCCAAATGGTCCACATATAGACCCTTGGATGATTAGGGTATAGATATACTCGACGAATAATGTTTGGTCAAGTTTTTGGTCCTTTTTATAGGTATTGTTATTTTAATAAAACCTATATTATTGATTTTTACCTAATTAAATAATTTCTACATCATCAATGTATAAGTTATTAAGGTAATCAAATATTTCTTAAAAATTACAAATAAATTACCATGATAAGTATAAACATTTTAGTTTTCAAATGAGTAATTATAATCGAATTTATATTCTGTATAACCTTATATTAAAAATAATCTAATTATTAATGTTTGAGTGAGACATATTTCACTTTCCTTTAAATAAAATAAATAGAACGTCTTAATCAAATACAAGTGGGTTCCATTTGATTAAATTACGACCCAAGTATGATTTAGGAAAACATATAATCATCCAATTATATTAAGACAAGTGTTAAGGTAATTTTATAATATTATATTTACCCTTAATTACCCGATTTACCTTCAACTAGGGTAAATAAAATTTACCGTAGTTACTATTCAAAATGACTAAAAATAAGAAGTAGATTATTAACATAATTTGGACCTACTGGTTCCAAATATGGAATCCATTTTTCCAAATTCAAAACAAAAAATTTGCAGTATTTAATTTAAAATTAATCCCGCTGTTGAGAAAATGGGTTTTAAAAGTTAAAACGTCGCCAAAGATTGAAATGTTTTTACTTATGAATTCGATGTAAAATTAATGGTAATGAATTAAATTATATTAAATGGTAAAAATATATTCTATTTAAACTTTAAAACCATTAAATATTATAATTTAACCATATAAATTATCTCGATGAAAAAAGTTGTTTTTAATTAAAATTTAGCGTATTTTTACTATTCATCAAAATAAGAAACTTATCCGAAAAATATCAAAAATTTATCTAAAGTAAATTTTTATTTCTTGATTCAAAATAAGAATTTTATTTTGTTAAATAGAACTTATAAACATGTCAAAAACTAAATTTAATGTGGGTGCGCCATCAAAAATCTGCAAAACTGCATTTTTTGAAAAAAATACTTATTTTACCCGAAATATTTATTTTGTTCTCATACCATGTTCTATAAAATATGTAAGATAGTGTCATAAAATTACAAATTTAGTTACTACTATTCATAATAGCTAGTTCATAATAATATTATAACAATATATCATTGTTTAGTGAAACTCAGTATTGCGTACAACACACGCTATTGAGGAAGGTTGCTCTTGCGTGCAACACAAGCCAAGAATAGTGTTTGCGTATAATATAAGCTAATACAGTGTTTCATATAGAACAAACTAGTTTTATTGTGCCGTGAAACACAAGACATAAATGAAATTAAAATAATATTGTTCATAAAATCTCAGGGTGTTACATTCTACCCCTCTTAAAATGAATTTCGCCCTCGAAATTCGTCGGGGTTATTAATGGTTTACTACATGAAAGTTTCTTTAATATAAACCCACATCATAAAAAAGGAATAGAAAAAAAAAATCTTTAAAAACTTAATTATGAAATGTAACGGTTACCCAAATTAACTAATCACTGGGTTTACACATAGAAGAACATAGGTGAAAATATGGATATGGAAGAGAAATATAACCATCAAGTTCTGATGGAGAGTGGAAGAGAACATGTCTATGAAAAACCAACAATCACAAAGCCATAAATTTGTGATGATCTAAAGTACCATCTGATTCATCAGATATGATGGCAATAGGACAACATTTTTGGTTTTCAAGATCATTTCCCTAAAGTTGAAAAAATTGGAATTAGAAGAAATACATTCTTGATTTTGGTACAATCTCACCGTTGGTCATTCCTTGAACAATTTCCACTTCATATCTTAAATAAATTAAGTTGAATTTTTCATTCGTGAAGTGTAAGAAGATCATGTGATAGAATGATAGGTCTTTCCATCTGTCTTAAACAAAAGGTTAGCAAAAGTTATTAAATATACATAAGTCCATCTATAGTGAGATTAATCGTATATAGTTATTAAAATGGACTTATACTTCATATATCATACCACTTAATAAATTAAAACTAATTTATACTAACTAGGGACTTTTGTAGGCCAATGGTATGTGATAAGGGCCTGTCGCACTTCGGTTGTGGGTTCGATTCCCGCAACCCTGTCTGACGCGACAGGTCGTCGCCCGTCCTGCAGGTTGCCCCTTTTTCTAAAACTACATTATTATAACATTCCTGCAATAATATCGAAAATAGTTATAGACTTAAACAATAATATCTTATTTCTAACATAATTAATTACAATCTTTAGGCTTATCCAAAACACTTCGGTCCATGCTCATAGTATAAATAAAACGATTACTTGAAAGGTCACATAACAATAATGTGAATACCATCATTTATCCCCCATATATCATAAGATATATCATGTTGGTCACATTACAAACATGTGAATACCTTAATCATGTATTCATTTGAAACATGAATTACCATAGAACCCTAGTGAAAATATGAATGTTGTCAAAAGTTAACTCTTTCCACATACCAAAAGCCCAAAATTTCTATATACTCAAACCATGATATCACTTTGTCCTTATATCAGTCATGAGATCATGAATACTATAAAAAATTCCATTTTCTCCTTCTCCCTTTATTATTAACATATCATATACTTCCCAAAAATATTTCAATCACTTTTCATGGTTTTCGGTACCATAAAATTATTGAAAACCAATACATAGATATTCCAAAATTCCACGATATTATAAATGATATTACATGATACTATTTTGAAATCCCATTACATAAACACTTAATCATTCCACAACATCGTTGTCATATTCAACATTTCCAATAGTGATCGCATGTGGCTTACCTTTGTCCTTTTCCTCAAGAGGTTGTTGATGTCGATCATAATTAACCCTTGGATTAGGGCATTGATTAGCATAATTCCCCATTTCCTTACACTTGTAGAATTGAAGATTTGGCGGTGTGTTCTCTCTAGTCTTTTCTCCATTCACATCATTAGATGCCCTTTTTCCATTACTTCGATACTCAGCTGGTCTATGACCTTATTTTCCACACTTAAAACATTTTCTAGTCCCTTTAAGACAATATCCACCATGATTATTTAAACACTATGAGAATAAAGAAAAATGTGTCTTCTTTTCACCATTGTTTTGAGATTTTTCCTTGAACTCCATCTTTCGTTTCTTGTAAAAACTGTGAGATGGATATGTAACACCAACTTATAGTTCTACCTTGATAGAAAAACGCACAATTTCTTCATAGCTACTGAAGTATCTCATAGATAATGCCCTTCGAAGACTTGGTTTTAAGCCACTGATGAATCGATCAACTTTACTTTCAGGTTGGACGATAAATCCAGATGCATACCCTGAAATCCTTGTAAAATTCACCTCGTATATACCAACAGATTCATCATCCTTTTGCTTAATCTCAAGGAACTTCTTTTCCATCTTTGTTCGAAGAATACGAGGGAAGTACTTATTAAAAAATAAGTTCTTGAACTCGTCCCATTCCGTGGATTCAATTTCACCTTGGGGCCTTGTATTCTTATTTAGAGTCCACCACTAGTTTGCTTCACCTTCTAAATGGTAAATAGTCAGAATGAATTTTTCATGTTACAAACATCTAAGTATAGAAAATATATTTTCAATGGTACTGATCCATTTTTTAGCAACAAGTGGATCCAAATACCCACTGAAAGAAGGTGGACTTTGCCTCATGATGAACTCAATAGAAAAATGTTCCCTTCTCTGGTCATTCAAAAGCCTATAATGATTCATAGCTTGTATAAGTATAGCATTAAGATTTTGAACCCCATATCTCATAACATTGGTTTGTTTAGGAGGAAAATCATTGCATTTCCAATTAAATTGATCAACATGGTACTTTCGGGTTCCAACAATCTTCTAAAACCCAAAAACAATAGTGTTAGTGGCAAAAATCATGCTAGGAAAACAACATAATAAAGGGGGAGTACCTTTAATATATAACATCTTAGGATTAATTATATGATCGTTACCATAATTCTAGGACTATAACCTATACTTATACTTAACCTTAGAGACATCCCTAGACATACCTGAGAAATATCTCCAGGGATCTCACTAAAGTTTTTGTATCCTAGTTTCCAAAGGCTAACTAAACCTTTTCTCTGATACCAACTATAGAGACCCAAGTTTGACATAAATGGGAATTACATTAATTTTTCAGAATAATTAATACATAACAAGAACCAACACTCAAGGACCGTAATAGTTTAGTGTCTTTGCGAACTCGGAACATAATCTTCTAATCACGGTGAAAGATCTTTAACATATCCCATAAAGATCTTCCCCTTTTGTTTTCTTACCTAAAAACTTTCTTTAAATCCTAGGGAAATGAAAAAATATAAAAGGTGAGCTCAAATACTCAGTAAGGGTAAGCATGGAGAAAATAAAACAAATCATACACATTTGAACTTAAAAAAACATGAACATAAAGTTTAAACATCAAAATCTTGTGAAATAAATATTTGTAGTACATAAGGAAGAGATTATAAAGGAACATTAATCATGAAAAATAGCATGGTAATAAAACATTTAATTGTGTAAAACCATTAATCACATGATATGATTTCTATATTAGCCAAGTCATTACTTCCAAAACCATCTTAGTGGACAAAGTCCCTTACTGAATCGAGTTCACTCCTTGTCCAGTCCTGTGTCACTGAACCGGATTAACTTGTCGTTCCATCCTTGTCTATCTCATGAGATATAAATATTTACCCAATTAATTTTAGGTAGATATAGGTCCCACCCATCTCATAATGAAATCATTCTTACGTTTGCCACAACATAAACATAAATCATTCATCATAGCCCAAAGAATAAAATGGTTTTCATAAACATCACCCCATCATAACATAATACATATAAAACAAATGGATATTATTTCATCATAAGAAGAATACAAACATGTAAATAATAGAGACATTATACTTGAAACATAATCATACTAAATAATGTCATCTTATATGGAAAATAGTTTTTACAAAACACTTGAATTGAATTCTTGAGGAAAATATCCCTTCTTCTTGAAAATCAATTTCTTTTCACAAAATGACATGCAATTTTAAAATAAAAGGATTTTGTTGAAAATAATCTTGAAATCTTGTAGAGTAAGATTCATGAAAATTAGGCGTCATGAAACCGTAAAAATCTGTTCATTCCGTATAAGTTAACAAAAACATTCTCCTCATGCTTTTGTTGGAAAAGTCAAAAAGTACCTCATATGGTAAACAAAACAAAGATTCCTTCCATAACACAATGTAAAATTCAAAGAGGGATAAATATGACTTTAAAAATACATGTAATAATATTAATAACTTTATGAAAAATATTTTTATGGACATGGATGAAAAATATAATTCTAGTAAATACTTATTTATAAGAAATCTCGGATAAAAATGAGATTTGCAAAATTATCCCTTACCTAAGGTCTGATATGATTCGTACGTATCTAAACCTCCTGTATAATGATTTAAATAATTTAATTTACTTATTACAGAATCATATTCATTTTTATGATATCTTATATGGTTCACTTATGACCTTATATTACCCGTTCTTTTGTAAATTCCATGTTAAAGCGCCATTTTGGGTAAAATCGTTTCATCTAACGTGCGTGTTTCAACATGTTGTTCTTAATTATATCCTGATTTATATAATTCCAAAATTTAAAACATTATTTATATATAATATATATTCATAATATAAATATATATGATATGTTGATAAACGGAATGAAATACACCGTTCATGGAGATGATATGACGTACGTACGCATGAACGCTGTTTTCCTTTCCTTATTGACTTGAATGGAAGTAAGTAGATGACACCTATATATATATATATATACATAAATCCAGTAGAATTATTATGTTATATATACAATTATTATTCATTATATATACTTTATAATCATTATTGAATGGTTAACATCGAGAATGAATCTCATCGCGCCGTGGAGAAGGTAATCTGTGCGTACGCACGAGCGATGATATCATTCCCATAATTATTGAATGGAATTGGAGTGGATGATATAATATCTCAGAATAAATATGATTTTATAAAAACCATATATAGTTATTCTTTACACCATTATACCCATCAATTTAAGGTGGTGGTGGAAAAACAGATTATACCACGGCGTGGAGACGGTATTCTGTACGTACACACGTGCGGTGATTTCATTTTCCATATGATGGATAGAAGGTGAAATGAGTTTGTTTCATATTTATAATAAAATATAATTATATTAGTGATACTTATTTTATTACTTTATAATTAAACAACTAAATAATAAGAAGTTTAAGAAGAAAGAAACTTGAAAGAATCGGTAGAAGAGATTACCTCGTCTTCGACGCACCTCTTTTAAGCTTCCTCTTAAGGAACTAGAGTTGGTCTTTTGAGAAGACCAGAACATATATAATATAACTAGAGAGGTTTAGAAGATAAATTATCAAGTTTTGACTGAGCATGAAGGCTCAAAATTGAGTGAAGAGGAGAGGGAAGGAGGTTCCCTTATATAGGAGAGGAGAGGGGCACTTTTGGAAACCTTAAAAATATTAATTAATAATAAACTGAAACCCCACTTAAAAACCTCAAAAAGGACTCAATTAGATGATGAGATTATATAGGTTTGTAATATCTTTTACCAATAAAATTTATTCCTGTTTTAAGTTTATTTAAAACCTTATCAACTTGAATTATCACTATTTAATCTATTTAATTTTATTTGTGGTAATAAAATTCTAAATTTTAAATTTTTATAAATACATAATTAAATGTTGTAGATTTCCCATAATTGGATACTTTATAATTTTTTAGACCATATAATTTTTTATTTTTAGTTTTTAAATATTTTTGTGATTTTTAAATACTTTAATAATATGTTATTTTTAAAAAACATCAATAGTGTCAATTTTGAAACTATTCATTATTTGAATTTAAATAAAACCCCATATTAGATATGTTCAAAAAAATATATAATAAATTCATAAAATGTCATATTCCTCAACAAAATTCATGGGGCACATTAATTTTTTCATATATTATTTATTTTTATATTTTTAAAACCATTTATTTGGTATATCTCTTAATAAAATAATTCCTACAACATTTTTGTATAATTATTTAATATACTTATTTGTTGCATAAAAATTAAAAAAAATACTATGATGAATATAAATATAATTACGTTCATAATAATATTTTTACTCGAATTTATCATCTTAAAATCACAAAATTTAAATTTTTATATTTATTAAATATTGAAGGTGACATCCTTGACATCATTTAAAATAAAATAATATAAATATCCTAATCGGTTTTATAAGGTCCAAAAAGGTCCAAATTTCAACCCTTGGATGATTATGGTATAGATATACTCTACCAATAATGTTTGGTCAAGTTTCTGGTCCATTTGATAGGTATTGTTATTTTAATAAAAACTATATTATTGATTTTTACAAAAATAAATAATTTCTACATCATTAATGCATAAGCTATTAAGGTAATTAAATATTTCTTAAAAATTACAAATAAATTACCATGATAAAGACAAACATTTTATCTTTCAAATGAGTATTTATAATCGAATTTATATTCTATATAACATTATATTAAAAATAATCTGATTATTAAATTTTGAGTGATATATATTTCACTTTCCCTTAAATAAAATAAATAAAAGGTCTTAATCAAATACAAGTGGGTTCCATTAGATTCCATTACGACCCAAGTATGATTTAGGGAAAATATAATCATAAAATTATATTAAGACAGGTGTTAGGGTAATTTTATAATATTATATTTACACTTAATTACCAGAGTTACCTTTAACTATGGTAAATAAAATTTACCGTAGTTACTGTTCATAATACATAAAAATAAAAAGTAACTTATTAACATAATTTGGACCTACTGATTCCAAAAATGGGATCCATTTTTACAAATTCAGAACACAAAAGTTGCAGTATTTAATTTAAAATTAATCCCGCTGTTGAGAAAATGGGTTTTAAAAGTTAAAACGTTACAAAAGATTGAAATGTTTTTACTTATGAATTCAGTATAAAATTAATTATAATGAATTAAATTATATTAAATGGTAAAAATATATTCTATTTATACTTTAAAAACCTTCAATGTTATAATTTAACCATATAAATTATCTCGATGAAAAAAGTTGTTTTCAATTAAAATTTAGCGTATTTTTACTATTCATCAAAATAAGAAACTTATCAGAAAAATATCAAAAATTTATCCAAAGTAAATTTTTATTTCCCGATTAGAAATAATAATTTTATTTTGTCAAATTAAACTTATAAAAATGTAAAAAAACTAAATTTAATGTGGGTGCGCCATCAAAAAGCGGAAAAACTGCATTTTTTGAAAAAAAAATTCTTATTTTACCTGAAAACATTATTTTGTTCTCATACCATGTTCTATAAAATGTGTAAGATAATTTCATAAAATTAAAAATGTAGTTAATACTATTAATAACGGCTAGTTCATAATAATATTATAACAATATATCATTGTTTAGTGAAACTCAGTATTGTGTACAACACACGCTATTGAGGAAGGTTGCTCTTGCGTGCAACACAAGCCAAGAATAGTGTTTGCGTATAATATAAGCTAATACAGTTTTGTATATAGAAGAAGCTAATTTTGGTGTAGAGTACAACATAATACATAAATAAAATTAAAATAATATTTTTCCTAAAATCTCGGGGTGTTACAATCTTGGCCAAGGGTGACATATCCAAGATATTTTTCATATTCCTCTATTGTCACTTTATAAGGAATGAAAGTATTAACTGTTATCCTTTTTTCCATTTCTCCACCTCAATATATACTTCCTCTCTAATAGGTGCTTCTCTCTCAACATGTTCTTTCTTTCTAACATAAACAAGTTATTACACTGGAGAAACTGGAACTTCTTCTTCAACATGAAATTCATCATGAATATGGCCATTTGGAGCTCTTTCCGAAACCATAACTGACTCAGGTGCTTCATGGGATTCCAAAATCTATTCATATTATACTAAATTTGTATCAGCATGATTTTTAGCCTCAACGGGATCTAGAGTAAGATTAGTATGTTCTGAAACCGGACCTTGATCATCATAAGAATGGTCTGATCCACTATCAGATTAACCACTTATTTTTTTTCATCATCAACCGTGAGACATCAATGGTCAGAATCTAGATAGTTTCCAGAAATATATTTTTCTGCTACTTTAATAATAGAATCAGATGCTTTATGATTTAATTCTAGATTCAAAATATTGTACTCAATATTTTCTATGGAGATTTTGGACTCATATAGATCTATTTCATCAAACTTTGCATTCACATATTATTCTACACACTTTGTTCTATTATTAAAGACTCTATAGGCTTTACTGGAGATTGAATAACTAAGGAAAATTCCATCATCACTCTTGGAAGTAGATTTTTCAAAGTTAACTTTTGTATTGAGAATAAATAAATTGCAACCAAATACTATGATTTATTTAACCTTGGGTTTCCTATTATTCCACATCTCATAAGAGGTATTCTTTAGGATAGTTCTAATTAAATATATATTGATTATTTAACAATATTTATTTACAAATTCTACCAAAAAATAAATATGTAGATCAAATTCATTAATCATAGTTCATGCTATTTATTGTAATGTTCTATTTATTGCTTCCAAAACTTCATTCTGATGGGGTTTCCTAGGAGAAGAGAAGTTATGACTATATCCATTTTTTGAGAAAAAAGATTCAAATTCATGATTTTCAAACTCAAGGCCCTAGTAAGTTCCTAATGTTTTGATCCTAAGCCCACTTATGTTTTCTACTAATATAGAATACTTTTAGAAATAAGAACAAGAATCACTTCTGTGAGATAGAGAGAAAGTTCAAGTATACCAAGAAAATTTATCTACTAGAACATATACATAGTGCTTCCCATTTAAACATCAAACTCAAGAAGGTCCAAAAAAATCCCAGTGAACCAACTCAAGTGTTTGATAAGTTTAATATTATTTATTTGGTTTGAAAGATATTGTGTGTTGTTTTTATTTTTGACAAGGATTACAAACTTTATCATTTGGAAACTCTAGTTTAGGTAGATCCTTGAATAATATTTTTCTAGTCATATTTCTATGTAAATGAATGTTATTATGTCCTAATATTATATTACAAATCCACGACTCTTTATGAAAGGAACTTAATCAAGACACATTCTGAGAATATAAAGAATCCAAATTAACAACATATACATTTTCTTTTATAAAAGTAATAAATACTAAATCATTCTTAGAATTGAAAACATTACAAGCATAATTTTCAAATTTAACATGAAAACCATCATCACATAATTGTGAAATTATAAGAATATTGTACATAAGACCATATATATAAATAACTTTAAAAATGAAAAGTGAGTTGGTGTTACCGATTTGGAAATGGCCAAAAAACATCTCATTTTCATTATCTCATAATGTGACATGTACATCGTCAATCTTTTTGAGGTTCTTGAATCTAGAGTATTCCCTTGTCATGTGTCTTGAACAACCACTGTCCAAGTAACATAATCTCTTACAATAACTCTTCAAACCTCTTTTCTAAAAAAATAATTTAAACAAGAAAAGCCTTTGGAACCCAATTTTTTTTGGGTCTAGTAATATTAGTAATTAAAGATTAAGGAACCCACATTTTCTTCATGGGTTTTCTATAAGAAGTTTGTAATGTTTTCAAAAAATAAACGCTATTAGGTCTAGAATAAATAGATGCACTAAAAGGATTTCTAATGATGGAACTTTCATAAAATTTTACAGAACTGAGCATAAAACAAGATTTTTCATATTTAGATACAAAATTTATTTTAACAAAATTTATTTTCCAAGGTTGATTACTAATACTAGTAGTATATTTAGGAGAAACATTTTTACCAAAAATTTTGACTAAGGTATCTTTACCATTTGTAAACTTACCAAGATCGTTTTTTAATTTCTCATTTTAATGTTTAAGTTTCATTTTTTTATTGAGTAGTAAAGAATTCTTTTCCTTTTATATAGTGATTTTAGATTTAATATTAAAATAAAGATAATTATATTTGTTAGAGTTTTATATTTATCTTTCAAATCATTACATGTGTCCTCAATCATTTTATAATATTCAAACATCTCTATGTTTTTCATATTTTTAGAATTATCATAATTGGATTCACCTCTAAAATAATATGAAATCTATGCGAGAGATTCTAGGGTTACAAGTAAAACTTAATTTTACCGCTTCTATGAGTTTAATATCAAAAATATGAGGGAAACGGTTGATATCAGTAAGTAAAATGTGGTTCAATGAGATAAAATAATTTTTGGTGAATAGCAACTTTTTACTTTTATTTACCATGGTTAAAAGTAAATAGGGTAATTTAGGGTAAAATGACATTATTATTACTCTAACACATGTCCTAATTCTATTATATAAGTGTAATTAGACGAATAAAAACCTTAGTAATGAACTATTATCCTTTATGTCTACTTGGATTAGATTAGAACATTTATTATTATTTAATTCAAAGAAGAGTTAAAAGTGTTAAATTCAATGTTTAATAACTAAAACATTTTTAGTAAAGAATTACACATAAGATAAATTAGACTATAAAAATTAATTATAAAGATAAAAATATTTCCTAAATAATGTTATTTTATTTATATTTTTTAGACATTAAATAATTAAATTTATTTAGGACACAATTATGATACAATAATTACTGTATTAATTAAAGATCAAAACAATTGATATTATTAATATCAAAATAAATGTAATTTGAGACTTTTTATGAATTAAGATAATTTTATAGGTTAATATGACATATTGGTGTTGGTTGTATGACATGGTTTCGAAGTAATAATGTTGTTATGAATTTAGAAAAAACAAAATACCAAATAGTGTCAAAATTGACATAAAAGCGTTTTTAAACAGATATTATATTATTAATTGATATTCTATTCATAAAAATCTAAGGTTCGGCCAAAATACTTATATAATTATAGGTTTATCATTAATGAACCACTTGGGGTTCTATTTTAGGATTATAGTAAGTTTATTAACCATATAATATAAAAATACAAAGAGACATGGTAAATGTCAAACAATTTAACTAAGAGTTAAATCTAAAAGATAATGTTAATATAATGACCCTAACCTATCTAAAACATATTTGTTGATTGGTTTTAGACCCATACCCACCTCATACTTCAAATAATTTCTTTTTTATCCATTAAAAACCGAAAACAAATTATTATAAAAAAATATTTATAGCTTTTCCTAAGGTCCCCCTCACCCCTTTTATAAAAGAGAACTCCCACTTCTCTCTAATTCACACCTTAAAATCAATTTTCCTCGTAAAAACTCTGCCCAAATACCCTATAAAATGTCCTACATTCATCCTAGAGGACTTCAATTATTCAAAAAACCTACCTAAGGAGACCATTTTATCAAATTAAAAGGAAGAACCTGAAGTAGAGGTAAATATTTCATCACCTCTTTCAAGTAACTTTCTTCTTCCACCTCCTCTTTCTTTATTGTTTCCATTGTCAAATAATAACTACAGTATTTTATATATACTGTGATGTTATTATAATTAAGGTACAACCATATTCACTATTTTATCCATCCTATGAATGACATGTCACCATACGTGCGTATGTACGGATTACTGTCTCCACGTCGTGGTTTAGGTATTATTTAGTACATTATTATTTGGGTGAGGATAATAATGATATATAATTGATGTAAATAATAAATATAACATGATAATGATTCTTCATATATGATATAACATCCAATTATATATTATTTTAACATCAAAAGAATGATATTGTCTCTCGTGCATACATACTGATTACAGTCTCCATGAACGTGATGAGATTCATTCCCCATCATATCCATTCAACACTAATTTTCATTAGATGATTAAAAATAATGTTTAAAGACTTAATATAATTATTAATATTAATATGATACATCTTATCCATAAAAAACATTACTTATGTAACAAAGCATATAAAGGAAAACGAATCAGTTAACACCTAAAACGACGATAATACTAAGATATTCTAAACAAAGAAATGTTAAAAAATCATATATGATATCATGTTAATGTATATTATTATTGTATAATTTAATAAAAATTATTTTCCCATTATACAGGAGGTTAACCTACCATCGACCAAGGAAGAGTACAAGGTAAGGGTTAATTTCACAATCTCATTATTATTCAAGGTTGTTTTTATGTAAGTATCTACTGAGACTTCTTTATCATCCACATCCATGATTCTTAAAAATTTATTTTAATAAATTTTTACTATTTAAAAGAAAATGGGTTAAATTCATTTATAACCTTATTTGACCTTATATTTTTTGAAAGGAATCTTTCCGTCATTTTCCAAATAAGGTACTTTATGACCTTTTCGACAAAATTAAGGTAAGAATGTTTTTTAACTTATACGACAGATGTGGCTATTTTCCACCGTTATAACATTGTCGAAGCTTCCCTTACAAGATTATAACAATATTTCCAAAAAAAATCTTTTATAATTATATTAATTTTAAATTATTTCAAATTATATAAAGAGATATCTCTCTAAAAAATTCATTGATTTAATCTATGTCAACATCCTTTGATGGATTTTAAGATTGTTTGAAGTTGATTTATTATGATACAAAACTTCCATATTCTAGTGAATGTTTTGTGATATGTTTGACTGTGGATGTGTTATTTTTACACCATTCATGGTTTATGGATAATGTATTGAAATTTTGTATGCTAGTTTTAATACGAATGTTTATTTTATGTTTAAACCTTTTTATATGAGGAATGCATTGGACATAGTAATTGATGGGTGGAGCCCGCTATAGCTCCTCGATGCATCAGTAGGTCTCATAAGACTAACTAGTGTCTTGGCACAAGGCCTTGACAAAATCTTATTTCTAGTCTTGGAACAAGGCCTTGACTATGTGGTTATGAAAGTCTGGCATTATGCATTACATCATTATGAAAGTGTCTATTGATATTGCATGTGATTATTCAACTAGTATAGTATCTATATGAATAAGTAAATGAAATTATTTTATTCTTATCTTTTCCATGTTATGCTAAAGTTCATGTTTGAAAAGAATTTTTTTTCTTATAAATTAACTTAAATGTTTATGCTTATGTATGAAAGTTTCCACAATATTGTTATACTTACTGAGCATTTGAGATCACCCCTTTATATGTTTTATTTTTCCCAGGATGCAAAGAAGTATATTATGAATGACCTGCAGGGATAGTCTATGGGATCTCAGTGGTGTCCATGGAAACAATGTTGTTGTTGTTTTCTATTTTATGATGTAATGTAAACCTTATGAATGTATCTAGTACTTCCAAGTCAACTAAACTAATCGGTCTTTCAAGATTTGATATTTTGTGATCATTATAATGATACTTAATAATTCATCGACTCTAGGCTTTTGGGGTCGCAGCGCTAAAGTTGGTATCAAAGGATGTTTAGTAAAAACCTTGGAATCTAGATTTGGATAAACTCTGAATAAAGCACATAGCCCTAAGACAGACTTTGAGGATTAGTATAGAAGAACTTCCTACAATTTTGGTATTTTAGGGATTTTGTTAGTTTTCCAAGCAATACATCCCTGTCTAGATATGAGCAGGTAGAGGTGGATTTGGAACAGATGTACCTAGGGGTAAAACCCCAAAACACCACTTTGAGCTAGACTCGAACGGGAACTGCTGCAGACAACGGGCCTTGCTACACTCTTGGTTACGACACTACTAGGGGATATGCTTAGGATAATTATCATTTTATTTACAAACCATTATGAAGGGTTTATTAGTATATACATCCTCAAAGAAAACAATTTTTATGATTATGGATTATATCCATAAACTGTTCAATTTATGTTAAGTTTTTTACAAGTTTGGGTTTATGTATTTCGATTCATAAACTAATATAGTTTATGACATTGTTTATAAATGGAACCTTGTGGAAGGAATGGAAACTGTATCAATGCATTCACTCCATTTAGGGGTTTCCCTCTTACTCAAGATAATTATAGTGGAGCTGGTGATACAACTGGTGATGATCAGCGTATCACCATACTGGGACAACTCACCTAGGTTATGAATAATAACCTTACCCGTATAGATCTCCCTAATCCATAGTGTGGAGGATCAATGTTAGATCATTTCCTGAGGAAAAAACCACCAACATTCAATGGGAGTAAAAAACCATTAGTATCTAATCAATGTATAAATTCTTTAGAGAATATATTCCATGCCTTGGAGAGTAGTGAAATGGAAAAGGTTGTCATGGAAGTTTACCACCTCACTGGAGATGCTGATCAATGGTGGTATTTGATTAAAAACACAAAGGAAGATAATGAATTATCAAATAAGGAATGGATGGAGTTTGAAGAAATTTTATTAGAAAAATACTTTCCTCATGACCATCGAGTGGATATGGAAAGACAATTTCTGAGTCTGAGGCAAAAGGAGGATGAGAATGTCACAAAGTATGAAGCTAACATTACAAGGATAGCGAGGCATGATGTAGATTATATACATAACCCAAGAAGTAATATTGATCATTTATTTGATGGTTTAAAACCATTTCTCCATCGAGAATTAACCTCACAATCCTTCTCGTCATACGCAGATATTGTCTCATGTGCTATCAAGACAGAAAAATAATTCTTTATGTCTTATGATTTTAAAGTAAAGAAAGAGAAGAAGAGATCTGTTGAACACTCTAGAAATAGAAATAACGGGAATAAGGGAAAAGTGGAATATCCATCCAGTATTAAATGTGGGAATAAACACCTCGGTACTTTCCTAAAGGGAATGGGATTCTGTTACAAGTGTGGTGAAAAAGGCTAACAAGTTCATGATTGGAAGGGGAAGAAAGAGGCTGTCGATGTTGAATGATACAATTGTAGAGAAAGGGGAATTATTAAAATGAATGTCCTAAGTGTTAGGGGAACTTACCTCAGAAAAGGACAAGGGATCAAGGCTAATATTATGATATCACTACTGCTGAGGTTGATGCTCTGAAAGATGCAGTGGCAGGTAATTTAATGGTTTCCTCAAGTTTAGAAAATGATTTATTTGATTATGGATAATCACATTGTTTCATATCTTCCTAGTTCACTAAGAAAATTAGATATTTCTAATTTGATTTAACAAGGGAGTTGTCAGTCAAAACTCTTAATGGAAGTATCAATGCAACAATGTTTTGTGAATCAGTCCCCATTAGAGAATATAAATGTTCTTTATCTGTTGATCTCATCATCATAACTATGATTGAATTTGATATAATCCTTGGTATGGACTAGCTTTCAGAGCATGATATGAAAATTTATTGTAAGACGGAGGAGGTCACAATTTTTTATGACGATGATAAAGAATACCTTATCTTTAGAGAAGAATCGTCACCACCTGATTCTTATCTAGATACACCCCCAATAGCTCAACTAAATTCAGTTATTAGGGAGGAAGAGAATGAAATAAATGTGGGTGAGGAAAGGAATGTTAAAATAGAGGATGTACTTATGGTTAAATAATATATTGATGTGTTTCTAGAAGATTTACCTAGACATCCTCCAGAATGAGAAATTGAGTTTTCCATTGATTTAATTCCTGGTTCAAGGCCCATATCAAAGGCCCCTTATAGAATGTCCACTATGGAATTAGTTTAACTAAATAAACTACTAGAGGAATTGAGTAATAAGGTATTTATTCTCCCTAGTGTTTCTCCATGGGGAGCCCCTGTCCTTTTTTTAAGAAGAAAGATGGATCAATGAGATTGTGCATTGCCAAGAGGGAGATCAATGATATAATAATAAAGAACAAGTATCCCCCTACCTCACATTGATGATTTATTCAACCAATGTCATGGAGATAAATAATTTTCAAAGATTGAACTTTGATCTTGATATCATCAATTGTGTGTGAAGAAGGAATACATTACGAAAACAACATTTCGAAATAGGTATGGGCATTATGAGTTTACAGTAATGGATTTTGGATTGACTAATGCACCCTCTGCTTTCATGGATCTAATGAACATAGTTTTCAAGGAATATCTTGATGAATTTTTAGTGGTATTTATTGATGATATCTTGGTATACTCTAAAAGCTATGAAGATCATGAAAATCACTTGCACATTATCCTGAAGACTCTCAGAAGACACAAATTATATGGAGAGTTTATAAAGTGTGAATTATAGCTTCAGGAGGTTTTTTTGGCCATATTGTCTCTAAGGATAGAATCTCTGCTGATCCTTCTAAGACAAGAGCAATCCAAGAATGTCCTACACCGAAAAGTATAACTGAGCTACGTAGTTTTATTGGTTTAGCAGGTTATTATCGGCGTTTCGTCCAGAATTTTTCCCGATCGACTAACCCATTAACCAAGCTCACATGTAAAGGGGTGAAATTTGTTTGGACAAAAGAAGGTGAAGAATGTTTTTAATAATTAAAGATATGATTAGTCAATGCTCTTATATTGACTCTACCATTGAGGAATGATGGGTTTGTTATTTATAGTGATGCTTCAAAGAAAGGACTTGGTTGTTTTCTTATGTAGAATGATAGGATTATTGCCTACACATCACGACAACTAAAAATTCATGAACAAAACTATCCTACTCATGATCTTGAGTTATAAGCTATAATATTTTCTTTGAAGATTTTGAGACACTATCTATATGGTGATAAATTTTAGATTTATACTAATCACAAGAGTTTGAAGTATATTTTCTCACAGAAAGAACTCAACATGAGGAAAACGAGATGGCTTGAACTACTCAAGGATTATGATTACAAGTTACACTGCCACATGGGGAACGAAAATAATGTGGTAGATGCTTTGAGTAGAAAGGATCATGGAGTTTTCAACAAGATGAGAGTTGAAAAAGATCCTATATACATGGATCTAGTAAATATGGATATGGGAATCACCATGGAAGGTGAAACATTAATAATTTTTCAAATGGTTTCCAAACCATATTTACTAGATAGTATAAAGATTTCTCAGACTGGTGATGAAGAGTTTCAATAGAAGATTAATGTTGTGAATGATGGGAGATTGAGTGACTTTGTGTATGAAGATGGAATTTTGAAATTTGGGAAGAGACTTTGGGTTCCTGATATACCTGATCTAAAAAGGGAATTATTGGATGATTCCCATTGTTCCATTTTTTCTATACACCCTGTTATCACTAGGATGTATAGAGATTTGAAGGAACATTTTTGGTGGAGAACATGAACATGGATATTTCTGATTTTGTGTCAAGATGTATGGTTTGTCAACAAGTGAATTCTGGAAGGAAACAACATCGATGAGTCATGCAACCTATTCCAATACCTGAGTGGTAATGGGATAATATTATGATGGCCTTTTTCATGGGACTACCAAAGTCTCCTAGAAAGAACGATGCAATATGGGTCATTGTTGATCATCTTACCAAGCCAGCACATTTTCATGTTATAAGAGAAGATTTACCACTTGAATTATTGGAAGGAATATATATTAATTAAGTTGTAAGACTTCATGGAGTACCGTTATCGATTGTTTCGGATCATGATCCACATTTTACATCAATATTCTAGAAAAGTCTTCAGAAATCCCTAGATACTGAACTTCGTTTGAGCACTGCCTACCACCCCCAAACTGATGGACAATCAGAATGGACTATTAAAACTTTAGAAGACATGTTGAGATCATGTTCAATTGACTTTCAAGGTATGTGAGATCAATATTTACCTCTGGTAGAATTTTCCTATAACAACAGCTTTCATTCAAGTATTCAGATGGCACCATATGAAGCGTTATATGGAAAGAGATGTCGCAAACCAACCTGTTAGGATGATGTTGGTGAAAGAAAACTTATAGGGCCAGAAAATGTGGAGGAAATGATTGAAAAGGTGAAGGTAATTCAAAACCTTATCAAAGCAGCTCAAAGTAGGCATAAGAGCTATACCGATAACCGAAGGAAGGATTTGTAATTTCAGGTAGGAGATCATGTCTTCTTGAAAGTATATCCATGGAAAGGTGTTATACGTTTTGGTAAGAGCGCTTGGGTGCGGGAGAGAGGCACAATCTTTATAGGGACTCCTACCTATATCTGTTTCTCTGCCTCTGGTTAATAAAACTTTTCAGGGTTCCTGGATCTGCTGGTCTCCTCCTCAAAGCAGCTTGAATCTTAATTGTGATGGTTCCTCTGTCTTGGGAGCAATAAGTGGAGGAGGGATTGTACGGGACTCCAGTGGTTCAGTCTTTATAGCCTTCTCCATCAAGCTTTGGTGTGGGAATTCTCTCCAGGTAGAGGCCCTAGCTTTATTCCCTGGGGTGAGTTTATGTATTCAGAGGAGGCTCAACATTTCTGTGCTGGAAACTGATTCTATGATCTTGTATAATTCACTCTGTGGTAGAGGTAATGTTCTTAGGTCCATCTTATATACTATTAGTAAATTTTGGAGTATTATTGATGATCTTATCAAGGTCTCCCATACTCGGCGAGAGGGTAATAAAGCTGCGTATTTTCTAGCTTCGGTGGATTTTCCAGGCTCGGAGCGTTTATTCCTTCATGATTTTGTAAGTATCAAGGTGGAAGGTGTTAATATCATTAGGGGTGATTCTCTTGGGCTTTTCCATTTTAGGCCACCCTGATTCTAGTTCTTTTTTGTCCTTCTTTGTGGGTATTTGTATGATTTTATTCTTCGACCATTCAATATATAAAAAAATGATTTGTGTGTAAGAAGGGTAAATTAAGTCCCAGGTACATCGGACCTTTCGAAATTCTATAATGAATTGGGGTTGTAGCTTACCGTTTGGAAATGTCGTCATGTCTCTGTAAAGTTCAGGATGTATTCCATGTATCAATATTGAGGAAATACATGCCTGACCCAACACATGTACTCACCAATGAGAAATTAGAACTGGAACCCGATCTGTCTTATTGTGAAGAGCCTATTAAGGTTCTTGATACAAGATAACAAGTGCTGAGAAACCAGAAGACTCATCTGGTAAAAGTTCTATGGAGAAACCATAAGATGGAAGAGGAAACATGGGAACCTGAGGAATTTATGATTAAGAATCACCCACGTCTTTTTATGCCGTAATATTCTAGAAATTTCGAGTACAAAAATATTTGAAGGAGGGTAGAATGTAACCCCCCAAGCTTCCACTGTATGTTTCCCTTTGAATAACACAATAGTGTGTGTTGTACGCAACTTTGAGTTCTAACACACCAAAACCAATCAAACTAGCCGTTATGAATAGTAATACCCACCTTTTGAAATTTTATAAATTTTATCTTTCAAAATCAACTTCATTTTTGGATTCGGAATATCGAAATTAGCTTACGGTGAATTTTGGGTATTTTTATGAAAACCTTCAATTTTTGATGAATAGTGAAAAACACTGAGTTATAGTTTAAAATCGAAATTTTATTTAAATTTATTTTAGGTAAAAATAGATACATAAAACTTATATAAGTTCAATGTGAGTTTATAACAATTTTAGATATATAAAAATTTTATTGAACTTTTTAATGTCTTTTACCCACCTCCTAGGAGCATTTGCAAATTGACATAAAACATAATTTTACCGCTTCTGTGAGTTGAATTTTAAAAATATGAGAGACACAGTTGATATCGGTAAGTAAAATGTGGTTCAATAAGACGAAAATAATTTTTGGTGAATAGTTACTTTTTACTTTTATTTACCACGGTTAAAAGTAAATAGGGTAATTAAAGGTAAAAATAACATTATTATTACCCTAACACATATCCTAATTCTATTGGATAAGTGTAATTCAAACAAAAACAACCTTAGTAATAAAATATGATCCTTTAGGTCCACTTGGATTAGATTATAACATTTATTATTATTTAATTCAAGGAAGAGTTAAAAGTGTTAAATTCAAAGTTTAATAACTAAAAACTTTTTTAATATAGGGTTACACATAAGATAAATTCGACTATAAATATTCATTAGAAATATAAAAAGATTTATTACATAATGGTATTTTATTTATATTTTTTAGACATTAAATAATTAAATTTATTTATGAAACAGTGATGATGCAGTAATTACTGTATTAATGAACGATTAAAATAATTGATATTATAAATATCCAAATAAATGTAATTTGAGAATTTTTATGAATTCCAAAAAATTTATAGGTTAATATGACATATTAGGGTTGGTTATATAAATTTTATTTTAATTAATAATGCTGTTATGAATTTAGAAAAAAGAAAATATCAAATAGTGTCAAAATTGACATAAAAGAGTTTTTAAGACAAATATTATATTATTAATTAATATTATATTCTTAAAAATATAAGGTTTGGTGAAAAGACTTATATAATGATAGGGGTATAATTAATGAACCACTTTGGGTTCTCTTGGAAGTTTATAGTAAGTTTATTAACCATATAATATAAAAATACAAAGAGACATGGTAAATGTCAAACTATTTAACTAAGAGTTAAATCTAAAAAATAATGTTATTATAATAACCCAAACCTATCTAAAACCTAATGGATGAGTGGTTTTCGACCCATCCCCACCTTATATTTTAAATAATTCATTTTTTAGCCATTAGAAACCGAAAATTATTTTATTATGAAATAATATATCTAGCTTTTCCTAAGATGCCCCTCACCCCTCTTATAAAAGGGCACTAACCCTTCTCTCTAATTAATAATTTCAAAGCCATTTGGATCGGCTAACCTCTACCCAAATACCTTCTCAAATGTCCTCCCTTAATCCTAGAGGCCTTACTTTAGTCATAAATCCAACCTATGGAGCCCTTTTGATCAAATCAAAATGAAGAACCCGAAGAAGAGGTAAATATTTCATCACCTCTTTCAAGTTCCTTTCTAATTCCACTTCTTATTTCTTTGTTGTTTCCATTTTAAATTAATAACTATGGTATATTATATATACTTTGATGATATTATAAATTCTGTACAACCATATTCATTATTTTACCCATCCAATGAATGACATGTCACTATACGTGCGTACGTATGGATTACCGTCTCCACGTCGTGGTGTTGTTGTTATTCAATACATTATTTTTTGGATGGGTATAATAATGATGTATAATTGATGGAAATAATAAATATAACATGATAATAATTCTCTATATATGATATAACATCCAATTATTATTATAGGCTTCATTAGTGGAATTATCCCAAGTGTTTTTAGCTGTAGTAGGAATCTTATATTCATATAAAATAGCAGACCAAATTTCAAAACCTATTCTTTCTAAATGAATTTTCATTTTGAGTTTCCACTGAGCATAAATTGTGACATTAAAACATGGAGGTCTATTGGTAGCAATAACATCCTATCAATTTTTCATATTAAAAAATAAAAAAAAAAGTTTTTAAGAACCACAAATTTTTAAATGACATAAATTTATAGATATTTAAAACATAACTAAAATCACCGTTGAAAAGAATTTAAAACAATGAAAACATTGAAATTATGAATCCTCTGATACCAAATTTTAGTTGGAGTCATACACTCAAAAGGAGGTGATTTTAGTTCCTATAAAATTTATGTCTGAAAAACTAATTTAAAATATCCCCTATTACAAAATACAAAACCAGAACACTTAACCAAAGTATAAAATTTATAAATAATTGGATCTTCTAAAATACTTATAAAATATTGATTAGTTCTCTTTTAAAAAATTTTGAGTTATTATTTTAAATTTTTTAATGAATCTACTAAATCAAATTATAATAAATAAACTATATAATATTAACTATCAGAGTGAAAGAAATGTTTTCTTATACGAATGGATAAAAAAGTGAAAACAGAACATTAAAAGTCATAACAGAATTCAAAACAATAGGTTCAGTCTCAAGGTTAAAATTAGTCATCTTTACTTGGTGATCGCCTTACAATAATAAATTTATATAAATAAACAAGAATCCATAACTTGGATCAAGGTAAACAACAGTATACACAACTTCCAGGTTAACTAAACCTCTTCCAAATTTTTTATGGGAGTGATAACAACAAACAGGCCACACAGGGACCTCTTCCACTATTATATGTGGAATTTAAATTTGTAAAAATATAGGTTAAAAAAAGATATCAATGTATCTTCTAGTTTTTAATATGAGTAATTTTTTTATAGAACATAGATACAGACACTACTCATAAAGAATCAAAACCACACACAATCAGAGCATAAATAATGATTAAAGAGTTTGAAGGCTCTATATGTTTGTTTATACAGCTCGTGACTCCTGAATGTTCTATTGAAATGTAGCTTGATTCAATTTATGGAAACAACCATCAAAAGATATTATAGTAAGAGATTATGTCCTTTTACATCTAGTTAGGTAATGATGTGTTCGATGAATATTATCCCCCTTGTGTTTGATGTTGCAGATGTTCTTCAATTTTGGTTCTCAACAATGACTTCGAGTATGCATAGTAGTCAATTCTTCTTCCTTGTTTCTTGGATGCATGGCTACATATATTTTTTTCAGCTCTCTTTGTATTTTGGATCATGTAATTAAATTATAAACTATAGGTCCAAAAACAAGCATGATCTTGATCATGTTCTCGTACTGTATACCTCATACTCTAACATTGATATTATTGCTATCAAAAAAAAGAAGAAAAAGTCATTAAAAAAATTGTGGTACTATGTTTTACAAATATGGCCATTAGAAATAAATTTAAATTTAAATGAAAAAGTAAGGAACTACAGTGTATCAGGATAAGTAGCTCAAGAATAGTGAGTCAGGATTGGTAGGTTGCTCTGTCGGTGAGTCAAATTGATGGTGATGCAACTATTGGTAGGTCATTTTAACAGTAGGTCCACTTTATGGTAGGTTAACTATTGGTAGCTAATACTTAGTGAAAATTATGAACATTGGTGAGTCATTCTGTCAAGAGCGCGAGATGACGGTGACTCATGCCATTGATAACTCGGCTTGACTGGACACTCATCGTTAGCGAAAATTCTAAAAATCTATCATTAGCTCAATGTGACAATGACTTAGGTAATGGTAGGCCAGATATTGGTGACTCATATCGATATCTTTTCCTTTTCTATATTTCACTATCCATGATGACAGTGAGATAGTTGACAATAAGACATATCTTCGGTAAGTCCAACAGTGATTCCATCATGATGGTGACTCATCCTCAATGGTGCCTTATACTCAATTGTGACTTATACTTAGCCAAAATTTTCTAACCTATCTTATATAGTAAAACACTAACATAATTTATTAAGCATAAAAATTCATAAAAATAATTAGACTTGATCAAACATAATAAAACATGATTTTTTAGCATTAAAACTATATGAGGCCAACATTTAAATATTGATTCCAAATACAGGATAAATATTTCATGATTCAAAACACATAATAGTAATAATTTAATATAAAATTGAAATATAAAAATGAATGATTTTTTTCCAAAAAATCCATTTTTTAGAATAAAAATGCATTTATACTAAATCCAACTATAAATTTTATTCCGAAGACCAAAATTGGTTTTTTATTAATAAAAACTATCTATTTAAATTTTAAAACTAATACAAAATAAATATTTACTTTGTAAATACTTTAAAAGAAAATATATATTTTCAATAAATATTAGTATTTTTTACTATTCATTGTAAAATCAAAATTATCATAAAAATATCAAAATCTCTCCATAAGATAATTTGGAAATTTTAATTTTAAAAAATATATCTTTTTTAGAAAATACTATTTACAAAATCATCATAAATTAAAAATATTATCCACTCATAAAAATAAATAAAAATCCTTTTTGAACAAAATGTATTTTTAAAGACTAAAATGGATTTACTAAAAATTGAGTTATTATTTACTAAGAATTTAACAATAGATTTATATAGATTAGGAACTTTATATATATTTCATAAAATAGTAAATCTTATTCATACCCACCAATGTAATGACTATATTATATATTTCATATTTAAATAATAATATATCATATTTTTTTAGGTTTAGTGTTTCCTGTTGTAAATGCAATCGAACATAGTATTATTTTTAAAATCTTATGGTATTACATCATGCACAATAAGATCTCATAAATTTATTTTATACTCTTCCCCTTGGTTATTTTTAAGTGGATTATTCATGTTTTTGAGGTGATTCTTCAAGGTAATTACTTCTAACCTCTTCCCCCTTCCTTATTCTGCCTATTTCTTTTCTTTTTCTTTTCTTGTGAGGTAATAGTGACTATGGGTTACCTATAGCTATATTTTTAATGATAAATCCATTATATTTTGGTTTCATCTTGTTATTTTAGGGATATTTTGGTTTGGTTATGGTGGAATGGAACCAAAAAATGAAAAATAAAAAGGATTAGAGGTATTTGGTCATTTTCATTTCTCTTTAATTTAAAAAAAATGATTTTTTGTTGTTTTAAATTAATATTTTATGTGTTTTAAATTTATTATCAAGTATAAATAGTGTAAATTAAGAAAAATAGGATTATCTTCTTTGATTTTCATTAAATGTGAATGGGTATATCCATTGTTTTCACATTATAAAGAATATTTTGGAAATCCTTTCTTACTAAGTGTTTGAATAAAAGATCATTTGGCCCTTTGAAATTTATAGTTGAATTATAAAGGGGGTTTTGGCCTTGGAATCATGTCTTATTGATTGGTTTTATAAATAATTATCATGAGGTCCAATTTTAACTTTCAAAAAGGTTTTCTAAATAATAAACCCTCCCTTAAAACATGCCCCATATAATTAAAAATTAAATCTTTATTGATTCCATGTGTTTGATGGTTCCTAGTGAAGTAGCTTATATACTTCTATGTGTGTTATTGATGGAATTTGGGTTGTTTTATATGAGGGGTTTATATGTGAGGTTGTGGATTATTTTTAAATGTATTGTTATACTTATATATATATATATATACAGACATATTTCTTGAAATGATTATTTAACTCACCTTCATTTTAGATTCATGGGTAACTATAGGTTCCTAGGTGGAAACTATAGGTTCAATTTTTACAATAAATTTAAAACAATTCTCTGAATATTTTCCTTGAGATAGATTATATTTTACAAATTATATATTCTCCTAAGTTAGGTTAGTGAGGGAAACACCAGGTGTTAGGGTAGTTTTTTATTATCCAGTATCATTATTGTTTAATAGCTGTATATCCTCATCTTAGATTGTCCTGATATCCCCCAGGTTCCCATGATAGGATGCTTTAAAATTATCTATGATTAATAATTTCAATAGAAGAAGTGTAAATGTTACCTTTCTAAATAAAACCCCTAGTTTTATTAAATTTTAATGTAGAAAGAAATTATTTTTTGTTTAACACCATTCTCTTATCAAAATCATTGTTTTAAAAAAGTAATTCAATATTTTTTTTATTTTTCAAAGAAAAAATATATTTTATATATGTGTATCGGTGTGTGTGTGTGTGTGTGTGTGTATATTTATATATATATATATATTATAACTATCATGAAGTATTTTTTCTTTTAAAGGGTACGCATTGACCAATAGGTGGTTTCATATAAGACTATTTAGGTCACACATATTTTCATTAAAGGTTGATCAGGTTCTATTGAGTTATAGGTGATGTAATTTGGTTTTCATTTTGGGTATGGATAGAACGTAGTGAAATTATTTAACTTGGAATATAGAGATTTAAATTGGGGTAGGTGCTTTTAATTTTTAGTGTCTATATTGATTTATCAGTTTTTTTTTTGCCTTCTATTTTGTACTATGTATTTAATATATTTATAGTCTTTCTATTGTTCATGGTTCATGTTATTTTTTTGTTGATATTTTTAACACCTCAACCTTCCAAAGTACATTTTGCTTTGAATAATACAATAGTGTGTGTTGTACGCAACTTCGAGTTCTAACACACCATAACCAATCAAACTAGCCGTTACAAATAGTAATACCCACTTTTGAAATTTTATAAATTTTATTTTTCAAAATGGACTTAATTTTTGGACTTGGAATATCAAAATTATCTTATGGTGAATTTTTGGTATTTTTCAGAAAACTTTCAATTTTTGATTAATAGTGAAAACACTGAGTTATAGTTTAAAACCGAATATTTATTTAAATATTTATTTATTTTATTTAAATTTATTTTAGGTAAAAATAGATAAATAATACCTATATATGTTCAATGTAATTCATTGGATTCAGTTTATAATAATTTTAGATATATAAAAATTTTATTGAACTTTTACCTTCTTTTACCCACCTACTAGGAGCATTTGCAAATTTACATAAAACTTAATTTTACTGCTTCTATGAGTTTAATATCAAAAATATGAGGGAAACGGTTGATATCAGTAAGTAAAATGTGGTTCAATGAGATAAAATATTTTTTGGTGAATAGCAACTTTTTACTTTTATTTACCATGGTTAAAAGTAAATAGGGTAATTAAGGGTAAAATAACATTATTATTACTCTAACACATGTCCTAATTCTATTAGATAAGTGTAATTAGACCAATAAAAACCTTAGTAATGAACTATTATCCTTTAGGTCTACTTGGATTAGATTAGGACATTTATTATTATTTAATTCAAAGAAGAGTTAAAAGTGTTAAATTCAATGTTTAATAACTAAAACATTTTTAATAAAGAATTACACATAAGATAAATTAGACTATAAAAATTAATTAGAAAGATAAAAATATTTCCTAAATAATGTTATTTTATTTATATTTTTTAGACATTAAATAACTAAATTTATTTATGACACAATTATGATACAATAATTACTGTATTAATTAAAGATCAAAACAATTGATATTATTAATATCAAAATAAATGTAATTTGAGACTTTTTATGAATTAAACTAATTTTATAGGTTAATATGACATATTTGTGTTGGTTATATGACATGGTTTCGAAGTAATAATGTTGTTATGAATTTAGAAAAAACAAAATACCAAATAGTGTCAAAATTGACAAAAAAGCGTTTTTAAACAGATATTATATTATTAATTGATATTCTATTCATAAAAATCTAAGGTTCGGCCAAAATACTTATATAATGATAGGTGTATCATTAATGAACCACTTGGGTTTCTCTTTTAGGATTATAGTAAGTTTATTAACCATATAATATAAAAATACAAAGAGACATGGTAAATGTCAAACAATTTAACTAAGAGTTAAATCTAAGAGATAATATTAATATAATGACCCTAACCTATCTAAAACCTATTGGTTGAGTGGTTTTAGACCCATACCCACCTCATACTTCAAATAATTTCTTTTTTAGCCATTAAAAACCAAAAACAAATTATTATAAAAAAATATTTATAGCTTTTCCTAAGGTCCCCCTCACCCCTTTTATAAAAGAGAACTCCCACTTCTCTCTAATTCACACCTTCAAATCAATTTGTCTCATAAAAACTCTGCCCAAATACCCTATAAAATGTCCTACATTCATCCTAGAGGACTTCAATTATTCAAAAAATCTACCTAAGGAGACCATTTTATCAAATTAAAAGGAAGAACCTGAAGAAGAGGTAAATATTTCATCACCTCTTTCAAGTAACTTTCTTCTTCCACCTCCTCTTTCTTTATTGTTTCCATTGTCAAATAATAACTACAGTATTTTATATATATTGTGATGTTATTATAATTAAGGTACAACCATATTCACTATTTTATCCATCCTATGAATGACATGTCACCATACGTTGGTATGTACGGATTACTGTCTCCACGTCGTGGTTTAGTTGTTATTCAGTACATTATTATTTGGGTGAGGATAATAATGATATATAATTGATGTAAATAATAAATATAACATGATAATTATTCTTTATATATGATATAACATCCAATTATATATTATTTTAACATCAAAAGAATGATATTGTCTCTCGTGCATACATACTGATTACAGTCTCCACGAACGTGATGAGATTCATTCCCCATCATATCCATTAAACACTAATTTTCATTAGATGATTAAAAATAATGTTTAAAGACTTAATATAATTATTAATATTAATAAGATACATCCTATCCATAACAAACATTACTTACGTAACAAAGCATATAAAGGAAAATGAATCAGTTAACACCTAAAATGACGATAATACTAAGATATTCTAAACAAAGAAATGTTAAAAAATCATATATGATATCATGTTAATGTATATGATTCTTGTATAATTTAATAAAAATTATTTCCCCATTATACAGGAGGTTAACCTACCATCGACCAAGGAAGAGTACAAGGTAAGGGTTAATTTCACAATCTCGTTATTATTCAAGGTTGTTTTTATGTAAGTATCTACTGGGACTTCTTTATCATCCACATCCATGATTCTTAAAAATTTATTTTAATAAATTTTTACTATTTAATAGAAAATGGGTTAAATTCATTTATAACCTTATTTGACCTTATATGTTTTGAATGGAATCTTTCCGTCATTTTCCAAATAAGGTACTTTATGACCTTTTCGACAAAATTAAGGTAAGAATGTTTTTTAACTTATACGACATATGTGGCTATTTTCCACCGTTATAACATTGTCGAAGCTTCCCTTACAAGATTATAACAATATTTCCAAAAAAAATCTTTTATAATTATATTAATTTTAAATTATTTCAAATTATATAAAGAGATATCTCTCTAAAAAAGTCATTGATTTAATCTATGTCAACATCCTTTGATGGATTTTAAGATTGTTTGAAGTTGATTTATTATGATACAAAACTTCCATATTCTAGTGAAAGTTTTGTGATATGTTTGACTATGGATGTGTTATTTTTACACCATTCATGGTTTATGGATAATGTATTGAAATTTTGTATGCTAGTTTTAATACGAATGTTTATTTTATGTTTAAACCTTTTTATATGAGGAATGAATTGGACATAGTAATTGATGGGTGGAGCCCGCTATAGCTCCTCGATGCATCAGTAGGTCTCATAAGACTAACTAGTGTCTTGGCACAAGGCCTTGACAAAATATTATTTGTAGTCTTGGAACAAAGCCTTGACTATGTGGTTATGAAAGTCTGGCATTATGCATTACATCATTATGAAAGTGTATATTGATATTGAATGTGATTATTCAACTAGTATAATATCCATATGAATAAGTAAATGGAATTATTTGATTCTTATCTTTTCCATGTTATGCTAAAGTTCATGTTTGAAAAGAATTTTGTTTTATTCTTATAAATTAACTAAAATGTTTATGCTTATGTATGAAAGTTTCCATAATATTTTTATACTTACTGAGCATTTGAGCTCACCCCTTTATATGTTTTATTTTTTCCAGGATGCGAAGAAGTATATTATGACTGACCTGCAGGGATAGTCTATGGGATCTCAGTGCTGTCCATGGAAACAATGTTGTTGTTGTTTTCTATTTTATGATGTAATGTAAACCTTGTGAATGTATCTAGTACTTCCAAGTAAACTAAACTAATCGGTCTTTCAAGATTTGATATTTTGTGATCATTCTAATGATACTTAATAATTCCTCGACTCTAGGATTTTGGGGCCGCAGCGCTAAAGTTGGTATCAAAGGATGTTTAGTACAAACCTTGGAATCTAGATTTTGATAAACTCTGAATAAAGCACATAGCCCTAAGACAGACTTTGAGGATTAGTATAGAAGAACTTCCTACAATTTAGGTATTTTAGGGATTTTGTTAGTTTTCCAAGCAATACATCCCTGTCTAGATATGAGCAGGTAGAGGTGGCTTTGGAACAGATGTACCTAGGGGTAAAACCCCAAAACACCACTTTGAGCTAGACTCGAACGGGAACAGCTGCAGACAACGGGTCTTGCTACACTCTTGGTTACGGAACTACTAGGGGATATGCTTAGGATAATTCTCATTTTATTTACAAAACATTATGAAGGGTTTATGAGTACATACATCCTCAAAGAAAACAATTTTTATGATTATGGATTATATCCATAAACTGTTCAATTTATGTTAAGTTTTTTACAAGTTTGGGTTTATGTATTTCGATTCATAAACTAATATAGTTTATGACATTGTTTATAAATGGAACCTTGTGGAAGGAATGGAAACTGTATCAATACATTCACTCCATGTAGGGGTTTCCCTCTTACTCAAGATAATTATAGTGGAGCTGGTGATACAACTGGTGATGATCAGCGTATCACCATACTGGGACAACTCACCTAGGCTATGAATAATAACCTTACCCGTATAGAGCTCCCTGATCCACAGTGTGGAGGATAAATGTTAGATCATTTCCTGAGGCAAAAACCACCAACATTAAATGGGAGTAAAAAACCATTAGTATCTAATCAATGGATAAATTCCTTAGAGAATATATTCCATGCCTTGGAGAGTAGTGAAATGGAAAACGTTGTCATGGAAGTTTACCACCCCACTGGAGATGCTGATCAATGGTGGTCTTTGATTAAAAACACAAAGGAAGATAATGAATTATCAAATAATGAATGGAGGGAGTTTAAAGAAATTTTATTAGAAAAATACTTTCCTCATGACCATCGAGCGGATATGGAAAGACAATTTCTGAGTCTGAGGCAAAAGGAGGATGAGAATGTCACAAAGTATGAAGCTAACATTACAAGGATAGTGAGGCATGATGTAGATTATATACGTAACCCAAGAAGTAATATTGATCATTTCTTTGATGGGTTAAAACCATTTCTCCATCGAGAATTAACCTCACAATCCTTCTCGTCATACGCATATATTGTCTCATGTGCTATCAAGACAGAAAAATAATTCTTTATGTCTTACGATTTTAAAGCAAAGAAAGAGAAGAAGAGATCTTTTGAACACTCTAGAAATAGAAATAAGGGGAATAAGGGAAAAGTGGAATATCCATCTAGTATTAAATGTGGGAAGAAACACCTCGGTACTTTCCTAAAGGGAATGGGATTCTGTTACAAGTGTGGTGAAAAAGGCCAACAAGTTCATGATTGGAAGGGGAAGAAAGAGGCTGTCGATGTTTAATGATACAATTGTAGAGAAAGGGGAATTATTAAAATGAATTTCCTAAGTGTCAGGGGAACTTACCTCAGAAAAGGACAAGGGATCAAGGCTAAGATTATGATATCACTACTGCTAAGGTTGATGCTCTGAAAGACGCAGGGGCAGGTAATTTAATGGTTTCCTCAAGTTTAGAAAATTATTTATTTGATTATAGATCATCACATTGTTTCATATCTTCCTAGTTCACTAAGAAAATTAGATATTTCTAATTTGATTTAACAAGGGAGTTGTCAGTCAAAACTCTTAATGGAAGTATCATTGCAACAATATTTTGTGAATCAGTCCCCATTAAAGAATATAAATGTTCTTTATCTGCTGATATCATCATCATAACTATGATTGAATTTGATATCATCCTCGGTATGGACTAGCTTTCAGATCATGATATGAAAATTTATTATAAGAAGGAGGAGGTCACGATTTTTGATGACGATGATAAAGAGTACCTTATCTTTAGAGAAGAATCATCACCACCTGATTCTTATCTAGATATACCCCTAATAGCTCAACTAAATTCAGTTATTAGGGAGGAAGAGAATGAAATAAATGTGGGTGAGGAAAGGAATGTTAAAATAGAGGATGTACCTATTGTGAAATAATATATTGATGTGTTTCTAGAAGATTTACCTAGACATCCTCCAGAATGAGAAATTGAGTTTTCCATTGATTTAATTCCTGGTTCAAGGCCCATATCAAAGGCCCCTTATTTAATGTCCACTATGGAATTAGTGTAACTAAATAAACTACTAGAGGAATTGAGTAATAAGGTATTTATTCTCCCTAGTGTTTCTCCATGGGGAGCCCCTGTCCTTTTTTTAAGAAGAAAGATGGATCAATGAGATTGTGCATTGCCAAGAGGGAGATCAATGATATAATAATAAAGAACAAGTATCCCCTACCTCACATTGATGATTTATTCAACCAATGTCATGGAGATCAATAATTTTCAAAGATTGACCTTTGATCTGGATATCATCAATTGTGTGTGAAGAAGGAATACATTACAAAAACAACATTTCGAAATAGGTATGGGCTTTATGAGTTTACAGTAATGGATTTTGGATTGACTAATGCACCCTCTGCTTTCATGGATCTAATGAACATAGTTTTAAAGGAATATCTTGATGAATTTGTAGTGGTATTTATTGATGATATCTTGGTATACTCCAAAAGCTATGAAGATCATGAAAATCACTTGCACATTATCCTGAAGACTCTTAGAAGACACAAATTATATGGAGAGTTTATAAAGTGTGAATTATAGCTTCAGGAGATTTTTTTTGGCCATATTGTCTCTAAGGATAGAATCTCTGCTGATCCTTCTAAGACAAGAGCAATCCAAGAATGTCCTACACCGAAAAGTATAACTGAGCTACGTAGTTTTATTGGTTTAGTAGGTTATTATTGGCGTTTCGTCCAGAATTTTTCCCGATCGGCTAACCCATTAACCAAGCTCACATGTAAAGGGGTGAAATTTGTTTGGATAAAAGAAGGTGAAGAATGTTTTGAAGAATTAAATATATGATTAGTCAATGCTCTTATATTGACTCTACCATTGAGGAATGATGGGTTTGTTATTTATAGTGATGCTTCAAAGAAAGGACTTGGTTGTTTCCTTTTGTAGAATGATAGGATTATTGCCTACACATCACGACAACTAAAAATTCATGAACAAAACTATCCTACTCATGATCTTGAGTTATAAGATATAATATTTTCTTTGAAGATTTGGAGACACTATCTATATGGTGATAAATTTTAGATTTATACTAATCACAAGAGTTTGAAGTATATTTTCTCACAGAAAGACCTCAACATGAGGAAAAGGAGATGGCTTGAACTACTCAAGGATTATGATTACACGTTACACTGCCACATGGGGAAGGAAAATAATGTGGTAGATGCTTTGAGTAGAAAGGATCATGAATTTTTCAACAAGATGAGAGTTGAAAAAGATCCTATATACATGGATATTGTAAATATGGATATGGGAATCACCATGGAAGGTGAAACATCAATAATTTTTCAAATGGTTTCCAAACCATATTTACTAGATAGTATAAAGATTTCTCAGACTGGTGATGAAGAGTTTCAATAGAAGATTAATGTTGTGAATGATGGGAGATTGAGTGACTTTGTGTATGAAGATGGAATTTTGAAATTTGGGAAGAGAATTTGGGTTCCTGATATACCTGATCTAAAAAGGGAATTATTGGATGATGCCCATTGTTCCATTTTTTCTATACACCCTGTTATCACTAGGATGTATAGAGATTTGAAGGAACATTTTTGGTGGACAACATGAACATGGATATTTCTGATTTTGTGTCAAGATGTATGGTTTTTCAACAAGTGAATTCTGGAAGGAAACAGCATGGATGAGTCATGCAACCTATTCCAATACCTTAGTGGTAATGGGATAATATTATGATGGCCTTTTTCATGGGACTACCAAAGTCTCCTAGAAAGAACGATGCAATATGGGTCATTGTTGATCATCTTACCAAGCCAGCACATTTTCATGTTATAAGAGAAGATTTACCACTTGAATGATTGGAAGTACTATATATAAATTAAGTTGTAAGACTTCATGGAGTACCGCTATCGATTGTTTCGGATCATGATCCACATTTTACATCAAGATTCTAGAAAATTCTTCAGAAATCCCTAGATACTGAACTTCGTTTGAGCACTTCCTACCACCCCCAAACTGATGGAAAATCAGAACGGACTATTAAAACTTTAGAAGACATGTTGAGATCATGTTCAATTGAATTTCAAGGTATGTGAGATCAATATTTACCTCTGGTAGAATTTTCCTATAACAACAGATTTCATTTAAGTATTCAGATGGCACCATATGAAGCGTTATATAGAAAGAGTTTTCGCAAACCAACCTGTTAGGATGATGTTGGTGAAAGAAAACTTATAGGACCATAACTTGTGGAGAAAATGATTGAAAAGGTGAAGGTAATTCAAAACCACATCGAAGCAGCTTAAAGTAGGCATAAGAGCTATGACGATAACCGAAGGAAGGATTTGGAATTTCAGGTAGGAGATCATGTCTTCTTGAAAGTATGTCCATGGAAAGGTGTTATACGTTTTGGTAAGAGCGCTTGGGTTTGGGAGAGAGGCACCATCTTTACAGGGACTCCTACCTATATCTGTTGCTCTGCCTCTGGTTGATAAAACTTTTCAGAGTTCCTGGATCTGCTAGTCTCCTCCTCAAAGCGGCTTGAATCTTAATTGTGATGGTTCCTGTGTCTTGGGAGAAATAAGTGGAGGAGGGATTGTACGGGACTCCAGTGGTTCAGTCTTTATAGCCTTCTCCATCAAGCTTTGGTGTGGGAATTCTCTCCTGGCAGAGGCCCTAGCTTTATTCTCTGGGGTGAGTTTATGTATTCAGAGGAGGCTCAACATTTCTGTGCTGGAAACTAATTCTATGATCTTGTATAATTCACTCTGTGGTAGAGGTAATGTTCTTAGGTCCATATTATATACTATTAGTAAATTTTGGAGTATTATTGATGATCTTATCAAGGTCTCCCATACTCGGCGAGAGGGTAATAAAGATGCGTATTTTCTAGATTCGGTGGATTTTCCAGGCTCGGAGCGTTTATTCCTTCATGATTTTGTAAGTCTCAAGGTGGAAGGTGTTAATATCATTAGGGGTGATGCTCTTGGCCTTTTCCATTTTAGGCCACCCTGATTCTAGTTCTTTTTGGTCCTTCTTTGTGGGTATTTGTATGATGTTCTTCTTCGACCATTCAATATATAAAAAAATTATTTGTGTGTAAGAAGGGTAAATTAAGTCCCAGGTACATCGGACCTTTCGAAATTCTAGAATGAATTGGGGTTGTAGCTTACCATTTGGAAATGTCGTCATGTCTCTGTAAAGTTCACGATGTATTCCATGTATCAATATTTAGGAAATACATGCCTGACCCAACACATGTACTCACCTATGAGGAATTAGAACTGGAACCCGATCTGTCTTATTTCGCAGAGCCTATTAAGGTTCTTGATACAATATAACAAGTGCTGAGAAACCAGAAGACTCATCTGGTAAAAGTTCTATGGAGAAACCATAAGATGGAAGAGGAAACGTGGGAACTCGAGGAATTTATGATTAAGAATTACCCGCATCTTTTTATGCCGTAATATTCTAGAAATTTCGAGTACAAAAATATTTGAAGGTGGGTAGAATGTAACCCCCCAAGTTTCCACTATATGTTTCCGTTTGAATAACACAATAGTGTATGTTGTACGCAACTTTGAGTTCTAACACACCAAAACCAATCAAACTATCCATTATGAATAGTAATACCCACCTTTTGAAATTTTATAAATTTTATCTTTCAAAATCAACTTCATTTTTGGATTCGGAATATCGAAATTAGCTTAGGGTGAATTTTTGGTATTTTTCCGAAAACCTTCAATTTTTTATGAATAGTGAAAAACACTGAGTTATAGTTTAAAATCGAAATTTTATTTAAATTTATTTTAGGTAAAAATTGATACATAAAACTTATATAAGTTCAATGTGAGTTTATAACAATTTTAGATATATAAAAATTTTATTGAACTTTTTAACGTCTTTTACCCACCTCCTAGGAGCATTTGCAAATTGACATAAAACATAATTTTACCGCTTCTGTGAGTTGAATTTTAAAAATACGAGAGACACAGTTGATATCGGTAAGTAAAATGTGGTTCAATAAGACAAAAATAATTTTTGTTGAATAGTTACTTTTTACTTTTATTTACCACGGTTAAAAGTAAATAGGGTAATTAAAGGTAAAAATAACATTATTATTACCCTAAAACATATCCTAATTCTATTGGATAAGTGTAATTCGACCAAAAACAACCTTAGTAATAAAATATGATCCTTTAGGTCCACTTGGATTAGATTATAACATTTATTATTATTTAATTCAAGGAAGAGTTAAAAGTGTTAAATTCAAAGTTTAATAACTAAAAACTTTTTTAATATAGGGTTACACATAAGATAAATTCGACTATAAATATTCATTAGAAATATAAAAAGATTTATTACATAATGGTATTTTATTTATATTTTTTTGACATTAAATAATTAAATTTATTTATGACACAGGGATGATGCAGTAATTACTGTATTAATGAACGATTAAAATAATTGATATTATAAATATCCAAATAAATTTAATTTGAGACTTTTTATGAATTCCAAAAAATTTATAGGTTAATATGACATATTAGGGTTGGTTATATAAATTTTATTTTAATTAATAATTCTGTTATGAATTTAGAAAAAAGAAAATATCAAATAGTGTCAAAATTGACATAAAAGAGTTTTTAAGAAAAATATTATATTATTAATTAATAATATATTCTTAAAAATCTATGGTTCGGTGAAAAGACTTATATAATGATAGGGGTATAATTAATGAACCACTTTGGGTTCTCTTGGAAGTTTATAGTAAGTTTATTAACCATATAATTTAAAAATACAAAGAGACATGGTAAATGTCAAACTATTTAACTAAGAGTTAAATCTAAAAAATAAAGTTAGTATAATAACCCAAACCTATCTAAAACCTAATGGATGAGTAGTTTTCGACCCATCCCCACCTTATATTTTAAATAATTCATTTTCGAGCCATTAGAAACCGAAAATTATTTTATTATAAAATAATATTTCTAGCTTTTCCTAAGATGCCCCTCACCCCTCTTATAAAAGGGCACTACCCCTTCTCTCTAATTAACAATTTCAAAGCCATTTGGATCGGCTAACCTCTACCCAAATACCTTCTCAAATGTCCTCCCTTAATCCTAGAGGCCTTACTTTAGTCAGAAATCCAACCTATGGAGCCCTTTTGATCAAATCAAAATGAAGAACCCGAAGAAGAGGTAAATATTTCATCACCTCTTTCAAGTTCCTTTCTAATTCCACTTCTTATTTCTTTGTTGTTTCCATTTTAAATTAATAAATACAGTATATTATATATAATTTGATGATATTATAAATTTGGTACAACCATATTCATTATTTTACCCATCCTATGAATGACATGTCACTATACGTGCGTACGTATGGATTACCGTCTCCACGTCGTTGTGTTGTTGTTATTCAATACATTATTTTTTGGATGGGTATAATAATGATGTATAATTGATGGAAATAATAAATATAACATGATAATAATTCTCTATATATGATATAACATCCAATTATTATTATAGGCTACATTAGTGGAATTATCCCAAGTGTTTTTAGCTGTAGTAGGAATCTTATATTCATATAAAATAGCAGACCAAATTTCAAAACCTATTCTTTCTAAATGAATTTTCATTTTGAGTTTCCACTGAGCATAAATTGTGCCATTAAAACATGGAGGTCTATTGGTAGCAATAACATCCTGTCAATTGTCCATATTAAAAAAAAAAAAAAAAATTTAAGAACAACAAATTTTTAAATGACATAAATTTATAGATATTTAAAACATAACTAAAATCACCGTTGAAAAGAATTTAAAACAATGAAAACATTGAAATTATGAATCCTCTGATACCAAATTTTAGTTGGAGTCATACACTCAAAAGGAGGTGATTTTAGTTCCTATAAAATTTAGTTCTGAAAAACTAATTTAAAATATCCCCTATTACAAAATACAAAACCAGAACACTTAACCAAAGTATAAAATTTATAAATAATTGGATCTTCTAAAATACTTATAAAATATTGATTAGTTATCTTTTAAAACATTTTGAGTTATTATTTTAAATTTTTAAATGAATCTACTAAATCAAATTATAATAAATAAACTATATAATATTAACTATCAGAGTGAAAGAAATGTTTTCTTATATTAATGAATAAAAAAGTGAAAATAGAACATTAAAAGTCATAACAGAATTGAAAACAATAGGTTCAGTATCAAGGTTAAAATTATTCATCTTTACTTGGTGATCACCTTACAATAATAAATTTATATAAATAAACAAGAATCCATAACTTGGATCGAGGTAAACAACAATATACACAACTTCCAGGTTAACTAAACCTCTTCCAAATTTTTTATGGGAGTGATAACAACAAACAGGCCACATAGGGACCTCTTCCACTATTATATGTGGAATTTAAATTTGTAAAAATATAGGTTAAAAAAAGATATCAATGTATCTTCTAGTTTTTAATATGAGTAATTTTTTTATAGAACATAGATACACACACTACTCATAAAGAATCAAAACCACACACAATCAGAGCATAAATAATGATTAAAGAGTTAGAAGGCTCTATATGTTTGTTTATACAGATCGTGACTCCTCAAAGTTCTATTGAAATGTAGCTTGATTCAATTTATGGAAACAACCATCAAAAGAGATTATAGTAAGATATTGTGTCCTTTTACATCTAGTTAGGTAATGATGTGTTCGATGAATATTATCCCCCTAGTGTTTGATGTTGCAGATGTTCTTCAATTTTGGTTCTCAACAATGACTTCGAGTATGCATAGTAGTCAATTCTTCTTCCTTGTTTCTTGGATGCATGGCTTCATATATTTTTTTCGGCTCTATTTGTATTTTGGATCATGTAATTAAATTATAAACTATAGGTCCAAAAACAAGCATGATCTTGATCATGTTCTCGTACTGTATACCTCATACTCTAACATTGATATTATTGCTATCAAAAAAAAGGAAGAAAAAGTCATTAAAAAAATTGTGGTACTATGTTTTACAAATATGGCCATTAGAAATAAATTTAAATTTAAATGAAAAGGTAAGGAATTACAGTGTATTAGGATAAGTAGCTCAAGAACAGTGAGTCAGGATTGGTAGGCTGCTCTGTCGGTAAGTCAAATTGATGGTGATGCAACTATTGGTAGGTCATTTTAACAGTAGGTCCACTTTATGGTAGGTTAACTATTGGTAGCTAATACTTAGTGAAAATTATGAACATTGGTGAGTCATTCTGTCAAGAGCGCGAGATGATGGTGACTCATGCCATTGATAACTCGGCTTTACTGGACACTCATCGTTAGCGAAAATTCTAAAAATCTATCATTAGCTCAATGTGACAATGACTTAGGTAATGGTAGGCCAGATATTGGTGACTCATATCGATATCTTTTCCTTTTCTATATTTCACTATCCATGATGACAGTGAGATAGTTGACAATGAGACATATCATCGGTAAGTCCAACAGTGATTCCATCATGATGGTGACTCATCCTCAACGGTGCCTTATACTCAATTGTGACTTATACTTAGCCAAAATTTTCTAACCTATCTTATATAGTAAAACACTAACATAATTTATTAAGCGTAAAAATTCATAAAAATAAGTAGACTTGTTCAAACATAATAAAACATGATTTTTTAGCATTAAAACTATATGAGGCCAACATTTACATATTGATTCCAAATACGGGATAAATATTTCATGATTCAAAACACATAATAGTAATAATTTAATATAAAATTGAACTATAAAAATGCGATGATTTTTTCCCAAAAAATCCATTTTTTAGAATAAAAATGCATTTATACTAAATTCAACTATAAATTTTATTCCAAAGACCAAAATTGGTTTTTTATTAATAAAAACTATCTATTTAAATTTTAAAACTAATACAAAATAAATATTTACTTTGTAAATACTTTAAAAGAAAATATATATTTTCAATAAATATTAGTATTTTTTACTATTCATTGTAAAATCAAAATTATCATAAAAATATCAAAATCTCTCCATAAGATAATTTGGAAAATTTAATTTTAAAAAATATATCTTTTTTAGAAAATACTATTTACAAAATCATCATAAATTAAAAATATTATCCACTCATAAAAATAAATAAAAATCCTTTTTGAACAAAATGTATTTTTAAAGACTAAAATGGATTTACTAAAAATTGAGTTATTATTTACTAAGAATTTAACAATAGATTTATATAGATTAGGAACTTTATATATATTTCATAAAATAGTAAATCTTATTCATACCCACCAATGTAATGACTATATTATATATTTCATATTTAAATAATAATATATCATATTTTTTTAGGCTTAGTGTTTCCTATTGTAAATGCAATCGAACATAGTATTATTTTTAAAATCTTATGGTATTACATCATGCACAATAAGATCTCATAAATTTATTTTATACTCTTCCCCTTGGTTATTTTTAAGTGTATTATTCATGTTTTTGAGGTGATTCTTCAAGGTAATTACTTCTAACCTCTTCCCCCTTCCTTATTCTGCCTATTTCTTTTGTTTTTCTTTTCTTGTGAGGTAATAGTGACTATGGGTTACCTATAACTATATTTTTAATGAGAAATGCATTATATTTTGGTTTCATCTTGTTATTTTAGGGATATTTTGGTTTGGTTGTGGTGGAATGGAACCAAAAAATGAAAAATAAAAAGGATTAGAGGTATGTGGTCCTTTGCATTTCTCTTTAATTTAAAAAAATGATTTTTTGTTGTTTTAAATTAATATTTTATGTGTTTTAAATTTATTATAAAGTATAAATAGTGTAATTTAAGAAAAATAGGATGGTCTTCTTTGATTTTCATTAAATGTGAATGGGTATATCCATTGTTTTCACATTATAAGGAATATTTTGGAAATCCTTTCTTACTAAGTGTTTGAATAAAAGATCATCTGGCCCTTTGAAATTTATAGTTGAATTATAAAGGGGGTTTTGGCCTTGGAATCATGTCTTATTGATTGGTTTTATAAATAATTATCATGAGGTCCAATTTTAACTTTCAAAAAGGTTTTCTAAATAATAAACCCCCCCTTAAAACATGCCCCGTATAATTCAAAATTAAATCTTTATTGATTCCATGTGTTTAATGGTTCCTAGTGAAGTAGCTTATATACTTCTATGTGTGTTATTGATGGAATTTGGGTTGTTTTATATGAGGGGTTTATATGTGAGGTTGTGGATTATTTTTAAATGGATTTTTATATTTATATATATATATATACAGACATATTGCTTGAAATGATTATTTAACTCACCCTCATTTTAGATTCATGGGTAACTATAGGTTCCTAGGTGGAAACTATAGGTACAATTTTTACACTAAATTTAAAACAATTCTCTGAATATTTTCCTTGAGATAGATTATATTTTAAAAATTATATATTCTCCTAAGTTAGGTTAGTGAGGGAAACACCAGGTGTTAGGGTATTTTTTTAATATCCAGTATCATTACTGTTTAATAGCTGTATATCCTCATCTCAGATTGTCCTGATATCCCCCATGTTCCCATGATAGGATGCTTTAAAATTATCTATGATTAATAATTTCAATAGAAGAAGTGTAAATGTTACCTTTATAAATAAAACCCCTAGTTTTATTAACTTTTAATGTAGAAAGAAAGTATTTTTTTTAACACCATTCTCTTATCAAAATCATTGTTTTAAAAAAGTAATTCAATATTTTTTTTATTTTTCAAAGAAAAAATATATTTTATATATGTGTATCTATGTGTGTGTGTGTGTGTGTGTGTATTTATATATATATATATATATATTATAACTATCATGAAGTATTTTTTCTTTTAAAGGGTACGCATTGACCAATAGGTGGTTTCATATAGGACTATTTAGGTCACACATATTTTCATTAAAGGTTGATCAGGTTCTATTGAGTTATAGGTGATGTAATTTGGTTTTCATTTTGGTTATGGATAGAACGTAGTGAAATTATTTAACTTGGAATATAGAGATTTAAATTGGGGTAGGTGCTTTTAATTTTTAGTGTCTATATTGATTTTTCAGTTTTTTTGGCCTTCTGTTTTGTACTATGTATTTGATATATTTATAGTATTTCTATTGTTCATGGTTCATGATATTTTTTTGTTGATATTTTTAACACCTCAACCTTCCACAGTACATTTTTCTTTGAATAATACAATAGCGTGTGTTGTACGCAACTTCGAGTTCTAACACACCATAACCAATCAAACTAGCCGTTACAAATAGTAATGCCCACTTTTTGAAATTTTATAAATTTTATTTTTCAAAATGGACTTAATTTTTGGACTTGGAATATCAAAATTATCTTATGGTGAATTTTTGGTATTTTTCAGAAAACTTTCAATTTTTGATGAATAGTGAAAACACTGAGTTATAGTTTAAAACCGAATATTTATTTAAATATTTATTTATTTTATTTATATTTATTTTAGGTCAAAATAGATACATAATACCTATATATGTTCAATGTAATTCATTGGATTCAGTTTATAATAATTTTAGATATATAAAAATTTTATTGAACTTTTACCATCTTTTACCCACCTACTAGGAGCATTTGCAAATTTTCATAAAACTTAATTTTACCGCTTCTATGAGTTTAATATCAAAAATGTGAGAGAAACGGTTGATATCAGTAAGTAAAATTTGGTTCAATGAGATAAAATAATTTTTGGTGAATAGCAACTTTTTACTTTTATTTACCATGGTTAAAAGTAAATAGGGTAATTAAGGGTAAAATGACATTATTATTACTCTAACACATGTCCTAATTCTAATAGATAAGTGTAATTAGACCAATAAAAACCTTAGTAATGAACAATTATCCTTTAGGTCTACTTGGATTAGATTAGGACATTTATTATTATTTAATTCAAAAAAGAGTTAAAAGTGTTAAATTCAATGTTTAATAACTAAAACATTTTTAATAAAGAATTACACATAAGATAAATTAGACTATAAAAATTAATTAGAAAGATAAAAATATTTCCTAAATAATGTCATTTTATTTATATTTTTTAGACATTAAATAATTAAATTTATTTATGACACAATTATGATACAATAATTACTGTATTAATTAAAGATCAAAACAATTGATATTATTAATATCAAAATAAGTGTAATTTGAGACTTTTTATGAATTAAGCTAATTTTATAGGTTAATATGACATATTGGTGTTGGTTATATGACATGGTTTCCAAGTAATAATGTTTTTATGAATTTAGAAAAAACAAAATACCAAATAGTGTCAAAATTGACATAAAAGCGTTTTTAAATAGATATTATATTATTAATTGATATTCTATTCATAAAAATCTAATGTTCGGCCAAAATACTTATATAATGATAGGTGTATCATTAATTAACCACTTGGGGTTCTATTTTGGGATTATAGTAAGTTTATTAACCATATAATATAAAAATACAAAGAGACATGGTAAATGTCAAACAATTTAACTAAGAGTTAAATCTAAAAGATAATGTTAATATAATGACCCTAACCTATATAAAACCTATTGGTTGAGTGGTTTTAGACCCATACCCACCTCATACTTCAAATAATTTCTTTTTTAGCCATTAAAAACTGAAAACAAATTATTATAAAAAAATATTTATAGCTTTTCCTAAGGTCCCCCTCACCCCTTTTATAAAAGAGAAATCCCACTTCTCTCTAATTCGCACCTTCAAATCAATTTGTCTCGTACAAACTCTGCCCAAATACCCTATAAAATGTCCTATATTCATCCTAGAGGACTTCAATTATTCAAAAAACCTACCTAAAGAGACCATTTTATCAAATTAAAAGGAAGAACCTGAAGAAGAGGTAAATATTTCATCACCTCTTTCAAGTAACTTTCTTCTTCCACCTCCTCTTTCTTTATTGTTTCCATTGTCAAATAATAACTACAGTATTTTATATATACTGTGATGTTATTATAATTACGGTACAACCATATTCACTATTTTATCCATCCTATGAATGACATGTCACCATACGTGCGTATGTACGGATTACTATCTCCACGTCGTGGTTTAGTTGTTATTCAGTACATTATTATTTGGGTGAGGATAATAATGATATATAATTGATGTAAATAATAAATATAACATGATAATGATTCTTCATATATGATATAACATCCAATTATATATTATTTTAACATCAAAATAATGATATTGTCTCTCGTGCATACATACTGATTATAGTCTCCACGAACGTGATGAGATTCATTCCCCATCATATCCATTCAACACTAATTTTCATTAGATGATTAAAAATAATGTTTAAAGAATTAATATAATTATTAATATTAATAATATACATCCTATCCATAACAAACATTACTTACGTAACAAAGCATATAAAGGAAAACGAATCAGTTAACACCTAAAACGACGATAATACTAAGATATTCTAAACAAAGAAATGTTAAAAAATCATATATGATATCATGTTAATGTATATGATTCTTTTATAATTTAATAAAAATTATTTCCCCATTATACAAGAGGTTAACCTACCATCGACCAAGGAAGAGTACAAGGTAAGGGTTAATTTCACAATATCATTATTATTCAAGGTTGTTTTTATGTAAGTATCTACTGGGACTTCTTTATCATCCACATCCATGATTCTTAAAAATTTATTTTAATAAATTTTTACTATTTAATAGAAAATGGGTTAAATTCATTTATAACCTTATTTGACCTTATATGTTTTGAAAGGAATCTTTCTGTCATTTTCCAAATAAAGTACTTTATGACCTTTTCGACAAAATTAAGGTAAGAATGTTTTTTAACTTATACGACAGATGTGGCTATTTTCCACCGTTATAACATTGTCGAAGCTTCCCTTACAAGATTATAACAATATTTCCAAAAAAAAATCTTTTATAATTATATTAATTTTAAATTATTTCAAATTATATAAAGAGATATCTCTCTAAAAAAGTCATTGATTTAATCTATGTCAACATCCTTTGATGGATTTTAAGATTGTTTGAAGTTGATTTATTATGATACAAAACTTCCATATTCTAGTGAAAGTTTTGTGATATGTTTGACTATGGATGTGTTATTTTTACACCATTCATGGTTTATGGATAATGTATTGAAATTTTGTATGCTAGTTTTAATACAAATGTTTATTTTATGTTTAAACCTTTTTATATGAGGAATGCATTGGACATAGTAATTGATGGGTGGAGCCCGCTATAGCTCCTCGATGCATCAGTAGGTCTCATAAGACTAACTAGTGTCTTGGCACAAGGCCTTGACAAAATCTTATTTGTAGTCTTGGAACAAGGCCTTGACTATGTGGTTATGAAAGTCTGGCATTATGCATTACATCATTATGAAAGTGTCTATTGATATTGCATGTGATTATTAAACTAGTATAATATCCATATGAATAAGTAAATGGAATTATTTGATTCTTATCTTTTCCATGTTATGCTAAAGTTCATGTTTGAAAAGAATTTTGTTTTATTCTTAGAAATTAACTTAAATTTTTATGCTTATGTATGAAAGTTTCCACTATATTGTTATAATTACTGAGCATTTGAGCTCACCCCTTTATATGTTTTATTTTTCCCAGGATGAAAAGAAGTATATTATGACTGACCTTCAGGGATAGTCTATGGGATCTCATTTCTGTCCATGGAAACAATGTTGTTGTTGTTTTCTATTTTATGATGTAATGTAAACCTTATGAATGTATCTAGTACTTCCAAGTCAACTAAACTAATCGGTCTTTCAAGATTTGATATTTTGTGATCATTATAATGATACTTAATAATTCATCGACTCTAGGCTTTTGGGGCCGCAGCGCTAAAGTTTGTATCAAAGGATGTTTAGTACAAACCTTGGAATCTAGATTTGGATAAACTCTGAATAAAGCACATAGCCCTAAGACATACTTTGAGGATTAGTATAGAAGAACTTCCTAAAATTTTGGTATTTTAGGGATTTTGTTAGTTTTACAAGAAATACATCCCTGTCTAGATATGAGCAGGTAGAGGTGGCTTTGGAATAGATGTACCTAGGGGTAAAACCCCAAAACACCACTTTGAGCTAGACTCGAACGGGAACTGCTGCAGACAACGGGCCTTGCTACACTTTTGGTTACGACACTACTAGGGGGTATGCTTAGGATAATTCTCATTTTATTTACAAACCATTATGAAGGGTTTATGAGTATATACATCCTCAAAGAAAAAAATTTTTATGATTATGGATTATATCCATAAACTGTTCAATTTATGTTAAGTTTTTTACAAGTTTGGGTTTATGTATTTCGATTCATAAACTAATATAGTTTATGACATTGTTTATAAATGGAACCTTCTGGAAGGAATGGAAACTGTATCAATGCATTCACTCCATTTAGTGGTTTCCCTCTTACTCAAGATAATTATAGTGGAGCTGGTGATACAACTGGTGATGATCATCATATCACCATTCTGGGACAACTCACCTTGGTTATGAATAATAACCTTACCCGTATAGAGCTCCCTGATCCACAGTGTGGAGGATCAATGTTAGATCATTTCTTGAGGCAAAAACCACCAAAATTCAATGGGAGTAAAAAACCATTAGTATCTAATTAATGGATAAATTCCTTAGAGAATATATTCCATGCCTTGGAGAGTAGTGAAATGGAAAAGGTTGTCATGGAAGTTTACCACCTCACTAGAGATGCTGATCAATGGTGGTCTTTGATTAAAAACACAAAGGAAGATAATGAATTATCAAATAAGGAATGGGGGGAGTTTAAAGAAATTTTATTAGAAAAATACTTTCCTCATGACCATCGAGTGGATATGGAAAGACAATTTCTGAGTCTGAGGCAAAAGGAGTATGAGAATGTCACAAAGTATGAAGCTAACATTACAAGGATAGTGAGGCATGATGTAGATTATATACGTAACCCAAGAAGTAATATTGATCATTTCTTTGATGGGTTAAAACCATTTCTCCATCGAGAATTAACCTCACAATCCTTCTCGTCATACGCAAATATTGTCTCATGTGCTATCAAGACAGAAAAATAATTCTTTATGTCTTACGATTTTAAAGCAAAGAAAGAGAAGAAGAGATCTGTTGAACACTCTAGAAATAGAAATAAGGGGAATAAGGGAAAATTAGAATATCCATCTAGTATTAAATTTGGGAAGAAACACCTCGGTACTTTCCTAAAGGGAATGGGATTTTGTTACAAGTGTGGTGAAAAAGGCCAACAAGTTCATGATTGGAAGGGGAAGAAAGAGGTTGTCGATGTTGAATGATACAATTGTAGAGAAAGGGGAATTATTAAAATGAATGTCCTAAGTGTCAGGGGAACTTACCACAGAAAAGGACAAGGGATCAAGGCTAAGATTATGATATCACTACTGCTGAGGTTGATTCTCTGAATGACGCACTGGCAGGTAATTTAATGGTTTCCTCAAGTTTAGAAAATGATTTATTTGATTATGGATCATCACATTGTTTCATATCTTCCTAGTTCACTAAGAAAATTAGATATTTCTAATTTGATTTAACAAGGGAGTTGTCAGTCAAAACTCTTAATGGAAGTATCATTGCAACAATGTTTTGTGAATCAGTCCCCATTAGAGAATATAAATGTTCTTTATCTGTTGATCTCATCATCATAACTATGATTGAATTTGATATAATCCTCGGTATGGACTAGCTTTCAGAGCATGATATGAAAATTTATTGTAAGAAGGAGGAGGTCACGATTTTTGATGACGATGATAAAGAATACCTTATCTTTAGAGAATAATCATCACCACCTGATTCTTATCTAGATACACCCACAATAGCTCAACTTAATTCAGTTATTAGGGAGGAAGAGAATGAAATAAATGTGGGTGAGGAAAGTAATGTTAAAATAGAGGATGTACCTATTGTGAAATAATATGTTGATGTGTTTCTAGGAGATTTACCTAGACATCCTCCAGAATGAGAAATTGAGTTTTCCATTGATTTAATTCCTAGTTCAAGGCCCATATCAAAGGCCCCTTATAGAATGTCCACTATGGAATTAGTGTAACTAAATAAACTACTAGAGGAATTGAGTAATAAGGTATTTATTCTCCCTAGTGTTTCTCCATGGGGAGCCCCTGTCCTTTTTTTAAGAAGAAAGACAGATCAATGAGATTGTGCATTGCCAAGAGGGAGATCAATGATATAATAATAAAGAACAAGTATCCCCTACCTCACATTGATGATTAATTCGACCAATGTCATGGAGATCAATAATTTTCAAAGATTGACCTTTGATGTGGATATCATCAATTGTGTGTGACGAAGGAATACATTACGAAAACAACATTTCGAAATAGGTATGGGAATTATGAGTTTACAGTAATGGATTTTGGATTGACTAATGCACCCTCTTATTTCATGGATCTAATGAACATAGTTTTCAAGGAATATCTTGACGAATTTGTAGTGGTATTTATTGATGATATCTTGGTATACTCCAAAAGCTATGAAGATCATGAAAATCACTTGCACATTATCCTGAAGACTCTTAGAAGACACGAATTATATGGAGATTTTAGAAAGGGTGAATTATAGCTTCAGGAGATTTTTTTTGTCCATATTGTCTCTAAGGATAGAATCTCTGCTGATCCTTCTAAGACAAGAGCAATCCAAGAATGTCCTACACCGAATATTATAACTGAGCTACATAGTTTTATTGGTTTAGCAGGTTATTATCGGCGTTTCGTCCAGAATTTTTTCCGATCGGCTAACCCATTAACCAAGCTCACATGTAAAGGGGTGAAATTTGTTTGGACAAAAGAAGGTGAAGAATGTTTTGAAGAATTAAATATATGATTAGTCAATGCTCTTATATTGACTCTACCTTTGAGGAATGATGGGTTTGTTATTTATAGTGATGCTTCAAAGAAAGGACTTGGTTGTTTCCTTATGTAGAATGATAGGATTATTGCCTACACATCACGACAACTAAAAATTCATGAACAAAACTATCCTACTCATGATCTTGAGTTATAATCTATAATATTTTCTTTGAAGATTTGGAGACACTATCTATATGGTGATAAATTTTAGATTTATACTAATCACAAGAGTTTGAAGTATATTTTCTCACAGAAAGAACTCAACATGAGGAAAAGGAGATGGCTTGAACTACTCAAGGATTATGATTACATGTTACACTGCCACATGGGGAAGGAAAATAATGTGGTAGATGCTTTGAGTAGAAAGGATCGTGGAGTTTTCAACAAGATGAGAGTTGAAAAAGATCCTATATACATGGATCTAGTAAATATGGATATGGGAATCACCATGGAAGGTGAAACATCAATAATTTTTCAAATGGTTTCCAAACCATATTTACTAGATAGTATAAAGATTTATCAGACTGGTGATGAAGAGTTTCAATAGAAGATTAATGTTGTGAATGATGGGAGATTGAGTGACTTTGTGTATGAAGATGGAATATTGAAATTTGGGAAGAGACTTTGGGTTCCTGATATACCTGATCTAAAAAGGGAATTATTGGATGATGCTCATTGTTCCATTTTTTCTATACACCCTGTTATCACTAGGATTTATAGAGATTTGAAGGAACATTTTTGGTGGACAACATGAACATGGATATTTCTGATTTTGTGTCAAGATGTATGGTTTGTCAACAAGTGAATTCTGGAAGGAAACAGCATGGATGAGTCATGCAACCTATTCCAATACTTGAGTGGTAATGGGATAATATTATGATGGCCTTTTTCATGGGACTACCAAATTCTCCTAGAAAGAACGATGCAATATGGGTCATTTTTGATCATCTTACCAAGCTAGCACATTTTCATGTTATAAGAGAAGATTTACCACTTGAATGATTGGAAAGACTATATATTAATTAAGTTGTAAGACTTCATGGAGTACCGCTATCGATTGTTTCGGATCATGATCCACATTTTACATCAAGATTCTAGAAAAGTCTTCAGAAATCCCTAGATACTGAACTTCGTTTGAGCACTGCCTACCACCCCCAAACTGATGGACAATCAGAACGGACTATTAAAACGTTAGAAGACATGTTGAGATCATGTTCAATTGACTTTCAAGGTATGTGAGATCAATTTTTACCTCTGGTAGAATTTTCCTATAACAAAAGCTTTCATTCAAGTATTCAGATGGCACCATATGAAGCGTTATATGGAAAGAGATGTCGCAAACCAACCTGTTAGGATGATGTTGGTGAAAGAAAACTTATAGGACCATAACTTGTGGAGTAAATGATTGAAAATCAGAAGGTAATTCAAAACCACATCAAAGCAGCTCAAAGTAGGCATAAGAGCTATGCCGATAACCGAAGGAAGGATTTGGAATTTCAGGTAGGAGATCATGTCTTCTTGAAAGTATCTCCATGTAAAGGTGTTATAAGTTTTGGTAAGAGCGCTTGGGTGCGGGAGAGAGGCACCATCTTTACAGGGACTCCTACCTATATCTGTTGCTCTGCCTCTGGTTAATAAAACTTTTCAGGGTTCCTGGATCTGCTGGTCTCCTCCTCAAAGCGGCTTGAAACTTAATTGTGATGGTTCCTGTGTCTTGGGAGCAATAAGTGGAGGAGGGATTGTACGGGGCTCCAGTGGTTCAGTCTTTATAGCCTTCTCCATCAAGCTTTGGTGTGGGAATTCTCTCCAGGCAGAGGCCCTAGCTTTATTCTCTGGGGTGAGTTTATGTATTCAGAGGAGGCTCAACATTTCTGTGCTGGAAACTGATTCTATGATCTTGTATAATTCACTTTGTGGTAGAGGTAATGTTCTTAGGTCCATCTTATATACTATTAGTAAATTTTGGAGTATTATTGATGATCTTATCAAGGTCTCCCATACTCGGCGAGAGGGTAATAAAGCTGCGTATTTTCTAGATTCGGTGGATTTTCCAGGCTCGGAGCGTTTATTCCTTCATGATTTTGTAAGTCTCAAGGTGGAAGGTGTTAATATCATTAGGGGTGATGCTCTTAGCCTTTTCCATTTTAGGCCACCCTGATTCTAGTTCTTTTTGGTCCTTCTTTGTGGGTATTTGTATGATGTTCTTCTTCGACCATTCAATATATAAAAAAATGATTTGTGTGTAAGAAGGGTAAATTAAGTCCCAGGTACATCGGACCTTTCGAAATTCTAGAATGAATTGGGGTTGTAGCTTACCATTTGGAAATGCCGTCATGTCTCTGTAAAGTTCACGATGTATTCCATGTATAAATATTGAGGAAATATATGCCTGACCCAACACATGTACTCACATATGAGGAATTAGAACTGGAACCTGATCTGTCTTATTGCGAAGAGCCTATTAAGGTTCTTGATACAAGATAACAAGTGCTGAGAAACCAGAAGACTCATCTGGTAAAAGTTCTATGGAGAAACCATAAGATGGAAGAGGAAACGTGGGAACCCAAAGAATTTATTATTAAGAGTCACCCACGTCTTTTTATGCCGTAATATTCTAAAAATTTCGAGTACAAAAATATTTGAAGGAGGGTAGAATGTAACCCCCCAAACTTCCACTGTATGTTTCCCTTTGAATAACACAATAGTGTGTGTTGTATGCAACTTTGAGTTCTAACACACCAAAACCAATCAAACTAGCCGTTATGAATAGTAATACCCACCTTTTGAAATTTTATAAATTTTATCTTTCAAAATCAACTTCATTTTTGGATTCGGAATATCGAAATTAGCTTAGGGTGAATTTTTGGTATTTTTCTGAAAACCTTCAATTTTTGATGAATAGTGAAAAACACTGAGTTATAGTTTAAAATCGAAATTTTATTCAAATTTATTTTAGGTAAAAATAGATACATAAAACTTATATAAGTTCAATGTGAGTTTATAACAATTTTAGATATATAAAAAATTTATTGAACTTTTTAACGTCTTTTACCCACCTCCTTGGAGCATTTGCAAATTGACATAAAACATAATTTTACCGCTTCTGTGAGTTGAATTTTAAAAATATGAGAGACACAGTTGATATCGGTAAGTAAAATGTGGTTCAAGAAGACAAAAATAATTTTTGGTGAATAGTTACTTTTTACTATTATTTACCACGGTTAAAAGTAAATAGGGTAATTAAAGGTAAAAATAACATTATTATTACCCTAACACACATCCTAATTCTATTGGATAAGTGTAATTCGACCAAAAACAACCTTAGTAATAAAATATGATCCTTTAGGTCCACTTGGATTAGATTATAACATTTATTATTATTTAATTCAAGGAAGAGTTAAAAGTGTTAAATTCAAAGTTTAATAACTAAAACCTTTTTTAATATAGGGTTACACATAAGATAAATTCGACTATAAATATTCATTAGATATATAAAAAGATTTATTACATAATGGTATTTTATTTATATTTTTTTGACATTAAATAATTAAATTTATTTATGACACAGTGATGATGCAGTAATTACTGTATTAATGAACGATTAAAATAATTGATATTATAAATATCCAAATAAATGTAATTTGAGACTTTTTATGAATTCCAAAAAATTTATTGGTTAATATGACATATTAGGGTTGGTTATATAAATTTTATTTTAATTAATAATGCTGTTATGAATTTAGAAAAAAGAAAATATCAAATAGTGTCAAAATTGACATAAAAGAGTTTTTAAGACAAATATTATATTATTAATTAAAATTATATTCTTAAAAATCTAAGGTTCGGTGAAAAGACTTATATAATTATAGGGGTATAATTAATGAACCACTTTGGGTTCTCTTGGAAGTTTATAGTAAGTTTATTAACCATATAATATAAAAATACAAAGAGACATGGTAAATGTCAAACTATTTAACTAAGAGTTAAATCTAAAAAATAAAGTTAGTATAATAACCCAAACCTATCTAAAACCTAATGGATGAGTGGTTTTCGACCCATCCCCGCCTTATATTTTAAATAATTCATTTTTGAGACATTAGAAACCGAAAATTATTTTATTATAAAATAATATTTCTAGCTTTTCCTAAGATGCCCCTCACCCCTCTTATAAAAGGGCACTACCCCTTCTCTCTAATTAACAATTTCAATGCCATTTGGATCGGCTAACCTCTGCCCAAATGTCCTCCCTTAATCCTAGAGGCCTTACTTTAGTCAGAAATCCAACCTATGGAGCCCTTTTGATCAAATCAAAATGAAGAACCCAAAGAAGAGGTAAATATTTCATCACCTCTTTCAAGTTCCTTTCTAATTCCACTTCTTATTTCTTTGTTGTTTCCATTTTAAATTAATAAATACAGTATATTATATATACTTTGATGATATTATAAATTTGGTACAACCATATTCATTATTTTACCCATCCTATGAATGACATGTCACTATACGTGCGTACGTATGGATTACCGTCTCCACGCCGTGGTGTTGTTGTTATTCAATACATTATTTTTTGGATGGGTATAATAATGATGTATAATTGATGGAAATAATAAATATAACATGATAATAATTCTCTATATATGATATAACATCCAATTATATATTATTTTAATATCAAAAAAAATATATTATCGCTCGTGCGTACGTAGGATTACCGTCTCCACGAACGCGATGAGATTCATTCCCCATCGTATCCATTAAAGAATAATTTTCATTAGATTATTAAAAATAATGTTTAAAGACTTAATATAATTCTTAATATGAATAAGATACATCCGGTCAATAAAAAACATTACTTACGTAACAAAGCATATAAAGGAAAACAAATCAGTTAACACCCGAAACAACGAGAATACTAAGATATTATTAACAAAGCAATGTTAAAAGATCATATATGATATCATATTAATGTATATGATTATTGTATAATTTAATAACAATTATTTCACCATTATATATGATTTTAACCTACCCTCGACCAAGTAAAAGTATAAGGTAAGTGTTAATTTAACAATCTTTTTATTATTCGAGGTTGTTTTTATGTAAGTATCTACTAGGAATTTTTTATCATCCACACCCATGATTCTTAAAAATGTATTTCAAATTTTTTTACTATTTACTACATGATGGGTTAAATTCATTTATACCCTTATTTGACCTTATATGTTTTGAAAGGAATATTTCTGTCATTTTGCAAACAAGGTACTTTATGACCTTTTTGTCAAAATTAAGGTAAGAATATTTTTTTTAACTTATACGGAGGGTGCGGCTATTTTCCACCGTTATAATGCCGTCGAATATTCTATTAAAAAAATATTAGAATATTTCCAAAATAAATGTTTTCTTTTATAATTATATGAATTTTAAATGATTTCAAAATATAAAGAGATATTTCTATAAAAAAGATTTGATTTCATCTATGTCAATTTCCTTTGATGGATATTAAGCTTATTTGAAGTTGATTTATTATGATACAAAACATCCATATTGGATTGAATGTTTTGTGATATGTTTGACTGTGGATGTGTTACTTTTACACCATTCATGGTTTATGGATAATGTATTGACAATTCGTGTGCTAGTTTTAATGCGAATGTTTATGATATGTTTAAACCATTTCATATGAGGAATGCATTGGACTTAGTAAGTGATGGGTGGATCCCTCTATAGCTCTTTGATGCATCGGTATGTCTCATTAGAGAAACTGGTGTCTTGGAACAAGGCCTTGACAGAATCTTATTTGTAGTCTTGGAACAAGGCCTTGACTATGTGGTTATGAAAGTATGGCATTATGCATTCCATCATTATGAAAGTGGCTATTGATATTGAATGTGATTATTAGACTAGTAGAATATCGATGTGAATAAGTGAATGGAATTATTTGATTCTTATATTTTCCATATTATGCTGAAGTTCAAGTTTGAAAAATATTTTGTTTTATTCTTATACATTACCTTAAATTTTTATGCTTATTTATGAATGTTTCCGCTATATTTTTATCCTTACTGAGCATCTGAGCTGACCCCTTTCTACGTTTTATTTTTTCCAGGATGCGAAGAAGTATATTATGACTGAACTGCAGGGATATTCTATGGGATATCAGTGTTGTATATGGAAACAATGTTGTTTTCGTTTTCCATTTTATGATGTAATGTAAACCTTATGAATGTATCTAGTACTTCCAAGGCTACTTAACTAATCGGTCTTTCGAGATTTGATCTTTTATGATCATGCCAATGATGCAAAATAATGCACAGACTCTGGGATTTGTGGGTTTCGGCGTTACAATATTATTATTGTTATGTGAGTTTCTCATTATTATTTAATATTTCCTTAAGATTTCACATATTTTTTAATTATCTATTTGGTGGTGTTGTGCTCCATCATATGGGGTGCTCATGCTAGGATTTCGAGTGGCAGTCCTTGAATTATTCTTAGTTCTTCAACCAAAATAATATCCTTTTGTACTAATTTTATGACCATGGTACTTTTCAACTGCCTAGTAGGATTGAAAATACCTCTTGGGTGTGTCATGGGATGGATCAGGTTCTCCACCCAAGGGTCAGGATGAGTTGGTTCTGTTGGTCACATCGGCATTAAACAATGACACAAGAGGTGGATGAATTGTGTTTTAAGGTTTTCTCCACTTAAAACCACTCTCTCTCAATGAGGAATTATTATAATATTCTCTTATCTTAAATAAGTAATAAAAAAAATATAAGTAAGAGAAAATATATAACTTAAATAATTTATATTGGTTTGGGGAATAAATATCACTACTCCACTCCAAAAATACTCTACTCATTGATTTTGGTGATTTTCACTAGCACAACTCCTCTTATGATGGCTTTTCCAGCTAAGTGAAAAAATTTGTAACTTGGAAAAAAAGGTTCAAGAGCTTTTAATAGAGCACTAGCTTTATAATACTTATCCATTCTCTTGTCACACTCTAAAAAATGAGTGGAAATGTTACAAAGAAGAAAATAATATAATAACATGGGTTCAATACAGAATTGCAAGTAGGAACTGATAGATAAAAGATGTCCAGAGAGATATAATGGATTCATGTAGAGTATCTATGGTTTCTTAAATTATATGTGATAGAATCGAAATAAAAAAAAACTTTCAATACTCAAATATTGGTCATTCATCAAGATGAATGTGGCTTAAACAGAGAACAAACAGTAATGATGATTTTAGGGTCCTCAGGCTGCTTCGAACTGATTAAAATGATATTCTCTGCTTCTGTTTGGTTTAATTCAATTACTTAGTGCATAGAAAAATGGTGCTAATCCACTGAGTTGTCACTACAGTGGACCAACACAGCTCGATTAACTTCCTTGAGTCTCGATCTTCGGATCTTGACCCTTGGAAAATATGCTTAAATTGGAGAAGAGATGCATTGACCGTTTCCGATTCTCGGTACTTCGGTCAATGATCCACGGTGAAATGATTCACTATCATGCCTGTCAGTCGTTAGGAAATGTGAAACGATGCTCAAAATAAACAGAAGAGAAAACTGAGCATGGAATCACACTGAGCAATCAAATTAACAAAACATGACGGATCGATAGATGATCAGTTCTCTACAGCTCGATTCCCCTAATCTATTTAACTACACATTAAATTAGTAAAACAGAAAGAAACAATTAATGAATTAAGAAACATCTCCCGCAAGACTGCTCCTCTCTCTAGCAACTGCTTCGATTCTGATCTCCTGCTCAATGTCTGTCAGCCTCTGTTTTGGTGGTGAGATGGATCGAAGGTTGATCACGATGAATTGATGGATCGAAGGATGATGACACATCTTTTCTTGTTACTGAAGAATTTGTTTTTTGGACTGAACCAGAGGATAAGTTCCTCGCTCATCTTCCTTTCTCTTTTCCTCTCTCTTCTCTTCTCTTCTCTCTTTCAAAATTTGATGGGCATCCTTGTCGCGAGGACGGTCAAGTTTACATTTATAAAGACCCAAGATATAGCACAGTGGTTAACCTCGGGGTCGCTCTCAAGGAAGCAGTGTCGATAGCCTAAGTGGTTTGTTCCGAAAATCTTTTTGTATTTTAAAATACTTTGAAAACATAAAAACACACTCCTAAGGAAACACTAATCAGTGCTAAAGAGCACAGTGGATGTGGAGAGGAGGAAGAGTGCAACAATAAAGAGACTCGGGACAAAACCATGACAAACAAAGAAGACACAAACACAACACAAAGCACAGAACTAACAAATGACACCAAGACACATAAGACAAAATCAGTGAGAACAAGGCCGGACCCAGGTCAATCCATCCTCTACTCCCTATCCTAGATCAGCTTAAGTAATTGATCAACAATTCTCTAATTCGCTCAGTGCATGATCGGTGTCTCAGATCACGCACCAGTCTCGCCTATAAATTGAACACTTGAGCATCAAATTTCTTCAATACTCAAGTGTTCATCCGAACTGCAAGGCAATTCACTCAGAAAAGTCATTCTGGAAAGGATTTCTCACAATCCAGAATGATTCCACTAAGATCGTCACATCGCATAACCAACCTTGATTCTCAGTTCGAGAAATCAAGACAGGAAGGGGAGAAGAAATTAAACAAGAAAGTGGGAAATTGTTCTACGCAAGATCTCACTCTCACTTAGTCTAACTCGCAGACGCGATCTACCAAGGTGAATAGAAAGAATGTGATCGCATTAATGTGTGGATCTGCAGATCGTGTCGGGTTTCATAAACTGGATCCAACCCCATGAGTTAGATCTCCAACGGAAGACGAGAAAGAAGAAATGACACAAACAATTAAACATAACTAACATTACAATTCAATTAACAAAACAGAACACAAGTATTTACAGACTCAATTGAAATTAAAACTAGAATAGAGCAACGAGGGTGAGATGGAGAATGGAGGAGCAGGTTCCGTCTCCAGGTTGAAGACGATCCCTGTCCATGAGAAGTGGATTAATGGATGGTGAATCGGGATGGAGTCTCCTCCTCCCGTTGTGGAATGATGTCCCCCTGGGTACTCTCGTCCTGGATCCTGGCCTTTTGGACTCTTGGCCCGCCTCCTTGGCCCCCCTTTTCTTAGAGGAGTCCATAGTCCTCTTATTTTAAGATGAAAATAGAAAACTAAAACTAACAGGCAGCAGATAACAGATATCCACGTGGTGTGCTTTCATGTGCACGTCACCAGCTTTTAATGTGAACTCCCTGTAATCGCATACAACCCCCTTGCAACTATCTCGCGAATATTCCAGCACATTTCCCGCGTAGTGCCCATAAAATGCTTTGCATACCCAACTCCCCCCACACGGAACAACAGAAAAAAGAACAAAACAAGTTAAGCAAATAAAATGAAGCTAAAATAACTATATATTAATATTATTACTTAAATAAGAACACTTATTAATATATATATATAATCTAATATTATTATTAATATAATAACTAATGTATTTAATTAGTAACATATATCATTATATAAGAAATTAATATTGTATAAGATATATATAACCTTATATACTTTTATATAATACATAATAATATATATATATTATATTATATGTTATAAAAAAAATTAAAATTAAAAAGAAAAAACTAAGAAGTGGGGAGGTATCGGGTGTGTTCTGTGCAGGACAGATGGCAGGGGAGTCTCGGCGGCTGTAGAGTAGGGGGAAGAGTGGCGGTTCCAGGGGGATACCAGGGGGCGGCGGCTTCGGGTGAGGTTCGTGCGGCGCAGAAGGAGTCGAGGCCCGGGATTTTTTGTGCGCAGCGGCGTGGGTTTCGGGTGTGGCGGCTGGAGTGGAGTGCGGTACGGAGGAGGTTTCGGGGATTTGGGTTCGAATGGAACGAAGCAGCGCAAAGGTGGAATGGGGAGCGGGATTCGGGTGGAAGCAAGGCAGGACTCGCTCCGGGGAGCTGGGCAGAGGGGAGCGGCTGTGCGGTTGGTGACTAGGGTTTCAGTGGGTTGGCCGGCGAGCAGGGTATGTAGTTGTGAGGGCTTCGTGTGGCTTCGACTTGAGAAAGGGTTGTGCGGATGAGAGGGGAGAAATGGGGCGGCGACTTCGGGTCTTCAAGTGGCGCAGGTGTTCGAACGGGGTGGAGGGCTTCGGCTTTGATCGACGGAAATGCAGGAGGCCGGGGAGGTGGGTCGCGGCCAAGTAGGGAGGAGAGCTGCTCACGGTGAGACATTGAGAAGATTTGGTGACACTGAGGGGAAAACAGTGGGTAAGACCGGAGGCACCGTGATGGAAACGGTGCGACGTGTCACTGTGAGTACCTATACCTACAAATTAAAAAGAACAATTAAATAAATTAATATTTTAAATAAAACTAAAAATCGATAAACAAATTAAATTGAACAGAATTAAAAACTAAATAAATAATACAAAGTTTAGAAAATAAAATTAATTCTGTTTTATTTAAATGATTGTATTTATTTGGGTTTAATAACATAATTTAAAACAAATTAAAATACAAACTGTTACTTGCTTAAATTAATTAACCAATTAATTAAAGAATTAATAAACTAAAAATTAATTAACTTAAAGAAAAAAACTTATTAATTGAATAAATTTAAATTGTTAAAACAAGTTAAATTATCAAAAGACCAAAAGCTAAACTGAGTTATTTATTTACAATTTAAATAATAAATAAATAATTAATTGAATTAATAAATTAAAAATTATTGAAAACTAATACCTTAGAGAATTAATTAAATTAAAATAACAACATAATTTTATTATTGAAAAACAATACAAAATAACAATAAAAACACACTTTTAATAACTAAACACATTTTTTATAAAATAATTTACAAAATACAACAATTGCTAAATTTTACATAAAATACAAAGGTTTGATAATAAAAAGTAAACAAAAATATAGAAAAGTGTGTGGCAAAGAGCATGAAAACACTGCCACATCAGTAGGGGAGTGACATCACAATATCCACAGGGATTACCAATATAGACTTCAAAAAAAAAATTTCTTCTGATGTAATCTTTATCATATGAGATTATCTTTGGATTACCAACCCAAATTCCAAAAAAAATCTCCCTAACTTTTGGCCATGTTGTACTTATCCATAAAAGTGAAAATAACATTTTATGAGGTGAGATGAGTGGTATCTGGTGTTGAGGTCACTTGAAGGGTCTTTTTATTTTACTTAGCATGGATCATAGTTGGATAAAAATCTTATTAAGAAGATGAAAAGGAGTAGGATAGAGATCTAGAATGGAATGTCCCAGAGAATGTTTCTCAATTAAATTAAAGAGTGTATCCACACACATATCAATATAATTTACTATATCACTACAACAAAAGTCAAGAAGAGCAGTAATTCATTCCCATGATTTCTTTCCAATGGTACTTAGGAATATCTAAATATCATAATTCCTAGAATAATCATTGACCATCCATTTCAACACATCCATATGTACATCTGAGAGACTAGAAGTACTGGTTGTGTAGAAGAGACAAGTGGAACAATTTGAGATATATAATTCATAACAATATATCTTCCCTTTGAGGTAACATGATATCATGTAGAGTAAGAAAATTTTTCTTCTTCGGATGAAGAAGAGTTGTTAAAATGAGAATTTGCAACCAACTGGTGAATTTTTACAATATTATATTCCATATTAGAGAAATTATTGTATAGGTAACTGACCATCTTTCCAAGGATTATCATAATAAAACTTATTTCTTCTAGGGTTGTGGATGATTTTTTATTGACTAAGGGAACATTCTCCCAAAAAAAACTACCCAAATCTTTCAATTACATATCAAAAATTTAGAGATAACCTCTTGGAATACTTGGAATTATTTATGTTTCAAAAAAAATCACATAACATCTTAAAGATTTTTTGGTCAAATGGTATCACACATCCTAAATGCAATCATTTTAGTAATAGTATCAAGAGTGAGAGAAAATGTTTCAAGCTTATCTTCCATAAAAAATGAGAATTATATCCTTATGTACATGGTTCATTATATAGTTATCCATGAGAGGCAGCAAATTATGATTCGATGATTTTTTTTAAACCAAAAAAATCTATCTTGGTGACCAAATTTGGTTGAGCCATCGGAAACCTTTTGATATACTTGAATTGTGATACCATCATCTTCTTTAATAATTCCATATCATCTATCGACACTAAATTCTCCCTGTGATTTGGTAATTAAGATGGGGACTTTGTCAATGTATACCTCAAATAAATAGATTCTATTCTTATATAATTGAAAATTTTAAAAATCCATTCAAAAATGTTTATAACGTCATTACAACACACATAAAAGTTACTATTCTTAGTTTCATCTATGGCAGGTGATTAAATATATCTATTTTATTCTAATTGTGAAATTTTATCTGAAACTATATTCCTCTTAGATACTAAAATTACGATATACTTTTCCTATTCTTCTTTTTGGATCTAAGGAAAACACTTGTAATAAATTTAATACCCTCCTTCTTAATGATCCTTTCAGTTTTAGCAGGTTTGGGAACCTCAATGGGGTGAATTCAACTAGTAACTACAATTATAGTTCTATTTTATCCTTTTACAATATTAATAATATTATTGACAGTAACAACCATTATTTCTTGAGAAATATAAATTGAAACAATATTCTCTTGTAGAGTGGTTCCAATGTTATCATCTTTAGGGATTTGAAGCGAGATAACGTTAACATCATGTTTCTAAACCATGACCTGATTTATGACTGATTGATCTCCTTGAATATATTCATCGTTACCATCATCATATTCAGGTATGATCTCATTATAAATAATAACACTACAAATTTTGATAACATTAATGGATAGATAATCTAGAGTATCTACTAGTTCTATATTGGTAGCAACTTCTTGTTTCCATTCAATGATAACAATTATCATATGATGATATAACTCAGTTTGATTAGGATCCACTTCAATATCATCATATAATACAACATGTGATAGTTTATTTATAGAAAATATTCATAATTACCCAAAAATCTTGAGTACTCCCGCTCCAATATATTTCAAACCATGATATTGGGATACCAGGACATCGCTTAATCAAACACCAAATTTCACAAAGATGAGTGTAAATATTCATCCAAAAGGATATAAGTTAATATAATTATTCTAGACATGATACATGAATAGTAAAAGATATCTCAGAATATTTAATCATTATATAAAAAGAATAGATAAAGCAGTGAAATTTCTAGAAACATAATCTTCTCAAAGTGATTGGTTCTCTGAGCAATTACAGATTGGATAAGTTCATAAGAACTTTCCTATCTAGATGAAGGTCTTAATGGATTTAATATAAATATATTTTACTCAAAAAAAATATTTCATGATTTCAAGAGGGATGTCATCATTTAAAGCTGAGATAGAGGTACTGAAATCATAACTTCCTTCATTTGGACAACAGAACACTCTGATTATATTTTTATATGATATAAAAAATATTGATTTACCATTGAGGTAAATATATATTTATTGTATCGAAAGTGGAAAGTTATATGCTGATAAAACTCATATAATTAATTCACATAAAATAACTATATTTAATTTTATTTAAAAAACTCACATCCCTATTAATTCAAGAGCTTCTTTAAGAGTATATTAGTTATGTCCAACCAACTAAAGTCGATAACAATGTCATTGAGCACCTTTATCAGCACTTTGGTCTATTTTAAATAGTGGTTGTATCATTTAATGGGCATTCATAATTTCCCATGATCTATAAATATAATATTAGTGATGTGTAAAGGATTTAAGTAAATATGGATTTGATTATAAAGAGGGAAACTGAAAGGTTTATAGATGTTCAAGTTTTTGTCATGATGGACTATTTTACTGATATATTTCTAGAAACATGAAAGGTCACCACTATAGTGATGTGAATAATAATAATCATATCAAAAATTAAATGTGTAACTTTATGACTTTTTTAGAAACAAATAGGAAACTCTAGTCACACAACTAGTAAAAACATAGCAAAAATACATAACTAAAAATATATTTCCATATATAAAATCACAAAAAAATTGATTAGGTAATCAGAGATAATAACATATAATTAAATCATTAAAAATATAAAAACCTAACTCATATTTAATAAAATCAATTCGATCTATAGGAAATGGATTAGAAATTTTTTTGCTAAATTATTTTCTATACAAATAAATTATGTCAAAATATCTCACCTTTGTGTATGATCTAATAGGATGCGATGAATTAAATATTTATGCTTTATAATTTAACTATTTGTTGGAATTTTTTAAAACATTATAGTTACAATTATATGATCAAAATTAAATCTAGATACTATTAGGGTATGTTCCATCTATAACAATAGTGTATTAAAACTACCAACTTCAATGTATTTGGGTTATGCAGTTGACAATTCAACAGAATCTTACTTTTTTACTTGATCATGAAAATAAATATTTTACTAGAAAGTGATAGGTTCCTAATGTAATATTTCTATCTAACATACACCCTCTAAAATTTTCATCTAAATATGATGTTAAAAAAAATATATGTTTTTTGAAAAAAAATGATAATGAAATTATTCCGTTCAAATACCTTAAAATTATTTTAGATGTAGTCAAATAATATTATTTTGGACTTGATTAAAAATGAGATTTAAGACATGCTAAAAAAATAATATCTATTATAACTATAATGATATAAATAAATCTCTTAATTAATCCTTTATATAGTTTTTTGTCAATGGATTTTTCTACTTCATCAAATTCATTCTTATTATTGGAACTCATATGAGTTAAATAAGTCTTTATACTTTCAAGTATAAATCTTATAAGTAATAAAAGTATATATTTTATTTGATTTAAAATATTTCCAAATGACTCCATAAATCATAAAACTAAGAAAAAAAATTAACCCACCCGTCGTGCTCATTTTAAATTCTTGTTGCATGAATTTTGAGAAATCACTACACGGTTTTTTTATATATTGATCCAAAAATAACAACATGAACAAAAATTTGTACAATTAATGTATCATTTAATGAGGTTTTTTTGGAAAGGGTGGATTATGACAAACCCACATTAAATCCATTTGAAAAAATAAAATAATTTAATCGTTCATTTCAAGCTCTAGGTTCTTGTTTAAGGCCATATAAAACATTATTATGTTTGGAAATATATCTTTTCTAATTAGGGACTCCAAAAATAGAAGGTTGTTCAATATATTCTTTCTCTATTAAATATTCATTTATAAAATAATTTTTAACAACCATATGATGTAATTTAAACTTCATATAGGATGCATATTCGAAAAGGATCTTAATGGATTCTAATCAATCGATGGGGGAAAAAGGTTCCACATAATCAATTCATTATTCCATATTATAGCCTTGGGAAACTGATCTATCCTTATGGATAGTGATTAAACTATGATAATATTATTTTTTCCATAATACCCATTTAGTGTTAACTAAAATATAATCATAGTGACTATTGACTAATTCTCATACTTTGTTCCTCTTGAACAAATTTATCTCTTCTTATATAGAAACTACCCAATTTTCGTCTTATATGGATTATTCTAAGGTTCTACTTTCGATTCAGGAAATAAAGGTTAAAAACTTAGATAATTTTCCTATATATATTAATTTTCTAACCTCTACATCTAGGTTTCCTATAAATAAAGGATGGTTTCTAATGGTTATAGGATTTCTAGGCACAACACTCTCATGTATTTAAAAATAAATCCCTTTATAACTAGATTATGATTTATCTTATTATAAATCATCATATTTGTTTTTGTAATCAATCAGAGATATAAGAATTATATTGTCCTTTGAATCACATAAATCATTAATTTGAGTCTTTTTATGATTAAGAGGATCAATTTCATCAAATTTTACATGAGTAGATTATTTAATTGCATTTTATTTATTCTTGAAAATTATATAGGCTTTGGAAGGGGTAGAGCATCTTAGGGAGATTCCTTCATTGTAATTTTGTTCTAACAATCCAAGATTATCCTTGGTGTCCAAGATGGGTAATTTTAATCCAAAGGGATTAAAGTATCCATCCTTTGGTTACCTCTTATAGTGAAAATTTTGTCATTTTTTTATTCTGTAAAATCTTTCAAAAATTAATAAAAATGTAATAGGATCACTTTTTTGTCTTAAAAAATAAATAGGTAAAAATTAACAACTAAAACTATACCCTCACTGACCCAAGATCCACTTAAAACCTATTCTCCTAGATAAAGGACAACTAGGCATTAGGTTTTCCTCTCCATATGACAAAGGATGCTTACTAGTTTCAACAATCTAGGTTGGTGATAGTGGAGATACTATAGCCTCTGGTGATGATAATAATAATTATCCTTATATATGTGTGTACATATTTATAACACATCGAAAAAAAGGTCAGACTCATTAGAAGCATAAAAGATAACAACAATAAAAATCCAAAATAAAAAGACATACATATCAATAAAGTGTAAATGTTAGAAATTCATACAAAATTAGACCTAAAAGATCACCCATGGATGATAATATACAACTATAGTAAAAATACCCAAAAAGAAACTCCATCTTGATGAAAAAAACCACCTGGTATACATCTTTCCATCCCAAGTAACTAATCACTAAGATCCTAATTAGAAGCCTAGTCCCTTTCTTGGTGTCACAGTCATAAAGTATTCACACATCCCATAGGGACCGTGTAGGGTGTGAGTATAGACTCAGTAGGTCACCACTAACATGTGTCTACCTTCCATCCATAATTATGAAGTTTATGCATATTTAAATAAATATAATTAACTCATACGTAAAATAAATAACTCACTCTTCTTGTGATCAACAAACACTAGTGATCATTTCCCTTATACGGAAAATGCCAATACATATTTGAATACATTCCATCACACATATATTTTCATACATTACATGTCTAACAAGATATATCTGAAATTAGAGGACCTTTGGATTAATGTCCAAGAATCACATAAGGATATCATACCTAGATAACACTTAGGCTCCTCCCATAAATATATCATTATCACCTTGTGTCATATGACACCTCATGTGCCACCAATAGAGTAGCTGACATCCCTTCAACATGACCATAAATACATCCTTTGTTTCTTGGACCTCCAATAAAAATCCTCCATTTGCTCAACAACCCCACATTCATAGGTATGAATATATACATCATCCCATTTATAATAAATCACCATCATCTCAATTGACCATCATCCAAGGTATGATGAGATCCCTCCTTCAATAATTTTATCCCATTAGTCTCACAAACTAATGATAAGCCTCAGTACCAAAAGGATGGTCTCAAACACCATCTTCTATTTCTTTCTATAGTGATAACCTCCTCCAGAACTGATGGTCAACACCATCCCTTAAGCAGATATATCTACAGATTCCTCCACCCAAAATGAGTGTTTAACACCACCTCAACTGAACCATATCTTTGTGAACATGGCTCCAACGGAAATATCATCCAACAATGGTGAGAGGAAATCAACAAAATTTCATAACACACACTATCATTAAACCTATTTTCCACATGTGAACCTCATCACCCATCCCTATCATGGTAATCACCGTCTTCTTCATCCCAATGATCATATCACCTCAAACCTGATGGTCAACACCATATCATAAATCTCAAGCCACACCCTTATCCAGGGAATTTTTTTTCTAAGTCCAAGTGATAAAACCACCTTAATACCTCATTCTATACCCATCACGTTCCCATGAAACTCATGTAATAATATCACAGTTTAACTAATTGAAACAATTTAAACAATATGAATAACTAGCCCAACCAACCACGATCCCCATACCCAGATTATCATTTTTAAATAGACTAGATCATTCACATTAGTATCTCATAGAAATAGTTAATTATGATTTAAATTTAAAACATTAATTTGTTATGGTTTTTACCTGGACAGACCACATATGTGTATTTAGGTACACATCCCATAGTATGCATATAATGGCAGAGGAAGTTAGGCACCACCTACATTATACTCATAGGATCTCACTCATAAAATACAAGACTCTAATAAAATATGAGATGAGGGAAATCAAGATTCTATAAAAAATTTATAGAGAAAGGTTAAATAATATTGGATTGAAATAACATTCCAAATATAGATATAAAAGAATAAATGAAGAAAGAGGAGTCAATAACATACCTCTATACTTCCAACATACCTAACGACATTCAAATTAGAGATTGGAAAAAGGATGGAGAAAAAAAACAAGAGGACGGTAAAATGGAGGGGAGCTCCCTGCTATTTGTGTGAAAGGGACTATAAAGGAGAATAAAGAATAAATAAAGAGGGATATACAGTATAATAATTTCCCCATATTTAATGAACTGTATGGTTTGGCTTCATGGTTTGGATAACCGTGTGCCAAAGGTGCAATTCAGTTTTCTAAAAGGAACCCCCCTTTAGAATAGGCCACATGGTTTGGATTCAAGGTTTATCTAGACTGAGTGCCAATTATGTTCCCTCACTACCTAAGTGGCACTAAGTGTATATTTAGGCTGTATAGTTAGTCAAATTGTGTGGAGTCTATGAACACCCTCTATTAAAGACTACAAAAATATCATTTGATCATGTTCACCACCTAAAACAATTTATCTAATCATTATTCTATTAAAATATGGGTTACACAGTTTTCTCTTAATGTTCACATGGTTTAAAAAAAGCATACACCTCTACCTTGACTTTCTAAAAATGAATTTTTAGGGGACGATAGACCCGAAACTAATTTGAACCCATAAGGCACTCACCAAGAATTAAATCTCATATAAAAACAACATAATAATTTATTTTAATTATTAAAAATATTCTCCTAATTCTAATTAATTTTTTTTCTTCCAAACATTAAATCCAAAAACATTTTGAAATTTGACCCTTTAAAAAACATGGGATGTTACAGTCACCCCAGATTAAAATAGCATATCTTTGTGTTATGTGTTTTTAGAACAAGATTATATTGAACATACCCATATCATAAATATTATTCTGCTCAACCATAATTAAGTATTCATAGTATAATTCCACTTGTGGTGCTCCCAAAAACATTAATTATATACTCAGTCATTTACTGACACAAAATTCAACACTATAATGATTCCTTAAACCATCACTAGAATTACATGACCTTATATGACATACCTTAATTATTTTACATTATAAAGTTCTCATTATATACCTTTTCACACATGAAACCCATATTCCCACATAATAGTTGATGCTCAGAAGGTTTGTATCACATTTGATGCTCAAATATTTCCTGCACCATCCACGATTCCCACAAGGTCCTGTATTTCAATCGATAATAAAAAATCATGCATCACAATGATTCAAAAAACTTATTATGTATCATATATATTTATATATGCATTCCCCTAAAATTTCAGGATTTCTATGCATCTCATACAAATCAAACATCATACCTGATTCACACATACTAACCAGGGTCAGGTTAGTTCAATTAAAACATGTGGACCTTGAGCACTCATATTAAGGATGACTAAAAATAAAATGACATGCCACAATCAAGACATACCCCTAACCATAATTATCCCCTAATCCTACTCTAACCCTTCTATCTCAATAGAATATACCTATTATGATGCCCGAATACCCAAGGCCTGACCCCCCTACAGAGCTGCACTGGGTATTGACCATTGACCCTAGTGTTGGGTCTCTATCTCCCTTACATGACCAATTAATGGAGTAGAATCCTAGATACCAACTCCTATTACCACTCCTTGTTGTACCTTAGATCCATGATTCTAACTTGTTCCTTGACTTCTTGTTTATTGAGAATCCTTCCAATAGAACCTCTCCAAGTTCCCCATCTGGCTTCATGCCTGTCACACCTTTGAAGATCACTCACATTAATTCCAAACTTTTCCCGAGTGTCCACACAAGAAACACACCAATGATAACCCACTCCTTGGTGGTATTCACAAATAATTGCCATGACTACCCTATTGAGGCTCCTCACAAACCCATTTTTTGCTACCTGAATAATAAATTCCATCCTCACCCAACACTAGCATGTTTCTCAAGTTGGTCCATTTTTTAATATTACCTTTGGATATTAGTGTCTAGTTCATTACTTCCAAGAATGATTTCATCTTGAAAATTATTACCTGGTCCCGGATAGTATGCCTCAAGCCATCCTCAAATCGCCTCACACAATAAATTTCATCACCAACCATAGAAGGTACAAATCATGACATGTATATGAAACTCACCACATAATCCATAATTGATGTATCTCCTTGATGTAGGTTCATTAACTCATGGGATCGATCCTCCCTCAACATCTTCAGGAAAAAGTGTTTTGAGAACCCATCTTCAAAATCCTTCCTTTCTAATCCCTCAGGCTTAATATTAGGTACCTATGCATCCCACCAGTGCTTTACCGATCCTTTGAGTTTGTAAGTATCCATATTTACTGTTCATCCTAGGGGTGTCTCGAGATAGTATAAAATCATCTCCAAAAACTATATCCAGTTCTCTAGAAACTGTAGTCTACCATCCCAATAAAATAATGGTGGATACTGAGACTGGAACTCATGAGTCAAACAATCCATAGACATCTCATCTCCCTATGATTCTCTATCAATACTCTATAAAACTCAAACCATTATCACCCTAATTTTCTTGTTTATCCATGGACTAAAAATCTTCTATATGTTGTCGCTTCCATGTCTATTATGAAGTCTCTAACTATGGTTCATGATCAACCCGACCCTTAGGGGCCTCATACCATGCATGATCTAGTGGAACCAAATCTCCACCCTTCTGATGCTTCACAAGAATCTATCTGGGTGGCATCATGTTGTAGACCAAATATCATGGTCAATTTAGAAATAATAGTTTATATATATATATATAATGCATATTGGGAAAGATGTAACAGTAGTGCATCTCAGCACCCTTACATTCTCTTACCACAGCCATGTCATATACCATCCGGCCGCATTGCCCCTTAATTAACCACAATAGAGTTAGCCATCAAATATCATTTGGCCTCAAGGCCCATTTCCTACCCATAATAGTGTCAAAAATCACATATCATGTATATAAGATATCATCAATCTAGGGTGGCTGAGTATAATGCCCCCAAAAGGATATGTAGAAAAACACTATTTAGCATTTTGTTGACATTTTTTATGGATCACCCCCTTTAATTATTCCTTTATAATCATATCTAATTTAAGTCTATATACACTATATATGCATATAATCACATACTAATCTCATTAGGTACCACATACCTAGGTTGGACGAGTAGAATTCCACCAAAAGGATTTATAGGAAAACATTTTCTATATTTTTGTTGAAACTTTAAACAACCAACCCATATTAGCGCATTATAGAACCCTAATGATAATCATTAGAATATTCACACATCATATGTTCCTATGTTCTTATCAGGATGTATAAATAATCCTCTGATGACATACATGGACAAGGGGAAAACTATCATAATTCAATAATATAACACCCAAGTGCACCATTTGACATAGAAATAAATCAACTACATAATGTTAAATCATAGCATCCATTTCTCACCACTAGAAACTTGGTTTATCCCCTATGTATGGGGTTACTAGAACCCAAACATAAGATCTTTACCCAGTTATGACAATATCCTAGTCTTTAATCTACCATTACCTATTTAGTAAGAATCAAAAAGAAAATAAACACCTCTAATACCATTTTTACTTCCATAACCCAAGGGACACTTAAAACCCTTTCTATGGTATAGAGGATCACTAGGTATTAGATGCACCTACCCACATGGAAAAGGCTTCTAACTTGAAGTAAGTGTCATATTAGGTGATAGTGGGGAGGATATACCCTTTGAAAATGATAATAATAAGGTTCCTTATATATATATACATATATATATATATATATATATATATAACATAGTGGAAAAAATATATAAAACTCAATGAGTGCATAAAATATAAAGATAATAAAAATACAAAAGTATCATCCATACATATCAATTAAAGTGTACATTTTAGATATACAAAAAAATAAACATTGCAGATTTTCCATGGATGATCATATAAAAATTTAATCAAAATCCCCAAAAGGAAACTCCAAATCAATTAAAACAATCACCTAGTCCATTCCCATCTATCTGAAGTAAGTGCTCACTAAACTCCTAAAAATGATCTGGTTCCCTTACCAAATATCAAAGACATGAATTATACACACGTCCTGAGGGGACTATGTAGGGTGTGAGTATAAACTCAGTAGGCCACTACCAATGTGTTTCTATTTTTCATCCATAATTATATAGTGTATTTATATGTAAAGAAATAGAATAAACTCCCATGAAAAAATAACTTTATCCACTTGTGCTGAATAGCCAAAAGTGAGTTTTTACTTACTCTTTCCAAAAATGGTACATCTTTGAATACATTCCATCACATATATATTTTCATACATTACATTTATATAAAGATATATCTACACTAGAAAAGAACCTTGACATAATTCAAAGGCATCCACATACAGATATCATACCTTGAGAACAATCAGGCTCCCCCCATAAACATATCACCTATAACTTGTGCCATCTAACACCTCATGTACCACCAATAGAGTAACTAACATATCATCAATGTGCCAATCAATATGTCCCAAGTCCCTTGGAAATCCTTTCAAAAATTCATCATTGACTCAATATCCCAACATACTGAGGTACAGTGATATCTGTTCTCCAATATATAATAAACCTTTGTCAGCTTGATAGCCCAACATCCAAGGAGTAGTGAGATATATCCTTTAATAATCCTATACCCTCATCCTAAAATACAAATGAAGATCCTAATCCCCCAATTAATGGTCTCAAACACCATCATCCATGTCTTTATACGGTCATCTCCTCCTTTATAAATGATGGTCAACACTATCCCCTAAGTTTCCATAATTATGTAGGCCTCCACCCACAATGAGTGGTAAACAAAACCTCAACAGAGTCTTATATGTGTTCCTAAGTTCCCAACGGCAATTTTAGCCAGCAATAGTGAGTGGAAATCACCAACATTTCCTAAGACACACCATCCAATAACCTTATTATCACATGCAAACCTCATCTCCCATCCACGGTATGGTCATCACCATCCACGTCATCCTGAAGTTCATATATTCTCAAACCCAATGGTCAACACCATACCATCTATCTCAGGACATGCCCTCATCTATATGAACCTTTTCATATCAGTACAAGTGATCAACATAACCTCAATACCTTAAGCCATGCACATCAAATTCTCACAAAACTCATGCAGTAATATCACAATTTAATTAATTTAAACAATCAACATAACCTATCCAACCAACCATAAGCCCAATACCTATATTAAGTTTTTTAAATAATCTGCAGTATACCCATTTTCATACCATAAAAAATAATTAGGATTTAAAAATAATCATTAATTTATTAAGAGTTTTAGCCATACAACCCACGTATGTATATTTAGGTATGTATCCCGTAGAACACATATAAAAGTGGAGAAATATTGGCACTACCTACCTTATGATCGTAGGCACTCACTCATTAAATACAATACTCTAATATAATATGAGATGAGATAAATAGATATTATAGAAACATGACATGGAAAATGGGTAAATGATATTGGATATAAATATTATTCCAAATAGAAAGATAAATTAAGAAATAGGATTCAACGGCTTACTGCTATGCTTCCAAGGCAGCTGACGATGATCAAATCAGATCTCAGATAAATAAATGAGGCCAAATCCTATAGGAGAAAATGGAGGATATGTACCTACTATGAATGTGAATGGAAGGATCATGGATAAGAAATAAGAAATAATTACTGAGGTTAGTTTAATAATTTAACCCTATTTAATGAAATGTACAGTTAGGTTGTATGGTTTGGTTAACTATTCGTAAAATCCTCTGTTTTTTCAAGTACTTCTCACTTTTAGTTTTATGTTAAAAATCATTTCATAGGGATCACCTATATCTAAGCCTTGTTGGTTGAGTCATGTTCATATATGGAGAGTGTTGGAGAGAATTACCTAAAGTCTAGTGATATTTGTTTGTTCTGAATTAATGGAGTCTAGGTATAAACATCTAAAATGGTTTTTTGAGGGTTTTCCATGCTTTAGAAGGATTTTTAGGTGGTTAGGTAATTTTATAAAAAGTTGGATGAAAACTATCTACATAACATTTATACATAGTTTACATGTCACATGACATGTAACTTATGCCAAACATATTTCAGAAACCAATACATGGCGTGAAATGTTTACACTTTGTTTAAATCATTCACGTTTTGTAAAATTCATGTGGGATAAATATTAACCTAATATAATGAGTTTTTCAGTGTATCCCTATAAAAATAAACACATGACATGTAAAAGAGTTACACGCCATGTAATATCATGACCAGTAGTTTTAAGCATCATTATACGTGATATTGTTCTCATTCATTCAGTGAAACTTCCTCTTCTCAACCTAGGATGATTATTATAGTGATTTTGGAAGACTTCTCTCTATTCCAGACATCCTATTTGTGTGTTCAATCCCTGGTAAGCCTTTGGATTTGGTCTCCCCCTCTTGTTCAGTTGTTATCAGTTACAGTGTTGGAATATTTGGACCGATTTTGGTAGTATTCTTGACCTTGGTTGTTTTAGGTTCTTCATTAGAACTTTTTCACCTTCTTTCTCATTAGAGTTACCATTTGGAAGCATTGTGTTAATTTATAGTTAATGGTAGAGAGTCTAAACATAACCCTATGGACTATTTAATTTCAAGTATATTCAATATCATGATTGCACCAATAGAACCTACACTATAACTAATTTATTCAATGATAAATGGTGAATCATAAATTTACATATTTTTTCAATCCCTTTGTATTTAATTATTGATGCGACCTGTTTTTTGGATACCTATTGGGTGAGAAAACCCTAGAATAATAATGAATTGGATAATGGCCTATTGTGTGTTTAGCATGACATGAGACCTTAGGTGATTGATGGATATAGAATCCCTAGGAAATGGATTAATTACTGATTGATATGACTGTAGATCGTTTAAGATAAGTGAAAGTGTAAATGAAATACAAATGTTAATTTTTATAATTAATAATTAATCCTTATGATGTGATATTTTTATGTCCTTGATGTTGTAACATGTTTTGTGACTTCTATGTTTTAATTATTATATAGGGAATTGTCCCATATTGATTGTTAGAATGACTATATAGGGAATTGGCCCAATTTATGTGATGTAATTCTTATATATCAGGTTATTCTCTTCTACATGTTAAAATGATTATATATTTGGATATTCCTTGATACATTGAGAAATTATTATATACTGAGCTATACACTAATACATGCTAAAATTCTTATATACTAGGTTGTTCCATGATACATTATGAAATGATTATATTCCATGATATTCTCTGAAATATGTTGAAATACTTATGTTGTAGGAAATAGATAGGGACACATGATTAAATGCTTATATAGTGGGTTTGGCCCATCAATTTTTCATACCATGGATATATGGTTTTGGTTGGAATGGTTGTGCTGCATGCTTAGAAACATTCTAAAATGGAACCAAATCAGGTTATATGGATATATGGTTATGTTGGAATGGTTGTGCTACATTCTCATAGATATTCCAACATAGTGCTAAAGTAAGTCGATTATTGTATTCTATTAATTTTTTAATTAATTGATACACCTTTTCACCGTTTTATTGTATACACTTATTATCATACTAGTTTTATTTAGACATGGTGGTCTTGAACAATGGATTTTTACTCATTCCATATTCAGGCCACCATTTGAAACCCGATTATCGTACATGTATACAGGTTAGGATAAGGGAAAGGTACCTTATTATTGATTGTTTTCTTGCTAGATGGGTTGGAGTTTAAAGACATGACTGACATGGGGCTCGGGACTAGGGATATTGAGTCTCTATTTGAGTCTTCTAGTATTTTATTTGAATTAATTCTTGTATTACAATTAGTTACATTTCATCCTAACATTAAATTATTTCTTAATTATTTATTATATTATTCATTAGGCTTTTATTTTTTGGTTTATGCATTGTATTATTATATTTCCATTATTTATGCTAAACTGATTTTTAATTATATATATTTTTTCTATTATGTTGTAACTATCAACTAGAGGGTATTATATCCCCAATACACTTCTCACACCCCCTTTGCTAGTTGAATGCCTCTAGTGTATTGGGAGGAATCCTTGAGGCCACATTACCAACTTGATTCAACCAAATGAGAGAGTACTGGAATCGAGAATTGTTATAAAGTGGTATCAGATCACACAAGGTTTCTTGTCAATTTATTAACTATTTTGGAAAGTTATAAAGATGACTAGAATGTTTCAGGACTTGGTAATTAGATTTTTCATGGGAGTGGTTAAACCATGTACAGGGGTCTGAGTTCCCAGGTATGGGATTTGTGTATATACTATTCTTTAGTTAAATTTTATGTTATTTCACCTTGGGTGTTTCACATATTGTGAGAGGTTATTATGACACGATGTTTCTTATTCTTGAGAGTTATACTCATGGCATGGTATGGCGTGGTTTGAGTTTTCATGCATCATCATAGGCACCTTGGTATATGAATTTAAATTCATTTTTCATGATAGTTACATATTTATTGCATGTGATATATACATTCTTGTTTGAACTATGATATAATATACATGTTATATTTATGAAATGAAATAAATGAACTGATATATCATGCTAAAATACTTTTAATACTTGTTTAGAGAGACCATGAGTAGTGTTTCTATGAGTTTTTCACCTTTTGAGGATGACCCTATTGTTATAGTCACTGTTCTAAGGAGTGTGTCTGTATTGTAGATAAAATGTCTCATTCTCATATTTAGGTTGAGTTTTAGGAGAGTGGAAATAATCATAATCCTAACATAGTTAAACTAGAGAGTTTTGTATCTCTTAAGGACCAGATGTATGCTCTGCTTTATGACAACTTCTTGAGGGTCCTAAGATCCATGGAAAGAAAGACTATTCACACCATTCCTTCAATGTCTGAGATGAAGGAGAGTTCCAACTGCAGTATGCGCCTATGTTCATTGGGTAGGGAGGCCCCTAGGAATCTGATTTCCAGATTTATTTAAACAGTATGATCCTTAATAATATTGAGATTCCTATATATAGGAGGATGAATCTTACTTTGCATATGTTTCATGGACATACCAAGAATTGGTACGATATTCAGGAGCATGCAGGTAAATAATAGGAGTTATATTGGAAGGAATTCTTGGAAATGTTTTTCAGACACTTCAATCCTAAGATATTAAAGGATGAAAAGTCTCATGAGTTCATGAATATGGCATAAGAGGGAAAGTGAGTATTGGACTAAGATTAATACTTCAATAGATTATAGTACTTTTAACCATATTTGGAAGCTAATGAGATCTATAGGTTGAGACATTTTTAGGATAGCCTTTGCCAGGATATTAGTTCAGAAGTGGGAATTTTCTATCAGAGAAGTTTCAAGGATGTGATGAATTAGGAACTCATCACAGAAGGGAGTCTGAGAGAGGCATCGGGTAGTGTCCATGCTATTTCAGTAAGGTGAAATGGGAACTCTTCTTCTTGTAAAAATAATCATTGATATGATAGTTTTTTCAAAGAAAATAGTGGTCAGAGTAGTTAGGGTAATGAAAATAAGTCTTAGGATAGTGTTCCATTATAGTGATACTGATGTGGAAAGATAATCCATAAGAATCATCTGTGTTTATACACCTCTCTAGGGTGTCAATATTATGGAAGTATGGGCCACCTAAAAAGGTTTTATAGTGGAATTTAGTAGTAAATAAATTGAAGGGGATCAAGAAAATTACCTAAGTCTAGGAATGACTGATCTACTCAGCATAAAATTAGTTGGAGTTCTACATGATGTTTTTTTCATGGTAGAGGACAAGGTACCCCAATATATGAAAGGAAATTCTAGGTAGAGGTAATATCTTTGGGGAGTTAGGATGAAGAAAAGGGTAGATAGGCTAGGTAGTTTCACACTATGTAGAGTACTCCAACTAATGTGGATATAAGATATTATACTATCAGAGGTATGATTCTTGTATCATCTACCCTTTCTTGTGTGTTTTTTGATACATAAGAATCACATTAATTTTCATCCACTCTTTTTTTAAATGGGTTTTCTTGGATTTTGAAATCTTATATGGTGTTTTGACCACTGATACACTACTAGGAGTGCGTTCAGATAATATCAAATGTTTCTAGGTATGATCTCTAGATATTGGTGGTTAGTGTTTCATTTGGGATCCATTTGTTCTTGAAATGAAAAACTCATAATTGATTCATAGTATGAATTGGGTAGTTATATACTAGGCTCATATATACAGTTACTAGAGGAAAGTTACCTCTCTTTATCAAGAAAAAGGTATCTATTCTCACCAGGGTGAGTGGGGTATTCAAGATGGTCATACAGGAACAATTCAATGTAAATTGGATTTTCTCATATACCTAATAGCTGGTCTTGCCCTAGATAATAGTGGAATATAGTAGGATTATTTCCCTCTAATGGAAGACTATTTTTAGGATGTCTTTTCTAACAATTTCTACAGCTTACCACCCAACCAAGATATCGATTTCCCAATTGAGTTGGTGCAAAGAGTAGGGTCTATTTCTATACCACCATATATAATTGAACAAGTTGATATTTGGGATTTGAAAGTTTAGTTGGATGATCTGGAAGATAAAGGTTTCATAAAAACTCAAACATCTCTTTAGGGTTCTCTAGTTATCTTCACCAAGAAGGTTGATGATATATTATTCTTATACATGGATTATCTTAGATTAAACTAGATATCGGTCAAAACCAGTATCCCCTTCCATGCATTGATGATATTTTTAATCAGTTGAGAGGGGTTAAGATCTTCTCCAAGATTGAACTGAGATCAAGATACCACTAGCTGAGGGTGATACTTTTGGACATACCATGTACTACATTCAAGAGAAATTATGGATTATATGAGTTCATTGTGATGTAATTTTGTTTGACCAATGCACCAGTGTTATTCATTGACTTGATGAATCAGATCATTCTCCCTTTTCTATGTCATTTTTTAGTGGTTTTTGTTGATGATATATTAGTGTTATCCCAGTGAGAAAAAATATCATTCCCAACATCATTAAATCATCTTGAGTACATTTAGAGAGCACCATCTTTACTCTATGCTCTCTAAATGCAGTTTTGGTATTTATAAAGTACACTTCTTAGGAAATGTCATATCAAAGTTAGGATTGAAAGTGGAACCATAAAAGATTGAATTTTTGGTATCATGGGAGGATTCCAAGAATGACTTCATGATTCAGATCTTTCATGGTTTAATTGGTTATTATTAGTTCTTTATCTAGGACTTCACATGTCAAGAAGCATCGATGTATGGGATGACCAAGAAAAAGGTGAAGTATGTTTGGTCAGATGATTATGAGAGATATTTTCAAAATTTGAAAGGTAATATAACCTAAAAATAAATACTCACTTTATCTATGTTAGGTAAATAATATATCATGTTCTATAATTCATCTTCAATTGGACTCATATTTGTTCTAATGTAGGAGGATCGAGTGGGTTTTTATGGATCTAAACAGAGGAGAACATATGAGAGGAATTACCATACTCATGATTTGGAGTTACAAATATTGGTATAGGACATAATATTCAGGTTCATTATATCATGGGTGATAGGTTTTCGGTATACAGGGACAAAACGATACTTGGTATATTTTTTTTCAGTTGGACCTGAACCTTCAACAGAGGAAGTGGGTCAATTATCTATAATAGTTCAACTTTGAGTTGGATTATGAATTGTGAAAGGGGAACCATGTTACCAATGTGTTGAGATGAAAGATGCAGACATAGACATTTTTGGGATCTTTTGATGAGTGGGGGATGATATAACTCTTTGTAGACATGCATCTAGATGTTCACAAGTCTCAAGGATGATTTTCTCTGACTTTGACATTTTTTGTACCCCTAATTTTGGAATATATTAAGATAGGGTAGTTATTTAATTTTTTGGGATTATTTATGAGTGACAGCTTATATGGAGGGGAGATTCCATTTGGATGGTCTCTTGGAAGTAGAAATTCTCTTATTTTCCATGTTAGAGTATAGGTTCTTATGGGCTTGCATGAGGTTATAATGAAATATTTTCATTCTTCAAGATAATAGGTACATACTAGTTTGATAAATATGTATTGTTATATCTTTATATAGTGCTAGTTGTCAAGAATAAAGAAATAAGTATTATGTTTCATGGGTAGATGTTTCACTTGTTAGTATGTTAAAGCTAAGAATCAGAGGCTAGTTATGATTTTGTAGCCTCTTACTATTCCTGAATGGATATGGAATGATAACACTATGGATTATATGATAGGATTACCTAGGAAACCTCATAGTAATGATTTATTATGGGTGATTGTGTATCGACTGATTAAGGTATTTTACTTCTTAACAATCAGGGAAACCTTCACAGTTGATTATTGATGAAGTCCTTATATGAATGATGTAGTTTATCTGCATAGTGTTCCCAGGAGTATAATTTTTTATAGAAATTATCATTTCATATTGTGGTTTTGGAAGGTTCTTCATAAGGTTTTGGGATCAAAGAATCTTTTGACAAAATCCATTCATCCTCAGATTAATGGTCAATCTGAGCAGACTACTCATGTTCTAGAGGATATTTTATGAGCCAATGTTTTGGATTTCAGTTATTCATGGGAGAAACATATGACACTCATGAAATTTTCATATAATAAAAGCATCCATGCATTGATCTAGATGGAACATTTTGAGGCTTTGAATGGAAGGTCATTTAGTTCTCCTCTTTGTTGGTTGGAGGTTGGTGATTCAGAGATTGTTGGGCGTAGTCTCAAACAAGAGACTTTTGATCATGTTCAGTTGATTAGGAATCAATTTGTAACTACATAAAGAATTAATAAATGATACAATGACCATAGGAGACACCCTCCAATGATTGATGTTGGTCATCATGTTTCTTTTCAGGTGTTTCTTATGTTGGGGAAATCACTTATTATGAAATAAGTAAAGGTATCACCCAGTCTTATTGTGACCTTTGAAATAGAGGATAAGGCGGGTCCTATGGTGTACTGATTATCCCTTTCATAGTGTTATAGTTGCATGCATAATGTGTTTAATGTGTTGTATATTCAGAGATATTATCCTCACCCTTAACATATAGTGGGTGCCGAGCTTTGTAATGATACGTCCATTGAGGAGCATCTAATAAGGATTGTGAACCATAGTTTCAAGCATATTCAAGGTAGAGAGATTTATTCGTTTTGAGTATAGTGGTAGCATGGGTGTGTTTAGGAGGTGTCCTGGGAGAGGGAGTATGGTTAGTGAGCACAGTGGCCAGACTTGTTCATTGAGGCCCCACAATGATGCTCGGAGCATCTCAAGTACAATCTATTAAATGGTGGGGAGATGTAAGATCCCATATTTGTATAGGTATTTCCCTCTTTGAGTTTTGTGTTAAAAATATCTTTTAGGTTTCACCTTTGTCTTTGAGCCTTGGTAGCTAAGTATTGTTCAATGATGAAGAGATTTTGTTAGGGAAAATTATCTAAAGTTTAGGGATATAAGATTTTATTAATTAATGGAGTCTGGTTATAATCATGTAAAATTGGTTTATGAGGGTTTTATGTTTTTTGGAAGGATTTTGAGGTGGTTCAGGTCGTTTTATATAATGTAGTATGAAAATTATTTGTACAACATTTACACATTTTGTACATGTTACAAGATGTGTAACTTACACCAAACACATGTCATGAACCAATATAGGGTGTGAAATGGTTACACACCATGTAAACCATTCACATCATGTAAAAGTTGTGTTGAACAAATATTAAGCCAAGACTATGTGTTTTTAGGTATATCCTTATAAAAATAAATTCACTAAGTGTAAAAGAGTTACATACCATGTAATATTGAAACCAATAGTTTTAAAATCATCATGCATAATATTTTTCTCATCCCTTCAGTTTACCATACTCCTCTCAAACTAGGACAATTTTCTTGGTGATTTTGGAAGCCTTTACTCTATTTCAGATGTCCAGTTTATGCGATCGTTCCCAGGTAAGTCTTAGGATTTGGTTTCCCCCTATTTTTCCATTGTTATCTATTAGAGAGGTGGAATATTTGTACTTATTTTTGTTGTGTTCTTGACCTAGTTTGTTTTGGGTTCTTCTTATGAACTTTTTCACCCTCTTCCTCACTAGCGTTACCTTTTGAAAGATAGTGTTAATGACCCGTTAAAGGTAGGGAGTCTGAACCTAAACCTATAGTCTATTTAATTTCAACAATATGTAATATTGTGGTTATAACAACATAGCATGTTCTATAATTAAATTATTCCTTAATAAATAATGAATCATGTATTTGAATATTGGTCAGAACCCTTTGATTAAATTGTAGATGTAATATGGTTTTTGGATACTTTTTGGGTGAGAAAAATCTTGAATAATAATGGATTATCTAAAATCTTAAAGTGTTTTTAGCATGAAATGTGAAATTAGGGGATTTATTGATAGTAAATGGATAGATTTATGATTTATATGACTATTGATCATTTAAGATAAATGAAAATGTAATTGAAAGACAAATGGTAATTTTCTTAAATTACCATTGAGTCTTGTGATGTGATATTGTGATATCCTTATTGTTATGACATGTATTTTGATTTTTCTGTTGTAATGATTATATAGGGAGTTATCCCATATTGATTCTTAAAACGATTATATAGATAATTTCCCCAATTTATGTGTTGTAATTCTTATATAGAATTCTTGGCCAAATCATTTTTATACCATGTATACATGGTTTTGGTTGACATGGTTATTTTATGTTCTTAGATACATTCTGCCATGGAGTCAAAGCGGGTTACATCGATATATGATTATGTTGGAATAGTTGTGTTACATGTCAAAGATATTCCATCATAGTGTGAAATCAAGTTGATTGTTGTATTCTATTAATTTCTTAATTAATCGATACACTTTTTATCATTTTATATCATAAACTTATTATTAGTCTAGTTTTTTAGGCACGGTGGTGTCTAATTACTGAGTTTTACTCAAATATTATTTGAGATTCCATTTGGAACTCAATCAGATTACATGGATACATGTTTAGAAAAGGGAAAGGGGACCTTTCTGTAGATTTGTTTCTTACTTGATGGGAAAGAGTTTGGATATGGGACCAACATGGGGGTTATTTCTGGGAATCCTGAGTCTTTATTTGAGTTTTATAGTCTTTTATTTGTATTAATTCTAGAAATACATTTATTTTAATTTAATCTTATCATTACATTATTCCTTAATTATTTATTGGATTATTCAGTAGGATTATATTGTTTGGTTTATCTATTGTATTATTTTGTTTCCATTATCTTGGCTACTATTATTATTTTTTGTTTATTTATGCTATTATGTAACTCTGTACTAGGGGGTATAGTCTCCCCACTATACTTATCACACCATCATTACTAATCTTCATCCTCAAGAATATGGGGTGGTGTGATTGAGTTCATTCAAGCAAACTAATTTGGCCACATGAAAGAGTGTTGAAATCAAGGTATGTTACACAATGCAGTGCCACTATATAAAGAGAATCCAATTTAAAATAGGTCTCATACTCTTGATGTATGGTTTGGATTGAACGTGCGCTAATCGTTTGCATTCACTACAATACTGGCACTAACTATGTAGCTAGGTCACACAATTTGTCATCCCATGCACATCCCATGCAAAACCTCTATTAAAAAATATATACATCTCACACGGCCATGCTCCCCACCTTACACAGTTTTTCTCATCATACTATAGTTTAAATATGGGCCACACAATTTCCTCTTAAAGGATTCACAGTTTAAAAAAACTGTGGGCCACTACCTACACTTTCAAAAAATTAAATTTTGAGTCTCAATGCTCCTAAAACTCACCTGAAGTCTTGAGTCACACATCGAGCCTTAAACACCATCTAAAAACAATGTACTAATGTGTTATAATTCTCAAAATTATTCTCTGAATCCCAATTTAATATTATGATCACCTTCCAAACACAAAATTCAAAAACTTTTAGAAAATTGACTAGTTCCAAAACTTAGGTCATTACAAATACATAAACAATATATTTTCTATTGATTATTGTATTTCTAGAAGGTATGAACATATTAATATGGATTACTTCTAGTGTTATTGTTTTAGTAACATTATTAATTGGTTTAAAATATGATTTTAATTGCTTTTACTTTTTTTATGAATCACATAGTTTCTTTTTGTCTAATTTATGACATGGAAAATTGTAAATCAAAATATTCATTGATAGATTTATCAAAGATAAAACAATATAATTTCAAATATTCTATTTCAAATCCAAAATAATTGATTTCACTATTCAAAAAGTTTGTATTTTTTTACATAGGGAATAAAGATCAAAGGAGTAAACATTTTCATTTCTTAGGGCTTTAAACTTAATAAATATACCCTTAAAATAGAATAAGATTATAGAAATAATCAATAGAATAACCATTATCATAGTTTTCATTTATAATTGTTAATTTTTTCTTCAAAACTTTAAAATCAATAAATTTATTGATAAGTCTTGAATTTGGATATCTATTTGTACCAACTCTATTGATAATTCCTTTAACATTATTACAAAAAGTGACACCGTCTTAATCAAATTTAAAGAGGGAGTGGGACTTAGAGAAATCACCACTCATATGCCTCTAATGGAAACTATCCATATATTATTTATTTTCTATATCATTCTATAATTTTCTAAATAGAGGAAATCAACCAGAGGAATTTTTTGGTACCCAAATACTCATGGGTCCAATAGAGTTAACTATTAAAGAACTTGGTAAAAATATATTCTTACATTAGGTAGAAAAATGAAATTTATTATCAAGTAATATTTTAGTTATATGATGATATTTTATTCCATGTATTTGAGGATTTTTAATAAAATAGGTATTGTCATAATGTCTAGAAAATTAACAATGATATAAGGTAATATTATACATGATTTTATTATTTTTTCTATACATACAGTAATTTATGTGTATTTTAGGATTCTCACCATTAATTCATATGCCATAAAATTATTTATTTTCCTTTTTCTTACTAGGGATTTTATTTAGATACCTCTCACACTTAGTAAAAAAACTATAAAATATTTTAAGAGAGTCAACTTATGCTAATAATTCCTTACTTTATTCATAAAGAGTATATATAGAAATAGATTTGTCTAAATTTCATTTTAATATTGAAAATTTACAAGATAAATATTCTATTTCATGGATAATATCATTAAGAGAATTATGAAGAGCCTTATTTTTATTTTTAATAGATTCATATTTATATTCTAACACTGAGAAATATTCACTACATTCTTCAATAAATAAACTTTTAGATTCATATACATAAAAAGAATAATAAATAGGTTTTACCTTATCTATATAATCCATATAGTAGAGATTAGCCTTTAGATTGGATTTTTAAAATTCTAAAATGGTATATAAATAACTACATAAATATTTTGGTTCACTCCATGTGGATTTCATAGCATTATTTTCTTTCTTTTTTTTATATAATGTTCTCAAAAAACTTTTTCTCAGAATTTTTTTTATCTTTAAGTTGAGGAAAGTCAGGCTTGATATGTTCTAGTTTTTTTAATTCATAACATCTACCATATTTTTTAATTTACATTGAAAATTTTTAATTATTGAATTGTTTTCTAAAAAATATTCTTTTATTTTATAACCTTTTTAACTTTAATGTAATAAGATCAATTTATTCATCAGATTCTGAATAGCATAATTATTCTTCTTTAGATGATTATGGTAATATTTTTTCTTTATATTTCTTATAATATTTATAAGTAAAAAAATTGAATGTAGTATTCTCATTTTTATTAGCTTATGATCATAATCCTCTGCTTTCTTTTCTGTATCATGCATCATAAGAGTTCATATCAAATCTTTTATCATAATATTCATAATGGGAGTTGACTATCATATAGCAGCAGAGATTCTACCCCATTTTTAAGGTCTAATTATTATATATTTTAGATATTGACCAAGTTTAGGTACATGCATTCCAAGAGTAGAAACACCATTTATAATCTCATTCATTCTTCCATTGAACTACGTGTCGCTTCCTCCTTCCATTAGTCTGAATATATCAAAGTTGATTTTTTTCATGTTGTATCAAATTTGTTGATTTTTTTAGTTCTTTTATAACAAAATGAAGTGTTATTCCACATTTCATGAGTTTTATTACACTTTGATACTCAATTAAACACTTTGGGACCTGGTTTGGAAATGATAACATTCATAGCTTTGGAGTTGAGATTATTTTTAGCCTCATGAGTAGCATTCCATGTCTTGAGTTTGGTCTTGGGGATTTCATAGGGCGTTATATCCTTTAAATATACTTTTATATAAAGGTTTATTAAATAAATAATTAGGTGATCCTACTAGAACCAATAATTTTCTCTATTGAAATACAACAATCAAACAATAGATATGACTTCTTTGAAAATGACTATTATAAAAACTTGTTTTTTGATCTTCAACTAATGATAGTTGTTAACTCAAAATTAACAAACTTTGATAGCAATTTTTTGTCAAATTAACATTGCACAATGACTCTAAAGGGGTGAATTGAGTTATTATAATTTTAATCACTTAAAACCACCCTCTCTCAATGATGAATGATTTTGATATTCCCATATAACAAGTAAGAATAAAAAATAAAATCATTAAGATAAAAGATAGAAAAACAATATTTATAGTGGTTTGTAGAAAAAATTTCTCATAGTATACTCCACCAACATTTTACTCCTCATTTTTTTAATTTTCACTAGAATAACCATTTTCTTAGGGGATACCTAGATGAGTGAAAATATCTATCACTAGGTAGAAAGGTCAAATATATTTTAATTAGTATCTCCCTTAATAATACTTATCCATGGTATTATAATAGTATAAATAATGTTTGAAAATGATGCATAGAAGAAAATAATAGATTGGTACAGGTTCAATACACTGTTTCATGTATCTACTGACAGATGAAGAAGAAATAATCATAGAGATATAATATTCTCAAATAGTATATTTTTAGGTTATTAAAATATAGTACATACACTTGAAAAAATATTAATAATAAATTATTAGTATTGGTCATGTGTTATAATTAATCATGAATAGAAAAGTAAGAAAATATACACAGAACAATAGTCATTTGAACTTTTTATTATATTATTAAAGAGATAGAACAACAAAGGGAACAATGCAATGTGAACCACAATAACAACACACTACAGAAAACACAAAAAATGGGGGAGGAGGAAATATGGAGGTCTAATGTAATGGATCCCATGGGAATCACCACTAGCAAGATTATCCCCCTAAATAGAGAAAGATCGTATATTAGAGGATAAAAGAGTCCATGTATCATTGCTCTCTAGAGAAGTTATGTGGTCTACTACATTATTTACTTCCCTCCAGGTATGAAAGACTCCATGGAATCACTGATAATGGATATTCATCTTTTAATAACATATGAGATAGAAGATAGAGTGATAATTTATCCTTTCAAGGAATCAGGAATAATTATAGAATCTGTTTCCACTACTGTTAACACGATGTTTCATTTCCGGTATACTTATATCCCAGTGAGAAAGGCCATAGCCTCATCCATCAGAGAATATCTAATGAAAAAATGAGCAATTAAAGAAATAATAACATGGACCCTTAATTCAAAAACCACTCTACCACCCTTCGTATCATTTAAACAGCATGAGTAACCAATATAATGTTTGGATCCATTAGGGTGTGCTGATCAGCAAACCCTATGGTTGATATTATATGAGGAAAAAATATTACAGCTCATATAGAGTGGTCTGAGCAAAGTATCCACATAAAAATTAAATATATTTATAAATAAATCATCCCATGAATAACATTATATAGTATACATATAATTTTTCTCTTTTCACCTAACAATTCAATCCCTATGTAAACCCTTGGGATTTTGCAACTGAGAACCTATAATTTTTTCCCACCATGTATAATTTTACTCCATTTGAATATAAATTAAATTATTATGTGGATAGCCATTTCAAGAAATAAATTATCTACTTCTGACAATAAATACTAGTATTCACATGAAGAAGGGAGCTCTGGGACTGGACCCACTCTCCTAGAAAAAGAACTCAGGTAAATTCCTAAGTTTTAATCAAGGATAGGCTAATTCCTTCATAAATAAATTTCTTGAAGTCCCTTGACTAATAAATCTATGAGGTTCCCCATAATTAATCATTATATGGATTGGTTATTTAAAAAAATAATATGTGGCGCCCCATCTTAAATAGCCCAATGCATAAGTCCTTTTTGAGTCTATATTCAGATGGTCATATGATCTCATCCTCCTTTATGAAGAGATATGTGGCTAGTGTTATGCATCCATACCTTATTATTATCATTTAAAATTACATTATCAAAACCATCATATTTATATCCCCTTATATAAACCATATCCTCCATCATATATCACTTTAATTCCAAGGAAAATTGACCAAAAATATATTTTTGACCTCATCGTAATGGTTTATACCATGAGGAATCCTCCCCAATTCTATGAAAAATCAAGAGTTCTAACACAAATGTTTTGGTGAAAGTCGGCCATATTTCATTTTGTAATGCTTGTAACCTCAACCATGATCCTAGATAATTCCTTTAGTCAAGATAGTCTTCATGGATTCTCAAAAAAAAATTAATTCAAGACACTCATTTTAATTTATCATAAATTATGTGGGATAGGATACTCCTCCTAGTTTCCATATATGGGCCTCCTATTATGTGTATGTCCCAATTATCCATTCTAGGGTAGCCTTATATGTGTAATCCCTACTTGGTCATCTGTTTTCTCACCTTTCATGACATAAAGTATGAGATATACGATTATAAACTACATATAATGTCATCCCCACAACATGATGTTAAAATGTGTGGTCGACATGCTTAGAATAATATGTAAAACTAAATGATTACCCAATGAAACGAGTATAGGATACTTCATGAATTTTATAAATCATTATTCATGTCATGAGTATGATATGAATCATTACTCATTGGTGGCCTTAGTACATAATCAAAATTCATGTTTAATTTTTCACTTTCATACAATATGCTTAATCTTATATTAGTTTTAGTTTATCACATCGGGTATGAATCATTTGGGAATAGATATTTTAATTTAGACATGTCATTAGCATAATTAAAACACTTCCAATTTGGTCACCTACTATGGGTAATCTCTAAGTTTATCATATCAGATGGGCTTCCTCCTAGGTGTAATCCCTAAACATATCTTCACCACACTCACTTATTAGATCAGTTATCTCTAGGAACCCTATGAATAAGACCTATTATACCTTTTAGTTTCATTCATTTTAGGTTACAAAAGTCTAATATTTATAATGATAATCATCATAGAATAACATCCCCACATCATGATCTTAAACTACATGGAAAATTTCTTTTGTATAAGGTTAAAAACTATAGGATTATCCAATGTGAAGAACATGGAGCGCCTTATGAAAAAAGAATGAGATAGATCATAACATGAGCTTGAGATGGCCTAAAATCATTCATTGGAAATATTAATACGTAATCCCCATACAAATCTAATTTTTCATCCTCTTAAAATGTTTTTCAATAATTTATTAACTATTTTTTCTCACATGATCATGGCTTGTGTGGGATTGTAGATCATGGTTTATCATTATATTATGACAATTAAAATTAATCTAATTAGGTACCCTATTGGGTGTAAGCCCTATATTTATCTTACAACAAGAACCTGCTCCTATGTGTAAAACCCAAACATACCTTCACGTGACTCATTTACTCAGTTATATATATAAAGTTAGCACATGCATAAGTCACACTAAATATCCTATTATATCTCATTTTAGGACATTGGAATCCTACCAAGGGATCATTAGTGTGTTTGAACCATTCATTTCCTTATTGTTCACTTCAATGTAATATGGATGATCTTCTATCTCTTGTTTCTCACATTGAGAATGACTCATGTGGGGTAAGAGGTTTACTTGATATTTAAATTATCATAATTGATATATGTCAAAGGAATCACGTACTAACCTGAGTTTTATGACTTTAAACTAACATTCACATCTACTAATCTGAAAATGTTATTCATGTAAGGATATATTCGTTGTTAAAAATTAATCCCATCATTTTTTTGTTCTACAATTTATTTATCTATAAAATAAAATTCTACATATTAATAATTTTGTCTTGATTACTCATTACTTATACATTCTTGATTTATTAATCTTAAATATCTCACACTTTTTTATTTAAATACCAACATCCCTCAATCTTTAGATTGAGAATATACATTCTCATTAATATTTTAGTGTAATGGATCCCTAAATCTATAAGATTTGGTGTTACCTAAATATTATTTTATATTATACAGTAGGATGAAATTTTGAAAGGTAGCATGAAAATTTGATTTTAATAACGAATGTATGAAATATGATTTCATGCTTACTAGATTTACTCAATCCATTATCTCATGAATAAAATTATTAAAATAATAGTTTCATAAGATGAAATATTTCATAGGAGATTCATTCATTTAATAAATTCATGTACTATCCATAACATTTATTCATATGTTACAATGTGTGAATAAATGAGACAGTTCCCAAGGAGAATCCTTGGGTAATTATATATATCACTTCTATGTGGTTGTAGTAGTGTGTGGTTGTGTGTGGTAATTCCTGGTCAAACATCCCTAAATCTAGAATCACTCTTTCTCATGCCTCCTTCACATTCTTAGATGCTAGCACATTGTAGATGATTGAGAGTCACACACATATGATGGTTAATTCATCTTGACCCATGGATACCTTTAGGAGTGGGATTTTATTTAGATTCCAATCAACATTATCAAGCATATTCAATGTTATTCCAAGGAGACAAATATAATACATGTGCTCTTTGGTAAATGGTATGTGTTTACAAAATTTATTCATTTTATTTTATTTTTGTTTTCATATTTATTACATATTAGATCCTCATTCAAGGTATTTTATATCATTTTTAATGATTTAATAATTTTTATTATATTAATTTAAAAAAAATAGTGGAATTAGATTTATCACTTTTTTTAGATTCTTGCAATCATGCTTCAAATTAATAACTCGTGAAAAACATATCATCTTGTTTGTGCATTCTGAAAATTCTACATAAAAAAGTTACTTTTACATAGGGATGCATAATGTTAATTCATATTTTTTGTAAAGGTAATTTGAGTATCCTTTATTGGTAAGGTAAAATTTCAGGTTACCATTATATAAAAATGTTCTACATAAATCTTATCCAACTTACCTTTACATATAAGGCTTCTACATAAAGGTCACAAAACATTATCTTTTAACTAATAGAACACACATAAATCTCATGAGGAGTTACCATTATATATAAGTGTCTTCATAAAGGTCACTCAGGATTACATATATGAAAAATGTAAAATGTGATATACATAAGGGTAACTAAGGTTACCTTTACATAGAAAGGGTATCTTGTGTGAGGGTAAATAGAAACTATCATTTTTTAGGATTCATTAAAATTTATAAATTGATTATAAATTAAAATCAGTGTTATTTTTTTTAGATATTTATTATTTATAAAAATTTTAATTATTTAATTAATTATAAAGTTTTTATAATTAATTAATTAATCTTTATGAAACATTTATTATTAAATAACCATTAAATATTAAGAGTTAACATTTAAAATACCTTCTTAAAAAATTATATGTAATGCCTTATGATTTAGAAAGAAAAGTTTTTATTTTGAAATTGTAAGATTAATTTAAAAGTGATTATAAATTGCGAAAATAATTCTAAAATCTAAAGGTTTTTATATTTAATTTATGAATTGTTCATTATTTCTTATTTTAAAATGTTCCAAATAAAGGGCCTTATTTTGGATATTATTTAAGCCACATCAAAAACGTTTTAATGATTTATTTGATCATGGTTTTAAAAATATTATGGATATGATATTTAGATTATGTAAAATTTTTACATAACATGATGAAAATTATAGATATTTTATAATTCATGAAAACATCATATATTTTAAAGGAAAATGACATATAATAATCCACATGAAATAGGTTATATTAAATTGAATATAAAGAGTTTATATTCAAAGTTATTATAACAACCCTTCTATTTATTACACACATAAACACGATTTATTTCATAAACTTGCACTTAAGACAACTCTAAGGATAGAGAGGTCTAGTGTCTTAGGAAATTAGAAACATTACACAACAACTTGAAACCTAAATATAACATCTTTTTTGAAAACTTCTTTTACATGACCACACACATTATTTCGTACTTAGCATTACTAGGGATAACCTGGGGACATACTTAGGAAAAGGATGAGCTATAAATCCCAATAATTGAGTAAACAAGACATAACATGAATAATATAGTACATGTTAGGCAGTAGGCATATAAATTTATTATAAGAGAAACATGAACAGAAAGGCATGATATAGAATGATTATCACAACATGGAAATATGGCGTAAACATTTAACATGATATTAGAAGAATCCAAGGCTCATTTCATATTGAGCATGATTAAACCATCATTGAAATTTAATTATCATGAGTAAACCCTCATTGAACTTAATGTATCATGATACTAATCTTTACCCAATGAATTGGAGTTCTATTAGGGAGCGCCCTTCTTAATCATTTCATTTCACTCATAAGTGTGCCACATAGATCATACAACATGGATGCAATAAACATAATCATTTATTCCCTGATAAAGAAATATGGAATTAAAACATGAAACACTATAATACATAATTGAATGTGTAAAAATGTGAATACCCTTGATTGATAATTGGGCATGGTATTCACTAAACAATGAATTTGGCTTGGAAAATTGTGGTTAAATTTCGGCAGCATAACTGCGTGACATAAGAATTAATAAAAAAATTGTTGATGATAGAGAAAGGATTATATCATCATATTTACATGAAATGGATATTAAAGTGTTCATATAGATTCATGTCCTAAAAAATTTAAGTAAATTATATTCATAATATAATAGAATTTCTGGAATGTAAATGAGGAGAGAGAGATCCCTTATGGAATTTTGGCATGGTAATAGGTGTACATGGGAGGAATTAATGAAAGAGAAAGGGGTCTATCATAATCCAAAAATAATAAGGGAAGTATTTGGGAGGTGAGAAAGTATACCCCAACATTTGTAATTGAAAATACAAGGGTAGAGAAACATAATGAAACATGGAAAAAAAATGAGAGAGGACGAAATCCCTTTCTTGGAAGTCTGAACCCAAAGGCTTGGGAGGGGATTGGGAGGGTATTATTGGGAGCTTGGGGAACCTTGGGATGATTATGGAGAGATTAGGTTATAGGTTGGTCAAGATCCAAAGTTTTTTAGTGAATAATAATGGGATATTGAGTGTGTTTATATAGGATAGGAGAAGAATTATTTATTATTTAGGTTTTGGACACCACACATTAAACTAAACAAAACCCCAAACCATCCCATGGTTTTTCCCAAGGATTTTGAAAAAGGGGAGTGGAAAAAATTATTTTACAAGGTAAATGGACTAAAATATTAAAATATTAGGCTTTCTTATGTGGAGGTGAGTCACACTCTTAATGAAATCATTTCAAAATGTTAAAATCTTTTATAATTCTTGGAGGGTCCACTAAGGCTTTGTAAAATAAATAAATAAAACCTAAAATCACATTATTTTAAAGGTAAAACATATATTATCAAAAAACTTTTTTATTGTATTTTATTACATCTCTATTGGTTCATTATTATGTCATCAAACACATCATATATTTAAACAGTATTTAATTTTAACAAAAAAAATTGATTGTCTCACAAAATTATGAAAAATTCACCATTGCATAATTATGACATCCCGATTCAAAAAATAATATTACTTTTAACTAAATAATTTTCTAAATATGTGATTTTTTTCTTTTAAAATAAAAACCTATAATTATAAAAAATTCACAGGTTTTGACAAAAACAACATTCAAACCTTAATAAAAATTACAATTGTATTCATAAAAAATATATGATCATTTATATTTAATAAAAATTAATTTTGTAATAACATTTTATTAAAATATTATTTAATTAAAAAATCCATTAATTCATCAAAATAGATTTCTTAATTGAATATTATCTAAAAATAATATTTGTGATTTAAAATCTATTTACAAAGTAACAATAATAAAATGAATTTATATTCTCTATAAAAAATAATAACCATAATCATAGTGCTAGGGTATTCTTACATAACCCCTTAAAATATCCACATAATACCTAAAAATAAGGTGTGCGTTGGTGATCGACTCTTGGGGAGGATGAGATAACATCGCTCGGGTGATAATCTCTATTAACTTACACTTATCCCATAGTGATAGGGTCTTATTACATAACCCCTTAAAATATCCGCATAAGACCAAAGGGTAAGGTGTGTGATAGTGAAAAACTTTTGGGGAGGCTCATATAACATTACTTAGGTGGTAATCTCGATTAACTTCCACTTATCTAGTAGAATGTTCCGTTCAAGCTTAACGTCTTAAAGCTTAGCTTGGGACTGGTCAAGAGCGAAGCCCAGTGATGCCACCTCCTTTCCGAGCTCTAAAAAATGGGCTTCTTATGGAGCAATTCTATTGGATGAGGCCATCGGTTCCTTTTTCTGAGTAAATTGGATTTGTTACAGTTTATATTTATACTAATCATGTGATCACTGCTCAATGAATATATTATCAATGGTAACATTTCTTAATGTTATTTTAAAAATACAAAAACTAAAAACCATAGAACTACATATGTTTTATATAGCCAATTTACATCATAAGAAATTTAAATAGATCAAGAAGAGTTTTCATTAATAAAAGTTTGGGTCGTTACAGTTATGGAATGTCCACATTGATATCTAATTTTTAAAAGGGCTTGTAGTTATCTTTTATTTATGAATTATTCATAAATGGTTTCCATGTGTTTAAATATTTAAATTGATAATTTATTTAAAGGTTTTTTATTATCATGTTAATAGTTTAAATTATTTATATTATGAATATACTTTCTTTATTTTAATTATTAAATTACTCCAGGAAATATAGCCCTGAAATACATACTAGTTTGACTGCGTGAAATTTAATTTTTCATCTAAATTGTCTATGTTTTTAATTGGAATTATTAAGTAGAATTTATTTTTTGAATATAATTTATGCATATTAAGCATTAGAGTTACTATGAATTAAATTCTCTCTTGTGCGTTATGTAATGAGTTACACGTCAATATAGTTTTAACATACTAATTTTGTGGAGGGACTAGGATTCTAAACTAAACCCCTAGAAGTTAGTATATAAATGGAATAACATGAGATAAGATGGTGAGATTAAGCCCCCTCAAAATACTAAGTGTCAGATTCCCTCAAAATTAGAACTTTTCCAAATAATGATCATCCAATTGGGTAAGTCTTGCTAAAGCTAAGCTCCCATATATTATCTTGTGTAAGGTAAGTAAATAATAAATGGTTATTAATTTTCTTGAAGGGTGGTTCATGCTAAACTGTTGTTCCCCTGGATTATCCTCTCTTAACTTAATTTTAGAATTTTATTTGGGTTACATTATCTGAGAAACCCTAATAGGATTAGGTTACTAGTGGAATAAAGTTTAATATATCAATATAATGGATTTAGATTAAGAGTTATCCATTATAATATCTAAGAGTAATTTTTTTTATTAATATGATTTACTAACTAAATATCTATTTAATAAGATAAAAACTAAAGTGACCTAGAACTTAGTGAAATATAGATCTTGGCTCACTAAATGGATATGATGTAAGTGTTTATAATTTTATTAGGATACCATTTAATTAAATTCCTTATAAAATGGTTAATAAAACATTATAATGGTCTAATAAAAGTTTATATTTCTGATAAATAGAATCATCATCATCAAACTAAGATTTGTGATTAATCGTCGGAGGAAGAAACATAATATAAACTACTCTTAAGACTAGTATCTTAAGAAAAGTTCTTAATAATTATCAGACATTTATGAAACATTATTAAGGAAATTTATTTTTTTCAAAACAATTCCTTCCTAAGTAACCATAGTTTAAATTTATCAAAAAGTTAATCTATATTATTAGGAATTAAAAAAAGATATACTTGATGTTTAAAATATATTAAATTCTTATTTTCCTATGGAAATTTAATCTCAAATATCACAATATGATATGGAATGTATAAGATACCATTACCAACATTCAAATAATTATCTTCTCTTTGCTTGTTTTCCTCTTTAATCAGGTGTGTATTGGAACTCTTGAGGATGGATAAAAATTTCTGAGAAAAATGATCTAATCTTCAAGGATATCTATTTGTTCGAATTAATAGAGTCCAAGAATAAATATGTTAATGGATTTTTCGGATTCTTACTAATTTTAGAGGACACTAAAGGTTTTTTAAGTTTTCATTTATGAATCTATATTTTTTGCAGTATACAAGAGAAATATGTTGGGCGGAGAAAAAGGGAGTGATGGCAAGAGGGGGGGGGGGGTGAATTGCCTTAAAAAAATGATTAACAAATTAAAATCAAAGTAAAGAATGCAGCGGAAAGTAAAAAGGCAAGACACAAGAATTGATAACGGAGTTCGGCCAAAACCCGGCCTACGTCTCCGCTCCCAACTCAACCGTTGAGAGATTCAACCGCTTGCTTTTCAATGGTTTTAGCAAGAAACCCACTAGACTTTACAGGTAGTCTAGAACCTATTACAGCTTGCTTTTGATGGTTGAGCAAGAACCCACTTACTTTTAATGGTTTAGTAAGAACCCCCTAGCCTTCTTACAGGTGAAGGCTAGCTCACCTATGTCACAAGCCTTTTAAAGGGAAGGCTTGTCTAACCTCTTCACACCTTAAAGGTGGTGTGAGAACCCAAGAGAGAGGATGAAAGAAAGAGAGGGGTTTGTAGGCACAAACCCAAATTTAAGCTCAAAATAAATAAATAATGAAAAACCATAATGGAGGAATCCTTGGGCGCCAAAGGATGATTGGAGTTGATGAAGGGCGCTCCCAAGCTTCTATGGTGGTGCTCCTTGGATGTGGAAGTGAGGTTGGAGCTGTTGGAGTTCCTTGGAGGAATCCGCCGGAGGTTTTCCAAATGATGGAGAAATGTTCCCGTGGGCTTCCGTGGCTTGGTAATAGTTCCGACATTGTTCCGGGGCTTCAAGGTCCTTTATGTATAGAGGGGGAACCCTCATATGGCCGTTGGAGGCCTTTGGAGCCGTTGGAGAGGCTTTCGGAGCCGTTGGGAGGCAAGTGGACAGGCTGGTCAAAAGCCCAACGACTAGTTTGACTGGCTCCACCGGCTAACCGGTACAGATCCACCGGTTGGCCGGTGTGTGCAAAATGGGAGAGGGTTCTGGCTCAGGCACCACCGGCTGGCGGGTGAGGAGGCCACAGGTTGGCCGGTGGCAAGACAGTAGCTTACCATTCTGTGCAGGACTCCACCGGCTGGCCGGTGCTGAGGCCACCGGTTGGCCGGTGCTGAGACAGTGGCTGGACTCTTGGTCTGGGCTCTACCGGCTGGCCGGTGCTGAGGCCACCGGTTGGCCGGTGCTCTGGACAGTGGAGATCCTTTCTGTCAAAGGTCCATCGGCTGGCCGGTATCATGCCACCGGTTGGCCGGTGGACTGAAAACAGTCCAAGTTAACTTCTTTGCCACTTCTTGCTCCTGAAATCATGCCTAACAACAAAAACACTTGAAAACAAGATTAGATAAATAAGAAGGTGATTGTGATCATGAAAATTAAACCACGAGGGGTTCGAAAGGTACAACAATCTCCCCCTATTTTGATGATCACAATCACCAAAACAAACAATGTAAAAAATGAAATGAAAAGCATGCTTTAAAAGATTTCTCCCCCAATCAACCAAGAATTTCTCCCCCTTTGTGATTATCAAAATAGCACGGGGCATAAAACTTGATTGAGGTAATAGTTTGAAAAAAAAGAAAGAGATTTTAAACCAATTGAAATTTTTGAAATTTGAATTGAAAGTTTTGAATCAAGAATTCAATAACAGTTTGAATTGAAAGTTTTGAAAAGAAAATTGAATAACAGTTTGAATTGAAAGTTTTGAAACGAAAAATTGAATAACAGTTTGAATTGAAAGTTTTGAAACGAAAAATTGAATAACAGTTTGAATTGAAAGTTTTGAATCGAAAAATTGAATAACAATTTGAAATTAAAAAATTTGAAACCAAGTGTTGAAATTGAAAGTTTGAATCGAAAATTTTGATTTGAAATCAAAAGGGCTTAAACGATCCTAACTCCCCCTAAATAAAAACAACAAATCACCGGGGAGAGGTTTTTGAAACCGAGACAAATTTTGGTCCGGTGAGACTCGCTAAGAGGGATTTTTCAATCCATACTTGTCTAGTGGCGGGTCTTCTCCTAAAAAATTCATCGTTAAGAAAAATGGTTTTGGGCCTACCGTACCGGGCATTTTTACAATTGCACTCATAAATTAAGTGCCCGGGTTTTTTACAATAATTGAAAAATTTAAATTGGGAGCTCCCCCTTACAAAAATAGTAGGTGCATGGGAGGAGGAAGCTTTCTTGGAATAGCCAAGCCCTTCGGTGGTTTTAGATATGCGTTGGGAACCAAGCAAATTGTTCAAATTTTGTTCACCTTAGGTGAACTTAGCAAGGGATTCCCTTAAATCTTTGATAGTTGATTCCATGGAATCAATATCGGGAAGGTTTTGGATTTTTAGGGTCAACTCTTCCTTTTCTTTGAGAAGTTGTTCTTTTTCGGAAGAGAGTTTTTTGATATTCTTTTTTAAAGAAAAAAATTTGGAAGAAAGTTTGTGAAAACCTTCCTCCAATTGATCTCTAGCATGTTGGAGATCTTCATATGATATATGATTTAAAGAATTTGAATTTGAAGAACAAGAGGAAGAGGAGTCGGAAGATGTTACCTCATGAAATTCCATTAGGCATTTGTTACCGTTGTCGCTCGAGGAGGAGGAGGAGGAGGATGTGGAGCTATCACTCCATGTGGCCTTGAAAGCCTTCTTTTTCTCCTTTTGCTTGGCCTTTTTCTTGTTGAGTGGGTAATCGGGCTTGTAATGGCCTTTCTCGCCACACCCGTAACATTTTACCTTGGGCTCGGATTTTTCATTTGATTGAGCCTTGCGGGATTTCTTCTTCTTGTGCTTCTTCATGAACTTGTGCATTTTGCGGGCAAGATTCTCCATTTCGGAATCGCCGCTTGAAGAGGAAGAAGATGAGGAGAAGGAGCTTTCTTCTTTTTGTACCTTGAAGGCGATGTTCTTTGGAGTTTTGATTGGTTTGCGTTCCTTTTCAGCTTGCCTCCTCATGGTGATCTCATAGGTCATGAGGGATCCGATGAGCTCTTCGACCGGCATGTTTTTGATGTCCTTCGCTTCTTGGATTGCCGTGACCTTCGGAGCCCATGAGCTTGGTAGGATCCATAGGATCTTCTTGACCATGGTTTCTGCAGAAATATTATCTCCAAGAGATTTTCTACCATTGCACACGTCAGTAATACGAGTAAACATTTCAGAAATAGATTCATTTGGATGCATGGAGAATGACTCAAAATCTTGACGAAACATGTCCAATCGAGTGTCCTTGACTTTGTTGGTCCCCTCATGGGTTACCTCCAATAGTTTCCAGATTTCATGTGAAGAGGTGCATGTGGAAACTCGATTGAACTCATTTCGGTCAAGGCCGTAATGTAGAGCGTTCATGGCTTTTCCATCAAGCTCGAAATTTCTAATATCGGCTTGGGTCCATTTGGATTCATCGGGGGAAGAGAGAGTGTAACCTTGCATGACAATTTTATAAATGGGATAACCTATGCTTCTAAGAAAAGCGGTCATGCGGGTTTTCCAATATGTATAGTCGGTTCCATCAAAGAATGGAGCACGACTCAAAGAAAAGCCTTCAGGGGCGAAAGAAGTGGATGCCATCACAATGGATCTTTAATTTGAAACCGGTTAGGGTATTACTCAAACTCTCCCTCTGATACCAATTGTTGGGCGGAGAAAAAGGGAGTGATGGCAAGAGGGGGGTGAATTGCCTTTAAAAAAATGATTAACAAATTAAAATCAAAGTAAAGAATGCAGCGGAAAGTAAAAAGGCAAGACACAAGAATTGATAACGGAGTTCGGCCAAAACCCGGCCTACGTCTCCGCTCCCAACTCAACCGTCGAGAGATTCTACCGCTTTCTTTTCAATGGTTTTAGCAAGAAACCCACTAGACTTTACAGGTAGTCTAGAACCTATTACAACTTGCTTTTGATGGTTGAGAAAGAACCCACTTACTTTTAATGGTTTAGTAAGAACCCACTAGCCTTCTTACAGGTGAAGGCTAGCTCACCTATGTCACAAGCCTTTTAAAGGGAAGGCTTTTCTAACCTCTTCACACCTTAAAGGTGGTGTGAGAACCCAAGAGAGAGGATGAAAGAAAGAGAGGGGTTTGTAGGCACAAACCCAAATTTAAGCTCAAAATAAATAAATAATGAAAAACCGTAATGGAGGAAGCCTTGGGTGCCAAAGGATGATTGGAGTTGATGAAGGGTGCTCCCAAGCTTCTATGGTGGTGCTCCTTGGATGTGGAAGTGAGGTTGGAGCTGTTGGAGTTCCTTGGAGGAATCCGCCGGAGGTTTGCCAAATGATGGAGAAATGTTCCCGTGGGCTTCCGTGGCTTGGTAATAGTTCCGACATTGTTCCGGGGCTTCAAGGTCCTTTATTTATAGAGGGGGAACCCTCATATGGCCGTTGGAGGCCTTTGGAGCCGTTGGAGAGGCTTTCGGAGCTGTTGGGAGGCAAGTGGTCAGGCTGGTCAAAAGCCCAACGGCTAGTTTGACTGGCTCCACCGGCTGACCGGTACAGATCCACCGGTTGGCCGGTGTGTGCAAAATGGGAGAGGGTTCTGGCTCAGGCACCACCGGCTGGCCGGTGAGGAGGCCACTGGTTGGTCGGTGGCAAGACAGTAGCTTGCCATTCTGTGCAGGACTCCACCGGCTGGCCGGTGCTGAGGCCACCGGTTGGCCGGTGCTGAGACAGTGGCTGGACTCTTGGTCTGGGCTCTACCGGCTGGCCGGTGCTGAGGCCACCGGTTGGCCGGTGCTCTGGACAGTGGAGAGCCTTTCTGTCAAAGGTCCATCGGCTGGCCGGTATCATGCCACCGGTTGGCCGGTGGACTGAAAACAGTCTAAGTTAACTTCTTTGCCACTTCTTGCTCCTGAAATCATGCCTAACAACAAAAACACTTGAAAACAAGATTAGATAAATAAGAAGGTGATTGTGATCATGAAAATTAAACCACGAGGGGTTCGAAAGGTACAACAAAATACACATCGTGTAATGGGAGTATATGATATGTTAGTTCTAAAGAGATGATTCCATGAATATTGTACACAATATGAAGGGGGTATACATCATATGTTGATTACACATCATGAAATGTTAAAAGGTTTGTTTTTTAAGAAAGGGTGGTGGTTTTTTCAGCATATCCAGACACTATAGATTACACAACATGTAAAGGGTTTACATGCCATGAAACTGTTGGGAAGTCAGATTTTAGGGTGATGCATCAGTTTATTTTTCATTTATTCTTCTACAAGATTACGTGATATCAACTTAGATCCCTTATCTAGTGATTTTTGGAGTCCTTGTTTGATCCAGATTCATTATTTCTTAATTTGATGACTGTTGTGGTTCGATTGCATCTCTTTGGGTTAGTAATCCTTATTAATTATTCATTACTTTGATATTGATAACACTGTTGTGTTTTCCTATCAGATTCATTATCTTGTGCTAATGTTTCCACTTAATTATCTCTAGAACTATTGTTTGATCACATTTTGGGGGCTATTTACCATGTTGTTTGTGGTGCAGTAGGTGTGTGTCTGTCTATGTATTTTTAATCAATCCTTTTATCTAACTCTTATTGATGAATTTGATAAATTATATGATGTTTTAATTGATTGTAGGGCCTCTTTTGTCATTATTGTTTTCTTGCTTATAGTGGATTATTTTTAGGGTGTTTTTGACCCAAGTTTTGCAGATGGTGGTTCCATCTCTAGCCTATGTTTTTGAACTGCATTACTCTTATTTCTTGATAAATTGTTCTATTAAATGAAATGGAATGATATGAATTATTTGTGTGTGTGTGTATAGAATTTTATTTTTATAAAATATTGTTTTTTCCTAGTTTTGGTAAATGGAAATGAATTTTAAAAGTACTAACAAATGGTTTTGTGATTTTTTTCAAAGCGTGGTTTTATGGAAATGTTTTGAATAACAAGTTTCAAAAAAAATCACATGGTAATCCTTGGGTACTTAAATGGATGTTATACCTATACTGACCTAGTGTGATCCTTGGTGTGTTGTTAACTATTCTTCTTAGTCGATTTGGGATGTTTGGTTTGTAGTATTTTTTTGTACTGCCAGGGATTTAATATGATATGCGGTGCATGCTTTTTTAACATGATATATCTATTGTGATATATGGTTGTGAAATTAATTGGATCTAATTTACCTATTTATTTTGAAATGTGGAAAAGGGGGAAATTAAACTGTTTTTTAATTCTAATGATATAAAAACTATTAAACTATTATCTTTCCTTATTTTCTTTAAAGTTGAGAATGTTTGGATTATTTTTCAAAGACATGATATGGAACATGTTAGAGAGAACCTATTGATACTGTTAACTCACATATTTTTCCCCTTTGATGATGCATTGACCAGTTTATGTATTTCAATTTAGGGTACAACAAGGCACCATAGTGAGGTGGTAAAGTTTTCTTTTAGCTGATTTGAGTATATTATGGTGAGATGGTTGAAGTATTCTCATGTTATCACATAGAGTAGCTGGTTTTTCCTATTTTGGTATTCCTTTTATGTTGGACCTATACTTTGAAAATTTTTTATTCTTGAATTGTCTAGTTTAAACTATTTGTTTTCAGTTATAGAAGATACGTATCTTTTCTACTATTGTTATTGTTTTGTATATGTGTCATGTTTTTTCTTTAGGTTGGTCTAAATCATTACATATGGTTGTTGTTTGATTATTGGGGTGTAGTCATCATCCGATGGGGATCAGGAACACCCTTTAAGTATATGGTGGATTGGGTCAGGTACCAGTTTTAGAGGGTACTCAGATCGGTTCGTCACAGTACGACGATGATATTAATTATAATTAAATGTTAGGATTATGTGGAGAGATTAAATGATTCTTTGAAACTTATTCTGGTTAAGTAATTCATTCAAATTTTGTCTGTGGAAATGTTCTGACAAAATGATTTAATCCATGAATATTTTACCAAATATTCTCAAGTATTTTATAATGGATAAATTATGCATATGGTGTCTGGGTTTTAATGATATATAAGAAAGTATAAATTGGTAGTAGTTCAAACTACATGAATAAAATTTAGTTATACAACATAATAAATTTTATTCAAGTGGAATGACACATTCATTGAAAACCGGAGGTAAAATATGAATAAAAAAGGTATATCAATTACATATGATTGAATTTTTTTAATTACCTAGCGAGTTATAATAATCCTAGATTAAAGTTCCCATAAATGTTGTAGAATTCAATTCTATTAGTCTAAAAGGTATATGATATCAACAATATGATTTTAAAAAAATTTAAACATATAGCAGTTCAAAAGATGTGATACAATCAGAGATTGATGTTTTTTCATGTAATGGAATAAATAAGTAGCCTAATTAATGATTTGTATGTTTCAATCATAGATAAACTCTTTAAAATATTTTAATCTTTTATATCATTTTTTATTTAGAAGTGCATGTAATTTTTTTTCCTGTTTCTGACACACATAGTAATTATTTTTTCAATTCTATAATATTGTTCAAGAGGGAGTAAAATGCCATGTTATGGTTAATAATTTATCCAGTTTCCCTTTATGGAAATTTTTTGACAGTATGATTGAATTCAATAAAAGTTTAACTTATGTTCTAAAATTTTGATGATTAATGAACTGGACATATGATGTCTATATACGAGTGTTGTATAGATGGTGTTATAGGGTAAAATTTCAAACTAAAAGAATAAAATATTAATGAAGTGTTAAAAAAAATCTTAAAGAATACAATAAAGGTAATTGAAACCAATTTTTTTAGTAAGGAAAAGTAATAATTAAATTTGAATTGTCTATGAAATACATAAAAGAGTTTTAGGAAACTCGATGGAATGTCCATGTTGTGTATGGGACTTATTGAAATGAATTAATTAATTTTATAGGGTATGTGATATCAAATGTATATTTTAGAAGTGTTTTAAATATACAGGAGTTTAAAATCAAGGGAATAATTGATATATCTTGTAGTTTGAATTAAAATTATGATGAAAATAGTTTCTATAAAAAATATATGATTGTAAAAGAATTTATCAACCTTATATGAATCTATTAATGTATGATTATCTTTATCTCAATTAACAAATATTATAATAGAATTAGATCTAAAATAAAGAGTTTTTTTGTGAAAAAATAGAGATGATTGATTATATACACACAGTTTAAGATTCATAAAAATATAAAAAATTATTTTGAAAAATAGATAAGGATAAAAGTGTTTACCTAGAATAAATTTTTTATCCAACTATTTATTAAAATATGATGGAATGTAATTCCTTCCCATAAATGGTATATTTTGATAAATTATTACTTTCAAAGAAAAAAAATATAAGACATAGAATATCGTATATGTTATATAAATACTTGTTTATTTACTAGATTTTCTTATAAAAAGGAAATAAATGTTATTTCATACCTAAAAGATGGTTTGTGTATCTTAGAAATATGTTTTGGAAAGAATATAGTGTCTATGAAGCTAGTAAGAGTTTTTTGGGACATAGGGAAGTTTTGTATTACCAAAGAAGATTATACTTGTCATAGATAAAACTATTTTACACATTATATGATAAATGTTTTAGTATATGTGGAGATAATGAAAAATCTAAAGGGTTGTATTTATTTATCATGAATAAGTGAACATAATTTTTTCTAAAGGATTATATCAATAAAATTCTAATGTATTTTTTACTTAATATCTTAAAATAGTTTTAGCATATACGAGGATGAATAAAAATGTAAAGTTTTTTATTTATTTATTTTAAAAATATAATATCATTATTTCTATAAGAATTATTCTAGTAAAATTATAAATTTAATTACACGTCATATCCCAAAAGAGTTTAGGGTATGGTGGTAAAGAAAAATTTAATGAGTTACATTAGTTACAATAAAAAATGAATATAACATTATCTGAAAAGATTTTAGGATATGGAATTCAAGATAAATGTAAATAGTTACATATGTTACTATAACAAAGTAAATGTCACATTATCCTAAAAATGTTTATGATGAACTGATAAAAAAGCAAGTAGTTACATTATTTCAATGAAATTTATTGATATAATTAGGTTCCAAGGATGATTATGTCTTATTTAAAAATATTTATAGAAAGAAAATAGATGTTAACAATGTAAATTTTGATGTTATGAATTTAAGAGGTTTTAATATTCTCAAATAGTTGAACAACTAGATATATAATCCCAAATATCACTATTATTAAAGATTAATAACTTCATAGATATTTTTCACTGAATATTTTGTGGAAGAGTTTTATCAAATGATCATATGGAGATCTGATAGGAATTACATATGATGTAATTAGTTATTAAAACCTCAAAAATTGTAGTATATTTAGGTTTGATCTCATGTTTTATCATATATGACATGATAGAGAGGTATTTATGATGGGTTCATTAAATATTATTCAAAAAGTTTTAATAATTTGAAATGTATCATAATTGATGATAGGAAATCTACACATTATCATTATTTTACATTAGATGCATATATATAAAGTGATATTTTTTTGAATTTTAATGATAATTGACCTCTCAAATTATGTTTCTAAGTTATCCCTAATCAATGTTTATCATTGAGTATTATAGGTTATGATAAAATTTTAATGTTAGTATGATAAGGATTCTTGTATATAGATATTAAATGTGAGTACGAGGTATAAAATTAAAAGGACTAGTAAAGACCATTGTGACTAATAAAAGGGGTGAATTAGTGGACTAACTTTTAATGTTTTGACACTGTTAAAAAAAAATATCACCTCTAGTTATAGATAATTTAATCTACTGAAAAATAACACACAATTAAACCCACAAGAACACAAGAATTTACAAGGTTCCCTACTCAATAAGAGTAACTAGTACTTTTTATGATCTAGAAACAATATAATACCAAAAATCTAGTATAAAATGACCCTTTTTGGTTTAAAGAAATGTGGGTATATCCACCATATGCATAACACTATAGTCATTTTATAATGCCTGTGATTTTTTCACAAATAAGATAATAAATTAATTTTTGTAAAAATGAAATGAACCTTAAAAAATATTCTTCAGTATGAAATCATTGCGCTACTTGAATTATTCACACATTAATTTCTGTAATTTCTCCTTTTTTTACATTAATAGTAGATTTAAGGCATTTTTCCAAAAACTTATTTTTCTAATTCTGTTCATCTGGAACTTCTCCATATGATTCTAGTTCATCTGATAAATTTTTATCCAATACCTCTTTTTCTATTACTCATTTTTCAAGAATATATCTTTTCAACACCTATTTATCTATAACCTTGTTTCTAGTGCTTCGATAAAAGGATAACTAAATCTTAACAGTTTTCACCTAACATATTTAGTAACTAATTCACAATGAACCAAATCAAATTTTTATTCTCTTCAATTCTCTAAGAAATATGGTAGAATAATTAACTTCAACTTAAATTATCTATTGCAAATTAAAATTCCCCACTTGATTATTTTCATTAATTGAACTCCTCTAAATCCTCTTCTTAAACTAGAGAAAAAATATAAAAAAACCTTCCTAAAATCATGGTTTCAATGAACTTCAAAGTTTCCTAAAATCATGGCTAAAATGATTATATTTCCTTTAGGATTATTGAGATGTTTAACATCATGGGAAATATCATCACAATGTATGACATTACAATGAAAATACAAGGATCCTAAAAACATTTTATAGTACTTATTCCTAACAACTCCTACATAAGGTAATATTAATATGTTTCTATTATTCGAAACATTCTAAGCTACTCTGTTCGATAACCACACAAATGTTCTTCATCCAGTGGACTTGCAACTTTTTCTATGTCTGAGAAATTCCACCAAGAAGCTTCATCTAGTGGATTTACATAATTCTTCTATCCAATAGACTTAAAAATTACTCAGTATAGAAAACTATGTTTAAAATACTCACAAACCTTTCTCTATCTAATGAAATCATAAATGTTCATCCATATTTCACTACCTAATTATTCTAAAAACACCTCTCTATTCGATAAAATATATCATAAAAGACTCATGTTTCTACACTAATTTTGAAAAAAATCATATAGAATCATGGATAATAAAGAATAATCATGTTGTTTTGTACTTTGAATAATATTAATTCATCACCTAATTTACCTTTTCTAAAAAAATTAGTATTTTTTACCTATGAGTAATTTTGTACAAACAATAATCATCATCTTCTTTCTGAACATCGCAATCATATAGATTCCATATGATCACCTCATTATGCTATATTCATATTTCTTTGTCTGGAACACTCCATCCAGAAACATTATAAATAAGTTTCAACAATATTAAGTGATTTATGGAATGAAAAAAATGACAACACTATAAACAAAACTTCTTCTTACAACTATCAACCTTCTCAATTCAACACAACCTCAAAAAAGTTTTATCTCGAAAGTCCCCCATTTAGATTTTGCTACCAAAAAGGGAAAATAAATCATCAAATCTATGGAAATCATGAAATATATATCACTATTAAAAAAATATATTCCTATGTGAGTAAGTATAGTGTAGGGGAAAATAATCATTGGAAAATAATGTCATGTGTCCATAAAGTAGTGATTAAAAATGTTATGAGATTCTTCAAAAAAATAGTACCCTAACCCAAAACATACAACAATCTATAAAGAAAAATTTTCCACATTCAATTCAAAAAAATTATAATATTTCACAGATGATAACATAATACCTTACCCCTCTTAAAAACTCTTCTTAAAATATTCTTTCTCTTGATAGGTACTGAAAATATCAATAGATAGATTTATGTTGTCATATTTTCTCCACCTTTTACATAAATATAAAAATACAATAATAGAAAGTGGGAAATGATCACATACCTTAGTCATGGGGAGATTGGGGATGGATGCCTATAATCAACCATAGATTTTCAATTTTTTTAGAAATTGATTAGTAAAGATAGCATCTATTTACTCCTTTGTGGGTAAAAATTATATATGTAGTTAATTTCTTTCCACATGTTCCATAATAAAGTGATATTTAATATGAATATGAATATATATTGAATGTTGTACTATATTCTTGATGATATTTATAAAACTATGAATATAAAAACCAAGAAAAGGTGTTAAATGAACTCAAACTTTCAAGTATTCGAATTTTTTCTTTATCCATACTAACTGAGTTTTGGAATGAGTTGTAATAACTTATTCTACCTTAGTTGTGTTTAAAGTCACATGACTCTACTTATTAGTGCTTCAACACACACTCATTTCATCCGATGTGAAAACTAGACCAGATGTGGATCTTTAATCATTGAAATAACCTACCCAATCTGTATCAATGTAACAAAATAGATCAATCTTTTATGTATTTTAATATTTAAACTCAAAAATCAAATATTACTTTAATATAATTTATAATTATTTTTCCAACCATAATATGGGACTGTTTATGTTCAATAGGATATATGGAACAATGTGTAACACCATACACTAAATTTTCCCTCAATACACAGAGATATAACCGAATTTTAATAAACTTCCTAAATTTTTTAGGATCAACGACATTTCTTTAATAATTTTTTTAACTTTGTTCCCAATAAAAAGGGTGTGGAAACAATATTTTAATCTTACATTCCAATTCATTTAATTATTTCTATAGAATATTTTTCTTGGGATAGAAAATTTGGATCCTCATCTTGATAAATTTAAAATCCAAGAAAGTATCTTATTTCCCCCAACATGAAAATTTCGAACAACATCTTCTTTTCTTAGGAAAACCATTCATAGTATTCTTATTTATTCCATATAAGTATAAAATTGTCAAAATTAATAAACATATTGAGGGAAAACTCCTGATATTAATTTATGTAGAGGATTCATTATACTCTTCCTTTTATGAAATTAAACTTCTTGAATAAATTATTCAACTTAAAATACCAAGATAAAAGGGCTTGTTTCAACCCAAAAAAAACATGTTTTATTTAACTTGAAAACATAGTTTTAATATTTAAAAAGAAATAATCCTCATGGTTTCTCAATAAAAATAATGAATTCTTTCATTTATATAATATTGAACAACATAAATGAGTTCTTCTTTTCATATGATGAAAATCATGAATACTTGTTGTCTTTTTTATCATGTTCTTATTTCTCAAGAATATATATCCATGCCAGTTATGCAATAAATATTTTTCTTCCAATATGCTTAGATAACATGAACTTGGTGTATCTCCAACCTAAAATAGATTTCCCTTGGTTTGTTTTCCTCTTCTTACAACTTTCTCATCTTTAATACTTTCAAAAATAAATAATTCTCTTCTTAATGTTACTTTGTCTACCGCATAAAAAACTATGAAATGCTTATGAAATTGTGTTTCAATCAATCAAAAAATAAGGAACTTTTGGATTTCAATTTTCCTTTTTCAATGAAATCATATCCAATGCCTTTAGTTTTTAGTTACTCATCATTTCCAAAAGTATTTATCCCTTATTTATAGTATCTCAAATTTTCAATAATTTATAATATTTGGTATTATGTGAAGAACACCCACTATCCAATATCCATGTTCATTCTCCTTTTGTGGTATTGAGATTAGTTTCAATAACTAAGGCCTTCTATTTCCTTTTTCCCTCCTTCACATGAGTATTTTGATATTTTTTTATATAAACCATATTGATTTGGTAACATTATGAGACATTATTTGGAAGGATTCTTGGGTTGATCATTTCTTTCAAAAAAAAGTTTCTATTGGTTGAAATCAATTTTTGATTTTCAAAATCTATTTTTTAGGTTATCTTATTTTAGTGGGTTGAATCCCTCTAAAACTTTTACTCAAATACCATTTGGATTTATTAAAGAGTTGATAATTTGACCAAAATATTTTATTTGTATTCTAATTCTTTCTCAATACCAATAATAACCATAGAAAAAAAATTTCCTTTATAAACTTCATGTTGCCTAAAACTGTTCATTTGTATTCCAACAACATTATCATTAGCAACCTTAGACCTTTATTATAAACCAAAATTTTGGTATACTGATATAATATTCTTCTTCAAATTTTAATACCTCTTATCCTTAATAAAATCTCAATTTGGAGTAGTTTTTACAAGAAAAGTTCATATCTCTAAAATTCCGAAATTTTGGAATTCTCTTTTTTTGGATTCATACATAGTCTTCTTGAATTAATTATTTTATAACATATTATTTTTTAACCTCTAAGGATGATATTTATTAATCCTTATAATTTTTTACTTCTCAGATCATTCGCCAACTTCTAGAATCAATATTTAGAAATTTTATATTCCTTGTTCATGTTCAAATAATTTTTCTTGCTTGAAGTCAAATTATTTCTCCTTCACCATTATATTTTATTCAAGCTTGATACTGAGGTTTTTATATTCATCAAGTAACTTCTTCTGGTTTTTAATCTATTTTAACAATATTTATTTTTCTTCTATAAGAAATGTTTTCTTTATTTTCAACAAGTTTACCATCTTTTATTTATTTCTTATTTTCTTTCTAATGTTTGGATATTTATGAAATTCATTATTTAAATTTAAATTTCAGAATAAAATCTAAATAAGTTTACTCTTATTCTTATTCATAGATATTTCATTCCTAATAGGTAAAACTTACATCATTTACTTTAAAAATAAAAAATTCTCAGGACCATCATCAAAGGAATTTTCATCTTCTGATTCACTATTATTATCTTGATCATATTTAGAAAAAAATATTTTTTGATATTTATAGAAATTATTATCCTTTAATATTGAATAATGCTTTTATTTATATGTATTCTTATTCATACGTATTCTTGACGTACCGTATGCTGCCTCAATATTTTCATTTTATTTTATCCTTGGACACTTTTTTGAAAAATGACCAATGGCTCCGAAGTTAAAGTGCATTAATGATAACTTTTTTTATACTTCTTTGTGCATGTTTTCAAATTTCTAGATTTAAAATACATGAACTATTCTAATGTTTTAGTCACTTTAACTTAAATGTAAGAGTCGTTGAATTCTTTTTTAGTAAATTTATTAGAATGTCCTTACATAGAAACTTTGAAACAGATTTCCCAATACAAATTTTCCTTGTTCTTGACAACTTTCTGTCTTATCATCTCATATGTGATGAGAATAATATGAAAATAATTCTAATAGAGTTTTAGAATATCTAAATTTAAAAAATGATGTCGTAGAATCATATTTATCCTGAATAATTATTAGAATCTTTTCCATAATAGTAAAATCTTCTAATTTCTCACCAAAAAATCATATGGTTCATAAAATATCATTAACCCTTGTAAATAACTCTCTAATAGATTCGTTATCTCACATTTTATGATCTACATACTTCAATCTCTTTATTATTAAGATATATTTTATAACTTTTATATTTAATTCATAATTATTCTATGACTTTTACAAGATGCCTTTAGATGTTCCAATTCCCTTTTACCTTATAAATTCTCTTTTAGATATAACAAAACAAAAGCATTTATTACTTTTATATCATTTTCTATGATCTTCTTTTAAATAAATGTTAAGGGAGAACCCTCAACAGGAGGAGTAAAACCAACTTTAGCTACTTTATGAACATCATAACTAATGTATAATAGATAGGGTAGCATTATATACCTATATATATTATATCTATTCCCATATAATATAGGAATAACATTACTATTAATAGAGTTATGAACATCTATAGAAACCTTATTCTTCTTCAAACTTCAAGTAGTTGAGATTGAACAAATAAATCACCCTCTAACACTAATTAAAAGGGCCATTTAGAATTTGTAAGACCACTGAGTTGTGGTGAATCAATTTAATAAATTTTAAAGTTTTACCTCTTAAAAAACACTCACCTAAAATTATAAAGAATTGAATCCACTAAAAAATAGCACACACACACACACGGGAAAACAATAATTTCAAAGGATCACTACTCAATAATAGTGGATAGTCCTTAGAATTTTTTAGAAACTATTTAAGACCACACATCAACAATAAAACGATCATTAATGGTTTATATAAAGAAGGGTATATCCATCACCTATATAGAAATATATCCTTTTGATAATATCTGTGATTATTAGAAAGATAATTTGATAAAAAAATTGAATAATAAAATGAACCTTCACCAACAGGCTTCAACACATCATCACTATGCTTCCTCAATTCTCTAAACTTACATTTCTATAACATTTATTATTTTATTATTTGTAAGGTATCATAAAATCCTTTGTTTGGAACTTATATATTATACCTCATTCTTATTTAAATTTTTCATCGAGTACATGTCCATCTGATAGGTATTTTTATGATACCTCTCTGTCTAGTACACCTATGTCAGGTACATCTCTATCCATCACCACTCTATCCAGAACCCTATTTATAGTTCATTGACAAAATTACCTCTTAATATTCTCAGTAATTATGTCAATTTGTTAACAAATATTTCAAAATGAACCTTCTCCCCTTTATATACTTTTAATTTCTCCAAAAAATTAGAGAGAAGCATGAACTTCATATTTCAATTCCTGCTTCCAAATTTGAATTCCATGCTCAATAATTTTCTTTAGCTGACTACCTTTATATCCACTGATCAAGTTGGAGTTCAAAATATTCAAAATAACCTTCCAAAAATCTTTTCATCATTGATCTTTAATGATTTCTGAAATCATGGCTTTATTTCTGATTTTTAATTTATGATTATTGAGTTATTGAACATTCATATTGGCATCATCATAATGAATGAATTTATAAATATTTTGTAAAAATCCTAAAACCTCCATATGATAAATCTTCATAATAAATCCTTCATCCAATAATCTTTACATGTTTCCACAGCTAGTAACCTTTCAGGTTACTCTTTCCGATGGCCTCCCAAATATTATTCATCTAGATAACTCATAACCATTTCAATGTATGGTAATTCCATAAAGAAATTTCATCAATTCAAATAAATTAATTCCTCTTTCTAGTAACCTTATGAAATCACACTATTCGTAAAACTCTATCTGATGGACTAACAAAATTTTTCCTATCCTATGAAATTGAAAATATTTATCCAAATTTTGTTATCTGATGATTCCAAAAACTATTATTTATCCCATACACTCTATCTAGAATGACTCGTGTTATTATAATTCCTTCCTTAAAAAAACTATAATCATGAATATAATATAATAATAATTATGTTTAGTAATTTAAAGAATAGTAATGTAGTTCCTGATTTTCCTTGTCTGAGAAACTCAATTGGGTGTCCATGTGAGTAATTTTGGACAACTCTTGGTCCCATCTTTGATATGATCACCTCAGTCTACTAGACTTTGTTTGATCTCCTTGGTCCACTAGATTTATCTTTAATTGTCTAGAACAATCTTTCTAAAAACATTATAAATAAGGATCAACCTTGATAATTGATTTATGGACTGAAAATAAAATAGAACACCAGAAAAAAAAACTTCCTTATTAAAAAACAGATAATTTATTAGATAAAAAAAACTAAAAACCACTTGGTCCCAAAATAAACAAAGAATAAGATTTTTTGTGTACACAATAAGACCCACTCAGTATACCACATGGAGATACATAAAAATGAATTCGGTATACAAGTTGTGTATAGTTCATATTTGAGTCCCCACTACATGTTAGAGTGATACCTAGTAAGATGACCTTCATATATTTACAACCTACTTATGTAATAATAAATGTTGTCTTAGCTAATCAAGGGATGTTTGGGTATGATTATGATCATTAAATCATTTATATATCAACTAAAAATGGTATTTTCCTCTTGTATAATTTTTATGAAATTTGTTCCCTCTATTGGGATAGACTATTGAGTGTGTATGTGCTCTTAGAATGTATATATGATGTACTTATCTATTCAGATAAGTGTCATGTGATGTGGTCATCCATACAAATAAATGGAATGTGATGTATTCATCAACAAACTTGGTATATACTCTAACAATTGAGAGTAGATGAGTATCCTATATGGGACTAAAATAATTTGTGTCCCATAGTCTCTCGATGTCTTGGAAAAAGGGGAAAATTAGAATGTATGTTTTTCATAATATATAGAATGTTGAACACATGTATAAAGGTACATGTTTATGATAGATATCACACCATATCCCTTTATAGATTTAGTAGTATTGATTATATGCTAGAGGATCCTATTTAATAATACTTCTCGATTAATATATTCATATTTTTTGTCAATACTATAAAGATCCATGGGGTCATATTTTGTGGTTGACTGAATATGGATTGTGTTTTTCTTAGAGATCTTCTCAAAAGTTGTTTTAGATTTAATTAAAAAAGGAGTTTTTATGGGAATTCACAAGGTACTTAATATGATGTGATACAAGTTGAAGTTGAGTATAAATTTCCAAAAGTGTTTTGGAATATTATAAAAATGTATTTTGGATTTCATTCAACAAGTTATTGTATATAATACAATATATGGTAGAATAGAAAAATGTCTTTTGAGATTTAGAGAAAGTGGGATATTGAAGGATTTGGTATTCCCTAAATCTAATTTTATAATAAATAGTAGGGTTTCAATTTGAATGAGAGCATGAAAATTAGATTTTATAAGGAATAAATGAAACAAGATTCCATGCATGCAGGATTTACTCAAACCATTCTCTAATAATGATAATTATTAAAAGAACTATTTCATAAGATAAAACATTTGGGAGAAGATGAATTCATGCGATAAATTCATTTATTGTACATATAATTTATCCACGCATTATAATGCATAAATAAATGAGATCACACCCAAGGGGAATCCATGGGTGATTATATATACCATTGTTATGCGGTGGAAGTGGTTTTTGGTAATGGGTGATGATGCTTGGTCGAACCTCCCCAAAACCATAATCTATCATTCTATTATATTTTTCACATTATGATATGATAGAATATTAGAGTATGGAGAGTCTCTCACACACGATATGTGATTTAGATCAACCTATGGGGACCTCTAGGTGTGGGACGTCATTTGTCTTCCAATCAATGATCATTATAAAGAATGTTTGATGTTATTTTAAGGTGAAGAAGATGGTGAAAATTCTATTTAATGACTAGAACATATTTATTGTATTTATTTATTTTATTTTATGTGGGATTTTATATTTCATACATCAGAGATCCTCCAAAAATGTATTTTATACACTTATAGTAGATCTATTAATTTTTATTAAGATTATTAAAATATAAAAAAATGTATATCATTATTAACCATGATATAGATGCACTAATACTCAGAGAGTTTTAATGTAAGATTTTTTATCAATAAATGTATTAAATCATAACTCCTTGGTCTATTGAGTGGATTCTCATCTTCTATAAAACATAAAATTGTATTTTCTCAACACTTACCTCTAAAATTGAAACATGTAAACCTTCTTCTCTTATTTGAACTCCTCAATGGAAATAATCACTATCAATTTGGGCTAAAGAGAACCCTGAAATATGTTTTTAACCAATATTAAGTAATGGAAATAATTTATGACTTTATATTTATTTGAGTGATTTTAAAATGAAATTTGATTCTATTTATCTTTCTTGTTATTATGTGATTTCATTCACAAATTTGGCTACACATAAATAAGGATCATTCATCACATGTTTAGTCATTTTATCCATGTATCCTTGTTAACTAACCAATGTAATCATGTGTCATCTACACATCCACAAAATAAATCAATAATGACATGATCATGAGTTTTGTATTACAAGTTATTCTATCAAGCATGTGATGGAACAACATTTACCATAGGGAAATTCCATGACTCCTATAATAACACAAGTTACAACACCCAACATCCTCTAATAATTGTTTTTTATTTCAAATTGGATAAAATCCTGAACCATATTTTTTTTAATTCCTTCGTTCTTTAAAATATCTACTCACTCATGGGTGTGGGGTAATTTAGGATGTGGGATTACATTTTATAACTCAAATAAGGGAACGTAGGACCTTATACTATTAAGGGTGGAGGGATTATTCACAGAAAGCTAAAATGATATTAAAAAATTTATTATTAATAAAAATAATTATTGTAAAAATTTAAATTAAATAAACAATAAACCAAACATTTCTGGGTTGGTTTCAACCCATGATGTGTCAAAAGATATAAACATTTCTTTAAAATAATTAAATAAGATAAAATTCTACTCAATAATATTTTTAATGCATTAAAGTATAATTAAAACAACATAAATTATTATCAATATGTATCATTACTCCAATTTTTTATTTCAAATTTATAATCTAATAAAATAATTTTACAACATTTTTACATATATTTTTTAATTTTTATTATATTACAATAATTCCTGGAGGGAATAACGATCTTGAGTGATCCGATTTTGGTTGGTTGGCTAACCCAAATGGGTCGAATAGTTTTTTGGATAGGGGATTCAAATTTGAATGTAACACCTAACTTAAATTTTTAAATAAATCCCCTTATAATTTGGGTGTTTGATGGCTATAACACATAACTAACATATAAGAAAGTATGCGTCTTCTCTTCACCCTCCTATTTTTTTTGTTTTACATTTAAGATATCCATTCATGGACATATTGACTCTAATTATTGAATATTACGTGGATTTGGGACTATATTATGGTATTATACTTGAATTATATAATATTTAATTAATTATTTTATTTAATTGTGAGATGGACACTCTAATACCCATCAAAATAACCTAAAAGAAGCAAAAGCATTTAACAGCGGGTTTTATAAAAAATTAATGGTTGAATTCCATTACATCATTTTTGGTATAAAAACCTCTATATTTTATAAACATATATTTTAATAATATATATAATCATCATAATAATAAATAAAATAATAAAATGATACCTTGATGGAGTAATGGGATTCCAGCATGCTCAGATCACTATCAGATCATCATAGCTTGAAGGAGCCAAATGAGGACCCGTGTAGATCATACACATATGGACTATATATTTTAGTGTATCTATCCTAATATTATGTTTTCTATAATGTAACACAAAAATAATTTAAAACAATACTATGTTTGATATCATATACGACACACAACATCGATCCTAAAGAAACTCCAAAATATTATTATTTAAATATAGTAATCAAAGCCTAGCTGTTAAATTAGAAGGTATAAATACTATTAACTGAATTATTAAATATATATAAAAAATTTTATCAATTAAAAATGATTTATTAAGTATTAGGAAATAACTACTCAATTTTCAGTAAAGCTATTTTATGCTTCAAAGTTGTGTTTTCTTTAAAAATGTTTTTTATTTTTTTAGTGATAAATTATTTTAGTTAATTTCTAGAACCTCTATATATTTTTTTATATTAAAATAATATCAATTTTTAATGAAAAATATCAAAACCTTATATGGGTGATTTTTTTTTATTTTTCTAAGAATATTGATTTTCCAGTAAATATTGAAAATTATAGATTTTTATCGAAAATGGTATTTTTGTTTTAAGAACATACAAGGATTCATTAAATTTTAAAATGTTTTAAATGTAAATTTTTTATATTATTTTATTAATATCCAATTTTGATCATTGGAATAAATTTTATTATTTTATTTGGTATAAAAACATTCTTATACATAAAAAGGTATTTTTTTACGAAATTTGTTTCTCTGAAAAGCAGTTTCATCACATTTTTCATACTTATTTTAAAATTAATTGCAGACACTTATAGTTATTTAATTGTATAAAATGAATTCTAAATTTTTAATTATAATATACAAATTTAGTAAATTGTTCCCTTTTCTTAGGCATTAGGAATAGTTGTTGTTGAAAAATATATCACCTCAGTTAAAGGTAAATTAAGTTAATATAGATTAAAATAAATTAAAAGGCCATAATTTTTCATCATAATTATCACAGGATGTAGTTAATTCAACTGTTATAATATTAGGCTTGAAATATTTTTGTTTAATGTATATTTTTTAATGAAACTTTCATATTTTATATTTAAATGAACGAAAGTTATAAAATTTCACTCTCTTAGTTTTAAATATCTCTTATATATCCACATAAAGAAAAAAATAGGTTATGAATGAATATAAATGTATATTTTGAGATTAATGAAATTTTTTCATGATATATATTTATTTATAATTTATAAAAATTATATAATTGCCTTAAATTCTTGTGAAATGCTAAAACAATATTTATCTAACTAATAGAAAAATAAAAAGAAATATTTTAAAATTATTAAAAGTGATATAATTTTAATGATTTAATGTGTACCAAAAATTTTATAGATATATTTGAAGTTTTAAATATGTATTAAATAATTGTATTTTAATTACCCCATTGTATTGATGTATTTATTGTTAAATTAAATGAATAGTGTTAAAAATGACATTAATGATATTTTATAATAAGTAAAATTTTATAAAATGATTTAAAATTCATAATTATCTCTTAAATTTGAAAAAATTAACTGGATAATGTTTTAAACATCAACCATGTTCCATTTATGGGTCGGTTTTCAATTTATATTAACATTATTAACCCTTAAAGAGTAGAAACAATTAATATTACTGTAATTGTGAAAAGGGTTAAGGAAGGGTTAAAAAAGATAAGGGCAAAAATGTGACCCAAACATGTCCAAATTTTATTTTATGATAGTATTTATAATTTTAATAATATTAAATTATAATATTAACAATTTGGATACATTTGGGATCAAAATTTATTTATATTAATTTAATATTTTATGAAATTCCAAAAGTGCCCCTCTCTTCAATTATAAAAGGGAACCCCTCTTTTCTCTTCATAACATCACTTTGAGTGTTAACTATAAACCATACCCGGAAATAATCATATATTAAATTCATTATCCATTTATTATAGGTTCTGTTCCTCCTAAAAGACCAGTCATAGTATTCTTAAGAAGATATTTATAGGAGTTGTTTCAAAGAATATATAATCTCTATAACCGATCAATTTCTTTTTAATTATTATTTTAACTCATCTAAATATATTATATTATTCAAAAAATATTAAATTAAGTATCATGAATATACATAATTGTTATTATTATTATGAAACCACCATTATCCACCCTATTTCTTATCAAATGAGAAGTGAAAGTGTATCTAGTTGATACATACGACTTATTGTCTCCACATAGCGATACAATTCATTTTTCTTTACCATATTTTATGGATGAGTGTTATGATACGTTTAAAGTTAATATATGGTATTTATGAACTAATTATTATTTTATAATTATAATATAATATCTACCTTCTTACCTTCCAAACCTTTGGAAAACAATAATCTCAATCGTGCATACGTATAGACTACCACCTCTACGAAGCAATGAGGTTATTTTTTTCATTTATATTTTACTTAGATGTTAATAAAGATGAAATTTATGAATATATATGATTTATATGATATAAAAATTATTCTGTAAATTTGAATTATCATTTACCTTTCTTTAATTCCATCCATTGGAAAATGAAAATAGCGTTCATGCGTACGTATGACCTACCGTGTCCATGAATTATGTAATTCATTTTTAGATATTTACCATTATAGATTACTATAAAAATAAATAAATATATATATAGTGAATATATATGATATAATAATCATTTACATGATTCTAGAATAAAATTATAATAAATTTGAATTTATTATACATAAGGTTAACTAATATTCAAAGCAAGTCGATCTCGAGGTAATGAATTTTCGCCTCACATTTATTTTTGTGGGACACATCCCATATTCACCACTTTTTTATTTTATATGGTTTTTATATTGACTATGAATTTATTTTATGATCATTATCATGAAATTAATGTGGATTTATGTATAAATATATATTTATTTCCTACATGGGGAATATTATTCAAAAGATACTAAATTGGTAAGGGTTTTATGTTATAATATCATTGTTTATTGGGATTATTTGTGATTAAGTTTCCATGATGAAAAATTAAGATATACCTATGAAGAAACTCATGAATATTATTATACTCTGGTTATTTCTTAAGAATACATGTTTTCTTTTCCTTTTCCTCACCTTAAGTATTCAATAAACAAAAAATATATTTTTAAGTAAAATTGAATTTATTTCACTCCTAAGTCAAAAAAACCTTTTTGTTCCAAATACATGTTTTCTAAAAATGTTTTAAAATTATTTTTTCTATTATTATATGATTTTTATATTAATTTTTACCAATATTTTAATTTTTAAAAAATAAAATAAAAATTATTTTCATTTTTCAGACAATGTACTTTTTGAATTTTTTAAAAAGTATAAAAGGAATATTTTTTAGTATATACAATATGAATAGAATTTAATATTTTCAAGACTGTTCAATTACATGAATCGTCCTTTAAAAGTTTCCATGGTTATTATCAAATAAATTTTTTTCCATAATATTTTAAAAAAAACTAGATTTTAAATAATTTATTTCAAAATAGAAAGGTTATTTTCTTTAAGAAATATTTCAAGTGGTCATAAAAAATCAATTCCATCTAAGATGACATACATTGATGTTACTTATCCATTACTAGAGATAATATCTATAGATCTCATTATTATTATTTCTATAGATGTTTTAATATTATTATGACAATATCATTATAAATCACATTCCCTTTTCCATAGGTTATACTATAAAAAATGTTTATGAAATTAATATCTTTTTATGGGTTTAGATATGTTGAATTTTTTATGATATTGTGTTTTACATATGTATTATTTTAATTATTGATGGGTGGGACCTATATCTCCCTACAATGTATTGGGTAAATATGGATAACTCATATGGTAAATAAGTTATGTGTGAACCATATTTCATGTTCACAATTTTTTGTATTGACCTATTTTTCAAGTACATAGGAATATATATGGACTTAGTTTTCATACTTATAAGTTTATGTGTAGACGTATCTTTCATATACATAATATTATGCATGTACATTACTTTCATTTCCATAAGATTATGTATGGACCTAGTTTCCATGTCTATAAGTTTATGTATGAACCTCTGTTTAATGTCCATAGGATCATGTTTGGACCTAGATTCATGTCTATAGGTTTATGTGAGGGTCTAATTTCATGTCCTTAACATAATGAGTTAGCCTATTTATATTTATACAATTTCAAAAAGTTATATGTTTATGTGTATACCATAATTCCACATCTTATTCCAATGTTATGCTCTCATGATTTGTGTTCTTTGATTAATTTATCATTTATGTCTTATTAATTTCCAGGTTTTATTCCAAAACTCAATATCATGATCAATGATATACAGGGTGTGGATTTAAAATGTTATTGTCATGTTTTTATAGCCTTATTCTCATGTTATTCTTATGTTATCATTCATAACTCCCTTTTTTACCATTATTGAGAATCTGATCTCACCCTTTATTGTATTTCCTTTCCTAACTGTAACGCCCCGACCCCAGCTACCCAGAGTCGGTGCATTACTTCGTAACATTGGCATGATCACAAAAGATCAAGTCTCGAAAGACCGATTAGTTTAGTAGCCTTGGAAACACTAGATACATTCGTAAATGTTACATTACATCATAAAGTGAAAAACTACAATAACAAAGTCTCCATAGTCCACACTCATATCCTCTTCTAACTATCCCTGCAGGTCATTCATAAAATACTTCTTCACATCCTGGAAAATATTAAAACATTGAAAGGGGTGAGCTCAGATGCTCAGTAAGGATAACAATATTGCGGAATCTTTCATAAATAAACATAAACATTTAAGGCAATGTATAACTAAAACAAAAGCCTTTTGAAACTTGAACATCAACATAATATGGCAAAAGTAAAATGAGATAATGCCATTTACTTCTTCACATGGATATTCTACTGGTCGAATAATCACATGCAATATCAATAACCACTTTCATAATGATGGAATGCATAATGCCAGACTATCATAACCACGTAGTCAAGGCCTCGTGCCAAGACCACAAATAAGATTTTGTCAAGGCCTTGTGCCAAGACACTAGTTTGTCTCATGAGACCTGCCGATGCATCGAGGAGCTATAGCGGGCTCCACCCGTCACTTATTAAGTCCAATGCATTCCTCATATGAATAGGTTTAAACATATCATAAACCATAACATAATCGTATCACATAAAACATGCATAAAGGAAACATAACATTTACACATTTCAATCACAAGATATCAATACAACACTTTGATATGATAAAAACGCTTTCAAAACCATTTTCAATACCAAAATAAAAGAAAGTTAAAACTTTGTATTTATTTTTCATTAAAAAAATGATGGCTTGTAGAGGAAGTCGAAACTCAAATAATGGTCACGGCGGCGGAGAAGTCATTGTCGCCGCATAAGTACGGAAAGAAAAACATTCCCTTTTGTCGTTTAGCAAAATGCTTCGTATAAAAAGATTCCTTTTGAATAAACGTAAAGGTCAAAGGGGTTTATACACCGTATAAAAGAAATTTGTGTATAAAACAAAATATGCCTCAATGAAAGGAGATTGAGACGAAGTCCTTAAAAAGATCATTTTTAAAATAGAATAGATATATTATGTGTATTCACTATAGGTACACATAAAGAAAGTAAAAATACAAAATAGGACATAATAACATCATGACATAATTTGAAAGTAGGAGATTAACCAAAAGAATGGAAATTGGGTTAAGAAGTTCCCTTACCTCGTGTCTGACTTGACTCAACCGTTCTTTAACCTCCTGAATAATAAACTAGAGTTAATATATACCTTATTAAGAACCATTTTTAATTTCATTATCCTTATTATATCACTTATTACAATGATATGAACATTATGTAATTATTTAAGTTAATAACGGTCGTTTTGTCGATCTTTGGTACTTGAGTCAACAATAAGCTTCTTATAATTACAAGTTGTTTATGTGGTGAAATATCCATTATATCCAGAATTATATTCACGATTTATATGTCATATATATCTTATATTTCCAGTATATACATTCATTTATAATATTACATAACATTTAGAGGTAAGAAATGAAATGCACCGTTCATGGAGACGGTAAGCCGTACGTACGCATGAACGCTACTTTCATTTCAATTTCATATTTAATGGAACTAAATCATAATGATATAAATGTATAATATAATTCCAGTATAATATAGTGTATAATACCATTTACTCCATCCTTTATACATCCCACATATGGCATTAACGATTCAAATCACTTTGAGGGGGCGGTAGTCCGCACTTCCTAAAATGAAATTATCGCGTTTTACCCATAATGGAAATCATAAAGTATGCCATAAATGAGAAATACAGAAGCATAATTAAAACATAAACACATTATATGTCATATATAAATATAGTTACATCTTAATGGCCACCTTTGAAGGTGTTATATGAGTGTTGAACAATCATCGTTTCGTGAGGCAGAAATTCGCCATCCACAGAAACCGTATGTTCTTTAACCATTAGATGTAGGTGTGTGTAAGTGTATCTAGAATCCTTCTTATAACAACATCCTAGTATATTTAGGATACTGGTGTTGTTACAAAAGAAATGAATAAAATGAGTTTAGGGGGTTGGAGAAGAAAAATAAAACAAAACAACATTATAAAAGACATTACCTCAAAATCGGGTAACTCTTTTTGATTTGAGCTAAAGGCTTCCTTGGGAAGAGTTCTGCCCAAAGTGAGGTTTCTAGGAGTAAGGGAGGAATGTTGGGAGAGTATTTGGGCAGAGGTTGGCCGAGCCAAATGGCTTGAAAGTGTAAATGAGGTGGGAGAGGTGGGGGCCTTTTATAAGTGGAGAGGAGGGGCACTTTTGGAAAGATTGAAATGTTACATTATTTCACAATGCTTTTCGGATTCTAAAGGTCCCACACTTATATAATTAGAGGATAAGGTGATAAGGTTTCGAAATCTCTTCATCCAATAGGATTTGGACAAGTGTAAGCCTTGGATTTTGCATTATCTTCCCATTTTATTTAAATCGTTAAATAATGAGGTAATCACTACATCATCATGATGTCATAAATAATTTAATTTATTTAATGTCTAAAAATTATAAGAAAAATACTATGATGTAGGAAATCTTTTTATCTTTCTAATTAATATTTATAATCAAAATTTGTACTTGTGTAACCCCACTTAAAAATTGTTTTAGTAAAACATTTTATGTTTGTGTCATTTTTTACTTTAACATTAAATAAAAGTTATTTATGTCATTTTCTAACTAAAGTGGCTCCATGGGGTCCCCAAGTTGACCCATGGGTTGTCTTGGTCGGCCATGACTCATCCAATAGGAGTAGGACAAGTTTCAAGCTCATATCATATTAATAAAACATTGTTTTTACCTTAAACTACACTAATTACCTCTAATCGCGATTAAGAACTTAAAAATTACTATTCACCAAAAAATTATTTTAATCTCATTGAACCACATTTTACTTCTTAATGACACCATGTATGTCGGATTTTTGAAAATCAAATCACAGAAGTGGTAATATTTCATTTAAACGAAAAATCAGTTATTTAACTACCACTTAGTGGTTTCACTATTCATCAAAAATTGAAGTTTTTCAGAACAATGCCAAAATTTCACCCTAAGCTATAATTGATATTCCAAATTCAAAAATGATGCCTATTTTACAAAATTCCAAACATATAAGTTGCATTAATTAATTTTATAATTAATTCCCGCTGTTACAACAAATAGCGTGTTTTTAAGAAACAATTTATATCAAAAGATTGGCAATTGTTTATGTCCAATTTCAATGTTAAATTAATTCTAATGACCACCATTGGATAAAATGGTAAGAATATATTCTAATTATACTCTAAAACCACTCAATAGTATAATTTATCACTATGAATTATTTTTATTAAAAAAGTTGTTTTAAGTATTTTTCACTATTCATAAAAATTTAGAAGTTCTCAGAAAAATACCAAAAATTCAACATAGGCTAATTTCAATATTCCGAATCCAAAAATGAAGTCCATTTTGATAAATAAAATTTATAATATTTCAAAAAGTAGGTATTACTATTCACAACGGCTAGATTAATTAGTTGTGGTGTCTGTTAGAGCTCGAGGTTGCGTACAACACACGCTATTGCATTATTGAATGAGAAGCGTATCGTGGAAGCTCAGGGTGTTACATTCTCCCCTCCTTCAATAAATTGCGTCCTCGCAATTTGAAATTTTTCTTTGATAATAAAACGTTGAAAATAGAAAATACCTTTGTGGAAAACCCACATCGGAAATAAGGTTAATAAATATATAACATTAAAAGAAAGCAGGATAATTACAAAGGTCACCCGATATAGCCCATTCTAGGATTATATAAAAATATGGATATGGAGGAGAAACAAACCATCAAGGTCTGATGGAGAGTTATAGAGAACAGGATTAGGAGAAAGTTTAACCATAAGAAAATCACAAACTTGTGATTGGTTAAACGGTCATTGAATCCCTAGTTGGAAAAGTTAACCGACAACATTTTTGTTTTAAGTTACCTTTTATTATGTTGAGGAATTTATTTAGGAGATTTACTAAGAACGTAATGGAATTTACATACTTGTTATGTATACTTTCATTCGTTAATAAATTTTTGCCACAAACCCATCTTTTACTCCAAATGGTAACGGAACTCAAAAATATTCTTTTTATCCTAATTGTATAAGGTTCCAAATATTAACACATACCATTTAGATTAGTAAAACTATTTTGTAATAACCAGGGACTTCCTGTAGGCTAGTGGTAGGAAATAAAGGCTTGTCGCACTATGGTTGTGGGTTCGATTCCTGCAGCTTTTTCCGACGCGACGGGTTATTCCCCACCCTACAGGTTGTCCTTTTTCCTAAAACTATAGTATTATAATATTCCAAAAATAATCTTCAGAAATTCTTTAACCTTAAACAATACTATCCATGGTTCAACTTAATCCATTCCAACCTTAATAGTTATCCAAAATACCTCCATCCAGACTTTCTCTAAAAGGTCTCTAAATTCCAAAATCAATTGTAACATCAGATTCCCCAAACAAAGAAAAGTTTCTCTTATTGTCACATACTAAAAATATGATTACCTTAATCATATTAAAACCTTACTGAAATCAACAAGTACTGCAGTACAATCCTTATATATATATCACATTATTCTAAAAACCAGAATATAATCCATGAGTCCAAAAGCACCAATACATTAGTTATTCCGCTTCAACTGTAGTCACAGCATAAGATTGGCCTTGATCCCTTGGCCTTTTCTGAGGTAAGTTTCCTTGACGCTTAGGACATTCATTTTCATAATGACCCATTTCTCTACAATTGTAGCATTCAACTTTGACAGCCTCTTTCTTTCCCTTGCAATCACGAGCCTGGTGACCCTTTTCTCCACATTTATAACAAACTCCCATTCCTTTTAGGCAAGTACCAGGGTGATTCTTCCCACAATTATCACATAATGGAAAATCCTTCTTTCCCTTTTTCCCTTTATCTGTCTCTTGTTCCACCGTTCTCTTCTTCTCTTGCTTTACTTTGTTGTCATAAGACTTAGAGAATTCCTTTTCTGTCTTGATAGCACACGAGACAATATCTTCGTATGATGAGAAGGATTGTGATACCAAATCTCGACGGAGAAATGGTTTTAACCCATCAAAGAAACGATCAATCTTACTCCTTGGGTTACGTATGTAATCTGCAGCATACCTTGCTAACCTTGTAAAGTTAGCCTCATACTTTGCGACATTCTCATCCTCCTTCTGCCTCAGACTCAGAAATTGCCTTTCCATATCTGCTCGATGGTCACGAGGAAAGTATTTTTCTAAGAAAAGCTCTTTGAACTCCCTCCATTCCATATTCGATACGTCATCATCTTCCTTTGTGTTTTGAATCAGCGACCACCACTGATCGGCATCTCCAGTGAGGCGGTAAACTGCCATGACAACCTTCTCCCTTTCACTACTCCCCAAGGCATGGAATATTTTCTCTAAGGAATTTATCCATTGCTCAGCTACTATAGGATTTGTACTCCCATTAAAGGTTGGTGGTTGTTGCCTCATGAAACGATCTAGCATTGATCCTCCACGTTGCGGATCAGGGTGCTCCATACGAGTAAGGTTATTATTCATAACCTGAGTGAGTTGTCCCAGTATGGTAATAAGTTGATCAGCACCAGTTGTATCTCCAGATCCACAATAATTATCTTGATCAGGAGGGCAATCCCTACACGGAGTTCGTGCATTGATACGGTTTCCATTCCTTCCACTAGGCGCCATTTCTAAACAATGGCATAAACTAGATTAGTTTATGAATCAAAATACATAATTCCATACTTATAAAACACTTAACATAAATTGAACTATTTATGGATATAATCCATAATCATAAAAAGAAATGTTTTCTTTGAGAAAGTATATACTCATAACCCTTCATAGTGGTTTGTAAATAAAATGAGAATTATCCTAAGCATATCCCCCGGGAGTGTCGTAACCAAGAGTGCAGCAAGGCCCGTTGTCGTGCACCAGTTCCCGTTCGAGTCTAGCTCAAAGCGGTGTTTTCGGGTTTTACCCCTAGGTACATCTGTGCCAGAGCCGCCTCTACCTGCTCGTATCCAGACAGGGATGTATTGCTCGGAAAAGTCATAACATCTCTATAATACCAAAATTCTAGGAAGTTCTTCTATACTAATCCTCAAAGTCTATCTTTGGGCTATGTGCTCTAATCAGAGTTTATCTAAATCTAGCTTCCAAGGTTAGTACTAAACTGCCTCTGATACCAACTGTAACGCCCCGACCCCAGCTACCCAGAGTCGGTGCATTACTTCGTAACATTGGCATGATCACAAAAGATCAAGTCTCGAAAGACCGATTAGTTTAGTAGCCTTGGAAACACTAGATACATTCGTAAATGTTACATTACATCATAAAGTGAAAAACTACAATAACAAAGTCTCCATAGTCCACACTCATATCCTCTTCTGACTATCCCTGCAGGTCATTCATAAAATACTTCTTCACATCCTGGAAAATATTAAAACATTGAAAGGGGTGAGCTCAGATGCTCAGTAAGGATAACAATATTGCGGAAGCTTTCATAAATAAACATAAACATTTAAGGCAATGTATAACTAAAACAAAAGCCTTTTTAAACTTGAACATCAACATAATATGGCAAAAGTAAAATGAGATAATGCCATTTACTTCTTCACATGGATATTCTACTGGTCGAATAATCACATGCAATATCAATAACCACTTTCATAATGATGGAATGCATAATGCCAGAATATCATAACCACGTAGTCAAGGCCTCGTGCCAAGACCACAAATAAGATTTTGTCAAGGCCTTGTTCCAAGACACTAGTTTGTCTCATGAGACCTGCCGATGCATCGAGGAGCTATAGCGGGCTCCACCCGTCACTTATTAAGTCCAATGCATTCCTCATATGAATAGGTTTAAACATATCATAAACCATAACATAATCGTATCACATAAAACATGCATAAAGGAAACATAACATTTCCACATTTCAATCACAAGATATCAATACAACACTTTGATATGATAAAAATGCTTTCAAAACCATTTTCAATACCAAAATAAAAGAAAGTTAAAACTTTGTATTTATTTTTCATTAAAAAAAATGATGGCTTGTAGAGGAAGTCGAAACTCAAAGAATGGTCACGGCGGCGGAGAAGTCATTGTCGCCGCATAAGTACGGAAAGAAAAACATTCCCTTTTGTCGTTTAGCAAAATGCTTCGTATAAAAAGATTCCTTTTGAATAAACGTAAAGGTCAAAGGGGTTTATACACCGTATAAAAGAAATTTGTGTATAAAACAAAATATGCCTCAATGAAAGGAGATTGAGACGAAGTCCTTAAAAAGATCATTTTTAAAATAGAATAGATATATTATGTGTATTCACTATAGGTACACATAAAGAAAGTAAAAATACAAAATAGGACATAATAACATCATGACATAATTTGAAAGTAGGAGATTAACCAAAAGAATGGAAATTGGGTTAAGAAGTTCCCTTACCTCGTGTCTGACTTGACTCAACCGTTCTTTAACCTCCTGAATAATAAACTAGAGTTAATATATACCTTATTAAGAACCATTTTTAATTTCATTATCCTTATTATATCACTTATTACAATGATATGAACATTATGTAATTATTTAAGTTAATAACGGTCGTTTTGTCGATCTTTGGTACTTGAGTCAACAATAAGCTTCTTATAATTACAAGTTGTTTATGTGGTGAAATATCCATTATATCCAGAATTATATTCACGATTTATATGTCATATATATCTTATATATCCAGTATATACATTCATTTATAATATTACATAACATTTAGAGGTAAGAAATGAAATGCACCGTTCATGGAGACGGTAAGCCGTACGTACGCATGAACGCTACTTTCATTTCAATTTCATATTTAATGGAACTAAATCATAATGATATAAATGTATAATATAATTCCAGTATAATATAGTGTATAATACCATTTACTCCATCCTTTATACATCCCACATATGGCATTAACGATTCAAATCACTTTGAGGGGGCGGTAGTCCGCACTTCCTAAAATGAAATTATCGCGTTTTACCCATAATGGAAATCATAAAGTATGCCATAAATGAGAAATACAGAAGAATAATTAAAACATAAACACATTATATATCATATATAAATATATTGACATCTTAATGGCCACCTTTGAAGGTGTTATATGAGTGTTGAACAATCATCGTTTCGTGAGGCAGAAATTCGCCATCCACAGAAACTGTATGTTCTTTAACCATTAGATGTAGGTGTGTGTAAGTGTATCTCGAATCCTTCTTATAAAAACATCCTAGTATATTTAGGATACTGGTGTTGTTACAAAAGAAATGAATAAAAAGAGTTTAGGGGGTTGGAGAAGAAAAATAAAACAAAACAACATTATAAAAGACATTACCTCAAAATCGGGTAACTCTTTTTGATTTGAGCTAAAGGCTTCCTTGGGAAGATTTCTGCCCAAAGTGAGGTTTCTAAGAGTAAGGGAGGAATGTTGGGATATTATTTGGGCAGAGGTTGGCCGAGCCAAATGGCTTGAAAGTGTAAATGAGGTGGGAGAGGTGGGGGCCTTTTATAAGTGGAGAGGAGGGGCACTTTTGGAAAGATTGAAATGTTACATTATTTCACAATGCTTTTCGGATTCTAAAGGTCCCACACTTATATAATTCGAGGCTAAGGTGATAAGGTTTCGAAATCTCTTCATCCAATAGGATTTGGACAAGTGTAAGCCTTGGATTTTTCATTATCTTCCCATTTTATTTAAATCGTTAAATAATGAGGTAATCACTACATCATCATGATGTCATAAATAATTTAATTTATTTAATGTCTAAAAATTATAAGAAAAATACTATGATGTAGGAAATCTTTTTAGCTTTCTAATTAATATTTATAATCAAAATTTGGACTTGTGTAACCTCACTTAAAAATTGTTTTAGTAAAACATTTTATGTTTGTGTCATTTTTTACTTTAACATTAAATAAAAGTTATTTATGTCATTTTCTAACTAAAGTGGCTCCATGGGGTCCCCAAGTTGACCCATGGGTTTTCCAGGTCGGCCATGACTCATCCAATAGGAGTAGGACAAGTGTCAAGCTCATATCATATTAATAAAACATTGTTTTTACCTTAAACTACACTAATTACCTCTAATCGCGATTAAGAACTTAAAAGTTACTATTCACCAAAAAATTATTTTAATCTCATTGAACCACATTTTACTTCTTAATGACAACCATGTATGTCGGATTTTTGAAAATCAAATCACAGAAGTGGTAATATTTCATTTAAACGAAAAATCAGTTATTTAACTACCACTTAGTGGTTTCACTATTCATCAAAAATTGAAGTTTTTCAGAACAATGCCAAAATTTCACCCTAAGCTATAATTGATATTCCGAATTCAAAAATGATGCCTATTTTACAAAATTCCAAACATATAAGTTGCATTAATTAATTTTATAATTAATTCCCGCTGTTACAACAAATAGCGTGTTTTTAAGAAACAATTTATATCAAAAGATTGGCAATCGTTTATGTCCAATTTCAGTGTTAAATTAATTCTAATGACCACCATTGGATAAAATGGTAAAAATATATTCTAATTATACTCTAAAACCACTCAATAGTATAATTTATCACTATGAATTATTTTGATTAAAAAAGTTGTTTTAAGTATTTTTCACTATTCATAAAAATTTAGAAGTTCTCAGAAAAATACAAAAAATTCAACATAGGCTAATTTCAATATTCCGAATCCAAAAATGAAGTCCATTTTGATAAATAAAATTTATAATATTTCAAAAAGTAGGTATTACTATTCACAACGGCTAGATTAATTAGTTGTGGTGTCTGTTAGAGCTCGAGGTTGCGTACAACACACGCTATTGCATTATTGAATGAGAAGCGTATCGTGGAAGCTCGGGGTGTTACACTAAAGTTATGAAGAATGGTATTAGAAGTGATATGTATAAGAAGTGTTAAAGTTATGAAGAACTTAATGAGAGATGATGTAGATCATTTAAGAACCAGTTATTTATGTATATATGTTTATAAGGGCACTAGATCTATATAATTATGGTTTCCATCAGTATTTTATGTAATGAATATTCATATATTAAGATTTCATATCTATGTATGAAAGGTATGGGTCACTATAGTTGGTATCATAGTATGGTTTAGTCAAAATTTTCAAAATAAGATGAGAAAACATTAGTGAAATCCTTGGGATAGGTTTAAGTACAGGAAAATATACTAAATTTTTTGTAATGATCATGGATGACCTAGGTTAAACCTAAGGGTTCATAGATTGAATGGAATGTGTATTCATTTTGAAATCCAATGAATGATGTTTCATGATTATGTGGTTTTCCATTAGGATTACTATTTCTCAAACTATGATGGTTGGTTTTAGTCAATGGACGGATCCCAAAGTAATTGTGTGAACAACGAATGTGAAGACAAACACAATGACTATTCTTATGAGAAACTGAATGAATTATGATCTGGGGTGAAATATCTTGTGACTATACTCACTCAACTCTCTCAGTATATTGGTGTTAACATGGATCCCATTTAACTTCTGAATGCACCATAGATGAAGAAACATGTTATTGAATTTTTTATGCTATAATGACTACCATACTTCTATGGGTCTTTCGATCCACTTTTTTCTATGCAATGGATCAATGTGATGGAATAAATATTTTCCATTCATTAGTTCTGAGGCCATGAAAAAAATTTAGTCGTTTATCATTGTAAAGATGAGGCCGATCGATGGTGGAATATTATTAAGAAACCAAAGAGAGAGGAGGAAATTGACTCCAAGTAATGGGATATGATTAAGGGAATATTTTTCAATAACTTATTCCCTCATAATCTATGTAAAAAATTGGGGAAAATTCCTTACTTTTAAGAATAAGGATGATGAATCCATTAGTACCACTGAGGAAAATTTTACAATACTTTAAATTTATGTTTCAGGTTTAATCATAAACCCAGATAGAAAAATTGATCAATTCATTACGAGTTTGAAAACGAGTCTTGGAAATGAATTATCTATAATCTAATTTGGATTCTATGAATAAATAATTATAAGTGCACTGAAAGTGGAAAAGTAAGCTAGAAACCCTTAAGGTTCTGGTGATAGGAAAAGTAATATAGAACTTCATGGATGCTCTGGTTGTTTGTCACTCGGAGGGAAGAAAAAATTTCAACATTATACTTTCCAAAAATATGGGAAGGAGTACTTAGGTGAATGCCTGAAATGAGCAAGAAAATGTTTCACGTATGGAATGTATGGTTGTTGAGTAAAATAATTTCTGAAGTGTTTTAAGAAGGAAAGTTAATGAAATAAATGGAGATAGATCTCAACAAGATACATCACTCAAACATCAGTTTTATAAATACAAATATTTTGAGTATTATGAGAATCAATAACCTAATCCAAGGGATAAAAAAGATAATAATCCAAAACAACATATGAAGTCAAAGGAAAAAAGGGAATGCTTATAAAATTGCGATAGTTAATATGAATCGGGATATTAAGGGTACACTTATACTCTACTGTAGAATTGGAGATTCCATGATAATTTTTCTATGAATAATACCTATGAAAATATTATCCTTAATTGAAATTTTATGTGATTATAAGCATTGATTATCTCTCCCTAGATAGATTACATATATATCTATAGAATGTAGAAATAATATTTCATATTCTAAATCAACCAATGATAATTTATCAAAGAAAAGATTAACCTAAACCTCAAATGGAAATATATTTTTTATAAAATAATATCTTATCTATATAATAAGGGGTGAATTATCTTTGAGAAGCATATATGATTTTATTATGACCTTTTGGGAAATGATTGTCATACATTGAAAAATATATGATCAAGGTTTATACATTTTTTATGAGAATTTATGATTGATTTAAATTATTGTTGTGATGTTCATGGAATTATATGCGATAAAATTATTTTTGGGTGTTGAATATGGTCAGTAATATTTTACATGAGTCTTAAGGATCACTAATTATGGAATGGATTATTGTGAATACCCATAATTTCCATGTATTTTTTTTAATTATATGGGAATTTTATGAGTCCACGAAAATTAACGGTGCGTGATTTCAAGGCCTAGTGTGCCCAGAATGAATTTATGAACATTAATTTGAGGTATGTTCAGTAAACATGCGAGCAGGTTTTTGTAGCATTTGAACTAATTCTCGGAATTGAAATCTGAGGACACCGTTGAACTCACAGTGCCTGTGTTCACTTAAGGAGACTTTCACCTCGACGGTAGTTGGTCGAGGGTGAAAGTTATTTTTTGTGTTTTCCATGAAATAATAAAATAAAATAAAAATGTTTAACAAATTTATTTGTTGAAACATCCCATGTGGATGTTATAAAGGTGGGGACCACCTGAAGTAAAACCTCCCTCATATATGTTATGGAGGTGGGGACCACCGAGCCTAAAACCCCCATTTTAAATTTCTAGTGGGTGGGACCACCCAAACCCTCTTAATGGGAGAAACCCCATGAACTCCCTCATTAATGAAGAGTTAACCCATGGACTTCATCAAACTTTAATTATGCTAACACTTTTCATTTAATTGAGTCAGTTAGTCGAGCCAATTAATTATGACAATGTGCAAACATAATTAATCTACCCAATTTAAATTATATTGGAACCTCATTCCTTTTGGAGGATTTGGTTGGTGAAGGAGAAGCGGAGAGCTTGGAGAACTTCTCTGCAATGAAGAACAACCTCCGTCGAAGAACGATTATCTGAAAAACTGACGAACGAGACCAGAATCTGAGGTGTTTGTAGGATGTGACATATGTCGACATCTTCTAATTATTTCTCGCACAAACATTAATGAACCTTCTAGGTAGGGTGGTTGTTTGAATTTTTCCACCTTACCCATTCTTGACAATCCTTCGTAAATCAAGAAGAAAGTATAGCCGCTTGCTATCGCTCTAATGCGGGGAGTGAAGGCCCAAAAAACATGGCCTAAACTCTCTTCAATTCTTGTGATTAATTTTTGTGTTCATCAAGATGGAGGAGGATGACAACCAACACCGGTGGGGAAAAAGAACAATAGCTAACACCACATCCGGCCAAGACGAAGGCATCATCGCAACCACGCCGCCTGAGGGATGAGAATTGCGGCTGTTGTCACGACAGAAAAGGGAGGATGGTCGGCCGAGCCAGCCACCAGTGAAGGCTCGGCTCATGACTGCTTCACCCAGAGAGGATGGCTGGCCATCCGGCCAGTCGCAGCGGACCACCGCACCACGACCCTCATGCTACCCCACGACCCTCGTGCCACCCCATGACAATCCCACCGCCCCACAGCCCCTGCACCGCACTACGACCCTCGTGCTGCCCCATAGCCACCGCGCCACCTTGAAGACACCAGGTCGGGCCACCCAGTGAGGTTCGAGCTAGACCCAGTGGTTCGGGTCGACCCGAACCCGGTTGGGTTGGTCCGAATGAGTCGGACCCGACCTAGACTAGCTTTGACCCATTTCCTCTCTTTTCACCATAAATTTGGCACCGAGTGTCCATTTGACAAACCATTTACTGTGTTGGAAGCCTTGGAGTGAGAAGTTCCCTTTGGTATTCCCACTGAATATTTGGATAAAGTTGGGGAACAGTCGGGTTGGATCAAGCATGAATCCCACAGGGCCCTCGGGACTAAAAGGCTAATAACTTATAGACCTGGCGTCCGTTTGACGCACTGTCTATTGCGTTGATACCCCTATGATGTGGTGGTCCTCTAGAATACTTCTTTGTATGACTTCATGGAAGTTGGAGTTTTAACCAGTGTCTTGAGGAGTGGACCCTCCCGGAGACGAGCAATCTTAGTGTAGGAATCCTGTAGCTGGCTGTGACTATGTAATAGGATCATGTGTGGGTCTTATGACGTACTAACAATGTACTAGGATAATGTGTGGTCCTGATGATGTACTGATGATGTACTATGATTATGTGTGGTCTGACGACATACTGACGATGTATTAGGATCCTGTGTGGGTCTGATGATGTACTAGGATCATGTGTGGGTCTGACGACGTACTGACAATGTACAAGGATCTTGTGTGGGTATGACAACATAATGATGATGTACTAGGATCGTGTGGGGGTCTGACGATGTACTAACGATGTACTAGGATCTTGTGTGGTTCTGATGACGTACTAACGATGTACTAAGATCATGTGTGGGTCTAATGATGTATTGATGATGTACTAGGATCCTTTGTGGGTCTGACAATGTAATGATGATGTACTAGGATCCTTTGTGGGTCTGATGATGTACTAAGATCCTGTGTGGGACAGAAGAGGTACGAGGATCCTGTGTGGGTCTGACGATGTACTACGATCTTCTGTGGGTCTGATGATGATTTAAGATCCTTTGTGGGTCTACCTCTTAATAGAGTAAGATGATTTAGTAGTTACATCTAATCATCTTTACTACTATATCTAAGATATACCTAGTGTGAGATGAGTCCGTACCAGTGTGGTACTTTCCTTTGTGGTAATACTATGGTGGTATTCTTCTGTGTGGCATACCTGTGTGGTACTTACCTTCGTGGTACTCCTTTGTGGAACAGTTGACCTTGGGATTTTGAGTTGGAGTCTGTGTTTCCTCATGATTGATTTGGGAATACTTGATAACTTAGGTATATGTATGGTCATATACCAAATTAGGGTTGTCAGTTGTTTTCATGCTATGTTGTTAATACTTTGTAGATTTTATGAGACCTTGAGGGTCTTGGGGTCCCTACTGAGTATCGTTATACTCACCCCTGAACGGGTTATGCCCGCACCTTGTTGTGTTTGGTGCAGACGATGGACAACGTTGACTCAGGGCGAGGGTACTAGGACTAGATGGTGCCCGGAGGTAAACCATATGGCGTGTTGGTACGCGTAGGAGACTATTGGATGTGGTGTGATGAGGAGGTGATATGTACCTACCCTTCAGGTAGGAGCCTCAGAGGATGACCCAGTAGCTTCCTTTCTCTTTCTTCACTTCTATTGTATTTCAGTTGTACTTGTACCTTTACTATTGGGCTTGTATCCCGACCCCTCTTACTTTTAGAACTCTTTTTGCTATATAGTTTACTTCTGTTCGTATCTTGTTGTGTTCTTGGTTGAATGTGTTTACAGGATATAAAGTCAATGCCTTCCCTATTTTAGGGGATATGCCTTTCGGTGCTAGTCGCCAGCCCCTGGCCTATGGAAGGCGAGATTGGGGTAGTCACGACATGGGCCCCGTGAAATGGGTCGTGACAAATTGGTATTAGAGGAGTCAACTCTACCGTAGAACATTGGACTCTGATATTTTTAACAGTAATATTGTTAAGTGTAGTGAGTGTGGTTATCAATTTTGGGAATCTAATGTTGGTGCGGCGGCCGACGTATCCAAACACCAGGACCCTAGCTTCTAATTTCTAACTCATTGCACGAAGAAACTAATTTTGTGTGTGTTTTCAAGAGTCTTCTTTGTGAACTCTTTATGTCAGCTCACTGGGTATAACTTATTGACCGTGGCACACCTATTTATTTTCAGGATGCCTCCACAAAGACAACCAGCTAGGGTTCCAGATATAGTACGCTCTGATAGCCCACCGAGCTACGAGGCCTCGGTGCAGGGCCCTCTTCCAGTAGAGGCACCGAAAGAGGCACCAGCGGTACCATTATCCATTGGGACACTGATGACACCATCCCCAGTAGCAGAGGGTGCATGCCTCTTGAGTGCATTTCATGAGTTCCAGCGCCAGAGGTCACCCATGTTTAGGGGAGAGACCGACCCACATGCGACTGAGGATCAGATGGAGGCCATAGTGAGAGTCTTCCGACTGGTAGGGATACCAGCTGATCTCATGGTGATCATTTCCAACATCCTTCTACAGTCAGCATTAGGAAGATGATGGAGCTTGATGCTCTAGGTTCTCAATGATGTGATGCATCTCTGGGCATACTTTGAGAGCCTGTTTCGGGCAGAGTTTGTCCCTGCAACTCTACACGCAGTGCGTATACATGATCTTCTTCATCTGCAGTAGGGTAGTATGACTGTGGATTAGTACTCATTGAGGTTCACTGACCTCTCATGATACTCTGCTGATATGGTTCAGGACCCATTCTTTAGGTCCCAGACCTTTGAGCAGGAACTCAGGCGGGAGATCAGGGCTTTGATTATTTTTCTCAGCATCCTGACAGAGGCGGGAGTGTGAGAGAGAGCCCTCTTAGTGGAGAGTTTTCTTGACGAGCAGTCTCCAGTATTGTAAAGACCTGTAAAATTCAAGGGAAATTTTTTCTTAATTTTTTTTGGAATTTTACAAGAGGGCGGTTTCTGACGGCACCTGATTCCGAGGCCCGGAGTGCCCGAAATCATTTTCCGAAGTTTGGCTCGGGTACGTTCAGTGAACGAACGAGCAGGAATTTCTAACTTTTGATCCGGTGCTCGGAATTGAAATCTGAGGACACCGATGAACTCGTAGCGCCGATTTTCTCTTAAGGAGACCTTTTCTGAAGTTGCGTTTATTGCAGGACGAAAGTTAGTTTTTGGGAGAATTATAAAAAAATTGAATAAAAATGTGGAACACTTTTTATTTTTATTTTTTGTTACTTAACTCTCCAAAAGGGAGTTAAAGGTGGGACCCAAATCCACTTAACCTCCCTTGGGAGGATTAAGTGTGGTGGGGCCCACACAAAACCCAACTTTTCATCTCCTCTCAAAACTCCTTTAACCCCTCTTTAATTGACATGACAACTTGTTAATTAATTTGGAGTTATTTTTATTTGAATTTCAAACCTTTGAAATTCAATTTGATTAAGTGTGTGAATAAAATAAGTCTCTAACTTATTTTATTTGGTTAGATTTCTCTAGCCTTCTTGAGAGCATTTTGGGTTCTTCTCCTTCTTCTTCAAACTTTGACGAAGAAGGCTCAAGCTCCGACGAAGAACGCCGCTCCTCTCTTCTTCGTAGCCGATTGTATCCGAAGATCGACGATGCCTTCCGTGTCAACGAAAAGGGAACTCCGCTTCCTCCTCGGACTTCCTTCGTCGGCATACGAAGATTCGCCAACGACGTACCTCTTCGGACGTACCTCTTCATCATCGGATTTGACGAACGATTACCGCGACGCCCGACCTCCGCGACGTTGTCTTCCTCAGGTCGTTGACGATCTTCGAACTTGAAACCAAGGTAGGGGTTTGTTGTGGTTTATTTCCTTACTCTCGTTCTTGGTTCTAGAATGATAATTTGTGATTGAATATTTAAGAGTTATCATCTAACGAGAGGGGGGTCGGACCGCACAAACACGACCGAATTCCCCCTCCTTTGTTCTTGGTTATTTGTATAATCTTGTGATGAACGAGAAGGCGTGGTGTCGTCTCACCATGCGGGAATCGCCCGGCTTATTTACGCGACGCCATCGCGTCGCGCCGTGGATGGATTATCATGAACGCGACGCCGTCGTGCCGCGTCGAAGGGAACCGAAGGCACATCGGCCGGAGCGGGGCCGCGGCGGAGGGGCGCGGTGCCGTCACACCGGGCCGGACGACGAACACCGCGGTTGGTTCCGGGCTGCGGCGGGACGAGAGGACCGGCGGCTCGCCGGGCCGCCGACGTCGGAAACCGGAAGGGGACCGGCTTGTCGGTCCCATTGAAGAAAAACCGGCCGGCCAGGTGGGCTGGCCGGAAGGTCAAAGACTGGGGGAAATTAATTCCCCCGGTCAACTCAAAAGCCCCCCCCCCCATTTATTTTGGGGGGGGGGGGGGGGCAGGCGGCCCCCCGGTTTCCGGCAAGCAGGCCCCCACGAAGGGGGGCCGGTTCTCCAAAAGGCGCGGCTAAAAGCCGCGCCGCCAAAATGAAGAAGCGGGGGGCCTTGCCCCCCCCCCCCTCGCGCGCTGCACCCGTGTGGCGTCAGGCTGCCGCGCCGGACCACCGCCGGCCGGGCCGGGTCGGACCCAGGTCGGGTCGACCCGGTTCGGGCCGACCCAGGGGGGGGGGGGGGGTCGGGCCGGACCCGAACCCCCCATTTTCGAGACGATTTTGGTCTTTTGGCCATAACTTGAGATACGGACCTCCGATTGACTAACCGTCTGCGGCAACGTGATCCTTGGATCGAGACGGTCATTTCGGTATATTACACTCAGAGTTTCAGAATACTTTGAGTTCGGCCGGGTTGGTTCGTACATGAAACCAACCGGGCCTTCGGAGCGAAAACGCTCATATCTTGAGCTACAGACGTTCGATTGACGTGCCGTCAGCTATGTTGTGTTACTCTTAGTGAGACGGATCTTTTGGGATACTCCGCCCGAGGTTTGGATGCAGGTGGAGTACGGTCGGGTTGGTTTTTCCTTAAAAACCAACCGGGCCCCTGGGACGAAAAAGCCAATAACTCTCAGACCGGGCGTCCGATCGACGCGTCGTCTGTTGCGTTGAGTTCCTGTTGACGATACGGAACTTTCGGATACATCAACTCTGGACTTTGTGACAGTTGATGTATCAGCCTCTCGGCTCATGGAGCGGACCCTCCTGTACGAGTTTTCCGTGTGCGGGAACCCTAGTGCTGGCTGCGACTGTTACTGTGACTACTACTGCTACTGTTACTGCTACTGTGACTGCGACGACGACAGTACAGAGATCCTGTGTGGATTCGACGACGACGACTACATCACTCAGCGATCCTACGTGGATCAGTGCTACAGGTCCTGTGTGGGCCCGATCCTGTGTGGGTCTTTGCGCTCAGCGGTCCTGTGTGAACCAGCACCTACAGGTCCTATGTGGGCCCGATCCTGTGTTGGTCTTTTGCGGGGGTTAGTTACCTATCGATCTTTCGTGGGTCCGACGACTTAGATGGATCAGAGATCATCTTTATCGTCTTTCGAAGAAGTATACCTGTGTGAGCTGAATCTTGTTGCTTTCCTGTGTGGATTGTGTTGTGCTATCCTGTGTGGATTACGTTTTGCTTTCCTGTGTGGAATACGTTTACTTTCCTATGTGGACTGAGTTGTACTTGGGCTCGGAGGTTGGAGCGTATTTGAAATTGATGACTTAGGTATATGTATGGGCATATACCTAAGCAGTGTCGGTTGTTACTTTGTGATTGTACCTTTCTTTGTGGTTTATCCTTTGTGGATTTCGAGAGACCTTCAAGGGTCTCGGGGTCCCTACTGAGTAGCTTATACTCACCCCTGCACGGGCTATGCCTGCACTACGTTGTGTTGGTTGCAAACGACGGACAACATTGATCTTGGCTGAGGCTTGCAGAGCAGGACGGTACCTGGAGGTGGACCACTGGGCGGGACGTGTTCGGAGCGGACGACGGGACCCGTGGAGCAGTGGAGCTATCTGTACCCACCCTTTAGGTGGGATTTCCAGTGGACAGCTCGGAGTAGCGGCTTTTACTTTTCAGTTGCTGTTTTCCCTTTCGAGTTGTACTTACTTTTAGTTTCGGTTTGTATACTGGCCCATTTACTTTTCCGCACTTTCAGTTGTACTCTATTTTTACTTAGTGTTTACTTTCCGCTTGCTTACTCTGTGGTGTTTGTTTACTTTACAAAGGCAATGCCTTCCCTTTTTACCGGGATTTATGCCTTGGTGCTAGTCGCCAGCCCTTGGCCCATGGAAGGCGGGCTTGGGGTAGTCACGACATGGACCCCGATGGCGGGTCGTGACAAATTGGTATCAGAGGAGTTCGGTTCTACCGTGAACTCTGATCTTTTCTATGTGAAGCAATAATGTTTAGCATATTGAGTGTGGTTCTCTGTCCAGGGAGTCCAGTGTTGGTGCGGCGGCCGACGTATCCGTACACCAGGACCCTGACTTCTGATTTCCGACTTAATGCACGAAAACATTGACTTCGTGTGTGTTTCAAAGTTTTCTTTGTGATTACTTTATATCAGCTCACCAGGTATACTGTTCTGACCGTGGCGCACATGTTTCCTTTTCAGGATGGCCCCACGACGGCAGCCAGCTAGGGTTCCGAGAGTCGAGTGTGATGACAGCCCACCGAGCGACGAGGCTTCGGTGCAGGGCCTTTTATTAGCAGTGGCACCGGCGGTAGCTCTACCCGCCGAGCCCCCGATGCTTCCAGCACCAGCCGCTGACGATGCACGTCGCCTCAGCGCACTGCATGAGTTTCAGCGCCAGCGACCGCCCAGGTTTCGTGGGGAGACGGACCCCCAGGAAGCCGAGGACTGGCTGGAGGCAGTGGTACGTGTGTTTAGGCTAGTGAGGACACCAGCAGACCTCATGGTATTCCTCGCTGCGAGCCTACTACACGCAGCAGCAGGAAAATGGTGCAGCTTGATGCTCCAGGTGCACGATGAGGCTTCTCTAATTTGGACGGACTTTGAGATCCTCTTCCGCTCGGAGTTCGTCCCAGCCACCCTTCGTGCGGTGCGTATCCAGGAGCTTCTTCAGCTGCGACAGGGAAGCATGACGGTCGCTCAGTACTCGGCGAGATTTACTGATCTCTCGCGCTACTCGACTGACATGGTACGAGACCCATTCTTCCGTGCCCGGACCTTCGAGAAGGGTTTGAGACACGAGATCAGGGCATTGCTGATCTCCCTCAGCGTACCGACTCAGACAGGAGTACTGGAGCGGGCCCTTCTGATTGAGATCTTCCTTGCTGAGTCTACACCAGCGCAGCAACCCACCGCAGGGCGGCACGTGGCAGAGTCATCTGCAGCAGGCAGTCGACGGATGACTCAGGGGTCCAGACAGACCAGACCCTCAGGCAGACGACCTCAGGACACTGGCTCAGTAGTGCGGGGCACACATCGAGGAGCCAGTCTTTCGAGAGGCAGACAGTGCTACTCGTGCGGCGGGCAGGGCCACATGGCTCGTGACTGCCCGACCCGCCGTGCCGAGGAGCAGCAGACAGTTGAGGGAGCACCGAGGCAGAGGCAGAGGGTCGACCGTGGCGGTCCGCAGGGAGGAGGCGGACAAGGCAGAGGAGCTGGACGAGCAGCCGGTGGTGGGCGACGCTTTGAGGCTCTGCCACCACCACCACCAGGAGGTCCACCCCGACCACAGGGAGCTGGCGGGCAGAGACAGGCACAGCTCCAGGCAGCAGAGGCCTACGACCACGGCGCACCCGAGATGATTCGAGGTACTATCTGTATCTATTCCACCCTTTCTGCAGTTCTTATAGACACATGAGCGAGTCACTCTTTCATAGCCGTTTCCCTTGTTCGGAGCTCGGAGATTCCGACAGAGCCGTTGGCTTGATCCTTACGTCTATAGACTCCTACGGGAGCAGACTCGACGATTACGAACTGGTGCCGACAGTGTGAGCTCACTCTAGGAGATGAGAGCTTCGGCTGGGATCTTCTTGTAGAAGCGTTGAGGCCTTACGACGTCATCTTGTGCATGGATTGGCTATCTACGGTCCATGCACAAATTGACTTTTTTAGGCGCAAGGTGCGATGTGTACGCACCGACGGGAGCAGGTTCACCTTCACCGGTGAGAAGGGAGCCTTTGCAGCACAGGATGGACTTCCGCGGAGGAGAGGACAACCCATCACTCATCAGTTGGCTAGCCTCATCCTTGGAGCAGTTGACGTCCGGAGTCCTAGTTTTCCTGCAGTGGTGGATCAGTTTGCGGACGTTTTTCCCGACGACGTTCCAGGGCTACCTCCTCGCAGAGAGGTAGACTATTATATTGACTTGTACCCCGGAACAGCCCCGATATCCACTCCAGCATATCGGATGGCCCCTGCCGAGCTTCGAGAGCTACGGGTACAGTTGGAGGACTTTCAGGGCAAGGGGTTCATCCGACCCAGTGTTTCACCCTGGGCTTCCCCGATATTGTTCGCCAAGAAGGCGGACGGGAGCCTGCGGCTTTGTGTTGACTATCGTCGCCTGAACCAGGTGACAGTGAGGAACAAGTATCCGCTACCGAGGATTGATGACCTCTTTGATCAGCTCAAGGGAGCACGGTGGTTCTTGAAGATAGACCTCATGTCAGGCTATCATCAGCTCAGAGTCAGAGAAGAGGATGTGCAGAAGACGGCCTTCAGATGTCGGTATGGCCACTATGAGTTCTTGGTTATGCCTTTCGGCGTAACCAATGCTCCAGCAGTGTTCATGGCCCTCATGAACAGGATCTTTCAGCCATACCTTGATCAGTTTGTCGTAGTCTTCATCGACGACATTCTGATTTACTCTACGACTGAGGAGGAGCACGCCTATCACTTGCGAGTTGTACTAGACACACTCCGAGAGCACCAGCTTTATGGTAAGCTCTCGAAGTGCCAGTTCTGGATACGTGAGGTCCACTTCTTGGGACACGTTATCTCTGAGGCTGGAGTTGCAGTGGATCCTACGAAGATCGAGGCTGTGTTAGCATGGGAGCCACCCAGGAGCCTGACTGAGGTTCGGAGTTTCTTGGGACTAGCTGGATACTATCGGAGATTCGTGCCAAACTTCTCTAGAGTTGCGGCACCACTCACAGCTTTGACAAAGAAGGGGAAACCCTTCGTGTGGTCAGACAGATGTCCGCAGAGCTTCCAGGAGTTGAGACAGAGATTGACCAGCGCACCTATCTTGAGGTTGCCTGAGGAGGGAGTAGGGTACGTAGTCTACTGCGATGCATCAGGGACCGGACTCAGATGTGTTCTGATGCAGGAGCGGGCAGTGATCACCTATGGATCACGTCAGTTGAGGCCATATGAGCAGAACTACGCTACCCATGACCTGGAGTTAGCAGCAGTGGTCTTCGCTCTGAAGACATGGCGACACTATCTGAGGGGCGAGCGCTTTACAGTCTTTTACGATCATCAGAGTCTCATGTATATCTTCTCGCAGAAGGACCTGAACCTGAGACAGCAGCGATGGCTCGAGTTCCTCCAGGACTATGACTTTGAGATAGTCTATACTCCTGGGAAGGGGAACGTAGTAGCCGATGCCCTCAGCAGGAGGACGGGCATTCAGCTACTTGAGGAGGCGACGGAGAAGCTAGCCTCTTTACAGATATCCTTCGTGGATAGAGATGGAGCAGCCTTCCTCCAGTCTCTCACAGTCACCCCTCCACTACTGTAGCGGGTCAGAGAGGCACAGCGTGAGAATGCTGACTGTGAGACACGGCGTGCACAGATATCCTCGGGACAGGCACCTAATGGTTTCTCCCTTGGAGTAGAGCACGACATCCTTTTCAGAGGACGTACCATGGTACCAGTCGCTTTGCGAGAGGAAGTGCTGAGAGAGTTTCACACTTCTCCTTTGGCGGTACATCCTGGAGTGGCAAAGATGTACCAGGACCTCCGACGACAGCACTGGTGGCCGGGCATGAAGAAGGCAGTAGCTGAGTTCGTTTCTCGATGCCTCACCTGCCAGTAGGTGAAGGCAGAGCATCAGGTACCAGCAGGCTTGGTACAGCCCTTGGAGGTCCCAGAGTGGAAGTGGGACGACATATCTATGGACTTCGTGACTGGAATTCCACGCACTTCCAGAGGTCACGACTCCATATGGGTGATTGTTGACCGACTCACCAAGTCGGCACACTTCTTACCTATCAGAGAGAAGGGCTCAGTGGAGAGCTTGGGACGTCTCTACGTTCAGGAGATTGTGCAGCTCCACGGTGTGCCATCATCTATCGTCTCTGATCGAGATGCTCGCTTTACTTTCCGGCTTTGGAAGGGGTTACAAGAGGCGTTCGGGACGCAGCTACGTCTGAGCACAGCCTTTCACCCTCAGACGGATGGTCAGACGGAGAGGACCATTCAGACTCTCGAGGACATGCTCCGTGCATGTGTCCTCGACTTTGGTCATAGCTGGGAGGACCACCTACCCTTGGTGGAGTTTGCGTACAACAACAACTACCACTCCACCATCGGGATGGCACCGTATGAGGCGTTGTACGGCCGACCTTCTAGATCTCATTTGTGCTGGACAGACCCTGGGGAGTCAGCACTTGTGGGACCAGAGATGGTTCAGGCCACGACAGAGAAGGTCCAGGTCATCCAAGAGCGGATGAGGACAGCTCAGAGCCGGCAGAAGTCATACGCTAACAGGAGGCGGAGGCCACTAGAGTTCGAGGATGGTGACCACGTCTTCTTGTGGGTCTCACCTCGACGTGGTATTCAGAGATTTGGCCGAGGCGGAAAGTTATCTCCGCGCTTCATCGGACCCTTCCAGGTCCTCAGCAGGATTGGAAAGGTGGCTTATCGCCTGGCTCTGCCACCTCAGTTGCACCGGGTGCACGACGTCTTCCACGTATCCCAATTGAGGAGATACGTGCATGACCCGACGCACATCATTGACCATGGGGAGATTAACGTTGACGATGGGGCGACTTTTACGGAGGTCCCGGTGGAGGTAGAGGATCGACAGGAGCAGGTTCTACGTGGGCGATCGATTCCTATTGTGCGCATCAGATGGCAGCACGGGAACCTCCAGGAGAGCACATGGGAGCGGGAGGCTCAGATGCGTGCTCAGTACCCTCATTTGTTTCCCTAGTTTTTGATGTATCTTTACGGGGACGTAAATCCCTGAGGTGGGAGTAATGTAAAGACCCGTGAAATTCAAGGGAAATTTTTTCTTAATTTTCTTTGGAATTTTACAAGAGCGCGGTTTTTGACGGCACCTAATTCCGAGGCCCGGAGTGCCCGAAATCAATTTCCGAAGTTTGGCTCGGGTACGTTCAGTGAACGAACGAGAGGGAATTTCTAAATTTTGATCCGGTGCTCGGAATTGAAATCCGAGGACACCGATGAACTCATAGTGCCGATTTTCGCTTAAGGAGACCTTTTCTGAAGTTGCATTTATTGCGGGACGAAAGTTAGTTTTTGGGAGAATTATAAAAAAATTGAATAAAAATGTGGAACACTTTTTATTTTTATTTTTTGTTAGTTAACTTCTCCCAAAGGGAGTTAAAGGTGGGACCCACATCCACTTAACCTCCCTTGGGAGGATTAAGTGTGGTGGGGCCCACACGAAACCCAACTTTTCATCTCCTCTCAAAACTCCTTTAACCCCTCTTTAATTGACATGACAACTTGTTAATTAATTTGGAGTTATTTTTATTTGAATTTCAAACATTTGAAATTCAATTTGATTAAGTGTGTGAATAAAATAAGTCTCTAACTTATTTTATTTGGTTAGATTTCTCTAGCCTTCTCGAGAGCATTTTGGGTTCTTCGCCTTCTTCTTCAAACTTTGACGAAGAACGCTCAAGCTCCGACGAAGAACGCCGCTCCTCTCTTCTTCGTAGCCGATTGTATCCGAAGATCGACGACACCTTCCGTGTCAACGAAAAGGGAACGCCGCTTCCTCCTCGGACTTCCTTCGTCGGCATATGAAGATTCGCCAACGACGTACCTCTTCGTCATCGGATTTGACGAATGATTACCACGACGCCCGACCTCCGCGATGTTGTCTTCCGCAGGTCTTTGACGATCTTCGAACTTGAAACCAAGGTAGGGGTTTGTTGTGGTTTATTTCCTTACTCTCGTTCTTGGTTCTAGAATGATAATTTGTGATTGAATATTTAAGAGTTATCATCTAACGAGAGGGGGGTCAGACCGCACAAACACGGCAGAATTCCCCCTCCTTTGTTCTTGGTTATTTGTATAATCTTGTGATGAACGAGAAGGCGTGGTGCCGTCGCACCACGCGGGAATCACCCGGCTTATTTACGCGACACCGTCGCCTCGCGCCGTGGATGGATTATCATGAACGTGACGCCGTCACGCCGCGTCGAAGGGAACCGAAGGCGCCGCGGCCGGAGCGGGGCCGCGGCGGAGGGGCGCGGTGCCGTCGCACCGCGCCGGACGACGAACACCGTGGCCGGTTCCGGGCCGCGGAGGGACGAGAGGACCGGCGGCTCGCCGGGCCGCCGGCGTCGGAAACCGGAAGGGGTCCGGCTTGCCGGTCCCGTTGAAGAAAAACCGGCCGGCCAGGTGGGCCGGTCGGAAGGTCAAAGACTGAGGGAAATTAATTCCCCCGGTCAACTCAAAAGCCCCCCCATTTATTTGGGGGGGGGGTTTCTTTGAGGGGGGAAGGCAGCCCCCCGGTTTCCCTCAAGCAAGCCCCCCACGAAGGGGGGCCGGCTCTCCAAAAGGCGCGGCTAAAAGCCGCGCCGCCAAAATGAAGAACCGGGGGGCCTTGCCCCCCCCCCCCCCCCCCCCGCGCGCTGCACCCGTGCGGCACCAGGCCGCCGCGCCGGACCGCCGCCGGCCGGGCCGGGTCGGACCCGGACCCGGACCCCCCGTTTTCGAGATGATTTCGGTCTTTTAGCCATAACTTGAGCCACAGACCTCCGATTGACGAACCGTCTGCGGCAACGCGATCCTTGGATCGAGACGGTCGTTTCGGTATATTACAATCAGGGTTTCGGAATACTTTGAGTTTGACCGGGTTGGTTCGTACACAAAACCAACCGGGCCTTCGGAGCGGAAAGGCTCATATATTGAGCTACGGACGTCCGATTGACGTGTCGTCAGCTATGTTGTGTTCCTCTTAGTGAGAAGAATCTTTTGGCATACTCCGCCCGAGGTTCGGACATAGGTGGAGTACAGTCGGGTTGGTTTTTCCTTAAAAACCAACCGGGCCCCTGGGACGAAAAAGCCAATAACTCTCAGACCGGGCGTCCGATCGACGCGCCGTCTGTTGCGTTGAGTTCCTGTTGATGATACTGAACTTTAGGATACATCAACTCTGGACTTTGTGACAGTTGATGTATCAGCCTCTCGGCTCGTGGAGCGGACCCTCCTGTACGAGCTTGCTGTGTGCGGGAACCCTAGTGCTGGCTGCGGCTGTTACTGTGACTACTACTGCTACTGTGACTGCGACGACGACAGTACAGAGATCCTGTGTGGATTCGACGACGACGACTACATCACTCAGCGATCCTATGTGGATCAGTGCTACAGGTCCTGTGTGGGCCCGATCCTGTGTGGGTCCGATCCTGTGTGGGTCTTTGCGCTCAGCGGTCCTGTGTGAACCAGCACCTATAGGTCCTATGTGGGCCCGATCCTGTGTGGGTCTTTTGCGAGGGTTAGTTACCTATCGATCCTTCGTGGGTCCGACGACTTAGATGGATCAGAGATCATCTTTATCGTCTTTTGAAGAAGTATACCTATGTGAGCTGAATCCTATTGCTTTCCTGTGTGGATTGTGTTGTGCTATCCTGTGTGGATTACGTTTTTCATTCCTGTGTGGAATACGTTTACTTTCCTGTGTGGACTGAGTTGTACTTGGGCTCAGAGGTTGGAGCGTATTTGAAATTGATGACTTAGGTATATGTATGGGAATATACCTAAGCAGTGTCGGTTGTTACATCGTGATTGTACCTTTCTTTGTGGTTTATCCTTTGTGGATTTCGAGAGACCTTCAAGGGTCTCGGGGTCCCTACTGAGTAGCTTATACTCACCCCTGCACGGGCTATGCCCGCACTACGTTGTGTTGGTTGCAGACGACAGACAACGTTGATCTTGGCTGAGGCTTGCAGAGCAGGACGGTACCTGGAGGTGGACCACTGGGCGGGATGTGTTCGGAGCGGACGACGGGACCCGTGCAGCAGTGGAGCTATCTGTACCCACCCTTCAGGTGGGATTTCCAGTGGACAGCTCGGAGTAGCGACTTTTACTTTTTAGTTGCTGTTTTCCCTTTCGAGTTGTACTTTACTTTCAGTTTGGGTTTGTATACTGGCCCATTTACTTTTCCGCACTTTCAGTTGTACTCTGTTTTTACTTAGTGTTTACTTTCCTCTTGCTTACTCTGTGGTGTTTGTTTACTTTACAAAGGCAATGCCTTCCCTTTTTACCGGGATTTACGCCTTGGTGCTAGTCGCCAGCCCCTGGCCTATGGAAGGCGGGCTTGGGGTAGTCACGGCACGGACCCCGAGGGCGGATCGTGACAAGTAGCGAGACCCACCATCTGACGTCATGTAGAAAAGTCTTCTACAGCTAGTAGCAGACAGATGTCACAGTGGTCCAAGAGGACCAGACCTACTGGTGGGTGACCGCATGACTCAGGATCGGTTGTGCGGGGGTACCAGAGATAGATCCAGTCATGCGAGGAACAGGCATGGTTTCACATGCAACGGTCAGGGTCACCTGGCTCTTGACTACCTGAACCGCCGTACGGATGATTAGTAGATGGTCGAGGGACCGCCTAGTTATATATAGTGGTTCGATCGGGGAGGTCCGCAGGGAGCAGACAGACGTGGTAGAGGAGCTGTCCGTGTAGCTAGAGGTGGGTGACGATTTGAGATGTTACCACCACCACCACCAGGTGGTCCACCCCGACTATAGGGAGTAGGATGACAGGGGTGAGCTAAGATCCATGCAGATGAGACCTTTGATCACAGCGCTTCGGAGATGATATGAGGTCTGATCTGTGTCTACTCCACCTTAATTACAGTACTTATAGACACAGGTTCCAACCATTCTTTTATTTCCACTACCCTCGTTCAGAGCTCAGATATTCTGATGGAGACATTGGCTCGATCCTTACGGCTAGAGACTCTTATGGGAGAGGATTTGATGATTACACACTGTTTCCAGTAGAGTGAGCTTACTCTAGGAGGCGAGAGATTCAACTGGGATCTCCTAGTAGCATCATTGAGGCCTTATGACATCATCTTGGGTATGTACTCGTTATCTACATTCCATGCTTATATTTACTGTATGAGGCACAAAGTGCAGTGCGTCTGCATGGATGGGACCATGTTTATATTCACCAGCGAGAAGGGAGACTTTGAATTACATGATGGATTACCTGGAAGAGAGTGTAGTCGATCACTCATCAGTTGACTAGCCTTACCCTCGGATTGGTTGATGTGTGGAGTCCGAGTTTTCCTATAGTGGTGGTCCTGTATGAGGATGTCTTCCCTAATGATGTCCCAGGTCTACCTCCTCATAGAGAGGTGGAATTTTACATTGACTTTTACCCCATTATGGCACTGATATCTACACTAGCGTATTGGGTGACTCTCGCGGAGCGTCGTGAGCTGAGGGTATAGTTAGAGGACTTACAGGGTAAGGGATTCATTCAGACTAGTGTTTCTCCTTGGGCATCCCCAATTTTGTTCACCAAGAAGGCAGATGGGAGATCGAGACTTTGTGTAGACTATCAGTGCCTAAACCAGGTGACCGTGAAAAACAAGTACCCACTCTAGAGGATTGAAAACCTCTTTGATCAGCTGAAGGGAGCACAATGGTCTTGAAGATAGACCTCGTATCTAGCTATCACCTGCTCAGAGTGCGAGATGAGGATGTACAGATGGGAGATTTCAGATGTTGGTATGACCATTACAAGTTCTTGTTTATGCCATTCAGCATAACCAACACTCCAGCAGTGTTCATGGGACTCATGAACAAGATCTTTCAGCCATACCTCGATCACTTTGTGGTGGTCTTCGTTGATGACATTCTGATATACTGAGCTACCAAGGGGGATCATGCCTATCATTTTTAGGTAGTACGGGACACAATCCGAGATCACCAGCTTTATGGTATGCTCTCTAAGTGTCAATTCTAGATCTGAGAGGTTCACTTTCTAGGACATGTCATCTCGGAGGCTGGAGTTGCGGTCGATCCAGCGAAGATTGAGGTTATAGTTGCTTGGGAGCCCCCCAGGAGTGTGATGTAGGTATGGAGTTTCTGGGGTTTGGCTGAATACTACCGGAGTTTTGTACCATATTTCTCCAGATTTAGTAGCAATGGTCTTCACCTTAAAGATATGAAGACATTATTTGATGGGCGAGCATTTTACAAATTACTCTGTTCACAAGAGTCTCAGGTATATCTTCTCTCAGAAGGACCTGAACCTGAGACAACAATGTTGGCTTGAGTTCCTCCAGGAGTATGACTTCGAGATAGTCTATACTCCAGGGAAGGGGAATGTTGTAGCAGATGCACTCAGCAGAAGATATGGTATAAAACTTCTAGGTGAGGCAACTGAGCAACTAGATTCTTTTCATATAACCTTTGTGGATCAGGATGGAGAAGCTTTTTTCAGTCTCTTACAGTCACTCCCTCACTTCTTCAATGATTCAAGGAGGCACAGCATGGGGACACTGACTGTGAGGCTTGATGTGCTCAGATATCCACAAGACAGGCACCTAATGGAATTTCTGAAGTTGGGGAGCACATAATCCTTTTCAGATGACGTACCATGGTACTCATGTCACTTCGGGAGGTAGTGTTGTGGTATTTCCACACTTCCCCACTAGAGGTACATCCAAGAGTGTCAAAGATGTACCAGGATCTCGAACGACATCACTGGTGGCCGGGAATGAAGAAAGCAGTAGCAGAGTTTGTCTCTTAGTGCCTCACTTTCAGCAAGTGATGGAGGAGCATCAGGTACCAACAGGATTGGTTCAACCTTTAGAGGTCACAAAGTGGAAGTGGGATGGGATATCCATGGAATTTTTTATAGGAATTCCACATACATCCAAAGGTCATGATTCTATCTGGGTGATCGTCGACTAACTCACCAAGTCGGCCCACTTCCTACCGATCAGAGAGAAGGGTTCCGTAGAGAGCTTAGGACGCCTATATGTGCAGGAGATTGTGTGGATATATAGAGTAACCTCGTAGATTGTCTCTGATCATGAGGGATGTTTTACTTCCCGGCTATGGAAGGGGTTTCAGGTGGCTTTCGAGATGCAACTTCATTTGAGCACCGCCTTCCATCCTCAGACGGATGGCCAGACTGAGCGGACCATTCAGACCCTCGAGATAAAGTTATGTGCTTGCATCCTCAACATCGGTCGTAGGTGGGAGGATCACTTACCCTTGTTGGAGTTTTCCTTAAACAACAGCTATCACTCCGCCATTGGGATGACACCTTTTGAGGCTTTGTAGGGACGACCTTGCAGATCACCTTTGTGATAAAATTTCCTAGGGGAGTCAGCACTCGTGGGACCAGAGATGGCACGGGCTACCACAGAGAAAGTGCAGATCATCCAAGAGCAGATGAAAACTACATAGAGAAGGCAGAAGTCTTATACCGACAGGAGATGAAGACCTCTGGAGTTCGAGGATGGTGACCATGTCTTTTTACAGGTCTCACCCCGATGACATTTACGGAGATTTGGCCGAGGCGGCAAGTTATCTCCGAGGATCATTGGACCCTTCCAGGTCTTCAGAAAAGTTGGCAAGGTGGCTTGCCACATAGCACTTTCCCCTCAGTTGCACCGAGTGCATGACATCTTCCACATTTCCCAGATAAGGAGATACGTGCACGACCCTTCTCACATCATTGACCATGGAGAGATGGATGTCGATGATGGGGCAATGTTTACAGAGGTTCTAGTGGAGACTGAGGATTGATAGGAGCGGGTCCTTCTTGGGTGGTCAATACCTCTGGTGCGTGTTCGCTGGCAGCACGAGATCCTCTATGAGTGCACATGGGAGTGGGAGGCTCAAATACATGCTCAGTACCCCCAACTTTTTTTCCTAGTTTTGTGTTGTGGCTTTCAGGGATGCAAAGCCCTGAGGTGGGGAGAATGTAAAGACCCAAAATTTGCAAGTAATTTTATTAATTATGTGGGAATTCTATGAGTCTGCAAAAATTGACGATGCATGATTCTGAGGCCCAGTGTACCTAGAATGAATTTCTGAATTTTTTAAGCATATTCAGTAAACATGTGAGTGGGTTTTTTAACTTTTGAACCGATGCTCGAAATTGAAATCTGAGAACACCGTTGAACTCGCAGTGCTGGTATTCTCTTAAGGAGACCTTCACCTCGACGATAGTTGGTTGAGGGTGAAAGTTAGACTTTGTGTTTTTTGTGAAAGAATAAAATAAAATAAAAATTATTAACATTTTTATTTGTTGAAAACTCCCATGTGGATGTTATAAAGGTTGGGACCACCTGAACTAAAACATCCCACATGTATGTTATGGATGTGGGGACCACCATGCCTAAAACCACCATTTTGAATTTCTAGTGGTGGGGACCACACAAACCCTCTTAATGGGAGAAACCCCTTGAACTCCCTCATTAATGAAGAGTTAACCCATGTACTCCTTCTGAATTTAATTATGCCAACACTTTTCCTTTAATTGATTCAATTAATTGAGCCAATTAATTATGCCAACATAATTAATCTACCCAATTTAAATTATAGTGGAACCTCTTATATTTTGGAGTATTTGGTTGGTGAAAGAGAAGGGGAGAGCTTGGAGAACTTCTCTTTAACGAAGAACAACCTCCATCGAAAAACAATTATTCGACGAACTGATGAACAAGCCCAAGATCGGAGGCGTGTGGAAGTGCGCGATGAACGTCAACATCTTTGAATTCTGTCTCGTGCCAACATCAATGAACCTTTGAGGTAGAGTGGTTGTTTGATTTTTCCCCTTACCCATTCTTGAAAATCCTTCATAAATAAAGAATAAATTATATCTGCTTGCTACCGCTCTAATGCTGAGAGTGCGGGTCAAACAAACATGGCCCGACCTCTCTGAAATTATTGTAATTAATTGTTGTGTTCTTCACGATGGAGGAGAACGAAAACCAACACCGGTGGGGCATTAGAACGGTTGTCGGCACCATGGCCGGCCGCGACAATGGCGTCATCGCAACCACACTGACAGAGGGAAGAGAATCGCAGCTTGTGCCGCGACAGCAAAGGGAGGACAGCCGGTCGAGCTGAGAGCCGGTGAAGGCATGGCGCGCGACCACACCGCGCGAAGAGGATGACTAACCATCTGCATCGTAGCCCCCGCGCCGCCCTGTGTCCCCCACGCTATCTCACGGCGCCCACTCCACCCCGTAGCCCCCGCCCCGCCCCACGACCGCCAGGCCGGGCTGCCCATCATGGGCCGGGCCGGTCTGACAGGGTAGGATAGGACCCAGACAAGCTTCAACCCATTTCCTCTTTTTTGGCCATAACATTGGCACTGAGTGTCCGTTTGATGAACCGTATGTGGCGCTGGAAACCTTGGAGCGAGATAGTCCCTTTGGAATACCCACTGGATATTTGGATAAAGTTGGGGAATGGTCGGGTTGGATCGTGCACAAATCCAACCGGGCCCTCAGGACAAAAAGGCTAATAACTTATAGACAGGGCGTCTGTTTGACGCACCATCTAGTTTGTTGAGAAACCTATGACATGGAGGTCATTTGAGATACTTTATCATGGGAATTCTTAGTAGTTGAAGTATCGAACAATGGCTTGAGGAGAGGACCCTCTTGAAGATGAGTAAGCTTAGTGTCAGAAACCTCTAGCTGGCTGTGACGGTATACTAGGATCCTTTGTGGGCCTGATGACGTACAAGAAATGTACTAGGATCTTGTGTGGGTCTGACGTGGTATTGATGATGTACTAGGATCCTGTGTGGTTTTAACGATGTACTGATGATTCAATAGGATCATGTGTGGTTTTGACAACGTACCGATGATGTACTAGGATCCTGTGTGGGTCTGATGACGTAATAACGATGTACTAGGATCCTATGTGGGTTTGAAGATGTACTGATGATGTACTAGGATCCTGTGTGGGTATGAATATGTAATGACAATGTACTAGGATCCTGTGTGGGTATGAATATGTAATGACAATGTACTAGGATCCTGTGTGGGCCTGACAATGTACTGACGACGTACTAGGATCCTGTGTGGGTCTGACGATGTACTGACGATGTACTAGGATCATGTGTGGGTCTGACGATGTACTGAAGATGTACTAGGATCCTGTGTGGGTCTGTCGAGTTACTAGGATCTGGTGTGGGTCTGACAAGGTACTAGGATCCTGTCTAGGTCTGATGATGTACTACAATCCTCTGTGGGTCTGCTGATGATTTAGGATCCTTCGTGGGTCTGCCTCTTAACAGAGTAAGATGATTCAGTAGTTACATATAATCATCTTTACTAATGTATCTAAGTAAACCTGGTGTGAGCTAAGTTCGTACATGTGTGGTCATTTCATTTGTGGTAATACCTTGGTGGTATTCTTCTATGTGGCATACCTGTGTGGAACTTACCTTCATGGTACTTCTTCTTTTGTTGAACAGTTGAGCTTGGGCTTTTGAGTTAGACTCTATGTTTCCTCATGATTGAGATGGGAATACTTGATAACTTATGTATATGTATGGTCATATACCTAAGTAGCATTGTCAGTTGATTTCATGTTATGTGGTTTATCCTTTGTGGATTTTGTGAGATTTTAAGGGTCTCAGGGTCTCTACTGAGTATCGTTATACTCACCCCTACACAGGCTATGCCTGCATCTAGTTGTGTTTGGTGCAGACGATGGATAATGCTGACTGAGGACGAGGGTACGAAGACTAGACAATCCCTGGAGGTGGACCATAGATGTGTCGGTACGCAGAGGAGACGGGCGGACATGGAGTGAAGAGGAGGCAATCTGTTCCTAACCTCTAGGTAGGAACCTCAGAGGATGACCCAGTAGTTGCCTTTCTCTTTCTTCAATTGTATTGTTTTTTATTTGTACTTGTACATTTACTATTGGGCTTATATTCCGACCCCTCTTACATTCAACACTCTTTTTTCTATATAGTTACTTGTGTTCGTATCTTGTTGTGTGCTTGGTTGCATGTGTTTATAGGATATAAAGGAAATGTCTTCCCTATTTTAGGGGATATGCCTTTCGGTGCTAGTCACTAGCCTCTAGACTATGGAAGGCAGGCGTGGGGGTAGTCACGACACAGGCCCCTGGGGATGGATCGTGACAATTATGTTGAACATTGGATATTATTATTTTAGGTTAAATTATTATTTATCATAACTTGTACTAAATTTTTTTGTTTTAGTATATATTTATAGGATAAAGGAATGATTTATAGATATTATGATTCAATAAATGTTCTTTAGGAATGAAAAAAATCATCTTGAATATCCATCTCCTGGCGTTAGATTTGAAGTGTAAATTGATTGAATAACAACCAAAGAATGATATTGCCATTATAACACTAAAATAAATTAATAAATATTATTTCTTAAAGAGATTTATCTAGATAGTAAAATAATCCCTGGAATTTAGAAAGAGGTCCTTGAAATAATAATGTTATATATTTACTTTTCTTATCAAGAAATCAATGAAATTTTATCCCATTATAGAATTACAGTTTTGTGATTGTTAACTTTCTCATGAAAATGTTCTCTATCAATCACTATTAATAATTGGGCATAGTTTTTCTCTATCATATCCATATTTTAAGTTTCCACTGATTGTATCCTATTCAAAAACATAGTCTCTTGATAACCTTCATACTCCCCTTTTCCCCCTTTTGAGAAGAAGTTATATGAGCCCTTTTTATGATGTGGGTTTTCCAAAAAAATGTATTTGCAAATTTCAAACCATGTATTACCAAAAAAAACTTCCAATTTAAAGGCTATAATTTATTTAATGGAGGATAATGTGTCACCCTAGGATTTTAAAAGAACACAATGTTCCATATCATATACGACATGCAACACTAAGCCTAAATGAACCCCAAAATATTGTTATTTAAATATGGTCATTATAAACTAGCTGTTAAATTAGTGGATATTAATAGTATTAACTGAATTGTGAAATATATATATATATATATATATATATATATGAGACCTACCTAATAAAATGTAATTTATTAATTCTTCTGATGTAAGTACTCAATTTTAAATAAAGTTATTTTATGCTTGAAAAATATGTTTCCATAAAAAATGATTTTTATTCCTTGTTATGATAAAGTATTATAATTAATTTAAGGAACATATATAAATTTTATTTTATTAAAATAATATATTTTTTTAAATCAAAAAATAAAAATTTTCTTGGGGTTAATTTTTGGCATTTTTCAAAAATGATTGATTTTCTAGTGAATACTGAAAAATACATATTTTTATCAACAATTATATTTTTATTTCAAGTATTTACAAATTTGAATTTTATTTTAAAATGTTTTAAAAGTAAAAATAGTTATATTATATAATTAATATATAATTAGGATAATTGGGATAAATTTAATTATTTAATTTGGTATAAAAACATTTTTATACATAAAAGGTATTTTTTAGAAAAATTGATTTTTCAGAAAAATGGTTTCATCGCATTTTGTGTACTTATTTTAAAATTAATTCATGTCACTTCTAGTTACTAATTTGGAAAAAATGGATTCCATATTTGGAATAATGAGGTTCAAGTTTGGTAAATACTGTAACACCACAATATATTAAAATATTTTCATTTTAGAATATAAATTAGTTTTTCTCTCTTTATACACAATTCAATTTTAAGCTTATAATACACATCGAACTGAGTTATCATACATTATATGTAAGATTGGATTTTACCACCTTTTGATGGTGTACCTATTTTAAAGTTATATTTTAGAATTTTTATATGTTAAAATTAACTTCATTTTTGAATTCATAATGAAAAAATTATCTTATGGTTATTTTTTTGTATTTTTTTGAGATGTTTTATTTTTGGAGGAATATTGAAAAATATTGAATTTTAATTAAAAGTGGATATTTTTTAAATAATTATAGTGTTAAATTATATTTTTAAAGTCACACTAGAGCCATTATTCATATATTAATCCAATTCAGTTCATTTGTATCATTTTTATATTGAAATTATATAAATAAACTTATTGAACTTTATAATGTTTCTACTTTTGAAAATTGCTTTCTTGCCAGGTATGGAAGATTAGCATTAATTGTAATTTTCCAAATTATTTGATTTGAATTTTTAAAAATAAACATACACAATTTTAATAATTAAAATATTTTTTCTTCAATAAGATCTACATAAATTTTACCAAAAATATTAGTGAATGTGATTAAAATTAATTACGACGATTAATGTAAGATTAAGCATTCTAAGGAACTAAAACTTAATATTAAGGACCAAACTGACTAGGAAACCTATCCAAAAGACATTTTATGCCAATAATTTGACCATATCACCAATTGGTTTGAATTTTATGGGTAATTGGGATATTATTAAATAGAGGTTCCCTATATAAAAGGCTGAGTAAGGAAAAAAGAAAAAAAAGGGAACTTTCCTAACCTTTAAAATTTTTTAAATTTTGATACATGTAAAAAACATCATATTTTAGTTTATAGATATCTGTTTGAAAGATAAATAGGTTATTTTTATCATAATGATTTTTAGATATTTTTTAGTTAAAATGATTATGAAATGCCAACGTAGTGAGTATTTATTTAATAATTAACCAAAAACAATACTATAAATATTAAAAGTGGGATGAATTGATTGAATTATTGTATTTATTTGATTTTAAATGAATATTTCATGTTTAACATATATAAACCTAATAAATTTTAATTCTGATGTTATATTTATATTCAAAATAAAAATTAAATAAATCATGTCATAATTGATATTGTTGTTATTTTTCAATAAATGATATCTTTTTTAAATGAGGTAAAATTAATTAAAATACTAAATTCTACCAAGTGATTTTTTAGTTTTAATAAATATTAAATATGGTCTATTAATTTATCAATTAATATTTTTATATTTAACATATCAACCCATATATTGTAGAAATGTTGTTAAAACGATCTAGATTTAAGTAGTGTTTAAGTGTGTCTCATTTTCTTCTTTTAAAATTAATTTCCATATTAAAATGGATTTTTTTTATAAATTAGGTATAATATTAATAATTATATGGATGCATATTTTTTAATAAATCTCACTTTAGTTTAGTCTTAATGGTAAAATTACTTAGATTGGAAAACTAGATTCTTTAATAAAAACAAAAATGATAAAATTTTGGAATCTTAGATGTTAAGGTACCAAATTATTAAAATGCACATATTTTTGTGTGTTGGAGGTTTTAATATACCATTATTCATCTTTAATCCATTATTTTTCCATTTTTAGGCACTTTAGTTAAGTTAGACCTCCCATTAATGATTACTTTTGGTATTTACAAGAGTGACACTCCCCCTCCACTATAAAAAGGCAAGAACTCTACCCCTTACTCAAACCTCTCAAAATAATTAAGGGTCATCCATGATCTACCCAAATAGCTTCACAAAATCCCTTAACATTGAATTTATTCCCCCCTTTAGTAATAAACCCTTCCAAAGAAGCCTTTTGGTACAAAACAAAAGTTGTTACTCGATTAAGAGGTAACAAACTTCTTTAAGCTTTTTAATTTTATTTCCATTCTTCAATCCCTAAAATCATATTATTTAACTATTTTATTAAAAAAACAGTATCTTTAATATACTAGGAATTTTTTATGATAATTATCAATCCTAAACATGCACACACATCCATCTAATAGGTAATGAATATATTGTTTCTGTGTATGGAGAACTACTGCCTCACGAAACGATGATTGTTCATTTTTCATTTACCACATCTCATGGTATCCATTATAATGGAAAATATATTTATATATAATATGTATGATAGTTTTTTATTTATAATTATGTAAAAATTTTCTAACACATACATTTAATAATTCCCATTTGGCATTAATATGAAAACATTGTCTGAGCAAGTGTGGACTACCGCCCCTTGAAACAGTGTGATTCATTCACACTATACATGGAACATATTAAGGGTGATTTTAATAAACATATTTTACATATATAACATAAATATGAAACTGTAATTATAATATACATATTTAACCCTTATTTTTCATTCTTTAAATACAACAATGAAATGAAAGTAGCGTTCATTCGTACGTACGATATTCCTTCTCCAAGAACGATGCACTTATTTTCTAATCTACAATTATTATATATTATCCTAAATACATATATAATAATTATACATGATAATTAAGTCACGGTATAAAATTATAGAGATTATGAAACAATGACATTAATAATGATAACAACAAGCAACTAGTTAAAACTTACTCAAGAAAACTAGGCTATTAACAACCTAAATAGTTAAATTAATAAACATTTGTTAACAAAAGGGTAATGAGATATTATAAGAAGTTAATAAATCGTATTATAAAAATGATTATAGTTATTATATTATTTGGTAACATATTTTAAAACAATATATGGGATTCTAAAAACCACACAACAAAAATAAAGGATATGGTAATGGAATTTCGTCTCAAATTACATTCCATTGAGACTTATTTGTTATTATGCACCAATTCACTATAATTTTGGGTACATACTAACATTGTCATATTATATCAGGAATCCAATTATTATAATGTTATTACAAGTTTCATTTAACTTAATACATTTTTTATATTATAATTAAAATGTTTTAAAGCGGTATGAGACATTTTGAAATGTTTAAATATTATTCTTCTCAGGAATGTTCTTAATGAACATATTTTCAATCTCACTTCCTTTTGTAATAAATTTTCATTGTAAATTTCCTTGAATATCCTTATTTTTATACAATTAAAATTATTATTTCCTAAACCGTCTATCATTTCAAATACGGTGTTCACTTTGACAGTTATATGATTAACTAGGGAATTATTGATAAATATGAATCTTTTATTCATTACCGATATTTTATGCAACATATTTTATTGTGATAAAATTATTATTAGATATGAGGAATGATTTTTAAATGAAATGATGGGTGGATCCATGTAACACCCAAGATTTTTATGAGAAATATTTTGTTTTTATTTTATATACATCATCAAAGGAATCTTTCACTACACACAACACTAGCTTGTCTTGTTTTACACGCAATCGCGACGTTCCTCGATAACTTGCGTTGTACACAATACCGAGTTTCACTAAACAGCGATATGCTATTAAAATATTATTAAAACTAGCCATTATGAATAGTAATACCCAATTTTTGAAATTTTATAAATTTTATCTTTCAAAATGGAATTAATTTTTGGATTCAGAATATCAAAATTATCCTAGGGTGAAATTTTGGTATTTTTCTGAAAACTTTCAATTTTTGATGAATAGTGAAAACACTAGGTTACTATTTAAAAACCGACTTTTTATTTAAATAATTATTTATTTTATTTAAATTTATTTTAGGTCAAAATTGATACATAATACCTATATAAGTTAAATGTAATTCATTGGAGTCATTTTATAATAATTTTAGTTATATAAAAATTTTATTGAACTTTTCACCGTCTTTTACCCACCTCCTAAGAGAATTTGGGAATTCACATAAAAATTAATTTTACATCTTCTGTGAGTGGAATTTCAAAAATCCAAGATAAAAGGTTAATATAAAGGATTAAAATGTGGTTTAATGAGATGAATATAATTGTTGGTGAATAGTAACTTTTTACTTTTATTTACCACGGTTAAAAGTAAATAGGGTAATTAAGGGTAAAAATGATATTATTATTACCCTAACACATGTCCTGATTCTATTGGATAAGTGTAATTCTACCAAAAACAACCTTAGGAATAAAATATGACCATTTAGGTCCACTTTGATTAGATTAGGGCATTTATTATTAATTTATTTAAAGAAGGGTTACAATAGTTAAAATCAAAGATTAATAACTAAATCATTTTTAATATAGGGTTATACATAAGATAAATTCGACTATAAATATTAATTAGAAAGATAAAAATATTTCCTACCTAATGGTATTTTATTTATAAATTTTAGACATTAAATAATTTAATTTATTTATGACACAATGATGATGAAGTAATTCTCTTATTAATAAAATATTAATATAATTGATGTTATAAATACCCAAATAAATATAATTTGAGACTTTTTATGAATTAAAATAATTTTATAAGTTAATGTGACATGTTAGTATTTATTTAAGTAAATTTTTTAGAACTAATCATACTGTTATGAGTTTCAAAAAAATCCATTACAAAATAGTGTCAAAATTGACATAAAATAGTATTTAAAAACATATTATATTATTAGTTGTCATTTTATTCCTAAAAATCTAAGGTTTAGAAAAATTACTTAGATAAGGTTATATATATTAATAATAAACAACTTGGTGTTCGTTTGTCCTGTTATAGTAAGTTTATTAACCATATAGTGTAAGAAAAAAAAAGACACGACAAAAGTTAAATTATTTAACTTAGAGTTAAATCTAAATGATAAGGATAAAATAGTAACCTAAACTTGTCTAAAATCTATTTTATGAGATTATTTTGACCAATACCCACCATATATTCGAAATAAATCAATTTGGAGCTATTAAAAACTGAATATGACTTTATAATAAAATAATATTTTATGTTTTTCCTAAGGTGCCCCTCTCCTCCCTTATAAAAGAGCACCTCCTACCTCTCCTCATCACACCACTTTGAGCCTTCAAGCTCGTCCAACCCCTGACAATTTCTTTTCTACACTTCCCTAGAAACATCCTAGAGGTCCTGGTCTTCTTCTAAGACCATCTTTAGTGCCCTAAGAGATGGTAAAGAAGAGGCGCTTCAAAGAAGAGGTAATGTCCGTTACCGATTCTTTCAACTTTATTTCTTCTTATAATTATTCTTCTTTAGTTGTTTCAATATGAAGTAATAACATCAGTATTACTAATATAATGATATGTTATTATAAATATTAATCAACCCAATTTCACCTTCTATCCATCCTACAGAAAACAAAATCACTGCGCGTGCGTACGTACGGAATACCGTCTCCACGCCGTGGTGTAATCTGTTTTCCACCACCACCGTACTTGGATGGGTATAATGGTGTAAATAATAACTATATATGATTATTTTAAAGTGATATTAATTCTAAAATAGTATACATACACTTCAATACAATTCCACGATCATGGGAACGATATCATCGCTCGTGCGTACGTACGGCCCACCGTCTCCACGATGTGAGGCGACTCATTTTACATGATCTTCAATGCTTAATGATTATATAAATTAATTGAATGAATAAATATGATATATATTACACTAATAACATTTTGGAAATGAGGTATCTATAACCTAAAAGAAGAATAATAATTTATTCGACAAAACACGCATATGAACAAAAAGCAATAAACACCCGAATAACAAGTAACAATGAAATATTACTAATAAGAAGCTAATAATATGAACATATATGAAATCATAACAATTATTACTATTCTGGAATAAGTCAATAACATTATTTAAATCATTTTACTGGAGGTTCGCACACGTACGAAGCAAATCAGACCTAAGGTAAGGGAAAATCTCATAATCTCAATTTTTATCCGAGATTGTTTATACTTCGGTAATTACTGGGGAATATTTATCATACACATCCATGTTTCGTCAATATGTAATATTATTTATATCCTAATCAAATTGTTTAAATCCAATTTTACCCATTGGTAAGTTTTTAGTAAAATATGTGAAAGGAATCTTTTGTCGTTTTTAGTACGAGGTACTTTTTGACTTTTTCGGCCAAAGTACGAGAAGAATGTTCTTTTTTTAACTTATATGGAATGAATGGATTTTTATGATTTCCTAGAAAATTATTTCCATGAAGATTCATTTACAAGTTTTCAAGTTTATTTTTAATCAACTTCTTTTAGTTTAAAATTGTATGACATGTTAAGAAAGTAAAATGTTTTTTTGAAGTAGAAAGGATATTTTCCTCAAGAATGGAGTTCAAGTGTTTTATCAAAATTAGTTTTCATCTAAGATAATATAGGGTTCTATTTCAATCCTCATTTTTACATTGATTTTATTATGTTATGATGGAATTATTTTTATAAATTCTTTTTATCTTATATGATTTATATTATGATGGCATGATGTTTAAGCATCCCATTTTTATTACATGGGTTATGCTATGATGTATGATTTATGATATTCTGGAGCACATAATAATGGTATCATTATGAGATGGGTGGGACTTATATCTCCCTCCAATTCATTAGGTAAATATTTTTATCTCGTGAGATAGACATGGCTGGAACGACTATTTAAACTGATTCAGTGAAACAGGACTGAAACGAGGAGTGAACTCGGTTCAGAAATGGACTTTGTCTGCTAATATAGTCTTGGCAATGAGTCTTGACTACTAATAAATGATTCTCTATGATTATGTGTGTATTCCACAAAGTTTCATGTTTTATGTTATGATTATTGGGATTACATTTCACTATTATGATTTATCTCATGTTATGATATTATGATCTCTTTTGCAGGTTAAGATTTTCAAAATATTATGTTCTTATGAATATGATATGAATGATATTTCTTTTGTTTACCCTTACTAAGAATTTGAGCTCACCCTTTTGTATATTTTATTTTCCCCAGGTCAGTAAGAAGGATATTAAGTAAGATATGCCAAAAGGGACTCTAGATATGATAAAATAAAAGGGAGACGGTGTAGATGATTTATGAACCAGTTGTTTATGTTTCCCGGTTTTTAAAGACACTATACCTATACGGTACTTTCATGGTTTTTTATATGTTGTAATAAATGTGCTTCAATTCTTAAGTAATAACAATTTTTGTAAAGTATGGGTCGTTATAGTTGGTATCAGAGGAAAGGTATAGTCAACCTTTGGAAACTAGGATGTGAAAGCCTTAGTAAGAACCCTAAGGATAATTCTAAGCATAGAACACAATCTTAGTGTTTTAAAAATGGCCATGAACAACCTATGATAATAACTTATGTGTGAAATTTTATTCTTGATTATGTGGTTTTCCTATTATAATTAGTTTTGCTCATACTATTCTTCATGGTTTTAGTCAACGGCTGGAACCCAAAGGAACCGTGTTAATGTGGAATGTGACGAGAAATGCAATGATTGTCCCCCTGAGTAACCAAACATTATGGGAGTTGGAATGAAAAATCTTGTAGCCATGCTCACACAACTTTCTCAAGCTATGAATCATGCAGGACTTCCAAATGAGAAAAGGAAGGAGAAACATTCTGTTGAATCCTTCATGAGGCAGCGTCCACCCTCATTCAGTGGGTCTACTGATCCATTAGTGGCTGAACAATGGATCAGTACCACTGAAAAGATATTTTCAGTTCTTCAATGTTCCGAACATGATAAAGTCATCTTAGAAGTTTATCATTTGGAAGGTGAAGCTGATCAGTGGTGGAATCTTATCAAGAATACGAGGTAAAGGGATGAAAATGAATCCATGGAATGGAAAGAGTTAAAGAACTTATTTTTCAATAAGTAATTCCCTTGTATTCTTCAAACAAATATGGAGAAGGATTTTCTTGAACTAAACCAAAAGGATGATGAATCTGTTGGTACCTACGAAGCAAATTATACAAGACTTGCAAGGTACGCTTCTGGTATTATTATCCAACCTGAGAGTAAGATATATCGATTATTTAGTGGCTTAAAAACAATTCTTCAAAGGGTGTTAGCCATAAGGGACATCAATAGCTATGAGGAAATCGTTCGATGTGCTCTCAAAGTTGATATGGAGATTGGAGTAACCCATCAGTCATATGCGTTTGATAAGAAGAGGAAAATGGAATTCAAAGGAAAATCTAAAGATCACACTGAAAAGAAGATGAGCTTTCCCTTATTCTCAAAGTGTGGAAAGAAACATGGAGGGAGTTTTCTTAAAGGGACAAGTAAATGCTTCAAATGTGTAAAGGAAGGTCATCAGGCATTTGAATGCCGCAATGATGGGATGAAGATGTCTAGTGATGCGAACAAAGAAAAGGCTACACAGAGTGTATCTCCTACACTTCAATGTTACAAGTGCAAGGAAATGTGGAATTATGCCAATCAATTCCCTAATCCAAGTGTTTTTGATGATGATTGACGTCAAAAAACTCTTAAGGCTAAATACAAAGGAAAGTCACATGCAATTTCTATCAGCGATGTGGAGTACGATAACGAAGTGGTGAAACGTACCTTTACCATCCACTCTAAAGTAGAAATTTTTTTATTTGATTCTTGATTCACCCACTCTTTTATTTCTGAAGAATTTTCTAAGTATATCGCCGTATTAAATCAACAATTAGATGTTGAGTTAGCTGTGACAACCCCTAATGGCACAACAGTCGCATCAAAAGTTTATAATTATTCTCCGATTGAAGTTTGTGGGAAAGTGCTTCCTGAAAATCTTGTGATCCTTCCTATAGTGGAATTTGATGTGATTCTTGGAATGGATTGGCTTTCTTTATATGGAGCTCATATCAATTTCCAAAGGATGGAAGTCACATTTCATATTCCAGATCAATCTATGATCATATATCGATGCTAGGATGAACATAACCTTCCAGTGGAAATTTCTTCCATCTTATGGGTCTTGATTCCACTAAATGAATGTTATTTATCTCAAATGGTTGGTGAGAAACTCACGATTAAGAATATGCCCATTGTAAGGGAGTTTGATGATGTCTTTCTAGAGGAATTTCTGGGCCTTCCACCAAATCGTGAAGTTGAGTTTTCAATAGAACTTGTACCGAGTGCTTTTCCTATTACAAATACACCTTATAAAATGGCCCCAATTGAGTTGCAGAAATTGATGAAGCAACTCCAAGAGAATCTTGATAAGGTATTCATACGCCATAGTGCATCACCTTGGGGAGCACATGTTCTATTTGTTAAGAAGAAATATGGATCAATGAGACTCTGCATTGATTATCGAGAACTTAACAAGATCACTATCAATAACAAATATCCTCTCCCATGCATTGATGACTTATTTGACCAACTACGCGGAGCTCAATACTTTTCCAAAATTGATCTTCGTTCAGGGTATCATCAATTAAGGGTCAAAAGGGAGGATATAACAATACGAATTTCCATACAAGGTATGGACACTATGAATTTATTATGATGCCATTTGGTATTACTAATGCCCCTACTATCTTCATGGATCTGATGAATAGAGTCTTTAGAGACTATCTTGATCAGTTTGTGGTAGTCTTTATAGACGATATTCTTGTCTATTCATAGAGCAAGGAAGAACATGAATATCACTTGAGAATTGTATTGAAGACCCTAATAAAGGAGAAGCTTTATGACAAATTTACAAAGTGTGAATTTTGGCTTCAAAAAGGTTCATTTTTGGGTCACATAATCTCAAAAGAGGGGATATATGTGGATCTAGAAAAAACAGAGGTTATCAAAAGATGGTCGAGACCAACAACAGTAACTGAGATCCGAATTTTTCTTAGTTTGGATGAATATTATCAATGTTTTGTGAAATATTTTTCATGATTATCTATTCCACTCAACAGGTTGACTCGAAAAGGAGTTAAGTTTGTGTGGATGGAGGAATGTGAAGATAATTTTAAGGATTTGAAAAGAAGTTTATCCAGTGCACCTGTGCTCACACTTCCTTGTAGTGGAGAAAGGTTTGTGATCTATAGTGATTCATCCAAGAAGGGTCTAGGGTGTGTTCTCATGAAAAATGATATGGTGATAGCTTATGCCTCACGACAGTTAAAAATCCATAAGCAAAATTACCCAACTCATGATTTGGAGTTAGTTGCGGTAATATTTTCATTAAATATTTGGAGGCATTATCATTATGGTGAAAGGTGTGATATTTATACTGATCATAAAAGTTTAAAGTATATTTTCACACAAAAGGAGAAGAATATGCACCAAAGAAGATGGTTGGAGTTGATTAAGGATTACGAATGCTCAATTCATTACCACCCTAGGAAAGAAAACAAGGTGGCAGAGGCATTAAGTCGACAAGACCATGCTAGCTTATCCTTGATGAGGATCACAAAAGATCTAGTATTTATGGATTTAAAAAGGATGGATCTCGGAATTATAATGGAAGGGGAAAAATCTTATCTTTATCAAATGAATGTTCAACTATCTATACATGTGAAGATTAAAGAGGAACAGAAAGAATATGTAGAGTTATAAAAGAAGGTGAGAAATGTTCCTGAATACAAACTTGATTGTGATGGGATAATAAAGTTCAGGAATCGGGATTGTGTTCCTCCCATCCCTGAATTAAAGAAGGAGTTTCTGGATGAGGCTCATAGTTCTTCGTTCTCCATTCATCCTGGAAGCAAGAAGATGTATAGGGACCTAAAAGAGTACTTATGGTTGGATGACATGAAAAGAGATGTTGCTGAATATGTCTCTTGATTCTTGGTTTTTCAGCAAGTTAAAGCTGAGAGACAGAAGTCTAAGGGGATGTTACAACCATTACCCATACCCGAATGGAAATGGGAAAACATCACTATGGACTTTGTCACCGGACTTCCTAAAACATCCAAAGGAAATAATGCTATCTGGGTTATAGTTGATCGTCTCACAAAGTTGGCACACTTCATTGCTATTAGGGAGGATTTCTCTCTTGATCATCTTGCCGGGATATATGTAAAGGAAGTGGTAAGATTTCTTAGAGTACCACTTTCCATTATATCTGATTGGGATCCAAGGTTTACCTCAAAGTTCTGGAAAAGTCTTCAGCATAATCTGGATACAGAGTTGATTTTTAGCACTGCTTATCATTCTCAGAAAAACTGTTAGTCTGAGAGAACAATTCAAACTCTATAAGATATGTTAAGAGCTTGCTCTATGGATTTCAAAGGTGGTTGGGATCAACACCTCCCTTTGGTGGAATTTTCTTATAATAATAGTTTTCACTCCAGTATTTAGATGGCTCATTATGAAACTATCTATGGAATGAAATGCCGAACACCAACTTGCTGGGATGAAGTTGGGGAAAGAAAGCTATTAGGACCTAATCTTGTTGATGAGATGGCAGAAAAGGTCAGATCTATTCAACAAAAAATAAGAGTAGCTTAGAGTCGACAAAAAAGTTATGCCGACAACCGAAGAAAAGATATAGAGTTTGAAGTGGGTGATAAAGTGTTCTTATGAATATCTCCTTGGAAGAGAGTAATGATATTTGGAAAGAAGGGAAAGCTATGCCCTTGGTATATCAGTCCTTTCGAAATACTGGATCGTGTTGGGAAGGTAGCTTACCGATTGGCGCTTCCACCGAATCTCTCTCAAGTTCACGATGTGTTCCATGTATCTCTCCCGAGAAAGTACATACCCGATCCTTCACATGTACTCAGCTTAGAAGTTGTACCACTGGAGAAAGATCATTTTTATGAAGAACAACCGATAGAGATTCTGGATCGTAGCGAAAAAGTCCTATGGAACAAGACCACTTGCTTGGTGAAAGTTTTATGGAGAAACCACCAATTAGAATAAGCTACATGGGAGCTTGAGTATATGATGAGGTAGAGGTATCCTCACCTGTTTTTTACAAAGTGATGAATTTTGAGGGAGAAATTCTTTTTAAGGGGGGTAGAATGTAACACCCGAGATTTTTATGAGAAATATTTTGTTTTTATGTTATATAAATCATCAAAGGAATCTTTCACTACACACAACACTATCTTGACTTACTTTACATTCAATCACGACCTTCCTCAATAGCTTGCATTGTACGCAATACCGAGTTTCACTAAACAACGATATGTTATTAAAATATTATTAAAACTAGCCGTTGTGAATAGTAATACCAACTTTTTTAAATTTTATAAATTTTATCTTTCAAAATGGACTTCATTTTTGGATTGGAAATATCGAAATTATCCTAGGGTAAAATTTTGGTATTTTTCTGAAAACTTTCAATTTCTGATGAATAGTGAAAACACTAGGTTACTATTTAAAAACCGACATTTTATTTAAATAATTAGTTATTTCATTGAAATTTATTTTAGGTCAAAATTGATACATAATACCTATATAAGTTCAATGTAATTCATTGGAGTCATTTTATAATAATTTTAGTTATATAATTTTTTTTGAACTTTTCACCGTCTTTTATCCACCTCCTAGGAGAATTTGGAAATTCACATAAAATTTAATTTTATGACTTTTGTGAGTGGAATTTAGAAAATCTTAGAGACACGTTTAATATCAAGGACTAAAATTTGGTTCAATGAGATGAAAATAATTTTTGGTGAATAGTAACTTTTTACTTTTATTTACCACTGTTAAAAGTAAATAGGGTAATTAAGGGTAAAAATGATATTATTATTACCCTAACACATGTCCTAATTCTATTGGATAAGTGTAATTCGACCAAAAACAACCTTAGGAATAAAATATGACCATTTAGGTCCACTTGGATTAGATTAGGACATTTATTGTTAATTTATTTAAAGTAGGGTTAAAATAGTTAAAATCAAAGTTTAATAACTAAATCATTTTTAATATAGGGTTATACATAAGAAAAATTCGACTATAAATATTCATTAGAAATATAAAAATATTTTCTACATAATTGTATTTTATTTATAATTTTTAGACATTAAATAATTTAATTTATTTATGACACAATGATGATGCAGTAATTATCTTATTAATGAAATATTAACATAATTGATGTTATAAATACCCAAATAAATGTAATTTGAGACTTTTTATGAATTAACATAATTTTCTAGGTTAATATGACATATTAGTATTGGTTTAAATAACCTTTTTTGAACTAATCATGCTGTTATGATTTTCACAAAAATCAATTACCAAATAGTGTCAAAATTGACATAAAATAGTTTTTAAAAAAAATATTATATTATTAGTTTTTATTTTATTCCTAAAAATATATTGTTCAGCCAAATGACTTAGATAAGTATATATATATTAATAATAAACAACTTAGGGTTATTTTGGCTTGTTATAGTAAGTTTATTAACCCTATAGTGTAAGAAAACAAAAAGACACGGTAAAAGTTAAATTATTTAACTTAGAGTCAAATCTAAATTATAAGGATAAAATAGTAACCTAAACTTGTCTAAAATATATTTGATGAGAGGATTTCGACCCATACCCACCGTAGATTCAAAATAAATCAATTTGGAGCTATTAAAAACAGAATATGACTTTATAATAAAAAAATATTTTACGTTTTTTCTAAGGTGCCCCTCTCCACCCTTATAAAATGGCACCTCCTCCTTCTCCTCTTCACACCACTTTGAGCCTTCTAGCTTGGAAAAACCTGCCAATTTCTCTTCTCCAATTCTCTATAAACATCCTAGAGGTCCTGGTCTTCTTCAAAGACCATCTTTAGTGCCCTAAGAGAAGGTTAAGAAGAGGCGCTTCAAAGAAGAGGTAATGTCTGTTACCGATTCTTTCAACTTTATTTCTTCTTCCACTACTTCTTATTTAGTTGTTTCATTATGAAGTTATAATATCAGTATCACTAATATACTGATATGTTATTATATATATGAAAAAACCCTATTTCACATTCTATTCATCCTATGGAAAATGAAATCACTTCTCGTGCGTACGTACGGAATACCGTCTCCACGCCGTGGTGTAATCTGTTTTCCACCACCACCATACTTGGATGGGTATAATGGAGTAAATAATAACTATATATGATTATTGTAAAGTGATATTAATGCTGAAATAGTATACATACACTTCGATACAATTCCACGATCATGGGAACGATATCATCGCTCGTGCGTACGTACGGCCTACCGTATCCACGATGTGATGTGACTCGTTTTACATGATCTTCAATGATTAATGATTATATAACTGAATTTAATGAATAAATATGATACATATTACACTAATACCATTATGTAAATGAGGTATATATAACCTAAAAGAATAATAAGAATTTATTCAACAAAACACGCATAAGAACAAAAAGCAATAAACACCTGAATAACAAGTAACAATGAAATTTTACTAATAAGAAGCTAAGAATATGACCATATATGAAATCATAACACTGATAACGATTCTTTAATAAGCCAATAACATTATTTAAATCATTATACAGGAGTTTCGGACACATACGAAGAAAATCGGACCTAAGGTAAGGGAAAATCTCGCAATATCAATTTTTATCCGAGATTGTTTATACTTCGGTAATTACTGGGGAATATTTATCAACCACATCCATGTTTCGTCAATATGTAAAATTATTTCTATCCTCCTAAAAATGTTTAAATCCAATTTTACCCATTGGTAAGTTTTTAGTAAAATATGTGAAAGGAATCTTTTGTCGTTTTTATTACGAGGTACTTTTTGACTTTTTTGGCCAAAGTACGAGAAGAATGTTCTTTTTTTTAACTTATACGACATGAATGGATTTTTATGATTTCCTAGAACATTATTTCCATGAATCTTCATTTAAAAGTTTTCATGTTTATTTTTAATCAACTTCTTTTAGTTTAAAATCCTATGACATGTTAAGAAAGTAAAATGTTTTTTTTGAAGTAGAAATGATATTTTCCTCAAGAATGGTGTTCAAGCTTTTTATCAAAATTAGTTTTCATCTAAGATAATATAGGGTTATATTTCTATCCCCATTTTTACATTGATTTTATTATGTTATTATGGAATTATTTTTATGAAGTCCTTTTATCTTATATGATTTATGTTATGATGGCATGATGTTTAAGAATCCCATTTTTATTACATGGGTTATGCTATGATGTATGATTTATGATCTTCTGGAACACATAAGAATGGTATCATTATAAGATGTGTGGGACCTATATCTCCATACAATTCGTTGGGTAAATACTTATATCTCATGAGATAGACATGGCTGGAACAGAAGGTTAAACGGGTTCAGTGAAACAGGACTGAAACGAAGAGTGAACTCGGTTCAGAAATGGACTTTGTCCACTAAGATAGTCTGGGAAATTAGTCTTGACTACTAAGAAATGACATCAAATAATTTAGATTTTACATCATATATATTCCATTTATTATTCATCCATTAGATTTTGTATTGACATATCTATGGATACATTTCAGTTTTATTCATTGATTAAATGGAATGTGTATCAGTTTCATATCTTTCTATATTGAATTTGTCTTATATAGTTATTGGAATGGCATGTGTTACCAATTATTTTTCATTCCATTTTAATTTAATTATATTGATTAATTATATCTTCCTATTTACTCACCTATACTGAGAATTTGATATCACCCTTATTATATTTCTTTCCCCATGTTATAAAGAATTAATCTTTGAATAAGTATTCATGGATATTATTTACTCCAGATTATTATATAGAATGTTTTATGTTGGTTTCCCAATGTATTATGGGTATCATGTATATTATATTTCTTTCCAATACTTCTAAATGGATCAGTAATTTGGGAATTGATTCCTTTTATTCATGCCAATGTAATATGATAATGCATCGGCTCTGGAATTTTGGGGTTGGGTTGTTACAGTTGGTATCAGAGGATGTTTAGAAATAAACCTGGAAACTAGATTTAAATAAAATAGATTATGGTAAATAAACCTAAGACAATGTTTGGGGGAAATTATAGAAGAAAATTCTAGATTTTTGTAAGTTATAGATTATGTTCGTATTCCTAGAAATACATCCCTATCTAGATACTAAAAGTGGACGTGATTCTAGAACCGATTTACCTAAGAGTAATAACTAGGACAAGGTGTTTCAAGCCTAACTTGGGGTAACCTAGTACATGATAAGGGGTCTTATTGTGCACCTTTTATGACACTCCATGGGGATACGCTTAGGATAGTTCAAAATTTCATTACCTACCATTATGAAGGATTTAAAAGTAATGATTTCCCCAAAGTGACCAAAATTTATGATTCTAGGATTCAAGATTCATAAATTTATGTTATTTCATATACCATATTTAAAATTATATATTATGTTATGATTTACTTCATTATATTCCATTGTTATAAATGGACCCTATTAGATGGAATGGGAACCCCACTAATGTATGTGATCTAAAGAGTAAGAAGGATCAAATATTTGATGGTCCTTATCCAACATTTCAAAGGGATGTAGTGTTACAAGTATTCTTATCATATTATGAAATAGTATCATGTGATAATGATATAGGTAATTAATTATCCAAGTATTATGGTTTTTAGGGGAAATAAGATAATAAGAAGATGAAAAAGGAAAATATAGATAAAGAGAAGTAGGGAAAGAAAGATTTTCCCAGGTGTGATAACTATAGAAAGAATCACCCTGGTAAATTCTAGAAGGGAATGGGAGTTTAATATAAATGTGGAACAAAATTCAACCATTATTTTTATGTCATGGGTAATAAAAAGGTTTCCTATTCACAATGCTTCAACTCTAAGGAGATAGGACACTATGAAAATCAATTTCCCAGAAGTAATAATAATATACCCCAAATTAAGCTATTAGATAAGGATTATGTAATTCTATGGTGGTAGATGAAGAGGAATGACAAATATTCATATTCAAGAATTGTTTCATTTGAATATTTCATCAGTAGTGTAATGGTTATAAATATTATGGAATATATTAGGATTTTACTCCATTACTTTTTCGTTAAGGATTTCAGACCAAAAGATGAATGGTGCCATGGAAATTGATTCGGTAGAAAGTAGTTTATTTTTGAAAAACACATAGTCGAAGGAAATATAAACCTTGATATTTTCCTGATGTTGATACAAATATTTTTTGGATAAAAAGATGATTGATATGGATAATGTAAATTTGATATTACTAACTATAATGTAAATGATTCTAAAGTGTTGGATAATGATTTTTAGAAAGGATAACCTTTTATAAAATGGTTTATGTTGATCTTTGGATGCGGTTTTTGATGTAAATGTGTTAACTTACCATATGATTCAACCTATTTTAAAAGATGAAGTATAAATAAATAAATTCATGTGTAAATACCTGTAAATTTCAAGTAAAATGTTTTCTTAAATTCTTTAGAATATTTCAAGTCTGTAGTTTCTGACGGTGCCTGATTCCGAGGCCCGGTGTGCCCAGAATCAGTTTCTAAAGTTTTGTTTGGGTACGTTCAGTAAACGTACGTGTGGGTTTTTCAATCTTTTGAACCAGTGCTCAGAATAAAAATATGAGGGCACCGATGAACTCGCAGTGCCGATATTCTCTTAAGGGGACCTTTAACGCAATTGTGTTTTATGTAGGTTAAAAGTTAATTTTTGGGGATTCGTAGGAAAATAAATAAAATTGTTATATTGTACAATTTTACTTAACAGGATGTTATTTCCACCAAAGGGAAGTTGCGGTGTGTCCCACACCCCCCATAACATCCCATGGGAGAATAATGTGTGTGGGGCCCACACGATCCTAACCCCTCAACTCCCCCTTAAACTCCCTTGAACCCCTTGAAATTCCCTAAAAAATTTTGAGCCAACCCATACTTCATTAATTAAGGTGGAGCCTCTGCACCTCCCACTTGTTGTCATTAATATGACAACACCATTAATTAATTGATTGAACACAACAATTAATTTATTAATTTATGTGTTTGAATTTTGAAAAATGTGGGAGAATAAAATAATAGCGTAAGCTATTATTTTGGTTGGCATTTGTTGTGTTGGGAAAGCTCTAAAAAATTAAAATAATAGTGTTCTTATCTTGACGAAGAACACCGTTCTTCAACGAAGAACACAAAGAACTTCTCTATCGACACATCCTATTAGGAAACACCCCGAAGTCAACAAAATTTAAATCTGTATTCCGTGACACCCGACCTCTGCGACGCACGTCTTCCGCGGCTCGTTGAGGTGCACCGTTCTTGAAATCGAGGGAGGGTTTTTTGATTAATTTTAATGAAATTAAAATCAAACTCATGTTCTTAGACGTATGCCTTGGTTTGAATTTGTCCAATTGATATCAACTAATATGGAGGGCGTGGGCTGAACCAACATGGCCCGAAAACCCTCTGTTGGTTATTGTTGTTTTGGCAATGGAGGCGAAGTCACGAAGGCGTGGTGCCGTCGCACCATGCCCGAGGAGAACCGTGGGATGAGGAAGGCGTCAGAGGTGGCGGCCGGAGGAAGTGGCGGCCATGTGCTGGCAGAATAGAGAAGAACCACATCCCGCATCCGTGGGCTGCTTGGCCAAAGAAGAACCGACCCGATAAAGCTGTTCGGGCTGCAGAAATCGCAGCGCCACGAGGGCACCGTGCTGCGGAGAACCGCAGCCTGCTTCCGCGGGCCCCTTTGGTGGGCGAACTGGCCGGCAGGCGGCCGACCAGGTTGAAGAAGTCTGCAAAACCTGAAGGTGCTGCATGGGAGAATAGCGGCCCGCCTGTGCGGGCCACTCCTGCCGGAGAAGACAGGTCGACTTCGGCCGGCCGGATAAGAGGGGGGGGGGGGGGGGTGCCGCTCGGCGCCACCGTTTCAGAAAACCGGGGGCCACACCCCCCCGATCAGCTCGGCCTGCTGTCCAAACTGCGACTAGACATGGGCCGAAACACGCCCCGATGGGCCGGGCCGCAACCAGCTGGGCCGGGCTTGACGGTTCGGGCCTGTTTCTCTTAAATGCAAATAACTTCTTGATTGTGTGTCTGATCGATGCGCCATCTGCGGCACTGGGCCCCTTACGAAAAGGCGGTCCTTTTGCGATACTCTAAGTGAGTTTTGGAAAACTTTGGAAAATGGACGGGTTTGGAACGAGCGTAATTCCAACCAGGCCCCTGGAACGGAAAAGGAAATAACTCTCAGACTGGGCGTCTTATTGACGCACCGTCTGTCACGTTGGGTTTCTTTTGACGAGATGGAACTTCAGGATACATCAAATCCATACTTCATGACAGTTGATGCATTGAACCATTTTTCTCGAGGAGCGGACCCTCCCGTAATTGAGCGTGTTGTGTGCGGGATCCCAAGAGCTGGTTGTGACTATGATGACTATCGTACTGGGATCCTCTGTGGGTTCGACGACGACGTCTACCATACTGGAATCCTATGTGGGTTCGACGGCGATGACTTCCATACTAGGATCCTCCGTGGGTTTGATGATGACAACTACCATACTAGGATCCTCCGTGGGTTCAACGAAGATGTCTACCATACTAGAATCCTCCGTGGGTTCGACGACGATGACTTCCGTAATACGATCCTCTGTGGGTTCGACGACGACGACTACCATACTAGGATCCTCTGTGGGTTCGACGATGATGTCTACTATACTAGAATCCTCCGTGGGTTCGATGATGATGACTTCTGTACTAGGATCCTCTGTGAGTTCGATGACGACGACTACCATAATAGGATTCTCCATGGATTCGACGACGACGTCTACCATACTGGAATCCTACATGGGTTCGAGGACGATGAATTTTATACTGGGATCTGCTGTGGGTTCAACAACGATGACTTCTATACTTGTATCATGAGTGGGTACGAAAGAGTAGTTGGTATTGTATCCAGAGTGGGTCCAACAACATAGCTGGTCTAGTATCCTATGTGGGTCCAACAGCTTAGATGAATTAGTGACTACATATGATCATCTCTATCATTATACGAATGATGTATACCTATGTGAGATGAGTCTTGACTTTCAATCATTATCATTGATGTGGTTAACTTTACTTCTTGTGTGTACTGGGTTGTGCTTGAGCTTGAGAGTTGAAGCTGCACTGAGATTGATAACTTAGGTATTTTTATGGGCATATACCTAAGTAGGGTTGGTTGATAATTCGTGTTTGTATCTCTCTTCTATGGTTTATCCTTCGTGAATTCTGGGAGACCTTCGGGGGTCTCGGAGTCCCTACTGATTATCGTATACTCACCCCTCCAAGGGCTATGCCCGCACTACGTTGTGTTGGATGCAGACAAAAGACAACACTGATCGAGGTAGAGACTTGTAGAGCTAGACGGTACCCTGAGGTGGACCACTTGGCAAGACGTACACGGAGCAGACGAACGGACCTGAGGTGATGAGGAGGCCATCTGTACCCACCCATCATGTGGGATTCTCAGAGAACAACTCAGTAGTTGTTGTTTTACTTTACTGAAGTTGTACTAGCTTTTCAGTTGTACTGTACTTACTGTTGGGCTTGTATTTCCGGCCCCTTTCCTTTCAGCACTTACTTTTGTATACAGTTTTACTTAGTGCTTACTTCATTTGCGTACTCTATTGTGTTTGTTTACTGTTTTTTATAAAGGAAATGCCTTCCCAATATCAGGATTTACACCTTTGGTGCTAGTCACCAGCCCCTGGCCTATGGAAGGCAGGCTTGGGGTAGTCACGACATGGGCCCCGAGTACGGGTCGTGACAAATTGGTATCAGAGGAGTCAGTTCTACTGTAGAACTTAGGACTCTGATCATTATTATCTATGAAGAAATAATTTTAAGAGTATTGAGTGTGGTTTTCAGTCCAGGGTGTCCAGTGTTGGGGTGGCGGCCGACGTATCCATTCACCAGGACCCTGACCTCTGATTTCCAACTCTGTGCACAAAAACACTGATTGCGTGTGTGTTTACTTTGAAAAGTTTTCTTTGTGTGTACTTTGTGTCATCTCACCAGGTATACTATTTGACAGTGGTACACTAGTTTCTTTTCAGGATGGACCCACAAAGGCATCCAGCTAGGGTTCAAAGTTACATATGAGATGGTAGCCCACCGAGCGATGAGGCCTCAGTGCAGGGCCCCATTACAGCGGAGTCACCAGCGGTACCACTACCCACTGGGCCACCGATACCACCAGCCCCATCAGCTGAGATTGCATGCCGCCTAAGTTCATTGCACGAGTTCCAGTGAAAGAGGCCACCTAGGTTCCATGGAGATATGGACCCCAGGAAGATGAGGATTGGATGGAGGCTATCGTCAGAGTTTTCATATTGGTAGGGACACCAGCCGACCTCATGGTGATCCTTGCCGCGAGTCTCCAGCATGCAACGGCTGGCAGATGGTGGAGCCTGATGCTCCAGGTGCATGATGAGGCATCACTACTCTGGATAGACTTCGAGAGCCTGTTCCAGGCAGAGTTTGTACTACCCACCCTTCGTGCGGTGCAGATTTAGGAGTTACTTCATCTGGAGCAGGGCAACATGACAGTAGCTCAGTACTCAGCGAGGTTCACTAACCTCTCATGCTACTCAACAGATATGGTACGAGACCCATTCTTCATGGCTCGGACCTTCGATCAGAGACTCAAGAATGAGATTAGGGCTTCAATGATCTCCCTCAAAATCTCGAGACAAGCGGGGGTGCTGGAGAGAGCCCTTATAGTGGAGAGTTTTCTCACTGAGCAGTCACCAGCGGCGAGACCCTCCGTAGGACGACACGTAGCTGAGTCTTCTGCAGCCGGTAGTAGACAGTTGACGCAGAGGTCCAAGCGGACCAGTCCATTAGGTGGGTGACCTCAGGATACAGGTTTGGTTGTGCGGGGCACACGAAATAGAGCCAGCCATACGAGGACCAGGCAATGCTATGCATGAGGCGGGCAGGGTCACATGGCTCGAGACTGCCCAACCCTCCCTACAGATGAGTAGAATGTAGTAGAGTGACCTCCCAGGAAGATGTATAGGTTCGACCGTGGTGGTCTTCCAGGAGCAGGCGAACGTGGAAGAGGAGCTGGCCCATCAGTAGGTGGTGGACGACGTTTCGAGGCCCTACCACCACCACCACTAGGAGGTCCACCCCGACCGCAGGGAACAGGTGGACAGAGGATAGATAAGCTTCAGGCAGCTGAGGCCTATGACCATAGTGCTCTGGGAGCAGGTGGATAGGAGTGGGACTAGCTCCAGGCATGGAGACTTTTGTTCATGATGCTTCTAGATTTGTTGATGTCGTTGTATGTGGTTTCTACGTGTCTTTGTACTTTGAGCTGCTATAATAAAAGACACATGTCCATGTGATTTTTTCTTTCCTACCTTTTTGTATGGTTGATACTGATAGGTTCTGGTTAAAACGGTTGACTTGACCCTAACATTCGATATTTCTACTAGAGGAGACCTAGTGACCACACACTACTGCCGATAGTGTGACTCGACCCTTAGAGGCGATAGTAATAGTTGGATCTCTTGGTAGTAGTGTCGAGGCCTTACGAAGTCATCCATGGCATGAAATAGTACCATCTATGTCAGGATTGACTGTATTAGGCAAAGAACGTGGTTCATCCAGGGGATGATACCAGATTTCTCTTTTCTGCAAAACAAACAACATAGCAGCTCTTGTAGGGCGTAAGAAAAAAAGGGTGTAGTCGAGTTATTTACAAATGTCTAGTCACACCCATAGTTCGTTGAGTGAACGATTTACGGTTTACTCTAATCTCAAAATTATCAGGTGTGTCTTCTCGTAGAAGGACCGGGATCTGATATGGTGAAGTTGTCTTGAGCTCCTCCGGGACTATGAATTTGAGATAGTCTATACTCCTGGGAAGGGGAACGTTGTAGAAAATGCTCTCAGTAAGAGACCAGGCATTCAGCTGCTAGGAGAGGCGACAAAGCTACTAGCCGCGTTGTAGGTATCCTTTGTGGATAGGGATGGAGAAACCTTTTGCAGTCCCTCATAGTCACTCCTCCACTAATTCAGTGAGTCAGAGAGGCAGAATGTGGGGACGTTGACTGTGAGATGCGACGTGCTCAGATATCCACAGGGCAGGTGCCTGATGGATTTTTTGAAGGAGGGTAGCACGTCATCCTCTTCAAGGGACGTACCATGGTACCAGTTGCACTACAAGAGGAAGTGATGAGGGAGTTTCACACTTCCACTATAGCGGTACATCCAAGAGTGGCGATGATGTATCAAGACATCAGATGAAAGAACTGGTGGCTGGGTATGAATAAGGCTGTAGTAGAGTTTGTTTCACGATGCCTCACTTTTCAGCAAGTGAAGGCAGATCACCAGGTACCAGAAGTCTTGGTACAACCCTTAGAGGTCCTAGAGTGGAAGTGTGACTGAATATCCAAGGATTTTGTGACAGAGCTTCCCCGTACATTTAGAGGACACGACTCTATTTGGGTGATCGTAGACTGACTCACCAATTCGGCTCACTTCCTACTGATCAGAGAGTAGGGCTCTGTAGAGAGCCTGAGATGCCTCTACATTCAGGAGATCATACGGCTTCATGGTGTTCCATCGACTATCATCTCCGATCGAGATGCTCGTTTCACTTCCCAACTTTGGAAGGGGTTACATGAGGCTTTTGGGACATAACTTCTCTTGAGCACCGCCTTCTATCCTCAGATGGATGGTCAGACTGAGAGGACCATTCAGACTCTCGAGGACATGCTTCGTGCATGTGTTCTCGACTTTGGTCGTAGCTGGGAGGATCACTTACCCTTGGTGGAGTTTGCGAACAATAACAGCTACCACTCCACCATCGGGATGACACCTTTTGAGGCACTGTATGACCGAACTTGCAGATCACCTATGTGTTGGACTGACCTAGGGGACACATCACTTGTAGGACTAGAGATGGTGTGGGCTATGACGGAGAAGGTGCAGTTCATTAAGGAGAGGATAAAGACTGCACAGAGCAGACAGAAGTCCTATTCTGAGAGGAGACGGAGACCACTGGAGTTCGAGGATGGCGACCACATCTTCTTACGAATCTCACCTCAACATGGTCTATGGAGATTTGGCCAGGGTGGCAAGTTATCTTTGCGCTTAATCGGACCATTCTAGGTCCTCAGTATGAAAGGCAAGGTGGATTATCGTCTGGCCCTTCCACCTCAGTTTCACCAGGTGCATGATGTCTTCCACGTTTCTCAGCTGAGGAGATACGTTCATGACCCGTCCTACATAATCTTAAATGGGGAGCTAGACATCTATGATGGGTCTACTTTCACGAAGGTCCTAGTGGAGATTGAGGATCGACAGGAGAGGTTCCTACATGGATGGTCTATTCCTCTGGCGTGCATTCGCTGGCAGCACAGGAACCTCCAGGAGAGCACATGGGAGCGGGAGGCTCAGATGCGTGCTCAGTACCCCCATTTGTTTCCCTAGTGTGTGGTGTAGCTTTACGGGGACCTAAAGCCCTGAGGTTGGGGTAATTTAAAACTCATAAATTTCAAGGAATTTTTTTTCTTAAATTCTTCGAATATTTCAAGTATGTAGTTTCTAACGGCGCCTGATTCTGAGGCCCGGTGTGCCCGGAATCATTTTCTGAAGTTTTCTTCAGTTACATTCAATAAACATACGTGCAGGTTTTTCTATATTTTGAAACGTTGCTCGGATTCAAAATCTGAGGGCACCGATGAACTCGCAGCGCTGATATTCGCTTAAGGGGACCTCTAACGCAATTGCGTTTTATGCCGGTTTAAAGTTAATTTTTGGGGATTTGTAGCAAAATAAATAAAATTGTTATATTGTACAATTTTCTTTAAGAGGTGGTTATTTCCACCAAAGGGAAGCTAGGGTGGGGCCCACACCCCACATAACCTCCCATGAGAGGATAATGTTTGTGGGGCCCACACAAGCTTATCCCCTCAACCCCCACTTAAACACCATTGAACCCCTTGAACTTCCCTATTAAATTTTGATCCAACCCATACTTCATTAATTAAGGTGGAGCCTCTCCACCTCCCACTTGTTTCCATTAATATGACAACACCATTAATTAATTTATTGAACACCAAAATTAATTAATTAATTTAAGTGTTTGAATTTTGAAAAATGTGGGAGAATAGAATAATATCCTAAACTATTATTTTGGTTGGCATTTGTTGTGTTGGGAAAACTCTGGAGAATTAAAAGAATAATGTTCTTCTCTCGATGAAGAACACCATTCTTCAATGAAGAATGCGAAGAACTTATCTATCGAAACATCCTATTTGGACCCACCCCGACGTTAATATAATCGACGTCCGTATTCTGGGACGCCCGACCTCCGCGATACACGTCTTCCATGGCTCGTTGATGTGCATCGTTCTTGAAATCGAGGTAGGGGTTTTTGATTAATTTTAATGGAATTAAAATTAAACTATTGTTCTTCGACGTATGCCTTAGTTTGACTTTGGCCAATTGATATCAACTAATATGGAGGGCGTGGGCTGAACCAACATGGCTCGATGACCCTCCATTAGTTATTGTTGTTTTGGCGACAGGGGCTAAGTCAAGAAGGTGCGGTGCCGTCGCACCACACCAGAGGAGAACCGCGAGACGAGGAAGGCAGCATCGTCGGTGACCGGAGGAAGCGGCGACCGTGTGTCGGCCGCATAGAGAAGAACCACAGCTCGCATCTACATGCCGATCAGCCGAAGAAGAACCTTCCAGGTAAATCCTGTCGGGCAGAAGAAACTGTGGTGCCACGAGGGCACCGTGCTGTGGAGAACCACGACCCGCTTCCGTGGGCTGCTTCAGCGGGTGAACCGGCCGACAGGTAGCCGACCGGGTTGAAGAAGGCCACAGAACCTGAGGGTTCCGTGTGGGAGAAAAGCGGCCCGCCTGTGGGGGCCGCTCGCACCAGAGAAGACCGGTCAGCTTCAGTCAACCGGATAGGAGGGGCGGGGCTGCTCGGCATCGCCGTTTTGGAAAACCGGGGGCCGCGCCCCCCAATCCGCTCGGCCAGCTGGCCGAGCCACGGCTGGCCACGGGCCTGGCCGCCCCTTTAGCCAAGTCGGACCTGCCGAGCCAGGACGAGCCAATTCTCCATCCCACTGGGCTTGACGGGCCGGACCCGTTTCGCTTAAATTCGAATAACTTCTTTATCGTGCGTCTGATCGACGCCCCGTCTGTGGAACTGTGACCTTTACAATGAGGTGATACTTTTGTGATACTCTAATAGAGTTTTGGACAACATTGGAAAATTTATGGGTTTGGAAAAAGCGTAATTCCAATCAGGCCCCTGGAACAGAAAAGCCAATAACTCTCAGACCGGGCGTCCATTTGACGCGTCGTCTATCGTGTGGGGTTTCATTTGACATGACCGAACTTCTGTGTAACACCCCAAGCTTCCACAGTACGCTTCTCTTTAAATAATGAAATAGCTTGCATTGTACGCATGTTTGAGATTCTAACACACCGCGACCAGTCAAAGTAGTCGTTATGAATAGTAATACCCACTTTTTGAAAATTTATAAATTTTATTATTCAAATTGAAGTTCATTTTTGGATTCGGAATATCGAAATTATCCTAAGTTGAATTTTTTTTTGAGAACTTCCAATTTTTTATGAATAGTGTAAAATACTAAACATAAATTAAAAACAACTTTTTTAATCAAAATAATTTATAGTGATAAATTATATTAGGTAGTGGTTTTAAAGTATAATTAGAATATATTTTTTCCATTTTATCCAATAGTGGTCATTAGAAATAATTTCACTTTGAAATTGGACATAAACATTTGTCAATCTTTTGATTGATATTCTATCATAAAGACATGCTATTTGTTTTGACAATCGGAATTAATTATAAAATTAATTAATGAAACTTATATGTTTTGAATTTTGTTAAATAGTCATCATATTTGAATTTGGAATATCAAATATTTCTTAGGGTGAATTTTTGGTATTTTTATGAAAAAGTTCAATTTTTGATGAATACTGAAACCACTAAGTGGTAGTTAAAAAAACTGATTTTTCGTTTAAATGAAATTTTAACACTTCTATGAATTAAATTTAGAAAATACAACATACATGGTTGTAATTAGGAAGTAAATGTGGTTCAATGGGATGAAAATAAATTTTGGTGAATAGTAACTTTAGATTTTTATTAACCGCGATTAGAGGTAATTACAGTAATTTAAGGTAAAAATAATGTTATAATAATATGAAATTACCTTAACACATTTACTACTCTTATTATATGACTCATGTCCGACCAAGAAAATCCATGGGTAAATTTCTGGGACCCCATGGAGCCACTTGGGTAAGATAATGACAATAATACCTTTTATTTAAAGTAAAAATAAAAATGTCACAAACATGTATTGTTTTTCTAAAAAAAAAATTACAAGAGGTTATACAAGTTATCATTATGACCATAAATATTAATTGGAAAGATAAAAATATTTCATACATCATGGTATTTTTTTTTAATTTTTAGGGATTAAATAAATAAATTTATTTATGACACCATGATGATGTTGCGATTACCTCATTAATGAACGATTTAAATAAAATGAAAAGATAAGGTAAAATCTAAGACTTACACTTGTATAAAGTCTATTGGATGGGTTTATTTAGAACACTTATTACCTTATCCTCAAAATATATCATTTTGGGACTTTTAAAATCCGAAAATCATTTCATAATAAAGTAATATTTCAAATCTTTCCAAAACAGCCCCTCCTCTCCTCTTATAAAAGGCCCCCACCTCTACCACCTTATTCACACCTTCAAAGCCATTTGGCATGGCCAAACTAATCCCATATAATCAATCAACTTCCCTCTATAACTCTTAGAATCCTCACATTGGGTGGAATTCATCCCATGGAAGCCTTTGGCTCAAATAAAAAACAGTTACCCGATTTTAAGGTAATGTCTTCTCTTATGTTCTTTTGTTTTATTTTGATTCTCCAACACCTTAAGCCCTTTTTATTAAATTATTTTGTAAAAACACCAGTATATCCAATATACTAGGATTTTGTTATGCGAATTATTTGATTTACACTTACACACACCTCCTTCTAATGGTTAAAGAACATACTATTTCTGTGGGTGGAGAATTACTGCCTCACGAAACGATGATTGTTAAATCTTCTTTTAACACCTCTCATGGTGGCCATTATGATGAAAATATTTCTATATATGATATATATTATTTTTATGCTTTCTTTATGCTTCTGTATTTTTCATTTATGGCATACCTTTATGGTTTCCATTATGGGTAAACCCGATAATTTCATTTTAGGAAGTGAGGACTACCGCCCCCTCAAAGTGATTTGAATCGTTAATGCCATATGTGGGACATATAAAGGAAGGAGTTAAATGATATTATATATAATATTGGAATTATAATATACCTTTATATCATTATGATTTCATTCCATTAAATATGAAATAGAAATGAAAGTAGCGTTCATGCGTATGTACGTCTTACAGTCTCCATGAACGGTGCATTTCATTTCTTACCTATAAATGTTATGTAATATTATTAATGTATGTATATACTGGATATATATGATATCTATATCATTAATATAATTCTTGAGATAATGGATATTTTACAACATGATCAACTTTTAATTATAAGAAGTTTATTCTTGACTCAAGTACCAAAGATTGACAAAACGACCGTTATTAACTTAAATGACTACATAATGTTCATAACATCGTAATAAGTAATATAAAAGGAATAATGAACTTGAAAAAAGTTCTTAAGTAAGTAGAGATTAACTCAAGTTTATTATTCATGAGATTAAATAACGATCGAGTCAATTCGGACATGAGGTAAGGGTTAATTCTACAACCTCTTCATTATTCAAGGTTGTTCATATGTAATTATCTACTGGGACCTCTTTATCATCCACATCCATGTTTCTTAAAAATGTCTTTAAAAACATTTTTTTACTATTTAATAGACAATGGGTTGAAGTCATTTATACCCTTATTTGACCTTATACATTTTTAAAGGAATCTTTCCGTAATTTTCCAGACAAGGTACTTTTTGACATTTTCGACAAAATTAAGGTAAGAATGTCTTTTATTAACTTATACGGCGGGTGCAACTATTTTCCGCCGTTATAAAATCTTTGAAGCTTACCTTACAATATTATAAGAATATTTTCAAATTATATGTTTTCTTTTACAATTATGTGACTTTTAAATGATTTCAAAAAAGATATTTCTCTCAAATAGTTTTGATTTCATCTATGTAAACATCCGTTGATGGATTTAAAGATTATTTGAAGTTGATTTATTATGATTCAAAAAATCCATATTGTATTGAAGGGTTTATGATATGTTTGACTGTGGATGTGTTATTTTATACCAGTCATGGTTTATGGAGTAAGTATTGGTATTTTGTATTCTAGTCTTAAAAGGAATGTTTATGTTATATTTAAACCTGTTCATATGAGGAATGCATTGGACTTAATAAGGGATGGGTGGAGCCTGCTATAGCTTCTCGAAGCATCGGTAGCTCTCATGAGACAAACTTGTGTCTTGACATGAGGCCTTGAGAAAATCTTATTTGTAGTCTTGGCATGAGGCCTTGGCTACATGGTTATGATAGTCAGGCATTATGTATTCCATCATTATGAAAGTGGTTATTGATATTGCATGTGATTATTCTACTAGTAGGATATCCATGTGAATAATTAAATGTAATTATTTAATTTTACTTTTTCCATATTATGTTAAAGTTCTAGTTTATAAGGCTTTTGTTTTAGTTATACATTTCCTTAAATGTTTATGTTTATTTATGAAAGTTTCATCTATATTGTTATCCTTACTGAGCATCTGAGATCACCCCTTTCAATGTTTTATTTTTTCCAGGATGTGAAGAAATATTTTATGACTGACCTGTAGGGATAGTCTGAAGGGGATATGAGTGTGGACTATGGAGACTATGTTATTGTAGTTTTTCACTTTGTGATGTAATTTAACATTTATGAATGTATCTAGTGTTTCCAATGCTACTAAACTAATCTCTCTTTCAAGACTTGATCTTTTGTGATCATGCCAATGTTATGTAATAATGCACTGCCTCTGGGTAATTGGGGTCAGGGTGTTACAGTTGGTATCATAGGAAGTTTAGTACTAACCATGGAATCTAGATTTAGATAAACTCTGATTAGAGAACATATCCCTAAGATAGACATTGAGGATTAGTATATAAGAACTTCATAGAATTTTTGTATTGTAGAGATTTTGTGAGTTTTACGAGAAATACATCCCTGTCTGGATAGGAGCAGGTAGAGGCGGCTCTGGCACAGATGTACCTAGTAGTAAAACCCGAAAACACCACTTTGAGCTAGACTCAAACGGGAACTGGTGCACGACAACGGGCCTTGATGCACTCTTGGTTACGACACTCCCGGGGGATATTCTTAGGATAATTTTCATTTTATTTACAAACCATTATGAAAGTTTTATGAGTATATACTTCTTCAAAGAAAACATTTTTTTTACAATTATGGATTATATCCATAAACTGTTCAATTTATATTAAGTGTTTTACAATTATGGAATTATGTATTTCGATTCATAAACTAATCTAGTTTATGAAATTGTTTAGAAATGGTGCCTAGTGGAAGTAATGGAAACCATATCAATGCACACACTCTATGTACGGATTTCCCCCCTTCTCAAGATAATTATAGTCGAGCTGGTGATAAAACTGGTGCTGATCAACTTATCACCATACTGGGACAACTCACTCAGGTTATGAATAATAAACTTACTCATATAGAGCACCCTGATCTGCAACGTGGAGGATCAATGTTAGATCGTTTCATGAGGCAACAACCACCAACATTTAATGGGGGTACAAATCCATTTGTAGCTGAGCAATGGATAAATTCCCGAGAGAAAATATTTCAGGCTTTAGGGAGTAGTGAAAGGGAAAAAGTTGTCATGACTGTTTACCGCCTCACTGGAGATGCTAATCAATGGCGGTCATTGATACAAAACACGAAGGAATATGATGAAGTATCAAATATGGAGTGTTGGGAGTTAAAAGATATTTTCTTAGAAAAATAATTTCCTTGTGACCATCGAGCAGATATGGAAAGGAAATTTCTGAGTCTGAGAAAAAAGGAGGATGAGAATGTCGTAAAGTATGAGGATAACTTTACAAGGTTAGTGAGGTATGCATCAGATTATATACATAACCCAAGAAGTAAGATTGATCGTTTCTTTGATGGGTTAAAACTATTTCTCCATCGAGCCTTAGTCACAAAATCATTCTAATCGTACGAAGATATTGTCTCATGTGCTATCAAGACAGAAAAGGAATTATCTAAATCTTATGACAATAAAGTAAAGAAAGAGAAGAAGAGAATGGTGGAAAAATAGATAGATAAAGGTAAAAAGGGAAAGAAGGATTTTCCATTATGTGGTAATTATGGTCAGAAACACCCTGGTACTTGCCTAAAAGGAATGAGAGTTGGTTACAAATGTGGAGAAAAAGGTCACCAGACTCGTGATTGCAAGGGGAAAAAAGAGGCTATCAATGTTTAATGCTACAATTATAGAGAAATGGGGCATTATGAAAATGAATACCCTATGATCCAAGAAAACTTACCTCAGAAAAGGACAAGTGAGCAAGGACAAGATTAGGCTGTTACTACAGATGAAGTTGAATAATTATTGTATTTGTGTTTTTGGACACAAGAACTATATTATGGTTATAAGAATAATGTGATATATATAAGAATTGTACTGAAGTACTTGTTTTTTTATTAAGGTTTTAATATGATGAAGGTAATCATATTTTTAGTATGTGAAAATAAGAGAAACATTACCTTGTTTGGTAAATCTGTTGTTGCAATTGATTTTGGAATTTAGAGACCTTTTAGAGAGAGTCAGGACAAAGGTATTTTGGATAACTATAAAGGTTGGAATGTATTAAGTTGATCTTTGGATAGTATTGTTTAACGATAAAAATTTTCTGAAGATTGTTTTTGGAATATTATAATACTCTAGTTTTAGGAAAAGGACAACCTGCAGGTCAGGGGATAACCTGTTGCGTCGGACAAAGCTGTAGGAATCGAACCCACAACCATAGTGCGACATGCCTTTATTACCAACCAATAGACTATAGGAAGTCCCTGGTTATTACAAAATAGTTTTCCGAATCTAAATGGTATGTGTTAATATTTTTAACCTTTTACGATTAGGATAAATATAAAATTTTTGAGTTCTATTATCTTTTTGAGTGAAATATGAGTTTGTGGTAGAAATTAGTTGAAGATTGAAACTCTACTTGACAAGTATACATATATATATATATACGTGTCTCTTATTCTATGAATAAATTAATTCTTAAACTTTAGGTAAGGTATATTAAAACAAAAAATGTGTTATAATAATACCTTATGTTTTGTTGAACTGATGATATTTTAAATCAACATATATTGAAGGCTTTGAGGTCCTCAATTTTTCACTTGTTTGTGATTGATGACCTCAATCACTCCCTACAAATATTTACATTTTTCCTCCAATTATATGTCTCTAATTTCCACCAATTTTATCTTAATCAAGATCATAATTTGGTGGTGACTTTTTCATTTCTCTATCCCTCTTATTAAGGCTAAATTTTATTAACCTTATTTCTGATGTGGGTTTTCCACAAAGGTATTTTCTATTTTCAACCTTTTATTTTCGAAGAACATTTTCAAATTGCGAGGAAGCAATTTGTTGAAGGAGGGGAGAATGTAACACCCCATGCTTCCACGATATACTTCTCTTTCAATAATGCAATAGCTTGCATTCTACGCAAGTTCGAGATTCTAACACACGGCGACCAATCAAAGTAGTCATTATGAATAGTAATACCCACGTCTTGAAATTTTATAATTTTTATTATTCAAATTGAACTTCATTTTTGGATTTGGAATATTGAAATTATCCTAAGTTTATTTTTTCACTTTTTTCGGAGAACTTCCAATTTTTTATGAATAGTGTAAAATACTAAACTTTAATTAAAAACAACTTTTTTAATCAAAATAATTTATAGTGATAAATTATATTATGTAGTGGTTTTAAAGTATAATTAGAATATATTTTTACAATCTTATCCAATGGTGGTCATTAGAATTAATTTCACTTTGAAATTGGACATAAACAATTGTCAATCTTTTGATTCATATTCTTTCTTAAAAACACGCTATTTGTTTTGACAATGGGAATTAATTATAAAATTAATTAATGAAACTTATGTGTTTTAAAATTGGTAAAATATACATTATCTTTGAATTTTGAATATAAAATATTGATTAGGGTTAATTTTTGGTATTTTTCTGAAAAACTTCAATTTTTTATGAATAGTGAAACCACTAAGTGGTAGTTAAAAAAACTGATTTTTCATTTAAATGAAATTTTACTGCTTCTATGAATTTAATTTCAATAATCCAAAATACATGGTTTTAATTAGGAAGTAAAATGTGGTTCAATGGGATTAAAATAATTTTTGGTGAATAGTAACATTTGAGTTTTATTAACCGTGATTAGATGTAATTAGAGTGATTTAAGGTAAAAATAATGTTATAATTATATGAAATTACCTTGACACATGTACTACTTTTATTATATGACTCATGGACGACCAAGAAAATCCAGGGGTCAATTTTTGGGACCCCATGGAGCCACTTGGGTAAGATAATGACATTAATACCTTTCATTTAAAGTAAAAATAAAAATGTCACAAACATGTATTGTTTTACTAAAACAATTTTTACATGGGGTTATACAAGTTATCATTTTGACCATAAATATTCATTGGAAATATAAAAATATTTCCTAAATAATGGTAATTTCTTTTATAATTTTGAGTCATTAAATAAATTTATTTATTTATGACACCATGATGATGCAGTGATTACCTCATTAATGAACAATTTGAATAAAATGAAAAGATAAGGTAAAATATAAGAATTACACTTGTCTAAAGCCTATTGGATGGGAGTATTTCGAATCCTTATCACCTTATCCTCAAAATATATCATTGTGGGACCTTTAAAATCCTAAAATCATTTCATAATAAAGTAACATTTCAAATCTTTCCAAAAGAGCCCCTCCTCTCCTCTTATAAAAGGCCCCCACCTCTACAACCTTATTCACACCTTCAAAACCATTTGGCTCGGCCAACCTATGTCGAAATACTCTCTCAACTTTCTTATCTTACTCCTAGAAGCTGCAATTTGGGCAGAAGTTTTCCCAAGGAAGCCTTTGGCTCAAATCAAAAAGAGTTACCCGATTTTAAGGTAATGTCTTCTATTATGTTCTTTTGTTTTATTTTGCTTCTCCAACACCTTAAAACCTTTTTATTCCATTATTTTGTAACAAAAACTGTATATAAAATATACTAGTATGTTTTTATGAGAAGTATTTTATTTACACTTACACACACCTCCATCTAATGGTTAAAGAACATACTGTTTCTGTGGGTGGCTAATTACTGCCTCGCGAAACGATGATTGTTCAATCTTCTTTTAACACCTCTCATGGTGGAAATTATGATGAAACTATTTCTAAATATGATATAAATTATGTTTATGTTTTCCTTATGCTTCTATATTTTTCATTTATGGCATACCTTTATGGTTTCCATTATGGGTAAACACGATAATTTCATTTTAGGAAGTGCGGACTACCGCCCCTCAAAGTGATTTGAATCGTTAATGCCATATGTGTGATGTATAAAGGAAGGAGTTAAATGTTGTTATATATAATATTGGAATTATAATTTACCTTTATATCATTATTATTTCATTCCATTAAATAAGAAATAGAAATGAAAGTAGCGTTCATGCGTACGTACGGCTTACCATCTCCATGAACGGTGCATTTCATTTCTTACCAATAAATGTTATGTAATATTATAAATGCATGTATATACTGGATATATATGATATATATGATATCTATATCATGAATATAATTCTGGAGATAATGGATATTTTACCACCTGAACAACTTTTAATTATCAGATGTTTATTCTTGACTCAAGTACCAAAGATTGACAAAACAACCGTTGTTAACTTAAATGACTACATAATGTTCATAACATGGTAATAAGTGATATAAAAAGAATAATTAACTTGAAAAAGGTTCTTATGAAAGTTGAGATTAACTCAAGTTTATTATTCAGGATATTAAATAATGATCGAGTCAAGTCAGACATGAGGTAAGGGTTAATTCTACAACCTCTTCATTATTCAAGGTTGTTCATATGTAATTATATATTGAGACCTCTTTATCATCCACATCCATGTTTTTAAAAAATGTCTTTAAGAACATTTTTTTACTATTTATTAGAAAATGGGTAAAAGTCATTTATACCCTTATTTGACCTTATACATTTTTTAAAGGAATCTTTCTGTCATTTTCCAAACATGGTACTTTTTGACATTTTCGACAAAATTAAGGTAAGGATGTCTTTTTTTAACTTATTCGGCAGGTGTGGATATTTTCAGCCATTATAAAATCATTGAAGCTTCCCTTACAAGATTATAAGAATATTTTCAAAGTAAATGTTTTCTTTTACAATTATGTGACTTTTATATGATTTCAAAAAAGATATTTCTCTCAAATAGTTTTGATTTCATCTATGTCAACATCCTTTGATGGGTTTTAAGCTTATTTGAAGTTGATTTATTATGACTCAAAACATACATATTGTATTGAAGGTTTTGTGATATGTTTGACTGTGGATGTTTTATTTTTATACCATTCATGGTTTATGGAGAAAGTATTGATATTTCGTATGCCAGTCTTAATACGAATGTTTATGTTATGTTTAAACCTATTCATATGAGGAATGCATTGGACTTAATAAGTGATGGGTGGAGCCCTCTATAGCTCCTCGATGCATCGGTAGGTCTCATGAGACAAACTTGTGTCTTGGCATGAGGCCTTGACAAAATCTTATTTTTAGTCTTTTCACGAGGCCTTGGCTACGTGGTTATGATTGTCTGGCATTATGCATTCCATAAATATGAAAGTGGTTATTGATATTGCATGTGATTATTCGAATAGTAGAATATCTATGTGAATAATTAAATGGCGTTATTTCATTTTACTTTTTCCATATTATGATTAAGTTCAAGTTTAAAAGGATTTTTTTTAGTTATACATTGCCTTAAATGTTTATGTTTATTTATGAAAGTTTCCTCTATATTGTTATCCTTACTGAGCATCTGAGCTCACCCCTTTCGATGTTTTATTTTTCCTAGGATGTGAAGAAATATTTTATGACTGACCTGCAGGGATAGTCTTAAGGGGATATGAGTGTGGACTATGGAGACTATGTTATTGTAGTTTTTCACTTTATGATGTAATTTAACATTTATGAATGTATCTAGCGTTTCCAAGGCTACTAAACTAATCGGTATTTCGAGATTTGATCTTTTGTGATCATTCCAATGTTACGTAATAATGCACTGACTCTGGGTAATTGGGATCGGGGCATTACATTCGGGATACATCAACTGAATACATCGTGACAGTTGATGTATCGACCCCTTTTGCTCAAGGAGCGGACCCTCCCGGAATCGAGCATGATGTGTGTGGGAACCCTAGAGCTGGCTGCGACTGCGAGGACTACCGTACTGGGATCCTCCGTGGGTTCGACAACGATGTCTACTGTACTAGAATCCTCCATGGGTTCGATGGCGATGACTTCTGCACTAGGATCCTCTATGGGTTCGACGACGACGACTACCGTACTAGGATCCTCCGTGGGTTTGACGACGACGTCTACCGTACATGAATCCTCTATGGGTTCGACGACGATGACTTCCATACTAGGATCCTCCATGGGTTCGATGACAACAACTACCGTACTAGGATCCTCCGTGGGTTTGACAATTACTTCTACCATACTTGAATCCTCTGTGGATTCGACAACGATGACTTCTGTACTAGGATCCTCCGTGGGTTCGATGACAACGACTACCATACTAGGATCCTCTGTGGGTTCGAAGACGATGTCTACCGTACTGGAATCTTCCTTGGTTTAGACGGTGATGACTTATGTATTGGGATCCTCCATGGGTTCGACAGCGATAACTTCAATACTTGTATCATGAGTGGGTCCGACAGAGTAGATGGTCTTGTATCCTAAGTGGGTCCGACAGCTTACCTGTTCTAGTATCATATGTGGCTCTGACAGCTTAGATGAATCGGTGACTACATCTGATCATCTCTATTGTTATATGAAATATGTATACCTGTGTGAGCTGAGTCTTGACTTTCAATCATTATCATCGATGTGGTTGAATTTACTTCCTGTGTGGACTGGTTTGTGCTTGATCTTGAGAGTTGGAGCCGAACTGATATTGATAACTTAGGTAAATGTATGGGAATATACTTAAGTAGGGTTGGTTGATACTTCATGTTTGTATCTATATTCTGTGGTTTATCCTTCGTGGATTCTGGGAGACCTTCGGGGGTCCCGGGGTCTCTACTGAGTATCGTATACTCACACCTGTATGGGTTATTCCCACACAACGTTTTTTAGGATGCATACAATGTACAACACTGATCGAGGTAGAGACTTGTAGAGCTGGATGGTACATGGAGGTGGACCACTTGGCGAGACATCAACGGAGCGGACGGACGAACCTGAGGTGCTGAGGAGGCCATATGTACACACCCTTCAGGTGAGATTCCTAGAGGACAACTCAGTAGTTGTTGTTTTACTTTACTGCAGTTGTACTAGCTTTTCAGTTGTACTGTACTTACTGTTGGTCTTGTATTTCCGGCCTCTTTCCTTTCAGCACTTAATTTTGTATACAGTTTTACTTAGTTATTACTTCAGTTTCGTACTCTGTTGTGTTTGTTTACTTTTTTTTATAAAGGCAATGCCTTCCCAGTATAGGGATTTACGCTATTGGTGTTAGTCTCCAGCCCTGGCCTATGGAAGGCGGGCTTGCAGTAGTCACAACACGGGCCCCGAGGATGGGTCGTGACAACATGTCCAAAGGATAAGATTCTAGAAACATACCAAGTAAGTATATTTACTTATATCATAAATACCAAACATTAAACATTACATATAAGATGAACTTTTACCGGTCTAGGTTCTAGAGAGTCAGATAAAAACTTATAATTTATCAAGGATTCAATAAAATTAAATAAACAAAATCCAAACATCACTTTAGTGAGAATGAAGAAAGTATGGTGTCCAACTTTGGACATCAAAGTGACATATGAAAAATAATTTTTAACAAGGGGTGAGCATTAGAAATTCCCAATAAGGGGTTTTAAAATAATACTATTAAGAAATATTTTTTCTTTAAAATATTCCTTTAAAACACATTCCTTAAATCAAGAAATTAACATTCCTCATAGCACGTCATCACTATTTTCTTGAGGGATTCTGAAACAACTTTTTGGATAAAATCATGTTCAAAATTGATATAATTTTTAAAAGGTATGAATAGGAAGATTTATAAAATATTCGTGTACTTATACAAAATGAATGGAATAAAATTTATAAGTCATACAAAGGTCACGCCTAATTATTGTTGACATGCCAGGTGTGTGAATACAAATTTTCACATGAAATATTTATTTTTTATAATTTACACCAAAAATGATTTCAATTATCATTTATCACATGAATTCAAACCATGAAATGATAGATATGTTCCTAACCTTTGTTCATGGTTTGGAAACAAACAATTAACCCTTCTTATTAAATTATATACATAAGTATAAAACATTATTCCATGTGAACATGAAAATGTATATATGATTAACACATGTTTATAAGAGAATGATTCGTAACCATGGATATTCTACTAGTTGAGTAATCACATGGAATTTCACGCACTAGATTCATAATTAGGGAATGGATAATGCAGGACATTATAAAAATTATTTCAATGCTTCATTCCATGACCATAAATTACCATTTTGTTAAGGCCTCATTCCAAGACCATACATAACCATTTTTTCAAGTCCTCATGAAAAGACCTAGTTTGTCTTATGAGACATACCGATACATCGAGATCCTATAGAGGGCCTCACCCATCACATAAATTCTTATGAATTCATCACATCTCTAATAAAAACTTGTTTTTATATAAAAGTGTCCCCTGCCACATGGATTTGTTTTAATCATTAACATAGGTGAAATAAATTCTTAAAACAAACAAAAGTGTCCCATACCACTTTAATTTATTTAAATCATATTCATGGATGAAATAAATTCATTAAATTATCCAAAGTGTCCCATAACACCTTGAAATGTTTATTTATTAATCCATATATTATTATAAATAGATTCACCTCATACTTAAATTGATTGTATTTATTTATAAGTAATCAATAAAATAAATAATGAAATAAATGCACATTTAATCAAAAATTAATATATAGTCTTGTCTCATCAAAATAATCTTTTACAATAAATATTGTCCACACATAAAACTATAAATAAAAAAATTTAGTTCTTGAATAAATCCGCATTCTTGATAATCTCATAAAATTAATTTGAAACCATGAGTTTATTATGAACAAAAGATGTGTCATTGTTACGCTCGACGCATGACCATAAATGTATGCAGATGCGACATCCTTAAGATTAAAATGACACGACAACATGTTATGCATATTTTTTAAAATATGACGTCAAATATTATATCATGTAAATAAACATGGTATCTTTTGTATATATATATATATGCATATATATACCATGAGTTTATTTTATTTTTAAATAAAAAAAACATAATGTTTCCCATAAATATATATATGACTATACATATATATATATATATATACATGTTTTATTCACAAAAATCATCAATACAGAATAAATTCACATTTTAACAAAAATAGATATAAATGAGAAGATCCTTTGGAAAAGTTAATATGTAAACAACTTTAAAACATAAAAATTGTTATATATATATACATATATATAAGTGGAATAATGGCTTTGAAATCATACTTGGATTTATAAATCCTTTAAAAATAGTTAGATTTTCAATGAAACCACCCGTAATACCAAAAGAAATTAAATCACACCTAACTATGAAAACCCTTGGTTTGAAGATGATAATTTCATATATATATAAACATTTCATGGAAATCACTAGTGGGTATTTATATCACCAAAACTCATATAATTTAACTTTACATAAAATGTTAATAATATTAACCGTCAAATTACTCCTAATACCTTTCATTTACTCATGTAATTAATTTTATAAAATATAATAATTTAAAAATGTATCTTATGTAAATATATTGGTCACACAATTTCTTAATAGATTATATAAGCATATGTTGATGACATGAAACTATAAGTGACCTTTAAAATAAAAAACTTTCAATGAAGACGGTGTACTTATTAGTTTTGAAACTAAAACTTTAAAAGTTAAAATTGAAACCACAAATTTAATTTAAATACAATGAGTGTCGATGGTATTCTCATAACACAATTTTTATTTTATAGAATTTGAAATTATCTGCTTTTAATTTCCAAACATATATATAAATATAACATAAATATATTACTTGCATAATTTATTGAAATATATGATGATTATTAAATATATAACAATCCTAAATTTAAAATTAAATTAATTATAAAAATACTCACGAATTAAAAATTATAAAAAGAACTTGAATTTACCAAAATAGTCATAAATATATATATATCCTTATTGATTGAAAATTATTTTATCCCACATTTATACATGTTTCTCTTTTGAATTCAAAACATGTAACAATTATTTACTATGTCGATACATATGTATATATACTTGTATTCATAATATACAAACATATATATATATATATATAATTAGCATAGGATAAAAAATTAACATATTCACATGGGATTTGTAATACACATATTGACATTAAAAAATTATTCCTTATAAAACAATTCGATAAATATTAATATAATATAAATTTGACAACATAAATTTTAAACTGAAATCATGATTGTTTTCTAAATAACTAACAAAGTATTGTTTATAGAAAATAAAATCAATTATCCTTTGAAATATACGAACACACCCTTTATTTTTAACATAAATTACACCATAGAATCAAGAATAAAACTATTAATATTTTAAGAAGTAAATTTATTAATGAGTTAGAATTAGGGTTCAAATACGAATAAACATTATATCCCACTTTATAAACATAAAAGATGATCTACCTCACAATAATTCTGAAAAAATTTGACCAAAAATAAAAACAAGAATTTTTAAATAAAACATTTTTGATGAAATTAACCAAAAAAATAAACTCATAAATATAGTCACCCTTACAAAATATAAGTTGAAAGAAAAAATTTGAAAACAAGATTCTTACAAAAAAGTAAACAGACTCTATAACTTAAAACACCATCTACATAAATAATCCCTTACTCAAGCATAAAATTGAAACTTAACAATAATTAAAATCCGAATAACATATATAATCTCTCTTGATTGAGGGAAACCCAAAAAATGGTTTTCTTATTGTTGTGGTTGTTCGATCAAGAAGGATGATTAGATCGGGTAGGGTTTCTCCTTCAAATAATAAGAATGGGTCCTCCCAAAGAAACAGGTGTATAAATAGACGTTTGGGATGGACTGAGCTTCCTCAAGAAGCTGTGATATTTTTAAGAGGGTGTACCAAGAAATTGGTGTTGCACCAGAGATGGTATTTTTTCTCAAAGAAACCAAAAACATGAGCTGTGTTTCAATTATTCACATTATCCTTTCTATTATTATAAGATATTTTATTGTCATTATCACTCTTTATCTTGTTATGTAACAATCATTGCTTATTTTTATTTTCTATGAAATTGTTTATCAATCTCAGATTTTTTATTATAATTTTTTTTATGTCTTTCATTTAAAAAATACATATACCCTAACTTTAAATTCATTTAAGCACTGTCTACATGCCAATGTTTTCCCACCATTTTTTCTTTTTATTTTTTTATTTAATTACATGATTTAATGCTTTATTTTTTAAACAAAAATATGTAACGTTTTTCTTAAAATATTTAGCATTTTTAACAATATATATTAATAATTTATTTTTTATAAATAAATTGTATTACACACTTTTTATAAACATGTTATTATCTTTTTTGACACATTACACCATTTTTTTAAATGAAAAACATATCATTTAAAAAAAATAAAATGTAACGTTTTTCATTACATAATTTCATATATATATATATATATTATTTTATTAGTTTTTAATAAATATAAATATATAATTCATTTTTATAAGCAATTAAAGTCATATATTTTTTAAAAAACAAATATTTAAAATTTATGTTTTTTATAAATAAATAAATATATACATTTATAATTTATAAATTTTATAAAAACAAACATAATATATTTTAAAATATTTATAAACTATATTAACATAAAAATAATTTTTTTAAAAATAAGTTTTCCATTATTTTAATTATAATTACTATTGAAACATTAAAAAAAATAATTGTCGGATTTTTTTCTTTAAAAACAATAGAAAAATCTTAACTATAATTATTATCATAAATATTAAATTTGATATATATATATATATATACATTTTATTATATCTATGTGTAAAATGTAATTATTTTTAATTTTTAAACAATCTCAGTTATTCAAATATTTTTTTATTAAGATAATCAAATAAATATATTCATATTTAAATACACTTTGAAATTAATTAATATCATTTTATAAATAAAATTCTTGAAAAATAAAATTATATTGAAAAAAATATATATCAACACATATTAAAAATATATATACTTCAACTAATTAAAAATATTATTTATTGAAAATAATATTTCATAGAAAGTAATATTTTTTAATCTTGAATAAAAACTTATTTTGATTATGAAAATAATAATTTAGTTATGTAAAAGTCTTAATTAAAAATATTTATTTTAAATTATAAAAAAAATATTTATTTAATATAAAAGTAATATTTTAATTTCACGGGACGTTACATTATTCCTCCCTTAGTAGAATTGCGTCCTCGGAATTCACTTCTTCAGACTAAAAATAATTTTGAAGATTTTCTTTTATAATTAAGATATAATGGGACCGCTAAACTTATAGACTCGAAACCATATAATCTAAAAAGTTAACTAGATCGTTCCTTTGATACTAATTATATGGACTGAGCCTTAAACATTACATAGTAGAGGACCTTTTACCATTCTAGGTTCTGGAGAGTTAGATACAAACTTACAATTTATTAGAGTTGCAAATTAAATAAACAATAACCAAACTTCACATCTGCGCGCGCACAAAAATGATGGCGTCTAACTTGAAACATCAAAGTGACCTATTAAAAATAATTTTAAACAATGGGTGAGAATTGGAAATTCCTAGTAAGGGGTTTTAAAACAAGACCCTTTAGAAATAGTTTTTCTTTAAAATATTTCCTTAAAAAATTCCTTAAATAATGAAATTAACATTCCTCCTAGCATGTCATCACTATTTTATTGAGAGATTCAGAAACAACATTTAAAATAAACTCATGTTCAATATTTCTAAACTTTTTAAAATGTACAAATAAAATTCTTTATAAAATATGTGGTTTCTTATATAAAATGCATGAAATACCATTTATAAGTCATACAATGATTATTCTTAATTATTTTTGACATGCCTGGTGTACGGATACAAATTTTCACATTAAATATTACTTGTTTATAATTTAGAAACAAAAATGATACCAGTTATCACTTATCATATGAATGGAAATCATGAAATGAAAGATAAGTTCTTAACCTTTGATCATGAATTAGAAATGAACAATTAACCAATATTAATAAATGATTTACATAAGTATGAAACATTATTCCACGTGAACTTGAAAATGTATTTTAGATTAATACATGTTCATCGGAGAATGATTATTAACCATGGATATTGTACTAGTCGAATAATCACATGGACATTCACTTACTAGATTTTTAATGAGGGAATGCATAATGCAGGACATCATAAATATTCTATCAAGGCCTCATTCAAATACCATACATAACCATTTTGTCAAGGCCTCGTTCCAAGACCATACACAACCATTTTTCAAGGCCTCATTCTATGTCCTAGTTTGTCTCATGAGACCAATCGATGCATCGAGTGTCTATAGAGGTCCTCACCCATCACATTAAAATTCATATGCATTCTTCTTTTGTCTAATAAAAATGTGTCTTTAAATTAAAGTGTCTCATACCATGTTGATTTGTTTTAATATTTAACACAGTTGAAATAAATTCCTTAAACAATCCAAAGTGTCCCATACCACATTGATTTGTTTAAATCTTATTCATAGATGAAATAAATTCATCAAATGATCCCAATTTTCCCATACAACCTTGAAATTTTTATTTCCTAATCCAAATATTATCATAAAAATATTTATCTCATACTTAAATAGATTATTTTTATTTGTAAGGCATAATTAAAATGAATGATGAAAAAAATACACATTTAATCAAAAATTCATATATAGTCTTATTTTCTCAAAATAATTTTTTTAATAATTATGTTCCACCCAAAAAATTATAAATAAAATATTCTAGTTCTTGACGAAATATACATTCTTGATAATCTTAAAAAAAATATTTGAAACCACGAATTTATTTTGAACGAAAGATGTATCATTCTTACACCCGATGCCTGACCAAGACTCTATATAGATGCGACATCCTTAAGTTTAAATAACATGATGACATGTTATGTGAATTTTTAAAAATATGATATCAAATATTATATCATGTCAATAAACATAATATCCTTTATATATATATATAAATGTATATATATACCATGAGATTATTTTTTAAAAAATAAAAGAACATAATGTTTCCCATAAATATATATATATGTTTATATATAGACATGTTGTATTCATAAAACTCATCAATACAGAATAAATTTATTTTTTAGAAAAACCTGTGATAAATGAGAATATTCATTGGAAAAGTTATTATGAAATCAAATTTAAAACCTAAACTTTGTTATATATATATGTGGAATAATGTCTTAGAAATCTTTCTTTGATTTAGCAATCCTTGAAAAATAGTTAGAGTTTCAATGAAACTACTCATTGCACCAAAACAGATTAAATCACACCAAACTATGAAAATCCCTTAGTTTGAAGAATATACCTGTATATATATATATGTGTGTGTGTGTGTCTGTGTGTGTTCATAAACTTTTCCTTGAAATCTATAGTGATTTTTTATATCACCAAAATTCATGTCATTTAACTTTACATCAAATGTTAATAATATTAACCATCCATGTACTCCAAATCCCTTCCATTAACTCATGTATTTCATTTTATAAAAAGTGAAAATTTAAAATTGTATCTAATGTAAATTTATTGGTCACACAATTTTTTGGTTGATTATAATAATAGGTTGATGACATGAAAGTATAAACTCTTTGCATAGCATTAGTAAATTACCATTTTCTTTATGTATTATTCTTAAGAAATAACGAATTATTTATCACACATAAAACTATAAAAGTAACCTTTAAAGTAAAAAACTTTCAACGAAGATGGTGTACTTATTAATTATGAATCTAAAACATGAAAACTTAAAATTGAAACCACAAATTTATTTTAAATACAATGAGTGTTAATGATATGAAAATAATTCGATTTTCATTTTATATAATTTTAAATTATAAACTTTTAATTTCCAAACATATATATAAATATATCATAAATATAATAGTTGCATAATTTCTTGAAATACTTGATGATGATTAAATATGTAATAATGAATAATTTAAAATTAAATTAATTATAAACATATTCAATAATTAAAATTTATAAAAATAACTTGAATTTACCATAGTATATATATATATATCCTTATGGATTGAAAAAACATTTATCCCACATTTATACATGTTTCTATTGCACGTTCAAAACAAGTAACAATTGTTTACTATGTCGATATATATATATATATATGTATATTTATATTTAAAATATACATATATAAATATAATAAGCATAGGATCAAAAATTAACATATACACATTGGATTTGTAACACCCATATTAACATTAATAAATTCTTCCATATAAAAAACTTCGATAAATATAAATATAATATAAATTTGACAACATAAAGTCTAAACTAAAAACATGATTTATTTTTAAATAAATAACAATATAATGTTTATAAAAAAATAAAATCAATTTTCTTTTGCGACATACGAACAAAACCTTTATGTTTAACATAAATTACACAATAGAATCAAGAATAAAACTGTTAATTTTTCAAGAAAAAGATTAATTAACAAATTACATAATTAAGGTTCAAATGTGAATAAATTTTATAACCACATTTATAATCATAAAAGAAGATATCCCTCACAGTAATTCTGATAAACTTTGACAGAAAAGAACAAAGTGAATTTTTAAATAAAACATTTTTGATGAAATCAACCAACCAAATCAACTCATAAATATAGTTCCCCTTACAAAATATAAGTTTAAATTCACAATTTTAAAACAAAACCCTTACGAAAAATTAAATAGACTCAATAACTTAAAACTCCATAAACATAAATGATCCCTTATTCAAAATTAAAATTAAAACACAAAAATAATTAAAATCTGAATAAAATTAAAATCTCCCTTACTTACCTGAGAGAAACCCAAATAATGGTTTTCTTATTGCTGGGGGTGTTCAGCCAAGAAGGAAATATTGGATCAGGTAGAGTTTCTCCTTAAAATAATATGAATGAGTCCTCCCAAAGAAACCACGGTATAAATAGACGTTTGTGATGGATTGAGATTCCTCAAGAAGCTGTGATTTTTTAAAGGGTGTTCCAAGGAATTGGTGTTGCACTTAAGTTGAGATATTTTTCTCAAAGCCACCAAAAACATGAGTTGTGTTTCAATTATTCACATTATCCTTTTTATTATTATAAGATATTCTCTTGTCATTATCACTCTTTATCATGTCATGTAATAATCATTACTTATTTTTCTATACTATAAAATCGATTATCAATATCATATTTTTTATTATAATTTGTTTTATGTCTTTCCTTTGAACAATATATATATATATATATCAAATATTTCATTTTGTTTTTGCATTGTCAACATATCGATGTTTTTCCACCATTTTTCATTTTATTTTTTATTTTATTACATGATTTAATGTTTGTTTTTGAAACCAAAATATGTAATCATCTTCTTCAAATATTTAGCATTTTTTAACAATATATATAATTAGTTTTTTTATAAATAAATCATATTACACATTTTTTTAAATATTCTATTCTCTTTTTTTGACACGTTGCACCATTTTTTTAAATGAAAAGAATATCATTTTTTTAAAAAGAAAATGTAACATTTTTCATTATATAAATTCATTTACACACACACACACAACACACACACACAGACATATATATTTATTATTTTAGCAGTTTTTAATATATATTAATATATAATTTGTTTTTTTATAAATAATTAATGTCACAATTTTTTAAAAACAAATATATAAATTTTTTGTTTTTTTATAATAAAATAAATGTATACATTTATAATTGATAAATTTCATAAAACCAAAATATAATATATTTAAAATATTTATAAACTATTTTAATTTAAAAATATTTTCGTTAAAAATATTTTTTCCATTATTATTATTATTATTAAAACATTAATAAAATGTATAATTTTCAGATTTATTTATTTAAAAATAATAGTAAAATTTTAATTATAGTTATTATCATAAATATTAAATTATATATATATATACACACACACACACACACTTTATTATATGTATGTGTAAAATGTAATTATTTTTAATTTTCAAACTATTTTAGTTATTCAAATATTTTTTTATAAAGATAATGAAATAAATGTATTCATATTAGAATACATATTTCTATAAATTAATATCACATTATAAAAATATTTTTTCTTGAAAGATAATAATATATTCAAAACATTCTATATCTAAACAAATTTTAAAATAAATAATATATTTTAACTTATTAAAAACATTTATTTAGTAAAAATAATATTTCATGGAATGTAATATTATACAATCTTGAATAAAAACTTATTTTTATCATAAAATAATAATTTGATAATATGAAAGTATTAATTTAAAATATTTCTTTTAAATTATAAACAAAATAAATATTTATTCAAAATAAAAGTAATATTTGAATTTTTTGGGGCGTTACATATATTCTGAGAGAGTGAAAGAATTCCTCAACTCCAGGGAAAAATGATCTTGAAACCAAAAAAATTTTCCTAGTACCTTCATTTTCTATGAATCTAATATCCCCTAATATCATCACAGATTTAGGGCATTTGATTATTAAGTTTCTCCTAACCATATTCTCTAGCACTCTCCATCCAAACATGACTGTTATATTTTTCATCTGTATCTATGTTTTCAATTCCCAAAAATTTTATCCTTCTAGGTAACCTAGTTACATGACCATTTGACTCTCCTTTACCTTTTTTATGAAGATTTATTATTAACCCTATTCACGATGTGGGTTTTTCAACAATAGTATTTTCAAATATTAATTCCTTGATTACTAAGTTAAAGTTTAAATTATGAAGATGAAATTTAATTAAGGTCGCGAGAATGTAACACCCCAAAACATTAAAACATTCTAATGTTATAATAAATATTATTTTTCCCTATTTATACACAAAACCATTTAAAGCTTACACTACACACCACATTGAGTTATCTTATGTTACACACAAGATTAGGTTTTACCACCTTTTAAGGATCTACCTATTTAAAAATTAAATTTTGAAAATTTATTAAATTTTATTTGTCAAATTAAACTTCATTTTTTATTCTAGAATTTCAAAAAAAAATTAGTGTGAAATATTGGTATTTTTTTGAGAAGTTTCATTTTTTGAAGAATAGTGATACAGTACTCCATTTTAATTAAAAACAACCTTTTTGTTTAAATAATTATTAGTGTTAAATTTTATTTTAAGTTTCTTTTTAAAGTCAAAATATATCCATTATTCATATATTGATTTAATTTAGTTCATTGTTGTCATTGTTAAATTGAAATTGGATATAAAACCTATTTATCCTTTTAATGTTTCTACTTTGAAAACCCATTTTCTCTTCATGTCTGTAAGATTACCATTAATATTAATTTTCTCACTTCTGTGATTCAAATTTTTAAAAATGTATATAAATGTTTTTAATCAATAAAATATTTTTAGTCTAATAAGATCAAATTATTTTTTGACCAAAAACATTAGATAAAGTGATTAAAATTAATTATGGCGATTAAGGTAAGATTAAGATTAATAAGGGACTAAACGCTAATATTAAAGCCTAAAATAACATGGACACTTGTCCAAAATTAATTGGATTCCAATACATCAAACATATCCCAATTGGTTCTATATTTATGGGTTATTGGGATATTATTAAATGAAAGTTCCATATATAAAAGGTTATGTATGGAAAAAAGAAAAAAGGAACTTTCCTTACCTTTAACATTTATAAAACTTTGAGATCTACAAAAAACATCATATTTTAGGTTATACATATCCTTTAGAAATATAAATTGGTTTTTATTATCATAATAATTTATCAATAGTTTTTAGAGATGGTTTAGTTACATAAAATGTTTATGAAACGCCAACGTAGTGATTATTTACTTAATAATTAACCAAAATAAATGATACTATAAATATTAATAGTGAAGTTAATTGATTGAATTATTATATTTATTTTTTTATTTAGATGAATATATCATGTTATAAATTTCTAAACCTAATATATTTGAATTCCACTATTATATTGATATTTAAAAATTAAAATTAAATAAATAATGTTATAATTCACATTATTGTTATTTTACAATAGATGATATTTTATTAAATGGTTCAAAATAAATAAAAAACCTATATTCTTAAAATTAATTTTTTAGTGTTAATAAATATTAATTATAGTCTATTAATGGGACAATTTAAATTTTTATAATTAATATATTTACCCATATATTGTAAAAACTTTGTTAACATGGTCTGATTTCAAGTAGTGTTTTAGTGTGTCACATGCGCTTGTTTTAAAATTAATTTCAAAAAATTGGGTTTTTATTTTATAAATTAGTTATAATATTAATAATTTTGTGGATCTATATTTTACAATAAATCTCACAATATTTTATTCTTAATGATTAAATTATATAAGTTCGAAAACTAGATGCTTTAATAAAAACCAAAATGATAAAATTTGGGAACTTAGATATTAAGGAAAAAAATTATTAAAATAATTTTTTTTGTGTTTTGGTGGTTTTAATTTACAATTATTCCTCTTTAATCCATTATTTCTTCATTTTGGAGTCAATTTTGTTATGGTAGACCTCCCATTAGTGAGTACCTTTTGGTATTTACAAGAGTGTCACTCCACCTCCACTATAAAAAGGCAAGCACTTAGCCCATTACTCAAACCTCTCAAACCACTTAGGATTAGCCAAGAGCTTAAAAATCCTTGACTTTGAGGCCCAATTTATTCAGAAATCTTTCCATGTATTCATTTTGGTACAATACAAAAGTATTTACCCAATTAAGAGGTAACAAACTTCCTTAAGCTTTTCAGTTTTATTTCCATTATTCAATCCCACTAATATTATTATTTAATTCTTGTATAACAACACCATTATCCTAAATATACTAGTATATTTTTATATAAAGGTCTATACCCATAATTTCACACACTTATATCTAATGGGATACAATCATATTGTTTCTGTGTGCGGTGAACTACTGTCTCACGAAACAATGATTATTCATTTTTCCTTTACCACCTATCATGGTGTCCATTATGATGGAGACATAGTTTATATATGAGATATATTATATATTTTATGTATTAATAATTATTTAATCCTATTATAACACATAACTTTAATAATTCCCATTTTATGTTAATACGATGGCATCGTTTGCGGAAGTGTGGACTACCGCCCCCTCGGAACGATGTGATTCGTTCAGACTATATATGGAACATATTAAGGTTGATTTTAATAAATCTTATTGAAATATATAAAATATATATGATAATATTATTATAATATACATATGTATCTTTTATTTTTCATTCTTTTAAAATAAAAATTAAATGAAAGTAGCGTTCATGCGTACGTACGCCCTACCCTCTCCATGAATGATGCACTTTGTTTGTAATATACAATTATTATAGATTATTAAAAATACATAAATAATGATTATATAAGATAATTAATTCATGGTTTAAATTATATATATTATTAAACCATGATATAAATTATGATAATAATAAACAACACAACAAAACTTACTCAAGAAAGCTAGGCAATTAACCCCAAAATAGTGAAATTAATGAATGTTTATTAATAAATGGGTAATGAGATATTATAAGAAGTTAATATATGTTATTTTAAACATTATTATAGTTATTATATTAGTTATTAACATATTTTAAACCACTATATAGGAGGCAAAAGACCACACAATAAAAAGGAAGGATATGGTAATGGATTTTCGACCCAAATTACATTCCATTGAGACTTATTTGTTATTATGCACCAATTAACTTTTATTTAGTGTATATACTATATTTTTCATGTTATTTCATGAATAAACTTATTCTAATGATATTCTATGTTTAATTTAATTTCATAAATTCTAGATATTATGATCAAAATGTTTTAAAGTGGTATAGGACACTTTGAAATGTTTAAAGATTATTCTCCTCGAGAATGTTCTTAAATATAATATTGGAAATCTCAATTCCTTTTTAATCATTTTTAATTGTAAATTTCCATGAATATCCATATTTTTATATGATGGATATTATTATTTCAAAAATATTCTATCATTTCACATAGTGTCTACTTTTACAGTTATTTGATTAAATGAGGAATTATTAATAAAAATGTATCTTTTATTTAATAAGGATATTTGATAAGGCATGTTGTATTTTGATAAAATTGATTATTCAATATGAGGGATGATTTTTAAATTCAATTATGGGTGGAGCCCAAACATTATATAACTCTTTAATGCATTGATAGGTTCTTATGAGACTATTATGTTGGCCAAATTAAACAGGTTTCTACATTTAGTTTTAAACTATCTAGAGGATGGATCTTGAAAGTATAGGTCCTCATGAGCCTAATACATGATGTACAATAATTAAGAATTTACTTCATATATATTCTTGTTATTATTCATTCGTGAGATTTCACATTGACATATCTATGGACACATTTCGTTTCTGTTCATTGATTAAATGGAACGTGTATCGGTTTCTTACCATTCCATATTGAATTTTACATATCTGGTTATTTGAATGGATTGTGTTATTATTTATTTTCCTTTCCATGTCAATTTATTCATATTGATTCATTATTAATTTCTCTTTACTTACCCTTATTGATAATTTTATCTCTCCTTATTATGATTAGTTCCCCACTTAATGAAGAATAAATATTTGAATAAGCGTTCAGGGATATAATTTATTCCAGTTTATTGTTTATAATGTTTTATTTTATTTTTCCAATGTATTTTGGGTATCATGTATATAATCTGACTTTTCCAGGACTACTAAATCGACAAATCCTTTAGAATTTGAGTCCCTGTAATAATTACAATGTCATAAGATAATGCAATGGCTCTAGGATTCTAGGTTCGAATATTACAAATATTATAAGGCCTCAGCCTTAAACATTACTTAATATTGAATTAAATTAATAATTTACATTGAGTGTATTTTTAGGTTTAGAGTTTTAGAGAATTAGGACATAACTATTACATCTCAATAGATTACAAAGTAGTCACTTCTACTAAATTTCCATAAAATAAAAACTCTAAAAAAGAAACATGTCTAGTTCCATGTATTAGATAGCATGACTTTCCCTTGATCCCATCCTTGACCCTATTTCACATTAAGTCCTGCGAAAAACATTTCAAAAAAAAACATGGGGTGAGCATAAAAAGCTCAGCAAGGGATACACAAAGAATGAAAACTGTTAGTTTTTCAAAGAAACGAGTAAACCATGTATACTTTATCATAGTAATACATTTCTTCCTTAGGAAGTAGTAAAAACTATTCACTGAATAAAATATCATTACTTACCCTTTTGTAACCAAAAGATTACCATAAAACCCATATAAAGAACACATAACATATAAAGGTAACTTGGGATATAAACATACTTAAATGGAATAACCATACGGTCAACTTCTACACATACTTAATGGAATATCCATACAGACGACTACCATACCCAATGCATTGGAGGTTATAACGTAACCACCTGTCCTGGTATTCACGGCACCACCCGTCATATGGTTTATCATGTAACCACCCGTAAAATGTCCAAGTACCATCATTACACATAAAATATTGAAAATATAAACATTTCAATAACAACATTTCATTTTCAATCAAAATAAGTAATTCTAAGATATTGAATTAATCAATCCATTTTCAAAAATCATTTAAAAGGGATTTTTGAATCAAAGTGTCCCATACCACTTTGAAGCTTTTATTGGAATTATAATTTTAAAACATTAATGTCCATATAAATAAATACTGAAAAACATTTTGAAAACATGGACATTAAAGATAAAGATTTAGAATAATAAATCTTTAAAACATTTCAAATGATATTTTTGTTAAAGAGTTTTTAACAAAATAAGAGACTCTTGAATACAAATAATTGCGGAATAACGTTTAATCTGAGATTTATAATATCATGAGAATAAAGGGATTCATGATATAATATGTCAAAGGATAGTATACACACCATATAAGAGTGAATTGGTTCATAACAACAATGAAGTCTCAATGGAAATGTAAATTGAGATGAAATCCATTATAAAGATGGTATCCTTAAATTAAGGATAAATCTATCACATAATTATGTGTGATAAATAAAAATACACCCAATATAAGTGGATATTAAGTGTGAAAGAATCAGAGGTAATTCACACATATTCATAGGATTACATGTTCAATAAGTACAAGTTTAACCCAACGAAATCGAAATTGGGTTAAGATGTTCCCTTGTAAAAATTCGACAGCCTAACAGCGTCACTTCAAAATTCAAAAAATTAGTCGATGAGAGAGTGAATGGTATCTCATCACTTGGATATAAACTTTACATCAATAAGGATATAGAAGAACATATCCCAACATAATAAGATGTAAATTAAAATACATGACAAAAGAAGTCTTTTAAAAAGAGGAGGGTGAAAGGTCCCCTTACCGAGTTGGGTAACTTTTGAAACGTACACCCCATGGAAGAAGGGTCATACAATGAAGATGTCAATACCCATAAATGAAATTATACTACAAAAAGTGTATAATAATGGTCAGTACATACACCAATCAAATGAAATAGTGGAAAACGTAGCATAAATGTCACGAGAATAAAAGTGAGATGAAAAATCCCTTACGAAAACTCGGCAGCCTAACGAAGCCACTTAAATCATCCAAAAACGGATTGATGAGATCAAATATGGTCTCTCATTATATGAACACAAAAATTACAGAATGAAGAATATAAATGAACATCCCCAAACATATGAAATATGAGATTAAAATAAATGACATAAAAGAGAGTACTTAAAAAGAAAGAGAGAGGTTGGATCCCTTACCTCGGGTCCGACTTGACTCGATCGTTCTTTAACGTCCTGAATAATAAACTTGAGTTAATTTAAAATTTCTTAAGAACCTTTTTCAAGTTAATTATTCCTTTTATATAACTTATTTCCATTTTATAAGCATTATGTAATCATTTAAGTTAAAAATGTTTGTTTTGTCGATATTTGGTTCTTAAGTCGAATGTGGACTTCTTACAATTACATGTTGTTCGTGTGGTCAAAGGTTCATTATATCCATAATGATATTCATGATTTGGATATCATATATATCAAATATACACTGAATATAAAAGTATTTATAATATTACATAATCATTTAGAGGTAAGAAATGAAATGCACCATTCATGGAGACGGTAAGCCGTACGTACGCATGAACGCTACTTTCATTTCTATGTCATATTAATGGAATTAAAACCAAATGAGAGGTATGTATATTTTAATTGAATAATTATATTAATAATTTATATGTAACATACATAATATATAATAACTTTAAATCCATCCTTTATACATCCCACATATGGCATTAACGAATCAAATCACTTTGAGGGGGCGGTAGTCCGCACTTCCTAAGATGAAATTATCATGTTTACCCACAATGGAAACCAAAAAGGTATGCAAAAAAAGAAAAATACATAAGCATAAGTAAGACCTAAACATATTATATATCATATATAAATATAGTGACATCTTAATGGACACCTTTGAAGGTGTTATATGAGTGTCGAACAATCATCATTTCGTGAGGCAGAAATTCTCCATCCATAGAAACAGTATGTTTTTTAAACATTAGATGTAGGTGTGTGTAAGTGTAGCTCGAATGATCCTTATAAAAACATACTAGTATATTGAATATACTGTATTTTTTACAAAATAAAATAATAAAAAGATTTTAGGGGGTTGTAGAACCAAAATAAAACAAAAGAACACAAGATAAGACACTACCTTTAAATTGGGTAACTCTTTTTTATTTGAGCTCAAAGGATTCCTTGTGAAGGCTTCTGCCCAAAGTGAGGCTTCTAGGAGTAAGATAGGGATGTGGAGAGACAAAATGGATAGGGGTTGGCCGAAATAAAGGCTTGAGAGGTGTGGGTAAGTAGGTAGAGGTGGGGGCCTTTTATAAGAGGAGAGGAGGGGCACTCTTGGAAAGTAAGGAAATGTTACTTTATTTTAGAATGGATTCCGGATTTTAAAGGTCCCAAATTGATGTGTTTCTAGGATAAGGTGATAAGGGTTCTAAATAAACTCATACAATAGGTTTTGGACATGTGTAGGGCTTAGATTTTACATTATCTTTCCATTTTATTTAAATCATTAAATAATTAGGTAATCACTGCATCCTCATGGTGTCATAAATAATTTAATTAAGTTAATGTCTAAAAATTATAAAAAACTACTATGATGTAGGAAATCGTTTTATCTTCCCAATCAATATTTATAGTCAAAAATATTACTTGTATAACCCCATATAATTTTTTTTAGTAAAACAACACATGTTTGTGACATTTTAATTTTAACATTAAATAAAAAGGTATTAAAGTCATTTTCCTACCAAAGTGGCTCCATGGGGTCCCCAAGTTGACCCGTGGATAGTCTTTGTCGGCCATGACACATACAATGAGGGTAGGACATGTGTCTAGGTCATTTTATTTTATTAAAACATTATTTTTACCTTAAATTACACTAATTACCTCTAATCGCGATTAATAAACTTAAAAGTTACTATTCACCAAAAAATTATTTTAATCCCATTGAACCACATTTTACTTCTTAATGAAAACCATGTATGTCGGATTTTTGAAATTCAAATCACAGAAGTTGTAAAGTTTCGTTTAAACGAAAAATCAGTTTCTTTAACTACCACTTAGTGGTTTCACTATTCATCAAAAATTGAAGTTTTTCAGAAAATTACCAAAAATTTAACATAGGATATATTTGATATTTAGAATTCAAAAATTATTTCTATTTTAAAAAATTTTAAAAATATAAGTTAAATTAGTTAAATTAATAATTAATTCCCGCTGTCAGAGCAAATGTCGTGTTTTTATGAAATAATAAGTATCAAAAGATTGACACTAGTTGAAGTCCAATTTCAAGATGAAATTAATTACAAAGACAACTATTGGATTAAATGGTAAAAATATATTCTAATTTCACTTTGAAACCAATTCAAAAGATAATATAATCATATAAATAAATTAGATTAAAAATAGGTTTTGAATTAAAATACAACATTTTTCACTATTCATTAAAAAATGATCTTTTGCGGAAAAATACCAAAAATTTACACAAAGTGAATTTTGATGTCCCAATTCTAAAGAAGAGTTTTATTTGGTCCAATAGAATGTATAAGAGTGACCAAAACTATATTTAATGACGGTTCATCATCAAAAGTTGATAAGTGGGCCTTTAGTGAAAATTAGAGTATATATGCCTAAAATTGAATTCTTTTCGTATTTTAAGCCTTTATCCTTTTTTGGATAAATGTAAAAACATTTAACAAACATATATAATAATATATTAGTTATTTGTATTCATTCCCGCCAATACAATGGCTACCTGTTAACTAACATTTAAAATAATTTTATTTTATTATTAGAGTGCAACGTAAGATTTCAAAGGAACGCGTTGATGCGTATTGGGTAAGCCATCAAGCATAGCATTCCATTTAAATTAATATTAACATTTTATTCAAAAAAATGGATAAATATAAAAATTTCATATTCTTTATTTACCTGGGGTGTTACAAATATCCCCCTTTTATGTTTTGGCATTATTAATAGAAACAATGGCAAAATTTATCACCTCAATAAAGGCTAAATTGGGTAAATCTTGGTTAAAACTAAGTTATTAGGCCATAATTTTTCATAATAATTATTATAAGATGAATTTAATTCGACCATTATCACATTAGTCTCAAAATATATTTGTTTAATATACATTTTTCTATGAAAATGACATATTTAATATTTAAATCAAAGAAAGTTACAAAATGTCACTCTCTTGGGTTTAAATATATCTTATATATATCTAAATAAGCACGACATCAATTTATGATCAAAACTAAAATTCTATTTTAAAATTAATGAAATTATTTTCATGATATTTATTTATTTATAATTTTAGAAAATTATATAATTACCTTAAAATCTTATGAAATGCTAATATTTTATTTATTTAATTAATTGAAAAATTAAATAAATGATTTCAACAATATTAAAAGTGATATAATTTGAATTATTTATTTTTTTCCACTAATTATATAGATTTATGTGACATATTAGGGTGGTGTGAAAGCATTATATTCTAATTACCTCTTTGTCATGATGTTTTTAAAGTCAAATTAAATTAACAGTGTTAAAAATGAAATTAATGATGTTTTATATTAAATAATATTTTATTAAATGATTTAAAATTCATTAAAATATTATATTAATAAAAATTAATGGAATGTGGTTTTAGAAATCAACCATGGTACATTTATGGATCATTTTTTAATTTATAGTAATATTGTTAACCCTCAAATAGTATAAAATTTTAATATTACTCTAACTGTCAAAAGGGTTAACGAAAGGTTAAAAAAAAAATATAAGTGCCAAAATGTGATCCAAAAATGTCCATATTTAATTGTATGTGAGTATTTTTAACAATAATTATATTAAATTTAAATATTATAAATTAGGATCCATTTTTACATCAAAATTAATTTATATTAATTTAATATTTTAAAAAATTACAAAAGTTCATCTTCCCTCAATTATAAAACAGAACCCCTCCTTTCTCTTCATCACACCAATGTTAGCCTTATATATTGACCATAACCTAACAAAATATATTATATAATTACTTATAGACATTCTAAAGGTTTTTCGCTCCCAAAAATTATCTCTAGGATCCTTAAGAGGAGATCTAGATGAGATGATTCAAAGAAGTGGTAATCGCCTTAATCGATAAGTTTCTTTTTAATTATTATTTTACCTCTTATATATATACTATATTATTCATAAAATATTAAATTCAGTTACATAAATATATAAACTTTTTTTTCATTTTATTAAAGCACCATTATCCACCCTCTTTCTCATAAAAGGTGAATTTAACGCATCGCTCTATATACGTACGGCTTACCATCTCCAAGTAGCGATACAATTCATTTATCATTTTTAATTTTTTAGATGAGTATTATTTTGGTTTTTAATTTTAAATATGATATTTATGAACTATTTATTTTTATATAATTATAATATCATATATATATATTTTTACCTTCCAAGTCATTGGAAAATGATAATGTCGATCGCGGGCATGTGGGGAACACCACCTCCACAAAGCAATCAGATTCATTTTTTGTTTCTATTTAACTTGTATAGTTATAAGGATGTAATTTATGAATTTACATGCTTCATATGATATAAGAATTATTCTTTAAACGTTAATTAATATTTATTTTTCATTATTTCCATCCATTGAAAAATGAAAATAGCATTCATGCATATGTACAACCTATAGTCATTATGAACAGTTTAAATCGTTTTTCTATATCTATTATTATTGTTGACTATAAAAATTTATATATAATGAATGTGTATGATATAATAATCTTGTAAATTTTTTTTTATATAATTATAATAAAGTTAATTTTTTTATACATGAAGATAAATAACTTCCTAAGCAAGTTGATATCGAGGTAAGGTATTTTCATCTCACTCTTATTTTTGTGGGAAACATTGCATTTTCCCCACTTGTTTCTTTTATGTGGTGTGTATACTAAACAAGAATGTATTTTATTGTTATCATCAAGTAAATTATGGGGAATTATATATCCTTATAAAGTTATTTCCATCTTGGGGCTTATGATTCAAAATTTACCATAGTGGTAAGGGTTTTATGTTACAATATAATTATTTATTGGGATTGTTTGTGATTAAGTTTATGATGATAAAAACTTATGATCTACTTATCAAAAGACTCATGACTATTCTTATCCTCTAGTAATTTCTTGAGAATAAATTTTTTCCTTTCATTTTCCTTTCCTAAAGTATTCGTGAGACAAAAAATATGTTTTTATGAAAAATTGACTTCATTTGTCTCTTCTGTCGAAAAGACTTTTTCTCCCATACCCATGTTTTCTAAAAATGTTTTAAATAAGGATTTTAATATTATCCAATGATTTTTAAAGCCATTTTTACGCATGATTTTCATTTAAAAAATGTTTTTAAAAGGAATATTATTTTCATTTTTTGAAATTATGTACTTTTTGACTTCTCACAATAGTATGAAAATATTTTTTACTTTAACTTATACAACATGAACATAATTTCCCAAAATCAGGACCAATAAATTATTTGAGGATTTATTTACACGTTTCCAAGGATATTTTCAAATAAAAAGTTTTCCATAATATGTTTGAAATTTTTATATTTTCAATAAGTGATTTTGAAATGGAAAGGTTATTTTTCTAAATAAATACCCCTAGTAATCTTCCTAAATCATTTTCCATCTATGATGAAATCCATTTGTGTTAATTAATATTCACTAGTAATGTGATCTTATTATACTATCCTTATTATTTATTTATATGGTTTATGGTAATATTGAAATGGTGTTTATGAAACGTTTTACCTTTTCCATAGGTTATACTATGATGAAATGTATATGAAATCTATTTCTTTTCATGGAATCTAAGATAATGAATTTTTTTTGATCTTATGGAACACATATGAATGGTTTTCATAATTTAATTAGTGGTAACTATATCCCTTATCACTGCATTAGCTAAATATGGATAACACATGAGGTAAATATGTTATACAAGAACCTAATTTCATGTTCAAAATTTTATGCATGGACCTGGTTTTCATGTTTATAAGTTTATGTTTGGAAAAAGATTTTATGCCCATAAGATTTTACATAGACCTAGTTTTCATGTTCATTTGTATATTCTTAGACTTGGCCTTTATTTCCATAAGATTATTCATTAACCTAGTTTTCATGTCCATATTTTTATGCATGGAACTATCTTTTATATCCATAAGATCATGTTTGAACCCAGTTTTTGTCCATAAGTTAATGTGAGGGACTCATTTCATACCCTTAACTTAATGACGAAACCAATTTCTATTTATACATGTTCACAATGTTATAATTTCATGTGTACGCCACCATTCCATGTCTTTTCCCAATTTTATACTCTCATTGATCATGTTCTTTGATTATTTTTTTATTCATGTATTATGAACTTATTTTTTGTATTCCATGAATAAAGATTATAATCTATGATATACAATACACTACTAGAAATTGGGGCTATCCCCATGCATCTATACACACAGTTTACAGAAACTGTGGGTACAGAGTGGTGGGAACTAGTCTATACCAACATTTTTTTTAAATCATCAGTATATACTTCTTCATATTCCCTCAGCCTTCCACCCTCCCCACCCATCACTTGTGATCCATATTGTCCCATTAATAGAGAGATGTCTTCTCCTCCTATGTTCTCCCCTAATTCAGGTATTTTTTATTATAATATTCTTCAACATCAGATTAGTGAGTTACCAATCCTTTCTCTCTTATGATAACTATTGTTTTCATTTTTATCAATGTATGAAAGCCTAACAAATATATAGTTATGTCAGGATTCTTCCACAAACTTTTTATTCTATTCTATAAAGTTCATTTTTTTTATTTAGTTTATGGTGTTTTTTTATATTTATTTTATTTCAATTTTGTTTTGTCTGTTGGATTCCAATTTCATTTAATTAATTTTTTTAGTTTCTGTTTCATATACTTGTTTTGATAAAACATTATTTGGTTTAGTTATATTTTCTTAGTCTCAATTTAGTTCAATAATTTTGGTTGATTAAATTTTTTGTTACATTTTGTTTATTCTTATTGGGTAGGTGTATTTAAATTAGTAATGGTTAATTTAGAGGTAATTACTAGTATAATTTTTATGAATAAAGGGACTCATCAAAAAAATACATTATACAGTATATCCATACTTATTTATCAAGAATAGATTCAAGGATTGATGATAATTCTCAAAATTCCTAAGCTTTCAGAAAAAAATTTAAAGTTTAGGATGAGTAACTTGTAATGAAAACAACAAGGGGAATCAAGGTATAATTCCAATACATGGTAAAATTTATCCAATTGAATGTTTCATAGATTTCAATTATATTAGTGGAATTTATATTTAAAAAATATTCACACATTAGGTTCATAAAGGGATGTTAGATGTTGAAAACCTGATTAAAATTTTATATTTAATGAAAAAATGCAGTTTGAAAAAGAACATGATGAAAAAAACCATTTAAATTTATTATTTGTATAAATCCATACACTTTTTTATCATACCTTGGTGAATAATTATTACATTTAGTTCTATGGACATCCTCAAATGTAATTAATTGACGTTCCTCACTATTCGAAAAATAATAAGAATAGATATTCCCTTTTATAGTATAGATTTTAGCAATCATGAAGTCTTATTACTCTCTAAGATAAATTTTAGTTTTACCTCTTCAATATCATTGACATGGAACCAAAAATATTTCATATTTTTTTTATCAACCCATTAATGTATAGGTTTAAATTTTTTGTGTGATGAAGCAAGGTGATGTTATTTTATTTTTTATGATTGGTTATTTCATTATGTAATGTTTTTTTGTTTTTTTTATGCATTTATTTTTTTATTATCTCATCGATTTATTATTTTTTTATTTTTATTTATTTTTTTATTTTTTTATTTTTTTGGACATTGAGTGGCTCATTTTTTTATGTATTTATTCATAATGTAATTGTTCTTAATGACTTTTTTATATCTTTTTTATTTATGTATTTTTAATATATCTATTAAATATTTTTTTAAATTTATATTTCACTTTAATTGTTCTAGTTTTTTTGGATTAATTTGTCGAGTCATTTTTAGTCATCTGGTTGATTTTGTCCTTTTTTAGGTCATTTACGAATTTTTTTCATTTGGGTTGGGTTTTTTGGTTCATTTTTAGGTTTGGTTATTTGGATATTTTTAATTTAGTCATTTGGTCATTCATTATGATATTTTGGTTCTATTTAGTTTAAGTCATTTGGTTTTATTTTTTGTGTTAATCTACTCAATTCATTTTGGTTATTTGGTTCATTTTGGTCCAATATCAGCTAAACCAACATGAACAAAAAGAAACCCAACCAAAGAAATATAAATAAAATGATATTAAATTAATTTAATTGAAATAAATCTAATAGAAAATATAAATTAATGATTTATATTATTATATTAGTCAATATAAATTTATTCATTTCTTTGTACATAATATAAATGTTTACATGTAAACTATTTATTATTTATATGTAATTTATTTTTACAGTTGACATGTAAAATGTGATTACAATGTACATGTGAACTATGTTTATAGTTTACATATTAAATATTTTTTACTATATTTAATGTTTATAAGTAATTAAATAATCAAAAATTAATTACCCAAATAATATAATAATTATTTTTAGAAGCTCATGAAAATATTAAGTTGTATTTCAGTATAAACCAAAGTATCACATCCAAAGAAAAAACAAAAAAAAACAATTTTCATACTTCTAGATCAAGAAAGGTAATCTAATAATAGGCCCAAAAAACATTAATATAGATGGTGTTCATAAGTCATACCTCACAAAAGATCAATATCAATTTTATTTCACAATATCATATTCTAGAATAGGTGCACAACCATGGTTTATCAAAAAATTTATTGATCAATTAATGTTCAAACATTGTTTATCCTTCTAATGTGTTACTCATGGATTATTAAATTTAATTTAGTAAAACCACTTATTCTATAAAATATAAATTGAAAAGATTTTATATGGATTTCATAGGCTTTACACACATCTAAAAATCATAATTCAAATAACATTACCATCCATTGTATTCAAATATGAAATCTGATAATCTTTTCTTTCATAAAACAACAACTAAAATTATTTTATCTAGATAATATTTAGGAATTTTAATGAAAAACCTTATAAAATATATCATGGATTAAAAAAAGATATTTAAATTATGTATAACACGTAACACAAAGAATAAAAACATAGTAATTTAAATATGGATTTTAATTGCCAAAATATGTTGACACTTCAAATTCAAGAAGAAATAATTAACTGATAAATCAATTTAAAAATATATATATATTTATACTTATTTAAAATGTATTTAATGAATATTTTTAATAGTTATATTTTGGAAATTTTGTTTTTAAAATAAGTTTTTTTGAAGAGAAAATAAATCAAATTAAATGAAATAAAAACAATCAAAATGAAACCAAACATCCCCTTCAAAAATGAAAACAACTTGAATTAAAATTCCCAAAATAAAAAGATAAAATGTTTATTACCTCTTTTAATTATAATTTTTGTGGATAATTTTTAAAAACTATTACTAATAAATGTAAATTTCATTCATATATAGATTATTAAATATATTTAATAACTTTAAAGGAATAGATTATTTGATAATTATTGACGGATGCACAAGGTAGGGTTGCCTCATTTGGTTCCCTTAGTGAGTATAATAATTGTAACAGTCATTTTCCGTATTGAATTTAATGTCATGTTCTTATTATTTATCAATTTTTTAGGGACATTCATTTGAACCAGAGTTCAATTCTCCTTGACCTACTTGTATGGGCCCGAGAAGGGGTTCTCCTAGAGATACAAGGGGAACTTTTTGTACTTGTTCAAACCCTGACCATCTAGCGGACACCCCATATACAACACCTTTTAATCCTCCAATTGAGCCTTTAGGGAAGTTACCACACATGCTTTCATCATTATCTTATTTTCCCTCTTCTTCTCATACCATGTCTCTTCCAACTTCAGGGATGTTCCCACCTATACCATATCCATATCCTATTATTTATCCCTAGCCCTTCTATCTTTATCCAACCATATCTTCTCCACCTACATTTTCTATTATCCAACCAGGATCTGATGATTCTGTTCCTTCATCATCCACTCATGTGCATGAATATAACCTAGTGCAAGTATTGGAATAGGCATATCCTTCAAGGGATACCAATCTAGAACAACCCATATATTTATCAGATCTTAATGAGCATATTACATTGGGTTTTTTGATAAGTGTGTCAAATTATATCACATCATTTTTTCTTATTTTACTGGGAATTAATTCTTATCTTTTTCTTTTATATTATTAAGTGGGATATTTTAATAAGATTTGTGGTCTCACCCATATGCATTAATCCTGGAATCATCAAACATAAATAATTGTGGATTACAATGAAAAAATTCAAGTGATAGGTAAAAATTTCAAGAAATATAGAAGTTTTAAGGGAGTATTAGCCATGTATAATGATATCGTTTTTGTGAAACTAGTATCTTAGACTCATATTGGTAATGAAATCAAAGAGAAATCATGGGCATAGATATGGGTAAGAAAATCTATTAAATTTATATCTATATTATTATTGAATTTATATTAATTAATATATTCATTATAGCATTGGTTTAACTCTCTTGATGGTGAAACTTCCATGGTCATATGGTTGATGGATATTATGGAGTTGTGAAAATAATATAAGAATGATTTATATCGTGGTTGTAAGAGTGAATTTTATTCTGATTTAGAGGGTGTACCAATATTCCTCGATAATAAAGAACTCCGATATCAAGAAATGATAGCATATTGGAAGAGTAATGAGTTTAAGATATTCTTAATCTTTAAGTTTTTTCATTTAAAATTTAATTCTTATTAATTGTATTGAATTTTTTTAGGATGTATTGGAAAAAAATAACAAAGTTATGATTGCATATTTGTACCCTTTGGGTCATGCTATAATTCCTAAGCGTGAGAGGCACCAGGTTCATTATTATGAATAGAAATAATATATATATTTATATTATCACTAAAGTGGTCATTTAATTTATATGGATTTTCAAGAAGTATAAAAACATAAATAGTTATATTTTCATTCTAAAATTTAATAAAAAAATGTTCAAAATTCCCCATTTAGATAGATTTTCATGATGAAATCTATGTTTTATTCTCATGAATCCTTTTAAAATAAGGATGGAAATACCACTTTAAAGTATGAGTATTTATATTATGATTTTAAGGGGTAAAAGGTATTGAAATTGGTTGAATACCTTTAAATAGTTACATTTTAAGAAATAAAACTATTTTATAAAATTATTCTTTGAATGAGAAATAGTTTTAAAAAGGAGTGGGTATATTGAAATTAATTTTTTGTAATGTAATTTGGGATCGTGTTTTTTGAAATATATTTTTAAATTATGTTGATTTTTAGGTATCATATATATTTGAAATAAATTTTTTGGGGCCTTTCAAACAGTAATGTTACATTTGTGAAACTATGTTGATGTGTAATTTTTTTTTGATAAACCAAAATTTCACGGCTGGCAAGTAATGGAAAATACGTAGTGATTTTATTTGATGTCTTAGACATTATATTGTAGAATTATGTGATGTTTTTTGGATATTATTTACCTATTACAAATTAGGGATTTTGTATTTTGTTGTTTGAATAAATTTTTTTAAGTCACACTTCATAATAATGTTGTATATTTGAGATATGTGCTAGTGTTTTAATCGAGGATTGATTCTTTCGGTATTCATTAGATCCTAGATGTGGAATCTGTTCATATTTTTAGTGATTAAAAGTTTTTTAGTATAGAAATTTTAAAAAACCATGTCCCAATGGATTAGAGTAAAGGGGTAATTTCTTCTAACCTAAAATGAACTATCCCAAATTGAACAAAATAACTTAACCTAAAAAGACCTAACCCAAAATGAAAAAAGCACATAATCCAAAATAAACCAAATAATCTAAACCCAAGTAAACCAATTTTTCTAACAAAAAATAAATAAATGATCCAATAAACTAACCAAAAATTGCATAACCCTAAAATGAACGAAATTACATAACAAAACAAAAACCAAACGAACTAACTAATATATGAAATAATTCAAAGATGAACCAAATTAAATAACCCAAAATAAACTAAATGACCTAAATCAAATATTACATAACCCAAAGATGAACCAAATGACTAAACCCAAAATTAACTGATTTACATGACCTAAGATGAACCAAATGAACAAACCCAAATTTAACCAAATTACCAAATCAAAGATGAACCAATTGACATAGACAAAAATTAACCAATTAAAATAATATAAAATTAACAAAATTACATAAATTAAGATTAACCAATTGATATAACCCAAAATTAACCAATTAACATAACACAAAATAATCCAAACGACCAAACCCAAGATGACCATACCAAAAATTAACCAAATGACATAACCCAAAATTTACAAAACCCAAGATGAACTAATTGACATAAACTGGTTAGTGATGACTCTAAAAGTGCATCCAAGAGACTTGAGATCAAATCTAGGTGGAGACATATTTATAGGATACTATAGTAGTACTGTTGCACTAATATATCAAGAACTATAGTAGATAATGTTTGGTACTATATCAGCTAGAAATATTAATCCATCTAGGCATTCAGGCCACCGGTTTGGCCCTTGGGTCCTACAAGGCCATTGGGCCACCCAAGTCCTTAGGGATAGTTGTCTCTCAAGGCCTTCATGCCACCCCAATCCCTTTGGGTCACATGAAAAAATGCAGATTCAACCAGTCAGATTATAAAGGAAAAGGATATGGATGAGGATTCAGAGAAGGAACATACACTAGAGTAGAGATAACAAGAATTGTAATAATGAGAGGGTACATAATTTCCATCAGTACCAAGCTTGTGCAGCTCTGCATAGGACAGCTTGATGACCGGCCTTGTAAAGGTGGAGTGCTGATTTCACGACATTTTCTAGGGAGGTACAGTTCCAACTGGTCTTTTCTGAATGATTCCTCTAAGACCTATGTGTTATGTAATTGTTACTTAAGCCTTTGGGACTTGTAAGGGCTCCCCCTCACACTTTATAAGTGTATTAACAAAAATAAATGAAAAGGTGAAAGTGATATAACCCAAAATTAACCAATTGACATAACCCAAGATAAACCAATTGACAAAACACAAAATTAACCAATTAACATAACCGAAAATTAACCATTTTACATAACCTAAAATTATCCAATTGACATAACCTAAAATTAACCAATTGAAATAACCCAATATTGACCTATTTTCATAGCCCAAAATTAACCAATTGACATAACCCAAACCCAATATGAACCAATTAACCAATTAACATTACCCAAGATTAACCAATTGATATTACCTAACATTAACCAATTGATAAATTAACCAATTGGAATAACCCAATATTAATCAATTGACATAACCTAAGATTAACCAATTTACTTTTCCTAAAATTAACCAAATGTATAAACCTAAAACTAGCCAATTGATATAACACAAAATTAACTAATTGACATAACCTAAAATTAAACAATTGAAATGACTCAATGTTAACCAATTGAAATAACTAAATATTAATGTAAGATTAAAAAAATAACATAACCTAAGATTAACCAATTGAAATTACACTAAATTAACCAATTGACATAACTAAAATTAACCAATTGATATAACCCACAATTAACTAATTGAAATAACCGAAAATTAACCAATTGACCAATTGTGATATGTAACATTCCAGAACTGAATAGACACTCGAACATTGCTAAACATGCCAGGTGTTACTACCTTAGGTGCACCTCCCTGAATGTCAAAGGCTACCGAATAGCAGTGAGGGATTAATAGGTATAGTGGGGAGGCTATTCCCTCTCAGAGGATAATAATGGTATTGGTATGAGAAATAATATATAACATGCAGCAGAAATAACAACTCATCAGACTCGAACCAGACCCGCAGAGCGGAAGAACAATCAATAGAAATAAACATGGGATTAAATAAAGATAAACAAATGCTGTGGAATGTAAACAAAACAGCATGTTGAACCATTTGTAACAACTACTAGAACAGACATGTCATGTATTCATATCAGGTAAATATATATAAGGGATCCAATGGCTAACAAACAATAGATAAAATAATAAAGTAAACATGATGATATAGGAAAGAAAGAAAAACGAAGTAAACACTATCTAGGAAAGACCTCAAAGTCCATTCCATCTTTATTCGAAAACTAATACAGTCAATCCCCAAAGCTAATATCTTTTCTGCATGAAAATCCATAATGTCTACACGTGTCTCAAAGGTCCTATGCAGTGTGTGAGATGATTCTCAGTAAGATACCACCCAATGGTGTGTACCTAATATAAGGGTTTAAGTATGCATGATTTTATTAAGAAAGTAGTAAATAGTATGATACATAAATAAACATAAACTCCAATGGTTCCCAGTAGCCACCATGGAGTGTCACCTACTTCAGCCAATGCCAGAATCTCTATCATGTAACCCAACACCATGTGCCTTCTGAAACTTCGTGTCTCAAGTACCAAAATCCCGAAGGAATTCCCAAACAAAAGTAACTCAGAGGAACAATGATTCTTGTCCTCAAATAATTAACCGGAGGGACGATGATATATGGACTCAAATAAATTAACTAGAGGGATAGCGATGGCTTCCCTCAAATCAGTAATCAGAGGGACAACAGTGTCTACCCTCAAATCATGACAATCCTCTGACCCTAACCCGATATCCTCAATGTTATCCCTTGATGTCTCCTCACCTTCCACATGGCTTCCAATAGTAAGCACCCCCAAACCAATAGTACCTATACCATAACTATTGGGGACCTCTACCCACATGAGTGGTCAATACCACCTCATCACAGAGTCTCTCTGTGTGAACACTACTCAAAGTTCCGGGTGAGTGGTAATCACCAATATAAGTTCCCAAGACACAACATCTCTAACACCCCATGCCCCTGCAACCATGTTTCTCATGTACAATGGCCTCTACATCCATGTAACCTAGGAAATTCCCAACCTGACAGTCACACTACCTCATGTATGACATCCATGATGCCCAATCCCATGGTCAAAAGCATCCAAAGTAATCTAGGGCAAGCCAGACCTGTGATCAACATCACTCAAGAATATTTAGGCCATTCTCAACACAACCTAAATGGGTTTCAATACAAGCAATTCATTAATTACATATATCATCAAAAGAATCACTTTTAAACAGGAAAAACATACTAAATAGTTGAAATTCACTAACCAAGTGATTTTCCATACCAACACTAATGTCTTTAAGGCCTCTACAAATTCATATCATAACTTAACAAATTAAACTTAGTAGTTTAATCAAAACAATTAATTTTAACGCATTTTGGAATACCCGACCAAAATGCCCCAACTGAGCAATGACCCCTCGCCTAGCCCCCCTCAAGAAAAATAGGTAAAAGGGTATACCCAAAGGCATACCATAGGTCTAATAATTAATTTAACATACAATTGTATAATAAATAGGTTCCCGCTCAAAATACCCAAATATGCGCTTAAGGTCGGACCACACAAAATTAATCAAAAAATGAAATATGGTATGCACCACCTACCTGAGACTCATAGATGTAGGCATGTCTGATATCAAGCACCAATTAGAAGCCGTTTTTTGTAGATCTAATTTTCCATAAAATCCTAAAAATTCTTCTAGGATGGAAATTTTGGTGTGTGAGGCAAAGAAACTTGAACGAAAGAGGGTTCGCAGGATTAGCCTTCCTGATGTGATCAAACATCCACTGACAGATTAAAGAATAGAAGTCAGATGATGATTCTCGGGTAAGAAACAATCTTTTTTATTTTGGAAAGTAGTGGTTCGAAGTTGAGAAGAAGAATGTGTTTTTTGAAATAAGACGTGATGCTCATTCATTTAAGAGAATAAAAATAAAAGTACATGGCATGTATGGAGGACAACTTGTTGTGTAGTAGATTTTTCCATACTCTGACTTAATAATAGGTAGCTACATGGCTTGGACATACCACATGGGTCAATCACACTGCTAGGACTCAGCCAGTATGTGGAAGGGAACATACATAGAATGTTAATGAAAACTAAATTCCATGTAGGGGATTTATTTTACACGGTCACCACAAAACATGTACATAGTGAAAAAACTGTAGGTACATGCCTAACATGCACACAACGTATACTTGGGAGTACACAATGTGTAATCTACAAATTTCTAGAACTTCCCATATTTTCTCATTTCTCTAAGAAACAAGTCAAAAATTCCATCAGGTTCAATATTTTGACCCGTTCTAAAAACCCAGGTTCTTACAATTTCAACACCTTAATATAGATCATCCCCGAGCTATCAAACGAAACCCAAAGATGACACTGAACATACCACCCTAGTCAATGTAACCTGGACTACCTCAGTCTAAATGGTTCTAGATAAATTCTTCACGGGGATCCCCCACCTTAGGAATTTCCTAACTTGGTCTCAACCTAACACAATTTCAAACCAAGAGGAGGTTCACTAAACTGTTTCCAGACTCATGGTCCTCTCATGACGGATCGTGACCCATGTACCTCATTGGTGATCTCGTGTCGTTTCTAACACCCAAACGTATCCCACACCGCATCGATGTCAACCTCCATGAGGTCCTGCATCTTGTGGACACTCAAAACAAAACTTGATGCCATGAACCTCAAGTAACCAGCATCCTCGATGCCCTGATGCCCACAACACCTCATGTAACCTGCATCCCTGATGCCACGATTCCCACGGAACCTCATATATATATATATATATATATATAAATATATCATCCACCCGAGATGGAACCAATCCCATTGACTGTAATCTAGTCAGTACACATATATCTTATTCCCCTAGTTCATTCAAAACAGACATGCCCCAATAGGTCATGCCAAAGAGAAAAAAAATGTCATGGCCAAACCCGCGGTGTACCTCTAACCGTCATCGGCTCATCAGCCTGCTCAGCTCCTGGAAGCTCTATGACGTGCACCTAACCTAACACATAGATTCCTGATGCCTATCCTCCCTACGGTACTACAGTAGTCACCAGGAAATGACCCCTCAGCTGGGTCCCACTGTCACCTTCATGTCCTCCACGGGCAGCTGAACCTCAGAAACTGCCATCTAGTACCGAACCTAAACCAACTCTAAATGCCACAGTCTATCCTGGTCCCTACCTGTTGGATATTTGAGAAGAATACCTGTAGAACCTCTTGAGATTCCCAACCTATAAACATGACCAAAACTCCTTTGGAGGCCTATCACAATAAGTTCGAACATGCCCTATCTTTCTACACTGAAAGAAACAATCAAATGAAATTCTATGAGGTGGTCTAGCTGAGTCCTTGACATGACTTCCCTGCTGGAACTCGCCTCGTCCTCACTTCCTGATGTCTGAACCATCACTTGAAGTCTTCTTCCATCCTAAGTGAGATCTCTTTTTCTCATTGCCCTCTGCTAGGAGCGCCTAATTCACCGCCTCTGAGAACTAGCCCAGACTAATGATATTTACTTGGATCTAAATGGCATGTCATAATCCATCCTCAAAGTGCCTCACCCTTGTTGAGTCACCGCTTACCATACCAGGTGAAAAACGAGATGGCTTGATGAAAGTTGTTGCATATTCCATGATTAACATGTCTCTCCTGCTGAGGGCTCAAGAACTCTCGAGCTCTCACTACGCTCAATGTATCTAGGTCAAAGTACTCAAAGAACATGAACTTGAAGTCCTTCCATGCGAGTCTTTTATGTCTGCGAGCCTGAACCTACACATCCCTTCAGTTCTTTGTCAGTCCTATCAGCATGTACGTTGCCAACTTGACACTCTACCCTGGAGGCATCTCGACCTTCTAGAAGATCATATGCATACTCTCTATCCTATTCTCTACCACCTGTGGACCACCCTCAACCTAAAAAATCAATATGTTCTATGACTAGAACTACCACGTCAGATATTCCATAGAGGTATCTATACCCTACACACCTATGTTGATCCCCTACAAGGCATGTATCAGGCTAGTTCGGCGCTGCTCGTCGATCCCTGTCCCAAACGCTACCAAACACGACATCTGCTCTATCTTCAATGGATCCTGAACCGGATCCTGCCCCTAAGCCTATACCTATGGCTCATGCTCTGCCTATCCCTTAGGATTCTGAACCTGATCATGCTCCTACAGCACTATATTGTCTCCCGCCTGATTCTCCATATGAGTCTCCCAAGAGGAACTCACTGAATACCATAAATGGATAGACAACCCACATATATACCAATAAATATATATTACACAGATAATGAAAGAAATAAAAGGAATCACATAACTATTACGATTACTCTCCCATACCGCAACCATTCCTATAGCATTCTGGCCTCATGGCCTCCTTACCCACCCTCAATAGATCAAATTTTCAAATGTACCTTAGGATATTCCTATCCTAACAACCAACGTTTCCTCAAACCGATGATGAAGTCACCCAATATTGATGATCAAAATTACCTCAACCATAGTATATGTCTTCTCGTACAAGATACATGCCAAAATCTCCTCCCATAAGCAATTCCAAATATATAAATCATGGAATAATACATAGTAATAAACTAGAAATTTTATCAATAACTTCACCTATCACATTTCAAAATCATTCTATAGCATAGAAATTGATATTTTTCACATGGTATTATGACTTCACAAAGTATACGTGCCGTTATAAAATTAAAACACTGTAATAATTTTCCTATCAAAATCCAAACAATCACGCCTTGCCATACCGAGCCAAATTACAATTCTCCCTTACTGCCCCGGGTCAAGGATCACATATCAAAATCAATAACATCATACACTAAGTGAGCCTCTGAGGTCGAAATCATATAAACTATAATCTATGAAAAAGAAAAACAACAATTCCCACCCAAGGAAACTTAGTCCATCCCTCATACATAGGGCTGCGGGCACCCAAGAACAAGCTAGAAACCCAGTTCTAACAACAACCTTTCTTCTGTCTACCATATCCAAAATACTAAAACCGGCATAAATAAAAAATATAATTCTCAATATTATTAGTATCCAGAAAAACAACATTACAAAATACCTATTAAGAACTCCTTTGATACCACTTCGTAACATCCCGGACCTGAACAGCCACCCGAACAGTGCTAAACGGGCCTCAAGCACATTTTTATGAATGCTCGAGGCTACAGACTAGGATCTAGGGCCTTGGGTGTGATAGTGGGGAAACTATTCCTTCATTGACTGAGTAACACAATGGGATAACAATAATACACCACAAAGGAAGCAGTATTACCATACAATAAGAAAATAGTGGAATTTAAAAGTAAATAAAAAACTAGAGCACATGTATAAATGATGCATGTCACATATGTCTAGGAAATCATCCAAATATGTCACGATTATGAAAATATAGTACTGAACCAAATTACATCGAAAAGTAGTAAACTATAGCAGCATCACAAGCCTCTTCTTGGTCAAACGCCCTCTAGCTCCACAACCATCAAGTATCTAAATTATAAGGGAGCTTACCCTTATCTATACCTACAACAATATAACCAGATTGGGCCCAAAACAATGACCCAAATAGTGTGTGAGAAGAATCCAAGAAGGAAACCACCCAAAGATCTATGACTAACTATTAGTGAATATATATAGCAAAAAAAATGAAAAATGAAGTAATAAACAAGGAAGTACTCAAAAGTGAATAGTCCTACAGTTGCAAACTACATTAATTTACATTTTTTTATTCTTCAAAAAATAATTTACAAGCAACCCACTCTGAATGTTCTCACAGTCTAACTCCTATGGTTTCACAAAGACAAAGACTCTCTGAGGAATCCCTCATCGTCAATTCCCCATGTGGTCTTTTAACAAAAACTAGAGACTCTTTGAGGAAGCACTCAACATCCATTCCCCCTGTGGTCTTGTAAAATTGTACTATAGACACTCCGAGGGAGAACTCACCATCCATCCCCCTTATGGTCTTGCAACGTAAGAATTATAATAGACACTCTAGGGAAGTCCCCAACGTCAATTCCCCCTATAGTATAACTACACCAAGTTATCACAACCCTGTGTAATAAAATTGTGCACAAATGCTATCCAGAAACCAAATAAATCTCATCTACTACAAGGCTAAGAAGCTACAACCCACATCACAAGCATGTCATATAATATCAACCCCAAATTAACAGCAATAGGCATGAAAAAAAAGCCTAACAAGAAGTTCTATACCAAATGGACAATATCAAACAAACATGGTAAATCACATCCATAAAAATGTTAATTAACCTAAATCATAATCAAAACCCTTTCTCAAGAAAAAAAACATATCAGGCATCAAATAGGTTCGAATATCCAAAAAACGCAATACTCTAAACTAGGGTATTCAGTACTTTTTTCATATATAATCTAAATAAAACTATAGAAAGGAAAAAACTAGATACCTCAACATTTTATGATCGATATAGTTTAACCTAAAATTTTTAATTGAATTAGAATTTAGTAGATCTATAAAAATGTAAAAAATTCCCAACCTCAAATATCTCACGTAAGAAGACAAATCTGGAGGAGAGGCTCTAGAAGAAGGAAGAACTCACCAAGGGGATTCCAACACAACTAGCGGTGGTTGATTCGGAGAATGGATGAAGGATTAGATGCTTTGAGAAGAATCATCACTCTCAATTTCTCCTAGATGAGACGAGGTTATAAGAAGACAAATTTGGGAATTAGACGCAACCCTAGTCCGATTTAACAAATAAAAAGAAAAGTGCATGGTGTGTTCATTTAATGTACATGCCATGTACATGCCTTAACCGACACCCCACTTTAGGCGGTTTCTAGGTCACCTCACACGACCATGTACTCAACCGTTACACGGCCAGTACACAGCTACCGACGGAAACTGGGTACAAGGCATGTTCTCCTAAGTACACGACGTGTACTTATAAATTTTACAAACTCTCCCCTTTCTCTCAAAGACACCTGAAAACAAGATCCATACTTGAAATAAAGATCCAGGTTCTTAAAAACTTTCCCATGTAAATAAATTTGTCCATGAATTCCCCTAACGAGGAGGCGTAGAAGAAGAATCCTCGAATAGCTCCAGCCACTACAATCGCATATCAGCCTACCTCTCCCAAGTCACATCTTGTACTCACATGTGCTTCCACCATACCCATACTAAAAAAATAGACCATCCATGGAGAACCTTCATGTTGCGATCAAAAATACAGATAGGATTCTCCTCAAATGGTGTGTCCACCTCCAACTCAACCACATTAGGTTAAAAAACATGAGATGAGTTTGAGAAGTAATGTTATAGCTGAGAAACGTGGAAGATGTCGTGCATATACTGATACCTCTGGGGTAACTATAATTGATAGGAAACATTCCCGATATGTCCAAAACCTTACACAACCCGACGTATCTTGGTGAAAATTTTTCCTATCTCATAATCCACCTATGTCCCAACCTCGGTGTGACATGTAGGAAACCCTTATCTCCAACCTCAAACTCTAGATGTCATCTCTATCTATCATCATAAGACTTATACAGTGATTGTGTAGTATCCATCCTCTTCTGAATCAACTCCACCTACTCTGTGGTCTCCTGTACAAGACGAGGTCCCAACATAGTTGTCTCACTTGCTTTTAGCCAACATAGAGGTGATCATCATGGCCTACAGAACAAATCATCATAAGGTTCCATCTAAATAGTCTCCTGAAAACTATTATTGTAGTAAAACTCCACTAGAGGTATGCGATTCTCCCAAGAACCTCCAAACTCTTGGACACATGCTTGAAGAATTCCATCCAACACCTAAATCGTACACATGGACTGGTCATCTATCTGGGGATGGTAAGATGTACTCAAAAGTACCTCTGTACCAAAAGCCCTTTGTAGTCCCCACCAGTCTTGAGAAGTAAATCTAGCATCCCTATCAGAAATGATGGAGTGTGGAACCCAATGTAAAAGTACAATCTTTCGTATGTAAAACCTTACAAACTCAAAAACACTGAAGATCTCCTTGATCAGTAAGAATTGTGCATCCTTCATGAGTCTATCATTGAAAACCTAAACTGCATCATTCCCATGAGTTGACCTTGGTAAACCTATCATGAATTCCATCACGACATCATTCCAATTCCACTCAGGAATGGGTAACTGCTACAATATCTCTACTAGTCACTGATGCTCCGTCTTCACCTACTAAAAAGTGGAACACCTCATCAAAAAATCTGCAACATCTCTCTTCATACCAGGTCACCAATACTAGCGGTGTAGACCTCGATACATCTTGGTGATACCAGGATGAACTTCCCAAACTAAGAAATAAAAATACCATAATAGCACCTCGTGTATGTTCACTGAAACCCACACACGCCCCTGAAAACAAGAGGTCTCATACTCTCCTATGGTCCATAGAGTAATAGGGTCCACTCCCGACACTCTCATAGAACTAGGCATTCAGAATCTGATAGTTTCCTCATTATCACTCGATCAAGTAGAGTAGATGTAATAGCTATATAAGAATGCAATTTCTACCCCTATTTATCATGCACCCCTAAATTCATCTCAAAGAACATATCCATAAGTTTCCCCTCACTGCTGGCCTCCTAAACAGCTTGTATCTGAATCCTTCTTCTCAACGCATCAATCACTGTGTTGCCTTTCCTAGGTGTGTAGGTGAGCTCAAAGTCAAAGGATTGAAGGTACTCAAACCACCTTTTCTGTCTCAAATTTAGGTCACTCTGGGTAAATATATACTTGATACTTTTGTGGTTAGTGTATACCACAAAATGGTCTCCCAAAAGGTAAAGTCTCAAAAAGAACAAGGCATGAAAAACTGCTACCAACTCTAGATCATGCGTCACATAATTCTTCTAATGTGGCCTTAATGGATGAGACCCATATGCAACGACACCTTACTTTTCATAAGCATTTCTCCTAGACTGATACCTGATGCATCACGGTAAATAGTATTACTCTTTCTTAGCTCTCGAAAATCTAGTATCTGTGCTAAAGTAAATCAACCTTTTAGCTCCTGAAAGGCTGAATCGTAGGAATCCATCACAGGTACTTCACACTCTTCTTAGTCAGGCCCATCAGTGGGGATGCTAAGCATGAAAAGTCCTATATAAAACTTATTTAGTAGCCATCCATCCCTAGAAAACTTTGTACCTCAAAAAAATATTTGGATGCTCCCAAGAAACTACTAATCTCTCTTTCTCTGGGTTTACTAATACTCCTGTCTTTGAGATATCATGGCCCAATATGTGAATCTAGTCTATTTAAAAGTGGAATTTTGAGAGCATTGCATATAACTGATACTCTCTCGGTGTACTCAAAACGATCTCAATATGGGTATAATGGTCATGTTGGGTGTGAGAGTACACCAAGATATCATACATTAAAACCACTACAAAGGAGTCCATGTATGGATGGAACACACATTTCATTAGTGCCATAAAAACTGCAGGCACATTCGTGAAACCAAATGGAATTACCACATACTCATATAGACCATACCTACTTCGAAAGGATGTAAGAGGTATATCTGATGTTCTAACACACAATTGATGATAATAGGATCTCAAGTTAATCTTAAAGAACACCTAGTCTCCTTGAAGATGATCAAATAGATCATCAATCCTTGGCAAGGGATATCAGTTCTTGACCTTTAGCTGGTTCAGCTTCTGATAATCCACAAAAATTATTGAGGTATCATCCTTCTTCTTTGAAAGTCGGATAGGAAACCCCCAAGGATAATTACTTGGTCATATGAACCCATTTTTTTTGTAACTCCTCTAAATACTTCTTGATCTCCTGTAACTCTAGTGTAACCATCCTATAAGGAGGAATGGACACCGGTGTTGCTCTTGGTTCAAGCTCAATAGAGAAATCTACCTATCTCTCCAGAGGTAAACCTAAAAAGTCATCTGGAAAGACATCACTAGAACAATATACCACTAGAGTAAAGTCCATCTGTGAGGTCCCCTGGTCATCCAAATATAGACTAGAAATCTGGGTTGTAACTCCTCTGAACCCATGATGCTCAGTCTAGCCCTGATCACCTGGAAATCCGATTCTTCCTTATGTAGAAACAATCCACCATATGGTGACATAAATATAACCCTACGGTGATAGAAATCGAAAACAACTTGTAAGGGAACTAACTAGTACATTCCGAGAATGACGTGATATCTCGTCATCTCTAAGACATAAAGGTCCCATAAGAAGGGACATCCACCAACCTGAAGAGGTAAATACTTGCACTGATGTACACAATCTATTCTAGTGCCCAACGATGTGTCCAACATCATGATATCAGCATAAGTAAAGATATAGAGCAATAGGATCTCCAAAACAGGCACATTTATGAGACTATGGGAAGACCTTATGTCGAAAAGAGTAGAAGATAAAACAGAGGCAACCAAAATTGTACCTCTAACTATAGAGGTTCCGGGATCCTACTCTTTCTAGTTCTACTCCAGCGCAGAAGCCAGACCTACGCCACAGCCATGTGAAGATATTTATGATCCTTGAGCTGATCCACCCAACGACTGACAAAAACCCTGTCTCTAACCACTACATCCATGACCTCCACCATGGAATGAACAGATGGATGAACTCTAGTTACCTAAATGATGAGAAACTAGTGGTCCTGCTCTTGAACATGGAGTCATAGCTAAACACCTATCACCAGCTGTTGGTGAGAAAAACTGATAGAAATGATGAAGATAATCCATCTTGCCTCAATATCGCCACTCAACTAGGTATCCTGGGAAATGTGGCCTCATATGCCTGATCTTACCACACTAGTATCATACCACCTGGATACCTGAAGGAGTGTCTTTACTACTCAGATCTTTTCACGTAGAATTCTTACAGTGCTTCCTGTTATCTGTTGGAAGAGTACCAACTATGGATGCTAAAACACCCTAGCCCACAGCTCCAGAATCCCTCAGGTTGCGCTATGTGATCAATGCCTAGTTGAATATAGTATTTATTGAAGTTAGCCTAAATATGTTCACCTGATATCAAATTTCATGCCTGAGACCATCCTCAAACTTCGTCACCAGAAATAACTCATCACCCCTAGAATGGGTGTGTATCAATGCAGCTCTGTGAAGTGAGAAGAATAATCATTGACTGAGAGTGTACCATTCTCCAAACTCATGAACTCTTGAGATCGGTTGTCCCTCAAAGTAACAGGGTAAATGTAGTCATAAAAGGTACACTATAACTCATCCCAAGCCATAAATCGTTGGCATCCTAGCTGTGATATCACATCCCACCATATCATGGAGGAATCCCAAAGCATGTACGCAGCGAGCTTCACCCTCCTCTTTGGAGGTGTCTCCAGATACTTGAAGATAGATAGCATGGATTCTAACCATGAATCTGTAGCCTGAGGTCCTCCATCCTCTGATAAAGTGGGATGATGCTTATACTGAAAACCCTACGTCAACTCTTCCATAGATGGGGTAGGATACGGTGATCCTGGGAAGGTCTGCATAAACCTAATGAAGCCTTCTCAGAACTGTGCATTGACACCTTTATCCGAAATGATGGATGGTTCCAAGACAGGCATAACAAGAGAATCTTATGATAATCTATGATCTACGATGTCTTCTGTCTGATCGTTGCCCTATATCTGGCATAAAACTGAAGGACGTCTCGATGGAATGACTCTGCAAGGTCAAGTGCACACCTTAGTTCAATATTATCAAGAAATGAAACTTAGAAGTGTAGGAAATGAAAAAGAGAAAGAAAACATTCAAGTTTTTTCAAAACATAGATACATGGCGTGTATAACCCCTACATGGCGTGTTCCCTTAAGAATTTACATGGGTGTGTACTTCTGCCAACCCTGGTCATGTAACAACCCATACACACGACATGTTCTCCTTTGACCCAATGTGTACTTGAATCTTTACCCCTACCCAAGTTCCTCTACACGGCTAAACCACATAGTTCTATTAAAAGAAAACTACATGTCTTGTTAATTACAGACACAGCGTGTACTAGAAGGATTTCACTAACCCATGTCATTAGTCACATGGTCCAATTCATGGTCTCTACAACATGGTGTGTTCGCACTAGACATGGCGTGTACCACTTATGTTTTAACCACCCCCGTCGTTATTCACATGGTTGGATACATGGTCCTTACAACACGATGTGTACTCCATGTACACAATGTGTTCCACCATACATTTCCTAACCTCGTGTCTCTAACCACACAGCCAGTCACATAGCTAAGGACTACACGACATGTACATACATTACACAGTGTGTACTTAAGAAAAGTCGTTCCTTCCCAAACAGATGTATACATGGCGTGTATTCATCATTAGAAACCATGTATTCTGGGTTTTTTTGGATAGTAAGCCTTATAAACTATTCTAGAACCCCATAAAATGCAGAAAAAATTGGCATAACCCAAAATTAACCATTTTACATAACCAAAGATTAACCAATTGACATAACCAAAGATTAACTAATTGAAATCATCCAAAATTAACAAATTGAAATGAACCAATATTAACCAATTAACATAACCCATGATGAACCAAATTACCAAATACAAAATTAACCTATTGAAATAACCCAAATTTAACCAAATGACCATACCCAAGATTAACCAATTGACTGAACCCAAAATTAGCAAATTTACATAACCCAAGATGAAGCAAATACCCTAAAAAATGAACCAAATAACCTAACCCTAATTAAAACAAATAAACTAACCCAAAATAAACTAATTAACCAATTCAAAATAATGAAAAATTGATCACATGAACCAATCCCAAACAAACTAATGACCAAACGACCAAAATGAACCAAATGATATAACACAAAAAAGACATAACCCCAAAATAAACCAAATGAGATAACCCAAAATAAACCAAATAACCCAACATAACAAAGTGATGAACAAAAAATTAAGATAACAACCTAAACTAAAAATACATAACCCAAAATGAAGAAAACGAAATAACTCAAAATAAACCAAATAACCTAAACCCGAGAAAACTAATTGTTCTAATCAAAAAAATGAAAAAAAATGAAAAAATGAACTAAACAAAAATTATGTAACCCTGAAATGAACAAAATAACATAACCCAAAATAAACCAAATGACTTATCTCAAAAATGACATAACCTAAAGATGAAATAAATCAACAAACCCAAAATGACCTAAACCAAAGTGGAAAAAAAATAAAATTTCCTAGAATAAACCAAATTATATAATTCAAAAATAACTTAACCAAAAAATGATACAAATGGCCTAACCCAAATAAAAAAAATGACACAACAAAAAATAAACTAAATGATCTAGAAAATGACCAAATGGCATAATATTGCAGAAGATCTAACCCAAAAACTAACCAAATAAAACAACTCATTAATGAAAGAAACACCCTCAATCAAAATGAATCAAATGACCAAACCAAAAAATATATGAAAAATACTCTAATCAATTGACTAAATGGCAAAATTTTAAAAAAACCTAACCAAAAAGGAACTTAATGACCAAATGATCCAAATTACCAAGTGACCAAATAACCAAATAAATTATCATAAATAGAATTGGATTGAAATAATAATTAAATATGAATCATTATCGTACACATAATTATCATGCTAATTATTATGTGTTGATTATGTTAAGACTCTAGTATTAAATTTCTAATTAAATTTATTTTTAGATTCTTATTTATTTTATAGATTGACTCAACAACTTCAATTTTAATTAATTATAGGTTTATACATTTCATCTCATTAAATAATATACTATTATAAAAATCAATGTCATTTTCATCATGTGTAAATGGGAATCAATGGTTTTGTGCCTCGAGAAAATTATTTTTCTCTTATAGTAAGAAAAAGGATGGAAGAGTTGTAAATGCATAGAAAATATAAAATATTGTAAGTATTTTTTTTGATATTTCAAATTTTGATACATAATTAATAATTAAATATATTTTTTATATTTTTAAACATGTACACTTGAGGCCCTAGATGAGAAATAATATGAAAAATTCAGGAAAAATGATCATTTTACTAAAGTATTCAGTGAGGAGAGCCATGGGATAGTTCAATGTCAACCCGGGAAAAACATCATCCATGTTAGGTATTGGCCCTCATTGGGTACCCCTCAAACCTCTCACACCACCAAGCTACAAAACACTCAGTAAAAATAATATGAGACCAAAAAAATATCTATAAATAATTGTGAAAGAGGTAAACTATTCACCGAGTAGTTCCTAAAATCTATATCAGTTATATTTCAATCACTTCCATCAAAGGCTGCTAATGTTTTTTGATTCATGTATGAAAACAATGTGCTCTATATATTATGAACTATGTGATTCCAATGAGGATCCAAGTGGTGGTCGAGGTTATGATATTGTTAGTGATGATGGTGGTGGTGACGATGATGATGATGATGCTGGTGATCCAGACTATGATGTTGGTGATGGTTATGAGGTTTACAATGTTCATGTTGATGATGAGGATGAGGATGTTAGTGATGGGGGGGATATTGATTCCCTCCATTTTTGAGTTAGAAGTTACGATATGTGTGGATTCAATTTAACGACTTTAATTGAATGATATTTTTGGATTGACATGTATGTTATAGAATTTTAAATGTTTTTAATACTATTAAAAGTAGTTGGTTGAATGCTAAATATACAATATATTTATTTCATTAAATGTGTACCGTGGTTTGTATTTTGTTTATATGTTTTGGTATTGTTTTTTAGTGGGGTCAGATGGGCTACTACTACTTTTTGGGGATAGGTAGATATTCCCATGGTTTAATGAACCATTGGTATATCCTATCTGGGAGACACATTATACCCATGGTTCTCCTAACCATGGGTATAAGTTTATAACCACATTTTTCATTAACCATAGGTATTATGAATACCTCATTGGATATATGCATGATTTTTATTAAAACCATGGGTATAACCCAATACTAACGGATTAAGAACCCACCATTATACAAACAATGGGTATATCTTATACCCATAGTTTTATGGGTTATACCCATGGTTCTAAACCGTGGGTATAGGGTAGGTTTCCAAAAGTGGGTTGTGGATTTCAAATGTTAAGATCATGTTCTCACACCCTTATGATCAGGTTTTTTTATTTATCATTGATATATACCTTTTTTACCCTTACTAAGAATATAATATCACCCTTTCATATGTTTAAATTCCCAATATTATTAATATTTTTTTAAAAATGATATGTCTAAGAAAGGTTCTAATTATGAAGAACTTAGTAGGAGATGATGTTGATCACTTATGGACCAATTGTTTATGTGTCCAAGTTTCCAAAGAAACTATACCTATATGATTCTAGCATGGATCATTATGTTATTTAATAAATATTCATCTATTTATATGTGATATATATGAATCAAAGGTATGTTTCGGAATATAAAATTGGCGATCATAGTGTCTTATGATGAACATGCAATCACTAGAAGAACATGAGCTCGATTTGAAACTATGGGATAAATTTTATAATATTATTATTTATTTTTTATCTCCTTAATCATTAGAGAGTACCTAATAGTACCCACAAATTCCTTAAAATGATACTAGTTACTATTCATGAATGAAAAAAAATCATAAATTTATTGTTCTAATTTTATAAAAAAATAGGTTGCCAAAGAAACATAAACCTTGTTTTTTTCCCATCATCACATATATGAATTATTTAACTTGTTTTAAATACAAAGAAAATCCCACCAATCACTTGTAACAATATAATATGTATCATAATTTAGGGATTTGATCTCTTGTTATTCACATCTTCTCCTTCCCTCACTGAGATTTTTCTTAATCTAGACCACTTTAATGGTCATAGATTCACTTTTTTTTTGAAAATTAGGATAGATTGGTCAATCATGTTGGGTTTTCTATGGATTCCATAACCCCTAATATTGGGATAAGATTATCATTATCTCTTTTCAAGGGTTATATTTTTAGAGGTATCCATAAAAATGGAATTGTTTTTCTTTTTGAAGGCATATCTAGATGTGATTATGGAGAGATTGAAGATAGGTAAGCATTACATCACAACTCAACTCATCTTGATGAGGGGATCCTAACCAGGGATAATCATAGATTTGTCAATGCTCCATTCTAACATTTAGAGTTTTTCAAATAGTGAATGTGTATTGATTGGCCATAACCTTTTCATAACCTCTCCCCTATGAATATTTGAAGATAAGGGCATGGGGATTGGGATCAGTGCCCCTCAAGTCGAGGATCCTTCATATCTATGAGGGGGATTACAATTTCAACCTAGTTGAGGTGTGTAATTACATTTTACAAGTTTGGGTTGAGGTATACTATTTAAATTGGATATCATGGAACCCAAAAATGTTTCATTATATTTCTCTAGCCATATGCATCCCTTTAAAAATGGACATGGAAATACAGTTGGATAAATTTTGGCATTATGATCATTTCCTGGATGAAGTATATTTGAGTTCTACTTTGTTTGATAATGTTTTCCTCTCTACGAATGATGATAATTTTGATCTATGATTTTATTAAGAGAGAGTTCTCTAGTTCTTCATGGACTACAAGGTCATTGTACATGACAACTCAAATTAAAAAAATATATATATTCTTCTATTTTTTATCTATATTAGGGCACAATGAAAGCTCATTATTTAAAAAAAAATTGGGCATCTAAAATTCATTGGATCCAACACACATAGATACTGACTAACTTAAAATGATGAAAAATTCTTCTAGGTACAGGGTGAAGGGATATCGATTGTGTATCCAAATGATCCTCCTTATGTGGTCATTCTTTCTGGGAATCATAATTAATAATTAGAGAATAAATTGTATGATTTTTGTTTTTCACATATGAAAAACATCAGTGTGATGGATATTTCTAGAATTCCACGTTACCCTACCCCACTGCACATTCCTACTACTAAAAAGAACACTAAGGACCTAGAAACTAGTCAACTATATGGTAGTTTTTCTAGCCCATATAAATGAAATGATTTTTCTTCTATAAAAAATATTTTCATGGTGTTCTTGTTTCTAAACATCATGAGGGTCATAATTTAGAATCCTATATAGAGTAAGATACCTAGTGAGTGTTGATTCTCAACTCTATAATGAACAATAAATTATCTCTAGAAATAGGAAAAGAAAATGATAATGGAATTGACACTATCCTTTAAGGTAAATAACACTGATACTTCCCCTCTACGAGTTTGAAAAGAAGAAATATCCAACTCTAAGGATATTGGAATTATTAAAAAATTATTGTTCTCTTAGGATGCGATCTCAAAAAAATCTGGTGTAGGAAATTATGTAGAATTTGAGTGTGATGGAAGAAACTCCATTCACACTTGGTAATAAAACATTATAAGAAACTTTAAGTAAGTCACAGGTGACTACAACCAACATGTTTGGAGTTCTTGACTCATTTAAGGATATTAGAGAGAGGGAAACTGATCCGTAGGGTGTCAAGGAAAAATTTTCCTTCATAGGAGATCTCTATAGATAGAAATAAGAACATGATAATGTATTTTAGATCCCAATGAGTAGTGAGGTAAGTAGTGATCCCTCAAAGAGGAAATATAAAATAGATTCTATGAGTAGTTATAAGAACTCATGTGACCTTGATGGACTCTAAAAATGTATAAATACCAAGAAAAGAGGTCACCACCCAAGATGTCATGGTCGAGGGCATATTAGAATTAGTTGGGTTGCTCAGTATAATGAATTCATTGATACTGAGGTTGATATTTTTAAAAATCCAACTCTGTGGCTTTTTGTTTTTGATGAGGGAATCCTTCTTATATAACCTAATTTTCTTCGCTAATGTTTTTTTCATTAATAAATGGGATTTTACCCTATCATTTAAAACAATTTTCTCTTTTACACTTATTTTAAATTTATCTTGTGGATAATTTAATATATAAATTATTTTTTTATTATTCTAAACTTGAATATTATTAAATTGAATTTATTTATTTAATTAATTGTGATGATTTACACCTAAATTTTCATTGAATAATATATATGGAACTCACTTTTAATAAACCTCCAATACATCTGAATTTATGGAAATTATGGATACTCATTATGTATAACCATATAGGCCCCTATCTAGATTAATTTGGGTTTTATTCATTACATCTTTCCACATCTTATTGGTGTATTTTTTTATTTAATGATTAAAATGACATTAATCTAGTTAATTATCTATTTATGTCAAATTATGGTTGAATTTGTAAATTAATGGATTTTACAATAATAATAAGGTTTCCTTTTTTTTTTTAATTTTTCAACTTTTCATTCTTCACATTATTCAGTAATGTTTGTTTGAGTTATTTGTATTTTAATTTTTATTTCTTTTATCAATCCATTTAATTATTTTTTTATGTGTGAAGATAAACATGTATGTGTTTTGGGAATGAGTTACATGACCAAATCCAATGATCTGAGCCTGGGACACCAACACTGATGAGACCGAAACTGGAACATGGATCGAGATACTTGGATGAGTCAACCATGTTGAAGATCGAGGGATATAGGGATCTAGAACATCATCTTCACCATTTTTTAGTATCATTAAAACTCTACCAAACATGTGTTGTGATTTTCTGATCATGAATAGATAAGAATGAAAGAATAAACTGGTCTTTATTTCTTTATGAATAATGATTACAAAACTCCTCACTACACCTTCATTTCCTAAACATGGAGCTCTATTGGATATATCATTGGGTATAGAAGCTATCTTGGATAAAATGGATGATGAAATAAGATCCCCGTGGCATCATTAAAACCCCATGTTGGGAGGTGTCAAGTTTGACACAACTCTCACCGATCCCCCACTAATGATTGAACTTAAAACATGATGGCCACTTGCTCCTTTGTAAACTCTCATGGATTCAAAAGGAATAGTTTCTACACATTTTGAATGTGTGAAACAAGGTTGGTGTTAGGTAAAAATATACAAAGTAACACAAGAGGTTGGGTGGATTGTTTATTTTCAAAAATAATCTTCAATTTTGGATTTTGACATCCATTGTAATTTATGATGATATGCAGATTTTTTATTCTGTATGAAAATATGCAGTGGATAAAAAGAAGTAAATAACACAGCTTTTTATAGTGGTATTTGGTAAAAAGATCATATAGTTCACTCTACCAATCACTCTTTTTATGATCTTGGTAAATTTCACTAGAATGGTCCTCTTATCATAATACTGAAATTCCACAACTGAGTGTAAGCAGTTGATACCTTTACAACAAGGATAAATATAACCTTCTGGTTTTATAGTAGAGTATTGATTATACATAGCTTAGATCGAGAATCTGATGCTCCACCGAAATTGAGTATGATAAGTTGAAACTCCAATAAATCAAAAGATTTTGATTTGTTGATTTGGGTTGGTCTTTATAGTTACACCAGAAAAAAACTAAAAATTGGTAGATATTATTCTTCAGAAAAGAATACCTTCAAAAATGAAATAGTCTAATGTGATCTTGAATTCAAAAAGATCTACACATAATTATCAACAAAAACAGATTATTATAAATCTTAGAGAAGAATGAGATAAAACATTTATATCTCCAAAGTGTAGTCCTCTATCATATTTTTTCATTTGTTGTATCACTATAATTATATTTTCACTAGATTATAATTATATATGAAATATGTCTCTTGTAAAAATCATGTGTGTATATAAAATATGATACATCAATAGAATATATAAAGAAAATATCCTGCACCAAAATTCTAGATCCACAAAAGTCACCTGATAAATCATATATATACATATTCAAATAAAACAGGAGAGTTGTAACTTCCCATAATATTATGAGTGAAAATATCTTTTGAGTATGGTTATTTGAATCAAATATAATGATATTTAAATTGGTCTAAAATAAGCTTTTAAATAACCTATAATACTCTTAAGACCATTACATTAATTGTGCAAACTATCATGGATTTAAATTTCCAATGTTGAAAATTCAAATGTAGGGTTCCTTCACAAAATGACAAAATAGAAAATGTAGGGTTCAACTATGAAGAATTAATTATCCAAACATAATATAGAAAACATAAGTTTGATCATAAAAGTAAGGTCGATGATCTAGACATTTCTCTCTAAAATGTAAGGTTCATTACTTACGTATGGTTCTTTAACCATACATTATTTTCATGAAAAATGTAAGGTTCCATTCAAATGTAAGGTTTTTTATCCATACTTTTCTGATATGGTAGAGTTTATTAACCATACTTACTATTTTGAACATAGGTTTGAGATACCAAATTTTATTCTTATAGTATAATGTTGAAGACAAATGTATGGTTCATGATCCATACGTGATGTAAAAAGCATAGTGTTAATTACTTACATTACGCTTATCCACATTGGGTTTGAACAATGTTTCTAGAATGCATAAATACGTGTTCCAAACACTATAATAAATATTCCTTATGATTAAAAAGATTTCTAATAATTTCAGAATAAATATTATAAAGAATACTAATTCCCTAAAATATACATAAAGTAATATCATTATTAAAACAAACAAGGGTATTTGTGAGAATCAAAATAATGATAAATTATAGAGTATTTTTGAGAAAAAACATGCCCAAAAATCTTCCCCTTTTTGATGATAAAAAATCCATATAAGTATTAACATAATATATAATTTTGTAAACATATTTATAATTTCAATTTCAGATTATTATTTCAATAAAATTTAAATGTTGTGTTCATCCTATTTTCCCCCTTTTTGTGATATGAAAAATAATGTTTATAAAAAGATTAAAACACCTTAAATTTTTATAGAATAGTAAGTGATTATTATAATATAGTGTTCAGATAAACAAAACATTGGTTCTAGAGATTGAGATAAACATAAAAGGATATCAAATAAGGAACATAAAAATATGCATAATGGAATTTTAGTAATAAACTGTACAAATATCGTAGATAGTTTGGATATGGAAAACAAGTTAGTCGATCAATCTGGTAGAAGGTAAAAGTGTTTTGTCAAGATATATTTCTAGTACAGGTTTCCTTAGAGGCCTGAACTGCTAGAAAACCCCCTTTGAGTTCTGCCATATAGACCTATAATCTTTCAAAATGATTATCTCCCAACTTCATTATCTAAACTCTAGAATCCTGACTCATATGCATATCTTTAACTAAATTGACCTTTAAAAAGTCATGCATACTCTCCTATTTTTTTTGAACTAAACTAACTGGTCACACAACCTGTTGAGAAGAATTCTGATACCTAGTTCACCTCAGGTTAGTTTCTCAATAAGAAATATTTGGTTTTCCAACAAGACTGAAAAAGGGGAAATATTTCACTGGAGATTATGAAACTTGTTATTCGTATTTTCCATGAAAGATATAATTCCATGAAATATTTTAATCAGGTCTGGTGAGGTTGAAGGGGAAGAGGAAAAAGCATTGACATGAGTAACACTTCCCTTGATTGACTGAATCTAGATTCCCAAATACCATTTTGGCTCTGCAAAATATTTTCTGTAAATTGATTCAAATTTTATTTTCCCAGTATGATCTATCATCCCCCTTTTAAAAGAATAAAAATATTTATTTGACAAAGAATGTTCTTTAATTTCTTGAAGATGAGTCTGAACAGACTCAAACTCTATCCATGGGGATGATGTATTCTGAAAATCAACAAACAACTTTCTTCATTCTTCCATCTCTTATTTGAGAATATAATTCTCCTCCTGAACCTTATTGAACATAATCACAAGATTCTCAACCTAATTTTTCAAAGAATAATAGGACCCTTCATCTAGATTCTTAGACTTATCAACAACCACAATGTCTAAGGGATTAGTAGTATACTTCTCATAAAACTTTCCACTCTAGCATGAAACATTATCATGTACTTCTATATTTTCTTCAGATAGATATCTAGGATTCTATAACGACTGATCAAAGGTAGACATAACTGGATTTTCAAAAAGATCTGTGACCTCAGTTTCTGATCTTTTCACTTGTTTCTCTTATTGGGAAGCCTCTTATGGAACAACTTCATCATGAACAACTTCATCTCAAACCTAATCAACTGGTTGAAAAACATACTGAATCTCTCAAACCTAACTTTCATCTTTTTGATACTCTTTATGTATTGGTTCTTCCCAATAAACTGAATGAGTATCTTCTCTTGATCCTAACATCGGCTCCTCATATTGTGGTGCTTCTCTATTCCTTGGTTTTAAAACAATATATTATTGAACCTCTTATTATTCTTATTCTTCTAGGTTTTTTGTACCATCAAATTTTAATTTAATTTTATAAGACATAGATATACCTTCAGTTCTAGATTCTCCAATTCCTTCATTTCTTGTAGAAATTTTCTCTCCCTGAGAAAATTATCTAGACTTCTATTGGTCATCTACACCACCTAGAATAATATTTCCTTTCAAATTACTCTAGTAAAAACTAAACATCCTTAGAGTACCATCATTCAGAAGATTACTATGATGACACTTCACTATTTCATCAAACAAAGAAGTCAAGTTCATTCTAAATAGAATTAAGGAGAGAATTCTTCCATAGGGATAAAACAACATTAATTATTCTTCTGGGAAACAATAATTCAAATATATCGATGTGTATATTATAAAATTTAGTTTTATGTCACCGATGAACAAAAAAATTATGTACATATTAGGGTTCAAACTTTTCACTATTTCAGCTACTCATGGGGAAATTATAGTTTGAATAAACTTAATTAGCACTTTCTGGTCTTCCTCAAGATCCTTAACAAACACTTTCATTATATTTTTTTATCCAAAGAGAGGATACATAATATTGGTAGGCTTATTATCATTATTTCATATAGATCAATGGTAAAAATGAAATACACCTTCATGAGGGAATTTCAAAATTTGAGCTATTTCAAAAAAATAAGTTGACAATTCCTTTTCTTATATTTTCTCCGATACAATATCTTCTGCTTCACGACAACTGAACTATATACTACTATAGAAATGCTTCATTTATAACTCATAAAAAAATCTACATTCACCACATAGATTAAAAATTCCTAACATTGAAACACTAAATATTTTTCAACCAGATGGTTCATCTCATACAACCACTTGAATTCTACATCCTTTCCATGAAGAATATTTCTTGATGAAACTCATTTATGCTTAAGGTCATTGGAATGTCCTTAAGATTATGAGAATATGAAGTTCAATGGTTTTCATATTCTAGGGTTTTAAAGGTTGATAAAGGTTTGGGTAGGCAAAACGGTTTGAGAAACCAAGGGTTAAGGTAAGTCGAAAGGTTTCTGATAGATAATGGCACAACGTTATTTCCTATGCCATTTATGTAAGGTGATTATTACATTTTTAAAAACATGTGCCTAAAAAATAAAATATTTAAACACATAAACATCAATAGTAAAATAAACAGTAATCCAATTTTATCAAAAATAAATATTCATTAAAATAAAATAAATTAACAATTACAGATTTAAAATTAATTAAACCTAAACCCCCCTTTATAAAATTAATACTAGTAGTGTGAAGTGGTTTAGTGAAAATATCATCCAATTGATATTCAGTATTAACACATTCTAAAGATATATCATTTTTAAGAACATGATCTCTTATAAAATGGTTATTTATATCTTTGTGTTAAATCCTATAATGACATATAATTTTTTTTGGAATATTTACAGCACTATATTTATCACATAAAATATGTATACTATTAAAATTTATGCCAAAGTCTAGTAGAGTGTTTTTCAACCATAATACTTGTGTATATCAACTACCGGTAGATACATTTTTTACCTTATCTGTTGACATGGAAGCTGAGTTTCATTTCATACTTGTCAAAGACAGTAAATATTTTCTTAAAAAGTGATAGGTTCCTAATGTGTTTTTTCTATATAACCTCCAACCTCCAAAATCAGCATCTAAATATGAGATTAAATTAAAATTAGAAGTTTTGGGGTAAATAATATGTTGAAGAATGGTTTCCTTTAAATATATAAAAATTATTTTAATATAAATAATATGGTATCTTTTGTATTTGACTGAAATATAGCACAAAGACATAAAAAAAATAATTTTGGGTCTGCTATTAGTAAGAAATAAAAATTTCCAATCATACATCTATATAAAATTTTTATCTACTGGTTTTCTAGCTTCATCCAATTTAGGTTTTATATTGGTACACATGGAGGTTGTATATATCTTGCTGCTTTCAAGTCCTAACTCTTTCAATAAATAAATAATATATTTACATTTATTTAAAAAATTTCCAAAATCTTTTTTAAAAATTTGAAACCCAAAAAAGATATTCATTTATCCCATTATACCCATTTCAATTTTTTTCATTAAATTTGAAAAATATAACAAGTTTTTTTATTAGTTTAACAAAAAATAACATCATCGACATAAATTTTAATTAATAAAATAATAGAAAAAACTATTTTCCTAAATAGTGTGCAGTCTGGAAAACCAATAGTAAATCCATTTTTCTAAAGAAAAGAACTTAATCTTTCAAATCAAGATCTAGGTGCTTGTTTAAGTCAATAGAGATCATTATTAAGTTTAAAATTAGAATTTTGTTAAAGGGAGTTTTCACAACCAGGAGGTTGTTCAACAGAAACTTCCTCGATTAAATAACCAAAAAGGTAGATTTAACATTCATCTGATATAATTTAAAATTTATATGATATTCATAATCTAAAAGGATTATTATAGTTTCTAATCTATATATAAGTGAAAAGGTCTCATAATAATATAAACCTTCTACTAAATTATATCCTTTAGCTAATAATATATCTTTATTTCAGGTTATGATCCCTTGATCATCCTGTTTATTTCTAATGACCCACTCGGTTCCTATAAATTTATTATTGGTTGGTCTCTCTATTAGTTCCCAAAATTCATTCATCTCAAGATCATCTTGTATAGATAACTTCCAAATATCATAATCAAAGTATTCCTCAATAGTATTAGGTTCAAACTAAGATAGAAAGGTAAAGAATTTTTCTAGGTTTCATACATTTCTATTGGTTCTAAATCTTGTTTCTAGATCTCCTATAACAGTTTATAAATGACAGTTCTTTAGGGTTCTAGGCTATATAGGTAGAACAATTTTAGGCTCTTTAATATCATGTTCTTCTGAAATGGAATGAATTTTATTAATATCATTTTCAAAATAATTTAAGGGTTTCAAGTATCATGTTGTCAAATGCATTATTAAATTCATCAGTTTGATCTTTTACTTTAATGAAAGGGTCATTTCATCAAATTTAACATGAACTGATTCTTCAAAATTCTTGAATTTTTATTAAACACTCTATAAGATTTAGAGGTAGAAAAATATCCTGAAAAATATTTCATCAGATTTTGGATCTAACTTACCAATATTAACAATGGTTTTCAAGATATTCACCTTTCCTCTAAAATCATAAATACTTTACTTTAATTTTTCTGTTATACCAAAGTTAATAAGTTGTATTATGAAGATAGGCTGAATTAAATCTCTATTCATGATATAGTAGGATTTCCTTACAGCTTCTACCCAAAAATAGGTAGGAAGACTGTATTCATTCAACATAGTCTTTTCTATTTCTTAAATGGTTATATATATTCTTTAAACAATTCCATTTTATTGAGTATTTCTTGGTGTATAGGAGGTGTGCTTAATACCCATATTTGCGTAGAAAGAATTTAATTCTTGATTCTGAAATTCACAACTATGATCACTTCTCAATGAAATTATTTTAAAAACTTTTTCATTTTGAAATATTTTAAAAACACATTCCAAGATAGTGAAAATTTTTCTTTTGAATTTTAGAAAATAGACCCAGGTAAATCTAGAATAATCATCAACTAAAACATAGACATATAATTTTACAGCCAAACATGATACTATGGATGGTCCAAACAGATCCATAAGAACAAGTTCTAAATGCTTTGTTCTAGAAATTTTGTAAATTGATTTGAAAGAATAATTATGTGGCTTTCCAATTTGGCAGGCATCACATAATTTATCATTATCAAATTTAAGACAAGGAAAATCATAAAATATTTTTTTCTTTGATAATTTATGTAAAACATAGATATTACAATGACCAAGTCTGCTATACCAGATCTGTGACTCAATTGTCTTAGTAGTTAAACAATATACCTTTTGTTTTCATAAGGAATTTAATTCCATAGTATAAACATTTTCAGTTCTAAGTGAAATCAATTTAAGCAACTTATCTTTAAACACATAGCTGTAATTGTTAGAAAAGTCAACACAAAATCCATCGTCAGAGAGTTGAGATATACTTATTAGGTTTTTCTTTAACACTTGTATATATAGTACTTTTTTTAATGAGATAGACTTTGGATATCCAACAGTTCCAACTCCAACTATTTTTCCTTTGGTATTGTCACCAAAAGTGACAAGACCTCTACCCATTTGAGTCAGCATATGAATGTTTGATGGGGCTCCATTCATATGTCTCAAATACCTACTATTCATATAATATATGGTTTCCTTTTTTTGTGACATGTTTTAGGAAAAATAAATTTAATTTTTTTTGTTTTGTTATCCATATCTTATAGGGTTCATTAGTGTTATCCATTTGTGATCTAAGAACTCAGATCTATGTTAATTTTTCATAACTCATATCACTTGATTCAGAAAAAAAAATTTAGAAATAAAATCTATTTTAATACCACAAACTTAAGAATTTTTCAAATATAAATTTTAATCCACATGGCCTTTTTTTTATAGTAATAACATATAAAATTTTTTGAATTGGGGATAAAGTAATTTTTATACAATTTAGATTTTTCAACCTTGCATACTATTCCAAATCATTCCATTTTAATGGAATTCCTTCCAAAAATTTCATTTAAAATATTTTATCTAGTAAAAAACGGAATCAATATTATAGGATTCTACTTCGTCCTATAATTATTTAATTCTTTTTCATGATCAACATATTTTGAGGTAGATGAGTTGAATTTTTTAATCAACTCATGAGGTTGTTTTAGTAGGGTATCTCTTTCACCTAAAAAATATTATGAATGTTTTTATGAGTTTTATTTCTCTTTAATAAGGATTCATATTTTTCTTCTAGGATAGATCAATAGGATTTCATTTTATCATTTGAGCAACAACTAGTATAAAAATCAGAAGAGAAAAAAGTATGTACCTTTTATTCTTCTTCCTTACCCATAAAGTAGATGTTGGATTTTAGATTTGATTTATTTTTTTCTAAATCATATTTTTAACATCTTTTAGAGTCTTTAGATACACTCTATATAGATTTCTTTGATCTTTTTTTATGCTTATAATCAGCATTTTTCTGAATCGGTTCTGATATGCCCCAATTTCTTATATTCCTAGGATCTAACTTATCTTAATTATTTTCAACCATCCTAAATGATTTTCTGACTCCTCATTTATTTTTCTAAAATTTTCGGAACATTATGGATATTTGAGCCAATTCCATTTTAAAATCATAGAAATATGTATTTTTCTCTTCTTTGACTTCTTGATTTGATCTTCTTCAATTCTTCTGAGATGTCACGTTCAGAGTAGTATTTTCCTTATTTACTATAATCTTATGATCTTCAGCTTCATCCTGCATTTCTAGTTCACAGATCATCATTTTCTCAATTAGATCATTTATTTTCAAATCCATGTCAGGTGATGATTTTCAAATAGTAACAGATATTCCATTTCATTTAAATGGTAGTACTATAAGTACTTTCAAAGCTTGATCATATTGTTCGATGGGTTCTCTTAAGGTTGTAATGTTGTTTACAATTTCTATAATCCTTCAATTCATCTATGTGATACTTTCTCTATCAAACATTCTAATGGTGTCAAATTTTAATTTAGTAGGAGCATTTCTCATCTATCTAACATTGTATGTTCCTTTATAAGAAACTATAATTGTTTTCCACATTTCATAGGCAGTAGGAAATTGCGATACACGATTGAATTCATCTTATCTAATATCACAAATGATAGAATTCATTTCTTTTGAGTTGATATCATATTTGTATTCTATTGTTTAATACCATGTTTCAAGTTTTGAAATAATCTTATAAGGAGAATTAATTTTTTTAGCAGACTCTGAATCCAATATTTTTCAGATATATTATCGTCCTTGATTTCTAGCACCCATAATTTTCACTATTTAAGTATGGAGCATGTACCATTGAAATTTATTCCTTAGGATCATCCATTTCCATCTTTGTATAGGCTGTATACTTTTCATATTTCTATAGAGGTATCCAAAATCTATCCTCTAATACCAATTATTAGGTTGGAATATACAAATATCACAAGAGGGGGTAGAATTATGTTTTTTCAAAAATCTTCCACCATTATGGTTTTTAACACCCACTATGATTTATGCAGATATGCATTGTTTTTCTTCAGTATGAAAATATGTTTTGGATAAAGAGAAATAAAGAACATGGATTTTTATAATGGTTGGTAAAACAAATAACCAAAAGTACACTCTACCAATCACTCTCTCTATGAGCATGCTAATTTCCACTAGAATTTTCCTCTAATCACAAGACCAAAATTACACAATTGAGTGCAGGTAGTTGACACCTTTACAATAATGCTAAATAAATCCTTCTGGTTATAGAGCAGGTCATTGATTATCTATAGCTTAGATAAAGAAGTTGATACTCTACCACAACTGAGTTCAAGCAGGTAAAACTCCAATAAATAAAAAAGAGTTTTAAATTTTTATTTTCATTGGTCTTCATAGTTGCATGATCAAGAAACTAAAAATTGATGGATCTTATTCTTCAGAAAATAATATCTTCAAAAATGAAATAGTCTCAACCAATCACAGTTGCACAAAGATCTTTAAAAAGGCATTAACAAAAAGAGAGTATCAACAATATTACATAAGAACAAGAGAGAACATGTATATCTCTAAAGTGTAATCTTCTATTAGAGTTGTTCATTTTCTGTAGCACTGTAAAAATATTTTTTCTAGAGTATTATTGTATATGAAATATGTAACTTGAAAAAAAATCCCATGTGTATTTTAAATATGATACACCAATAGAGTATATAAAAATATATCCTAATTCATAATTCCATATCCACAAATACACCTGATAAATCATAGATATTCAAATTCAAATAAAAGAGGAGATTTGTAACTTCCCTTAAGAATAGGAGTGAAAATATCTATTGAATAAAATTATTTGAATCAAATATATAAATATTTAAATCAGTAGAAAATATGATTTGAAACAACCTATAGTAATGTCAATACTATTATAGAAATCATACAAAATATAGTGGATTTAAATCTCTGATGATGAAAATTAAAAGGTAGGGTTCCTCAAAAAAAATGAAAAAAAGCAATCGTAGGGTTCAACTACGTAGCGTTCATTATATAAATGTAAGGTAGACAGCCAAAGGTTTATCAAAAAGTAAGGTTGATGATCCATGCATTTCTCTCTAAAACATATGGTTCATTACTTATGTAGTGTTATTTAAGCATACTTTCTTCTCTTTAAAAACATATGGTTCCTTTCAAATGTATGTTTCTTTAACCATACTTTCTGGATAATGTAGGGTTTTTTAACCATTCATATTGTTTTGAAAATAGGGTTGTGGTACCATACTTTCTTCTTCCAGTGTAATGTTGAATACAAATGTACAATTCATGATCCATACATGTTGTACAAAGTGTGGGGTTTATTCCTTATGCTACGCATAATCACATATGGTATGAACAACGTTTCCAAAATGCATAAATACATTTCCCAAACACTTTAGTAAATATCCCTTTTGATTTAAAATCTTGAAAATAATTTCAGAATAAATAGTTTAAATAATATTAATTCAATGAAATATACTTAATGTAAAATAATTATTAAAACAAAAAAGGCTATTTTTGAGCTTTAAAATCATAATAAATTATATAGTATAATTGAGACAATATATGACCAACAGTTGGAAGTCCATGTGAGGTGAGGTAGGTGAACCACCTTTGAAAAAAGTGGTGGGCAGTAGCTAGATATCTCCATCAATTCTCTCCCTCCAGCTGCATTACACTAAAGTATCTGAAAAGGTCTATCTTCTCATGAGAAACAACCTTTTTCAACATATCTATCAGATTATCCTTTGTGTGTAACTTCACATGTCACATCAGTTGTTGATCCATCACTTCGTGTATCCAAAGATAGAGAATGTCAATGTGCTTCATCCAGGAATGGTATATGGATTTCTTTCTCAAGTAAAAATCACTTTGACTATTACAATGAAACTTTTACTCCATAGGGATAAATACAATCTCTTAGAGAAAATTATTTATCCATAAAATTTCTTTTCCATCTTCCGAAGAAGAAAGGTACTTTGCTTTTTTCATTAATAAAATGATGCACTTTTTCAACCTTGACTGCCATGATACAGCTCCTCCTGTAAGTGTATAGATATATCCTAATGTAGACTTCCTACTATATGGATCTACAACCACATCTATATCTGTATATCCCTTAAATAGAGTTTCATCTCCCCCATAGCACAAAAATAGATTTGAAGTAACTTCCATATACCTCAGAATCCACTCGACCACATCCCAGTGCTGCTTCTCGAGAGTTTAGAGAAATCAGCTCATGATCACCACAACATTGGTAATGTCAGGTTGTGTACTCACTGTAGCGTACATCAAGCTTTCAACAACCAATGAGTATGATATCATCCCTATTGCCTAAATTTCTTCCTTGGATGAATGACATTAACTCTTTCTCAACTTCAAATGGGCAGGAATAGGAATTCTCACTTTTTTGGTTTTTTCCTTGTTGAAATGTTTTAGAACATGTTAAACATAATTCTCTGGAGATATCTATAACAACCTTCTATTTCAATCTTGAACGATCCGCATCCCAAAAATCTATTGTGCTAATCCCTAGTCCATTATATCAAAAGACATAGATTACTCCTTCTACAACTGGATAATATTCATTGCATCCCTCCCAATCATTAACCTAAGGTTGAAGACCAACAAAGTTACCATCCTAAAATATCTAGATGTAAACACAATGATCCTCCTATGTTTTCCTATATCCATGACTCGCCATGAATGATTCAAATGTATTGTACCACTTCCTAGATGTTTGTTTCAATCTATAAAAGATCTTCTTCAATTTTCAGATGAGATTTTCTTACCCATAAACATCAAAAACCTCTGTCTTCTTCATATTGACCTCCTCAGAGAGGTCACCATGATGAAAATTTGTCTTCATGTCCATCTATTAAAGCTCTAATTCCAAGCTATCCACCAATATGAAAATGACTCGAATTCAAGACATCATCAATACAGGTGAGGAGATATTGTTAAAGTCAACTCCTTAATTCTGATGGAATCCCTTGACAACTAATCGAGAATTGTGCATGACCTTCTTTTTGATGCTATCCTTCTTCATCCTGAACACCCATTGGCTCATCAGTTCTTTCTTAACTTTGGGTATGTTCACCCAATTGTATGTCTGGTTCTTCACCAAAGACTCCATCTCATCCTCCATAGCTTGTAGCCACTTGTGTTTTTAGGATGAGACATTTCTTATTGGTTTCCTTCTGGAACCCCCTAATCACTCAATAATAGGTACTCTAAATCCTAATAATTTTTTGACAGAATACTTCTTCATTATGATCTACAAGCCTATAAAATGTTAAGTTCAGAAGTCACAACACCACATAGCTCCTATGATGGTTTTGAAAATTCTCAGGGAGATGATTTAGTCTACCCATTCTCAATATCGTCTTCCAATACCTATGTGTCCATTGTCGATGATTCTTCCTGCACCCCCTCATCTTCATTGATAGGTGATGTTGGTACAAGTGTTAGAACATGAATTGATTCATCGAAACATTCCATTTGATACATTCTAGGATTTTTAATTCCCTCAATCATTTTGTTCTTCTGGAATACAACATCTCTTCTTGTGATCACCTTCTTCTCCTTTAGGTCCCAAATCTTGTATATGGACTCCTCATCTCCATATCCTATGAATATTCAAGGATTTGATCTTCAATCTAGCTTCTTATTAAGCTCCTTGGATACATGTGAGAATAAAAAACATCCAAATACTCATAAATGACAGTAATAGGGATATTTACCAGACGATATCTTCTATGGAATCTCAAAATTTAGTGGGACCTATAATGACCCATACTTTACATACATTGTTATTACTTCATAATTGAATCACACATATTACAACATATAACAAAACCATGAAAGGACCGTATAGGTATAGTGTCTTTAGAAACTGGGAAACATAAACAACTGGTTCATAAATCATCTACACTATCTCCCTTTTATTTTATCATATCCAGAGTCCCTTTTGGAATATCTTACTTAATATCCTTCTTCCTGACCTGGGGAAAAGAAAACATATAAAAGGGTGAGCTCAAATGCTCAGTAAGGGTAAACAAAAGAAGTATCATTCATATCATATTCATAAGAACATAACATTTTGAAAATCTTAAGCTGCAAAAGAGATCATAATATCAGAACATGAGATAAATCATAATAGTGAAATGTAATCCCAATAATCATAACTTAAAAAATGAAACTTTGTTTCATACACACATAATCATAGAGATTCATTTCTTAGTAGTCAAGACTTGTTTCCAAGATTATCTTAGTGGACAAAGTCCATTTCTGAACCAAGTTCACTCCTCGTTTCAGTCTTATTTCACTGAACCAGTTTAACCTGCCGTTCCAGCCATGTCTATCTCATGAGATATAAATCTTTACCCAATGCATTGGAGGTAGATATAGGTCCCACCCATCTTATAATGATACCATTATTATGTGTGCCACAATATCATAAATCATACATCATAGCATAACCCATGTAATAAAAATGGGATTCTTAAACATCATTCCATCATAACATAAATCATATAAGATAAAAAGGAATTCATAAAAATAAATCCATCATAACATAATAAAATCAATGTAAAAAATGGGGATAGAAACAGAACCCTATATTATCTTAGATGATAACTAATTTTGATAAAACACTTGAACTCAATTTTTGAGGAAAATATCCTTTCTACTTAAAAAAACATTTTACTTTCTTAACATGTCATACAATTTTAAACTAAAAGAAGTTGATTAAAAATAAACTTGAAAACTTGTAAATTAATCTTCATGGAAATAATTTTCTAGGAAATCATAAAAATCCATTCATGCCGTATAAGTTAAAAAAAGAACATTCTTCTCATACTTTGGTCAAAAAAGTAAAAAAAATGTACCTCGTACTAAAAACGAAAAAAGATTCCTTTCACATCTTTTACTAAAAACAAACCAATGGGTAAAATTGGATTTAGACAATTGTAGGAGGATAGAAATAATATTACATATTTATGAAAAATTTATGTGGATGATAAATATTCCCCAGTAATTACCGAAGTATAAACAATCTCGGATAAAAATTGAGATTGCAAGATTTTCCCTTACCTTAGGTCCGATTTTCTTCGTACGTGTCTGAACCTCCTGTATAATGATTTAAATAATGTTATTGACTTATTACAGAATCATAATAATTGTTATGATATCATATATGGTCATATTATTAGCTTCTTATTAGAAATATTTCATTTTTACTTGTTATTCGGGTGTTTATTGCTTTTTTTTCTTATGCGTGTTTTGTCGAATAAATTCTTATTACTATTTTAGGTTATAGATACCTCGTTTATAGAATGGTATTAGTGTAATATATATCATATTTATTCATTAAATTCATTTATATGATCATTAAGCATTGAAGATCATGTAAAACGAGTCGCATCACATCGTGGAGACGGTAGGTCGTACGTATGCACGAGCAATGATATCATTCCCATGATCATGGAATTTTATCGAAGTGTATGTACACTATTTAAGAATTAATATCAATTTAAAATAATCATATATAGTTATTCTTTACACCATTATACCCATCCAAGTATGGTGGTGGTGGAAAACAGATTACACCACGGGGTGGAGACGGTATTCCGTTCGTACGCACGCGCGGTGATTTCATTTTTTCTCTAGGATGGATAGAAGGTGAAATAGGTTTGTTTCATATTTATAATAACATATAAGTATATGAGTGATACTGATGTTATTACTTCATAATGAAACAACTAAATAAGAAGAAGTAGAAGAAGAAATAAAGTTGAAAGAATCGGTAACGGACATTACCTCTTCTTTGAAGCGCCTCTTCTTAACCTTCTCTTAGGGAACTAAAGTTGGTCTTTGAAGAAGCTCATGACCTCTAGGATGTTTCTAGGGAAGTGGAGAAGAGATATGTTCAGGTTTTGGCTGATCTTGAAGGCTCAAAGTGGTGTGAGGAGGAGAGGGAGGAGGTGAAATTAAATAATGGAGGAGAGGGGCACCTTAGGAAAAACTTAAAATATTGTTTTATTATAAAGTCATATTCAGTTTTTAATATCTCCAAATTGATTTATTTAGAATCTATGGTAGGTATGGGTCTAAATACTCTCATACAATAGGTTTTATACAATTTTAGGTCACTATTTTATCATTATCATTTAGATTTAACTCTAAGTTAAATAATTTAACTTTTACTGTGTCTTTTTGTTTTCTTACACTATATGGTGACTAAACTTACTATAACAAGCCAAAATAACCCCAAGCTGTTTATTATTAATATATATAACCTTATCTAAGTCATTTGGCCGAACCATAGATTTTTAAGAATAAAATAACAACCAATAATATAATATTTGTTATAAAAACTATTTTATGTCAATTTTGACACTATTTGGTAATTGATTTTTGTGAAAATAATGACAGAATTATTAGTTCAAAAAAATTTAATTAATCAATAATAACATGTCATATTAACCTAGATAATTATTTTAATTCATAAAAAGTCTCAAATTACATTTATTTTGTGTATTTATAACATAAATTATGTTAATATTTCATTAATAAGATAACTACTACATCATCATTGTGTCATAAATAAATTAAATTATTTAATGTATAAAAATTATAAATAAAATACCATTATGTAGGAAGTATTTTTATCTTTCTAAGTAATATTTATAGTCTAATTTATCTTATGTATAACCCTATATTAAAAATTATTTAGTTATTAAACATTGATTTTAACTATTTTAACCCTTCTTTAAATAAATTAATAATAAATGTCCTAATCTAGTCCAAGTGGACCTAAATGGTCATATTTTATTCCTAAGGTTGTTTTTGGTCGAATTAAACATATCCAATAGAATTAGGACATGTTTTAGGTTAATAATAATATCATTGTTACCCTTAATTAACCTATTTACTTTTAACCGTGGCAAATAAAAGTAAAAAGTTATTATTCATCAAAAATTATTTTCATCTCATTGAACCACATTTTAGTCCTTGATATTAACCGTGTCTCTTGAATTTTTGTAAATTCCACTCACAGAAGAGGTAAAATTAAGTTGTATGTGAATTTCCAAATTCTCCTCGGAGGTGGGTAAAAGACGGTGAAAAGTTCAATAAATTTTTTATATAACTAAAATTAATATAAAATAACTCCAATGAATTACATTGAACTTATATAGGTATTATGCATAAATTTTGACCTAAAATAAATTTAAATAAAATAAATAATTATTTAAATAAAAAGTCGGTTTTTAAATAGTAACCCAGTGTTTTCACTATTCATCAAAAATTGAAAGTTTTCAGAAAAATACCAAAATTTCACTCTAGGCTAATTTCGATATTCCAAATCCAAAAATGAAGTCCATTTTGAAAGATAAAATTTATAAAATTTCTAAAAGTGGGTATTAGTATTCATAATGGCTAGTTTTAATAATATTTTAATAGCATATTGCTGTTTAGTGAAACTCGGTATAGCGTACAACGCAAGCTATCGGGGAAGGTAGCGATTGAATGTAAAGCAAACCAAGCTAGTGTTGTGTGTAGTGAAAGATTCATTTGATGATGTATATAACATAAAAACATAATATTTCTCATAAAAATCTCGGGTGTAACATTCTACCCCCCTTAAAAAGAATTTCGCCCTCGAAATTCATCACTTTGTAACAAATAGATGGGGATACCTCTCCCTCATCATATCCTCAATCTCCCATGTAGCTTCTTATAATTGGTGGTTCCTCCATAAAACTTTCACCAAGCGAGTGGTCTTTTTCCATAGGACTTTTTCGCTATGATCCAGAATCTCTATCGGCTGTTCTTCATAAGAAAGATCTTGCTCCAGTGGTAAAACTTCTGAGCTGAGTACATGTGAAGGATCGGGTATATACTTTCTTAGGAGAGATACATGGAACACATCGTGAACTTGAGAGAGATTCGGTGGAAGCGCCAATCGATAAGCTACCTTTCCAACATGATCCAGTATTTCGAAAGCACCGATATACCTAGGGCTCATCTTTCCCTTCTTTCCAAATATCATTACTCTCTTCCAAAGAGATATTCGTAAGAACACTTTATCACCCACTTAAAACTCTAAGTCTTTTCTTCCATTGTAGGCATAACTTTTTTGTCGACTCTGATATGCTCTTATGTGTTGTTGAATAGATCTGACCTTTTTTTCCATCTCATCAACAAGATCAGGTCCTAATAGCTTTCTTTCCCCAACTGCATCCCAACAAGTTGGAGTTCGACATTTCTTTCCATAGAGAGCTTCACAAGGAGCCATCTGAATACTGGAGTGAAAGATATTATTATAGTAAAATTCCACCAAAGGTAGTTATTGATCCCAACCACCTTTTAAATCCATAGAGCAGTCTCTTAACATGTATTCTAGAGTTTGAATTGTTCTCTCAGACTGACCGTCTGTCTGAGAATGATAAGCAGTGCTGAAACTCAACTCTGTATCCAGAGTATGCTGAAGACTTATCCAGAACATTGAGGTAAACCTCAGATCCCGATCATATATAATGGAAAGTGGTACTCCATGCAATCTTACCACTTCCTTTAAATATATCCTGGAAAGCTGATCAAGAGAGAAATCCTCCCTAATAGCAATGAAGTGTGCCGACTTTGTAAGACAATCAACTATGACCCAGATAGCATTATTGCCTTTGGATGTTTTAGGAAGTCCAGTGACAAAGTCTATAGTGAGTTTTTCCCATTTCCATTCGGGTATGGGTAATGTTTGTAACATCCCCTTAGACTTCTGTCTCTCATATTTAACTTTCTGACAAACCAAGCATCGAGAGACATATTCAGCAACATCTCTTTTCATGCTATCCCACCAGAAGTACTCTTTAAGGTCCCTATACATCTTCGTGCTTCTAGGATGAATGGAGAATGAAGAACTATGAGCCTCATCCAGCAGCTCCTTCTTTAATTCGGGGATGGGAGGAACACAAACCTGATTCCTGAACTTTATTATCCCATCACAATCAAGGTTGAATTTAGGAACATTTCTCACCTTCTTTTGTAACTCTACATCTTCTTTCTGTGCCTCTTTAATCTTCACATGTATAGATGGTTGAACATTCATTTGATAAAGATAAGATTTTCCCCCTTCCATTATAATTCCAATATTCATCCTTTTTAAATCCATAAATATTGGATCTTTTGTGATCCTCATCATGGATAAGCTAGCATGGTCTTGTAGACTTAATGCATCTTCCACCTTGTTTGCTTTCCCAGTGTGGTAATGAATTGAGCAGTCGTAATCCTTAATCAACTCCAACCATCTTCTTCGGTGAATATTCATCTCATTTTTTTGTGAAAATATACTTTAAACTTTTATGATCTGTATAAATATCACAACTTTCACCATAAAGATAATTCCTCCAAATCTTTAATGCAAATATTACCGCAGCTAACTCCAAATCATGAGTTGGGTAATTTTTCTCATGGATTTTCAACTATCGTGAGGCATAAGCTATCACCATATCATTTTACATGAGAACACACCCTAGCCTCTTCTTTGATGTATCACTGTAGATCACGAACTTTTCTCCACTACAAGGCAGTGTGAGAACAGGTGTACTGGATAACCTTCTTTTCAAATCCTTGGAATTCTATTCCCATTCCTTCGTCCACACGAACATAAATCCTTTTCGAGTCAACATGGTGAGTGGATTAGATAATCGTGAAAAATATTTCACAAAATGTAGATAATATCCAACCAAACCAAGAAAACTTTGGATCTCAGTTACTGTTGTTATTCTCGACCATCTTTTTATAACCTCTATTTTTTCTGGATCCATAGATGTCCCCTATTTTGAGAATATGTGACCCAAAAATGGAACTTTTTGAAGCCAAAATTCACACTTGGTAAATTTGGCATAAAGATTCTCCTTTCTCAGGGTCTTCATTACAATTCTCAAGTGATCTTCATATTTTTCCTTTCTCTTTGAATAGACAAGAATATCGTCTATAAAGACTATCAAAAACTGATCATGATAGTCTCTAAAGACTCTATTCATCAGATCAATCAAGATAGCAGGGGAATTAGTAAGACCAAATGGCATCACTATAAATTCATAGTGTCCATACCTTGTACGGAAAGCTTTCTTTGGTATATCCTCCCTTTTGACCCCTAATTGATGATACCTTGAATGAAGATTAATCTTGGAAAAGTATTGAGCTCCTAGTATTTGGTCAAATAAGTCATCAATGCATGGGAGAGGATATTTTTTCTTGATAGTGATCTTGTTACGTTCTCGATAATCAATGCAAAGTCTCATTGATCCATCTTTCTTCTTAACAAAGAGAACAAGTGCTCCCCAAGGTGACGCACTAGTGCGTATGGATCCCTTATCAAGATTCTGTTGGAGTTGCTTCTTCAATTCCTGCAACTCAATTGGGGCCATTCTATAAGGTGTCTTTGAAATAGGTAAAGCACCCAGTACGAGTTCTATTGAAAACTCAACTTCACGATTTGGTGGAAGACCTGAAAATTCCTCAGGAAAGACATCATCACACTTTTGTAAAATGGGAATATTCTTAATCATTAATTTCTCACCAACCATTTGAGATAAATAACTTCTATTTAGTGGAATCAAGACCCATAATATGGAAGAAATTTCCACTGGAAGGCTATGTCCATCCTTGTATCGATAGACGATCATATATTGATCTGGAATATAAAATGTGACTTCCCTTATTTGGAAATTGGTATGAGCTCCATATAAATAAAGCCAATCCATGCCAGGAATCACATCAAATTACACTATAGGAAGGATCACAATATTTTCAGGAAGCACTTTACCACAAACTTCAATCGGAGAAGAATTTTAAACTTATGATGCGACTGTTGTGCCATTAGGGTTTGTCACAGCTAACTCAACATCTAATTGATGAGGTAATACGATGATATCCTTAGAAAATTCTTCATAAATAAAAGGGTGGGTGGATCCAGAATCAAATAAAACATTTTCTAATTTAGAGTGGATGGTAAGTGTACCTTTCAACACTTCTTTATCATACTCCACATCGCTGATAGAAATTGCATGTGAATTTCCTTTGTCTTTAGCCTTAAGAGTTTTTTGACGTCGATCATCATCCACAACCCTTGGATTAGGGAATTGATTGGCATAATGCCCCATTTACTTGCACTTGTAACATTGAAGTGTAGGAGGTGCACTCTGTGTAGCCTTTTCTTTGTTCACCTCACTAGACATCTTCTTCCCATCATTGCTGAATTCAAAATGCCCGATGACATTCCTTTATACATTTGAAACATTTACTTGTCCCTTTAAGACAACTCCCTCCATGTTTCTTTCCACACTTTGAGCATAAGGGAAAACTCATCTTATTTTTAGTGTGCTCTTTAGATTTCCCTTTGAATTCCATTTTCCTATTCTTATCAAACACATATGACTGCTGGGTTACTCCAATCTCCATCTCAATTTTGAGAGCACATCGAATGATTTTCTTGTAGCTATTGAAGTCCCTTATGGATAACGCCCTTCGAAGACTTGGTTTTAAGCCACTAAAGAATCGATCGATCTTACTCTCAGGTTGGATAATAATACCTGAAGCATACCTTGAAAGTCTTGTTAAATTTTATTCGTAGGTACCAACAGATTCATCATCCTTTTTTCTTTAGTTCAAGAAACTCCTTCTCCATCTTTGTTCGAAGAATACGAGGGAAGCACTTATTGAAAAATAAGTTCTTGAACTCGTCCCATTCCATGGATTCAATTTCATCCCTTTGCCTCGTATTCTTGATAAGATTCCATCATTCATCAGCTTCACCTTCCAAATGTTAAACTGCTAAGATGACTTTATCATGTTCAAAACATTGAAGAACTGAAAATATATTTTCAGTGGTACTAATCCATTGTTCAGCCACTAATAGATCAGTAGACCCGCTGAATGAGGGTATACACTACCTCATGAAGGATTCAACATAATTTTGCTCCTTCCTTTGCTCGTTTGGAAGTCCTGCATGATTCATAGCTTGAGAAAGTTGTGTGAGAATGGATACAAGTTTTTTCATTCTAGCTCCCATAACGTTTGGTTTCTCAAGGGGACACTCATTGCATTGCCCACCACATTCCGCATTAACACGGTTCCTTCGGGTTCCAGCCATTTACTAAAACCAAGAAGAATAGTGTGAGAAACACTAATTATAATAGGAAAACCACATAATCAAGAATAAAATTTCACACTTAAGGTCTTATCATAGGTTGTTCATGGCCATTTTTAAAACACTAAGATTGTGTTTTGTGCTTAGACTTATCCTTAGGGTTCTTACTAAGGCTTTCACATACTAGTTTCCAAAGGATGACTATAACTTCACTCTGATACCAAATATGATGAAACATACTTTAAATACATTTTTATTACTTCAGAATTGAAGCACATTTATTACAACATATAACAAAACCATGAAAGGACTGTATAGGTATAGTGTCTTTAGAAACTGGGAAACATAAACAACTGGTTCATAAATCATCTACACTGTCTCCCTTTTATTTTATCATATCTAGAGTCCCTTTTGGCATATCTTACTTAATATCCTTATTCCTGACCTGGGGAAAAGAAAACATACAAAAGGTTGAGCTTGAATTCTCAGTAAGGGTAAACAAAAGAAATATCATTCATATCATATTCATAAGAACATAACATTTTGAAAATCCTGACCTGCAAAAGAGATCATAATATCATAACATGAGATAAATCATAATAGTGAAATGTAATCCCAATAATCCTAACTTAAATCATGAAACTCTATGGAATACACACATAATCAAAGAGAATCATTTTTTAGTAGACAAGACTCGTTGCCAAGACTATCTTAGCGGACAAAGTCCATTTCTAAACCATGTTCACTCCTCGTTTCAGTCCTGTTCCACTGAACCGGTTTAACCTTTCGTTCCAGCCATGTCTATCTCATGAGATATAAATATTTACCCAATGAATTGGAGGGAGATATAGGTCCCACCCATCTTATAATGATACCATTCTTATGTGTTCCACAAGATCATAAATCATACATCATAGCATAACCCATGTAATAAAAATGGGATTCTTAAACATCATGACATCATAACATAAATCATATAAGATAAAAGGACTTCATAAAAATAATTCCATCATAACATAATCAAATCAATGTAAAAATGGGGATAGAAATAGAACCTTATATTATCTTATATGAAAACTAATTTTGATAAAACACTTGAACTCCATTCTTGAGGAAAATATCCTTTCTACTACAAAAAAACATTTTACTTTCTTAACATGTCATACAATTTTAAACTAAAAGAAGATAATTAAAAATAAACATGAAAACTTGTAAATTATGCTTCATGGAAATAATGTTCTAGGAAATCATAAAAATCCATTCATGCCGTATAAGTTAAAAAAAGAACTTTCTTCTCGTACTTTGGCCGAAAAAGTCAAAAAGTACCTCGTACTAAAAACGACAAAAGATTCCTTTCACATCTTTTAATAAAAACATACCAATGGGTAAAATTAGATTTAAACAATTGTAGGAGGATAGAAATAATATTACATATTGAATAAACATGGATTTGGATGATAAATATGCTCCAGTAATTACCGAAGTATAAATAATCTTGGATAAAAATTGAGATTACGAGATTTTCCCTTACCTTAGGTCCAATTTGCTTCGTACGTGTCCGAACCTCCTGTATAATGATTTAAATGATGTTATTAACTTATTAAAGAATCGTACTCATTTTTATGATATCACATATGGTCATATTCTTAGCTTCTTATTAGTAATATTTCATTGTTACTTGTTATTCGGGTGTTTATTGCTTTTTGTTATTATGTGTGTTTTGTCGAATAAATTCTTATTCTTCCTTTAGGTTATAGATAACTAATTTTCAGAATGGTATTAGTGTAATATATATCATATTTATTCATTCAATTCATTTATATAATCATTAAGAATTGAAGATCATGTAAAACGTGTCGCATCACATCGTGGAGATGGTAGGCCGTACGTATGAACGAGCAATGATATGGTTCCCATGATCGTGGAATTGTATCGAAGTGTATGTATACTATTTCATAGTTAATATCACTTTAAATTAATCATATATAGTTATTATTTACACCATTATACCCATCCAAGTATGGTGGTGGCGGAAAACAGATTACACCACGGTGTGGATACGGTATTCCGTACGTATGCACGCGCGGTGATTTCATTTTCTGTAGGATGTATAGATAGTGAAATTGGGTTGTTTCATATTTATAATAACATATCAGTATATTAGTGATACTGATGTTATTACTTCATAATGAAAAAACTAAAGAAGAATAAGTATAAGAAGAAATAAAGTTGAAAGAATCGGTAAAGGACATTACCTCTTCTTTGAAGAACATCTTCTTAACCTTCTCTTAAGGCCCTAAAGAGTGTCTTTAAAGAAGACCAGGACCTCTAGGATGTTTCTAGGGAAGTTTAGAAGATAAATTGGCAGGTTTTGGTCGAGTTTTAAGGATCAAAGTGGTGTGAGGAAGAGAGGGAGGAGGTGCCCTTTTATAAGGGAGGAGAGGGGCACCTTAGGAAAAACTTAAAATATTATTTTATTATAAAGTCATATTCGGTTTTTAATAGATCCAAATTGATTTATTTCGAAGATATGGTGGGGATTGGTATAAATCCTCTCATCCAATAGATTTTAGACAAGTTTAGGTTACTATTTTATCCTTATCATTTAGATTTAACTCTAAGTTAAATAATTTAACTTTTACCGTGTCTTTTTATTTTCTTACACTATATGGTTAATAAACATACTATAACAATCCAAAAGAACCCCAAGTTGTTTATTATTAATATATATAACCTTATCTAAGTAATTTGGCCGAACCTTAGATTTTTAGGAATAAAATAACAACTAATTATATAATATTTGTTTTAGAAAAACATTTTATGTCAATTTTGACACTATTTGGTAATTGATTTTTGTGAAAATTGTAACAACATGATTAGTTATAATAATGTTAATTAAATAAATACAAACATGTCATATTAACCTATAAAATTATTTGAATTCATAAAAAGTCTCAAATTACATTTATTTGGGTATTTATAACATCAATTATGTTAATATTTCATTAATAAGATAATTAACGCATCATCATCGTGTCATAAATAAATTAAATTATTTAATGTCTAAAAATTATAAATAAAATACCATTATTTATTAAATCGTTTTATCATTCTAATTAATATTTATAGTCGAATTTATATTATGTATAACCTTATATTAAAAATGATTTAGTTATTAAACTTTGATTTTAACTATTTTAACCCTTCTTTAAATAAAGTAATAATAAATGTCCTAATCTAATCCTAGTGGACCTAAATGGTCATATTTTATTCCTAAGGTTGTTTTAGGTCGAATTAAACTTATCCAATAGAATTATGACATGTGTTAAGGTAATAATAATATCATTTCTACCCTTAATTACCCTATTTACTTTTAACAGTGGTAAATAAAAGTAAAAAGTTACTATTCACCAAAAATTCTTTTCATCTCATTGAACCAAATTTTAGTCATTTATATTAACCATGTCTCTCGAATTTTATAAATTCCACTCACTGAAGCCATAAAATTAAGTTTTATGTGAATTTCCAAATTCTCCTAGAAGGTGGGTAAAAGACGGTGAAAAGTTCAATAAAATTTTTATATAACTAAAATTATTATAAAATGACTCCAATGAATTACATTGAACTTATATAGGTATTATGTATCAATTTTGACCAAAAATAAATTTAAATAAAATAAATAATTATTTAAATAAAAAGTCAGTTTTTAAATAGTAACCCAGTGTTTTCACTATTCATCAAAAATTGAAAGTTTTCAGAAAAAATACCAAAATTTCACCCTAGGCTAATTTAGATCTTCAAAATCCAAAAATGAAGTCCATTTTGAAATAAAAAATTTATAAAATTTCAAAAATTGGGTATTAATATTCATAACGGGTAGTTTTAATAATATTTTAATAGCATATCGCTGTTTAGTGAAACTCAGTATTGCGTACAATGCAAGCTATCGAGGAAGGTCGCGATTGCATGTAAAGAAAGACAAGATAGTGTTGTGTGTGGTTAAAGATTCCTTTGATGATTTATATTAAATAAAAACAAAATATTTCTCATAAAAATCTCAGGTGTTATAGGACCAATAGTGATCTATTAATGAGTTGGCATGAAACCGGAATAGATTCTCCTCAAAATGGATTAGAGATCTTATCCAAACTCATAATTCTTACTACCTTATATATGATGTTTTTGTTTATCCTTTATGCAACTTCATTGTGTTGTGGGGTACGTGAGACTATCCTCTCATGTTGGATTCCCTAAATCTTATAATATGCATCAAATTACTTAGATGTGTACTCTCCTCCATTGTCTAAATGAAGACATTTTATATTCCTACCATTTTCAAGATTCACCATGGCATGGAACATCTTGAAGTAATCCAGTACATCTTCATTAATCCACAATAAGAAAACTCATACCCTTCAAGATGTATCATCAATACAGGATAGGAAGTATTTATTACCTCCCAATTAATTAACATCCATGGGTTTGCGTAAATCAGAGTGCACCTGATCCTGCAACTCTGATCTCCTTGATAAACCTGTATTGAATGAAACTCTATGATTCTTCCCATAAAAGCTATATTTGTAAGTATAAAGTGATTCACCCTTGTCAATACTAATGTACTTATTATTCATCAGGGTAGATAACCCTCTTTCACTGATGTGGATGAGTCTCCTATGACACGTATAAGATGATGTATCTCCTTCCATTATATTGAGGTTGTCTTCACATATCTTTCCACAAGTTTGTCACAACGTACCACATATATATCCTCGAGAAATGACAATGAATCCTTTAATCCTATTCCATGCTCTATTATTGAAGATGTTGTCACAGTCTTATCAATCAAAGAAAATACCTAATAACAAGTTGAGTCTAAGGATTGAAACATACTGAACATCATTTAAGGTGATTGTGTATCCAACACTCATCTTGACTTGGATATCAGCCATTCCAATAATCTCTACCGAACCAGTATTTCTCATATTCAATATACAAAAGTAACTTGCTTGATAAGTCAATAAATACTCACAGTTTTGAATGAAATGTTATGATTTTGCAATATCGACCACTCATTTTGCGTCATTTCCTAATGTATGAAGGTATGTATCTTACTCATATTTTGAGATGAGCATGATTTATTAGGAGCCTTTCATGTGCCTGTCTCCATTACTTCTTTTTCAGTTTCTAAATTGACCCTTTTCTTATATAAACATTTGATAATTCTTCTTCATGTGTCCCTCTATGCCACAATAGTGGAATTTTTATGATGGTCTCCTTCCATATATAGACCTACTCTAGATTTGGAATTTGTTTCTAGCCCTTCTACCACCTCCCATGGAAGGTAGCTACATTGAATTTATATAATTTATAAATTGGTGCATAATTTTGAAAAATAGAGTTCACCGTAGTGTCCATAATGGTCGAAAATAGTGGAATCAACTCCCGAATATTCGAAATCGGACTCTGATTGATCAAGATATGATCAAAATAGTATCAATGGCTAAGATCGTCTGATGACATGGTGATGATGTTGTGATGACATAGCGCTGATGTGGCACACCATAGAAGCTACCATAATCTCACTAAAAAATTCACATGTGCCGGAATAGTTCCTTCTTCTCTAAAATGGGGTACTGTAGCACCTGATGTTTGACCAGGCTTTGGTTGATGCTAATAATCTCATTTTAGATCTGTTTTTGACCCTGTGTGCACCATTGGAATCGGCTCACCATGAACTCTTAGAACCTTCCTTTAATTTTTTTTTTTGAGAATCATTAATTTTTTGATTACATTAAAATCTTCACTGCTCATCGTCATTTCACTGAAACCTCCTCTGATACCACTTGTTAGGATTTGCTGATAATGAATAGAGAATAATTAAGGAAAAAACTAGTCTTTATTTCAAAATGAATAAAGATTACAAAACTCCCCACTACACCTCTCATTCAAATACATAGAGACTTCATGGATCTCTCACTATATATAGAAGTTCTCTTAGCTCAACTGAATGGTGAAGGAATCTCCCTAAGGCCTTAATAAATATCCATGGTGGGAGGGTTCAAGTTTGAAACAACTACCACCAATCCCCCCCCCCCCGCACCAACCATTGAACTTAAAACAAGTTGTCCAATTTCTCTTTTGATAACTCCCATGGAAACCAGAGGAATACTTCCAACACATAGAGATTGTGTGCAGTAAGGTTGTAAGTCCATGGGAGGTGAGGTAGGTGAACCACCTTTGACAAAAGTGGTGGGAAACAGCTGGATATCTCCATCACCATGCTTCAGCTCTATTTAATCTATTGAAGTAGTCAAACAATAGAAATTGAGATCATCTAAACCCAAGCTCGAAGATGAGGAATCTTGATATTGAAATTCCACACATCACTAAATTGAAATCTGCATTATGCCTATAAATGATATACCCAAGGCATGGTGATGATTGCATCGGTGATTGTCATCACCTGAATGCTTAAGGTGGAACATTGCTAGAATGCTGCTACAAAAGATACTATTGGGGTTAATTTTGTAGTAAAATCTTATTATGGAAGATTATTTTCCTAAGTGGGTAAATTAGGAAGGTTAAATAATGAATTTTCAATAGAATAATTCTGAAATAAATATTGAAGTGGAAATTTAATGACCTAGCGAGAAGACAAGAGTGCAGAGAGAGTAGATTGAAGGAGTGAGAACAAAACTAGAGAAAGGAACACTCTTGACTCAGAATTGAAGGAGTTGTAGTTTGAGGAAGAATGCGACGTTGACATATAATCTTCCTTTATATTTAGTATCTTCTAGTTTTCCTATTTTGAGATGTATGAACTAAATAATTCTATTTCCATCTCTTTAAACATGCATGATTAATTTTCCTATGGGTATAAGATTAAAATTAATTGATAAATTTCTATCTATTTACTTATTTTTTATAATAATTTTTGTGAATTTTTTATATAGTTAACTTCATTTTTTTCTTAATGAGAATCATTTTTATGCTATTCTACGGACCGATGGGTGATGATAGAGGATCCTTTTCAATTTTGTACATCATACAAAGTATCATTAATTAGAAAAAGGGTGACATATCAATTTTCCATCAATGAACATCTTTCTTCCTGAAATTTGATTTATCGATCATTTTTTAAGAGATCTTGTTGTATTGTTTTAAGCACTTGAACAACAGTTAAGTATCTCAACACACCTTCTCACAGTCACTGGAAAAATTGTGTTAATTGAAAAAAGGAAGAGAAAATCTTTTTAAATCTAGTTAGGACAGTATGTTTCCCCTTCATTTATCCACAACCTCTCTCTCTCTCTATATCTTATTTCTCATCCAATTGCGCATCATCATATTCATCATTCTATTTTCATTTTTTGAATCCTTTTTGTTTTTTTGGTGTAAAATTATTTTTACTTCCCTATGAATATGATAATCATACATACTTCTTTAATAGTATTTTATAGGTTATAAATAATTAATTTTCATGATGTTCAATGAAATTTGTCTCAATTTTAGCATCGTTTTTGGGGATGGTACACATACCCAATCAAAAAATAGAAAAAATAGACTTTATAAGTAACTGAAAAAAAGAAATAGAAAAAAAAACTAAAAAATCTGTTAACAAAGTTTTGTTTTCACTTTAATGAACAAATGTTTTTATTAGATAATAAGTTTTTTAAAGTGGTCTAAGAAAATATTCAATGTATTAAATATCGAGAAGCGAAGTTAGAACAAAAAATTGAGAATAGTTTCCTTATGATCGATCTTCATAGAGATTAAATTATTTCAATTTCTCAAGATATAATTTCATAAATTGAATTCATGGAAGTTGAATTAAGTTATTGTGGTCACACTATTAAAATCCCTGATTTTCATCCTGAAACATTTATGGTTGAAGAATCAATCACACAAACAATTATAAAAAATTATTTTTGTAATTTTTTTGTGGATTTCATTTTATGGTGGTTTAGTTTCATTTTATTGGTAATGTTTTCAAGAAATCCTTTGTATAATGAATTTAAAACTGGGGCAACCAATTATGTTATCACAACTGAGATACAAGTGGAATAAGAATATAAACTAATATAAAATATTCAAAAATAATTTCATATTGAACTTGATAACCATATTATCGAGTCTATTAGTAAAAAATAATCCATTTATTCTCCTATTTATGAAGATTCTATGGGTTTCCAAGAAGATAATCTTAATGAAATTGAAAAGGCAGGATATTATTTGGATGATAAAAAAATTTCTATATTTCATTGGAATAAAGTTTTGTGTACTAAATTTTATAATGATTTGTCCATAGTTGATTAAATTAAACCAGTTAAAGAAAGCCTATTAATTTTTCTAGAATATTCTATTACAAAAATGTTTTCTTTAAATAATCATTTGGATGAGAAAATTTTTATTACTCTGACCTAAGATATTTTCCTAGGATCACCCTGTCTCATTAAATAATGTCTTATTGTTTGTTATAATGTGGATAGTTACTTCTTAAAAGTGGTTGTTTGTCAATTTTACTTTGACTTAGATAAGGCTATTTTTTAATGTTTATTTCTTTATATATATTTCAGTGAGTTAGGTGAACTTTGTGATTTCTTGGTGAGTTTGGATGATGATGTTTTTCAGGCTCTAGGTGTGGTGGATGAAATTCAAGAGGAAGTGTTTTAGCCTTCTACTAAGGTGCCTTAATTTTTTTGTCTCATCTACATTGAACTCCAATCATTTAACTATATATAAAGAGAATGTGGAGAAACAATTTTACACAGATTAAGAGGGCCTTGTAGTAAATGGAAATTTTCATGGTATTGTAAACTAGTGTGTGAATAAAAACACTAGTAAGAAGAACATGTGATGATTTATAAGAAACCACATCCACCATCTGAGAGGATGAATTAATGGATTTCCAACTATATAATACCAAAATACAGCACCCCTTAAGGGGTTATCACAAGATTTCTTTATCTTAATTAATTTCATAGTTTTTTTAATTTCATTGTTTTAATAAATGCTTGTAGTTTATTTGTAGGAAATAAGTGTCGATGAATTCCACTATGTTGTAACCAATTTTAATAATTTTATTTTCTTCTACTCAGAGATTCCAGGTTGTGTCCTTACACCTTTAAATTTTTTAGAGTTTAAATTCTTATTACATGTTTTAAATAAAATTTAGGAGAAGGGTACATTCAAATTTCATTACTTCTCAGATTTCGGGCTCATGGGTGTTAGATATTGCTAAATTAATTTTTAAACATGATAGAAAATAGATTTTTCTTTAAAATGTTTTTTATTTCTCCATAAAGAATAAATACTTGTACTTTTTAATGTTTTATTTTCAAGTGATGTGGTTAGAAGAATTTTAAATCCATTTTTAGCAAAAACTTCTCACTTTTCATGTACCAAAAGGGTATATAAATTAGAGAAACTTGAAATAAACTCTCATACTCAAAATTTTGGTTTTTTGTTGTTTTGAAATTTTATGTTTTGTATTTTTTTTTCTTATCTTTATCATTTTATAAGAGATGAATTTTTTATATATGATAACTTACTGAAGTTAAAAACGGATAGGTTTCTTTTGCTGAGACTCAAGTGTTAAACCTATTTTACATGGAGGATTAAATTTAAAATTCTGCAAAATTTATTATCATTTTTGTTCAATAAAATATACTACTTGGTTTTTGGGCTATTTGAAAATATTATGGAAATCTATGCTGCAAGCATAATGCTATTTTATAGTTTGTTAGTCACCATTGTTTTTGTTAATTATAGTGTGAGCTGAAAATTTGTTTTTTCATGTAATTTTATCTTCAAGTTTGAAATTATTTTTTTAAAGTAATATGTGACAGTAGGAATAATTTCTAAATTTCTTTTTTTGTGCTAGAAATATTTTTTTTGTGTCCAATGTATTACTTTTTATTATTTAATTTGCGTAGAAAAATAATTTTTTAACTTTATTGAAACCCCTTCAACTATGACTCATTCACTAATTAATTAAAAATAATTTTGAACTTAAATAGTCATAATTATTCTTTAACCCTGTATTCAAAAATGGGGACATTTTTTGGTTTTAAGAGTGTGTGGGGGGGGGGGTATTTAAGTATGCTAAACTATAATTCATTGAGATCCCCTAAAAATTAAAAAATATTTTTTTTTTATTTTTTTTGGTTTTTAAAAATCACTTATGAAATTTCACTAGATAAATTGTTTTCTAAAATTTCAGGTTTGTGATGCCACTTTGTGGAGATTAATCTATATTACATTTTATATTTGATTGAGTAAATCATTTTTATTTTCCCCTTGGAAAAAAGTGATTTTGGTAAAATCTTGGTAGAATGTCATGTGATTATTGTTTACTTTGATATATTTAATTAAAATTTATCTCATAAGATATGAATCTAAATGAATTATGGAATGAAAATCCTAGTTCAGGTTGAAGTAATTCATTCATCTTCTTTCATTCCAATCATTCTTTTTCCATTAAACCACTAGATGGGTAATTTATTCCACCAATAAATTTTCACTCCACCCCATCTAATGGCCAGTATATTTATTATGATCTCCTAAATTATGTGAGTGTGATCACTTAGAGGGAAAGAGAATCTTGGACATTCAGTTGGATGCAAATAGATGTTTGTAAAAATTTCTTTAAAATTTTTAATTTAAATTTTGTTTTAAAATAGTATCAGATTATTCATTGAAGAAATTTTATTTAATAGGGGAATTCATTTTTACAACTTGAAAAATACATGAGGAAAAATCGATATGAAAATAAATTTTTAGTGGAATTTCAGTTTTTCTATTTTCACATTATTTCCTACCATTGAATATGACTAAAAGATTGTTTGAGGAAAAAAATTGTCTTATGTGTGGGGGAAATTTACATGGACTTTATTAATTACATTTTTTCACATCCTTTGGGGGGAAATTTTTGGTTTTTAATGCTTGAAATGATGTTAATCTGGTTAATTATCACTTTATGTTAAATTATAATGAAATTAATATTTTAACATTTTTTTAAAAAATAATTTATGTTTTATTATTTAATTTATCAATTTTTTATTCTATATATAATTTAATAATTTTTGTTTGAATTATTTATTATTTAGTTCTTCCTGATTTTATTAATTCCTTTAATTGTTTTATATTTTGTGAATTATTTAAATTTAATTTTTATTTCATTTTAGTTTATTATTTTTGTATTTAAAATAAATAAATGATGCTTAAAATTTAAATTATTTTCTTCAAATATTTTCATATTTAGAAATATTTAATTATTATTTAATTATTTTATAATTTTTATCATTTATTAATTCTGTTAATTAATAAATCAGTTAATTTAAATTAAGCATATATATTTTATTATTTTTATTTTTATTGTTTTAAAAAAATATTTTTTATCAATTTATTTTATTTAAATCTAAAAAATCATTTTTAATTATTTTAACAATTGTAATTTATTAATTTATTCTGTCATTTTTTGTTACAGTGGAATGCGTAGCTATTTTCCAATGATTCTATGTAGCCAAATGTGTTTGTAGGCACATTGCCAATTTCCCAAATTGGGACTCCAACACCGATGAGATCGAAACTAGAACATGATGAAGTGGTAAAAGAATTGAAACTCAGATCATCTAACCCCAAGCTGATTGAAGTTGACGAAATTGGGATTTTAGTTGAAGATGATCAAATCCAAATGTTAAACCCCCACTAGTGATTTAAATGCCCACTGATATTGAAATCAGATGAGGATAATTTTTCATTTTTGAGGTGTCGATTGATTAAGTGGGTAAAAAAATATAAAAGTATGGAGCTCTAAATATTTTGGGAGATACAAGTATGTAACATATTTTAAAACCTAACAAGCAAAATATAGTGTAGTGTAAAGATTGCGGGAGTGATAACAGAGCTGGAAATGAGAACACTCTCGACTAAGAATTGAAGGATTTAGAGTTTGAGGAAGAAGGATACATCGACATAGAATATTACTTCCTATTTCTTCTCTTCTCATTTTATTATTTTCATATGTATAAAGTGAATATTTCGATTTCCATATTTTGGAACATGTGTGATTAATTTTTATATGGGTTTCAAATTTAAATGAATTGATAAATTTCTATCTATTGATTTAGTTTTTATAATCATGTTAATGGTTTTTTCATAAAGTAAACTAATTTTTTCCTTAGTAAGAATCATTTTTACACTATTATAAGAACAAAAAAGTGATGACAATGGATCCTTTTCAATTTTTAAAATCATGTGAAGTATTAAGAATTGGAAAAGGTTGATTTATCTCATTTCCATCAATGAACATATTTCTTCCTGAAATCTGATTTGCGGATCATTTTTTGGAGTTTTCATTGTACAGTTTTGAATGCTTGAATGAAAATTATGTATCTTGACACACCTTCTCATAGCCACTAGAAATTTTTTATTAATCAAAACAAGAAAAGAAAATTTCTTTTAATTAGCACAGGATAGTCTATTTCCCCTTAATTAATCTGATACTCATCTATCTACCTCTTTCTCTCTCCCTCTCCCCCTATCTCTTTTCTCTCTTATTTCTCATCAACTAACACATCCTCATGTTCTCTATTCTTTTTTATTTTGGTTTTGGTCACAAAATTCTTTTATCATTCTCTATGTATATGATACTCACACGTACTACTTTACTAATAGTTCATAGGTTTAAAATAATTAAATTTTTTCATTCTTAATGATGATGTGATAATAGATTACAATGAGTTTGAATCAAAGACTATGAATAGTATCTAGTAACACATGTTTTCCCCTAAATATATAAGGACTAGTAATATATATATAAACCTCTTATGAATACATATTGTGTTATATAATCTATTTTTATTCTGATGTCATATAAATTTGTAATTATAATATGTTTCATCATCCTTTAATAAATTTTTATCTTTATTAGTCTACATTATGTAGGCATTAATTTATATATGATTTCCATATTCTTATTCAGTTCAATATAATTCTAGTAAAATTTCCAAATATATCTTCTTCTTATACTCAGAAGTGATAAACCTTGTCATGATCATTCAATGAAATACACACCACTAATTACCCACCCAATACAAGCTACATCTCCAAGAACATAAACTATCATGGTTTATCCTTTCATTATATTACATGATAGAAATATAAAGGTTGATAATAGTCTCAATTTGAGAGATAAATACACATTCTTCTATAAATAAACATCTAACAACCCCCTAAAAACATGAAGTGTTCCTATTCATGGGTCAGTCCATATAACATCTTATACTTTAAATCAAAATTTTTATTTTTCATCAAAAGAATTATAAATATTTTTATTCCCTAAAAACCTAATATTCAGATATCATCTATGTTGCATCGTTATGATTTATCTATACAATGAGATAAATATTTAAGATTATTATCATAATATGATAAGGTTCTCATTTTAGTTGGTGACTATTATAACCTTTTGATATGACATGTAATCTAATAACATTAAAATATATAATACACATATAAATAATGTTACAATCAAGGTAAGTATAAATCCTAAATAATCACATTGTATAAATGATATGGTAATAAATAATTACATGTTTTTGTTTGGTTTATAAGGCCCACTCTCATAATTCGATGATCATAACCACTCACCATCATATCATATTCTAGTCATAATTTAATTCCCTAATGTATATTTCCAAGAGGACTACAAATGGTTTATTAACCTATTAGATACTAAAAAATAAATCCTATATCATCCATCATATATTTTATAAAAAATATTTTCATTCAACCAGGTCAAATGAAACTCTAAATCAAGTATATATTGATAGAATGGTAACTATAACTATATGAAAAACCATGATATCATCACTACTATATATTTTTCTTTAAACAATATTCTTAAAAATATACCACGATCTTGTCCTATAGACATTTGATAAACAAATATAGTCATATATTACTATTGTGAGACTCATATTACATTATTCCCTAATCAACCAGATAATACCTTGTTATTTCTCTATTGAAATATACTTGATCATGATCATAATACCTAACTCTACCCTAAAACTTTCCAACTTCCTAGTTTTACTATCCTACTATTGTAATGTTATAGATATCCCATATTTCTATATAGAAGAAACTTCTTTGAAATAGAGGTACACTTAGATAATATTTTCCCTACCAAACTGCATTGAATGTAAAATAAAAAATATCTCCCTTAAAGAGTAAATAATGAACCTCTAATTTGCTGGTACCACCTATTTTTCCCTATTTAGAATCATCAATCCTACCCATTATACTACTATATAATCCATTCCTAATTTTTCTAAAGATAACTAAAATACCAAGCCCTCTACTTTCCACAGGGCTCATTTAAGCAATATAAGCCTTATTCAACGCATCAAAATGTTTAATTAATTAAAATAACACATATTAATAAAAATAGTTATGTGAAGTAAAATCTCAAAATGATTTTCCTTCATATCCTTTTCTCCACCATGAAAAAATGTAAAATGAAAAAAAATTTAATAAATGAGTCACTTAATATGTTATAAAAATCATACCCATTTATATTCCATGAAAACCTAGTGACTTTTTAATTTTATAGTCTCTAGAAAGAACTAATCAATGAAAATTTTCAAAAATCCATCCCAAGATGACCCCACATGGTTCTTAGTTTTTATATAGATATTATAAAAATGACTCTCTAAAAATTATAGAATAATAGTATCCATCCTAACCTACCTCTTCTTTGAGGTCCTAATCAACTTAAATATATATTTGATCTTATAGACCCAATACTCTTTTCCCAGAGGCCCTTTTTTACCAAATAAATATGGGTTGATAATGTATTGAAATGTCATTGTTGAGATGATACATCATGTCCTTATCTTTTTGGGATTCACTCTCTCATACCTAAACAACTATGTGCAATATTTTCATGAGAAACTCTCCAACCTAGGTCCCTTGGGATATAGATAGAGCATGCTTCACTTTATCCTCCTCAAAATATACTAGACACCATAATGATTTCGTACATCTATAATTCCAAACCACTATTTTATAAAAACTTTATAACAATTCCCTATATTCATATGATTTAATCACAAGTATAAATACACTAATATACAACCCTAATACCCTACACTACCTATTCTATTATATGTCATATCTCACCAACATCATTAACCTGACTGGCCATACATGTAACAACATGAGTTTTATCAGGTGTATTTTAAAATTTTAATTGAGACTTTTACTATTTAATATGTTTTAAAAAGTGTATGGGATTTGAAGTTATTGGTGAAGGAGTTGAAGATATGGAGGAGTTAGAGGTGGTTTTTACATAAAAATAAGAAAGGACACCACTAGGTACCCAATATATAGTTATCAAGTACATATTGGGTGAGGTAGAGGAAGGGGATTCAAAGGTCTAAACAATCGATACCCATTCGAGATATACCAGGTTTCCAATGGCCACACAGTGGCTAGTGGTTAGGCATCAATCACTTGGTGAGTTTATTGGATGTTTTTTAAGAGGGTAGTTTTTGTATTTTTTATAGTAACGCAATTTGGCGATTTTCACTGATTTTTCATTTTAAAAAATCGGGTTTCTTATAATTTATTCTCTAAATTATATATAAACATATTCCAATATTTTTTTGATGATTTATTTCTTATATCAAAATGGATTGAAATTTTTTTGTACTTAAATAATTAAACATTCTATCCTTTTAAGGATAGTTGTTATATTACGAGATAGGTTGTGTTTGCCTTCGTTGGGGATATAATTGAATTCTTAAGTGTATTATGGAATATGTGATATTATAATTCAATATTGTTGTGAATTTTTGAAATAAAATTGATTTTTTAATTTTTAAGCACTAGTGGACTAAGAAACTACAATGAGATGGAGGGTAGTATGTATAAACATTTTTTTCTAAATGAAACCATAGTAAAATTTTACCCATTTTAAGTTGTTTAAACCTCTAACTCAATTAGGATTTATTGTTCTCGATTATGAAACCTCACCACTTACAATTATAGGTTATAATAACAATGAAAGAAATAGAATCACATACATATTTTTACATGGTTTGGGCCTAATGTGGGAAACATAATCCTAGATGTGTATGGTTATTATCCCAAGCTGAAACCCCTACACTAATAATAATATCATAAATTACTTTTGGTGTAGGGTTATTATCATCTGAGGCCCATAGTGCATCCAACACTTGTAACACCCCTTGTTTTAATTATTTATTTATTTGATATAATTTTATTTTATTTTAACCCATTATATATTTCCTTTAATTCTTCTTGTTTTTCAATGATTTATTGGTTGGAATTTTTAAAATTTTAATATTTTTAAAAGGTAACATGGTTAGCCAACGCGGTTTGGAAAACCATATAATGACTATGTGATTTAGTTCTATCTTGGGGGTAGTTTCATTTGAAACATTTGGTGAACAACATATTAAATCATGTGGTCTCCTTTGAGTAACCTTGTAGGGATAGTTTTATATGGAATTGACGACCACATAGTCATTGCACAGTTTGGTAAACAATGAAGGTAGACCGTGTGGGTTGCACGATTTTTAAAATTTTGTTTTGTTTTAGTTTTTTATTTTTTAGTTATATCCCTCACTTACCATTATTTTTTTGAACCCCTGCAAATCGACCACTTCCCCATTTTACCCTTTACATGGTTGATCTCCCTCGTGTGGCCCATCTCTACTATCGGCCTCCTCCCTTCATCCTCCCATGTCACCAACACACAACACCCTAGGTTGAACCCCCATGGTTATACACCTCCCTTTTCCCAATAATTTCCTTCCCATGAATATTTATTCATGATTTTTTTAAATCCATGGCGAAACATCTTAGGTATGGTCTATACTTCCTTCTAATTTCCATTTCCCCCCAATTTCAATTTTCTCCACACTATGATTTAGTTTGGTCAAACCCTATAGGTTCTTGGATTAACCATTTTAAGGGTTTTCATGATTCTAGGGATAAAAGGATCATTATAATTATTTTTATAAATTTATCCATCAAATGTGACGTGTTTTGGAACCTTCTTCATTGATTCCACATAGGGTTTCGCATACCATAATATTTTATTTTAGAACTAACAATTGCTTGTTCTTTTAAAATTATGTTGTGTGAATGTAATGATATAATTAAATATATTTATTGATTTATAAGGTGGATATTAATTTTTCTCATAGGTTCCATTGGAATCAAACGTTTTTCATATTTTAAATAAAGTTTCAAAAATAATTAATGATTTATGTACAAATATTTTTTGTTTAATTTCATAATTGTACATTTAAAAAAAAGTAATGGAACTTTTAAGTGGTTCCTTGGTTTTACTATTGGATTTTTAAAGCATTTCTTAGAAATTAAAGGGGTGTTATTTTTTTAAAATTTGATGCTTGAGATTCTCAAGGAACATTAATTTTTGATATTCCCTCATTAAAAGTGGTTTGGAAACCATTTAACTATTTCTTTATTTTATTTTAAAAGTGGGACTATTAGAAGGTGAATCCCATGAAATTATAAATATATATAGGTGTGTGATTATATTTATGGATGTACACATTCAAACTAGAATCCATGAATGCATGCATAGGGTGATGTACTTATATATACATGTAAGTATATATTTATATGTACATGGTAATGAATGTGGATTTGAAATAAAAGTGGATCATCTCGTGAATGAACATTTAATGGTTTTTATGGATTAATTTTAAACGATTATAATGGTGTTAATGTATTTAAGGTGGTATAAAATAATATGGTTAACCAAGTTACCTTTTCAAGAAGGAACAGGGGACCCTTTAAATGTTTTTAATGTCTCTTGTGTATGTGAAACCCTCTTTATCCCCTTCATCTTTATTTTGATCTGATTTCCCCTTTAGTGATAATACTTGCTTGGAAATTATTTAATGATATGGTAGGGATTTTTTTAGTAGTAGGATTAATTATTTGTTATGATTTCATGGATGTGTATGCCTTAGTGTGTGTTGCATTCCAACTAAGGTTAGGTGTTTTGGTAACCTGAGTGAGCTATTGGGATCGTTTATAAGGCCATGGAAGTGATCAAATTATATGATGGTATATAGGACTATCCATCTTGATGGTTATAATGAAGCAAGATAATATTATAGTGCAATAATTTGGAATAATAATGTTAGTTTGGATCATGTTACACTAGAACCCATGGAATATCCCACAACACTTTCAATTTAACTTGTAAATGTTATAGGGAATTAATATCTTATAACTTATTATTCCTCTATTTGTCTTTATTGGTTTCGGAACCTTTTCCTATATAACATATATTTTATACATCTTAAATTTTGGTTCTTATACAATAACATGATCTATCTGGTGTGTTTGGATTGTTTTCTTTAAAATGGTTTCTAAAGTGATTTAAGAAACTATTCTAAATAATGGATTTCATCCTGGATTATCATAATGAATTAAAAATTGGTGTTATGGTTTAAAATGTATTAGGACTAGAAAAAAATTTAATTTATTATTTTCATTTATGAAAAAAAATAAACGTATTTTTAAATCATATTTCAAACTAGATTGAAATAGATTTAAAATTAATGGTAATTCTTGTGGAAAGGTGGGTGGTGGCCTTCTGAGTACTTGTATTCTCATACCTATATTATATCTTAGTTACAAGTTAAACATAGGATTTTAATTTATCTTGGTGTATTGATTGAATTTGGATCATTTGGTTAATTATTTTAGTTTATTTTATCAAATTTATACAAGTGTTTCTATTAAATGGTTTTGTATGAATGAATTTGTTTTCATAGAAATTTTTTGTGTGGCCTTTTAAATGAGTTATTTACTAATTTATATTTTTTTATGGGTGGTTTTAATTATTTATGTAGATATTGAAAAATTCAAGTACTACAAAATATTAAGGGAGCATGGGGTGAGAAGAGATATGCTATCTAGGTGATAGAGTTCAGAGATGAGATGACATGATTATATATGTTAATTATTTATGTTTTTTTATATTTTATAATTCATGTTTTGGTGTATATATCTGACCTATGGATGGTTCATTCCAAAATTATATAAAAACTAAATTGTTCTCAACTCTAATTTAAGGGTGAAATCATTCCGAATGTATATATTTGATTCCCTAGTACTCATTGCCATCCCATGTATATTATAAATGCCCCTTGGATTAGTGGTGATCCGGTTTAGGTACCGGTTTGAATGGAGGCCCAGGTTAGGTTGTTACAAATGGTAATATAGGTTTTATTATTGGTGAAATAATGAAAACATGGGATTATGACTATCAGGACTCTATTGAATAGTTTATAAGAATATTGTATCTAGCTCTTTTTTAATATAAACCTCGAGTTTCCAAGAGAAGTTGGGATTTAGCTTCATTTTGGTTGTTTCTATTGATAGTGATGTTATATGGTCCTTATTGGAATAAAGGATCATTCTAAATTTTAGGATATAATTGTAGATAAAGTCAAGTATGTGAGGTTGGATTGCATGGCCTAACAAACCATGAAATAACAAAATTATTGAATTTGGATCCATTTTATTAACCGATACATGATTGTCATGTGTTACATCACCATGCGACAAGGTTGGGCTTGACTCCCCATCCTGTTTTAGTTTTACTATTTAGAAACTCATGGTCATGGATTTCGATGGTTGGAAATTAAAATGGGAACTAATAGTAGTCTTGTGATATTTTTTTGAAACTAATTTGGATTTTGATGACACCTTATTAGGATCTTTTTTTAATTGAAGTAATTTAAAATATAAATGGTGTTTTCCCATATATATTTAAATGGTTTATTCGATTAATAGTGGATTTTTGGGGATTATTCTTTTATCAATAAATTTATTTCTTGGATTCCACAAGGAAATTATTTTCTAAATGTTAGATTTCTTAGAAAACATATTTTTGAAAAGAAACCACAATAGTGGGATGAGGCATGTTTAAGTGATTTTGGAAAGTGGTTTTAATTAAAATATCTCATGGAGCGAGTGATTCTAAAAAAGGTTATTATTTTTAAATGTGGTTTGATTTGATAAATTGATGAATGGTAAAAGGGTTGGAATTTATTAAATGGATGGTGGTATTAAATTGTAATGGCATGAATCATGAATTGTAATTTGTTGATACATATTCTATTAAATGTTAAATGAGATGTTGCGAATTGTGATTTTTGAGTTGAAATAGTGATTATATATTTTTATGTTAAATGTTTATTTGTGATTTCAATTTATGATGATGTTATTCAAAACTCCCTTGGGGTGGTGTTTATATTGATTAAAATGGAAAATAAACATATGTGTGGTCATGAAAACACTATTTGGGGAGGTCGTGAAAACATAATTTTGGGAGTTCATGGAAACTCTCTATAGTGAGTTCCTAAAAATCCCTTAAGGTAGTTCATGAAACACCCATAAGGATAGGTCATAACTCCCTTTGGGTATGTCATGATAATAAATAAAACAACCATTTTAGGTTGGTCTTGACAATATTGGTGGGGTTGTCAAGTATTTGGATATAGTATTATTGTTTCTTGGAAGAGGAGAGAGTTCCTTATATGTGTTATATTATGGGGGTTGTGGTGTATTCGGTGGGCACAATCAAGTATCCCACACTATTAGGGCTCTATTGTCAAGAAACATTTTTTAATTGGGATATAGAATTCTATGAGTTGTTTCTCCAAGATAGAGACTTCCCATGGAAATTAACAATATACTGGGGTGCATCAGGCTCCTCGGGTTGTTATCTGTGAACTCGGTTTAAATACCCTAGGTTCATTATACTAGAAGGTGCAGTCATCATGACATGATTAAATATATTCCAGAATAGGCTGAAGCGGATATGGTTGGAGTTCTTGGTGGTTCAAATAACACCTAATGACCCAACATGTATGATATATATGCCTTGTGTGTCTTTTATCCTTGGATATATATGTTTTGGAAGAATTAAATCATGATAACCATGCATAAAATTTTATAAGGAGACCCCACCCCCAAATCAAGGAGGATAGAATTAATGAATCCCTAAGGAATCATCAATTACAAACATCGTGTTCTTTGATTTAGGGTATCCAATGCTAGATAAAATAATAACAAGGTACTCTTATGATCCCTTGGAATCTAAATGGTCAACTACCTTACTCCCTTATCTCCGTGTATGATTAATGACTACATATTTATTAATGATTATTATACAGGCCAAAATATCATAAGTAATTGAACAGTGAGGGATAAAATATCTTGAAAAACACATAAAACAAGTAGTGAGTAATGTTTCATATTGTTCATCGTGATATTAAAAAGCATGTATAATTTTAATTCAGAGAGAAAGGATTGGATATTAAATAACCTACATTATAGATTTTTTTTCTTTCTTGGGTTCTTTTAGGAGTCATGATATTTTTTGGCTACGTTATGGATGTTTTCTTTCTTGGTTTTGGATCTCTTTGAATAGTGTGTGTGTTTTTGAACTACCACTTTAAACAGAGTATAAATGTTAGGGATACCCAAGTAGTTATGAATGTTAGTGAACCCTCATGTCCCTTGTTAGTGGATTGATTATACACAAATATATTAGGTGCTTCTTGAGGATTGACACTAAGGAGTAGTTTTATTGGTGTATCCTAATTTTTAGGATCCATTTTAATTCCTTCTTATCTCCCATGTATTTCTATGGGTGTTGGAGTTTTAGTGCCATCTTATTTTCTTTCCTTTGACAATGTATTTTTTGGGGAATAAAGTGTTATGGTGGAGAGTTTGTAAAAATACCTATCTTTATTAATAATTTACTATATTTTAACCCATCATGGATTTCCTTTTAAGCCATTTTGGGTTTTTAGGAATTTTTAGATGGAATTTTTAAAATTTTAGGAGTTTTAAAGGGGTGGGTGGTTAACCAGCATGGTTTGTAAAACCATGAGTGAACCACATGATTTCTTTCTATCCCAGGGTTGTGTCTTTTAGAATAGTTGTTTCATATTCTATTAAACCATGTTTTCGACTAGTATTAACTATATTGAGATATTTTTCCTAGGCAGTGTTGATTTCATGGCTGCCACATGTTTGGGAAACCACATGGGTTTCATGAGATTTAAAATTTTATTTTTTTACTTATTTAACACTATTTTTCATATTTATCTCCCTCACTTAACCTAACTCATGTGACCCCCCTTCCCACTAAGTGGACTCCCCATCATCATTCTCCCCTTCCCTAGTCAAGCTCCTTCACATGACCCCTCTCTGTCAACGACCTCCTCCCTCTGGCCTCCCCTCTTTCTTGCACATGAATCCCTTGGACAGACACCCATGGTTCCACACCTCCACTTTCCTAAGAACCTCATACCCAATAGAGATTTATTTATAATTTCTTGGAGATCCATGGTTGAATACCCTAGTTATGTTCTCTACTTCCCTCTCTTTTCTATTTCTTACTGATTTTGTTTTCCCCTTCACCATGATTTGGTTTTGTTGAAACCTAAGGGTTCTAAGCATAACCAATATTTTTAGATTTCATGATTCTAGTTATTATAGGGTCATTATCATGATTTTTACCCTTATCCATCGAAGGATACAGATTATGGACCCTTCTTCATTGATTCTAGGTAGGTTTTCCAATGCCTTAATATTTGATTTTAGAATCATCGATTTCTTATTCTTTTAAAATTACATTTTTCTTTATAATAATTGAAATAAATATAATTATTTAGTTTATAAGGTTTAAGTTATGATTTATCTATACTTACATTAAAAGTGAAAAGGTTTTCATATTTTAAGGAAGGTTCAAAACTAAATTTCATGAGTTGCACACACCAATTTTTGTGTTTATTATCCTGGTTAGAAATTTAAAAATAATAAATGTTTTAAATGGTTTCATTAGTTTTACATTTGTATTTTGGAATGATTGATTTTAATTTAATGGTGTGTGTTTGTATTAAAACATGATTTTTGAGTTTCTAAGGGGATATTAATTTTTTAGATGTCCTCTCTAAAAGTGGGTTTGAAACTGGTTACATATTTCTTTATTTTATTTCAAAAGTGGGATTGTTGGAAGGTGAATCCCATGAAAATATAAATATATATAGGTATGCATGTATTTTTATGGATGTAAAAAATCACAAGATAATCTATGAATATTTTTATCGAGTGATGTTCTTATATATGTATATATAAGTATATATTTATATCTTTATGGTAATGAAGGTGTATTTGAAGTAAAATTGGTTCATATCTTGAATAAACATTTAATGGTTTTTATTGTTTTGGTTTAAATGATTTTAATGGTTTATTTAGTATTAATGTGGTATAAAAGACTTGTCTAGCCTGAGTTGAATTTTTTATGAAGTCTCGGTTGGAACTTTAAAAAGTGTACAATGTATCTTGTGTGTATAAAACCCTATATAGCTCCTTAATTGTTTATTTTATCTGATTAAAATTTTAGGGGTAATTATTTCTTGGAATTTATCGAATGATGTATCTAGGATTTTTTAGTGGGAGGATGAATTATTTTTTTATACTTTTATGGATGTGTAGAACAAAGTGTGTGTTGCGTGCTAACTACGGTTAATTTCATGGATAACTTGAGTGAGATATTAATATTGTTCATGTGGTTATGTAAGTGGTGTGTTTTTATAATGGTTTATAGGTATGGAAATCTCAATAGAGATATTGAAATAAGATAAGATTATAGTTTCAAACTAGGGAATCATGTTGTTAGTTCAGATTGTGTTACACTAGAATCTTGGGGATAACCCATGACACATGTACTTTGACTCATGGTTTTGTATTGGATTCTTATCATGGACTTTATTATTCTTTAATATTCGTGTATTCCTTGTGGAGTTCTTCCCTTGATTAATTTTATTGTGAGATTCTTGACTTTTGGTTCCAGTTTAATAACATGATCTATCCTATTTTTTCGGTTTTTTTCTTTAAATTGGTTTCTAAAGTGGTTTAGGAGACTACCCTAAATTATGTATTTCATCCAAGATTTTCAAATTGTATTAAAAATGGGTGCTTTGTTTTAAAATGGATTAGGTTGAGAAAAAACTTTCAAATTTATTATTTTCATTTAGAAAAATAGAAAAACCTATTTTTAAATCATATTTCAAACTATCTTTAAATGGGTATAAAATTAAAGGTAAGGTTTTTGGAAAGGTTATTTATTTCCTATTGAGTCTTATGTTTTCATGCCTATATTATATCTCAGTTGTAGGTTCAGAATCATCTTCTAACCTCTCCTGAAGAATTGATAGATTAGGGATTTTTAGGTTAGTGATTTTAGTTTATTTTATCGCATCTTTCCAAGAATTTCTATTATAGAATCTTTTTGGATTACCTTTATTTTTATATAATTTTTAATCTATATCCATTTAAATGAATTTTTCATGGATTTCCATTTTGGTTATCAGTTCTTTATATTATTTATATAGAGATAGGGTGAATCTAGAGCCTCCACATATCGAGGGACATTGGGGGTGAGTGGAGGTATACTAGCTAGGTGAGAGATTTTTTATGTGAGATAATGGATTTATATATACTACTTGTTTATGTTTTGTTTATATCTATTGATTCATTTTTTGTGTATAAATCCAACCTATGAATAGTTCATGCCAAAATTATTGATTATTTTTTATTAACTATAATTTGAGGGATAAATCATTCTCAGTGTATATATTAGATTCCCTATTGCTTGTTGCCTACCAATGGGGATCAAGAATTCCCCTTAGGTCAATAGTGATCTTGTTCAGGTGTTAGTTTGGAAGGAAACATGGGTTGGGTCATTACAACACTATTATTACTTCACTAAATTAAAAAAATGAATATTCACATGTATATGAAGAGTTATTTATATTGGATCCCAAATGTATTCAAAAATATTCCCTAAAATCTAACAAAAATTCATTGTCAACCAATATTCTCTTCACGTATAATAAAAATCATTTTTTCTTTATTCTTCAATTTATAAAAAAATTATTTGTACATCTATAACATTCAATATCTTAAAAGTTTTTATCTTGTATGTGTTTACACTAGACCCTAGTATTGCTCACAATATTCCAATTTCCAAAATTTTGGAAACCCCATACTACTTATTTGGAACGGTAAGATCTAGTATTATAAATTTTTCTACCCAAAAAAGCTTCCATAACATGCTTGGTTGACTTATCCCTATCTTGTGTTCTTCTCAATAATATCCATGGAAACTTATATATTTCTCAGTTCATTACTTTAATAGTGTTTTCTTCTATATTTAACTAATCTACCTTAATAAATGTGGGGAATTCATGCTATGAATCTGAACTCATCCAAACATAATGTCCTCGAACAACCTCCTTCAATGGTTCAAAAGATAATAGATATTTAATTTTTCAAAACCTCAATAAAACTCAAAATCAATGAACTTTAACACTATCAAAAATCTTAGCAAGAATCATTAAATTTACTTTGTGAATTTTGAAACATTGAATTTCCATCTCAACTTCATCACAATAGGTTTGACTTGACAATGTTAATGTGTAGTCGCCTAGAGTCTTATGATGGTCAAACTTTCATACACTTAACCCAGTATCTTCTACTTTCGAATCTACCTTTTTCTTAGTAACAAAATTACTAAAACATTCCTTATCCTTTAAAACATAAAAAATATTTCAATATCTCTTAATAATATGATTTTCTTCATCTGTTGATCAATCATATGTATAAAATTCTTCTTTAATCATATAAAAAACTCATCATAACCTTTTATTTCCTTATCTTATGATTACTTAGACATTGGACATTTCTGATTTCACTTATCATTTGACTAATCTATTTTATTATTATTTTTTCATTCAGTCATCTTCATCATCCAAATGGTTGGACTTAGTCAATTATAGTTTTCTATATATTTTTATGATGCTCCCTTCTAGTCAACTCTATACTCATATTCTAAACACTTGGATTAGTCATTCAATAATATGACACATTTCCATTTTCATCTCCCAAAGTCATCAGCAAAACTTATTGGCACATATTCTTGTTCTTTGACTAATAGTCTCACTTAGGGTTGATATCCTATCTTTTAACACGTTATCACTCCATACCCATGTGTGATCAAAGTATCTTATGATCACAATATCTTTTGGTTGGTAAAACATTCATATTCCTTTTCCCACTAACTCATCTTTTGGTGCTTTATATTATAACTCATATATTGTCTCTATGGATTCTAGTGATATCATAGGTCACTTATTATTCTTTAAAAAATTTTACATACACTTTATCATCATACTTTATCTATTTTTGATCGATTTAAAATTATATCAACTCAACATGAATCGCATATTCATTTGGTAATTGGGATTTATCTTCCTTTTAAAGCAGGGTGCTTGAATAATATGACTTGTTGTCTAAAAAAGTACATATTCCCATCTCCATACACATCATGGATAAAATATTTTATAATACCATCACAAAAAATCACTTATATCTCATCATCTAGTAGTATAACTTCTATATCCTCTGACTAATCAAATTATGAATGTTGTTCAACTCAAGGATATTTTTCCATTACCACATATTTAGTGTACCTTATATTCCATGGAGTTATAATTAAAAACATAGGAGGGATTCTCTGAGTAATTTTCAATTCTCAATATACTTCACTTTTCAATCATATATCTTCTTGATTACCTGGATTATGGTTTTATATATTGAGTGTATTCTAGTTATTTCAAAGTCTCCACAAGTGGACTGTTTTCCATAAGCTCTCCTTACGGTAATTCATCTACTCAATTGCACATGCATCTTCTATAGAATTATATTATATGTATTTTGAGTGAGTTGGTATTTAAATGATTATCAACAGTTCATCAGAGTATTCACATACATCATTCAAGTGCACAATCCATCTCAACACATCTTTATAATGTAGAAGTTTAATTTCCTTGTGAATATTATCTAGTAACTGAATAACTTTAGCTGAATAGACTCACCTTCATCATTTTATCCACTTTTTAAACTATAACTTCCTGTCGAAAGCATATTGCATGAAATATAATCCATAAAATCATTTTATCTTTTCTACTTCTTTAACATTCGAGACTTTTCACAAACCAATTCGGTTCTTCATCTGAACCGGCCCCCAACCCAATCCACAAAAGACCCAAAGGGCATTCCCAATCCCCATAGGCTAGTAAAAGGTTCTGATTATCAACACAAGTGATAAAAATTTACCTGAACATACAATAATAAAAAAACAAATATAAACAATAGACCAAAGCTGGAAAACAAAACCAATAAATCCTTTACAAGGTTTCAAATTCAAGTATAAAAGTTCACACAAAAAAATAGATCTACTACAAAAATTAAACCAAAATACATCTCGAAAAAACACCATAAGGCAAGGGGATCATCTCACTAAAACCATAATAGCAACACCACCCAATAGGATCACTAGCATTCTGAACCACTATCACCACAAAAATTAACCTTACCTAAATCAAACATGACCAAGATTACTAACACCCAATGGTGTAAGAATGGTGTGAGATACTACCTAGTAGGATGCCTCCCAAAAAGTTTTCCATGCTTCAAAATTTTAAATGACAAATAAACATGAATGGTTAAAAAATGAAAGAAAGTGATATAACAATTTAAAGGAAAATAGTTTTAATGAAAAACAAATTTTAAGGGAATGTAATTTTAAATGAAAACAACTTCTCCCTTAGAAAATCCCAATGCCACACTGTATGCTCACTTTGAGTGAATCATAGTCAAATAGAACCAACATGGAAGAGGAATTATGGGTATTAGATAAAAAATGGGACCCCAGAACCTCATGTCTCAGTGTAAAGTGGTATTGTAACCACAACTATCCGTTTTCTCATGCATGAGATATAAGGCCCTAACCCCAGTTACCCATAGCTGGTGCATTATTTTAATACATTAGCATGATTTCAAAGAATCAAGTGATGAAGGAACAATCAGTTTAACAGTCTTGGAAAATATATTATATACATGAACATTTCATTACACTTTATAACATAAAATGTAGCATAAACAATCCTTTGAGAACACCATTCATCCCCAAGATTAACTCTGCATATCAATCATAAAACACTTCTTGGCATCCTGGGAAATTAGAACCTATAAAAGGGCTGAGATTAGATGCTCAGTAAAGATAAACAACAGAGCAAAAGCTATCATAAATAATCATAAAATTTTATGGAAAAGAAAAAAATTGAAACACAATCCTTTTAAAAATTTGTCTTTAGCATAATTTGGTAAAAATAAATCATAAATTACCATAAAAACATGCACATGGATATTCTACTAGTCTAATAATGACATGTAAAAACTAATTTCATAATTAGGGAATTCATAATGCTGGAAATAATAAATATTACGTCAATTCCTTGTGCCATGAAAATACAAAAATATTCTATCAAGGTCTTATGCCAAGGCCAAGACACTAGTTTGTCTCATGAGACCTACCATTGCATCAATAGGATATAACATGCCTCGCCTGTCACTTACTAAGTCCAATAAATTCTTCGTATAAAAAGAGTGAAACATAACATAATCATTCATATTAAAACTAGAATACCAAATGTAAATACTTTAACCATAAACCGTAAATGGAATTAAAATTGAACATCTATAGTCAAACATATAATAAATCATTCAATATAAATGGAATATTTTATTATAATAAATAAACCTCAATCAAGAATAATATCCATTAAAGGATGTTGACATAGTTAAAAATGTTCAGTCAAACTCTTTGAGAGAAATATTTGTTTTCATGAAATCATTTAAAAGTCATAAAATTTATAAAGGAACCCATTTAAAGGAGATTTTTTTATCAACTTTTCCCATACCAATTTGAAACTTTTGAAAGAAATTAACATTTTAAAATAGCCACTTCCATATTAACAAATCCTTAGAATCATTTTGAAAACATGGACATTCATTAGATTGATTTAGAAAAATGAATCATTTAAACTTTTAAAATGATGATCTAGTTAAATAGTATCTTCCATAAAACCTTAAAATATTTCTTTTGAAATCATTTTTATGAAACATGTACAATGATGATAAATATGTCCTAGGAAATACATAAACAATCTCGAATAATAATGAGATTGAGGAATTAACCCTTACCTTTGGTCTGATATTCTCTATACGACTCCAAAACTCTTGTATAATGTTTTTAAACATAATATTAACTTATATCAGAATCATAATAATATTTTTGATATCATATATTATTCTTCTATGAATTTATATTACCCATTTGTTAACAATTCCAAGTTAATGGAACATTTCGGGTAATATTGCTTTGTTTGTCTTAAGTGTTTTGACTTGTTATTCTTGATCATATTCCTTAGATCATGATTTATTTAATTCATGAATATATAATTTTATTTATAAATAATATATATTCGTAATATAAATATATATAATAGATAGATATATAAAATTGAATACACTGTTCATGGAGACGGTAGGTCGTACGTATGCATGAACGTTGTTTCTGTTTTCTTATCGTATTGAATGGAAGTAAATGAATGACATGTATGTACATACATACATACATACATACATACATACATACATACATACATACATACATACATACATACATACATACATACATACATACATACATACATACATACATACATACATACATACATACATACATACATACATACATACATACATACATACATACATACATACATACATATATACTTATATTGGACTTATTATTTCATATATTTCATAATTATGAATAATATTTTTTTTATAATCATTCATGGATGGTTAAAGTGGAGTATGAATCTCATCGCGTTGTGAAGACGGTAAGTAGTACGCACACACGAGCGACAATGTCATTTCATTAATGGTAAATTGGTATATAAATGGATGTAATATTAATTTTACAGAAAAAATATCATGTTATATTTATTATTTAAATCCATTATATTCATCGTTATACCCATATAAATAAAGTGTGCATGAATAACAATTTACACAATTGTGTGGAGATGGTAAGCTATACGTATAAAAGAATGGTGCTATTGTTTTTTATATGATGGGTAAAAAGAGGAATATGATTATCCCATAATCTCAAAAAAATCTCAGAATATATTATATCCTGGATTTATTATTTTAGTATGGTAACAACTCAGTAAGAAGAAGTAGAAGAAGAAGTGAACATTGAATGAAGGAATAAAACGGTTCCCTCTTCTTCGGGTGTCTCCTTCTGATTTGCACAAAAGGACTCCTTAAGTTGGCTTTGTTCCCAATTTTGTTCCTCTAGGATGAGTTGAGGTAAGTTGGGAGGATATTTGGGTAGGTTTTTGCTGAGACAAAGGGCTTTGGAGGAGTTAATTAAAGAGATACTGAGGTTCCCTTTTATAAGAGAGGTGAGGGGCACTTTAGGAAATGTCTGAATTATTAATTTATTATAAAATGATTTTCGGTTTCAAATAGTCCCAAACACATTTATTTAAAATATAAGATGTTTTTTGGTCAAACACCTCTCAACAAATAGGTTTTAGGAATGTTTAGGTCACAAAATTGACCTTATCTTTTATCTTTATCCCTTAGTTAAAAACATTAACTCTTACCATGTCTTTTTACATTTTCATAATATATGGTAACTATATTGACTATAAATTTCCAAGAGAATAATATTTGGATCATTAATGACATTTTAAACATCATATAATTTTGACTTCCGAATCATAGTTTTTAAGGATTTTTATATCATTTAATAAAATAGTATTTTTTAAACAACTTATTTATGCTAATTTTGACACTATTTGGTAATTGATTTTTGTTAAAGTTAAAAAAACTTGATTACTTTGAACCAAAGGAATTAAATCATCCCTAAAATGTCTTTGTCATTCAAAAAAATTTCGTATGGCATCAAAAAATTCAAATTATATTTATTTTAATATTTATAATATCATTTATTTGATTATTTTACTAATAAAGAAAATACTACATCATTATTGTGTTATAAATAAATTTAATTATTTAATGTATAAAAATAAAAAATAAAATACCATGATGTAGGAAATATTTTCATATTTAAAATTAATATTTATAGACATATATATCAGTTATATTTCCCTATATTTAAACTAATTTAGTAAAATATATATGTTTATCTTATAATTATCGTTACTTAAAATTAATTCTTATATCATGTCATTGTCACACCCAAGTGGTCCCCAAATTCCAAAAATTCTGTCTAATGATGCTCATGGTCAAATATATTTTATCAAATAGGATTATGACACGTGTTAGGGTAGTTTTATATTATTATAATAATATTTTTTTACCCCTTATTTACCCTGATTTACCCTTTAACCAAAGTAAATAAAAATAATTACCGAAGTTACTATTCATAATGTCCAAAAATAAAAGTTACCTATTTAATCAAATTGTACATTATTATTCCAAATATGGAATCCATTTTTACAAATTCAAAACACATAAGTTTCAGAAGATAATTTAAAATTAATTCTCGTTGTCAAAACCAAAAAATGGGTTTTTAAAAAGTAAAAAACTATCAAAAGAGAGACATGTGATTATGTCCAATTTAATTGTGAAATTTCATCCAATAAGCTAAATTATATTAAATGATAAAAAATATAATCTAATTATACTTTAATACCACTAAAATTTATAATTTAACACTATAAATTATTTCTATTAAAAAAGTCGTTTTTAAATTAATATTTAGTATTTTCAATATTCATCAAAATATGAAAGTTATCAGAAATGTAACAAAAATTTATCCAAACTAAAATTTTATGTTCTTTTTATAAAAAAAATTAATTTCATTAAATTTAATATATAAAAATATCAAATATTGGATTTAAAATGGGTTCTCCATTAAAATGGGGAAAAATAGCATTTTTTGAAAAATACTTCTTTTATCTGAGAAATTGAATTTGTCCTTATATTATGTCTAAGAAGGAAAAATATGAATTTTAAAATTATATGGGATATATATATAATTCAAAATGGGTTTAATACTATTCATAAAAAAATTTTAAACATCTATTTTGATAGGTTGTGGTGCACTTGAACTCGGTGTTCCGTACAACACACACTATTAAATTATTTAAAAAGGAAGTATTCTATAGATGCTTAGGGTGATACATTATATCATACTTCAATAAATTTCATCCATTAAATTTAAACATGGGATAAAAAACTAGGGTTTTGACATTTCAAAATATCTTAGTTGAAATCCCACATCAAAAAATGGATTAATGAGGCCTCTATTTTAAAATAAAGAAATGTAAGTATTAAGGTTACCTGAAATAACACATACTAGGGTTCCATTTAGGAAAAAATGGATATGGGAGATAAACATAACCATAAAGTTATGATGGAGAGTGATAAATAATATTATTAGGATTAATTTAACAATCTAAAAGCTATAAATATACAATGATCCAAGGGACCATTTTATTCATAAAAAAAGAAAGTATTAGGAAAACATTTTTGATTTTCAAGATCCTTCCCCTAAAGTTGAAGAACCTAAGAAGAAATAATTACAATATTTTAGTACAATCTCACCATTGGTCACACCTTGAAAAATTTCCACTTTATCTCTTATTCAAGGAAATGAAGTTGAATTTTTCATTTCTAAAGTATTGGAAGATCATGCAATCCATTAATAGAATGATAGGACATACCATCTGTCTCAAAAAAATTAGCATAGGTTATCACATATGTATAAGTCCACCTGTAGCGAGATAATAAATTAATCTAAAAAACTTCAATTGGATTGAAACTTATACTATCCATAAATAGATAACATTACAATCCTTTCAAAAAAAAAAACTATAAATCTAAAAATTTAGAAAGAGGTGAACCAAATTGGATTAGAATTTATCTCCCATATCTCATTGGGCAGTTCTTGGTTGTCAAATTCCAAACATGTGAACACCTCCATCATGTATTCTCTTGAGTCATGGAAAAAAATGGAATTATTTGATATCCTTATTGAAAACATGCATGTTTACTTGTTCCAAAACATAGTGGATTATTCCTTAAGTCCCAAAAAGTTTTACACTTCGTCCATGATAACATAAACCTATTTTCAAGAAATCCAAAATTAGTTTTCAAGAAACTAGCATCATCCAACTTACTTATTCAAACATTACATTATTATCTTATCATAAGAAACAGATTAAGGATTATCTTTACCTAAATAATATGTTCTCTAAATATAAACTTACCTTTATATCAATTTTCATGTCCTTTATAATAATTCAACATATTATTGAAAATACTTAGTGAAGAATATAAATTGAATAATCCTTATATAAATCACTTATTCCAAATTCTTGGATTCAAATACATAAATACTTTAATCCTTTAAATTTAATGGTTGGAATGTAATGGGTCCTTTATTGGTTTAGAGGTATATTCTTATGTCTGGGCATTAATTTGGGTAATGCCCATAATTTTCACAGATGAGACATTGAACTCCATAACAATTGGTCACTCTATGACCCTTTTTCCCATTAAGATAACATATTTCCCTCCATTTTATGTATTCATCAAGGTTCCACTTCCCTTCATCTTGACATGTAGGAAACAGTATCTTCTATTATATATTCTTTATAAAGTTTGAAAATTTATAAAAATCTGTCTTCCTCTTATGCAATGCGTTAGGAATTTCATCAAATATCGAATTTTTAATCATATAACGTGATAACTAATTAGGCATAATCACAATATATTTCTCTCCAGTCATTATCTGATTTTGTTTCTTAAAATCACCAGATTTTCCATCAAACTCAATGTTAATCAAATTCCATCGAGTTTATATCATTAACTAAAACCAGAAAGCACAGGGTGAGACATATATCTCATTGAAGAAAACCACATAATCAAGGGAAGATACTTTCAATCTATAACATCATAGGTTTAATATTAGGTTATCAGTGATTATTACTAAAATTTGAGGTGGTTATTTTATACTTATCCCCAAAGTCAATCATAGGGTTATGATCCCTAATTTATGTTTTTGAAAATATATTTCCAAAGTTGTTGATAAACTTCCTATGATACCCACTGTAATTCCCTAACCCCAGTTACCTAGAGATGGTGTATTATTTTATTACATTGGCATGATTACAAGGAATCATGTCTCAAAGGACCGATCAGTTTAGCAGTCTTGGAAAATAGATTACATAAATGAATGTTTAATTAATATTTATAACATAAAACATAGCACAAATAATCCTTTGATAATGACATTATTAACCAAGATTAACCCTTCATATCAATCATAAAACACTTACTAGAATCTAGGGAAATCAAAAAATAAGAATGGGGTGAGCTTAGATGCTCTGTAAGGATAAAAAATATAGAGGAGGCTATCCTAAATAATTATAAACCTTTAAGGAAATGAAGAAAATTGAAACACATGCCTTTAAACACATTATCTTCATCATAATATGGAAAGAATAAATCAAAAATTACCATATATACATGTGCATGGATATTCTAATAGTCGAATAATCACATGTAATAACTAATTTCATAATGATGGAATGCATAATGTCGAACATAATGACTACTACGTCAAGGCCTTTTTCCAAGAAAATACAAAATATATTCTATCAAGTCCTTGTGCTAAGATAGTAGTTTCTATCATGAGACATACTGATTCATTGAGGGGATAAAGTGGGCCCTGCCCTTCACTTACTAAGTCCAATGCATTCCTTATATTAAAATGGTGAAACATAATATAATCATTTACATTAGAAATAGAATACTAAATGTCAATACATTAACCATAAACCATGAATGGTATAAAAATAACACATCCACAGTCAAACATATAATAACCCATTTAATAAAATATGAAATATTTTATTATAATAAATCAACCTCAATCAAGAATAATGTCTTGTAAAGGATGTTTACAAAGTCAAAATGATCAGTAAAACTCTTTTAGAGAAATATACCTTTTTCTTGAAATCATATAAAAGTAACACAATTTATAAAGGAAGTAATTTAAAAGAGATTTTTGAATCAAAGTGTCAAATACCAATTTGAAAATTTTGATAGAATTAACATTTTAAAACAATCTTGTCTATATAAATAAATCCTTAAATCAATTTGAAAACATGGAAGTTTATTAGATAGATTTAGAAAAATAAGTCTTTAAAACATTTAAAATGATCATATCATTAAAGGGTCTCTTCCATAAAACCTTAAAAGATTCCTTTTTAAAACATTTTTATGAAACATGGACATGGATGATAAATATAGCCTAGTAAATACATAAACAATCTCAGATAATAATGAGATTGACGAATTCACCATTACTCTTGGTTTGATACTCTATGTACGACTCCAAAACACCTGATAAATGTTTTAGAACATATTATTAACTTATATCAGAATCATAATAATATTTATTATATCATATATGTTTCTTTTATGACTTTATATTACCCATTTAATATCAATTCCAAGTTAATGTAACATTTTGGGTAATATCGCTTTGTTTTTTTTTGTGTTTTGACTTGTTATTCTTGATCATATTCCTTATATCATGATTTACTTACTTTCAGAATGTATAATATGATTTATATATCATATATATTCATAATATAAATATATATAATAGATATATATAAAAAATGGAATACACTGTTCATGGAGACGGTAGGATATACGTACGCATGAACATTGTTTATGTTTTCTTATCGTATTGAATGAAAGTAAGTGAATGAAATATATGTAAAAACATTAATACATACATACATAAATACATACATAACTACTAAAAAAAAGGGCATTAGCGACCTCCATTGGCGGTCGTTAAAGGCCTATAGAGACCGCCTAGCGACCGCCAATGGCGGTCGCATCAGCCTCATCGTTGTAGTCCAATAGTGACCACCATTGGCGGTCGCTATAGGCTTCTAGGTGGGAACCATTAGCGACCGCCATTTGTGATCGCTAATGCTGCCCGGACAGCAGCCTATAGCGACCGCCAATGGAGGTCGCTAATGCTGCCCGGTAGGCAGTCTATAGCGACCGCCTTTGACGGTCGCTAAACTAGAAAATTTTTTTTTTAAAAAAAATTCATCCCGAAATAAATAAATAAATAAATATATTTATTAAATAATATATATATATATATATATTAATGAAAATATTTATATATATAATATTAAATAAAATATTTTTCATTTTTTTTAATGAAAGGAACGAATTGTGTTTTTTTTCCTTCACGGTGAAAAATCAGAGATAAAACAAGGTAACAGTCATAAAAAATTGAAAAAAATTTCAAACAGCATAAACATAAAAATCATCATAAACGATAAATGTGCTTCAACGATCTAAGCATGTCCATCTATTTCAATCTTCTGCTTCAAAACCTACAATAAGACCAAAAAACAAAACAAACGTAAATTGAACATAATTATTCAGTTATTATATACATATAATAAAATTAAATCTGACATCAAATCATGGTGCTATAATAATTTAAAACACCCAATTTAAGAAATGCTATAATTTCAGGTCATTCAGAGCACGTTTGCTCCGAATTCGACCGTCTCACGCTGTTTTTGGTGTTTTATAACTCCAGAAACGCGTTTCTGGTCACCACGGTCAAACGACACCTCTGATTGACGTGATGTCTGCCCGACCATTTTAAAAATCACACAACGGCTGTTCTCGTACGATTTCATGGAATTCCGAGGTCATTCGAGAGGTTTTGACCCCCCCCCCCCACGCGTCGTTTTAGCGCGCACGGAGCTGCTAAAAACGACGCGGTCGGCCGTACCGCGCGCACCGCACGTCCGATCGGCACGTCGTCTCCTCCTACACGTCACGAATAATATTCCTATTGTTTTCGTGTGGTTTCAGGTCATTCGGAGCACATTTACTCTAAATTCGACCGTCTCACGCTGTTTTGGTGTTTTATGACACCAGAAACGCGTTTCTAGTCACCACAGTCAAACGACACCTCCGATTGACGTGCCGTCTGCCCGAACATTTCAAAAATCACACAACGGCTGTTTTCGTACGATTTCATAGAGTTCCGAGGTCCTTCGGGTGGTTTTGACCCCCCGATGCGCCGATTTAGCGCGCGCAGAGCTGCTGAAGACAACGTATTCGGCCGTACCGCGCACACCGCAAGTCTTATGGGCACGCCGTCTCCTCCTACACGTCAAAAATAATATTCCTAATGTTTTCGTGTGGTTTCAGGTCATTTGGATCACGTTTGCTCCAAATTCGACCGTCTCACACCGTTTTTGGTGTTTTGTGACACCAGAAACGCGATTCCGGTCACCGCGGTCAAACGACACCTCCGATTGATGTGAAGTCTACCCGACCATTTCAAAAATAAAATAACGGCTATTCTCGTACAATTTCATGGCATTCCGAGGTCGTTCGGGTTGTTTTGACCCCCCCACGCGCCGTTTTAGCGCGCGCGGAGCTGCTGAAAACGACGCAGTCGGCCGTACCGCATGCACTGCACGTCCGATGGGCATTTTGTCTCCTCATATACATCACGAATAATATTCCTAATGTTTTCGGGTGGTTTCAAGTCATTCTGAGTACGTTTTCTCCGAATTCGACCGTCTCATGCTGTTTTTGGTGTTTTATGACACCGGAAACGCGTTTCCGGTCACCGCGGTCAAACGACACCTCCGATTGATGTTCCTTCTGCCCGACCATTTCACAAATCCCACAACGGCTGTTGTCGTACGGTTTCATGGAATTTTGAGGTTGTTCGGGTGGTTTTGACCCCCCAACGCGCCGGTTTAGCGCGCGCGGAGCTGCTGAAAACGACGCATTCGGTCGTACCGCGCGCACCGCAAGTACGATGGGTGCATCGTCTCCTCTTACACGTCATGAATAATATTCATAATGTTTTCATGTGGTTTCAGGTCATTCGGAGCACATTTGCTCTAAATTCGACCGTCTCATGCCATTTTTGGTGTTTTATGACACTGGAAACGTGTTTCCGGTAACCGCAGTCAAATGACAGCTCCGATTGATGTGTCGTCTACCCGAACATTTTAAAAATCACACAACGGCTACTGTTGTACAGTTTCATAGAATTCTAAGATCATTCAGGTGGTTTTGACCCCCCAACGCGCCGGTTTAGCGCGCGTAGAGCTGCTGAAAACGACGTATTCGGCTGTACCGCGCGCACCGCAAGTCCGATGGGCGCGCCGTTTCCTCATACACATCACGAATAATATTCCTAATGTTTTAGTGTGGTTTCAGTTCATTCGGAGCACGTTTTCTTTGAATTCGACCATCTCACGCCGTTTTTGGTGTTTTTTGACACCTGAAACGCGTTTCCGGTCACCGCGGTCAAACGACACCTCCGATTGATGTTCCGTATACTCAACCACATCAAAACTCACTCAACCTTTGATTTCGTCTGATTTCAGGCCATTCAGACCTTGTTCGGCCCGTTTGGACCCCCCACGCGTCGTTTTAGCGCGCGCGGAGCTGCTGTAAACGACGCAGTTGGCCATACCACGCACACCGCACGTCTGATGGGTGCTTCGTCTCCTCCTACATGTCACGAATAATATTCCTAATGTTTTCGTGTGGTTTCAGGTCATTCGGAGCACGTTTGATCTGAATTCGACCATCTCACGCCGTTTTTGGTGTTTTATGACACCAAAAATGCGTTTCCGGTCACCGCGGTCAAACGACACCTCTGATTGACGTTCCGTCTACCTGAACATTTCAAAAATCATATAAAGGATGTTTTCGTACGGTTTCACGGCATTCCGAGGTCGTTCGGGTGGTTTTGACCCCCCCTCGTGTCGTTTTAGCGTGCGTGGAGTTGCTGAAAACGACCCAGTCGGCCGTACCGCGCGCACCGCATGTCCGATGGGCGCGCCGTCTCCTCCTACATGTCAAGAATAATATTCATAATATTTTAGTGTGGTTTCAGGTCATTCGGAGCACGTTTGCTCCAAATTCGACCGTCTCACGCCGTTTTTGGTGTTAAATGACACCAGAAATGCGTTTCCGGTCACCGCGGTCAAACAACAGCTCCGATTGACGTGACGTCTGCCCGATAATTTTAAAAATCACAGAACGGATGTTGTAGTACGGTTTCATGGAATTATGAGGTTTTTCGGGTCGTTTTGACCCCCCAACGCGCCGGTTTAGTGCGCGCGGAGCTGCTGAAAACGAAGCATTTGATCGTATCGCACGCACCACATATCCGATTGACGTGTCGTCTGCGCGTACACGTCAAAAATAATAATTAGATTGTTTTCCTGTGATTTAAGGTTATTCTGATGTCGTCCGCTATGACTTTGACCATTATACGCCCGTTTTGGCCGTTTATGACACTAGAACGGCGTTCCCGGTCACCGCGGGCACACGACACATCCAATTGACATACCGTCAGCTCAACCACATCAAAATTCAATCACCCTTTGATGTCCTCTTATTTCAGGCCATTCGGACCTCGTTCGGCCCATTTGGACCCCCCACGCGCGTTTATCAAGCGCACACAACACTTAAAGAATGCATAATGAGCTCTACCGCGCAGACTGCACGTCTGATTGACATGTCATCTGCGCGTACACATCACGAATAATAATTAGATTGTTTTCCTGTGATTTCAAGTCAATCCGATGTCGTCCGCTATGACTTTGACCGTTAGATGCCCGTTTTGGCCGTTTATGACACCAGAACGGCGTTCCCGGTCACCGCGGGCACACAACACGTCCGATTGACATGCTGTCTACTCGACCACATCACAATTCACTCACTCTTTGATGTTGTCTGATTTCAAGCCATTCAGACCTCGTTCGGCCCGTTTGGACACCCCCCCCACGCGCGTTTATCAAGCGCGCACAACACTTAAAGAATGCATAATGATCCCTACTGCATAGACCGCACGTCCGATTGATGTGACGTCTACGCGTACACGTCATGAATAATAATCAGATTGTTTTCCTGTGATTTCAGGTCAATCTGATGTCGTCCGCTATGACTTTGACCGTTAGACGCCCGTTTTGGCCGTTTATGACACCTGAACGCCGTTCCCAGTCACCGCGGGCACACGACACGTCCGATTGACGTGTCGTCTACTCTACCAAATCAAAATTCACTCACCCTTTGATTTCGTCTGATTTCATGCCATTCGGACCTCGTTCGGCCCATTTGGACCCCCCACGCGCGTTTATCAAGCGGGCGCAACACTTAAAGAATGCATAATGAGCCCTACCGCGCAGACCACATGTCCGATTGACATTCCGTCTGCGCGTACACGTCACAAATAATAATTAGATTGTTTTCCTATGATTTCAGGTCAATCCGATGTCGTCCGCTATGACTTTGACCGTTAGATGCCCGTTTTGGTCGTTTATGACACCAGAACGGCGTTCCTGGTCACCGCGGGCACACGACACGTATGATTGACGTACTGTCTGCTCGACCACATCAAAATTCACTCACCCTTTCATGTCGTCTGATTTCAGCCCTTTCAGACCTCGTTTGGCCCGTTTGGACCCCCCCATGCGCGTTTTTCAAGCGCGCACAACACCTAAAGAATGCATAATGAGCCCTACCACGCAGACCGCACGTCCGATTGACGTTCCGTCTGCGCGCACACGTCACGAATAATAGTTAGATTGTTTTCCTATGATTTCAGGTCAATCCGATGTCTTCCGCTATGACTTTGACTGTTAGACGTCCGTTTTGGCCGTTTTTGACACCCGAACGGCGTTCCCGATCACCGCGGGCACACGACATGTACGATTGACGTGACGTCTGCTCGACCACATCAAAATTAACTCACCCTTTGATGTCGTCTGATTTCAGGCCATTCAGACCTCGTTCGGCCCATTTGAACCCCCCCACGCGCGTTTATTAAGCGCGCGCAACACTTAAAGAATGCATAATGAGCTCTGCCGCACAGACCGCACGCCCCATTGATGCGCCGTCTGCGTGTACACGTCATGAATAATAATTAGATTGATGTTCGGAGTGCGAGGAAGGCTATCCGGGGTGCGGGAGGGCTGTTCGGGGTGCGTGGGGGCTGTCCGGAGTGCGGGAGTGCTGTCCGGGGTGCGGGGGGGGGGGGGGGGGCTTTCTGGGGTGCGGGAAAGACTGTACGGAGTGCGGGGGGCATGTCCGGGGTGGGGGAGGGAAGTCCGGGGTGCGGGGAGGGCTATCCGGAGTGCGGGGAAGGCTGACCGGGGTGCGGGAGGGCTGTCCGGGGTGCAGGAGGGCTGTCCGGAGTGCGGGAGGGCTGTCCGGGGTGCGGGGGGGGGGGGGGGGGGGGGGGCTGTCCGGGGTGCGGGAAGGACTGTACAGAGTGCGGGGGGGCTGTCCTGGGTGCGGGAGGGCTGCCCGAAGTGCAGGGAGGGCTGTCCGGGGTGCGGGGAGGGCTGTCCAGGGTGCGGGATGGCTGTCCGGAGTGCGGGGAGGGTTGTCTGGAGTGCGGGGAAGGCTGTCCGGGGTGCGGGAGGGCTGTCCGGGGTGCCGGGAGGGCTGTCTGGAGTGCGGGGAGGGTTGTCCAGGTTAGGCCGGGGACTACAAATAGTGAACTCAAGTCATTCATCAAAAAAAGTTTAATGATTTATATTAGGAATCACATATTTTTTTCAAAAATATTACAGAACATGCAATTCTAAACATTGAAAATTAAATGAACAAAAAATATCCAAATAAATAATCAGTTTCATGGTTACTTCTCAATTCGTGCACACAAACCTTGCATGAGGCCAAAACACACATGATACCCCCAAATCACAAATAAACTCACTAGAAACCCAACATAAATATCAATAACAACCCTAACATTAAATGCAGAAACACACCTCGTGAATATGATGCATCATGCGTGTTCATCACTGACCTCTATCCGGTGGGCCAGGGGCCTACAAAAAATAAATATTATGAATATTTTTATAACAAAAATAATTTAAATTAAATAAATAAATACAGTATAAACCTGTGTCGTGTGATACCCTACACCATCACCTGAGCACACATATTCCTGCAGTGCTCTAACCTCAGCAGCCAATTGTGCATTTTCCTCCTTGGAAGCCTGCAACCGTGCCTCGAAATCTGACAGCTGTTGTGTCATCTGAGCAACAGCAAGACCGATAACCGCAATGCGGGACACTACAGAATGAGGAATCCCTGTTCCATAGGTCAAACTATATCCATGTCCGTCCCGACCAATGATGCATTGAAAGATCTCATCCCTTCGCATGGGAAGCTGTCGCGGGTCCTCTGGCAGATGTTCTAATTCAACTTCAAATTGAGCCTGTGAAATATTTAAATATATATACATATATTAATATAAAGATTTTATGTAATTATTGGTATGAGTACAAGCACTTACTATCAATGTTGCAGCCTCTGGATCATTGCGATCACGAGTCCTCATCCACACCGACATTTTATCAGTTGGTGCACCTTGATCCCGCAACTATATATGAATAGAATATAAAAAAAACGTATTAATTAAAAAATTAAAAAATGAATAAAAAATACCTCATGTTGGATCTGAGACACGTGACGAGTCCCGAGCCTGTGAGGTGGTCCCTACAACGCTCGATTCTCAGAATGGCATGTAGACACCTCCTACATTCAATTCATTCAAATATCAAAAAAATCACACATTCTTGAAAATATATATACCAAAATAAATATACAAACCACAACACCCTCAGTAGACCAATATAAAACTAAATCATGCCACTGAGCCGGGAGGACACCTCTCGGGACTTTTTCTAGAATTTCTGGGGCACCCACATTTGGTACCCAGTGGTCCCTCTTGACTTTGCCTTTATAGTCTTTCCACATCTTATGAAATTTTCTCATACACACTAGTCGAAACTCATCGGGACATACATTCAAATTTTGATATTAAAGAAAAAAATCACATATGTTATTGTTGATTATACATAGGGAATAAATTAAAATGGTCTTCTTACCTGAACCTCCCTCCAAAGACGATCTAATGTGTCCTAAGGGATAGAAGCCCAATCACGCGTGGTCAATGGAAATCGATGTGGATCACGTATGATATGACCCTACTGATGAATAAATGTAGAGGCATTCTGTCCCACAGGATGAAATACCTCATCAAATGAAACATCAAAAGTCGTGTCAGAATTCCATGATAATATTCCTCGACCAGGGCCTCTCCTGTGAGAGGAAGAAGCAGTCAGGTCTGATCCTGTTGAAAACAATTTTATATACAAATTGACAGATGTTATAAATATATATATATATATATATGTTTATTAATTACATAAAAAAATAGAGACAATGACATTCCAACATACCTCGACCCTAAGACGTAGATGCCTCAGATGGATGATGTGGATCTTCTGCCTCTTCCCCTGACATGTCTGTAGTCATGGAAAACATTATTAAGGGGACTATCCAAAGTGTCCAAATTATAAATTGGATTGTTTTTAAAAAAAATCAAACTTGTACAGTTGTTAATAAAACAAAAAGGGATTTAATAATTAGATGGGAACGAATTTTAAAAAATCAGAAAGTTCACAAAACAGATATACAAATTATGTACAAAACCAATCAATGCATAGCCAAATTTCAAATTGAATTAATAAAAATTCAAGTAGCACATGAACCAAATGAAGAATAACTCAATAGAAAGATACACCGATAATAACATCAATATAACATGAGTTAAATCACCCTAAATATTTGTAACTGAATAAACTTCAAAAAGTGAGGATTAAACTTACAAGGATTTATAAAATGTTTACATAATTTATGATATCTTATGCTGAATAGTGGGAAACAAATTATACATTTCATTAAGCATGAAAATCGACCGTTTCTCCTTCAACAGCCACTCTGAACCAATAAATATCTTCTTCATGTTGAACTACGGTATGTTGATCAAGTTGTTGGAAAAAAAAGGAACAGTCACGGGTTTATCTTGTTCAAATACAAACACTCCTCACCGAGACATTTTGACAACAACTTGCCAACTTGGATTCGAAGGAAAAGTAATGAAGAATACTTGTTCCACTTGTGATGTTAAAATGAAAGGTTCATTATCAACTCATTCATTTCTGTATAACATATAGTTAAAATTCACCAATGAAAACTGATATTGATCGACTTTACATCCACGCACTAGATCAACCCAATTACACTTTAACAATATGTTCTTCAACCCATGTGTGTATACAAATTCAATGATTTCTATCAATTGACCATAGTAATAACCAGAATCGACAAATAGACAACCAATGCCACTGTTTTTTGTTGATCGTTTGTTGTCAACGTCTTTAATGCAAAATCAAAAACCATTAGCATCTATAGATTTATAACGACAAGCCGTTATAGATGGACCCTCATCCAGTTGGATAAATTTTTCAGTTAGCATGGGGTCCCCTAACTCCCTCAGATTATGAACCTACATAATTCATAGAATTCAATAATGATATATGAAGAAAGAAATTAGTATAATACTTCACTCATAATGAAAATCAATTTATACGTACATAATCCTTGAACCAATCATGAAATGACGCATAATGAGACTGTTGAATTTGCAACTCAGTCGCACGATACATCTCTTCTTTTATCTCATTAATGTGTTTTCTGCAAATGATAACGCAATGCTTAAATGATCAACTTATGCAAACAAAACATGTAAAAGTTAAACAATAAAAGTGATAAGATACTTACTACATTAATGATGCAACTGATGGAGTATTGAACAAGATATATCGATGCACTTGTATCCACTCGATGTTGTCCATATCATATGTGGTACCTTCTCCAACTAGACCATCCTGAATCCGAGATGGCTTATCTAATTTTGTTTCAACATCCGTAAGATATTCTGCACAAAAAGTAGTACACTCATCCATAAAATAACCATTGGCTATTGATGCCTCCGTACAAGCTTTGTTGCGTACAAATCGTTTCAATGTACTCAAATACCGCTCAATAGGATACATCCACCTGAATTGAACTAGACCAGCAGCCATTACTTCTTCAGTTAGGTGCAATGTCAAGTGGACCATAACATCGAAAAATGAGGGGGGAAATAGTTTCTCAAAGTGACAAAGCATAAGTAAAATTTGGTCCTATAAACTTTTTAAATCACTAATTTATTGATTTCTTAAACAAAGATGTCTAAAATAATTAATCATCTCAATCAACGGCTGAACAACATTGGGGGATAAACAATCACAAATGGCGATTGGAATCAACTGCTGAAGTAGTATGTGATTGTCATGACTTTTCAACCCTTGCATTGTCTTGCTCGTCATATTCACACACTTTGAAATATTAGAAGAGTAACCATCAGGCACCTTGAGAATCTTAAAAATGGAAAGAAATGTCTCTTTCTCCTTTATAGTCATCGTATACTATGCAGCAGGCATATATTCCTTGTTTCCCTCACCTAACTGTAAATGAAATTGTTTCCTTAAACCCATTTCTTCCAAATCACGGCGTGCATTAACATGGTCCTTTGATTTCCCACTGACACCTAAAATGGTCCACAATATGTTATCACAAATATTTTTTTCAATGTGCATGACATACAAATTATGCCTCAGCATGTTAGTTTTCCAATACGGAAGACTATAAAAAATACTTTTCTTTTTCCAATTATGACTGCGATGCCTACCCGCAGCTCGAATATTACGTACCGGAGGAGCCACCAAATCCTGAATTTCATATACTGTACGGATGTTTTCTTCCTCAATCTGCGATAACATTTCGACTCCTATCATGATCTTTGGTGCTGGGCTGAACTCTCTAGAACCATCAAATGCCACTCTGTACTTTCTGAACCTGTGCTGAGGGGGGAGAAAATGTATGTGACCCATGTTTTCCCATTTTTTGGAATGCTTAAGCCATACAAATTTTTTACTTTTGTTGCAACAAGGGCAAGAAAATTCCCCTTTCGTACTTGAGCCTGATAAATTTGCATAAGCTAGGAAGTCATTGATTGTACACAATAAAGTAGCCTGCAGTTTGAACATTTCATTCATTTCACAGTCATAAGTCATCACACCATCGACCCAAAATTCATTCAACTCATCAATCAATGGCTGAAGGTAAACATCAATCTTATCCCCTGGACTTTTAGGTCCATCAATAATAGTGGAAAGTAATATAAATTGTTGCTTCATACAAAGCCACGGAGGAAGATTATATGGAATCAAAACCACGGGCCATGTGCTATGAGTTGCACCAACCATAGACTTTAATGGATTGAAACCATCTGCTGCCAATCCCAATCGGACATTACGAACATCTTTGGAAAAGTCGGGATGTCTCTTATCAAAATCCTTCCATGCATGAGAGTCTGTCGGGTGGGTTAACATATCACTTTCATGAACTCTTTATGCATGACATCTCATTAAATTAGAAACTTTAGATGACATAAAAAATCGTTTCAACCTTGGTTTAAGGGGAAAGTAACGCATTTTCTTTATGGAAATCGGTTTCCCCTGTATCACAATCTGACTTTGATGAGTCTGATTTACCCTGTTCTTTTTCCACCTGGAAGCACCACAAACCGTACAAATATCCAAATGGGCAGTTTCCTTTCTAAACAACATACAATTGTTTGCACATGCATCTATGGTCTCATATGTAAAACCTAAGATCTCTGTCAGCTTACGAGCATGGTAATACGACTCGGGAATCTTAGCGTCGACAGGAAGAACCTTTTTCAATAACACCAACAACATGTCAAATGATGTGTCTGGCCAATGATTCAAAGTCTTCAAATGCATCAACTCCACGATAAACGACAATTTATTGAAAGAAGTACATCTAGGATATAATTCTGTTTTTGCATCATCAATTGCTTCATAAAACCTCCTCGAATCACGATCTGCTCCAGAGCGAAGATTTATCTCACCAGTCTCAAGATTCTGGATGTCAATGCCTTCAGGATCCAACCCACGTACCATTTCAGTAAGCATTTCATGCATTGGATCATTCATCCTTGCATCAACATCCATCTGAACTGTATCCGTATTTTCACAATGAACATATTCTTCTCCATGACGAGTCCAACTCTTATAATTTCTCAGAAATCCATTAAAGAATAGGTGCTCCCTCACAGTATCTCGTGTGAATTGATATCTGTTAGTACATTTTCTACATGGACAACAAATATAGTCACTTTCAAATCCTCTGGTGAAGTCAATAAACTGCATAATGCCATTGAAATACTCTCTAGACGTTTGATTTGGAAGATCAATCCAACTCTTATCCATAATAAGATCCCTATAACAAACATTTACACAAGAATTATTACATTTTCATTTTTCATATAAAATATATTTAAAATAAATACTAATTAATTGTTTGTGAACCATTTATAAAATAATAATGTAAGTGAAAGCCCATGTCATACCTGATTGCGCTACAAACCTGTAAGGGAGGGGAGCCGAAGGCGGTGCTACGAGGGAGAGGAGAGGCAGCGGTGGGGATCCGGAGCCGGAGCTGGTGTGGTGAGGGAGGGGATGGTGAAGGAGGGGATGGGTGGCGGTGGTGCAGAGAGGGAGGGGACGAAGACGAAGGGGACGGGGATGGGGGTTGGCGGTGTGCGGGGGGGGGGGGGGGGTGTTTGGGGTGTTGGGGGGGAGGGACGAGGGGGCGGAGGGCTGAGGGCGGAGGTCGGAGGCCAGAGGGGCTGGAGGTCGAAGGCCAGAGGGCAGTCGGAGGGCTGTCGGAGGACTGCTTGAGAGCTGCCGGGTTCCTAGAGGTGGGTGGCGGGAGGCCCAAGGGCAGAGGGAGGCCGAAGGGCGACCACAAGGCGGAGGGCGGCCAAAGCCGGAGGGCGGAGGGCGGCCAGAAGAGGGCGGGACCGGCGGAGGGTGGCCGGAGGGCAGCCCGAGGGAGGCTGGAGGGAGGAGTGCGGCCGGAGGGCTGTCGGGCTGTCGGAGGCGGGTGGCGAGAGGCCTGAGGGTAGAGGGAGGCCGCAGGGCGGCTAGAAGGCGGAGGGCGGCCGGAGCCGGAGGGTGGAGGGCGACCGGAGGAGGGCGGGGTCGGAGAAGGGCGGCCGTAGTGTAGAGGGCGGCTGGCGGAGGGTGGGGCCGGCGGAGGGCGGGGCCGGTGGAGGGTGGCCGACCGGAGGGCGAGGCGGCAGATGGTGGGGCGACAGGGAGGGCGTGACGACGAGGAGGGCGTGGGCAATGGGGGGCACGACGACGGGGAGGGCGCGACAACAGGGAGGGCACAGGCGATGGGGAGGGTGCGACGACGGGGAGGGCGCGGAGACAGGGAGGGCGTGGGCGACGGGGAGGGGGGGGGGGGGGGGCTTCACGAGGAGGGAGGGGGGAGGGGCGCTAAAGCCCCCTTTTTTTAGGGAATTGTAGCGACCACCATTGGCGGTCGCTATTGGTTACCTATAGCGACCGCCAATGGCAGTCACTATAGGTTAAGGGGCTCAAAATCCCATTTTTCCAGTAGTGCATACATACATACATACATATATATATATATCATTATAGTAGAATTATTTTTCATATATTTCATAATTATGAATTATATATTTTTTATAATCATTCTTGGATGGTTAAAGTGGAGAATGAATTTCATCGCATTGTGGAGACAGTAAGCCGTACGTAAACACGAGCGGTGGTATAACTTCCTTAATGGTAAATTGGTATCGAAATTGGTGTAATATGAATTTTAAAGAAACAATATCATGTTATATTCATTATTTAAATCCATTATTTTCATCATTATACCCATGGAAATAATGTGTACATGAAAAACAATTTACACCACGATATGGAGATGGTGAGCCATAAGTATGTACACATGGTGGTATTGTTTTTATAGGATGGGTAAAAAGAGGAATATAGTTGTCCCATAGTCGTAAAAACATCTCAAAATATATTATATTCTGTAGATATTATTTTATTATGGTAACTACTTAGTAAGAGGTTGAATAAGAAGAAATGAACTTTGAATGAAGGGATAAAATGATTACCTCTTCTTTGGGTGTCTCATTTTTATTTGCACAAAAGTACCCATTAAGTTGGATTTATTTCAACTTTTTTTCCTCTAGGATGAAGTGAGGGAAGTTGGGAGGTGATTTTGGAAGGATTTGGTCGATCCAAATAACTTTGTAGGTGTGAATTAAAGAGAAAGGTAGGTTTCCTTTTATAAGAGAGGTGAGGGTCACTTCTGGAATAACATGAAATATTAATTTATTATAAAATTATTTTCCATTTCAAATGGTCCCAAACCAATTTATTTAAAATATAAGACGCTTTTGGGTCGAAAAATCTCACCTAATAGGTTTTAGAAAAGTTTAGGGCACAAAATTAACCTTATCTTTTAGCTTTAACCCTTAGTTAAAAACATTTACTCTTATCATGTCTTCATACATTTTAATAATATATAGTAACTATATTTACTGTCAAATGACAAGAGAATCATAATTGGATCATTAGTGATATTTTTAACATTATATAAGTTTGTTTTATGAATATTATATTTTTAGTGTTTTTATATCATTTAATAAAATAGTATTTGTTTTAAAAACTTATTTATGTCAATTTTGACAGTATTTAGTAATTGATTTTTGTTAAAGTCACAAGAACTTGATTACTTAGAAAAAAGGCATTAAATCATCCCTAATATATCAATTTATTTCATAATTTTTTTTAGAATCAAAATATTAATATTATATTTATCTTAATATTTATAATATCATTTATTTGATTCTTTCATTAATAAGGAAAATACTGCATCATTATTGTGTCATAAATAAATTTAATTATTTGATGTCTAAAAATAAAAAATCAAATACCATTATGCATAAAATATATTTATATTTCTAATTAGTATTTATAGACATAGATATCAGTAATATTACCCAATATTAAAATTGATTTAGTAATAGATATATGTTTATTTTATAATTATCATTACTTTAAATCAATTCTTGTAACATGTCATTATCACACCTAAGTGGTCCCCAAAAGCCAAACATTCAGAATAAGGATTCTCATGGTTGAATATATCTCATCCAATGGTATTACGAAATTTTTATTGGTAGTTTTATATTATTATAATAATATTTTTTACCCTTACCTGATTTACCCTTTAACCATTGTAAATAAAAATAATTACTAATGTTACTATTCATAATGTCAAAAAATAAAAGGAGAATATTTTCACAATTTGGAAATTAGAATTCCAAATATAGAATCCATTTTTCCATATTAAAAACACATAATTTGCAGTAATTAATTAAAAATTAATTCTTGTGGTCAAAACCAAAAAGGGGGGTTTTAAGAAGTAAAAACTATCAAAAGATTAACATGTGTTTATGTCCAATTGAAAAGTGAAATTACAACCAATGACCTAAATTATGTTAAATGAAAAAAATATAATCTAATTATAAATTTAAACCACCCAAATTTATAATCTAATGTTATAAATTATTTTGATTTAAAAATGTGTTTTCAAATAAAATTTAGTATTTTTCACTATTCATTAAAATATGAAAGTTATCAGAAAAGTGCCAAAATCTTATCCAAAATAATTTTTTATGTCCCGATTTTAAATAAGAATTATATTTCATTAAATTTAATATATAAAAGTGTAAAATATTGTATTTTAAAAGGGTTCACCATTAAAAGGAAGAAAAATTGCATTTTTTGAAAATTACTTCTTTTATCTAAAAAATTGAATTTGTCCTTATATTATGTATAAGAAACACAAAAGATGAATTTTAAAATTATATGGTATATATATAATTAAGAATTTGGTTAATACTATTCATAACCACTTTTTAATCAGCTAGTTTGATAGGTCATGGTGCACTTGAACTCGGTGTTGCATACATCGCACGATATTGAATTATTCAAAAAATGAAGTGAAATGTGGAAGCTTGGGGTATTACATGAGCCACTAGAGAGGAGAATATTATGATATTCAGGTGTTCTCTAATCACCATCAATGTTTAGTTATTTTTTTCATCATAATCCCTCTAAGTGAATATGGGCAATAACTACTTTCATATCACTAGCACACCAGTCCTAGTCCACAATTCTTGTTACCAAGGCTTCCATTAGTGCTCAATCAATTTTCACATGCCACAATATATACAACATTCACACACTCAATCCCAACATGGCATCACGCATAATAAAAAAAACAATTTTCACACCCAAAACCTCTTTGAAAAATTAAACTCACCACAAAACCATTCCAACAATGTTTCACATTCCAAGCACCACATAATAAAACATTTAATCAATTTATATAACATTTAAAATGCACACAAAAAGGCTTCACTTCATGAATACATCAATTTCACATGAAAATTCAGTTTTAAAATCCATTTCATACCAAAACTCTTTAAAAACTACATTCTCACCACATTCATAATTCATAAAACATTTTAAAGAATTCCAGAAAGACCAATAAATTCATCAAGTAATGTTTAAGCACATAATCACCTACCTTTGATATGGAAAACCCAAAAATCCAATCTAAAATTCACACCACACCTCAACTGCCCCATGATGAGGCAAGATCCAGACCTTAACCAAGATATCAAGCCCAGAATATCAAAATAGAACCCTAAAAACAACACCCTAGGTCTTGAGAAGATGAATCCCCCAAAAGAAGAGAGGAAACCCAACATTAGAGGGAGAAATCAAGGGAGAAATCCCTTGCCGGATGAACCAAGGAAGAACCAACCCAAATTTGGTAAGAGAATGGAGCTTCAAGGGAGGTTAAAGGAGGGATAGGCCCAAATAGGATGAACAAGCCTTAAGGAGAAGATAAATGGGGTGATTTGGGGGGTTAAACCTGAGAGGAGAGAGAAATTTTAATGTGTTGGCAGATCCACATGGTTAGGCCACACTGTTTGGGAAATTGTTTGGTAACCCTGCGGACCATTCTCTCTATACATACACATGTGCATGGTTACCTAGGCCAAGTCATAGAACCGTGAGAAGTCCATGTGGTATGTTCAGTATCTTATGGAATAGTTTCCTCAGTGGGTGCATGGTTACTACTAAGCATAAAACAACCGTGCATGGAGGCATGTTTTCCCAAAAGTATCCATTTTCCTCCAAAACTAAAAGGGAAACCAAATGAAAAAAATATAGAATAGAAATAAAATAGATGAATACCTTAAAATGATATCATGAATTTGAAAATTCTCCACACCATATAAACTTTCTCCCCTAAAAAATTCAACCTGAAACCCAATAAAAAAATAGAAACGAGTACTCTTGATTGACCTAAAACATTCACTCCCAAGTCTAATGCTTATCACCCCCATACTTCCAAATGATATGGACCAATGGGATAGACTTCCGACGAATCATCTTCTCTTGGGAATATACTATCCTTATTGGTTGCTCTAACCTTGATAAAGTAGGATCTATCTCCAACTCTTCCCAATTTAGCACATGATATGGGTCTAGATTATACTTTTTCAGTTGGGAGACGTGAAATGCACTGTGAATCTACCTCAAATGGGAGGAAAAACCTAACATGTATTCCGCCCTGACAATCTTCTTGGTGACCTATAAGGGTATGATATACCTTGGTGTTATCTTCCATTTCCTCCCAAAACTATGGTGACCAAAATGAGGGGACACTTTCAAGAATACCAGATCACCCACAGCGAACTCTAAGTATCGACGCCTTTGATCGGCATAAGATTTCTAGAAACTCTGAGCTATCAATAACCAATTCTTAATAAAATTGACTATCTCATAAACCTCTTTTACCAGGCTCGGTCTTAAATGTGAGGTATCACCTACCTCATCCCATCATAACGAAGATCGATAAGACCGACCGTATAGAACCACAAAGGGATCAATTTGAATAGGGGATTGGTAACTGATATTATAATCAAATTCAACCAATACCAAAAATATTTCACATGAACCTCCAAATTACAAGAAACATGTAGGAAGAATTTCTTCCATATTCTAATTTTCTCGCTCTATCTGACCATCCATTTGAGGGTGGTATGTCATGATCATTTTGATCTCTGACGCCAAATCCCAATGAAGGTCGTCCCAGAACTGACAGGTAAAATGTGGGTCTCTATTAGCGACAATCTCTAATGGAAAACCATGAATTATGGACACTTCCTGAACATACAACCATCCCAACTCATCCACCTTTACTGAATCTTTGATTGGAATTAATTGGGAGGATTTTTTCAAGCAGTCAATCACTACCAAAAATAGTGTTTCTTCCTATAGGTGTACAAGGTAATCCAATAATGAAGACCATGGAGACCTCATCTCACTTCTATGTAATAATGGGTTGATAAAGAAAACTAGACGGTCTTTGAGGATCTGCTTTCACTATATGATAAGTATAGAATCTTGATATAAAGTCAGATATGTCTTATATCATGTCTGTCCACCAAAACTACCAAGTCACAACACAATAAATCCAAATATTACTAGGATGAATGGCCCACTGAGACAATTGGCTATCCTACATCAGCACTATTCTCATAGATAGTGGCACTATGAAATGGCCCTTGAAACAACGTGTTCCCCTGGAATATAATGACAAATCAGAGGAAGCCTCCCCACCATGATGAAACTGCATATACTGATGACACATCTCATCACTAGGCTGCTCCCTCTGAACTATCTCTAGAAGAGATGGAGCCAACTACACACTTTATAGTAATTCATCTCAACTATGCTCCTTGGTCGCTAAGTGAATCTGGGAAAAGAGCCCCATCAAGGTCCACTCATCGCTGGAATTCCTCAATGCATCTCCACTTTTCTCCTCAGTGCATCTGGGTATGCCTAATATTGGGATCCTTTCATGAGAAGATGTAGGCTAAGATCTTATGATCAGAGTAAACCAAAAAGTTCTCCCAAAAAAGGTAGTGACACCATGTCTTCAAAGGATGCATCACCGCTACCAACTCTAAGTCATGGGTCGGGTAATTCTTCTCATGTGGTCAGAGTTGGAGAGAACCATACACCACCATGTGATAATCCTATATAAATAGACACCTGAAACCCATACCGGAAGAGTCCAAATAAACCACATACCCCTTTATAGGTTCTAGAAAGACCAACATTGGTGCGGTAGTCAACTGCCGCTTCATCTCCTCAAAATATTCCTGACATCCCAATATCCATTTTAAATTCACCCCCTTTCGAGTTAATGTAGTCATAGAGGAGTCAATCCATGAGAAATCTTGAACAAACCACCTGTAATACACTGCCAGGACAATGAAACTCTTGATCGCAAACATGCTCATCGTTTGTTCCCATGACATTACCGCACTGATATTATCGGTGTCCACTAAAGCCCCTTGATCTGAGATTACATGGCCTAAAAATATCACTTCCCTGATCTAGAAAGTGCACTTTGAGAACATTGAATATAGATGATGACTCCACAAGGTGTCGAGCACAATTCAAAAATGATTCTAATGATCCTATTCTGGTTGGGAGTAGACCAGGATGTCATCCAAAAATACCACAATGAATGTATCAAGATACTGGTAGAACAACCTATTCATGATTTCCATAAAGACCATTATAGAGTTTTTCAATCCAAAAGGCATGAACAAATACTCAAAGTGGTCGTACCTTCTTTAGAAATCCATTTTCGGGATATCTTCCTTTTTACCCTTACTTGGTGGTAACTCGAACACAAATTGATTTTGGAGAACCACATTTACCTTTCAGATAGTTAAATAAATCATCAATTTGGGTCAAAGGATACTTATTATTGATGGTTGCATTATTTAACTTTTGGTATTTAATACACAACTAGACAAATCTTCCAGTTTTTTCGCAAACAAAATAGGAGTGGCATAAGGATAGATGCTCGGGTGAATGAATCCTTTAGATTCAAAATCGTCCAGCTATATCTTTAATTACCTAAATTCATTAGGGGATATATGATATGAGGGAAGAGATATTGATTTTTTTCCTAGCACCAAATCGATTGAAAACTCCATGTCCCGCTCTAGGGGTAACCTTGAAAAATCAATCAAGAATACATTTGCAAAATCATCCACCACATTAGGTAATCCAACCTTAAGAGCACCACCATCATCCTCTAACAAAAGAGATGATAATTGAAAAGAAATATTAACCAACTCGAGGATTGGAGGTCCAACATGACCTGACTGAGGATCCCATTCTCTGAGGAAAATTGAGGCTCTTCCATGAGGTTCCATGAAACTAACTCAGTGCCGATAAAAATCAATGTGTGCCGGAAAATGAAACATCCAATCCATGAAAAGGATCACGTCAAATAGGTCCATATACAGGACCAATAAATCCAATTCCATCTCAACCCCTGACACCGAATGTGAAAATGATGGGCACCCGAGGCCCTTCTCCTTCTCCTTTCCCAACGATGTCACCAACTCTATCACAACAGATGACAAATCAGTTGTAAAATTCAATAGGTTAATAAGACAAGAAGATATAAAATACATAGATGCATCAGTACCAAATAAAATTACATCTGAAGAAGATGAAACCAAAATTGTACATCGAACAGTCGATGAACCTTCATCTTGTCCCACTAGTGCCTACTCCATGGCATGAATGTAACAACCTGAGATTTTATGAGAATTATTCTTTTTAATTTCATTGATGTATTTTTTTGTACGCCACACCAAAATTAGGTTTCACTATACACAACACCATATTAGCTTGCAGTATACGCAACACTATTCTTCGCTCTTGTTACACACAATTTGATGTTCGTTTTGTGGAAATTATTTTACGCCACAATAAGTATAGATTTTGTTTAATGTATAAATGAAATATGTTTTGATTATGTTATACGCAACACCAAATGGAGCTTTCACTACACGCATCTCGGACTTGGCTTGCATTACACGCAATCAAGACCTTCCTCGATAGCGTGTGTAGTACGCAATACCGAGTTTCACTAAATGATATATTATTATAATATTATTTTGAACTAGCCGTTATGAATAGTAATAACCACTTTTTGAAAGTTTATAAATTTTATTTTTCAAAATGGACTTCATTTTGGGATTTGGAATATCTAAATTAGCCTAGGGTGAATTTTAGGTATTTTTCTGAAAACATTCAATTTCTGATGAATAGTGAAAACACTAGGTTACTATTTAAAAACTGACTTTTTATATAAATATTTATTTATTTTATTTAAATTTACTTTAGGTAAAAATTGATACATAATACCTATATAAGTTCAATGTAATTCATTGGAGTCATTTTATAATAATTTTAGACATATAAAAATTTTATTGAACTTTTCACCGTCTTTTACCCACCTCCTAGGAGAGTTTGAAAATTTACATAAAACATAATTTTACCGCTTTTGTGAGTGGAATTTTGAAAATCCGAGACACACGGTTAATATCAAGGAGTAAAATTTGGTTCAATAAGATAAAAATAATTTTTGGTGAATTGTAACTTTTTACTTTTATTTACCACGGTTAAAAGTAAATAGGGAAATTAAGGGTAAAAATGATATTATTATTACCCTAAAAAATGTCCAAATTTTATTGGATAAGTATAGTTTGAACAAAAAAAACCTTATGGATAACATAGTACCCTTTAGGTCCACTTGGATTAGATTAGGATATTTATTATTATTTTATTTAAAGAAGAATTAAAATAGTTAAAATCAAAGTTTAATAACTTAAACATTTTTAATATAGGGTTATACATAAGATAAATTAGACTATAAATATTCATTATAAATATAAAAATATTTCCTACATAATGGTATTTTATTTAATTTTTTTGACATTAAATAATTTAATTTATTTATGACACAATGATGATTCATTAATTACCTTATTAATCAAATGTTAACATAATTGATGTTATAAATCACTAAGTAAATGTAAATTTAGACATTTTATGAATTCCACTAATTTTCTAGGTTAATATGACATGTTATTATTGATTTAATTAACTTTTTTGAACTAATCATGTTGTTATGATTTTCAAAAAAATCAAGTACCAAATAGTGGCAAAATTGACATAAAATTGTTTTAAAACATATATTATATTATTAATTGTTCTTTTATTCCTAAAAATCTAAGGTTCATACAAATGACTTCGAAATGTATATATATATTAATAATGAACCACTTGGGGGTTAGTTTGTCTTGTTATAGTAATTTTATTAACCATATAGTGTAAGAAAACAAAAACACATGGTAAAAGTTAAATTATTTAACTTAGAGTTAAATCTAAATGATAAGGATAAAATAGTAACCTAAACTTGTATAAAATATATTGGATGAGATTATTTCAACCAATACCCACGTTAACTTCTAAATAAATCAATTTTGAGCTATTAAAACCCGAATATGACTTTATTATAAAATAATATTTTAAGTTTTCCTAAGGTGTCCCTCTCCTCCCCTATAAAAAGGGCACCCCTTTACTCTTCTCCGCACACCCTTTTGAGCCTTGATGCTCGGAAAAACCCTGACAATTACTCTTCCCAACCTCTCTAGTTATATCATAGAAGTTCTTGTATTCTCAAAAGACCAACTCTAGTGCCCTAAGAAAAATTTTAAAGGAGGTGCATCGAAGAAGAGGTAATCTCTTCTACCGATTCTTCCATGTTTTCTTTCTTCTTCATCTTCTTCTTATTTAGTTGTTTCACTATAAAGTAATAACATAAGTATCTCTAATATACTGATATGTTATTATAAATATGAAACAACCCTATTTCACCTTCTATCCATCCTATTGAAAAGGAAATCATCGCGCGTGCGTACGTATGGAATACCGTCTCCACGCCGTGGTGTAATTTGTTTTTCCACAACCACCTTACTTGGATGGGTATAATGGTGTAAAGAATAACTATATATGATTATTATAACATCATACTGATTATAAGATATTATATCATCCCCTCTAATTCCATTCAATAAATATGGGAACGATATCATCGCTGGTGCGTACGTACGGATTACCGTCTCCACGACGCGATGAGATTCATTTTCCATGTTAACAATTCAAGAATGATTATAAAGTATATATAATAAGTAATAATTAAATATATTACACAATAATGCTACTGTATTTATTTATATATATGTATGTCATCTACTTAATTCCATTAAATTCAATTAGGAAACGAAAAACAGTGTCCATGCGTACGTACGACCTACCGTCTCCATGAACGGTGTATTTCATTTCATTTATCTATCTATTATATATATATATATATATGTACTGAATATATATATATGATATATAAATCATGATTTATATTCTATAAGTAATTAAATCAGGATATAAGTAATAATAATATCAAGAACAACAAGTCCAAACACGTATGATAAATAAAACGATTTTACCCAAAACGCTACTTTGACATGGAATTTACAAAAGAAGGGGTAATATAAAGTCATAAGTGAACCATATATGATATCATAACAATTAATATGATTCTGTAATAAGTTAATTACATTATTTAAATCATTATATAGGAGGTTCAGATACGTACGAAGCATATCAGACATAAGGTAAGAGATTACTATTCCAATCTCGTTCCTATCCGAGATTGTTATTCATAAGTATTTACTGGGGTTATTGTTATCATCCATGCCCATGTTTTCTAAAAATGTTTTCATGTATTTTTAAAGTTATTTTTTACGCATTTTTTAAATTTACCACATGTTATGAAAGGAATATTACTTTTGTTTACCACATGGGGAACTTTTTGACTTTTCCGACAAAAGTATGAGAAGAATGTTATTTTTAACTTATACGGCGTGAACGGATTTTTAGGGTTTCATAACGCCTCACTTTCATGAATCTTACTCTACAATATTAAATGATTATTTTAAAAAAAATCTTTTTATTTTAAAATTGCATGGCATTTTGTGAAAAGAAAATGATTTTGATGAACAAAGGATATTTTCCTCAAGAATTTAGTTCAAGTGTTTTATCAAAACCATTTTCCATATAAGATGGAATTATTTCATATGTGTATGTTTCATGTATAATTTATCTATGATTTACATGGTATCACTTTTTATATGATGAAATGATATCCATTTTTTTGTATGGATTATGTTATGATGGGATGATGTTTATGAAACCCATTTTATTCTTTGGGTTATGATGAATGATTTATGTTTATTTTGTGGAACAAGTAAAAATGATTTCATTATGAGATGGACAGGACCTATATCTCCTTCCAATGCATTGGGTAAAGATTTATATCTCATGATATAGACATGGATGGTATGGTAAGTTAATCTAATTCAGTGATACAGGACTGGAACGAGAAGTGAACTCGATTCAGAAAGGGACTTTGTCCACTAAGATGGTCTTGGCAGCAATTCCTTGGCTACTATGGAAATCATATCATGTGATTAATGGTTTTACACAATTAAATGTTTTATTCCCATGCTATTTTATCATGATTGATGTTCCTTTATGACCTATGCCTTATGTACTGCCAATATTTATTTTTCAACTCATGATTTTGATGTGTAAACTTTATGTTCATGTTTTGAAGTTCAAATGTATATGGTTTGTTTTATTTTCTTCATGCTTACCCTTATAGAGCATTTGAGATCACCCTTTATATGTTTTCTTTTCCCCAGGATATAAATAAAGGTTATAGGTAAGAAATAAAATGGGAAAGATCTTTATGGGAGATGTTGAAGATATTTTACCATGATTAGAATATTATGTTCTAAGTTTCCGAAGACACTAAACTATTACGGTCCTTGAGTGTTTGTTTTTTTATGTATTAAGTATTCCGAAAAAGTAATGTAATGTCCACGTACGTTCAAGCTTTGGGTCTCTATAGTTGGTATCATAGGAAAGGTTTAGTCAACCTTTGGAAACTAGGATGCGAAAACTTTAGTTAGATCCCTAGAGATATTTCTAAGGTATGTATAGGGATGTCCCTAAGGTTAAGTATAACTATATATTATAGTACTAGGATTACAGTAACAATATTATAATTTACCCTAAGATGTTATATATTGAAGGTAATCCCTCTTTATTATGTTGTTTTCCCTAGCATGAGTTTTTCCTCTCACACTATTCTTTTTGGGTTTTAGACAATGGCTAGCACCCGAAGGAATTGTGTTGATAAATGTAATGGAAAATGAAATGATTGTACTCATAAACAAACCAATGTTATGGGAGATGGAGTGAAAAATCTTATTTCTATACTTACACAAGCTATGAATCATTCTGGACTTCCAAATGAGTAGAGAAGGGAACAGTATTCTATTGATTCCTTCATGATGCAACATCCACCTTCTTAAAATGGGTCTTCTGATCCACTTGTTGGTGAATAATGGATCTGTACCATTGAAAAGATATTTTCCATACTTCTCTATTCAAAACATGAAAAATTCATTTTAGTTGTTTACCGTTTAGAAGGTGAAACATACCAGTGGTGGACTCTAATTAGGAATACAATGCCCCAAGATGAAATTGAATCCATGGAAGGGGATGAGTTCATGAACTTGTTTTTCAGTAAGTAATTCCCTCGTATTCTTCGAACAAAGATGGAAAAGGAGTTCCTTGAGCTTAAGAAGGAGGATGATGAATCTGTTGGTATATACAAAGCAAATTTTACAAGACTTTCAAGGTATGCATCTGGAACTATCATCCAACCTGAAATTAAAGTTGATCGATTCTTCAGTGGATTAAAACCAAGTATTCGAAGGGCATTAGTTATAAGAGACTTTAGTAGCTATGAAGAAATTGTGCATTGTTCTATCAAGGTATAACTGGACATTGGTGTTACATATCCATCTCATGGTTTTGACCAGACACGAAATATGGAGTTCAAGGAGAAATCTCAGAATAATTTTGAAAAGAAGATGAATGTTTCTTTATGCTCAAAGTGTGGAAAGAAGCATAGTAGAGATTGTCATAAAGGGACTAGAAAATGATTTAAGTGTGGAAAAGAAGGTCATCGAGCAGCTGAGTGTCATAGTAATGGAAAAATGGTTGCTAATGATGTGAATAAAGAAAAGACTGCAGAGAACCCACCACCAACACTTCAATGCTTCAAGTTCAAGGAAATGGGGAATTATGCTAATCAATGACCTAATCCAAGGGTTAATGATGATAAATGTGAGCAACCACTTAAGGAAAAGGATAAAGGGATGTCACATGCGATCAATATTTGTGATGTTGAGTATGACAATGATGTTGTGTAATGATTAAGTGTTTATGTAATGGGATTTCAAAATAGTATCATAGAATCTCATTTATGGCATCGTGGAATTTTGGAATATCTATGTTTTGGTTTTCAATAATTATATGGTACCAGTAACCATGAAAAGTGATTGGAATATTTTTGGAAAGAAGATGATATGTACATAATGAAGTGATAAAGAAAAAAAATGAAATGAGCTCATGACTGATATAAGGACAAAGTTACATTATGGTTCGAGTATATAGAAATTTTGGGATTTTGGTATGTGTAAAGTGTTAAATTTTGACAGCATTCATGTTTTCACTAAGGTTAAATGGGTATTCATTTTTAAATGGAAAACGTGATTAACGTCTTCACATGTTTGAAATGTGACCAACATGATATATCGTATGATAAATGATGGTATTCACATGCTCGGAAGATGACATTCCTAGTAATTGTTTACTTTATACTATGATCTTGGACATAAGTATTTTGGATAAGCCTAAAGATTGGAATGGATTATGTTGGACATAAGTCAGTATTGTTTAAGGCTATAACATTTTTCAATATTATTTATGGAATGTTATACTAATTTAGGTTTAGAAAAAGGACAACCTGCAGGACGGGAGACAAACCGTTGTGTTAGACAAGGTTGTGAGAATCAAACCCACAACCGAAGTGCGACAGACCTTTATCGTCTACCACTGGCCTACAGGAAGTCTCTGGTTAGTAGAAACTTGGATTATTAAGTGGTATGATAGATGAAGTATAAGTACATTTTTGGAATCATATACGATTAACCTCACCATAGATGGACTTATGTATATTTTATAACATTTTATAACCTTTTGTTTGAGACATATGGAATGACCCATCATTCTATCACATGATCTTCTAACACTTCACGAATGAAAAATTCAAATTCATTTCTTTAAGAGATAAAGTGGAAATTGTTCAAGGAACGAACAATGGTGTGAGTATACCGAAAGAAAGTATTTCTTCTAATTCAAATTATTCAACTTTTGGGAAATGATCTTGAAAACCAAAAATGTTGTCCTAGTGACCTTATATCTGATGAATCAGATGGTACCTTAGATCATCACAAATTTATGGCTTTGTGATTGTTGGCTTTTTCATAGCCATGTTCTCTACCACTCTCCATCAGAATATGATGGTTAGATTTTTCTTCCATATCCATATTTTCACCTATGTTCTCTTATGTGTAAACCCAGTGATTAGTTAATTTGGGTAACCGTTACATTTCATAATTTAGTTTTTAAATTTCAGTTTTGGTATTCCTTTTTTCGATGTGGGTTTCTATGAAAGAAACTTTCAAGTAGTAAACCTTTTATAACCCGGACGAATTTCAAGGGCGAAATTCATTTTAAGGGGGGTAGAATGTAATAACCCAAGATTTTATGAGAATTATTCTTTTTAATTTCAATGATGTCTTGTGTTGTACGCTACACCAAAATTAGATTTCACTATACGCAACACCGTTTTAGCTTGCAGTATACACAGCACTATTCTTGGCTCTTGTTACACACAATCTCATGTTCGTTTTGTGGAAATTATTTTACGCCACAATAAGTGTAGATTTTGTTTAATGTATAAATGAAATATGTTTTGATTATGTTATACGCAACACCAAATGGATCATTCACTACTCGCATGCCTGACTTGGCTTGAAATACACGCAATCAAGACCTTCCTCGATAGTGTGTGTAGTACACAATACCGAGTTTCACTAAACGATATATTATTATAATATTATTTTGAACTAGCTGTTATGAATAGTAATACCCACTTTTTGAAATTCTATAAATTTAATTTATCAAAATGGACTTCATTTTTGGATTCGGAATATGGAAATTATCCTAGGGTGATTTTTGGTATTTTTCTGAAAACTTTCAATTTTTGATGAATAGTGAAAACACTAGGTTACTATTTAAAAACCGACTTTTTATATAAAACATTATTTATTTTATTTAAATTTATTTTAGGTCAAAATTGATACATAATACCTATATAAGTTCAATGTAATTCATTGGAGTCATTTTATAATAATTTTAGACATATAAACATTTTATTGAACTTTTTACCGTCTTTTACCCACCTCCTAGGAGAGTTTGAAAATTTACATAAAACTTAATTTTACTACTTCTATGAGTGGAATTTCGAAAATACGAGAGACACAGTTAATATCAAGGAGTAAAATTTGGTTCAATAAGATAATTTTTTTGGTGAATAGTAACTTTTTACTTTTATTTACCATGGTTAAAAGTAAATAGGGCAATTCAGGGTAAAAATGATATTATTATTACCCTAACACATGTCATAAATCTATTGGATAAGTGTAGTTTGACCAAAAACAACCTTAGGGATAAAATATTTCCCTTTAGGTCCACTTTGATTAGATTAGGACATTTATTATTATTTTATTTAAAGAAGAATTAAAATAGATAAAATAAAAGTTTAATAACTTAAAAATTTTTAATATAGGGTTATGCATAAGATAAATTAGACTATAAATATTCATTATAAATATAAAAATATTTACTACATAATGGTATTTTATTTATAATTTTTGACATTAAATAATTTAATTTATTTATGACACAACGATGATGCAGTAATTACCTTATTAATCAAATATTAACATAATTGATGTTATAAATCCCTAAATAAATTTAATTTTAGACTTTTTAGGAATTCCACTAATTTTATAGGTTAATATGACATGTTAGTATTGATTTAAATAACTTTTTTCGAACTAATCATGTTGTTATGATTTTCAAGAAAATCAAGTACCAAATAATGTCAAAATTGATATAAAATAGTTTTTAAAACAAATATTATATTATTAATTGTTCTATTATTCTTAAAAATATAAGGTTTGGCCAAATGACTTAGATATGGATATATATATTAACACTGAACCACTTGGGGTTATTTTTTCTTGTTATAGTAAGTTTATTAACCATATAGTGTAAGAAAACAAAAAGACGTGGTAAAAGTTAAATTATTTAACTTAGAGTTAAATATACATGATATGGATAAAATAGTAACCTAAACTTGTCTGAAATCTATTGGTTGAGAGTATTTAGACCGATATACACCTTAACGTCTAAATAAATCAATTTGGAGCTATTAAAAACTGAATATGACTTTATTATAAAATAATATTTTAAGTTTTCCTAAGGTGCCCCTCTCCTCCCTTATAAAAAGGGCACCCTTCCCCCTTCTCTTCACACCATTTTGAGCCTTGAATATCCGAAAAACCCTACCAATTCTTCTCCCCAACCTCTCTAGTTATATCATAGAGGTTCTGGTCTTCACAAAAGACCAAATCTAGTGCCCTAAGAAGATGTTTAAAGGATGTGCGTCGAAGAAGAGGTAATCTCTTCTACCGATCCTTTTAAGTTTTTTTTCTTCATCATCTTCTTCTTATTTAGTTGTTTCATTATAAAGTAATAAAATCATAATCTCTAATATACTGATATGTTATTATAAATATGAAACTACCCTATTTCACCTTCTATCCATCCTACGAAAAATGAAATCACCGCGCGTGCGTACGTACGGAATACCGTCTCCATGCCATGGTGTAATATGTTTTCCACCACCACCTTACATGGATGGGTATACTGGTGTAAGGAATATCTATATATTATTATTATAATATCATACTTATTATAATATATTATATCATCCCCTCCAATTCCATTCAATAAATATGGGAACAATATCATCACTCGTGTGTACGTACGGATTACCGTCTCCATGACATGATGAGATTCATTTTCCATGTTAACAATTCAAGAATGATTATAAAGTATATATAATAAGTAATAATGAAATATATGACATAATAATGATTCTGGATTTATTTATATATATGTATGTCATTTACTTAATTCTATTCAATTCAATAAGGAAATTAAAAAACAGCGTTCATTTGTACGTACGACCTATTGTCTCCATTAACGGTGTATTTCATTTCATTTATCTATCTATTATATATATATATATATGTACTAAATATATATATGATATATAAATCATGATTTACATTCTGGAAGTAAGTAAATCAAGATATAAGTAATAATTATATCAAGAACAACAAGTCCAAACTCGTACGATAAATAAAATGATTTTACCCAAAACGCTGCTTTAACATGGAATTTACAAAAGAACGGGTAATATAAAGACATAAGTGAACCATATATGATATCATAACAATGAATATGACTATGTAATAAGTCAATGAAATTATTTAAATCATTATACAGGAAGTTCGGATACATACGAAGCATATCGGACCTAAGGTAATGGATTACTATTCCAATCTCGTTCTTATCTGAGATTGTTATTCGTAAGTATTTACTGGGGTTATTGTTATCATTCGTGCCCATGTTTTCTAAAAATGTTTTCTTTTATTTTTAATGTCCTTTTTATGCATTTTTGAAATTTACCACATGTTGTGAAAGGAATCTTACATTTGTTTACCACACGGGGAACTTTTTTTCTTTTCCGACAAAAGTACGAGAAGAATGTTATTTTTAACTTATACGACGTGAACGGATTTTTATGGTTTCATAACACCTCATTTTCATGAATCATACTTTACAGTAATTAATGACTATTTTCAAAAAAATCATTTTCTTTTAAAATTTCATGGAATTTTTTGAAAAGAAAATGATTTTGAAGAGGAAATGATATTTTCCTCAAGAATTCATTTCAAGTGTTTTATGAAAACCATTTCCATATAAGATGGAATTATTTCATATGTGTATGTTACAAGTATAATTTCTCTATGATTTACATGGTTTCACTTTTTATATGATGAAATGATATCCATTTTTCAGTATGGATTATGTTATGATGGGATGATGTTTATGAAACCCATTTTATACTTTGGGTTATGATGAATGATTTATGTTTATTTTGTGGCACAAGTAAGAATGATTTCATTATGAGATGGGTGAGACCTATATATACCTCAAATGAATTGGGAAAAGATTTATATCTAATGATATAGACATGGTTGGAACGGTAAGTTAATCCGGTTCAGTGATACAGTACCGGAACGAGGAGTGAACTCGATTTTGAAAGGGACTTTATCCATTAAGATGGTCTTGGAAGCAATGCCTTGGCTAATATGGAAATCATATCATGTGATTAAAGGTTTTACACAATTAAATGTTTTATTCCCAGGCTATTTTAGCATGACTGATGTTCCTTTATGACCTATACCTTACGTACTGCCAAGATTTATTTTACAACTCAAGATTTTGATGTGTAAACTTTATGTTCATGTTTTGAAGTTCAAATGTATATGGTTTGTTTTATTTTCTCCATTATTACCCTTAATGAGAATTTGAGCTCACCCTTTATATGTTTTCTTTTCCCTAGGATATAAATAAAAGTTTTAGGTAAGAAAAAAGGTAAAGATCTTTATGGGAGATGTTGAAGATCTTTTACCATGATTAAAAGATTATGTTCTGAGTTTCCAAAGACACTAAACTATTACGGTCCTTTAGTGTTTGTTTTTGTTATGTATTAAGTATTCTGTAAAAGTACTGTAATGTCCATGTACATTCAAGCTTTGGGTCTCTACAATGAAGGTGCATGGTATCAGCCTGAGTCTAAACATGACCTCTAGCCTGAGGCTCTACCCTGAGCTGACTCTAGCAAGAAGAATACCTAGTCATGTCACCTCAACCACCAAATCAAGATCCCATCGTCCTGGATGATTCTAACTGAGTTTTTATTCCCCTTGACTCCACTAATCTTACACCTCTCTAATAAGGGTGTGTAGCTCTGTAGAATCGCTGCTAGTTCCCCAATGATCCACACCAATGAAAGGATTTTTGAGGAGATGTACAAGTTGGCTGAGTGTGACCCACCTTTATATATTGGTGGAACACAATGGATATAGCATGAAGAATCTAAAAAGGAAGGCTTCCTGATGGGATGGCCGGATCTACCACCTCCCTTATTCTCTTTATTATCACACTTCCTATTCTTTTCCAATGAATTGTCATTTCCCATAACTAACATGGATGCAGAGGTAATTGACCTGCCCTTGCGGTAAATATCCACCATACAAGATCAGTCAACCACATCAGAATAAGTTTTCAACTAGAACAAGAATATCTAATAATAGATTTATAGCTGCAAAACTTTCTCAAACATTTGAGATTTCATCTGATCATTGGAAACTATTTCAGGGGCATACATAACCAGATCTAAAAAATAGTTGGCATACTCCATCACTAACCGGTCCCCTTGAACAAGATCCATGAACACCCTAGACATAGATTACACTAATACCTCAGGGTAGTATTGGTTGTAATTGACCGCATAGAAGTCATTCCAGCTCATCTACTCATGTTTCACATAATAAATCAGTGAGTCCCACCACATTAAATAAGGACCCTCTAGCAGAATGAATGAAAAATTCACCCTGACCTCTTTGATATTTTCTAAAAACTTGAACATTCTCTCTATCATCTCAAGCCACTCCTCCTCTTCCTAAGGCTATGAACTACATAGAAAAGACATAGGTTTATTCATCAATAATTCATAGGATTTATCCTTCCTAGAGTTAGGGATAGATTCCCTGATTGAAGTGGAAGTATGACTTGATCCCTATCCCGGAGCTTGAACATCTCTAACCAAAACATCTACCAACCTCTGATCATGTGGTGAGGTAGAACTCTCTCTGTATTCTTCTCACACTTTCAGGGGAACATTCTGCAACACCCGAGACTTTTATGTTATATAAATAATCAAAGAAATCTTCTTCTACACACAACACTTGCTTGTCATGCTTTGCATGAAATCGCGACCTTCCTCGATAGCTTGCGTCGTACGCAATACCGAGTTTCACTAAACAATGATATGCTATTAAAATATTATTAAAACTAGCAGTTATGAATAGTGATAACAACTTTTTGAAATTTTATAAATTTTATTTTTCAAAATGGACTTCATTTTTGGATTCGTAATATCGAAATTAGCCTAGGGTGAAATTTTTATATTTTTCTGAATACTTTCAATTTTTGATGAATAGTGAAACCACTAAGTGGTAGTTAAAAAACTGAATTTTTCATAAAACTTAATTTTACCACTTCTGTGAGTGGAATTTCAAAAATCCGAGAGACACAGTTGATGTCAGTAAGTAAAATTTGGTTCAATGAGATGAAAATAATTTTTGGTGAATAGTAACTTTTTTACTTTTATTTACCACGGTTAAAAGTAAATAGGGTAATTACGGGTAAAAATGATATTATTATTACCCTAACACATGTCCTAATTCTATTGGATAAGTGTAATTCGACCAAAAACAAACTTAGGAATAAAATATGACCATTTAGGCCCACTTGGATTAGATTAGGACATTTATTATTAATTTATTTAAAGAAGGGTTAAAATAGTTAAAATCAAAGTTTAATAAATAAATCATTTTTAATATGGTGTTATACATAAGATAAATTCGACTATAAATATTCATTAGAAATCTAAAACGATTTCCTATATAATGGTATTTTATTTGTAATTTTTAGACATTAAATAATTTAATTTATTTATGACACAATGAAGATGCAGTAATTATCTTATTAATGAAATATTGACATAATTGATGTTATAAACACAAAAATAAATGTAATTTGACACTTTTTATGAATTCCACTAATTTTCTAGGTTAGTATGACATGTTAGGATTGATTTAATTAACTTTTGTCGAAGTAATCATTCTGTTATGAGTTTCAAAAAAATCAACTATTGAATAGTGTCAAAATTGACATAAAATAGTTTTTAAAACAAATATTATATTATTAATTGTTATTTTATTCCTAAAAATCTAAGGTTCGGCCAAATGACTTAGATAAGGTTATATATATTAATAAAACACAACTTGGGGGGTCTTTTGGATGTATATGGTAAGTTTATTAACTATATAATATAAAAATAGAAACTGACATGGTAAATGTCAATCTAATTAACTAAGAGTTAAAACTAAAAGATAAGGTTAATATAATGACCTAAACTTGTCTAAATTCTATTGGATGAGAGGATTTCGACCCATCCCCACCTTAGCCTCTAAATAAATCAATTTGGATCTATTTAAAACCGAACTTGACTTTATAATAAAATAATAGTTTTTGTTATTCCAAAAGTGCCCCTCTCCTCCCTTATAAAAGGGCACCTCCTCCCCCTCTTCCTCACACCACTTTGAGCCTTCAAGCTCGGCCAAAACCTGACAATTTATTCTCTCCACTTCCGTATAAACATCCTAAAGGTTCTGGTCTTCTTAAAAGACCTATTTTAGTGCCCTAAAAAGAGGTCTCAAAGAAGCACTTCAAAGAAGAGGTAATGTCTGTTACCGATTCTTTCATCTTTATTTCTTCTTCCACTTATTCTTCTTTAGTTGTTTAATTATGAAGTAATAAAATCAGTATCACATATATACTGATATGTTATTATAAGTATTAAACAACCCTATTTCACCACTTATCCATCCTACAGAAAAAGAAATCACCGCGCGTGCGTACGTACAGAATACCGTCTCCACGCCATGGTGTAATCTATTTTCCACCACCACCTTACATGGATGGGTATAATGGTGTAAATAATGAATATATATGACTATTATAAAGTGATATTGATTCTGAAATAGTATACATACACTCCAATACAATTCCACAATCATAGGAATGATATCATCACTCGTGCGTACGTACGGAATACCGTCTCCACGATGTGATGCGACTCGTTCTACATGATCTTCATTTAATAATGATTATATAAATGAATTTAATGAATGAATATGATATATATTACACCAATACCATTCTGGAAATGTGGTATCTATAACCTAAAGAGAAGAATAAGAATTTATTCGACAAAACACGCATAAGAACAAAAAGTAATGAACACCCGAATAACAAGTAGTAATGAAATATTACTAATAATAAGCTAAGAATATGACCATATATGATATCATAAAAATAAGTATGATTCTGTAATAAGTCAATAACATTATTTAAATAATTATACAGGAGGTTCAGACACGTACAAAGCATATCGGACCAAAGGTAAGGGAAATATCACAATCTCATTTTTATCCGAGATTGTTTATACTTTAGTATTTACTGGGGTGTATTTTATCATCCACATCCATGTTTCCTCAATATGTAATATTATTTCCATTCACCTACAATTGTTTAAATCCTATTTTACCCTTCGGTGAGTTTTTAGTAAAAGTTATGAAAGGAATCTTTTGTCGTTTTTCGTACGAGGTACTTTTTTGACTTTTCCGAAAAAAGTACGAAGAATGTTATTTTTAACTTATACGGCATGAATGGATTTTAAAACATTATTTCCAAGAAGCTTCCTTTACAAGTTTTCAAGTTTATTTTTAATAAACTTCTTTTAGTTTAAAGTTGTATGACATGTTAAGAAAGGAAAAATATTTTTGAAGAAGAAAGGATATTTTCCTCAAGAATGGAGTTCAAGTGTTTTATCAAAATTATTTTCCATCTAAGATAATAAAGGGTTCTGTTTTTATCCCTATTATTACATTTATTTGATTATGTTGTGATGTAATTATTTTTATGAATTCCTTTATCTTATATGAATTGTTTTATGATGTCATGATGTTTAAGATTCCCATTTGTATTACATGGGTTATGCAATGATGTATGATTTATGATTTTGTGGCACACATAAGAATGGTATCATTATGAGATGGGTGGGACCTATATCTCCCTCCAATGCATTGGGTAAAGATTTTATATCTCATGAGATAGACATGGCTGGAATGGTAGGTTATACCGGTTCAGTGAAACAGCACTGAAACGAGGAATGAACTCAGTTCAGAAAGGGACTTTGTCCACTAAGATAGTCTTGGCAATGAATATTGACTAACAAGAAATGATTCTCTATGATTATGTTTGTATGCCACAATGTTTCATGTTTTAAGTTATGATTATTGGGATTATATTTCACTACTATTATTTATCCCATGTTATGATATTATGATCTCTTTTGCAGGTTAAGATTTTCAAAAGTTATGTGCTTATGTATACGATGTGATGGATATTTCTTTTGTTTACCCTCACTGAGAATTTGAGCTCACCATTTTGTATCTTTTATTTCCCCAGGTCAGGAAGAAGGTTATTAAGTAGAATATGCCAAAAAGGGACTCTAGATATGATGAAATAAATGGTTGGCAAAGTATATGCTTTATGAACCAGTTGTTTATGCTTTCTAGTTTCTAAAGACACTATACCTATACGGTCCTTTCATGGTTTTGTTATATGTTGTAATAAGTGTGCTTCAATTTTGAAGTAATAACAATGTATGTAAAGTATGGGTCGTTATAGTTGGTATTAGAGGAAAGGTATAGTCAACCTTTGGAAACTAGGATGTGAAAGCCTTAGTAAGAACCCTAAGGATAAGTCTAAGCATAGAAAACAATCTTAGTGTATTAGAAATGGCCAAGAATAACCTAGGATAAGACCTTAAGTGTGAAATTTTATTCTTGATTATGTGGTTTTCCTATTATAATTAGTGTTGCTCACACTATTCTTCTTGGTTTTAGTCAATGGCTGGAACCCGAAGGAACCGTGTTAATGCAGAATCCGACGGGCAATGAAATGATTGTACCCCTTAGAAACCAAATGTTATGGGATCTAGAATGAAAAATCTTGTAGCCATGCTCACACAACTTTCTCAAGCTATAAATCATGCATGACTTCCAAACGAGCAAAGGAAGGATCAACATTCTGTTGAATCCTTCATGAGACAGTGTCCACCTTCATTCAGCAGGTCTACTAATCCATTAGTTGCTGAACAATGGATTAGTACTACTGAAAAGATATTTTCAGTTCTTTAATGTTATGAGCATGATAAAGTCATCTTAGCAGTGTATCGTTTGAAAGGTGATGCTGATCAATGGTGGAATCTTATTAAGAATACGAGGAAAAGGGATGAAATTGAGTCCATGGAATGTGACGAGTTCAAGAACTTATTTTTCAATAAGTACTTCCCTCGTATTCTCCGAACAAAGATGGAGAAAGAGTTTCTTGAACTGCAGCAAAAGGATGATGAATCTATTGGTACCTATGAAGCAAATTTTACAAGACTTGCAAGGTACACTTCTGGTATTATTATCCAACCTGAGAGTAAGATCAATCGATTCTTTAGTGGCTTAAAACCAAGTCTTCGAAGGGCCTTAGACATAAGGGACTTCAATAGATACGAGGAAATCGTTCGATGTGATCTCAAAGTTGAGATGGATATTGGAGTAACCCATCAGTCATATGGGTTTGATAAGAAGAGGAAAATGGAATTCAAAGGAAAATCTAAAGAGCACACTAAAAAGAAGATGAGATTTCCCTTATGCTCAAAGTGTGGAAAGAAACATGGAGGGATTTGTATTAAAGGGACAAGTAAATGTTTCAAATGTGGAAAGGAAGGTCATCAGGAATTTGAATGCCGCAATGATGGGAAGAAGATGTCTAATGATGAAAACAAAGGAAGGGATACGCAGAATGACCCTACTACACTTCAATGTTTTAAGTTCAAGGAGATGGGACATTATGCCAATAAATGCCCTAATCCAAGGGTTGATGATGATGGTCGACGTCAACAAACTCTTAAGGCTAAAGACAAAGGAAAGTCACATGAAATTTCTATTAGCGATGTGGAGTACGATAACGATGTGGTGAAAGGTACACTTACCATCCACTCTAAAGTAGAAAATGTCTTATTTGATTCTGGATCCACCCACTCCTTTATTTCTGAAGAATTTTCTAAGGGTATCACCATATTACCTCAATAATTAGATGTTGAGTTAGCTGTGACAACACCTAATGGCACAATAGTCACATCAAAAGTTTATAATTTTTCTTCGATTGAAGTTTGTGGGAAAGTGCTTCCTGTAAATCTTGTGATCCTTTCTATAGTGGAATTTGATGTGATTCTTGGCATGGATTGGCTATCTCTACATGGAGCTCATATCAATTTCCAAATAAGGGAAGTCACATTTCATATTCTAGATCAATCTATGATCGTCTATCAATGCAAGGATGAACATAACCTTCTAGTGGAAATTTCTTCCATTTTATGGGTATTGATTCCACTAGATGAGGGTTATTTATCTCAAATGGTTGGTGAGAAACTAACCATTAAGAATATTCCCATTTTAAGGGAGTTTGATGATGTCTTTCTGGATTAATTACCGGGTCTTCCACCGAATCGTGAAGTTGAGTTTTCAATAGAACTCATACCGGGTGCTTTGCCTATTTCAAAGACACCTTATAGAATGGCCCCAATTGAGTTGCAGGAATTGAAGAAACAACTCCAAGAGAATCTTGATAAGGGGTTCATACGCCCTAGTGCGTCACCTTGGGGAGCACCTGTTCTGTTTGTTAAGAAGAAAGATGGATCAATGAGACTCTGCATTGATTATCGAGAACTTAACAAGATCACTATCAAGAACAAATATCCTCTCCCGTGCATTCATGACCTATTTGACCAACTACGCGGAGCTCAATACTTTTCCAAGATTGATCTTCATTCAGGGTATCATCAATTAAGGGTCAAAAGGGAGGATATACCAAAGATGGGTTTCCGTACAAGGTATGGACACTATGAATTTATAGTGATGCCATTTGGTCTTACAAATTCCCCTGCTATCTTCATGGATCTGATGAATAGAGTCTTTAGAGACTATCTTGATCAATTTGTGGTAGTCTTTATAGATGATATTCTTGTCTATTCAAAGAGCAAGGAAGAACATGAAGATCACTTGAGAATTATATTGAAGACCCTGAGAAAGGAGAAGCTTTATGCCAAATTTACCAAGTATGAATTTTGTCTTAAAAAAGTTTCATTTTTGGGTCACATAATCTCAAAAGAGGGGATATCTATGGATCCAGCAAAAATAGAGGTTATCGAAAGATGGTCGAGACCAAAAACAGTAACTGAGATCCGAAGTTTTCTTGGTTTGGCTGGATATTATCGACGTTTTGTGAAAGATTTTTCATGATTATCTAATCCACTCACCAAGTTGACTCGGAAAGGAGTTAAGTTTGTATGGACAGAGGAATGTGAAGAGAATTTCAAGGAGTTGAAAAGAAGGTTATCCAGTGCACCTGTGCTCACACTGCCTTGTAGTGGAGAAAGGTTTGTGATCTATAGTGATGCATCCAAGAAGGGATTGGGGTGTGTTCTTATGCAAAATGATATGGTGATAGCTTATGCCTCACGACAGTTGAAAATACATGAGCAAAATTACCCAACTCATGATTTGTAGTTAGCTATGGTAATATTTGCATTAAAGATTTAGAGGCATTATCTTTATGGAGAGAGGTGTGACATTTATACTGATCATAAAAGTTTAAAGTATATTTTCACACAAAAGGAGCTGAATATGCACCAAAGAAGATGGTTGGAGCTGATTAAGGATTATGACTGCTCAATCCATTACCACCCTGGGAAAGCAAACAAGTTGGCAGATGCATTAAGTCGACAAGACCATGCTAGTTTATCCATGATGAGGATCACAAAAGATCCAATATTTATGTATTTACAAAGGATGGATCTTGGAATTATAATGGAAGGGGAAAAATCTTATCTTTCTCAAATGAATTTTCAACCATCTATACATGTGAAGATTAAATAGGCACAGAAAGAAGATGTCGAGTTACAAAAGAAGGTGAGAAATGTTCCTGAATTCAACCTTGATTGTGATGGGATAATAAAGTTTAGGAATCGGGTTTGTGTTCCTCCCATCCCCGAATTAAAGAAGGAGCTGCTGGATGAGGCTCATAGTTCTTCATTCTCTATTCATCCTGGAAGCACGAAGATGTATAGGGACCTGAAAGAGTACTTCTGGTGGGATGGCATGAAAAGAGATGTTGCTGAATATGTCTCTCGATGCTTGGTTTGTTAACAAGTTAAAGCTGAGAGATAGAAGTCTAAGGGGATGTTACAACCATTACCCATACCCGAATGGAAATGGGAAAACATCACTATGGACTTTGTCACAGGACTTCCTAAAACATCCAAAGGAAATAATGCTATCTGGGTCATAGTTGATCATCTTAGAAAGTCTGCACTCTTCATTGCTATTAGAGAGGATTTCTCTCTAGATCAGCTTACCATGATATATGTAAAGGAAGTGGTAAGATTTCATGGAGTACCACTTTCTATTATATTTGATCGGGATCCGAGGTTTACCTCGAAGTTCTGGAGAAGTCTTCAGCATACTCTGGATACAGAGTTGAGTTTCAGCACTGCATATCATCCTCAGACAGACGGTCAGTCTAAGAGAACAATTCAAACTCTAGAGGATATGTTGAGAGCTTGCTCTATGGATTTCAAAGGTGGTTGGGATCAACACCTACCTTTTGTGGAATTTTCTTATAATAATAGCTTTCACTCCAGTATTCAGATGGCTCCTTATGAAGCTCTCTATGGAAAGAAATGCAGGACTCCAACTTGCTGGGATGAAGTTGGGGAAAGGAAGCTATTAGGACCTGATCTCGTTGATGAAATGGCAGAAAAGGTCAGATCTATTCAACAACACATAAGACCAACTCAGAGTCGATAGAAAAGTTATGCCGACAACCGAAGAAAAGACCTAGAGTTTGAAGTGGGTGATAAAGTGTTCTTACGAATATCTCCCTGGAAGAGAGTCATGAGATTTGGAAAGAAGGGGAAGTTGAGCCCAAGATATATCGGTCCTTTAGAAATAATGGATCATGTTGGGAAGGTAGCTTACCGATTGGCGCTTCCACCGAATCTCTCTCAAGTTCACGATGTGTTCCATGTATCTCTCCTGAGAAAGTACATAATTGATCCTTCACATGTACTTAGCTCAGAAGTTGTACCGCTAGAGCAAGATCTTTCTTATGAAGAACTGCCGATAGAGATTCTGGATCGTAGAGAAAAAGTCCTACGAAACAAGACCACTCGATTGGTGAAAGTTTTATGGAGGAACCACCAATTAGAAGAAGCTACATGGGAGCTTGAGGATATGACGAGGGAGAGGTATCCTCATCTGTTTGTTACAAAGTGACGAATTTCGAGGGAGAAATTCATTTTAAGGGGGGTAGAATGTAACACCCGAGACTTTTATGTTATATAAATCATCAGAGGAATCTTTTTCTACACACAACACTTGCTTGGCTTGCTTTGCACGAAATCGCAACCTTCCTCGATAGCTTGTGTCATACGCAATACCGAGTTTCAATAAATAATGATATGCTATTAAAATATTATTAAAACTAGCCGTTATGAATAGTAATAACCACTTTTTGAAATTTTATAAATTTTATTTTTCAAAATGGACTTCATTTTTGGATTCTTAATATCAAAATTAGCCTAGGGTGAAATTTTGGTATTTTTCTGAAAGCTTTCAATTTTTGATGAATAGTGAAACCACTAAGTGGTAGTTAAAAAACTGAATTTTTCATAAAACTTAATTTTAGCGCTTCTGTGAGTGGAATTTAAAAAATCCGAGTGACACGGTTGATGTCAGTTAGTAAAATTTGGTTCAATGAGATGAAAATAATTTTTGGTGAATAGTAACTTTTTACTTTTATTTACCACGGTTAAAAGTAAATAGGGTAATTAAGGGTAAAAATGATATTATTATTACCCTAACACATGTCTTAATTCTATTGGATAAGTTTAATTATAACAAAAAAAAACTTAGGAATAAAATATGACCATTTATGCCCACTTGGATTAGATTAGGACATTTATTATTAATTTATTTAAAGAAGGGTTAAAATAGTTAAAATCAAAGTTTAATAACTAAATCATTTTTAATATGGGGTTATACATAAGATAAATTCGATTATAAATATTAATTAGAAAGATAAAAATATTTTCTACATAATGGTATTTTATTTGTAATTTTTAGACATTAAATAATTTAATTTATTTATGACACAAAGATGATGCAGTAATTATCTTATTAATGAAATATTGACATAATTGATGTTATAAACACAAAAATAAATGTAATTTGACACTTTTTATGAATTACACTAATTTTCTAGGTTAATATGACATGTTATGATTGATTTAATTAACTTTGGTCGAAGTAATCATTCTGTTATGAGTTTCAAAAAAATCAACTATTGAATAGTTTCAAAATTGACATAAAATAGTTTTTAAAACAAATATTATATTATTAATTGTTATTTTATTCCTAAAAATATAAGGTTCGGCCAAATGACTTAGATAAGGTTATATATATTAATAAAAAACAACTTGGGGGTCTCTTGGATGTATATGGTAAGTTTATTAACTATATAATATAAAAATAGAAAGTGACATGGTAAATGTTAATCTAATTAACTAAGAGTTAAAACTAAAATATAGGTTAATATAATGACCTAAACTTGTCTAAATTATATTGTATGAGAGGATTTAGACCCATACCCACCTTAGCCTCTAAATAAATCAATTTGAAGCTATTTAAAACCGAACTTGATTTATAATAAAATAATATTTTTAGTTATTCCAAAGGTGCCCCTCTCCCCCCTTATAAAAGGGAACCTCCTCCCCCTCTTCCTCACACCACTTTGAGCCTTCAAGCTCGGCCAAAACCTTACAATTTTTTCTCTCCACTTCCCTAGAAACATCTTAGAGGTTCTGTTTTTCTTCAAAGACCTATTTTAGTGCCCTAAAAGGAGGTCTCAAAGAAGCACTTCAAAGAAGAGGTAATGTCCGTTACGAATTCTTTCATCTTTATTTCTTCTTCCACTTATTATTATTTAGTTGTTTCATTATGAAGTAATAACATCAGTATCACTTATATACTGATATGTTATTATAATTATGAAACAACCCTATATCACCATCTATCCATCCTACGGAAAAAGAAATCACCGCGCGTGCGTACGTACGGAATACCGTCTCCACGTCGTGGTGTAATCTATTTTCCACCACCACCTTACATGGATGGGTATAATGGTGTAAATAATGACTATATATGACTATTATAAAGTTATATTTATTCTTAAATAGTATACATACACTCCAATACAATTCTACGATCATAGGAATGATATCATCACTCGTGCGTACGTACAGAATACCGTCTCCACGATGTGATGCGACTCGTTCTACATGATCTTCATTTCATAATGATTATATAAATGAATTGAATGAATGAATATGATATATATTACGCGAATACCATTATGGAAATGTGGTATCTATAACCTAAAGATAAGAATAATAATTTATTCGACAAAACACGCATAAGAACAAAAAAGTAATAAACACCAGAATAACAAGTAGTAATGAAATATTACTAATAATAAGCTAAGAATATGACCATATATGATATCATAAAAATAAGTATGATTCTGTAATAAGTCAATAACATTATTTAAATCATTATATAGGAGGTTCGGACACGTACAAAGCATATCGGACCAAAGGTAAGGGAAATATCACAATCTCATTTTTATCCGAGATTTTTTATACTTTAGTATTTACTGGGGTGTATTTTATCATCCACATCCATGTTTCCTCAATATGTAATATTATTTCCATTCACCTAAAATGGTTTAAATACTATTTTACCCTTCGATGAGTTTTTAGTAAAAGATATGAAAGGAATCTTTTGTCGTTTTTTGAACGAGGTACTTTTTTGACTTTTCCGACAAAAGTACGAAGAATGTTATTTTTAACTTATACGGAATGAATGGATTTTTAAAACATTATTTCCAAGAAGCTTCATTTACAAGTTTTCAAGTTTATTTTTAATCAAATTCTTTTAGTTTAATGTTTTATGACATGTTAAGAAAGGAAAAATGTTTTTGAAGAAGAAATGATATTTTCCTCAAGAATGGAGTTCAAGTGTTTTATCAAAATTATTTTCCATCTAAGATAATAAAGGGTTCTATTTTTATGCCTATTATTACATTGATTTGATTATGTTGTGATGGAATTATTTTTATGAATTACTTTATCTTATATGAATTGTTTTATGATGTCATGATGTTTAAGATTCCCATTTGTATTACATGGGTTATGCAATGATGTATGATTTATGATTTTGTGGCACACATAATAATGGTATCATTATGAAATGGGTGGGACCTATATCTCTCTCCAATGCATTGGGTAAAGATTTTATATCTCATGAGATATACATGGCTGGAACGGTAGGTTATACCGGTTCAGTGAAACAGGACTGAAACGAGGAATGAACTCGGTTCAGAAAGGGACTTTGTCCACTAAGATAGTCTTGGAAATGAGTATTGACTAAAAATAAATGATTCTCTATGATTATGTGTGTATGCCACAAGGTTTCATGTTTTAAGTTATGATTATTGGGATTACATTTCACTACTATGATTTATCCCATGTTATGAGATTATGATCTCTTTTGTAGGTTAATATTTTCAAAAGTTATGTGCTTATGTATATGATGTGATGGATATTTTTTTTTACCCTCACTGAGAATTTGAGCTCACCCTTTTGTATGTTTTATTTCCCCAGGTCAAGAAGAAGGTTATTAAGTAGAATATGCCAAAAAGGGACTCTAGATATGATGAATTAAATGGGAGGCAAAGTAGATGCTTTATGAACCAGTTGTTTATGCTTTCCAGTTTCTAAAGACACTATACCTATACGGTCCTTTCATGGTTTTGTTATATGTTGTAATAAGTGTGCTTCAATTTTGAAGTAATAACAATGTATGTAAAGTTTGGGTCGTTATACATTCTATGGAGGCATCTTTCTACAAAAGGCAATAGTCACATTAGAAAATCATTATCACAATAGATCTAAAAAAATTTAGCAGTAAACACAAAACTAATAAATAAAATATTCTAAAGTAACAAAATGAACAAACCCATTCACCCCCACCCATTGTTTATTTACTGTCTACAAACTACACACCGCCACTTTGATGAGAAGCCAAACCAACATCCAAACATCTTGTGGTGACTTGAGGACTTTTATGAGGAGTGCTGGCCAGAAACCCTACTCACAACCAGAACATCGAGCCCCAATAATCCTAACACATATCTATCCAAACTCATCCCAAATATCATGACTCAAAGAGATAAAACCTCATTTGATACCATTTTTTTCACAAACCAATCTAGGTCATCATTTGAACCGGTGCCCAACCTAGTTTGTGGTAAGGCCTGAAGGGCATTCCCGGTCCCCATAGGCTGGGAAATGTGGCCAAGTATCAACAAAATCAAGTTTGAATTGTTCACCCGAACATAAAAGTATAAATAAAACAATAATAAATATTAAACCAAAGGAGTAAAACAAAACAAAAAAAAAATCCTTTACAAGGTTTCAAATTCAATTATAAAATTTTATATAAAAACAAAATAGATCTACAACAAAAAGAGGAACAAAAAACCATCTCCAAAAAGCACCACAAGGCAGGGGGAATATCTACCTCAATCCATGTCTACAAGACCACCCAATAGGATCACTAGAATCCTGAACCACCATCACCACAAGATTTTCCCTTACCTGTATCGAACATAACCAAGTTTGTAACATCCCAGGTAATTATAAAATAAGACATTTCAATATCTATTAATATGTATAAATTATATATTAAGTTTACTTAAAAGGGGTATCTTTTTATGATAGTTTTCTTTACATGAAAGAACGAGTTTCTCTAAAATATTACGTTGCACACAAGATTGAGTTATACCAAACAATAATACATTATTAATATTATTATTTTATATGGTAGTTAATGCCTAGCCGTTTTATTGGTAATAATGAACATAACTAACTATATTACATTTAAACATGTTTGTTAAATGTTTTCACATTCATCAAATATATTTTAGAGGCTTAAAATTAGAATAAATTATATTTTAAGCATTAAATATAATAATATTTTTAAAAGGTCGTTTTACCACCATTTGATGGCGAACCATTTTAAAATCTAGTTTTTCTCACTTTTATATGTCTTATTTGTCAAAATAAACTTCTTATTTAGAATAAGGATATCAAAATTTTCTTTGTATGAATTTCATAATTTTTATGATAAATTTTATTTTTTAATTAATAGTGAAAAATACTACATTTGACTTCAAAACTACTTTTTCATTTAATTTATTAACATAGTTAATTTATCCATTCAAATAGTTTTAAAGTGTAATTGTACTAATTTTTTATCATTTAATCCAAATTTTGTTATTATAAATAATTTCACATAGAATTTTGATATAAAAACACGTTAATATTTTGAAAGATTTTACTTAAAAAATTATTTTATTGTTTTGTCAACAGGGATTCATTTAAAATTAATTTCTGCAACATGTGTGTTTTTAATTTGATAAAATGGATTCCATATTTGGAATCATATTTTACATCTTTTTTAAATATTTCCCTTTTGTTTTTTGACATTATGAACAGTAACTTTAGTAATTACTTTTATTTACCACGACATAAGAGTAAATAAAGTAAATAAGGGTAAAAGTAATATTATATTATAATAAAACAACCCTAACACTTGTCCTAATTTTATTACATGAATAGTGGACAACCAATAAAACACTTGGGGTGATAATTTTTCCTTTGGAATCCAATTGGGTGTGATTGTGACATTTATTACATTTAATTTAAAGAAAAGGATAATATTACATAAACATGTCAATTATTACTAAAACAATTTTCATATGTGGTTATATAAGTGATATATTTAACTATAAATATTCATTATAAATATAAACAGATCAAGCACATCATAGTAATTTATTTACAATTTTTATAAATTAAATAACTATATTTAATTATGACACAATGATGATGCAATGATTTCTTTTTTAATGAATTAATCAAATAAATGATATTATAAATATTAAAATAAAAATTTTTGGTCATAATTTATTCCATCCACAAAATTTCAAGGAGAATATTACATGTTAAAAGACTAATATATGGTTTTACCCAAATTTATGTCTCTTTTAATTTTTTATTTAAATTCAATAAAGTGAATTGTGTAAAAATTTATATAATTAATATTCTATAAAAATAGTAATTTATTAAATTATTTAAAAATCCTAAAAAAAAATTAAATACAAAAGTTTATATACTATGTTCTAAAAGTTCATTGTGTGTCTAATTGTGGGAAATTGATCTCAAATAAGTATAATTTATAGCCTCTTAACACTCAAAATGTGGTTACCAAAAATAAAATTAAATGAGAATAATTAGGGTAAACTGAAAATATAATTTTTAAAATAAAATCAATACATGTATAAAAATTATTTTATGAAATGATTTAGAAATATCCTCTTATTACATTATATATATTTCAATTTGGTTTCACTTGGATTAAATTTTTTTTTATATTAATGTAATATTTTAATAATTTCTAAGGGTTCCCCTCCCCTCTCTTATAAAAAGGTACCTCTCGTATATAATAATCACACTTGTATAGCCTTTTAGTTATTCAAATATCTAAAACAACCTCTTATTATAATCCCTCCTCACATTTATGAGGCCTTATTTTAGTTATAACACCCTTCTTAATGGTTTTAAGGTGCTCTTCCAAAGTAATCAACTGAAGAAGAGGTATCATTTTTTTAAGAGTTTTTATTTTATTTCTTCTTCCAATTCCATTAAATCTTCTTATTCCAAGATTAGATAATTTATTTAGTATAATAAATATAATGATATTTTATTATGTTAATATCATCCCAAAAATCCATCTCCACTTCCATCAAATGGGAAAGGAATTAATCATTTGTGTGTTTGTGTGAATTATCACCTCCATAAACCAATTTAGTTCATTTTCCATTACTGTCTATCATGATTGGTTATAATTATGGAAATAATATTCATATATGATATTCATGACATATTTATCATTTTAAAATAATAATTATTTTTCAAATGTGTTCTTACCTTCCATCCACATAAAATAAATAGCATCGTTCATGAGTACGTCTGAACTATCACCTCCACGATGCGATGCGAATCGTTTTTATTCACCACGTAACCTATATGATATATATAAGTATATTTAAATTATAATTATTATGGTAATAATATTATTATAATTATATAAAGATAAATTAATAATTATCTAATTTCCATAATGATCAATGAAAAATGAAAACGTTACTCATGCGTACGTACGACCTACCATCTCCATGAATTTAAAGTTGTTCAGTTTTCATAACCATAATTAATGGTTTGATTTAAAAATTATGATTAATGTATGAAAGTTATTATTATGTCATGAATAATATTCTGGATATGATGGAATTATTTCCATATGGACTCGTGACATCAAAACCATGTTCATTTTCGACTCAAGTACAAAATGTCAACAAAACATCCGATATGAACTTAAATAATTATGTAATTTTTATAACATGGTAATAAGTGATATAAAAGGAATAATAAACTTTAAAAGGGTTCTCAATAAAGTTTAAATTAGTCTATGTTTATTTTTCTCTAATATAATTATTGTATGTGATGTGTCAGACTTAAGGTAAGGGACTTCATATCAATCTCCTTTCATTGAGACATATTTTGATAATATATACCACCTTAGTTTATATGGGGTATAATTAACCCCTTTGATTTTTAATTTCATTCAATTTTTTTAAAAAGGAATTGTTTTTTTATTCTTTTTACTAAATAAAATGAGGAATGTTTCTTTTTAACATACGTGGTGACAACAAAATTTCTACCACCATGACCATTATTTGATATTTGGATTCCTTTCAAAGCCATAATTTTTTAAAAGAAAAATAAATACCATGTTCCCTTTTAAGGTTTTTTTGAATTGATTTTTTTTATAATGGACTGATTATATCGATATCTTGATATGATATCTTATGATTGAAATTTGTAAATTTTATTTTTCCTTTATGCATGTTTTATGTGTTATTATTATGTTATGGTTATTGGGAATTATTTATGTATACAGGTGGTTACGTGATAAACCGAGTAAAAGTGAGTCCTTGATAGCTCTCTAATGCATTGGGAAATGAGATGGAGTTAAACATTAAGGTTTCTCCTAATAGATTTAGGGAATATACTATGATGGATATTCCAAACCTAACCATTAATGTTACTCCCTATATAGCTGTGGAAGATACAATGTAAGTATGGTATGGATGTCACATGTTTCCTTTATGATTTATGGTTTCTATGAAGTTTTTCCAGATTCTTATGATTTTATGGGTTTAGAAATATTTATGGACTAAGGTTTTATTTCCTTATTTGATATCCATTACTGATAATCTTGTTCTCATCCAAAGTTTTTAAAATGTTTTCATAGGGTAAAAGGATGGGTAAGAGAAAGGATGAAGCCAAGAATATTTATTTCTAGAAAAAGAAATCAAGTTTACATTTATATGTTTTATATTAAGGAATAAATTTATTTTGTTCTATTTATATCTAATTTTTATGTAATAGTTATGGTATAGTTCCCTAAAACTCTAAACATGAAAAGACCATCAATGTTAATTATTTACTTAAATAAATATTATGAAATTTTTAAGGATGGGGCCTTACAGTTTGTATTAGAGGTCAGTTTAGATAACGTTAGCAAATAAGATATTGTTAATAGGGCATCTATAAATTATTTTTACTTTATTGTAAAATTTACATGATATAGAATTTGAATATTTCCATGTTTATTCATTTAAGATATGTTTGTTTAGAATGGTTTTATATAGGGGAAATAGGGAAACTATTCTAGGATGACATCACGAGGAAAATGTCCTTCCAAATAAGCAACCTGAGATTGTTTGAATTATAACTGAATAGTTTTTTGCAGTGATGGTGCAGTTAAATTAAGCTATAAATAGTGGATTTATTTATTCACAACATCAGACAGATCAACCGTAGAGAAACATGTCACTATTAGAGCATTTAATGAGGAAAAATCCTCCATAATTCAGTGGATCATCTTACCTTGTGCTAGCTGAAGGGTGGATTAAAGAACTAGAAAATATTTTCAATATCCTAGGGAGTTAATAAAATTAAAAGGTTAGTCTTTCTATTTACCATTTTGAAGGTGAATCTGATCAGTGGTGTTTGATGGTGAATAATATAAGAGAAATTAAAGAGCTTGATGATTTGTCTTGGGACGAATTCAAAGCTATATTTCTTGAGAAATATTTTCCTAAGGCGGTTCGACTTAGGATGGAAAGAAATCAGTGAATTAAAGAAATAAAAGGATGCAGTGGCTGCTTATGAAGAAAAAATAACTTTACTAATAAGGTATTCTTTAAATTTAATTTAGGATATTGATAGTAAAATAAATCACTTTTACTCAGGATTAGAGCCAAAGTATCTAAGGCCATTGGCTTTTCATTAGTTAAAAAGTTATGAAATTTTTTTTCAACATGCGACTAAGGTGGAAATAGAGTTTTTTGATGATCATATGTTCTTTGAAAAATCGCATAATAAGAGGTCGGGGTGGTAGGTGAAAGGGAAGAATTCATCAAATAAGTATGGATGTAAGAAAACTAAATTTACAACTTGTGAGAAGTGCGGTAAAATTCATCCTGAATAATGTCTATCAAAGTCTAAGAAGTGATTATGATGTTGTAAGACTTGTAATATGTGTCCTAACTATAAGGTAGATTATCAGGAAGGTAATGAAAAACCAGCGGTAAGATGATTCCATTGTAATGAGTTAGGGAATTATTCCAATGTGTGTCCAATGTTGATTACGTAGGGTAGAAACCAGAAATATCAAAAGCATAAGGGTGTGGAATTTTTTTTTCTACTACTAAATTTAATGTGGGACCATCAAATTACGTGGTAACAGGTATGTTATAGGTTTTTTCAAAGTATTCCAATACTCTATTTCACTTTGGATCTTCACATTCTTTCATTTCTGAGAAATTTTCTAGTAAATTGGAAATTAAACCTCAAGAAATGAATCAAAAACTTATGGGAAAAACACCTAGAGGAAATGTGGAGGAAAAAATAAATTATAAGAATCTTTCTATCCATATCTAAGGAAAGAATTTACCTGTAAACCTTGTTGTTTTTCCTCTAGTATAACTTGATGTTATTCTGGGTATGGATTGGATTTCTATTTACCATTCTAATGTTGACTATAGATATAATGAAGTTTATTTTAATAAATAGTTTCAGTTAGTGTAAAATAATTAACCCTTACCTCTGATAACATATGTGGAAGATGAGAAACTACTGAAAGATAAAAATTAATGTTAACTTTCATATAGTGTTAAAAATAAAGTAATTGATCAAATTAATAATTTTATAGTGGTTAATGAGAATCTTTATATTATTCCTGATGATTTATCTGGTATTATACCTTATCAAGATGTTGAATTTACTGTTGATTTAGTGTTTGATGTTAAGCCTACTTCAAAACCCCCTTATCGAATGGCTGAATTAGAACTGTTGGAATTGAAAAATAGTTGCATGAATTGTTTGATAAAGGTTTCATTTGACCTAGCACTTAACTAGTGGGTGATCCTATTTTATTTATGAAAAATAAAGATGGTTCTATGAGAAATTTTATTTATTATAATTCCTTGAATAACATCACTATTAAGAACAATTATCCTTTGCCTCATATCGATGATTTTTTTGATCATTTCTAGGGAGCTCAGTATTTTTTCAAATATTGGTTTGAGGTCTGGGTACCATCAGCTGAAGGTGAAGGAGGATGACAATCTAAATACATTATTCCAAATAAGATATGGGCATTATGAGTTTGTATTAATTCTCTTTGGGTTATCTAATGCACTTTTTGTATTTATGAATCTCATGAATGGATTCTTTCATCAGTTTTTGGATCAGTTTGTGGTTGTTTTTATAGATGATATTTTGGTATATTCTAAAATTCATAAGAAACATGAATGTCACTTAAGGATTTTTTTTATATTCCTTAAAAGAAAATAAATTATATGGAAAGTTTTTTAAGAATTAAATTTGGTTGCAAAAAAAATCATTCATTTGTCATATTGTTTCAAAATATGGCATAATTGTTTATCCTGCTAAAACAAAATTTATTGAAGAATGGCCAAGAACCAAAAATATAATCCAGATTTGTAGTTTTCTTTGTTTATTAGTCTATTATTGGAGGTTTTTGGAAAAAAATTCAGGGTTATCTATCTCACTAACTAAGTTAAATCAATAAAGGTTTTTAGTTCATCTAGAAAAAAGAATGTGATGACAATTTTCTAGAATTGAAAATAAGATTAGTGAATGCTTCAGTTTTGGTACTGCCTTCCAAGAATGGTGAGTTTGTTATCTACAGTGATGCTTCGTTGAAAGAAATTGGTTGTATCCAAATTCATAATGATCACGTAATTTCTTATGCTTCACATTAGATGAAACCTCAGGAGTTAAATTACCCAACACATGATTTAGATTTAGTTGCTATTATTTTTTTATAAAAAAAATGGAGGAATCATGTGTATGGTATAAATTGTGAAATATATACTAATCAGGAAATTTTGAGTCATATATTCACTTAGAAAGAACTTAACATGAGACATAGGTGATTGATAGAATTAATCAAGGATTATGATTGCATGATTCATTACCATTCAGGAAAAGAAAATAAAGCTATCAATGATTTGAGTAGAAAGTGTAATGCTACATTAACCATGCTATATTTGGAATATGATCCTTTGGTTAATGAATTAATAAATTTTGAATTATAATTTTTTGGTGTAGGAAATTAATCTATTTTGTTTCAAGTGTCCGTGAAATCATCTCTATCAAATAGAATTAAGCAAGAACAAAATGAATACAATAAGTTACAGAAAAAGGTATAATTGGTTTAGATTTGTAAGTTTCATGAATTTAACATTGATAAAGATTGTTTTTTGAGATTTGGGAAGAGGTTATGTGTGTCTTGTGATTCAAAATTGAAGAAAGAGTTGTTATGTGAATCACATAGTTCTATTTTTTAGTTCATCCTGAATTTACTAAGATGTACATAGATTTTTGGGAGTATTAATGATGGGATGGAATGAAAGGCTATATTACTAACTTTACTATGAAGTGTTTGACTTGTCAGTAAGAGAAAACAAAAAGATATTTTCCGATGGGGATACTTTATCCATTTCTACTACTAGATTTTAAATGGAAAAAATATATCCATGGAATTTGTTGTGAGATTACTAAATACATCACGAGGTAATAATTCCATCTCATTTATTATTGATTTATTGACTAAATATGCTCATTTTCTTTCTATTCTAGATACACTATCTCTATATCAACTTCCTTGATTGTATATTAATGATACAATCAGGTCACATGGAGTTCCCCTATTCATTGTATCTGATCATGATCCTAGGTCCACTTCTTAATTTTGGAAAGTCCTTTAGAAGTCATTACATACTGAATTAAATTTAAGTACAACTTTTCATCCTCAATCATATAGGAAATCAGAACGAACAATTTACACCATGTAGGATATCCAATGATCTTATTCAATGGATTACCAGGGAAGTTGGGATCAACAAAATTCTTTGGTTGAATTTTATTATAATAACATTTTTCATTCCAGTATACAGAAGGAACCATTTGAGAAATTATATGGAAAATAGTATTGAACTACATCTTTTTAGAATGAAGTAGGTGAAAGGAAGTTGATGGGACCAGAATTGGTGGAAGAGATGATAGAGATAGTTCAGTTGAGTTAGAAGAATATGAGTACAACTCAGAGTAGACAAAATAGTTATTCGGATTAGTGAAGGAAATATCCTTCTTTCAAGATAGTTGATCATGTCTTTCTCAAAGTTTCACCATGGAAAAGTGTGATATGGTTTGATAAGAATAGAAAGATAAGTCTATGGTTCATTAGAACCTATGAAATCCTAGAGAAAGTTGGATCAGTTTCCTATAGAGTGGATTTCCCTCCGAGTTAATCTTAGGTACAAAATGTCTTTCATGTTTCAATGTTGAGGAAGTATTTTTCAGATCCATCTCATGTTTTGAGTCTAGAAGCAGTTTAGGGGGAAAATAATCTTTCATATGAGGAACAAGAAGTCTATATTATTGACCATAGAGAGAAAGTGTTGAGGAATAAGTTGATTTATCATGTTAAGTTTTATATGGAAAACCCATCTGGTTAAATAGGAAACATGGTAATATAAAAATATCATGAGGGAGAAATTCCCTCTCTTATTTGATAAGTGAATAAAATCTCGAGGATGCAATTTCCAAAAGGAGGTAAGGATGTAACATCCCAAGTAATTATAAAATAAGATATTTTCATATCAATTAATATTTATGAATTATATATTAAGTTTAACTAAAAAGGTAGAATATGTGTGATAGCGTACTCGACACGCAACAACGGGTTTCTCTGAAATCTTACATTGCACACAAGATTGTGTTCTACCGAATAATAATACATTGTTAATATTATTATTTTAAATAGTATTTAATGACTAGTCATTGTATTTGTTGGAATGAACATAACTTACTATATTCTATTTACACTTGTTTTTTAATTGTTTTTACATTCTTCGAAAAAAAATTGGAGGCTTAAAATGAGAATAAATCCAATTTTAAGCATAAAATACTCTAATATTTTTAAAAGGTAGTTTTATCGCCTTTTGATTGAGAACCCTTTTTTAATATATATATTTTTTCACTTTTATATGTTATATATTTCAAAATAATATTATTCATTAGAAGAGGGTAATCCAAATATACTTTTCATGAATTTTGGTATTTTTATGACAAAATTCATTTTTAATGAATTGTGAAAATACTATATTTTAATTCAAAACTAAATTTTTGTATATTTTTTTTATATAGTTAGGTTATCCATTAAATTGGTTTTAAAGTGTAATTGGACTATGTTTTTATCACTGAATACAATGTTGTTCATTTGAAATAATTTCACATTGAAATTTGATATAAACACATGTCAATCTTATGATGGATTTTACTTTTAAAAACATGGTTTCTCATTTGGTCAACGAGGATTAATTTTAAATTAATTACTACAACTTATGTGTTTTTAATTTTGAAAAATGGTTTCCATATTTTGAATCATAAGGTATAAATTTTGTTAATATGCCCCTTTTATTTTTTCACATTATGAATAGTAACTTTTGTAATTATTTTTACTTACCACAGTCAAAGGGCAAATCGGGTAAATATGGGTAAAAATAATATTATAATAATATAAAATTACTCTAAAACTTGTCATAATATTATTTTATGAGTTATTTATGACCAAGATAACCCTTTGGATGTAAATTTTTCCTTTGTAAGCCACTTGGGCGTGATTATGACATTTATTACATTTAATTTAAAGTAAAGGAAAATATGACATAAACATGTCTATTACTCATAAATTAATTTTAATATGGTGTTATAAAAGTGATATATTTGAATATAAATAGTAATTTTGAATCTAAAAATATTACCTACATCATGGTATTTTATTTATAATTTTTAGACATTAAATATATAAATTTAATTATGATACAATGATGATGTAGTGATTTCATTATTAATGAAATAATCAAATAAATGATATTATAAATATTAAAATAAAATTTATTTATCAAAATTTATGACATCCAAAAAAAAATTAGGTGAATATAAAATGTTAAAATACTATTAAATGGTTTGGGCTAAATTTATCTCTCTGTTTGGGCTTTTTTAAATTCAATAAAGTGAATAGTGTAAAAATTGACATAATTGATATTCTATAAAGATAGAAATTTATTAAACTATTTAAAAATAATGAAAATATTTTAAAATAAAAAGTTTCTATTATAAGGTCTAAAGCTTCATAATGTGTCCAATTAGGGGAAATTGAACTCATATAAGTAAAATTTATAGCCTTTTAATACTTAAAATGTTGTTACTACAATAAAAATTAAAAGATAATAATTATGGATAAACCAAAAATATAAGATTTAAAATGAAATGAATACATGTCTTAAAATTATTGGATGAGAGGATTTAGAACTATCTTTAAATTATCTTAGAAAATTTTCAATTTGTAAGCATTTGGATTAAAAAATTTATTTATATTAATTTAAAATTTTAAGAATTTATAAGGGTGCCCCTCCCCTCTCCTATAAAAATGTACCCTATCTTCTTTAATACTAAAACTTAGAAATCCTTTTTGTTTGAATAAGATCTTCCCAAAAAAATTACTAGAATCCCTTCCCACATTATTGAGGCATTATTTTATGCATAACACCCTTTATTATAGGTGTTAAGGTGTTCTTCAAAGGTGATCAACTGAAGGAGAGATATCATCTTTTAAGATTTTCTATTTTATTTCTTCTTCCACTTACTTTAAATTTTATTCTTACAAGATGAAATAATAACTACATTATCCTCAGTATACATAGATTTTATTATTTTAATATCATCCCCTTAATATATCTCTAATTCTATAAAATGGGAAAGCAATTAATTGTTCGTGCGTACGTGTGAATTATCACCTCCACGAACCGATTTAGTTCATTTTCCATTACCATCTATCAAGATTGTTTACCATGATGGAATTAATATTAATATGTGATATTCTGGAAATATTTATCATTTTAAAAGAATAATGATATTTAAACTGTTTTCTAACCTTCTATACACATAAATAAAATAACGATGTTCATGGGTACGTGTGAACTATCACCTCTACAATGCAATATAAATCGTTTTTATCCACCACATCACTTGTATGATATATATAAGTATATTTAAATCGGTATTATTATGTTAATAATATTATTAAAATTTTGGAAAGATAAAATAATAATTACCTTATTTCCATAATGTTTAATGAAAAATGAAAATGTTACCAATTCATACACACGACCTACCGTCTATGTGAATATAAAATTGTTCATTTTTCATAAGCATAATTAATGGTTTGATTTAAAAAGAATGATTAATTTATAAAATTGATGATTATTTCATTAATAATATTCTATAGATGATGAAATTATGCCTATATGGACCGGTGACATCAAAACCATGTTCTATTTTGACTCAAGTACCGAATATTGAAAAAATGTATGATATGAACTTTATGAAATATGTAATTTTTATAAAATATAAATAAGTGATTTAAAATTTATAATAAACTTGAAAAATTATTTCAAGAAAGTATAAATTAACCTATGTTGATTATTCTGGAATATAACGATTTTATGTGATGAGTTGGAATCAATGTAAGGGACTTCATCTCAATCTCTTTTCATTAAGGGATATTTTGATAATATACACCACATTCTATTTTATGGTGTATAATTAACCCCTTTGACTTTTAATATCATTAAAAGGTTTTCAAAAGTAACCTTTTTCCTCGAATCATTTTTCTAATTGGAAAAAAGAAAAAAATGTACACGGTGACAACGACACTTCCGCCACCTAACCATTATTTCATATTTGGATTCCTCTACAAGTTGTAATGTTTTTAAAAGAAAAATAAATACCATATTCCTTTTTCGGTATTTTGGTATTGAAAATGGATTGATTATATCGATATCTTGAAATTGTATCTTATTATTGCAATATAGAAAAGTTATTTTTATTTTATTCATGTTTTATGTGTTATGATTATGTTATGGTTCTTATGAATTTTTTATGTATATGGTTGGTTCCATGATAAACCGAGGGTGCGTGATCCCATGATAGATCTCCAATCCATTGGGTAATGAGACAAAGTTAAACAATAAGTTTTCTTCTAAGAGGTTTAGGGAATATATTGTGAAGGGTATTCTAAACATAACCATGAAGGTTACTCCTTATATAGATTTGAAAAATACAGTGTAAATATGATATGGATTCCACAAGTTACCTTTATGATTTATGATTATTGTGAAGTTTTTCAGGATTATTATGATTTCATAGGTTTATAAATATTCATGGAATAAAATTTTCTTTCCTTTGTTTATATCCCTTATTAAAATTTTTGTGCTCATACCATGTTTTTAAATTTTTTTCATAAGGTAAAATAATGGGCAAGAGAAAATAAGATTTCAAGAAGATTTTTATCAAGAAAATAAATCATGTTCACTTTTAAATGTTTTATATTATGGAATAAATGTATTCCATTTTAGTTTTATCTAATTTTTATGTTATCATTTGGACTAATTCTCTAAAACTCTAAACATGAAAATATACACAATGTGAATTCTTTACTAAAATAAAGATTATGTAAGGATGAGGCATTATAAATTATATTTACACCCAAGGGTGTGAGAAGGCTGTGAGCTATTTTCCAATAGGATTCCATCCAAAAAGTAATCTATACACTAAACATTAAATGAAAAATAAACATACCGGTTTAAAAAATTAAAGGAACATCTATAATAATTTAAATGAAATTTGTTTTAATGAAAAACATATTAAAAAAGAATTAAATTTTAAATTAAAACACCTTCCCCCTTGGAAAAACCCAAAGCCACACTATGTGTTGACGAAGAGCGCATTATAGTCAAATAGAACCAAAAAGGGAAAAGATTTATGGGTATTATCTAGAAAATGGGACCTTAAAACCTTGTTTCTTGGTGTAAAGTTGTATAGGAACCACAACCTTCCATGTTCTCGTGCACGTGCCACTAGAGAAGAGAATAATCCAATATTCTAGTTGACTCTGATCCTCATCATTGTTTAGTTAGTGTTTTCATCATAATCCTTCTAAGTGAAACTAAGTCATATCCACTTCTGTATCACTATCTAACTAGTCCTAGTCCACCCTCATATCTACCCAACCTTCCCTTAGTTCTCAATCAATTTTCCCATGCCACAAGATATACCATATTCACACACACAAGACCAAAAAGGAATCACACACACCAGAAAACATAATTTTCACACCCAAAACCACTTTCAAAAATAAAAGTCACCTAAAAACACTTCCAATCATGTTTCATATTCCAAACACAACTTAATAAAACATTTAATCAATTTATAAAACATTTAAAATGAACACAATAAGAACTCACTTCAATAATACACCAATTTCACATGAAAAATCCATTATATGCCACAAATCTTCAAAAAAATACATTCTCACCACATCCACAATTCCTAAAACATATAAAATAACACAAAAAAGACCAATAATTTCATCAATCAACGTTTAAGAATAGAATAACCTACCTTTGATATTCAAATCCCCAAAATTTATTGTGAAATTTCCACTACACCTCAAACACACCACGAGGAGGCAAGATCGAGTCCAAAACCAAGAGATCAAACCAAGAACATCAAAAGAGAACCCAAAAAATGACACCATAGGGTTGGAGAAGATGAATCCCCAAAAATAAGAGAGGAAACCCTATATTGGAGGAAGAAATCAAGGGAGAAAGCACTTACCACATGAATTGAGTAAGAACTGCACCAAATATGGAAAGAGAATAGAGATCCAAGGGAGGTGGAAAGAGGTAGAAGTGCACTTTTGACGAGGAATCCTGAATGAGGAGATAAATGGGGTGATTTTGGGGTTAAACCTAAGAGGATAAAGAAATTTTAATGTTATAGTAGATTCAAATTGTTAGTCCCCATGATTTGGGAAACTGTGTGGTAAATGTGCGGACCATTCTATCCAGGTAGAGACCTCCACACAGTTACATGGGATGAAACACACAACTGTGAAAAAGACATGTTCTGGGTTTCGTATACTACCAGAAAATTTCCTAGGTGGATACATGGTTACTACTAATAGTGCGCCAAATGTGTGCATGGGCATGTTTTCCACAGAATTTCTATTTTACTCCAAAACTCAAAGGGAAACCAAATGAAAATGATAGACAAGAAATACAATAGAAGAATACCAAAAAATGAGATAACAGATGTGACAAGACTTGTCATAAAATCAAATAAATCCATGTTCTACAATCATCAAATATAATATTATTCATTACTTCATTACTTCCAGACACTATCTATCCTACCATCCGGATAAACAATATGGACTTCTTCAGTGGCTATCTTTTGGTGGTAAAATAGGAATCTTCTATTTTTCCTTCATCTGATTGTTTTTCCTTCCATTTTATACACTTTTGGGGTATTAACCTCTAGAACACCCAAAGCCAGATTCACCATTTGACATTATTTCTTTAATATCCTTCATTTATTACCCATTGACTTTTCTATAATCCATTACAATCCATTTACAAAAGATACTTCACTTCATCATAATAACCCCTTGGGTACTTTAATACACCCCTTTATATTTGTTATCAATACTAAATTCATGTTATAGTTAATGATCCCTTCTCCTCTTTATGGATAATGAATTCAAATTTCACTTTGTCAGGGACACCCCTTCATAATATATCAAATTCGACCCTTATCTTCTATTGAACTAAAATCAACTATTGAATTCCTTGATGAAAGGATGAGGCCACACTTCATAATAAAATTATCCAAAAAACGATATACTCATTCTTCATGAACTACTCTTAGTGTAGAAAATATGGGTGATTAAATTGGATAGAAAATATGTGTATAAAAAACTAATAAAGTGATACTAACATGAGACTACTAATGTTTTTACAACATATCCCTTGCCCTATGTGTTTTTAAGTTCTCAAATACCCTTCATATATTACTGATGTTTTTAAGTGTTTACATCACGTTTTATCATTATTTAATCAATTTTGATATTAGTTCTAAAAATTTTGGAAGATTTATAAAATTTACCTATTTATGGAAAATTGGATATGTAAGGAAATAAGTTACATGAATATTCACCTACACCGAGAACCCAACTAAATAAATCAACTATATAAATGAAATGTCTATGTGAAATAGCTACATCATGAAAACATCGATATAGAAATTGCTTATATTGATGAATCCACTACATGAGAAAATTTGATATTTAAAGAATTCCTTCATTAATTTTTTGTGTGAAAAAATCAGTATGGTGAAGAATGGATACATGGATAAAATTTTATAGATGAATTCAAATCGGTGGAATTTGGCTCTATGGTGATCCAGAATCGACTACATCATTCTACAACCTACTATTTATTAATTATGGTGTACTTATAATTGGAATTCATTTTTTCATGCATGTATTAAATATTAGATTACATATTTGTGGAAAAATCAATTATAAGAAGCTACAAGTAGTGAAAGAATGTTACAGTAAGAGACTAATTTAATTATCAATCATGTTGCCAAGGTATTATCAAGAAAAACACTTCAATAATTTAGTTCAAAGAACATTTTTTGGATCTAATAATATAGAATTAAGAGATAACATTTTCTTTTTTTTTCATGTGTTGAAGAAGAAATATATATATAAGATAACCAATAACATAAGTAAGAAATTTCACTCTAACTCTCTCTCAAAAAATATTTCATGTGGCTACTTTTTTTAAGCTGAAGAATAAGAAGTTTCAATTTATACCATTTTTTTAGAATACTATCCTTGATATGATTTTAATTTTATATTTTATCTTATATATTTTTCCACTTCTATCATTTGTATCTTACAAATGTTCTATTCATTTATAAAATTTTATATTATTTCATTATGTTGGATGTGTAAAGGATTCTGTTAAATGAACCTTGAAGGATGGTGTTTTTTAAAGCCTTTATGGAGCCTGTTAAAATCTATTTTTATTGTTACAAGTGTTGAATTCTTGAATTTAGTCATGTATTCCTCAAAAAAAGTATATAAAATACTCAATAAAAGGATTGTTCTAGTGATAATCACCAAGCTTTAGGATCTAAGTTTTGGTAGAGTGGACTAATGGATCTCTTTTCCCTGGCCCATTATAAATCTCAGGTGTTTGATCTACTTTATTTTTTATTCTATTTTAGTTTATTATCAGAATTTATCATTCCATAAAAATGTTTATTTTTTAATGAAAATAAACTTTTAATATCTCAATTTACCCCCCTCTTGAGTTTTAGTACACCTGGACTCTAAACCAATTGGTATTAGAGGTTATGAATTTTTAGTTCTTATCTTTCAATGGTTTAAGTTATAATATCATCTCAAAAATGGATGATATGATGGAAAATATAGAAGGTATGTCTATGGGTATATCCATATACTTTAATAGAGAAAATATGGATTTTATATGGTTCTAAATATCATTTACCTAAATAATAATGGTATCAAAGTATACTTAATGGTTGTTAAACCTTTTGAAATTACCAAGACTAAACCCGAATCATAGGATACTAATAATGAATCTAATGTTGATTTTAATTATAAAGTAATGAATGCTATAATATGTGAACTATGTATATATGAGTTCAATCACGTTTCAGAGTGTACTAAGTTTGTGAGATGTGGAAAATAATAAAAGTAGACTACAAGGCTACTAATAATGTTAGGCTATAGAGATATAACACTAATAAGTTAAATTTCAATACTTTATTTATGGTTTATAGAGAAATAATAACTCATGTTGATGGATGTATAATGGATATTGTTAACAATGTTTCTTCTATAAGAACTCCAATTACCAAGTCGGGTCAAGAACTAGAATTTCTAAGAATTATACCATCTAAGTAGAGTGGAATTTCAGTTTCCTATAAGAAATATTATGAGGTGAAATATTTCAAGATAAAAACTATCGTTGGAACTCTTATGATGTATGAGTTTGAAATGGAAGAATATATTGATCATAAAATGATTAAGAAGTAAAATGCTACTCTAAAAGTCTTAACTTCAAAAGATGATAAGAAGAGTATATAAAAACATTATTGTGTCATCCAAAGAAGACACTTCCAACAGTTCTTATTCAGATGGTGATATTTCTCATTTTCAAGGAATTTAAAACTGTTTTATATTAATAGAATATGATATAGTAAACCTTTTATTATGTAAAAGAAATTTGATGAGAATTACAAAGAGATAAGATGATAAAAATGAAAAAATATTGGGCACATCAAACCATATTTTCCCTAGCTACAAGATTTTTTTTTTATAATAAGTACTTTAAAATTTTTAACTACAATAATAAATATAATAAATACATGAAATTAACATGGAATTCTTATGAAGATTCATGTAATGAAATATCTTTAGATTCAGAAGTTGGGATTTTTAATCAAAAGGCTGGATTTTCTTTATAGCACCCTCAAGTGTGGTACATTATTTTTATTCTTCTGAATATGAATCTGAATTAGAAAATAAAAATTACCATTTAAAAGATTTAAATGAATATTTTATAATTCTTTAAATTAAGTATGAAAGCCTGAAAATAAAAACAAATCCCTCAATAATTATTTAAATGTTGTAATTAAAAAACTAGACTTAAAAGGATTCTTGATTTGAAAACCATGATGTAGTATTATATTACTTCATGTACGGAACATGAAAACAAGATTAAGTGATTTTAATGAAAGTTAAATATATTAGATAGGTTTTAATTGTTTAAAAAATGGTGAATATTACTTGAATCATATTCTTAGAAATAATAAATCACATAAAAATTAATTTGGAATAAGATGCCAAGGTGAAAACCATAATCTATATAAAAAACTATTTTTTACATAGTTTTAAGAATAAAAACCTCTAAAAATTTATTTGTTTTAACTGTGTATAATTATGTAACTATTATAATAATTGTGGTTTGATAAATCCATAATTATTTATAGTGAAATATGTTTTTCTTTCCAAATGTTTTTCAAAATTATGGGCCTGATTTTCCAGACCACACTAACAGATTTGGTTTGCCAAATATTTAGTTGTTAACATTGTTATACCCAAGATAATATGGGTACCAATATAATTTATTGTTTTTTTTTCTTTATATGAAAAAATATCCTAGAGAATCAATGATAAATAGTATATGGATAGTGGATGATCATGTAATATGAGTAGAATATTTCTCTAATTTGGAATGCTTATTAAAAATTGATGGAGGATATGTGTATAGAACCTAACCCTAGTTTCCCTAAATAAGTAGTTACTTTATTATATTGGAACTAGATACAAGGAATTTCATCCAAAAAGACCAGTTAGTTTATTAGAATTGGAAAACCATATGCATACTTGAATCTCACGTTATATTTCAACACTCAAAATAAACCACATTTTTTTCTTTGAGAACACCATTATTTACTTTATTATATCCCTAAAAATTAATCATAATACACTTCATGGAATCCTTGGTAAAGTAAAAATAATAAAGCGGTGATCTTAGATGCTCAGTAAGGATATGTGTACGATAGAAGCTAATAAATAATTAATAATATGGAATGAATAATATAGAATGAATAAATGATGATCAAATAATGATATATAAATAATCACAAGATTTGTAAACATATCCTAACTATTCAAATAATCACATGAAAATCAAAAACTAATCTCATAATGATGAAATTCATAATCCTAAACATCTAAAATTTGTTGTAGTGGCCTCATTCCAAGATATATTACATAAATGGGTAAGGCCTTGGCCAAATAACCAATATAGATTGTGTCATGATACCTACTGATACATTGAGGTGATATTTAATTTTTCCCCCACCCATCACTTAATTATTCCAATTCCTTCATCATATGAACAAATAATATAACTTAATCAACATTCCATAAAAATCAATAAATGTCAATATTGTAAGAACTATCATAAAAAATATCAATACATTCTTCAGTCAAACTAATCATAAAACATCAAAATAAATATCATGTATGATATCATTAGATCATATCCTCATTATAACCTTCAATAAAAGACATTGGAATATATTAAAATACTTTTAAAAAATATCACCATAAAATTTCATGAAGAAAATATCCTCTTTGGTTTGATATCATTTATTTAAAGTATAAAGTATTTTCTAAATTTTAAGAAAATAGTATCTAGGAGAAACCATGAATACTTGTAAATGAAAATTCAAATTAATTAGAGAACATGTTTATAGGAAATTTTTTTCATTCCATATAAGTTAAAAACATTCTATTCACACTTTTGTAAAAATGTCAAAAAGCACCTCATTTGGAAAATGATAGAAGATTATTTTCAATTTTTTTTCAAAAACTCAAACATGGGTAAAAATTTCTGTAATAAGTAATTGGATAATTTCAAAAACATTATTTTATTAATTTTAGGAAACTATATTCATGGGAGAAAATGTTTTCTTGTTGAGTAAGTAAAAATAGTTATTTTTTCCTTTAAAACACTATTTCGATTTCATGAGTACTTAAAGATAGAAAAATTAAATTAAAATTTATAATTTTTATAAATAACCATAGGATAAGAAAATATATTATTTTTAATATATAAAGATCAAATAATTTACCCTAATCAAAGACTTAAACATAAATAATCTAGAATATTATTGAGATTGTGAAGTAAACTCTTACATTAAGTTTTACTTCCTTCACATGTGTATGAACCTTGTATATAATAAACATAGAGTTTTTATAAATATATTCTAGAAATATAATCATATATATCATTCTATATATTATTTACTTATAATATTTTTTCACTTTTTTATTAATAATTCTTTACTAAAATCACTATTCCAGGTAATAATTACTTCATTTTGTATGTTTGTTTAGGTTTGGTAGTTTAGGTACTTATAATTTGATCATATTTAAATAATATAAAGAATTATAATAATGATATAAATATCATATATATTCATTTTATATTTATTTAGAGTTATCCATAAAATTTATATTTGAAAAAATGAATTATACTGTTCATGAAAATGGTAGGTCGTACGTATGCATAAATAATATTTTTATTTTTCGACGGATTCATAAGTTTAATTATTTAATAAATATAATATATATATATATATATATATATTAAATCCATTAATATATCATGTTGTTAGAATCAATTATGGAAAATGAATTATATTAGTCCGTGAGGCTATAGTTCATCGTACACACGATCGATGGTTTCATTTACCCTTTGATAGAAGAAAAGATTCATATAGGTTATATAATTAACATAATAACATATAAATATATGGACCATATTAATTTTATTAATTTATAATAGTTTAAGAATATTTTAAAGACATATAGTAATAAATAAAATGAAATTGTGTGATTAATAACTACACCACTTCTTCATATAACCACTTTTGGTTTATACCTACGAGCTTCTTAGAATGGTTTTATGATTAAAAGGTACTCTAGGTCTTGTTTATGCATGTAAGAATGGTAATGTTTTTGGTATTTTATGAAAAAAATGATATTTAAGTGTGAAGAGGAATTAATATGGGGTATCCTTTTATAAGTGGGGAAGAGGACACACTTGGAATTTATGAAAATAATCAAATAATTTAAGGTACTATTCACACAAAATGAATCTAGAATAGACCATTAATAGAACTTATATTATATAAGTTATAAATATGTTAATTGAATATAAATTATACATTTTTTTAATTCATTCTAACCCTTATTATTTTAGTTTAACCTCTGAGTAAAATTATTTTAACCTTAACCATAGTAACAAATTTTTACTATTTTTATTATTCATTAAGAAAAAAAATTAAGTTAACACTATTAAATAATATAAATTATTATTTATAAAAATATGGAATATATTTTTATCAAATTAAATTAATATAATTGGTATAATTCATTTTAAAATAAAATTTGTATTGTCAAGGAAAAAATAGTTTCCAAATAAAATGTTTTCTTTAGTATAAAAGTTTGTATATATAAATTCAATAAAAAATTTATTCCAATAAAATAAACTTCATTAATAATAATATAATTGAACTAATTTTACTTTTAAAACAATTTAAAAAATCAACTTGTTAAATTCTTTAAATGAAAAGATAGTTTTTAATAAAAATCAATATTTTTCACTATTCATAAAGAAATAATCTTTATAGAAAATTATAAAAAATCACCCTAAGATAATTTTTAAATGTTGGTTTCAAAAATTAATTTTATTTTTTCAAATAAATTTTATAATATTTGAAAAATTAATTTTAAAATAAGTATGAAAAACACGATGAAACCTCTTTTTATAAAAAAAATAGTTTTAAGCATAAAACTGTATTTATTATTATCTATGAATAGAAAAAAAATAAAACATTTAAATGAATATATAATATATATAAATTTATTTAAAATCATTCACCAATATTTATTAATTTAATTTATTTAGATAAAAACACATTTCGTGCATAAAAATGTTTTTAGAAAAAAATTTCTTTTAAGTTAATTTTTTTATTTTCATTTCTAATAAATTGATATTTGTGTAAACCATATAATTTTAATAATATGGTTATTTTTATTCATACACTCTAATTTAATAGTTAATTTATAATTTTATACAATATTATGATTTTTTTAGACTTTGGGTTGCATGTATCGCAAGCTATCAAAGAGATTAAGTTTATTTAAAAAGAAATATGTCATAAAATATTAGGGTGTTAAAATATGTAAATTTTGGTGACAATGGAAAAGTAAAGATTATGGGATATTCTAATATTTATTCTTTTATAAATTCTTCAAAAAGAAAATTAGTTTCATAATTACATCAACATGGTATGAATAAATAAAAAAAATATGATGCATGACAAATAGACGAGCAACAAAAGTTATATTTTTAACCAATAAAATAGGTTACCGCTTATAAACACATAGAAAAAATTCACATAGATTTGTTTAGTCCATCTATAACTACAAGTATTATAGGAAAATCATTTGTTTATGTGTTGGTTGATGATTATTTTATATTTACTTGGGTTTTATTTTTGAGTGTTTAGAGTGATGTTTTTTATGTGTTTATAATATTTTATAATTCAATTCAGAATGATGAATATGTAAAAATTATTTCCTTAAGAAGTGACCCTAGTGTAGAATTGGAAAAAAATAATCTCAATTTCTATTGTTCAAAATGTGGTATCAAACATACTTTATCAACCCCAAGTACACCTCAATAGAATAGTTTTATTAAAAGTAGAAATAGGATCGTGTAATAAATTTCTAGGAAAATGTTATGTGAATATAACTTTCCCACCCATTTTTTGGCTAAATATATAAATACAACATGTTATGTCATAAAGATATTTCTAATTTGGCTTGTTTTTAAGATAAATCATTTTGATCCATGAAATAAACGAAATCCAAAAGTTGGATACTTTAATGTTTTGGAAGAAAAGTTTATATCCGGAACACTAAGGAAAATTTTAGTAAATTTGATCCAAATGATGATGAAGGAATATTTATTTTTTATTCTACTACTAAAAAGGAATATAGTGTTTTTAACAAAATCGTAAATATTGTTAAAGAGTAGACTCATTTAAAATTTGATGAAGGTAATCTGTTTAATCACAAATTAACTCAAGATAATATATTGAATGGTTTTTTTGAAAACACAAGATCTGAACCTATCTTTGAAAATGAAAAGGATAATGATTTGGAACTTGATTTTAGTGTATCTGATTCTGAAAGGATAGATACCTGTGAACTAAAAAGGGTGATACCTATACAACCATGAACCTTTAAAAACCATCTCTTTGGAATAGTTATAATATGTTTTTATAGAGGGATTATAACTTGAAGGAGTATAATAAATATTGTAGAATTTCATGCCTTCTTATCTCAACTATAACATAAATTTATTGAGTAATCCTTAGTTGATTATAGATAGGTTTTGGAAATTTAATAATAGTTAAACTATTTCAATAGGAATATGGTGTGGTAATTAGTTAATAGACCCTATAACTATCCTATTATAGGGATAAAATGTTTTCTTATAAATAAATACAAAGATCACGGTGTGATCACTATGAATAATTATATACTTGTAGCTAAATGATATAACTAAGAGGAAGGTATATATTATAAAGAGACCTTCTCACCTGCAGCTAGATTAAAAGAAATTAGGATTCTCCAAGACTATGTATCACACATGAATTATAAATTATATCATATGGGTATTAAAATTTATTTTTAAAATACTTTTATTATGGAGGAAGTTTATGTGAAAAAAACACATAGTTTTTAAAATACTCATTTTCCAAATTCATTTTTCTAACTTACCAAAGTTATTTATGGTCTTAAACAATAACCTAGAACATAGTATGAATGTTTAAGTTATTTTATATTATAAAATTTATTTTCAATTGGAGTTTATTATCCTACACATATCATTAAAACATAATCTTTAGATATTTTTATTGTTTATATATATGTTTATGATGGGATTTTTGGTTCTGTAAATAAAAAAATTATGCAATTAGTTTTTGAGAACTCATGAAAAAAGAAATTTAAATGAGAATTATGGGTGAGTTAAATTATTTTATTGTTTTTTAGATTTGTAAATATGACTTCGGTAATGTTATAAATCATATGAAATACATATTTTACTTAGAAGTTTTTTACTTGAAAATAGAGATGTTTATAAAACACCTATGAGTTCTAATGAAAAGCTCGATATGGATAATGCTTGGAAACTAATTGAAAATAATCTATATAGAGGAATAATTGGTAATATATCATATATGACTACAAAAATACCATAAAATATTTTTTTATAATATTATTATGTTATATATTCCACGATAATCCTAGTAAATCTCATTTGAAAGATGCCAAAATAATTTTAAAGTACTTAAAAGGGACAATTTCTATTTTCTTTCTTTTAAAAAAATCTGATTTTAATTTGACATAGTATTATGATACCGAATTTGGTGGTTATATACTAAATAGGAAGTGTGATTAAGGAACCTTCCATATTCTAGGAAAATCCATAGTATCCTATTTTAGTAAGAAACAAAAATCAGTTTTATTATCTACTGATAAAATAGAATATACAGTTACCGTTAGTTGTTGTGCATAGTTTATTTTGATGAAACAAAAATTTTTGGATTTTGGATTCAATTATAAAGTATCAATTGAATGTTATAACACTAATTTTATCAACATTTAAAATAATCTGATAAATTATTTTGGAAGTATGCAAAACTAAGGAATTATTTCTTGAGAGGGAATTCTCAAAAAAGAAATATCACTCTTGAATTCATCTCTATTAAGAACCAATTTTTAGATATTTTTACTAAACCCTATGCTTTTGAATTCTTTGATTTTGTTAAAATATAATTTGGTTTATTTAAATTTAAATTATTTTTAGTTTAGTTGAATTTATTTTATTTTAATTTTAGTATTTACTATCAAATTCTCAATGGTTTAAATGTCTTCTAAATTTTATTATTTATTTAAATGAATTTTTGGTTTTTATTTATTTATTTTAGGTTATAATTGACCCTGAATCCTAAATCAAGTATTTATCCCTATTTTTAATTTGGTATGTGACCTAGAGATCCCAAATTAGGCCTCATCTCTTGCACTCTTTTCATAGGTTCATTCCTCCCAAAGATTAACCATCCCCATTTTCCTCCTTCATCTCTACCCATTCCATATCGACCTTCTACTTACCATCATTGATGATAAATTATAAGCAAAGAGATAATGATAGTTCCAGATATTCTAGGAAATCTATGTTTGGTGGTGTGACATATAGAGAGATGAGAAAGTCATAGATATGGAATGGCTAAGAGAAACCAAAATATTTCTGAAGAAAGTATTTTAGTTTCATGTATGGGAGTTTATTTTTAATGAAAATAAGTTAGTTTTAATATTTTATGAGGAGGTTAATGATTTCACTAGAAATGTAGAATTTTAGTTTGGTGAAGAAAATGATATGTTATAATAAAATGTAAATGGGAAATTTGTTCTTGTTTATTCAGTGGAAATGGTTGAAGTCATTAACTTTCCTCATGAGGGAGAATTTAGATTTATCCAAAATCTAGTTGGTACAATTATAGGGTGACCAACTATGTTTTTTTATATTCTCTTTAGAACCAATGATTCTGAGAAGAAATTTTTGAAAAATATTCTAGTTAAATTTAAGGTTATCTTTAATTTTATCTTGATAGGGTTTTCGTAGAGAGATGGATCAATGAAAAAAATAACATATATATCATATATGTCATGATAAAAAATTCCTAGTATATTTTGGATAGGTATATGTTGTATAAAATTCCTCAATTATATCAAGGGAAAGGGATTTTGAATTAATATCCCTATGTAAGGATTATCTCCCTTTTGCTAATGAAGAATGATGTGGATGTGAATGAGGTAGAGGTTGTAAAATGTCACAAGATTAACACCATATAACTGGGGCTCTTGATGGAATTTGATTTAGTTCATGTTAGGGAGGTGCAAGAGTTAGTAGTTTCTAGACCATGGTCTCAAGTAAGACCTTATATAGAATAGTAAGTCCAAATACAAGTTGTTGAAGTTATTTTAGAATCTAAATCAGTTCAGAATGTTGATCCATCTGATGTATCTCACATAGAGAGGCCAGTTGAAATTATGCCAGGTATGTCAAGTGTTGAGGAAATAGTGGAACCTGAGGCTAATCATCTAGTATATAATATAATTATTCTTGTATAACCTACTATTATAGATGGAGCTGGTGATAAAATACTAGAAGAAACTAGAGTTTTTTCCAATACTCTAGGGGTTTCTCCATTACCTCATTGTAGTAAAGAGGTTGTACTGTCTATTAGTAAACATTCTGAATGATTTAGTATCAAAACCTTTACCTATACTATTATAGTTGGATTTGATAATATCATAGTATATAATGATGGTTTTAAAAGGTATTTGTTATCCTATAAGTAGGAAATCATAAATATCAAAGAGAATTTAGTTTAAAGAGATGATTTTGACAAGTTGATTGGAATCTTGGCCACTCAAAAAATATTGATAAAAAATATTTAGCTTTCTCAGCTTGTGAATCCTATGTCCTCTGGTGTGAGTACTTAGGAATTTTAAGTAGTAAAATCTCATGAAGATATACATAGAGAAGTCTATACTAGTAAGACTGAGGAAAATGGGCTTGGTTTTCTTATGGAATCCCAAAGGGAAATGGGTCATAATATTCCGATGGTTTAATCTGATATATATCTGGATATAGTTCATGAGATTAGTAATTTTATGAAAAAGATGCAGTGGACATTACTTACCTTGAAAGGTATATCTATAATCCAATTTGAGTTTACCAAGAGGTTTCATACCTACACTATAACAATATTAAAATCTTCAGTGGTTATTGAATTTCATAATCAATTTGACATGCTATCTTCCGACTTAAATTTTTCATATTATTAGATTTAATATGTAAATTGTGATATGTTTACACATTTCCTATTTCAAGAGATCAAAAACTATTTATTTTCTATATTCAAGGACATGATATAATCTTTTTTATGTCTTATTATTATGAATGATATATATTTTAATGAAATGGTGGGATATCTTATAGTATTCATGGGTGGAAAGATAAAATAATTATGGGGAGTATCTCATGATGTTAAAGGTATAATTTCTTATTTTATTTGTCTTATAACTAGAAATAATTAGGTCTTTAAAAATATTCTAGTCAAGATATACGTGAAACTTTAAGGCCTATACACCAAATATTTAGAAGAGGATTCTAGTTTCTTAGAGTGTGAGGTAACTCTATATATTCAATGTTCTCCTACATGAAGAGTGAATGTTGCCTATAAGCCTCTCAATCTAATCCCATGAGTATAACAAGATTTTATTATCCCTATGGTACTTGTTCTTATTTTATCTACTTGTTCCTAAATTCCTTGGGCTCCTTCTAGTTATGTTCGAGAGGTATCTCAATTCTAGTAGAACATCTAAGTAATATGGATCATAAGATAACATCTTTAAAATTAAGGATAATTAGATTTCAAGTCTTAGATGACATAATTTAGAAAAATATTTATACATAACCTCCTAAATTTCCTTCAAGTTATCAAGTAGTTTCTTTAGGTATTACTTTTTAGAGTTTTTCTACTAGTCAACTTGAATCTTTTAAAGGAATAATAAAAAATGGTTTCTCAATAGTTTCCTAGATTTATAAACAAGATTCTAATTATATTTTATATTTTTTTCAAGTAAAATATCATAAAGGGGCTAGATATTTGTGTAGATGTTTTATTTTATCTCAAAAGAATAATAACTAATGAACCAAACCTACAAATACCTTTATAGATATTAGGAAAAGAGTATATGTTGTTTTTATCCAGTACTGATTTATATGAAAGCACAAACCAAGGTGGATGCTGCCTTAGCTACTATATGATATACTAAAAGAGGTACTTTTTTAGAACCACTAAAGAATATGGAAATTTTCAATATTTGTCTCTATGATTTTAGTGTGACTTTTATAAATGCTTAAATATCTCTCAGAATTCCCTCTTAGAGAATAAGAGAAAGAGCACTGGATTGAAATAAATAAAATATTGTTGTAGAGGTTGGGAAATGAGTGTGGCGTCCAATGATGGACCCTTCTAATACCTCTTAGGCCTCTCATACCTCTAAGAAGACTCCAACAAGACCTCCAACTCAGTTTTAACCTATACATAAACCTATGACTTCTAAATAGTGTATTTTATATGTAATTTCTTGGGTATTTAGTGGATGTATTATTTTGACAATGTTTTTAGATAATGAAATATTTTTTTATCCATTTCCTATGTATTTATTAGTGATTATTTAAATTTAATGTATTGTATCTCTTTGTTTTGTTTCTTAAGGATTGTTTTAAATTAATTTTATCATCTTTGAAAATGTATTTATCTCACTATTTGTTTTTACATTTAGTCTTTCTACAATTCCAATTCAGTTTCATATGTATACTTAACCAATTTATTACTCAAAGTGCCAAATTAAATGTTTTTCCTCCCATAACCCTTACTTTTTAATGACACAAGGGGTGTAAGTTTTCTTAAAAGGAATAAGTAACATTGTGAATATAATTTCTAATTAAGGGAGAGATGAAAGGATAAAAATGATATTTTAAAAAGAAATATATATTTTACGTAAATTTTTTAAGAAATCCTTCAAATCTAATAAAATTTATTATTTAATGTTTAGCGGGTTTTGTAATCATAAAAAGGGGGATATTGTTAAACTTATGTTATTATTCCAACATATCCCATATAATTTATTTTTTATTGAACTCAAATACCATTAATATATTATTGATTATTTTTTAAGTGTTTTAATTTTGTTTTATCATTATTTAAGTCATTGGGATATTAGTTCTATAAATTTTAGAAGTTTTGTGGAATTTTTCTAAGTATGGAAAATAAGCTACATAATGCAATCAACTGCATAAATATTGGTCTAAGTTATATAATTAGCTATGTTAATATGCAGCATTAAGAAAACACCAATGTGAAATGGATATATCCTAAAAATGGCTATGTGAAATTTCATACATCGACAAATTGACTAAGTAAGAAAATAAGATACATGAAGAACACCTATATAAATTTGGTATATGATAAAATAATCTATTTGAAGAATTGATATGTGGATAAATTTGGACACATGAATTTAAATCAGTGGGAATTAGCTATGTTGTGATCTAGAATCATCTAGGTCATTATATAATCTAATATTTATCATCAATGATGTAATTTCAGTGGAAATTAATGTGGTCGTTCATGTATTAAATATTGAATTTTATATTTATGGTAGATTCAATTATAAAGAGTTGAAAGTACCATAATAATGTTTTAGTACAAGAATAATTTAATTCTCAATATTTTTGTCGAGGTAATTTCAAGAAAAGAACATCTGGAATTTAATTTTAAGAATTAATTTTATGGATATAAAGATGTGAAATTAAAAGAGGTGATTTGTATTTTTTTTATTTAGTAAAGAAAATAAATAAAGAGATGATCGATAAGAACTTTCAATATAACTATCTCTCAAAAAATATTGTATATAGATACTCTGTTTCTAGATAAAGAAGTATAAGTTTTAAGTACAATGGTTTTTCTTTAAAGTTCAACAATGTAGTTTTTTTAGGATACTCTCTTCAAGGTTATTATCATTCTAATATTTTATCTTGGAAATTTCTTCTCTTATATAAGTTTTATCTTTAAAATGTGATCTTCATCTAAAAAATTTCATATTATTTCCTTTTGTTAGATGCTTGAAGGTCCATGGTAAAAGAACCTTTATGACTATTGTTTTATAAATCCTTTTTAGAGCCTAGTAAAAAATCTTTTCATTGTACCAAGTGTTGAAAACTTGAACTTATTCATACAGTCCTTGGGAAAAGTATTGTAATTCCCTAGTAAAAGGACTAGTCTAGTAAAAATCATAAACCTATAAGAGTTAGGATTTAGTGGAGTGGACTAGGGGATTTCTATTCCCTATTGAATTATAAATATCTAGTGTCCAATATATATTTTTTTGTGAATTTATTTCTACTTCATTCAAGTGTTATGAAAATCTCATAACTTATTTTTCATTAAAGAAAGTGTTTTTATAAGACAAATAAATTTATTTAATTCAATTCATCACACCTCTTGAGTCATAGTGCATCTTCTCTCAGACCAATAAATATCTATAACGTTTTTATTTAGGTATTATATAAAAATCTTCAATGTAACTCATCCTGACAATCTCAATAAACAGACTAAAAATTCCTAACCCGAATGCAGGTTACTCCCCCTTTTCAAGAAATTATTCTTTTTAAAAAAGAGTTAAAACTATCCCCCTTAATTATAGAATGGATATTTTATACAATGGTAGGTGAACATATAAATATAAATTAACAATAAAATAATATTAAATCTCCATATTTTTAATATATTGAAACATTAACGTCATCTTGTAAATTTTTGTTAGGTCATAAATAATTAAAAATTGTATTGTTTGATCCTTAAATTCAATGGTTGAATATAATTTAATCTTCAAATCCATTTTAAAAAAATCTCTAGGATCACCAACTACAACTTGATTATAATTAAATGGGTGAACTTCATCTTATATCTTTATCACAGTTAATATCAACTTAAGTGTGTTGGGGAGGAACCATAATTTCTTATCAAAGTATACTACCTCATTATGTATATTCTCTAGAATGTTTTTTGAATTCCACAATACTCGTTACTTATTATATTCCCTTAAATTTCATCACCTTAAATTCCCCTATCAATTGAACCATTCAAGGCATATGAGTGAATAAGGTGGATTTTCCTTTTCCCATTAGTTAGAGCAATGGGATTGAGAAACATTTTTAACCCAATAAATCCCTTCATAATAACCCCATTTATCTTTATAATCTCACCCTTGATGTTTCAAGAACTAATATTCTTATGTTTCATGGAATTATTAATTTTTCATTCAAATTGTTCTTTTTGTACAAATTTCCTTTTCAGGGTTTCTAGTGTGGAACAAGAACTCTTCCTTTAATTTTATCCAAAATTACTTTATTTTTTTAACTAATTATAAACCCTGGTATCACCTAAAATTTTCATCCTTTGATTTGCGAGTTTATCTTATCCAGGTAACCAAGTGAGGTAATGTTTTGGGGATTTATTAGTCTTATTATATCTTCCACAAATATTATTAACTTCCAAAAAGATACCCTTTTATGGTAACTTCCAACAAGCTTAAATTTTTCCTTTGGAAGAGTAATACATAAACACAATTCCATTATTTTCCTTTTGGATTAATTTTTATATCATTCCAAATTTCTATTTTTAGTTTAAATCTTAATGGAATGTTTACAACTGTCTATGAAGTGAAATTTTCTTCAAAAATGAAAGAATATTTTTTTGGTGGAACATATTCCTTTATTTTTCTTATTATGTGTATTATTATTTGTTTCTTATTATTTTTCGCACCTTAATAAAGACTTAGAGTCTATATTCCTTTTTTTCTCTTAAAATTGTTTGGCCTCCTTCTGTTAATTGCAACTGAGTTTATCTTAGTAGGTATAAAACAACACTCTTCATCACTATGAACACTTTATTAACACCCTTAAAAAACTAGTTATGATATTAAAATATATTAAATATAAACATATTTTCCTTTTTTCATGGGTTTTTATACTTATTTTAATCTTTTTTAACTTCTTATTTTTCTTCTGCTTAATACAGGCCTCCTTTTTGTTCTGGTAGTTGATGAATTGAGACACCAATCAGAGTCCTGGTGTCTAAACTTTACAAAACACTTGTAGTAGAAAATACATATTCTTTACATTATTTAGCTAATAGAGGTATCTAATAGTTCGGAATTGTGCCTTTATTATTTTTAACACCTTGTGGGGAACTATATCTTCCATTATTTCCTCTATCCTCCTTTATATATATGGTGTATTTCTCCATACTTTTTTTATAAATATAATATTTTCATACATTTTATTTTGTAATTCAATTTTATTAATCATACAAAATTGTTTTATTAAGGGTAATTGTTACAATTTTATGTTTTTTTAATAATATGAGTCCAATTGTGAAAATAGATTAATTTTGGAATTATAAATATTTTCATATCATCTTGGTGTTTCAGATATAACTTTTTCTACAATAATATAAATTGAAAAAATTATTTTTCTAAGCTTCCATTATTTTTGAGATACATTTCATTCAATAGGGCCAAATATTGAATCTAAACTTATATATCTCAAATGAATTTTATAAGTAGTGCCTTAGAATCTATGCATATATTTATAGAGTTTTATTTTCTAACACATATATCACCATTTAATATTCTAAATGAGCTAAAATTTTGGAGAAATATTGATAATATAGTGGGGAAAATATTCCCTGAATTTTTATACTCTATATTTTTTCATTTTCAAGTCCATAAATTCATGGGAAACTAGAAATTTTTATTTCAAATAGTCTTCATTCCATAATAATTTCCTTGAGTAATTATATCTTAACTTCCTATACATGTAGTTGATGGATCTAAAATATTATGGATTAACATCCAAGACATAGTAAAATAATTATTGAGATGAATAATTTTTCAAATGTGGTCATTTAATATACTAACCATGTTTTAAATTTCTATGGATAGAAATAGGGAGAAAATGAGCCATCTCTATGCCTATAAATATACAACTTCACATCCTTTCAAGAGAGTTGTCCTTTTTATTGTATAAGGAGGGGATTGAATACTATAATAGTATTCTAATTTTTTTAACATATATTAGTTAGTAATTTTTTATTCTCTTTAATTGTATATTTTTCTCTCCCATTATTCCCTCCTCAACTCCACAGAAATGGAGAACTAACCTCTTTTCATGTTCGAGGGAGAAAGTGGTGTTTTTATTCAAGTTCATTATACTTAAATTTTTCTACATATTTTATTCTAAAATTGAATTTTTTGTTAAATTTTTTATGGTATAAAGATGTTTCCTTTTCACTACTACTATTTTATTCATTGTAATTAATTAATATTATTTCCCTTTACTATTTATGTTATTCATACTATGGAGTTTGACTTGGGTAGTATTGGTTTAAGAAGAGGTCACATAACTGACATTAGGAAGATTATTATCACATGTGAAGATGAGTGGTGTGGGGTAATAATAATTTGAATGGGAGGGTGTTGAGTGATAGGGTTGATCTTATAATTGGATTGAATATTGAGAATATTTTAATGAATAATAATGGAAACTTCTATAAACTTCTGATAATAGTAGATATAATCTTCTTCACTAACTTCTTTATGTCTTGTTTTCATTATTCTTTTCATTAATATATATATTAATATCATATATAGTTTTAACCCCCACCCCCCCCCCACTCACACACACTATATATGTATTTCAATTACTAATATATTTTAATAAATATAAATTGTGACAATAGAAGGAAAATGTTGTGTGAGTGGCCTCCTTGAGAGATTGATCTAGTGTCTGAACTATATTGCATGATTATGAAAATATAAAATTATTGATTTTATATTTTAAACAAATATATCTTATCAATTTGTTGACTTTTTTGGGGAGGTCATTATCTTAAACCCATTTTTTTCATAAAACCCAAAAAATCATAAATTTTAAAAAAATAGAAATTCTTTGCATGGTATTTTTTTAACTGATTTGGTCACAATAAAGAATCATAGTGATTATTAGTTTTCTCTTCCTATTGATAAACTATTTTATTATCCTATAAAAATATAATTATGGAGGAATAAATCTTAAAATAATTCAAAAACAACTAAATAATTGAGGAATCAAATGGAAATTATTTCCACTTCCTTGAAGAAATTGGATGCTCAGAAATATACTCAAGAAAAATAAAAAGTAAAAGTTTTTTCCTATATAATTTTAAATTGAATAACTATTTTAAGATGAAATTACTGTAGAACTGGTCTCGAACCTTCCCATACTATTCTTATAGGAGGTTAAAAATAATACATTCTACCTGATCTATTTTGGGGGGATCAAGATGATTTGGAATAATATTGGACTAATTTTTTAATTACTAATATTAAATATGATTCTACAATATTTGAAAATGATAAAATATCACCTCTATACCTCCATATTTATTTGGAAGAAGACACCACTACGGTGGTGTAATTTTAAGATAATATGGTTTATATTAACTTCCTACCTTCATCCATGAAAACCCATCTCTAAGAGGCACTAAGCAAAGAAAATGATTTTATATTTGAGCCAACTAAGGGAGATAATATTTTATTGAAGAAATTTATTATTTATTATATTAAAAATGAATTAATTATTTCCTCCCACTATTTAGAATATTTAAATTTATCCAAAACATAATTGTCCTTTCAGGACTGAGGATAAAATAAATAGTAACTTACCAAGACTAAGTTTTTGGTGTCCTTTCCTAGAGAAATCAAGTTTCAAGATAACCAATATGAAGGGAAGGATTTATTTATTAATTAATATTATTGTAATTTTATTATATTTTACATTTTCACTCACTTAACCTTCACTAAAATTTTAATGAAACTACAAAATGGAAATTCCACGATGAATATAATAATGTTTAAGGGGATAAAGAAGTTGTGGTAAAATAAAAGGAAAACGACCAATATATTTTTCCACCCAAAACTTGTAAGTTATTCTCTATTTTATTGTTGATGGTGTTTAATTACTCTATCCATGGGTTCCTCTACAACCAGTGTGAAGGGATTCGTGCTAAAAGGAAGAATTTTTTGTGGTTCATGCGCAAGAAACCATTACAACCTTTAGATTAGAGATTCATTTATGTAAATAATGATTAGGGGATAAAAAAAATTAGAACAAACTGGTGGGGGTTCAAATAAATAATGTATTCCCTTCATCTTTTTTCATTATTTTAGTTTTAATAAAAAAAATTTGTTTTGTTTCTTTCTTTGTGAACACTTAGGATCATAACTCAAGTTTTCTACAAAAGAATAAACATAGGTTCTTTCTTTTCTTTACTCTGGTTTTTATGACCTTTTCTTTAATATTTTTTTAAATATGTAATAATGGCTAGTTAAATCCTAAGTTTCGGTGTTTCAACATGTTTTTCGGAATTTAATATATGTTTATTTTTTTATTTTACTTTTTTAAGTCTTTATTTATTGTTTTATTTTTAAATTTTTGGGGTTTTTATAGGATTCTCGAGATAAATTGAATACATTAGAAAATTCAAACAAACTTATTATTTTTGAAAAAATTCTTGGTTTAAATGATTAAGGATTTAAATTAATACAATAATGGGTTTTGATATTTAAGTAATTTTGATAGAATTTTAATCTCTTGTGCACTAGCATAATCCAAAATGAATATCTATCCCAAACTAATAGATTTATAAATCTTTTTGACATACACTTTACATTTCTTTTTTTATTGAGAGCATCGATTCTTATTATGTAATCCAAAACTTGTTTTTATCTTTTTTAATTTTTTTATAGTTCATAGAATATTTCAAGTATGATTGAGGCACTAGTTTCAAAAGAAAAAAATTTCAATTTGAATATTATCATAGACTACCTTTACATATGACCGTTATTAAGCCATTAGTATCCATGGAATACATTATCAGTCTTCTACATTACATTTCATTTGTCCCTTTCCAACCTTCTCTAGAATTTAAATTTAGGATGATTGTTGATCTCAAATGTGTGTGTGTAGTGGGGGTCATTATATTGATTAAAAGAATTTTTTTGAGCTATAATTTAAATTTATGCCCTATTTATTACTATTTTAGTGTATATAATTCATGATAAAAAGATGAAGGGTGACACAAATATCATTCAAAGGTTAGGATAGGATTTTCCACTTGATTAATACTAAAATATGCCCCTATTCCATTAAAAACAAAAAATTGAGTTGAAATTATAGATCTAATAAAGAAAAGAATATTCTAAAATAGGGGAAGAGGGAATAAATATTTTTCTACTACTAAACTTATCGAGTGTGAACTTATTAAGGAATAAGAAAAGTGGTGTTTGGTGGTGAAATATTTCTGGGATGATTGAGGAGAAAAATATTATTTAGGGAACCCATTTTTATGACTTTTTTTTAGATCCAAAACCACCTCATTCCACCTCTTATGTTTTTACATATAAAACATACCTACCCTTACCCTTATAACAACCCATGTAAAATCTATCACAATTAACACATTTTTGACTCTATAAAGTGGAGATAGTAAGAGTAAAGAAATCCCATGGATATCATGAATGCCTTGTTAATTAGAGAAAAATCATATCAAAAATATTAAGTGAGAGAGAAATAAATTCTAGGGATGTAGGTATAACAAGAACATGAGGGTTAATATAAGATTTAATGGAATATTATGATCAACTTTTGGAATTATAGAGTTTTGATCTATGTTAGAGGAATGATTTTTATTTAGTTTTTTGAGTTGAGTAATATCTTTTGGTAGTGGGGATTTTTTCATGGAACCCCAGTCAACATTTTTATTGACCTAAGAATGAAATATCGTGAAAACCGAAGGTTGATCTTAAGGAGGATCCTCTCACACCGTAGTCTTCTATTTTCACCATTATATTATAACTAATATAATTATAAATAAAATATTCCAGTATAGTGGGTTAGGGTTTATAACTAATATGATATAAATTTATATATATATGTGAATGAAAAACTCAAAGAAAACAAAAAATAAAACAAATAAGTTGAAGGAAGAATGTTGTTACATCTAATATCATGATAATAACCATGTTAATTTCATACCTACCTCCCTAAATCCTCACCTATCATAAAATTTCATTAAATATCATGTTAATACCGATATGAATTTCATACCTACCACTATAAAAAAATATTTTATCTCTAAACCAATTATTTTTAAATTTTATGATTTTATCATTCTAAAGAACATGTGTAATCTTCATATACTTGAGAAAATTATCATCTCTCTACACCAAGAGTCATAGAAAAATTTTAATCAAGAGGAAATTTCAATATAAATTATGTGGCTAGGGGTTGGTTGGTGAAACATTTAAAAATTCATGTCTAAAAAGAGGCAGTTGAATTCTTATGTACCAATGCATAAATATTCAAGTGAAAACATAGGAAATTTATCACTCAATTCCCTTATAATATATGAAACACAACACCATATTTTTTAATTTAATTGGTCATGATTCCTGAAATTAATATAATGAATTATTTTATTCAAATTTTTTTCTTTTTTATATCTTCTAGTTTCTTTTAATGTTTTTCATATTTTTGGTGAAAAAAATTATATGTATTAAATACAATGAATAAAAAATAATACTCATTTTTATATTTACATAATGTCGACGCACACCCCACACACCCAAAAATGACTCCCATACCAAAGAAAAAACACGACAATACCTTCCCCACACTCAAACATGAAATATTTATCAAAAAAAGTTAAGAGTTAAGGCAGGTAAGGAATAATTGACTTGTAATGTATTTTAATCCTATAAAGAAATTCATGGATTATAATGGATAAAAAATGGTATATGTAAAGGTGAGTCTCAATTTAAAAATGTGTCTAGCCAAAGAAATTCCTCAATCATTTCAAAAAAATTTCATGAAATACAAATATTTGAAATAGAAAAATAACATGTTTTGGATAACAAAAAAATGGATCAAGACTCTCAAGAAAAATATAAATATAAATAATAGATAAAATTTCTTTTAAAACCACTTGAGTTTGGAAAGATTTTAATGTTAAATGGTACTAGTGCATATGAGTTTAATATTCAACCAATCTTCCTTAAATGAAAATATTTTAAATTATATAATTAAAATCCATTTAGAAATAATTAAATACTAAAATGATCAAATCAAACAATGTTAATTTACTAAAGTATTTGATTAAGCATATGATCCTAAAAACAGTCCAAAAATTAAAAACAAAAAAACATGGAGACTAAATCAAAATATATTTTAAAAACATAAAAAACAAATAAAACGCACGCAAAATTAATAAAAATAGATATTAATTCCCTATTATAATTATTTAAATACCCTCTCAGTTAATATCAAACAAAATTAAAATTATAAGGGATGAAAAACTAAATATAAAGAAAAATACTACCAAAATTTATTTTCCATTGGAAACCTTGAGTTATGCTCCTAGTAACTACCACCTTAGACCTAGAAATAATGATTAAATTATAAGAAATTTACAAAATAAAGAATGAAAATAAAGAAAAATGGAAAGGGAAATTATAATAATTTAACTTGGTTTAAACCCAAAAGTTTGTACTAGTTTTTACTCTATTCAGTTGATAGGTCTAGTTGTCACCCAAAATTGGATGGTGGGTGTGATTTGTGTGATTTGATCCACCACATCATTTTCCATCCATTATGAATCACTTCACATTCGTTGTAGAAAAAACCCATGGATATAGTAGTTAATATACTTCTCTATATAAATTAGCTACATATTTTATGGTGGGAGAAATAAATTGGATTATTCATCCTTGTTGACTTCCACAACTTTTTTGTGTCCTCTTCAACATCTAGGCCCTACTCCAAATGTAATTTATTAGAAATTAAATTGATGATAAAGTTAAAAAACTATTCAACTTGAATAATATTAATCCATAAGAATTGATATAAAAACCAACCCATTCTGGTATTTCAACTTGGTACATGATCTCTTCCAGAAAGGCCACTGGTAACTCAGTCTCAGTAAGTGTATCATCTTATTCTTCATCCTCCATAAAAATATATGTGTTGGTAAAACATGAAAAATCCAAAGTAGTGGGAGGTCATTCCAAATTAATTTTCAACAAAATTATAAATAAACTAGTTTATCAAAATATTATATTCCTAATTAATCTTGTCTTTATTTCATCTTCTTTTCTCAATACTTCTTAGAGTAATGTTGTTGTGGATATAGGTAATTGGTCAATATCATCTAATTTATATTAAAATTCAACTAATTTTGGGGTGTATTTTTAAAATTAAATACCAAGGTAGAGAGGAGATGATTTTTAATTTAGAATTATGGGATAATCACATACCTTTTTATCTTCTACAAAATCACACCAATAGTTATTCAAATCATCTTGTTCTCCCAAATGTACATCATTTGGAATGTTTTCTTCAAACACATCTTCATGAAATGGTTGATAGAGGTTGAATGAATATTATATGTATTAATTAATGGACTCCAAAAGTTTTTAAAATAATATTGTAGATGGAATGATCTTTACTTATTCACCAAATTTCTTTTTTTATACGCTCACTTCATTGATTTTATTATATTAAGAAAAGTGTAAAGGTTATACATTTATTTTCTCAATTCTTAAATACTTTTAGAGTTTTCCTCCATCATTCACAAATTATATTACACATGAATCTTTAATGCTCCATCCATACTGGACACATCATCAGACCAGGAATATGTAAAATTTCTATAAAAATATATCTTGACATAAGAAATGAGTAATATTCAATGAATTTCTTTTTTTGGTTTTTTAAAAATTTTAGGATTTTTTTGTTTTTTGTAAAAAATAGTGCATTAAGTATCTTGGAATCCACAAAAATGGTTCCTAATGGATAACATGTATTTTTCAAGAATCCCTAATCAATAAATTCTTATTTACCTTACAAAGAAGTAAATTTCACAACCATGATCAATCTCTCAAGGGGACCACTCACACACACCATTCTTCTATAATAACTATTTATAACAAGAATATACTATTATAATATTCTAAAAATATAATAATGGGTTTGTAATATGAATAATATAGATATATATAAATTTAAAAAACAAATAAAACACATCACAATAAATTTATAAATAATAATGAAGTCGTTATTCTTAACAGTTCACAATAATACTATCATTTTTCTTTAAAAATATAAGTTCTTGATATTAAACTCAATATTGACATAAACCCTATCACTTAGAAATATTCAATTTGATATTTTATTACTTCACATCAACCTTATAAATTGAGCATTGTCTCTCTCAAATCATAACCACAATTCTATATTGAACCTCTATATAAAACATTATGATGTCGAAGGAGAGGGAAAAATGATTGGGAAGAAAAAAAAGTATATAAAGAGGATTTAACCCTTCAATATAATAATTTTCTCCAATAATTAATTCTTGTAATAAAATAAATATAGATTTTTAATATTTTGAACATAATCATACACCACTCCCTCCCTCAAAAAACTATGAGGTTAGTTCTCCATTTTTAGGGAGTTGATAATAAGAATGGTGGGGTAAACATAAAAGAATAAAATAATAGAAAAAAGGATGAGATAGAGAAACTAATATATGAAAAAATTATAATATAATTACAGAAAAAATAATACTGATCTATTGAAAATAGATAATTAATTATCCAAAAAAAATTTCCAACTCCTTGAAAGAGAGTGGAGGTACATTTTTATAGGGAGAGGGGTGGATCATTTTGGATCTAAATCATTCTTACAAATGTTTGTGTATGATATCCCCAACAAATATCTGAATTTTGGGAAGTACTAAACTATAATTTTCCACCTTTTATTGTGTGTTCTATCACAAAATTTCATCCTCATTTTACATGTGTTGAAAAATTTACAGTCATATCATTAAAGAAATGTTTTCTTTACTATAATACTGTTCAAATCCCAATGCATTGGTTTCCTATTCATTTTTAACCATGAATGAGGTTAAATATAATGTATACATAATACAAAATTGGTATTTTATCACTTATATTTCTCTAAAAAAATTAACTCATTTATATTTTCTTTTTAGAAGATATGGGCCCCTATTTTAAAGTCTCTAGAACTATACACATATTTTTAGGACCAAATTTTGAGCTCCATTTCGACCTCCAATGTTTGGATCCAACACTTGGTCATATTCAATTAATTGTTTCTCAAAGAAAATATAATCCTAAAAAAATTTCATAATTTCTATCATTGTATAAAAAATTTATGATTGAAATACAAAGTTGATATAAAAATTCTAAAAATTCTAAAATAATCCATTTTCACAATTGAGACCAAAATAATCCTAAACACTAAAAATGTGATGATTTATATTAAAATATAAAATATGTGGTATTAAAAATTTTAATTAAAAAATAAAATTATTGAAAATAGAAGGTTATTTATCTTTCATTTATTCCTTATGAATTTTGTTTTAACCATAGTATAGATGATTTCCTATGAGTAAAATGGTTAAGTGTGGGGATTGATGAACCTAAAAAATTGTTATTTTAAGGGTAATTGTCACAATTTTAGGTTTTAATACAAATTTAAGCATAATTGTGAAAATGGAATAAATTTGTAATTTTACATGTTTTTATATATTCTTGGTATTTCAGTCATAAAGTTTATTAAAGTGATCTAAATTATTAAATTACTTTATTTAAGAATGCATGTTTATTGGGATACATTTCATTCAATAGGACCAAATAATGAATCAAAAATCAGGTATCCCAAATGATGTTTATAAGTGGGGCCTCGAAATCTATGAAAAGATTTAAAATTAATAATATTTTATCTATATACCAAAAATTTTAGTCTAAATGAGTAAACAATTGGAATGAATAACAAGAAGATGGGGGTATTTTACTTAATTGTTCCTATTAAATATTTTAGCATATTAAAGTCCGTAAATTCATGGGAAATCAGCAAATTCGAATATCAAAATTCACCAGGACCTAATATTTTTGTCACATATTTCTATAATAACATCATATGAACATAGATAATAACGATAAAATTTTCGGGTTGAGATCCAAGATATAGGAAAATAAATTTAAAGAAAACAAATTTAAAAATTATTCTATTTACTATTTAAAACATGTGTGAAATTTTTATGGATATAAATTTAATAAAAATGAGAAACCATCATGCATATAAATGTATAACTCCATATCCATTCAATATACATAAGCATTTTCATTAGATAAGAATGGGTTTTGCAGTTGTAACAGTATTCAGTTTTTTTAATATATATTAGTTCCTCCTCATACCTTTTCTTTCATTTTATCTTTTTTTTTCTCCTATAGTTCCCTTCTCAACTCTATGAAAATAAAGTACTAACCCGGTTGTATATTTGAGTGAGGGGTCAGTGTTTTTCTTTGAGTTCATTGTGATTCAACATTTCTCTTTATTATATTATAAAATTTAAATGGTGGTTAAATTTATTAGGGTATGCGGTATATCCCTTTTAACTACTACTATTTCCTTCTTTATTTTTCATTAATATTCATTCCATTCACTATATAAGTCATTCATACGGTGATGTTTTACTTGGGTATAATTGGAAAACAAAGAGGACTCCTAGATGAATTTATGTATGGAATTATCTTATATGAAGTGGGCCAGAGTGGGGTAATAATAATTCAAATGGTTGGATGTTTAGCGATAGGGTTGATCAAAACATTATATTGTATATTAAGAATATTTTAATGAAAAATGACAGTGTAATGACCAAAACCCTTATGGATTGTTGATTTAGGATTTTTGGTTGTTGGGTGCCTTGAGATGGGTTTAATAAGGAAGAAGAGTAGGTTATGTTAAATCTGAAATTGTGGTTGCGGATTTTTATTGTGAATCACTAGTTCACAACATGAATAATGTTTCTTGAGTGGATACATGATTTGATTTTTGTAATTTCTACATAGGTCTGATTCATGGCGTGAAATTTTGTTCAAATCAAGAATGTTAATGGTCAAGTTTTTGGGAGTTCTATCTTAGAAGGATCCATGTCATGAAAGGATATTTTCAGAATATGAAAGTCCTCCAGGTTCATTGTATCGAGTGCTTTGTATTTAGGAAAGTGTGAACAAAGTAAGTTTTACAGTGAGAACCAACCATTCACATTGTGAATGGGGTCATTTATAGGTTATCTATAAGTCCTAACCTCCCTATGATCTCCCTCATTCTCCCTTTGTTTCTATTAAACATCAAGTGACTCCCAAGTGATTTTGGGATCCCTAATATCTTCTAATCTTTGTAATTATACGTTGGCATCTAGATTTATTGTATCAATGATTATGGGAGAGTTATTATTGTCTTTCTATTTGAGTTATTCCTTGTTTCTCCAGAGATTTCACAATGGTTGTGTTGTTTGGAGTTGGAGGTTTATTTTCATTGTGACTTTTCAGAGCATTGTTCCATTTCAGACTAACTTGAGGATCCCTTGTGTGGTTTTGGCATCATAGTTCATCATATCTTACTTTGTATTTACAAATAAAACTAGAAAGATTGTTTTGAGGTAGGTGATTAGAGTTCTCTCCCTTTTATATGAATTTATGGGATTATAATTATTTTTCTTTACATTGGCGAGTGGTATGAATTTTAATAAAAAATATAATAAACTAGAATAATTAAATTGAATGGGTATAATGTGATGCATATGTTGTTACCAGCTTTCCTTGATATTGATTGATTGTTGTTTTTATTTCATTCTATATTATTATTTTGAAATTATAGATCGTAGTGTTGACTTGATTTAAGAATACCCTTATTTGGTAAAATATTTAATGTTAAAAAATGAAAATAATAAGTTCAATATGTTTATTTTATGCATAGTGTTTTTGTATACATCTTGGATTCCTTGATCACATATCTTTGTGGCCTTGGTTTTGTAACTTGGTGTCCTTGATTTTGAAGCTTGGTGGACTTGATTTTCTATATATTGATGGCCTTTTTTGTGATGTAGTGGCTCACTATGGTGGTTATTTGGAAGTAGTTTGACAACAATTGAATAAAAATTTTGGAATACATAAGTTTAGTTATGTCTAAATAATTGTGGATGTGAATTTAAACTAATAACTAAATGAATAAATCTTGGTGGTTGATCATTGAATTTAAAATAGAAAAAGGAACTTGGGTGGTGGGACCTATATGATTCTTTGTTGAATGTTTGTTCTATATTTGAGTTAGTTCTTGGAGGAATAATGTTCATTATTGTTATGATGGTAGTTGTAGTGGTATTTCTAGTATGGAATCATATGTTGTTTTATGTGTCACTAGTAAAAAAAGATAATATAGCATCATAATTTTAACATCTGTTTTTTTTCAAAACCGGTGTTAAAAGTGATACGGGAATATTTTAGCATTAGTTTTTTATAAAACCAATGTCAAAAGATGTTAAAAAACGTAATTCTCATAGACTTATCATCATTTTTTCGATGTGATCTTTCTGAAACCCGCATCCTCTCGACTCACGATGGTACCCGACCCACAATCAATCTTCAACATTCCTTTAATATTAAACTTCATTTTACATTATTTCTCCTCAATCATCCATGATTCATCCTTCTTCCAAAACCCTCAATATTATTCTCTATAAAGAAACCCCAATTTTCTTAACTTGTGACTGTACTCTAATTTTTTTCATTGAATTTTAAACTTTGTTTTTAAAAAAATTTCACTTCAATATTTCATCATTCACCCTATTTCCACTTCCCTTGAGTGAATGCATCAGAATTCAGTAACTATTTTCAATTGTTGGCCTACATGTTTTGTAATTTTATTTTGTTAAATTAATTAATTATTTTATATTTATTAATTTCATTTATCTAATCATTTTTTGTAAGAAATTTATTTTAAAATTATAAATTCCTATTATTGAATTTTTTTTACTTTTATAAATTTTTTTGTTATTTTAAATTTTTTTGACTGTAATTTGTTTTTATTTTTAACTATTTGTATTTATAATTTTTTTATACATTTTTTATCGTTATATTTTTTTTTAAAATGTGTTTTTCTAGAAAAAATTTATTTATACATTTTTTCTTTCATTATAATTACTTTTTCTTAAAAAACATTCCTTTGCTTTTTCATTTTCAAATTATTTTTAAGGTATAAATTATTTGTTAGAAATTTATACATGTTTATATATTTATATTATTAGATGTTTTAATTTTATTTATATATATATATGTTTAAATGTTTTTATATATTAATATATTTACTTATTATATTGTGACTTTTTAGTGAATTAATGGATAGTAATTGGATAAATTCATAATGATCTAAAAATAAATATGAAAATTGGGTTGACAATATCTTGAAAATTTCTAAACAAAATCTTGAAAAAAAAAAGAAGTTATTTTCTATCCATTAATGAACTATTTGAATATGAGTAAATTAGAGTATAGAGAAATCAAAAATCATTTTATTTTCTAAGGTTTTAGTGATAATTACACATACATGATATTTCATAGTGAAATAACATACAAGTAAATATCTAATTATGATAAAGTTATTCAACATGAAATGTAGTATAGTCTTAAAGAATTAATTTATGATATTGGTATTGAAGCCATTTAAAAACAACAAGTGTTGAATGAATATATGAGGATTCTGATAAACTACCATTCATAGGTTGACCTAAATTTAAAGTGTGATAGGCAGCGTTGAGATTAGTAATCATGAAAGGAAATGGTTGTAGAGATTAAATTTTCACTAAATTACATGAACTTTTAAAAGGGTTACCTATATAATGAAACGGAATTCTAGATTCTAATTATCATGGAAAAAATATGATGACCAATGGGACTGGGTTATAAAAAGATACATGTTTTCATGAAAATCTGTGTGTTGTATAGAAAGGAATATTAAAGTTTATTAGAATTTTCTAAATATAGGACATCATGATATAAAATGAATGAAAAATACAACCATTATTTATTCTCAAGAATAGGTACCAAACCTCCCACTAATTCAATCTATTCTCTTTTAATAATTCCTCGTTTTAAGCATCTATTTTCAAATTAAAGATAATGAAAAGAGGCTAATATAGTATAAATATGATCACATATATGATGGAAATCTATGTTACCGTACTAATTTTCCATAATAAAATTTATTTGTTCACAAATTTTTTTATTTTGGAAACAAAGTTATAAATATTATAATGGGTCTATGCACATATGGAATGAACACATATCGAAGCCTCGATAGTCAAAATAGTTTGTGGTCTGTTATGTTGATTATCTATAACGTTTCCATATAGATATATATGAAGAGTAAATACATGATGTTGAGATTTATGATTACTAGACCAAATAGTCTGTAAATAATATTGATGTTTAATCATCCCCATTGATTGATGATTTTAATTTTTTATGGGATACATGTGTTACAATTTTTGATGCATACAATAAAGAGTATTTTTTTCATTCTATGATAATGTTATCTATAAATTAATTTCATGAATGTGGAAATTTATCTAGATATGTTGTTATAATACATAACTATTGTCTGATTTACGAAGAGGGGACTTCATATCATCAATTGCGGAATGGAAGAAAAAGATTGTGCATGGAAATCAGATATTTTTTTGAATGGATCAACCATATCAAAGATTAAAAAAATAATGTAATGGTTTAAGAGAGTATTATTTTCCCCCCAACCATTGCTAGATGAAGAATATTATAACAAGGTGAAAGAAATTGAAGTGACATTTGGAATGAAATGACATTTTGGTCATCAAATAAATTCATGGAAGAAACAATCCATTTTAATTGAGTTGCCCCCATGCATATTTTTAATGTAAAACATAACATTGACATTATGAATGACAATAAAAAAATTATTATCTAATAAGAACATTATTAAACATAAATAAGGAAATAAAAAAAATATATTTTATGAAAGATTAGACTTGATAAACATGGGAATGCATTTGGTGTTAGATTTCATAAATAAAGGAAACATAACATATTTTCCATCATATTTTCACGCATTAATAAAAAGTGAGAAGATAAGTTTTTTTAAATGCCTACATGGTATTAAAGTTCTTTTTCGGTTATCCTCAAATGTGATAAATTTGGTTTCATTTAAGGATTTAGAGTTAATAGGTATGAAATCTCATGGATACCATGTATTGATGAAATATTTTACATTAGATTCATTGGGTGGAATATTTTCAATACCTATCAAAAATTCTATCACTGGGTTTTATAAAATTTTAAATTCAATTTTTAGTAAATTCATAGATCCAAATTTGTTAGATGTGTTAGATAATGAAGTTGTACTCATACTTTTTTAACTAGAATTATATTTCCTACCATCATTTTTTGATATAGTGGTTCATCTATGGGTTTATTTTTTTTGAGATAAAAGAATATTTGGGCCAATTTATTTATGTTAGAAATATATTTTTGAAATATATATGAAAATTTTTAAGGGATGTGTTAAGAATCTACATCAACTATTGTTAAAAAATATATATATTAGAAGAGGTAATTGAGTTTTGTATTGATTATTTTTCTAAAGTGGAGCACATTTGTCTCCCTATATCTTGACATGTGGTAGTTGATAGTGAAGGTAAAGGTATTTTTGGATTAAGGGTAATTTTAATTTTACATTATGAATTGTTTCATACATATTTATATATTTTGAATAACATATTTGAGGTTGAAATATATATATCATCATATATTTCTAGATTGAAGGTAAGATATTTAATAAGAAATGAAAATTGGTTGATGAATGTGTTGGTAATGGGGTGTGTTGTGGAAGTATATGTGATGAGGATTTGAAAAAATCACTAGAATTTGGTGTAACTCTATTTTAACCGGTGACACATATCTCGGTAAAATAATTGAGGATCCCACGTAAAAATATTTAAGCACAAATATTAAAATGAAAACTACCTCATTCAATCTGAACCCTCATTAGAAATTTGTTCATTGCTATTGGTAATTTCTTAAATGAATGAAATATATATCCCACTAGATCATGCACACAAACTTTTAAAGTTTGTGGGAGCATCGATTGCCAAAATACGATTTCTAGCATTGAGATCTGATGATGCCTTTGACGTCCCTGTGATCACTACTAAATTGATCCATCGATCTATGAAGATAAACATTGTCCAATGTATGGGATCAAGAGAAGATCTCTCTAGGATGTGGGGGGAGGATATAAAATCTCTCAAAAAACTTGTAGGGAATAGTTTTTTTCATGAGAGCCTCCACTTCCTTTTATTGTGAGGTTCAAAAATACCCAAAAATGTCTCCCATCCTCATGGATATGTATTACCCACTATAAATGAAATTTTATGACCATTTTATTATGTCATAAATATCTTTTACATTTTTATCACTTTCTTATAATATAATAAAATTGTTTAATGATAAAATTTAGTGTTTAACTCCACTCATCATTCCCACAAATATTAAATGACCCTTGAATATTAAAATCATATTCATCTATATAATACTTTTCTATGTATTTCATTTAATACCTAAATTTACATTTAATAAATCAATTCAATACAAATTATTCAAAACTCAAATAATATGAATTTTTTATTGGTGTAGATTGACTATTCTTGGACATTTCTGGAACTATATAGTGGGGCCCACCATGTCCTAAACTCCAATTCCTTAGAATAGGACATACTTTTGAATATTCTTAGTGAGTGAACCTATAGACCCTTATCTTGATAGCATTAAATAATATTCATAGAATTAGAGCAGAGTCCATCAGCCCATTAAGACCCCTAAAGATACATGCTATAGTCACATGAATTATAACCTTTCCTATGAAAAAATACCGGGTAATATAATTTATTTGTATCATAATATTTTTAAAGAAGGGAGAAACCTTCATTTCATTATCCTTTATTTAATTATTATTCATTGGACTTATTGAAAAAACGTACATTATTCTACCATGTATATGGATTTAGTGAAGTTGATACCATCCTAATAACCTAGACTTGAGACATCACTTCCTTTCAAAAGAATCAAACTCTATTTCAATTATTTAATCAATGACTTAACTCCAATGATGCACCCAACATATGCTACCTGATATTTGTATTTAATGCATGTGTTTCATGGTGTTCTAATATATAGATTTTTTATGTTAAATTATTTTTCTTGACAATTTGTGGATGGTTTAACTTATTTTTTTTTATGTAAGAATATAAAAAATAATTGAAAAGAGAGAAAAAAGGAACGTCGTATTGTGATATTCACTCGTGGTGTGCCACTAAATTTTTTAGGATGATCATGGAGCACTTATGAGGAATAAAACAAAATAAATGAGGGTAAAAGTCTTCTATATCATAAAAATCAAATTACACATTGTGTACCTGTGCAAGTAATGAAAGATAGAAACATCATGAAGTAGAGAAAAAGAATATTTAAGTGAAGTAAACATGTGTCATGGTGTTACACATGTATTCCACACTATGAAACAAGTCAAAATTCCCAAAAATGATACTGGTTGTGAATTCATTAAATACCTTGTAAAAATGTAAAGATGGGATTTAAGTGGCCATATTTGACGTATCTTCACTTTTTAACACATTTTAAGACCTAGGACCCACCCCATGCCACTTTTGAAACAATCCTTAATGATAGTCATTATTACCTGATCCACACTGGTGCCTATAAATTGAGTACAATCTTGCTGCTAAAGAGGAGATCCCAGAGACCAAAAATTAAAGCAAGAAGTTGCACTGTGAAGGGCCTTCCCCAGTTATATCTCCATTTTAATTATTAATTTTTTGACTTCTCTCCTTACCTTTTATCCTCTCCTCACTATTATTGGTGATAAAACCCCCCTAATTTTAGGGTTATCTAACAGAATGGGTAAGGTTTAATTAGATTGATTTCTTTTTATTTTATTCTTGTGTTTGTTTTGTCGTAATTTAATCTTCAACTTCCAATCCCTTTATTTTCTTTTTTCATGACCATTGATAATTGAATCTTAAAGGAACGCTAAAATTGTAAAACTAAAAAACCTAAAAGAGGAATGTCCATTTTCAAATTTAGTAGAATCGTGTTTAAACATGGTATCAATAAAAACTAGATTCGGTGAAACCCTAAATTACCTAGCCAAGGGAAATAGAGGATATACATGTCAAGGAGGGGATACCATGACCATTGGATCTCTATCGTCTCTAATATTACACCAGTCTTTAATTACTCAAATTATTTTATAAAATATAATTTCACATGAACCCTAAAATTACATAACTGTGGAATTCTTTTCAAAATATAATTCAAAACCAATCAATCTTATTCACTCTTCTTTCTTATTTTGTTTTTTAAAAACTATTTCCAAAACAATCATACTTCTTTGTTTCATTTTCTTAAAATCAATCAAACCAATATTTTCTCACAACTTTCTTAAACATAATAATATTAAATCTTTTAAAAACCTAATAAAACTAATTCATTGTCTCTGTGGATTCAACCTCAAACTTACCAATAATAAATTAAAATAATTTTGTAGTGTAGTTTTAGTTTTTATAAAAAAAATTATTATACCTATCAAGAAATAATGATGCCCCATGGGCATTTCACTACCTAACCATGACTTAAATTACATAGTTTTTACCTTGAATCAAAGTACATAACCAAATGGTATACGCTAATAATAATATCAATTCGAGAGACCATTACACATGTTAGAACATAGGAACTATCAATGATACCTTAAATATGTGGTGTTCCAATTGGAAAGTTAGTCCTCATAATCTCATGTAATCCATATCACCAAGTGAAAACATCATGTTAAGAAGTCTCAATGCTTATTATGACCCAGTACTTGAGATTTCTACATCATATGATTCCAGTCAGTTTGATATATCTAGACCATAGATAATTTTCTTAATATTAATTCAATAGTATATCGAGGTTCTCATTAAAGCTTGGTAACTGCTATAACCTTTTGATATGACAAATAATTTGTGGAAATTACCATATAAATAGTGTATAGATAAATGTCAATATAGTTCTAGTAACAATGTATCATGCATAACTCATTATATTCATGATATGGTAACTACAAATTATGGTTTAAGTTGGATATTGGGAACCCACTGTTAGAACACTCTCACTTGAACTAGAGATAACTTTTTAACTAACCGTATTATCACTCCCAGGATGAGATCACTCTTATAATGATTTATGGATTTTGTCATTGGGAATACCATGCCTTTGATGCATAGCTATCATGTTATCTAAAAAATTACATCCATGATTAATACTTCTCAAGAGATGATATTCCCAAATATTTTCTTTTTATCCACTATCAAAAAAATTACATATTTGTCTAGTACCAATAATAGTGTTATCATAATTAATATTATGATAAAACTTTAATAACTAAGAGTGGTTCCAAGAACTTGATCAAATCCTTTAATATTATCCCATACTTCATTAACAATACCAGAAGTCACAATGCACTTGGTATTTTTAGATATGGATACAACTATATTGAATGAAATTTTCTTACTCATTGACTTATCCTGACTGTCATATTAGATCATATTGATCCAAAGGAATAATAGTTTTTGTCAGATAAAAAATGGTGTCCTTTACTCTCCATATACTAGGAAGATATCTCTGGTACTCTCTCAAGCATAATTTTAATTTTATTATTTCTTTATGTGTAGTTCTTCTAGTTTATATAGATATCTTCCAACCATAATGTATATACTAGAAATATCACATGTAGTTCATAGCATGGTATATGTGATTGATCCATAATTAAAGAATGTGGAATTAAACTCACCACATTAATCTCTTCATATGACCTTTAAATGTATTCTTGAAGAGATTTATTCCATGTGACATTGGAAACGATTCAATCTCAATTTATTCCAACTTATATTTTTCAATAATTTGTCAGTATATGTACATTTTTACTTGGTCTAAGTAGTCGTTAGATCTACCTTAGTAAATATAATTCCCTATAATGAACATTGATGCTTTAATTAAATATCTAGACAGTTAAATTCATTCCATTCTTAACTAATTGTAAGAACAATAATTTTTTTCCATGTGTTATTAAACATATTTTACTAGGAAACTAGTATCACTCCTGCTAAAATTTTGTAGACACATGGAAAAAATTTATTCCAAATTAATATTCTATTATATTGTTTGTTATTTCAATAAAAAATTGTATTTTATTAACTTTCACCCCATATTTTAATTTTATGGTGTCACCAACCCTTTTTGGTTTCGTCGTATATATTCATTACAAGATTGGTGGTCATGACATCCAATGACCAATATTATGATCATAGAAAGTAACTATAAAAATTAAAAATCTAATGGAATTAGGCATGATGACTTGGTATAATCCATAAAGATATATTGATACTGATCTTGTACCATAAATGTAATGATTCTCTTAAATACCTCCACAATATCAATATTTTAATCATTCAAAATACTAAGCACTTGTACATTGATACATTGAATCCATTATTGAATTTAAATTAAACACTTCAATATTATATCACTTTCATTTATTTCATACTTGTAGGTTTGGTTATTCTTAATGAATAATTGATCATCAGTCACAATTAATAAAAAACAGTTACCATGGTGTTATCCTACCTATGTAGTATGTGTCTTTAGAATAATCCTTTTCCACAAGATCTTGTTGAACTTTTTACTATGCTAACTATTTTTGTATCTTTGGAATTGAAAAATTTCAAGTGAATATTTCTCCCACTATCTCAAATTGATATTGGAATCCTTTTATAGAAATATAGTCTATCTCTTGACTATAACTTTTCTATCTTAGTTATTTATATAATTTCTTTAAAAAAATAGGTTAATTACTCTGATTGACATTGGGTTTATCTTGATTAATGTTTTTTTATATCCTTAACAAAAACATTGAATCTAACACATGTTATTATGACATGATGGATTTATATCATACTATAACTCATATGATATCCATTTGAAATTATAGTTGGCATATATTTATGGGATAAATATGTTTTTTTGACTCATATCTCAAAAATAATTGATGTTTATTTAATGAATATGAGTCTAAACATTGATGCTCTTTTTTACTTACATCATGACTCTAGTGTGTATAAGGAAATGTGTGTTTAGGAATTACTCCACACTAAATTTTATTGATCAATGGTTTCATGTAAGACTCATCATTAATCCTAATTTCTAACATCATATCTTTGATGTGTATAAGAAACTGTGAGTTTAAGAATAAATCCACTCTACATTTCAAGAATGACTAGTGCTTGGTCAAAATATTCATCAGAACATGGGTCAGAAGCTATTCATATCTTCTAATAATAAATATTTCATTCTTCACTCTTACATTCCTTAAAAATTTTATAGGAATCTTATGAATTATATTTACCACTATATTTTTTTTATAACAGTTCACAGTATCTAACTGAACTAATTGAAAAATCTTTATCGATTAACTTTATTTATAAATATTTCTTTTTCAAAAACTAAAAATTAAATATGTGAACAACACATAAGTTTCTTAACTTTAGAGATTTTAAATACCATACATGGTATTTCTTGGATAACTACTTTTAGTTTCACTTTACAGAGAATTATTTTTCCAAAAATAGGCATTCAATTCTTACATTTTATATTCATCATTTATTTCCAATTATTCAAGTATTAGAGAACTATTAATTGAGTATTATACATCAAAACAACATTCATTAAAAAATGGAATAATGTCTCCTTGTTTCCATTAGACACATTAGATAAATGTTTCAGTAATACTCAATAAAATTTCAACTAGAATCATTAAACTTGGAAATTAGAAGTTGTGTACTTCTCACAAATGAATTTGGAATCACCTTATCTTAACCACTTATAGAATTCACCTTACTTATTATAACATTTTTTCTTATGTGGTTAATTATTTAAATACAAAAATGTGACAGAATTATCGTATTTAAAACCAAAGAAGTAATATAAAAACATCACATATAATGATGAATATGCAGAATAAGTGACTACTTGTTCTTGAATTCATTACATTGTATATAATTTTACAAATAATTATTTCATGGCATGTGAAGAAAATAACCTCTTATATGATGATAAACTTCTAATATTTAAAGTATGTTGCAAAGGTTCCTTTGTAATTAAACTTTCCATATTCCTTTTCTCCTTGTATTTCAAATTTTTTACCGTAAGAACTAAATATTAAACATGTAATGGCCAGGTACTCTTTGGTCCATTACTTAGTGAAAATATAGTGTTTTCGGTGTTTTGGGAGATCACAGTGACTCATTTCTAGAATTTGTCAAAAGTACAGTTTTTCCAATGAAGAGTCATGAAAAGTAGGTTGCGATGATATATTTCCATCGGTGAGTCGCAATGGTGACTTTTGATGGTAGGTTTCCAATGTTGAGTCACCATGGTGAATCGTGATAGTGAATTAGGACCGGAGAAGTGGGAACAGTGAGTCCGAATAGTGACTCGCACTAGTGAATTGTAATGGTGAGTCACTGACGGTAGGTTGCCGCCAGTGAGTCGTATGACGGTGACTCACCCAATGGTGACTCGTATAACAGTATCTCATCCAATGGTGATTCATAATAGTGAATTGTTCACTGGTGACTCACCTAATGGTGAGTCATTTCAACAGTTTTTCAAAATTCCAGAATTTTCCAGTTTTTCATGTATTCCTCTTTGACATTTTCATTGAATTTAAATGACTTTAATACTATATTTAATGGTTTTGGAGCCTTTTAAAATAAAATCTATCCTCTAAAATCCTGAAGCTTCCTTTGAATTCAAAACCGCGTGGTCTTGGACAAGATCCACCTTTAACGGCTTTTAAAAATGATTTCTCCCATTGATTTTGGATCTGGCCTTGCTAAAACCGAGACCTTATCTTCCTTGTGAGTTTTCCATTTCTCTTGATAAGGTGCCCAAAATCATTCTTCACCCATGGAGCCATGTGGTTTTGTTTCACCATTTTGGATCATGTTTTCCTTAGATGTTTTTCCTACCTACGCACCCCCAGTTTTAGCGCAATAATAAAGTGTTGATCGTATGTTCTTAGAGATAGGGATCCCTTAGTCCCTCTTTTGTTTTAGTATCATGCAGCATGGGTGTATCAATGTCTCCATTGTGCACATTATAGAATAAAAAATAATTAAATATAATTTAATTGGTTTGAGATCAATATTTGGGACTGGGAAAAGTGACTTATATTATTTTTTCTTATCTTTTGATGTTTTGAATTGTATGGGCTATGTTCCTACTGAAAATCATGGTCATTGGATGTATTTTTTGAGAATCGAGTAGTGATTTGGGAATGCATGATGCCTGTTTTTCTGTTGAACAACTATTATGAAATTTTAGAACCACATACACTTGGCTAATAAATGGATTCCCCAGGATCAGACTATTTCTATGATAACCACAGAAGTTAGCAAGTGGAATTAAACAACATATAACTTTCTAAATATGAATATTTTTTGATTTTTTCTATGTGGTGGTATGGTTGTGAGGACTGTTATGTGTATGGGTGGTTCGGAAGGTATAATGGAATCTTAGTTTGAGATATTGATTGATTATGGAATGTATGGGTAGTGTTGTGTAGCAGGGTTGTGATCATGTTGTGCTATGTTGTGTTTCTGGCTATGTAGGTATTGTGAGGTTATGTAGTGGGGCTACCGAGAATTTTTGTGATGGGTGTTCTATGGTTCTAATGATATGTCCTTATAGTTGTGGATGTGATTTGGGGTTTCTCTATTGAGATGATGGATTGGGCGGCATGACTTTGAAGAATGGTGATGATAGTGGTCAGTATGGGTAATTTTCCTGGAGATTCTCTATGGGTAGCATGCCGAAATATTCACTCCATGTATCGGGATTGGTTTTGTTATGACATGAATGGGTGTTAAATAGAGCAGAAATATGAAGTGAGTTAATTTACCATGGTTCTTATTCTTCTATATGAATATTGGTGTGTGTCTTGTTGTGTACTGTAGTTGGTAGTTTCCCGGATAGTGATTGAATGGATAAATGAATTGTTAATACAGAATTATAATTAGTTAATTGAATTTCCTGGGGGTATGAAGTGAGTTTGTGGCTTGTTATGAAGCAGATTTAATTTATCAACATTGAATGTGACCGTCGTTAATGTTAATAAATTCATTTAGAGGTTGCAGCAATGTTGAAAGTTTTCTGGATGGTTGGTTGTTTGAAAACCCATAGGTTGGGTTGAGTGTTTGATTTCTGTTTGTATATTCTTGTATTTTCTTATGATTTCTATACACACCCCACCCTAGTTTAGCACTATGTGTTGAAGACCCCCATTTTCATTGGGGAGGGTTTCTTTCCCAAACAACCCATTGGGATGATCAATTTATGGCCAACCACTCTTCCCTTCTCCCTCTTCCAGTCAGTGATAGTCCAAGACTCTTCCAAAAGGTTGTGGTTTGTGGGGCCCAGGTGTGTGTGGGTGAGTTGTGTTTTCCCAGGTGTCTTTAGGATGATATGTTTTGTGTTTTCCCAGGTGTCTTTGTGATGAGATGTTTTTTACATCCCAAGTTTTTTTAGGATGTGGCTAGGCATGTGGACTAGGTGTCTACGTGAGGTATGTGGTTGTGAGGCCTAGGTGTGTGTGGGAAAGATGTGTTGAGTTTCGTTTTCCTATGTGATGGGACTAGCTGTGATTCCCAAGTGTGTGTGTGCGGGTTGTGACATGGTAATTTTGGAAGAGGTGGGAGTGCTATTACATTTTTTCTTAGGGCGTGAAAGTGGATAATCAGTGGGAAAGTGGTGTGGGGTACCCTGTAATCAATGTGCTTACTATATTACTTTACTTTAATTGTGTTATTTTGTCAGCATGACTTGGTGAGGTGGGATGACTAGTATACCTTGTTATGTTTTTTTGGTTCTATTGTCTTCTCATGAGATAATTAGTATGCTTCCTCCACTTGTATAAGAGATAATTTGGTTTTTCCTACTGAGTATACTTGTATGCTCACCCTACATATATAAAACTGTCTTTAGGTTTCTAGGAGGATTTTTATGACCATATTGGACTCTACTAGCTCGAACTTTGGTACAATTTTCATATTTCTTCTTATAATTGTTTTTGTTATTTAATTTGGAGTTTTTATTTCATCATTAACATTTTTATTTTAAATATTCATGTGGGATGGATTTTTAATTTCTTTTATATATATCTTGGAATTTTTTTGTTGATACAACTTATCTCTCGATCTTGTTTTCATATAAAGTGTAATTCCTCCCATAGTGTTAGATCCTTATACCCTTATTGATAGTCACCACCCCGGGGCCTACAGAAGGCGAGACTCGTGGGGTCATTATCTCCCTTTCTTCATTGACATCTCAGGAGGGGCATCTTTGGAGGGAGGGGTCATGATAGAATGGTATTATAGGTGATGATTGAGAGATATGATGGAGTTTGGAGTTAGGAATAGTGATGATTTCATGGGTTGGTAGGGAAACAATGTTAGGTGATCTTGGTGCATGACATAGGCCAGAGAAGACCATCTAGGAGAGAGGATTTTAGGGCCCCTTTTTATTTTATGAAAGGACTTTGAGCCTACCGAACGACCAAGTAAGGATACAATGTTTACAGGGTAGAGACCCTTGGAAAGGTACATCAAACATAATGACTTGTGTTCCTATTTGAATTGGTTTTTTTTGGAATTTTAAATGGATAATAGAATGAGTAAAAATAAATCTTAAATAAAATTTCATACTACTCATACTTTGGAATTATTTATTTACCTTTTTAAGCTATGGAACCCAGTCATCATCCATATGTGGCTTGGGAAATTTAGGCTCAGTAGGCCGATCTAATTGATCGGTGGAGGGTTGATCCAGGGGAGGAGGATGAATAGTGGTAAAGAACATTACGTGATTTATAATAGATGACTTTGGGTATGTATGAGGGTAGTGTTTAAGACATTGAGAAAGAGAACTGGCTCGAGAAGCTTGATATCACCTTCAGTTTGATCTAGGATCCAACTGAGTATTGAGTTCCTTTGGCAGTGGGTCAGATCTAGGGAGCTACACGTCCATTTTAGATGTTGTACATGGGGGAGAGGATGGTGGATGATGTTTTGTGGGTCAATTTTGATGTGTTATGTGAAGAATTACTTTAATAAACCATGAATAATAAGAAGAGTTAGGAGTTACTATCCCTCAAGCTAGGGAGTATATCAATATGGGATTTGGGGATCAAGTTCAAGAATCTATTTTTTTCCAAGATATCTTTATGGATATAGAATCTTAGGTGAGACGACTAGAGGAGGCACTTATTCCTTCAATCCAGTACGTAGTTACCCCCTTTGTGTTGTCGATATAATTATATGTTTAGAATAAGGTAGATATAATCAAGGTGATGCAATCACAAGGAGGTTTACTATGAGAGGGGATCCGACATAGTTCTTTGAGATGCAGTCTTGTCAATGGAATATCTCAAGCACTGGACCATCACGTTTTTGACTAGTAGGGAAGCAACCTCAGTTGTTTCCCTTCTGGTCTTCAAGTTCCAATAGTTATCATGTCCTTCCTACTGTTTTGGGACCAATGTACTTCCATGTTGGGGTTCACAGCCATCTTGAGAACGAATTCCCAGTAGCCATTTGGGATTAGATTTGTGGAGGTTTCTAGGTTCCACACCAGCCTCAGTAGCATTTATTGTCTATTCCATTTCAACAGTAGGGACAACAAGCTCACGTTCCACCAAGGGGAGTTGGATTATGTAGAGTCCAAACTCTGGGTGTTTCTAAAGGACGTCGACCCAGGTGTGTTCATGGAGGCAGTCACCATCATAGGGTTAATGTAGATGGATGTGGTTAGTTTCATGCCATAGAGGATGCATTTCATGCAGGGCCAAAGATCATTACATGTACAATAAGCTTGTTTAATACCTTTTTTTGTGCTTTGTTAGATTCAAGAGCTTCTAACTCCTTTCTTTCACCCAGTCTAGCCTATGCTTTGGGACTAGACGTAGAGAGGCTTCCCATGCCCCTAGTGTTGAGTACACCAGTCGTAGGTCATACCGACTTGTTTGATGTGTTTTGGGGATGTATACTGATGATGGGACCACATAAATCCCATGGGGGTCTCCTATTGCTACTATGAAACCATACGATGTTATTTTCTACATCGACTTGTTGTATTCTGTGCATGCTTCTATCGACTGCTTATAAAGATGAGTCATGTACTCAGATGTGAATGGTCAGCATGTGGATTTTGTCAGTGAGTAGAGATGTCAGCAGGGAAGTCAGTGTGTGGATCCTATTCTTTCCTTGTTTTCTGAGTTTTCCGTAGATGTAGTGGACACTGAAGTCCCTAGGGTTTTAGGGAGTTCCTAGATGTTTTTATTAAAGAGTTTGTGACTCTACCCCCTCGATGTAACATTGAGTTTTGGATATACCTACATCATAGTGATTCTCCAATTTTGATGGATCCTTATCAGATGAAACCTTCGGAGTTATGGTATTTGAGGATATATATATAGATGATCTGTTGAAGAAGGGCTTTATCTTGACTAGTGTGTCATCGTGGGGTGCTCAAGTGTGTTTCACTAAAAATGAATATGGTGGTCTGAGTTTGTTCATAGACTACTGGAGGTTGAATCAAGTGATGGTTAAGAACTGTTACCCTCTCCTGATGATATATGATATTTTCGACTAGTAGTGAGGAGAATGTTTTTTTCTAAGATTGATATGCAGTCTAGATATCACCAATTGAGGGTGAAGGAAGCTGATATCCTAAAGATTACATTTAGATGTAGGTATGGGAATTTCAAGTTTTTAGTCATGTCATTCAGTGTTACAAACTCACTGGTCATGTTCATGGGGCTTATGAACTTCATATTTCATGAGTTACTCTACTAGTTCATCGTCGTATTCATTGATAACATCCAAATCTACTCTAAATAATAGGAGGGGAATACCAAGAATCTCAAGACCATCTTATAGGTTCTTCAATGCCACAAACTCTACGTAAAGTTGTCCAAGTAAATTTTCTGGACATGATAGGTTCATTTCCTTGGACATGTGGTGTCACGATAAGTTGTAATAGTAGACCCATCTAAGGTCGAGGAAGTTTTTTCTTAGGAAGAACCCAATAATGTTGTAGAGGTTCATAGTATTCTCAGTCTGGTGTACTATTACTGTATATTTGTACCTAATTTCTCTTGAGTTGTAGCTCTATTGATTACCTTGACTTATAAATACTAAGATTTTATGTAGAACAAACAATGTTAGACAACATTCAACTATCTAAAGGGGAAGTTTGTTAGTTCTCTAGTGCTCTAGTTTCCATGGGAAGAGATGATGTTTGAGGTGTTTTTTTATTCTTCCCATATGGTCTTGGGATATGTGTTGACGAAGCGGTGGGGAGTTATCTCTTCTAGGTAAAGGCAGTTACGTCCCAATGAATGAAACTATTCCACCCATGATCTAGAGTTGGCGACAGTTGTTTTTATTATGAAGTTGTGGCGACATTACCTCATCGGGGAGTTCGATGTGGTCTCCACAAACCACTAGAGTTTGAGGTATATCTTTTCCCAGTGATATCTGAACTTACCAAAGTGGAGGTGTATGATTTTTCTTCAAGACTATGATTTTGTGATCTCATACACCTCCGGAAAGGGGAATATTTTGGATGATTCCTTGAGTAGTAAGTCGTAGAAGAAGGTTTTTTTGGAAATCTATAGATTCTTGGAAATCAATGGAGGAGCTAGAAGCCTTGCACTTAGATATAGGAATGGAAAAAAGTAGATCCTGTTTATTTCAGATGATAGTGCAGTCTTCTTTAATGTAGTAAGTGGAAAAGTCTTGGTGGGGAGACTCAGAGGCATAAGTGATGTGCAATTGAATTTACCAGATTTATTCTCCAGAAGGATGTTCAGAGGATGGTTGGAACCAGATTTTGTTTCAGGGAAAGTTTTTTGTTCCAATACCAATGCACGAGGATGTCCTCCATGAGTTTCATTGATCACCCTTGGTGGTACACCCAAAAATTTCATAGATGTATCATGTCTTGAGGATGCTATTTTGGTGGACCAGGATGAAGTGGGCAGTGGTGAAGATTATGTTGAGGTGTTTAGTGTTCCAGTAGGTTAAGGTTGATCACTATGTTCCCAATGGTTTGATGTCGCCCTTAGATATCCTAGAGTGGAAGTGGGTTGACATATTAATGTATTTCGTCATAGGGTTACCCAAGTCTCGGGGAGGGAATGATGTTATCTAGGTAGTAGTGGATCAACTAATGAAGTCAGCTCACTTCTTAATGATCAAGGAGTCAGGTTTATTGGATTCCTTAAAAAAAGGTGTGTGGATGAGGTGGTGTGGTTTCATAGAGTTCTGAGATATATTGTCATGGATCAGGATACATGTTTTACCTTGCGAGTTTGGAGGGGATTTTAGGATTCTTTTGGAACTAAGTTACATCTCAGCACTACCTACCCCCCTCAGATATATGGGAAGATAGAACAATCTATCCAGACACTAGAAGACATATTTCAGGCATGCGTCTTGGACATTGAAGGATATTGGGTATGAAACGTTCCCTTAGTAAAATTTCCTTATGATAATATTTATCACTCTTCCATTATCATGGATCCATTAGAATATTTTAAAATAAGAACATGTTGTTCACTTTTGTATTGGACAGAGATTATTGAGATATCTATTCTTGGCCCTGAGGTAGTGAAGAGCATGATAGAGAAGTTTTATCTCATTCGTGCAAGGATGAAAGAAGTGTAGGACTGACATAAGTCATATATCGATCGTAGGTGGAGGCCCTTAGATTTTTCAGATAGGGACCATCTTTTCTTTAAGGTTTCCTCTCGACAAGGGAAGTGTAGGTTTTGAATAGGGATTAAGATTTCTTCTAAGTTCATTGAACCCTTCGAGGTGTTAGGGCGAGTTGGCGAGGTGGAATTCTTGTTAGCACCACCACTGTAGTTGGATAGGATATACGATGTCTTTCAAATATCTCAACTCTATTAATATCATCATGATGACTCCCATGTCATTGACTGGTGATAATTGGATATCGAAGATGAAGCGACATACATGGATCAGCCACTAGAGATTGAGTATCATTAGGAAAAGGTGATGTGTGCATGGTCCATTCCTTTGGTTCACATGTTATAGAGGCATAGTGGTCTGGATGAGAGTACTTGGGAGAAGTAAGCGCATATGATGACCTAGTACCCAGAGTTTTTTTGAGTTTTTCCCTATTCTGTTTTTCTTTATGATGTAATGTTTGAACCTCATTTGTTACAAGATGAGTATCCTTGTTATGTGATGTGTGATAAAGTCCTAACATGTAAAATGGGGATGAAATAACTTTTAATCGAGACTCGTTAATTTAGGTGTGATTAAACTCATTTGGTGAAGTCAGTGCCTCCCCGAACAGATAGTATATTGACATGGAAGATGGAATTCCCTAGTCCATTTTTTTAGACAGTGTGGTTGTTTTGATTATTTTTTGTGTCTTCTAGTTGATTGGGTTATCAGATGTTGGAGGGGTTATACTTAGATTGTGATTTTTCACTCCAGATTTAAAACAACATTGGGTGTATTATCATTGAACATTGATTTGTTTGGTTGTTAGTAGTGCTCCAAGTGTAGTGATGTATTTGAGAGGTATCTCGTAGGGTGGTTGTTTGGACCCCTCTTTTTTTATGGGTGTGGTTTTGAATTATAGAGGGTGATAATAGTTAGAGATGTATCTGATGTAATGTACAGAACCATTTTGGTCTATTAATTTTTGAAAATATAATTTTTTTACATGTTCTGGGAGGTCACGGTGAGTCATCTCACGAGTTTTTCAAAAAACTAGTTTTTCTTATGGTGATTCAAGACTAGTAGGTCACAAAGGTATCTCACTAGCAGTGATTCACAATGGTGACTCGTGATGGTAGTTCTCCAATGGAGAGTCGAAATGGTGACTTGTGATAGTGGTTCAAGACTGCTGAGTCAGAACGGTGACTCACACCGATGAATCGCAATGGCGAGTCGCTAACGCTAGGTAGCGATGGTAGGTTGCCAACAGTGAGTCGTCTGATGGTGAATCATCCAATGGTGAGTCACCCATGGTGAACCATCCACTGGTAGCTCATCCAATGTTTATTTTCACTGGTGAATCATTCACTAGTGACACTCTGTTTTGACTCGCCTAATAGTGAGTCATTTCCAACAATTTGTCAAAATTCCAGAATTCTCTAGATTTTCCAGTTTCACCCCTTTGATGTTTCGTTTGTAGTGAAATGAGTTTAATTAAATATTTTATGGTTTTTGGATATTTTTAGAATCATATCTATCTTCTAAAAACCTAAATATTACTTTGAATTCCAAATCATGTGGTCTTGTTCAAGATCCAACTTTAATGGATAATAAAAACTGATTCTCATGTCGATTTAGGATTTGAAATTTCTAAAGATAGTATCTTATATTCCTTTTATCTTTTCCCATTCTCTTTAAGAGGTTCTTATAACCTTTCTTCCCTTGAGGATACATGTGGTTTTGTTTCACCCTTTTGGATTGTGTTTTCCCTGGAGGCTTTTCCTGCCTGTGCATCACTTGTTTTAGCACAATAAAGAATTTTTGATCTTCTATTTTTAGAGGTAGGGATCCCTTCATTCAAATTTTATCTGTGTATAATGAAGGTTCAGTGTATCAATTTCTCCTTTGTGAAAATAGAATAATACCGAATAAATAAAGATAATTGAATCGGTTTGATATCAACATGTGGGGCCAGGAAAAGTTACTTATGTTCTTTTTTTCATATGTTGATGTTGGTAATTGTATGGTCTGTGTGACTACTAAAATTCATAGCCATTGGGGGTATTTTTTAGTGAATTAAGTAATGATTCTAGAATTCATGATGTTTGGTTTTCTGTCGAACAACTCTTATGAAATCGGTTAACCACGCAAACTCGACTAATAAATGGATGCCCCTGGATCAAAATGTTTCTATGATAACCCCGGAAGTTAACAACTGGAATTAAAGAATAGATGACTTGGTAAATCGAAATATGTTTTGTTTGGTTTGTGTGGTGGTACGGTTGTGAGTATCATTATGTGTATTAGTGGTTCAGAAGGTGTAATGGAATCTCAAGTTGAGATATTGATTATTGAATGGATGGGAAGTGTTGTTCAATGGGGCTATGATCTGGTTGTGCTTTTTTTGTTTCTGGCTATGTGGGTATGGTGTGGTTATGTAGTGGGGCTACTTAAAATGGTTGTGATTGGTGTGTTTTTTTTGTGATGAGATGCCCTTCTGGGTTTGGTTGTGAGTTTGGGGTTTTCTTTATTGATAGGAAGGATTAGGCGGGGTGACCATGAATAATGGTGATTATAGTGGTTAATATAGGTAATTTTTCTAGATTTTCATCATCGGTAGAATTCCCAAATATTCACTCCATGTCTCGGGATTTGTTTTTTTATGACATGAATGGGTGTTAAATGGAGCAAAAATATGAATTGAGTTCATTTACCACGGTTATTCTTCATCTATGTGACTTTTGGTGTATTTCTTGTTATGTTTTGTGGTAGATAGTTTATTAGATAGTGATGGAATGGATCAATGAATTGTTAATAAATAATGAGAATTTATTTATTTAATTGAATTGGGGTATGAATTTATTTTGTGTATTGTTGTGAATCAGCTTTCATTTATCATATTTGGAATTGATTGTCATTAATGTTGATAAATAAATTTAGAGGTAGTAGAAAAGTTGGTAGTGTTATGGGGTGGTTGGTTGTTTGATAACCCATAGGTTGGGCTGAGTGTTAGAGATCTATATTTATATTCTTGTATATTATTTTTATTTCTATATGCACCACACCCTAGTTAAGAACCATGTTCCTAACACCCCCATTTTCATGGGGGAGGGTTTCTTTCCAAAAAATCCCGATGAGGGGATGGTTGGCTGACGCCCCACTCTTCCATTCTCCCTCTACAAGGTAGTGATTGCCCAAGAGACTTCAGGAAGGTTGTGGTTTGTGTGTCCCAAGTTTGTGGTGGAGAGTTGTGTTTTCCCAGGTGTCTTCAGGATGAGATGTGTTGTATTTTTTCAGGTGTCTTTGGGATGAGATGTTTTTTACTTCCCATGTGCTTTCGTGATGTGAATTAGTATGTGGATGAGGTTTCTACAGGTGGGATATGGTTGTGAGTCCCAGGTCTATGCAGGTGGGATGTGTAGAGCTTCATTTTTCCTGGTGGCCGGACTAGCTGTGAGGCCTAGGTGTGTGTGGTGGGTTGTGACTTGGTACTTTCATAAGAGTTGGGAGTGTTTAGATGTTTTCCTTTAGGGTGTGAGAGAGGCTATTTAGTGGGAAAGTGGTGTGGGGTACCATTTCATTGATGTGCTTACAATATTACTTTACTTGACTTATGTTATTTGGTGAGTATTCCTTGGTGTGGTGGGGATGGATAGTATACCTTGTTATGTGTTTTTAGTTCTATTATATTCTCACAAGAGAATTATTATTCTTCCTCCACTTGTTCACTAGAGATTTGGTTTTTCCTACTGAATATATTTTTATAATCACCCTACGTATATAAAACTGTTTTCAGGTTTCCAAGAGGATTTGGTAGATCGTTCTGGACTCTACTATATCAGACTTTGGGATTAATGTCATGTTAGTGCTTATCCTTATTTTTGGTATTTACTTTGGAGTTTTTATTTCATATATAACATATATATTTTAAACATGCATGTGGGATGGATTTTTTATTTCTTTTATATATGTCTTGGAGTTGTTTTTTGGTTGATACATCTCATCTCCCGATATTGTTTTCTTATAAAGGGAAATGCCTCCCATATTGTGTGATCTTTGTACCCTTGGTGCTAGTCACCATCCTAGGGCCTACTAAAGGTTGGACTAAAGGGTCATTATCTTCCTTTATTAATTTCTAGCTCAGAAGGGGAATCATTAGAGGGAGTGGGTCATGAAAAAACTATCTCTAGGTTCTTATTTTCTTGTAGAACCTTACCCAAAAGGTTATAAAGCATTTTCTACATTCTATTAATTTTATGATTCTAAATGTAACTAGAGTAATTATGTGAAAATATATAATAATTGGATGCATTAAAATATTTTGATCTATCTTTCTATTTACATGCATTCATTTTAATCATCATCTCATTCTATTTCTTGCTCAACTTTCTCCTCACATGCTTCTCAATGATGAGACGACATGTGGAATCACCCTTGTGCTGTTGATATATCCACAACTCACTAGAAAAGTGTGATATAATTATTATTTTAAAAAAAATTCATTATCCATAATTCTCTTGTGAGCATGATTCTCACCCTATATTTGTTAGGTAGGTCAACAGGTATTGTAGACTCCGACCCCATGAATTTCCTACATTGTAGTACTTTGTAGAAGCACTTGTGCTACACCTGTAAATTCATACTGAACATGACATCTTCTTTGATTGATAATTATCATAGTGTATATATGATATTACCTTCTATTTTATATAAAAATAAACACTGGTGTGGATTAGTAATTTTATCTTGATTTTTATTTATACAATATTGATTAATTAAATCTTTTAATGCCTGCCACTATTTTATTGGACCCTAGTATCCCTCACTACTAGATTTGGAATAATCATTTTATACAATATTCTAGAGGCAAGAATCCATAAAACCTCTCCTAATATTCCAAGATATGTTTATAAAACTACATATAGAGTTTAAAGATAGTCATTTGACTATATAATTGCATTAACTCATGGATCCTTGAACTGTTGAGTGAATTCATAGCTTCTAAAAATCATAAACCTGATTTAATGAATGTTTTGAATCTAAAAATGTTACAATCTAGGTTTCAAAATTTCTATATTTCCATATGTAGTTAGTTCAACACATATATTTTATAATAACACCCTAGTAAGAGGAGGCACCATCAACTAAGTCTAATGGGCACCCTGTATACCCGGTTTTGTTCAAATTCTTTCGATGGAAGGTGTAGTGAATTAATATTTATTTGAGGGTTGTTTTATTTCTCAATGAAATTAAATCATTTTCTATCTAATATTCATGAAATATGTGATTTCATTCACAACTAACCCTGTAATAAATATAAAAACATTCATCGCATCTTAATTTTTTTTAATATATGCATTAAGTCTTTATTATTTTATGTGATCATGCACACTTTATGTAAAGTCCCGTGTTTTTGAACCGGGTTAAAATATGAATGTTTTCGAAAAGAAAATCGATTTATCAACAGTTCATTTTTTTTAAACCGAGCTCTGGAATTTTTTTATGAGTGTTGAAACACCTAATGGTGTCATTTCTGGAATTGCGTAATTACCCGATAAATTTTAGCGGGTGTCATGATGAGTCTCGAGTGCACCAGATCCAGAAAAAACCAATTTAATGGATCTGCATGGGAAGCGCATGGTTGCGGTCCAACCTATGTTGTTTATCTTATTTAATAAATTATTATTATTATTTTAATTAAATATGATTATATGAGAGTTTTGGATTAATTAAAATAAAGTTTTAATAATAATAATAACAATGAAATTATTATTATTATCACATTCCTCTATTTAATAAAAAATGGTCCTTTAATAATTCTGAAACTCTTCATTTAAAAAAACGCTTATTTGATAAACCCAAAAGCCATATCAATACCTTCAACTACCATTTAATTAAATCTGTAACATTCAATAAATTTAACAACCACAATAATAGTAATAATAACTTCATTAGTATTATTATTAAAACGTTATTTTAATTAATCCAAAACTCTCATATAATCATATATAATTAAAAAATAATAATTTATTAAATAAGATTAACTGCATAGGTTAGACCGCAACCATGCGCTGCCCATGCAGATCCATTAAAGTGGATTTTTCTGGATCCGGTGCACTCGAGACTCAGCGGGACACCTGCTAAAATTTATCGAGTAATTACACAGTTCTAGAAATGACACCATTAGGTGTTTCAACACTCAAAAAAAAATTCCAGAGCTCAGTTTAAAAAAAATGAACCGTTGATAAATCGAATTTTTTTTTGAAAACATTCATATTTTAACCTGGTTCAAAAACACAGGACTTTACAATATACCCACCTTAAAAACTTATCGTCCCTGAGAATCCATCAGGAACCACTACTAAATCAACCGACCAACCAAGGTCATCTAAGAAGATCAGTCAAAATATTAGCGGACAACTCAATTCTAAAAGATCGACATCACCTGCTGACACGTTTATCAAAAATGATGCAACAATACCCACCTTAGGATTTTCCTTGACGTCTCAATAAAATATTAGCCACTCACCAGTGCATGTTTTTATAATACATTAATTCATGTGTGTGACATTCCTTGAACCATGTTAACCACGTCAAACATTGATCAAAAAAATCCGTAACATAAACCTATCAGCATTCCAAAACAACTGAGTCCCAAGAAGTCCTCTTGAGTAGTAGGAAGAACTTTCTTTAATAGCATAGAATATTCTATGGGTACTACCTACCACGGGTTATCCCCTTACGAACCATAAAAATTTACCCTCTCTCTTGGTCATGCAAAACTTAAATCACAAGGTTCAAAAAACCCTCTTTCTTTTAGGAATTTTAATTAATTATTTCATCCTTTTAACATTTGAATGAATTTCAGCATACACACAAGTACATATTCACAACAAGTCAATTGGTTTTCAAAAGAAAAACCTATGGAAAAAAATAGGCATGTTATCACAAGCATCCTCTTTAATCATCATTCAAGGTTAATCAAATATAAACAAAAATTTAGCATCTAAATTCCTTTTACAGAAAAGGCGACTTCCAAAGTTCTCATTTATTCAATCTAGGTTCTTCCAAAAGCAACCCAAAAACGGTTCATTATAATAAAAACTCAACAGTTTGACATTTGTATCCATTTTCAAATATATTATGGTTGTATAAGGTTCAAACACATGGGTAGTCATCTACCAATCAATAAGGCGCCCATACACCTTATCGCTAGAATTTGGCTCCCATTTATCAAAATCAACATTTATTTAACATTTTATCTTTAGCAACCCTTCCACATATCCAAAAAATCACTAACATGTTAGCATGAGCAGTAACACACCAATATTCTATAACACAGAATCATGGCACAACAAAACATGCTAATAACTAAAACAGTATGGAATATAATCACTCAAGCATGTTAAATATATTACCGGAACAAGCTATCTAGAGAGGCATGCTAAAGTAGATTAAAACATGGCATTGCACCCAAGGAAAACAATCCAAATTAGAAGTCATCCTACTAATGAAACTACATGGAATGTTATATGCATGACATGTGAATATCTAAGTGACTAAGATGATGCATGTACGAAACTTCCTTGCCATATCAGGCCAAGACAATTATTTTTCAAAATTCTCAAAATCAATAAACAGTAGAAAATACACCAGTCACTCAAGGTGAAATCATATCAACTGTAACCTCTAATAGTACAAACATCAATTCCCATCCCTGGCCACTTGGTCATCTCCCGTACATGAGGTGATCAGTCCCATGCACGACTATTAACGCAAGCGCTGACATATTCCTAGTCTCTTGAGGGGTTATGGGTTGGAGTTTTTATCATATTAATGAAATTGTAATAAATTGGGGGTTTGGGTTTTTAAATAAATAAAAGTTTGAATAATAATATTAATGATTTTATTATTATTTTTGTGGTTACTTATTTAAATAAATGTTAAAATAATTTAATGATCAATATGGAGTTTTATAATTAATTACGAAACATTTATTACACGAATAATAAATGAAGGTTAAAAACGAATTGGATAATTAATGTGGATTTAAATGGGGAGGTTGGACATAATTAAAATGGGAATTTTATTATTTCTTTTAATACAATTTAATTATGGGGTTTGTCAAAGTTCTGTTTTTATATAATGGGGTGTAATATTTAGGTGAATTTAATGAGGCTGTTGGGTATCTCGATGTAACACTTAATTAAATAAGTAGTTTTGAATTTAATGAAGGAGTGTGGTTATTTAATAGAGTTGTTGGGTTATATCAAAGGTTTGGGTAATAATAATTATATTTTTATTATTATGGTTTTACGAGTGTCATAATTATTGATCATTATGGGTATTATTATTATAAATAATAATAGTAATGAATTGGGGAGTTTTGGTTGGAATTTAAAAAAAATAAAGTTTTAATAATAATAATGATGATGATTTAATTATTATTATTATTATTTTGTTAATTAATTAAATTCAAGGAAAAACAAATTTTATTAATTGTGGGAAAGGAATTAATTTTTTTATTACTTTGAATTCAAATAGATTTTAATTTAATTTAGGAGTAAAGGGGAGTTTGATTTTCTCAAATGAAACATTTCCTTTAAGAATGATTAATTGGGGAGTTTTTTTTTAATTTTTTGATAAGTGGTTAATGTGTATAATAATAATAATAAAATGACTATTATTATTATCATTTATTATTATTATTATCGCATTAATGGTAGTATTATTATTGGGTTATAAGAGTTTAATAATAACTATTATTAATGGAAATTAATTTAGGGGTTTGAAAAAGAAAATAAAGGGAATCGAATTCTCCTCTTCTTCCTCCCTAAGTACAAGGTGCAACACGCACGCAGCAGCACACCCCATGACATGACCCCTTCCTCCCTCCTTTGAGCTCCCTCCTCGGTGTGAGCTCCTTCCCGCGGTGCAACCAAGAGGCATGAAAACCCCCGAGCGACCCTCCCTGCAGCAGCACGACACCCGGGTGGAGCACCTGCAATGCACGGCCTCCATGCCGCAACCCCCCTCCGGGCAATACCTAGAGGCGCACTACCCCTCTCCCAGACTCCACTTTTCACACAAAGATTCCCCTCGAACTCTTCATGAATCTTGTCCGCCTCGTCAAGGTGAGTCTGTTTGCATATAACTGGTGATTCACATCGAACATTTGACTCCTCTCTCTCACCTTATTTTCTCAGCTAAAACCCAAAGGTTCGGGTTTAATCAAATCATTGTGTTCCTCTATTTTTTAGGATATGTGAATTTTTACTCGGGACCCATTGGTCCATAATCCGACATCTTCCACCAAGGGTGAGGCGGATGGTCTCGAATTGTCTTGTCGCCGTTGGTTTGGGTTAGTTTCTAAACTCGCGGTCTGGCTTTGCACCGGTTATATTAAGGCTTGTTAAATTTTTTTATTAGTTCCTTGTACCAAGTTAGAGGTGCGTTGTTCATTATAACTTTGATTCCTATTACCGGTTTAATATATTTAATTTTTGTTGATCAATATAGACAACGTGTACACACACAAACACACACACACACACACACACATATATATATATATAAAGGTGTGTGCATGTGTGATTACAGACCAGTTGTGGAATGGTTGCTGCTAAGTACATTAAAGTGCTTCATATTTAAAACGGTGTCACCCCGAGGTAGGGTCTCAAATCCTTAACACTTTATTTGAGGAATTATAGCTTCTTTAAATAAATTGAGAATGTAAGTTTCTTTGATTATGATATGTTGATGCATGACACTTTTGAAGTTAGTAAATGATGTCGCCCACATTAGATAAATGAGGGCTTGAACTTGTATTTTTTTAAGCATGTTTTGCCAATTTGGTTAAACTGATGTGATTAAACAGTTAAATGATTTGAATGGGAAGAATGTATAATAGGGTAATTAATTTTAGAATTAATTATCAAGTCATGAGTTCAAATAAAATGTGTGGATTTTAATGATGATTGGGAATATTGAATATTTGACATGTTCAAAATTATAAATTGGAAATTGGTAATAATTAAAGGATGGATTAATTATTACATGTTAAATGTTAAATGTTTAATTAATTTATGATTGGTTTAAGAGATAATATTTAATAAATTAATTTTTTAATTAATTAATTTGCATTCATTAAATTAAGATTGTGAATTGATTGTTTGTTACGACTATTGGACAAGGGTACTTTTTTATACTTGTTATATTTCCATGCATTAAGTTGTCTTGCATGGAGTTGTTCTATATTATGAGATTATGTGTGAGATGGTTGCAAAATATATGGGCTTGTTCAGCATGTTTTGTGATGATTATGGTTTGCATGTAAATTGTTAAAGTCCTAGACGAATAACTGTTTGAGTGGATGGGTTCAGACTTGTTAACGAATTTGGATAATTAAATGTTGGGTTAATTATTTATTTGGATTGTTAAGAATAATTAATTGTTAATTAATTATTTTCTATTGAGATGTTGAATGGTTAATTAAGGGTTGACTTTTGATGGGCGATTTATGTTGTTAATTAGTTGTTGAATTAATTAATAGATTGGATTAATTAATTTATGAATTAATTAATGGATGGTTTTGGGGTGTTAGACATGGTGTTCTACACCAATGTTAAATATATATGTATGATTTATAAGTGGGTTTTGAGAGAAGGACTGAAGCTCCAAATACTCACGGGGTGATAGACATGGTTTTCTACACCAATGATAACTATATATGTATGATTGATAAATGGGTTGTGAAAAAAGGACTGAAGATCCACATACTCACAGGGTTCTAGACATGGCATTCTACATGCAGCTTGTAAGAAAATATTCTTTTATGGGTCAGGGACTGATGCTTCAAATACCCATGGGTTGTGAGACAAGGATTGATTCTCCAAATACTCACGAGGGTGCTAGACATGATGTTCTACACCCATTAGTTAACAATGGACTGTGGGTCCAATTGTTCATGCATGAAATGAGTTAATGGTTAATGAAGGCTATTGAGACATGATGATTTGTGAATTGTTTATGAGGAAGGTTTCAAACTTATTTATGAATTGGGTGAACCAATTTTAGTGGGTGGGCTCAGACATAGTATATGAAAGGTTGAATTGAATAACTTATGATGTGTTATCCAAGCCAAATCACAATCTTGGAATTAGTCTTTACTTTGATTACATAGATGGTCTTTAGAGACATCTGTGGTGAGTGATTTATATGGGAGATGTTGGGCGTAGGCCGAATCTCAAGACCTTTATAATTTATTAATATTTGAATAATTAATAACCGATGAATGATTTTGTAATGAATATTGATTATGTATGACAAATGTATAATGCAGGTTCAAACACCAGCTGAGGGATGAATCAAGTACTTGGGTATATAGTTACATTGTACTGTTTACTTAATTTATGTAGGCTTTCACATTTTATAAGTTATTTATTAAATGCCTGGTTTGGGGTAGACACCGGTGGTCCTGGCCTACTGAGATTTATATCTCATAGCCTACTCGGGTCGCCATTGCACTGGGTACCTGAGTAGATTCTATTTGGTTGCAGGACTATTTTTTTTGCATTTACTTGGGAGTTAGGAGCACAGGACCGAGCGGAGGCTCGTGATGCTCGAGGAGATTGCTCGTGGGGATTTGAGTCATTATTTATTTATTTATTCATTGAAATGTAAAGCATATTGTTTTTTTCACTGTTTTAAACTTTTGTATCAATATCATGTCATGCATGCATCCATTGTATACTTTGGCGTTGGCCATTTGTTTTGTACAAGATTTATAAAATATGCTTTCTGCTGCTTATTCATTTATTATACTGTTTCCGCTATTTATTGCCTTTGTCTATTTTTGAACTCTAAAATGAGGGTATAGTCTCCCCACTGACTATCCTTAGACCCTCACATCTAGTCGGCAGCCTCTGGCGCACGGGGAGACACGCTTGAGGTCATGTGGTGACCGGTCTGGCCTCCGATTTAGTGGTGAACCGAGTTAGGACGTTACACTTTAATACTCCAAAATAATAATAATCAATTCATAAATTAAATAAAAAACATGGTTGATCTTAAGAATTTGATATTTTTTTATTCTATTTATACTGAATGGATCAACCATGACCCTGGAGGTATAATACTTGAGTCATGTCAAACTTGTACCACAGATTGTACCCTAGTCCAATGTATTATTGGGTCGTCTAGAATACCACCTCATCTTAGTGTGATCCATAATATAAAAATTTATTTCCATAATAAAAAAATTCCCATGCATAGGTGATGGGGTCTCAATAATATATAATACACATGAAATATAGCTCTCATTGATATGCAATCCCTTATAGATATTATACAAGAAAAACTAACAATGTGCTGGGAATATATTTAGATTAATTATCACATACTACATGAATTTACAATAATTAATTAAATTAATTGATCCAATATATACATTGGTCAACCAATGCTCAATATTAGATGATTTGAAAATTAAATGTGAAATGAAAATTAAATTCATAATAAATTTATGTCAATTGAAATAAATGAATTAAAATAATTCATTTAATTTTAACTTTTGTCACTTAGTCCCACAAAGTTTTTATTTCACAAAATATTACTTAATTTTAAAATATATACATAATCCTTTCTCCTTGCCCCCCCCCCCCGTGAAATCCAAAAAAAACCCTAATAGGGATACCATGCCTTTACATGAGCGAAAATGAGATGAGCAGGTCCACTAAAACTTGACCTCCCTAGCCAAGGTCGTCTAACTTGGATCGAGTGTGGGTTAGATGCTAGGTATTGTGAGTAGTAGGATATGGATGAGATGGGATTCATATTTATTTCTCAGGGACAATATCTTGGCAAGATATTTGTAGTGTACCGAGTCTGGCTGGTGGTCAGGTGGGTTTTGCCGATGGGGCTAATAGTGGTGGTTGTGATGGCTGAGATCTGGTGAGAGATCATTAGATTTTCCAGTCAGGTGGGGTGTCTCAATGGGAATGAAGAAGGTTGTATAGTGTATTATAATGCATGGAATTCTATATAAATGATCCAGTATGAGGAACCATATCACAATAGTGGAATGGAGGTCAGAAACATAAGCTAGTGGGGTGCAGCCATCAACACGACAGAGTGAGGAGGGTGGCAAGCCAAGGGAATTGGTGGTGCTATGAGGTTTATAGCTGGTTTTGTGAGTGTGGATAGCCATAATAGGGTTGAATGTGGGTGTAAGGTCAAGTCAAAGGATGAGGTCATCCTAGTCACTATGTTAAAGGAGGCTGGTTATAGAATGAGAGCCAGTAAAAGGTCACCAATACATCGGATCCAAACCTCGGGTGATGAAGAGGGTGCACTGAAATACCCTTGAAAAACTCAAAAAATATTTTTTTTCTCTTTTTGAATTTAGTGAGACTCCACCAAACACCCTCCCCCACCCTCTTGTCCATTTTTTAAACCAGTAGTTCCCCATACCCCATTCATTTTATCGTTTTACCATTACATGTATCGACTAAGCACCCCATTTTAATTTGTTTATTTCTTATTTTTAAAAAAGGCTTAGTTTTTCCCTTTAAAAAATAATTTTCCCAAAAATAAGGGAATTTGGAGGCTATCTGAATGGTAACATTACCAAACCATAAAAAAATTCTTCAACTAAAAAATTGTCTGGAACTGGTGTAAAGACCATAAATAGCCATTGGCTGCCTATTGTGGGTAAAATTGTAATAAACATATAAATATTTTACTCAAATCAAACTCCCATGAACATTGATTATAATCCAATTTCAAAAACATTGAATAGCCACAACCTCATCATCTAATGTTAGAATAAATCATCGTTTATGGTATTGAGACTGTTGGGATTCCCTCTTCATGAATTTAATGAAAACATAATTTTTCTTATCTTAATTATTCATATGGTTTCTCTAATACCAATTTTGGCACCAAAATACATAGTTAAAGAAGATGGGATGAGGATTTAAAAAAAAATAGTGGTGGTTGATGTAACTACATCATCGATAATAAAATAAATCTTGGTACAACTCCCAAGGATACCGATTGTAGAAATTTAATCATAAATATTAAATAAAAAATACCTCATTCTATCTGGAAGTTTTATTCCACATCCAATCATCACTAGTGATAATTTCTTTAAGGAATAGATTATGGATCCTTCTAGATCATCCATATGTTATTTTAAAGTCAATGGGAGCATCAATCATTGAAATCCGGATTCTAGAGTGGAGATCCAATGAATTCTTCAACATCCTGATGATCACCAACGAATCTATCCATCAATACATGAATCTTAACTTCAATAAATGGATTGGATAATGATATTTTATCTCTATAATGTTTTTATAGGAGATATAAGATCTCAATAATCATGCAGTGAATTGTTTATTTCATGAGAGCCTCCACCTCCTTTTATAGTGAGGTTTTAAAATACCCGAAAATGGCTCCTCGTACATTGGATATTTACTAGCCATTATAAATACCATTTTATGACCGTTTTACAGAGCCATAAATATCTTTTATATTTTTATCACTTACATGTAATAAAATAAATATAGTACATGATAGAAATGAGTCTTTAACTCAACTCATCATTCTCATAAATATTAAATGAACCTTTAATATTAAAATAATATTCGTTAGTATAATATTTTTTCATGTATTTACTTTAATTCTTGTAAATAAGTTTAACAAATAAATTTGATACTAATTATTCTGAACTCTAATAATATGAATTTATTTATTCTTGGTAATCATATATTTTGGGACATCACTCAGACCTTGTGGTGGTACCACCATTTCCTAAACTCTTATTCATCGAAATAGACCAAACTTTTGAATATGATTAGTGTTTGACCATATATAAACTTATCTTGATAGCAGTTAATATAATTCACATACTATGAGTTGATTCTAGTAACCCATCAATACCCGTAAAGAGATAAGGTATACTCATACCAACAACAACATTTCTTACAAACACATGTTGTGTAATATAATATTTTTTTTCGTGATATCTATTAAATAGGGATGTACACTCTATGTCATTATCATTTCTTGTTTTATTATTCATTGACCATACTGGATGGACTTTCCTTTTTCTACCTTATAAAGGATTCAGTGAAGGGACTACCATCCACATTAGGTAGTACTAAGACATAACTTCCTTTTAGAAGAGAAAAAAATTATATCTTGATTGTTCAATAAATGGTCAATGTCACACCCAACGCAAGCTACCTCCATACGGCTGAAATTCCATAATTTATTACATATATCAAATTTTGTCATCAAATAGTATACACTGATAATAATATCAAGTTGAGAGATAATTATACATATTCATAGATAAGAAATATCAATGACACGTGAAATATGTGGTGTTCATATTCGTGTGTGGAGACCTTATTTTTTCCATGTAATACTTTGAAATATATCTAGGAATATTTTTCAAGGCAAATGATAAGACAACATGTAATTCAAAGGATAGATGTGCCTGTAATTAATTTATATAAATATTAAATATATATTATGTAAGTATTTCACAATTTTTCATAAATAATGAGATAACTCTTAAATGGAATCTCAAATCATAAATAAATGGACATTGTTGAATATAAAATGTAATCTATACCCTAGTCATGACCTAAAGTTGGTCAATTCAAGAAGTTTAGAAAAAGAGTCCATTCAAGGGTGCATTTAGTGAATTAATTAATTAATTTAATTAATTCATTAAATTTCCTGACGAAGACGAGCCTCTAGATCTCAAAAAATTGAGGTGAAAGAAATACAATGGATCTTCTTCCTTAATTGGTGAGAACATTCTTCACCAACGATCGATATTAATTGAGGTAGGACTCTTCACTTTTGGTTCTGCCCCTTGTGATTAAAATATTGAGTATAAGTAAATAATTTTATTTTATCTTCATTAGGTTTTATCCTTTTTATGCTCCCACGTATCAGATTAAATTATATTATTTGATTTACCCTGTTGTGCCATGATTTCCCAACGTGGCTATCCCCAATTTGTATTCATTCGAGAAGAATCCTTGGAAAATAAATGTTTGTCCCTTATTCTTGTGTTTTTATCCAAATTATTCTTCGTTTTCTTCACTATTGGTTAACAAGGCTACATTTTGACATTGTTGGGACGGTACGAGCACAATCAGGCCCCTAGATTCTTGGATGATTTTCATACAATGAATGGAATGATGATTCATGGATATATTCTGATAGATTGCGGGATGTGGGTGATTCTATCATTGATTGAGAATCTAGTGAGTCAATGGGTGATAACCAAAGATGTGGAGGCATATAGTGGGTTCTTACGAGTGACTTGGATTCTGTTTCCCAACTAAAGGTTGGAAAAGATGACATTCGAAGGCAATTACCACAAATTCTGGATGGTTAAATGGAGGGAGACAGGGTAGTGAGTGAAAATTTTGAATGCATAGATCATATCTAACTTTTTGTGAAAAATCAAGTTGTATGACATGTAGGATAATGAAAAAATTCAGTGTAGTACCACTATGGTTGTGGTGCTATTGTTTTTGAAAAGTTAAGGATTATATGTTGTGTGGCCGAGCCACACACAATGTAACCCTCCTAGGGTAGAGAGACCATGTGACAAAATCATATGGGGAATACCTCATTTAGGAGGAAATGTCATGTATCAGTGTATATGGGCATGCGCAAGATTACATGGTCTGGATAGAATCACATGGGGGGCCCTGTGGTGGCCAGGACATATTGTGTGAGACTAATACATGTTGTTTATATCTACATGGCTAGTGATCCATGTGATGAGGAGGAAATGGGAAGGAAGTAGAGTGGTACCGCACAATATGTGGGTCCCCTTACACACTATGTGCCCTCCTTTTTTAGTAAATTTATACCTCTCGTATCTCCTTCATTTTGACATGGATTTTGTCTTATGAGTATCCTATCTAGGGCATTTTTCTGCATAGAACATGATGGTGGACTTCCTAGTGGATTTTGAGATATGATGCAAGATTTTCAGAATATAACGCTTCTTAAGGTGACGATGGATGATGATAATGATTGAGCAGGGTCACCAACTATTAGAGTGGAGCCCTCTTATAGATTCATCGAATTATTTCGTGACCATTAGAGTAGAACCCTCATGTTATTCATGACATGGTTCCTCAACCATTATATTGAAACCCTCTTATAGAGTCAGGGTATGGGTCATCTATCGACTATTAGAGTGGAACACTCCTGCTGGGATAGGGCATGGTTCCTCTATCAACTATCAATGTGACACCCTCTTGGGAAAATAGATAATGGTTCCACTATCGACTATCAAAATGGAACTTTCTTTCTTGAACCAGGCATGGGTCCTCTATCAATTATTAGGGTGGAACCCTCCTATGATTTCAAGGTATATGTCTTCTATCTATTGAGTTTAACCCTCCTATTTCACTATGGAATGGTCCTCTATGTAGAGATTATATCCCCTAAACTTTGAGGCATAGTGGTGAGGTGTGTCTCAACTTGGATGATTCTCTGAACAGACACATAAGATGATGGGAATCATTGATGGAACTCTTGGAACTGATGTAGGAATATTATCATGGGTTGGGGTGTGATATATAGATCCCCTTTCTCTCTCATATGGTTTTATTTTATGAGTATAAATGTGTATCCTTGTTGTTGGATTTTATTACTCTCTTGTTATGGTTTGATCCATCTACTCTTATAATGTCTCTTACTGCTCCCCCTTTATATTTTGAGGCATCCTAATGGGTATGTATATACTCATCCCTATATGGGATTTTCCTTCAGGTGTCGTGTATTATATAGACACTAATAGGCCGTCGGTGATTACAAAGGATGAAATGAATACCCAGGTGTATTTGACCACGTACGGTGGTCAGAGGTTAGAGATTTAGAGCAGGTCACTCTTAGAATTTACACTCTAGTTATTTTCAGGTTGTGAAATATTTCTAGTTGGGATGGTATTTTCCATTATTAATTTTTCAGAATACGTTGTCATACTCTTTTATTCCCAAGAGGTTTCGCATGCCTGGTTTATTATCTAGATGCTGATTTTTTTATTACACTACACTTATACATGGATATGGTTTTTTGTGGGTGGGTGATTAGTAAAATGCCTCCATTATTAATTATTCCTTCTGGAACTTGTCTCTATCCTCAAGCCCATGGAGGGGGGGCTTGCAGTAATTATATCTCAATCCCTATTGGGTCGGTTCATGACGTATTGGTATCAAAGGTGGTTTGAAATCAGGATGATGTTTGGAGTTATGTACCATTTAATAGTTTGGTTTGGATTTTGAGAAACATTTCCATTGTATCTAGAGTGTGATTTTCAGGCGAGGGAACCCAATGATGCTTCATCGGTCAACATTTCTATACATCAGGACTCTGACTACCTCATTGTCAACTTAGCATAATGAGACATTGTTTCTAGGGAACATTGGTACATGAATCACATAAGATTGAGTCTTTTGACTATCTTTCTTGAGTAATCACTCCATATATATATATATATATATATATATATATTTTCATATGAATCTATAACGCCTTGGTTATATTTTAGAATGCCTCCATAAATATAGCTAGTTAGGTTACCACTTATAGATCATTACGATGATCTAATGAGTGATGAGGCCACATTCTAGGGCCCATTATTACAATATCCTTCCTCTATGAAGAAATGTTGTAGAACCCCCAATTTTTGAGTATCAATTAGTATTATAATAGTTGGATAAGGATGCGTGCAACAATAGCACTCTCCGTGAGTTCCAGCACTGGAGGGTACTAAGGTTATGTGGTGAGCCAGATCCCCCGAAAGTGCAGTATTGGATAGAGTCATTGATCAGATTTTTCAGGATTATACATACAACAATTGATCTTGTGGTTATGCTAGCAGCCATCCCTTTCCATAGAGTAGCTAGGTGATGGTGGATTCTAGTTACACAAATGCATAATGAGTCAACAAAATCATGGTTTGACTTACAGTAGCTATTTCATGAGGAGTACTACCCCCTCATTCTTACACTTAGTTCAGATTTAGGAGCTTCTATAACTATAGTAGGGAGGGAAAATAGTTGATGAGTATGTTATAAGGTTTACTAACTTTACAAGATAATCCCTCAAAATGATATGAAATAGTTTCTTCTAGGATCATAAGTTGTAGTAGGGTCTCCATAGAGACATTTGTGCCAATTTGGTACCCATATACATTCTCAATTATGGTGGAGTGTTGGATTGGGAATTGGTGATGAAGAGATTTCTATCAAAGTGGTTCCTTTCCATTGGAGATGGTAGTGTGCGTTATAGGGTTGAGCCGTCTGCAGTATCTAGCAAGCACTAGTTGATAGGATCTCCTCACATTAGATCATTCCATGATCATACTTGAGTACATGGTCTAGTGGAACAGTGACTAAATAGAAGAACAAGTCATCTTGAAGAGGGGAGATGTTATGAATGTGATGGGAGAGGTCACATGACACATGATTTCCTGACCTTACATGTTGAGGAGGGTTGGCAGATAATGGATGGAACACTATAATAGAGGTAGTTCTATGGTCATGGATCTCCCAAGAAAGAGCAAGGTGGACCGTAGGGAGGTAGAGCTATCAGGTGAGTAGGTGGGGCTCCATGAGGAGGATTTTTGGGTGGAGGATGATAGTATGAGCTCCTTCCACCACCACCACCAGGCTACCCACATCAGGCTTAGGTAGCTAGCGTTTGGGGCCGTGAGCAGCTGCAATCTATAGATCATATGACTCTGAATCTAATGATATTATTAGAGGTATGAAATGTTTTTATGATACTATTTATTTAGTATTAGTAGACCTAGGTTTTATTTATTCAATCTCCTCTTTACTTCTTTTTTGAGAGCTAGATCTCCTAGTTGAAACTTTTTCCAAACATATTTTCCTTGGGATTCCTACAGGGAATGATTATTTGATATATTTTATTTGTTGATAGTGATAGATATCACTTGGGGTATAGAGTTTCCTTTGGGAATTTTTTTTCATAATTATTAGACCTTATGATTTCATCTTGGGTATGGACTTGTTGTCCACGGTCTGTCACCGTAGATGAGTCAGATGCCTTCTAACTGGTGGGATGAGATTATCCTTTTTGGGTGAGAGGGATCTCATGGTAGGATGAGTTGGTTTTATGAGAAGGAGGTATCAGCCCATTACCCATAATTTTGAGAGTGTATCCCTTAGTTCATAAGTCTCTTCAGTCATCGGTATTTCTTTAGTCATTGAGGATTTAATGGATGTTTTCCCAGATGGTGTTTTGAGACTACCTTCTAGGTGGGAGATGGGGATTTTCATCAACTTTCACCATGAGACAACTCCAATATCTTCTATGAAATATTGGATGGACCCTACTGAGCTCCAAGAGATGTGGTTGCAATTGGATGACCTTCAATAAAAGGGATTTATCAGACCCAATGTGTCCCACTGGGAAGATCTGATGATGTTCATGCAAAAGTTGGATGGGATCTTGTGGATTTTTATAGTTTATCATCACCTAAACTAAGACATGATAAAGAAAAATTAAACCATTATGTGGGTTTACAACCTCTTTGGTCAGTTTTGAGGTGTGAGTTAGTTCTTGAAGATCAATCCCAGGTCCATCTACCACCAGTTGAGATTTCACGAGGCTGATATTCTAAAGCTGGAATTATGACGTTTTTATAGAACCTATGATTTCTTGGTGATAACTTTCTATGTGATGAATTCCCCCACTATTTTTATGGATTTTATGAATAGGATCTTCCAACCATACATTGACCAATTTTTTGTTGTCTTCATTGATGATATACTCATATACTCTGTGTTAGAGGAGGAATATACAGAGTACATGAGGATTATCCTAGACTTACTTTGGGAGCACCTGCTTTATGGTAACCAATAGAATTTCCAATTCTATATCCATGAGGTTAACTTCCTAGGTAATTTCACCTCTAAGAATGTATTAGTTGTGGACCCGTGGAAGATTGATGTAGTTCTTGTTGGGAACCACCTAGGATAATGTCAGAGGTGAAAAGTTTTCTTATTTTGGAGGGGTAATACATGAAGTATTTGGTAGAGTTATTCAGGAATGCAACCCCTTTGACCACCATACCATGGAAGGGGAATCCATTTACCTGGACTGAGTAGTGGTAGAGATCCTTCAATATTTTTAGGTTGAGTCTAATGAGTGATCCTATTTTGAGACTACCAGAGGAGGTCATGGAGTGCATAGTGTATTATGATACCTATGGAGATTAACTCAGCTACATTTTGATATAGAGATTGAAATTTATAAAAAATGAATTAAGGAAGTAGATTCCCTATGAGAATAACTATATGAATCATGACCTGTAGTTGGCAGTGATAGTCTTTTCTATGAGGATGTAGACACACTATCTTCTGGGAGAGCACTTTGTTGTTTACTCAGACCATCAGAGTCTTAGGTATGTTTTCACATGGTGATAATTTAACCGGAGATAGATTTTATGGTTGGATATCCTAAATGACTATGAATTATATATATTGTATACTCCAGGGAAGGGAAATGTGGTAGCAGATAGACTTATCGAGAATTCTGAGCCACGTTTGGTGCAGGAGGTCTTGGAGACAGTGACTTCCTTCCAGATAACCCTGGTTGTAGAGGGTGCAAATTTTATTTAACAAATGATGTTGAATACTCTACTCCTCTTCCATGTGAGAGAATCACAATTAGGATACATCGGATGTGAGGTATTACATGACTATATATCCTTAGGAGATTCAGCAAATGTATTTTATGAAGGGTGAAATTACATCATCCTTTTCTAGGGATGGACGGTGGTCTACTCATGATGTGAGAGGAGGTGGTGAGAGATTTTCACCCATATCCTTTGGATATGAATACGAGTGTGGGGAATCTAAAAAGTGACCTTCATCAGTAGTTTTGGTGGAGTAGAATAAGATAGAGTGCAGTCAAGTTCATCTCTCAGTGCCTCATGTGTTAGAAGGTAAAGGCTGAGCATCATGTTTTTATAGGTTTTTGGAAACCTCTTGAGACCATGGAGTGGAAATGGGAAAAATATACCTGGTATTTTTTATAGATCTTCCATGAACTGTAATGGGACATGATGACACATTAGGTGATAGTTGAACAACTTGCAAATTTGGCACACTTCCTTGCTATCAGGGAGCAGATTTTGTTGGAGATTTCAGGTTAGTTTTATATAAAATAGATCATCTCCCATCATGGGGTTACCTTTATTATTGTCTCTATACATGATGTACGGTTTACATCACAGTTTTTATGAGGCCTGTAGGATGTATTCAGGACCTATATGAGGATGAGTACAACCTATCACCCCCAAACAGATGGGAAGACTAAATACATTATCCAGGTGATGGAGGATATGCTAAGGGATTGCATGTTATACTTAATCTCGGGCATGGAGGATAAATTTCCATTATTATAATTTACGTACAACAATATATACTACTCTAATATTAGCATGGAACATTTCTAGGCCCTTTCTAAGACACCCTGAAGGTCACCCTTATGCTCTATTGAGATATGTGAGGCATCTATTTTCAGGCCAGAAATGGTGAAAGAAATGATAGTGAAGGTCCATGTGATCCAAGAGTGAATTATGAAAGCTCATAGTAGTTTGAAATATTATTCATTAAAATGTACTAGACCCTTGGAGTTTGATAAGGGAGACCAAATTTTTATGAGAGTCATTCAATGATGAGAATTGTGGAGGTTCTCTCGGGGAAAAAATCTATCCTTGATGTTCACCAGGCCATTTGAAATATTAGAGAGGTTTGGTGAGGTTTTATAACATCTCACATTTCCCCTAAATTTAGAGTGGGGGCATAATGTCTTCCATGTGTCACAGATGAAAAGATATGTGCATGATCCCACACACATAATTGACTGAAGAGAGCTGGACATCATGGATGGATCCACATTCATAGAGAACTCAGGGGATATTGAGGATTGGTAGAAGAGGACCCAATGTGGATATACCATCCCCTTGGTTCATATGTTGTGGCAGCATAGGAGCATGCAAGAGACCTCCTTGGAGCTAGAGAGATAAATGCAGAGATAGTATTCCCAACTTTTTTGTTTATTTTGTTTATTTTTGAGGATGAAAATATTGAATGTGGGAATAATGTAGTGACTTTTTTTAAGACTATAAATATATACATAAATATATTTAGAGTCATATGATGAGACGACATGAAAATATGAGGTCGAGTGTGCCCGAAATTAATTTTATAAAAATATTAAATATATTTTATATCACACGTGCATGGTTTTTTATAAATAATGGGATAACTCTAAAATAGAGTCTTGTATCAAAAATCTGATACCATGGATAAATCTAGAATGTGATCTTTATCCAAACCATGACCTAAAGTTGTTCGACGTGGGACGTTCAGATAAAGTGGTCATTTGCAGGTACATTTAGTGGATTAATTCAATTTAATTAATTAAACGATAGGAAAATGTAATTTTCATATAAAAATATGCTATTATAAAAAATTTCTATGGTTATATGATTAACCCTGGGAACCTTTAGTGGATAATTTCATGTTCTTCTTTGGAATATTGAAATAGGATAGTGATGATTCTTTGGATCCAGGCAAATCGAGGCTTGGAGAATGAAACGGATTTTCCTCCTTCATTGGCCAGCACGTTCTTCACCAACGATTGATCTAAATCGAGGTAAAACTCATAATTTATGGATTAATCCCCTTATGATTAAAATATTTATCATATTCAATTCATTTTCTTTGATCTATGTTTGGATTTAACCTTTGTAGGTTCCCACATATCAAATTCAATTATTTTATTCAATTTTCCTATTTTTTTCCATGATTTCTCACCAAAACTATCCCCAATTTTTATTATTTATCCAAGAATACCTGGTCAATAATTGTTTCACCCTTTTATTGTTCTTTTATCCCAATTTTTCTTTGTGTTCTTCATCATTGGCCTATAGGGCCACTGTTTGACATTGACAGGCAGGTACAAGCACAATCGGACCCCCAAATTCATGGTGGATTAACATGTGACAAACAGATTGACGAATCAAGGATGGATTCAAATAGATTGTGTGATTTGTGGGATTTCACCATGGATTTGGAATCCAGTGTGGTGATAGGTGATGACAAGAGATAGAGTAGTGCATGACAGGTTCATACGGGCAATCCAGATTCCATTTTTCGGCCAACAGGTGGCCAAAAATGATATCCAGAGGTGATTACCACTAATTTGTTGTGGTCAAATAGTGAAATTTGTGGTAGAGAGAGAATATATGTAATAGTAATAGAATTTATAATTTTCCACAAAATACCAAACTACATTCCATATAGGCTGATGAACACATTCCATGTGGTACCCCTATGGCTGCAACACTAGGGTTTTATAAAAATTAAGAATCACATGTCATACTGCGAGGCCACTTTCCATGTGACCCTCCCTAGTAATAGAGGTCATGTGATAGAATAAAATGGGTAGGACCTCATGAAGGAGGACACACCATTTATCGATGTACACGGGCATTGGTAAGATTGAACAACATGGCCAGAAGCACACTGACAGGCCCCCAGTTGGTTGAGACACACTGTGTGGGACTCATACATGTCATTTATGTATACATGTCTAGTGATCCATTTGTTAGAGAGAACATTACTAGGAATTATGGTCAGACCACCCACAATGTGGGTCCCCTTGCACACTATGTACCCTCCCTTTTTAGGAAACTTATACCTCTTGTATCTCATTTGTTTAGACTCGTATTTTGGCATGAGAGTGACATATCCTGATTTTTTTTCACATGGAATGAAATGGTAGCCTTCATATTTGATTTTTAGATATGATGCGATATTTTATGGGTGTGATTATTCTTTAGGAGATGCTCGATAATGATAGTAATTGGGCATGGTCATCGACTATTAGATTGGCACCCTCCTACATAGTTTGGTCATGGGCCCTAGACCATTAGAGAAGCACCCACTTGCAGAGTTAGGAAATGGTTCCTTTACCATTTGAGTGTTTCCCTTCTATGGATTAATGTTACGGTTCCTCAACCATTAGATTGGAACCCTCCAGTGGAGTCAAGGCATGCGTCCTTTATCAACTATGAGAGTGGCACCCTCATGCTGGGACATGGCATGGGTCCTCTATCAACTATCAGAGTGGAACCCTCCAATTAGAACATAGAATGATTCCTATATCAAATATCATAGTGTCACTCTCCTACTAGAATTATTCAAGGGTCATCTATCGATTATCTATATCATCCTACCTTTTTAACGTATCTTTTCCTTAAATTTTACAAACAGAGGACCTTTAAAGTCTAGTGTCTTGGAAATCAGGAAAAAAAATACATGAAACCATAAAAAACTCTTTTAAATCCCCTTGAAAAGCCTCTTCAAAAGTTCATACTATGTAAAACTACTACATCTCATAACCTAGAGACATACATCAAAGAAAATGGTGAGCAGAAATACCAGTAAGGAAAGCAAGGGAATCCGTTTACTTGTGATATGAATAAGAACATGATGAAAAACATAAAGGCATGAGAAATGGATGTAGAGTAATTTCATGATTAAAATAACTTGAACCATAACATTAATATTTTTCTACAATATTTAATTTATAAATTTATGAACATATCACTAAGGTTCATTCCCAAGGTGTCATAAACATTACCAAGGTTATTCACTAAGGTATCGTGAAACATGTCATATCTAGAGATTAAATTATTCACCCAATAAATTGGAGCCCTATCTGGGTGAACCCTTAATATGTATTTATATTCATGTGAGACACATATATCATAATCAAACATTTCATAAATAGCCCACAGAGATTAAATGTAATGGGTTTCACTTCGAAATCGTGACGTTTTAAAAGTGCTTAGAAACATGATCGTCATGTATTTTATAACCATTGGGAAAGGAAAGAGGGTTTCATGTATGTCTATTCTAGAATAAAATAGATCAATTTTATGTCTTGATGAATACCTCTGGAAATGAAAATATATTTGGGTATTCATATAAATAAAATAGGAGAATTTCCTGAGAAAAAGAGAGATATATTTTGAGACAAAGTTTCTGCAGAATAATGGCTATATAACATGGTTTTAGAAAACCATAAAAAGATAGGGGAAAAGGGTATCCCATAAATAAATGTATCATTTAATTTAGAGGTACATAATAAAAAAATAATATCATGGTGTGTAATGACACACCACATGAAAATGAAACTTGAAACAAAAGAGAAAATGCGATTTCTTTTAAGAAAATTTGGCAGCATAACGGCGTCGCTTATAATTCAGAAAAATTAGTTGATGAGAGAAGAAAGGGTATCTCATCAATTTGAAATGAAATGGACAGTAAAAAAGATATATAAGAACATACCCCCATATAATTAAGAGGAAACTAAAAGACATAACATAAAGGAAGTCATGACTTAAAAGAGGAGGGTGAAAGGTCCCCTTACCTTGAAGAGTGACTTCAAAAGCTCGAAGGTTGGGACCTTGGGGGATTGAGGTAACCTTGGGAGGACTCCTTGGGAGTAAAAAAGTCCAGATCATCATTGAGGAGGTTTTTGGAATGAAATTAATGAGGGAATGGCTTGGTATTTATAGGAAAATTGAGGAAATATTTAATTAATTTCCAAGGGACACCTCATCGGTCGTATTTGCAAAACTGTGGGTTTTCCAAATGTATTTTCCCATGGTATTTTCCACTTGGGACACCTCATACCATATTTTACTATTCAATAGACGAATAGAATGATTACATCATCATTACATCGTTAATGATGTCATTAAACTCTCGAAACTCAAAACTGTATTTACACTATTCACCGAAAAACAAAACATTTTATAAAAATATCATAAATTCACTCTAACCTAATATCGATGCTCATAATTCAAAAATGAAATCCATTTTATATAAATATTTTTATAAATATTTTTAATTTAATTTTTAAATAAAATCATTATTTATTCAAAAAACAACACTAAAACTATAACTTATTATGTAATTCCTTGAAAAAGTAATATAGGTCCCATAAAATTATCTTATAACCATAGGAAAATAAATTAAAAAATTATGATTACATTTTATGAAAAAAAAATTATTTTAAACTATTAAATTAATTATAATATTCTATATAAAATATTTATGACCTACAAAAATAACAAAACCTATACTATGATCGTTTTTCAAATTTAAGATGTCTAAATTGTATTTATACATTCACGGGTAAAGTTTCTATTTTTTTTGGCCGATTTACTATTCATTACTATTCATTACTGTTCACAAGGGTATGTTTCTCTTCATACTTTACTATTCACAAAAAATCAAGTTGATCTTATTAAACTCAAATTTTCTTACTGATCACAGCTATAGAAGACCATTTTTTTAAAATGATTTCAGATTATAAATTATTTAAAGTTTACATGAATATTTTAAAATACCCTTTTTACAAAATTTATCAATAACATTCACCCAATATTTATCCAGACATTTGAAAATCAAAAATTTTACCATAATAAAAAATAACAATTTTATTTATACCATGGTATTACAAAAAGTATATAAGGCCTCGTTACATAGCCCATTATAACACCTGCATAGAACCTAAGTGTAAAGTGTGCTATGAGGATAGAATCTTGGGGCGGCTCGGACAACATTGCCCAAGTGGTGATTTATATCAACTTGAACTTCTCCCTTAGGTGATTTCGTTCAATCTTCACATGTTAAAGCTCATCTTGGGCTTGGTCTAGAGCAAAGCACATAGATTCTACCTCCTTCCCAAGCTCTAAAAGATGGGATTCGTATGGCCTGGGTCTATTGGATGAGGCCATCGACTCTTCTCTCTATATTAATTAACCAATATCACTTGTATTTATAAACAATAATTGTAACATTAAGAGTTTAGCTTCCAATATTCATATTGACAAACAGTCATATAACAGTCGAAAACCAATGGTATTACTGCATTAATTAAAGGATATAGTTTTGTGGAGTATAAAATAAAATAACATGCAAATTTAGGGAACAAAAATTATTCAAAATTTTGTGTCATTACATTCTTCCCCCCTTAAAAATATTTTCCTCCCCGAAATTTTAACTCGTACACTTAGAAAAGAAAAGGTGTGGGTAATTCTACCTCATAGACTCATCTTGTTCCAATGTGTCTTCTTCGCATTTTTGGTTCTTCCACAACACCTTAATAAGGTGGGTATTCTTGTTGCATAGAACCTTGTCTCTACGATCCAAGATCTCCACCAACTACTCCTCATAAGAGAGGTCATGTTCCAGTTGTACCACCTCTGGATTTAGTACATGTGAATGGTTAGGCATGTACTTCTTTAAGAGGTGTGTGTGGAAGACATCATTAACATGTGCTAGATTTGGAGGAAGTGCAAGCTGATAGGACACTTCTCCCACGTGATCAAGGATTTGATAGGGGCCAATATACCCAGGGATGAGCTTCCCTTTCTTCCCAAACCTCATGACTCTCTTCCAAGGTGAAATTAGAAGAAATACCTTGTCACCAACACCAAACTCCATGTCCCTTCAATGGTTGTTGGAATAGATCTTTTGTTGACTATGAGCATCCTTAATGTGTTTTTGGATGGCATGGACCTTTTCTATCATCTCTTTCACAAGATCAGGCCCAAGAAGCTTTCTATCACTAGATTCATGCCAATAAGTAGGAGTTCTAAATATCTTACCATATAGAGCTTCATAGGGTTCTATTTGAATGCTCGAGTGGAAGTTGTTGTTGTAAGAGAACTCAATTAAAGGGATATGTTGATCCCATCCACCATTAAATTCCATTGAGCATGTTCTTAGAATTTCATAGAGTGTTTTAATAGTCCTTTCAGATTGGCCATCAGTTTGGGGGTGATACGCCGTACTGAAATTTAATTCAGTACTCAGATCATGTTGAAGACTTATCCGGAATTTTGATGTGAACCTTGGATCATGATCAGATACGATAGAAAGTACAACTCCCTGTAGCCTTACCACTTCCTTCACATAAATCTTGGAAAGTGGATCAAGAGATAAATCTTCCTAAATAGAGATAAAATGGGCTGTCTTGGTGAGACGGTCCACAATAACCCATATCACATTGTTTCTTTGGGATGTTCTCGAGAGACCAGTGACAAAGTCCATAGTGATATTGTTCGGCTTTCATGCTGGTATGGGTCGTGGTTGAAATACCCCTTTAGTAAGTTGTTGCTCAGCCTTCACTTGATGACATACTAGGCACCTTGAAGTGTAGTTAGCAATCTTCCTTTTCATATTATCCCACCAATAATGATCATGAAGGTCCCTATACATTTTTGTGCTCCCAGGATGTATAGAGAAAGTAGAGCTATGATCTCCATCCATCATATCCTTCTTTATTTCTGGAATATATGGAACACATAGTCTTGTATGAAATTTCCATACACCTTCTTGATCAATATTGAACTCAGGAAACATCCCATCTTTCACAACCTCAAACTTCTTCTGTAACAAAGGATCTTCATTCTGATCTTTCATGATCTTCTCTAGTAATGATGTTTGAGAAATCATTTGGGTTAGGGTTGATGATTTCCCTTCCCTTATAATTCTCATGTCCGGCTTTACTAGGTCATTGATCAAAGGATATCTTTGAATACTCATCATGGAAAGAACAGATGGGTCTTTCATGCTTAATGCATCAGAAAATTTGTTTGATCTTCCAGGATGATAATGAATTGAACAATCATAGTCTTTAAAAATTTCCAACCATCTCCTATATCTCATGTCCAATTCATTTTGTGTGAAAATAAACTTCAAACTTTGATGTTATGTGTATATATCACATTTATCTCCATAAAGATAGTTCCTCCATATCTTCGAAGAAAAAATGACCGCAGCCAGCTCCAGATCATGCATACGATAGTTCTACTCATGAGTCTTCAACTATCGTGATGCATAATCAATGATCTTGAAATTTTTCATGAGGACCCACCCAAGCCCTCTCAGATATGAATCGCTAAAAATAATGAATACTTCTCCACTTGAGGGAAGAGTTAACACAGTTGAAGTAACCAATATCTTCTTCATCTCTTGGAAACTTTCCTTACACTCCTTTGTCTAGATGAACTTGACCCCTTTTCGAGTTAACTTGGTTAATGGATTAGAATGTCATGAAAAGTTTTTCACAAACCTCCTATAATATCCCTCTAATCCAAGGAAACTATGAATCTCAGTTATTTTTGTAGGCTGAGGCCACTCCTCTACAAATTTTGTCTTTGCAGGATCAATTGTGATTCTTTCATTGGTAACAATGTGCACCAAGGAAGAAACTTTTTGTAACCAGAATTCACATTTACTGAACTTCCCAAAAAGCCTCTCCTTCTGTAGAGTTTTCAAAATAACCCTTAGATTATTTTTATTCTCCTCGTGACTTTTTGAATATATCATAATATCATTAACAAAAACTACGACAAAGTTATCAAGGTTGTCCTTAAAGACTCTATTTATTAAATCCATAAAAATAGAAGGTGCATTAGTCAGTCTGAAAGGTATAACAACAAACTCACAATGACCATATCTTGATCTGAAGGTAGTTTTTTGGAATATCTTCTTTATTCACCCTCAATTGATGATAACCATATCGAAGATCAATCATAGAGAATAATTGAGCCCCGCGAAGTTGGTCATATAAGTCATCAATTCTTAGAAGATGGTATTTGTTCTTCACTGTGATCCCATTCATTTCTCTATAATCGATGCATAGCTGTATCGATCCATCCTTCTACTTCACAAAGAGAATATTTTCTCCCTAAGGAGACACACTCATTCGGATAAAACCCTTCTTCAAAAGATCTTGGAGTTTATTATTTAACTCCTCCAACTCCACATTTTTCATCCTATACAGGGTCATTGTTATCGGATGGGATCCAGGTACGAGTTCAATGGAGAACTCAACCTCTCTTTCTGGGGGAGGTCTGAGTAACTCCTCAAGAAATACATCAACGTATTCTTTGATGATGGGGACATTTTCTATCCTCAAACTCTCATTTTCTTCTTCTTCACCACTGATCAACTCCACAAAGAATGATATAATAGGTTCTTCTAGAAAAATATCAAGTTGAGATTTCTCTCCATAGAATATAACTGTATATTTTCCATTCAAGACTATTGAGATTTCCTTGCTTTTTCAGTTGATCTTAGCATTATACATTGTGAGCCAATACATCCCTAGTATAATGTTGAATTCTAGCATGGGAATGACTACTATATTTGCGATAACATTGTTCTCACTAAAGTAAATACTAGAGTTTTTAAACACTGACGATGCTTGGATAATACCCCCAGGATTCATTACTGATAACTCTACTTTTAGAAAATTATGGTTTGATTCTAAATTCATTGAAATCATGGAGGAAATAAAGGAATAAGTAGAACCAGAATCAAACAGAGTACTTGCTAGATTTTAGAGAACAGAAAGAGTACCTACCACCACATCATTTGGAGCTTCAAATTCAGTCGTAGTGATTGCAAAAGTAGGACCCCGTTCCCTTGTCCATTTCTGAGGTTGATGGTGATTCCCCTCCACTCCCTTGGATTTGGACAATGATTGGAAAAGTGACCAAGTTTTCTAAACATATAGCATTGGACATCAGGTAGGTCCTGCACTATCTTCCCCTTGCCGTTAGTGATGGGAAGTTGTGGATTTACCTCACTATGACAATTCTGTGCAATGTGGCCATCTCTACCACACTTTTATCACTTCTTGATCCTGAGCAAGCAGTTCCCCAAATACTTCTTCTGAAATTTATTAAACATGGGATGTTTTACTTGCTTGCCTCCTTTTACTTGATTTAATCTCCTCCCTAAACATGGATCCATCAATATTTTCTTGTCAATGGATTTATGAGACCATTACATCTCGCTAAACCCCAGTTCGACTTTCATTTCACTTCACACGATCTCCTCATAACTATCATAATATTGGTTTCCCAGATTCTTCCACATATGATGTCTCAATCCACCGAAGAATCTATCATCCTTACCATTTGGATCAATGGAAAAGATAGAGTTATAACGTGAAATCCTTGTGAAGTTGATCTCATAGCTTCCCAAAGATTCATTCTCCTTTTTCTCCTTCTTGAGAAAATCCTTCTCCATTATTGTTCTTATCGATCGAGGGAAATAATTGTTGAGGAATATCACTCTGAACACTTCCCACTCCATAGATTCAACTTCCACTCTTGGACTTGTGTTTTTAATCAGTTCCCACCACTAATATGTTTCTCCCTCTAAGCGATAAATATCCAAGGTAACCTTCTCTTGTTCAGAACAGCAGAGCACAGAAAAGATCTTCTCGATAGAGCTGATCCATTGTTAAGTAATAAATGGGTAGGTAGATCCACTAAAGGTTGGTGGTCATTGAAACATAAAGGATTAAACATAAATTTGTTCCCTTCGTGGTGAGATCACTCTCTCATCTTGATTGAAGTTATTTCCCCTAACTTGAGTCAGTTGGTTCATCATTCGCATGAAAGTTTCCATTCCGGCTTCCATTGGAGGGCCGTTAGTACATGGTCCATTGTGGTCACCATTTGCACAGTTCCTCCTATTTCCCTCCATTTTCTAAAAGAATAAAACCTTAGTGAGAAGATTACTTAATTTATGAATCTTTTAACTATAAAGGATTTGATGTCTTAAAACATGTTTCTTTAAACAATTACATTTCTCTATAAATCCATCATAATGATTCATAAAAAGATTATTATTAAAAAAAGTATCCCCCCAGGAGTGTCATAACAAAGAGTGTATCATGGACCATTTTCATGTACCAATATACCTTGGGTAAAGACCGAATCTCCTTGTCATATTTTTCACTCCTAGGTACATCTGTACCAGAGCTTCCTCTACTTTCTCGTATCTAGACAGGGATGTATTTACTTGATAAACCACTTACTTAGTACTCATAAAAATACTAGGAAGTATTTTTATATTTAAACATTTATATAGGGTTCTTCATAATGTTTTCATATCCTAATTTCCATAAACAACTAAACCATCCTTTGATACCAACTATAGCATCCCGCCTTTTTAACATAACTTTTCATTACATTTTACAAACATAGGACCTTTAAAGTCTAGTGTTAGGGAAATCAGGAACAAAATACATGAAAACATAAAGAACTATTTTAAATACCCTTTAAAATCCTATTGAAAATTTCATCCTATGTACAACTACTGCATATCATAACCTGGAGACATTCATCAATGAAAATGGTGATCAGAAAGCCCAATAAGGAAAGCAAGGGAATCAATTTTCTTGTGATATCAATAAGAACAAGATGAAAAACATAAAGATATGGGAAATGGAATAAGAGTCATTTGATAATGAAAATAACATGAACCATAACATGAATATGTGGTTAAAACATTTAATTTAGATATTCATGAACATATCACCATGGTCTTTACCCAAGGTGTTATAAAAATTACCAAGGTTATTCACTAAGGTATCGTGAAACTTGTCATCTCTAGAGATTAAATTCTTTACCCATTGCATTGGATAAGTATTAGGGTACACCCTTAATATGACGTTATATTAATATTATTTTCATATATCATAATAAAAAATTTCATAAATAACCCATAGAGAGTAAAAGTAATGGTTTTCACTTTAAAATCGTGACATTTTAAAAGTTCTTAGAAACATGATCGTTATGTATTTTATAACCCTTGGAAAAGGAAAAAGGGTTTCATGTATGTCGATTATAGAATAAAATAGATAAATTTTATGTCTTGTTGAATACCTCTGGAAATAAAAATATATTTGGTTATTCAGATAAATAAAACAAAATAATTTCTTGAGAAAAAGAGACATAAATTTTGAGACAACGTTTCTGCAGCATAACGGCTATATAACATGCTTTTAGAAAACAATAAAAAGAGAAGAGAAAAGGTTCTACAATCAATAAATGAATTATTTAAAGTATATTTACAGAATAAAAAGAAATAATATCATGGTTTTTAATGTCACACCACATGAAAAGGAAACTTTAAAGAAAAAGCGAAAATATGATTCCTTTTATGAAAATTCAACAGCCTAACAATGTCACTTATAATTCAAGAAAATAAGTTGATGAGATTGGAAAGGGTATCTCATAAATGGAAATTAAATGGATAGTAATGAAGATATTGAAGAGAATACCCCAACATAATTAAATGGAAACTAGAAGACATAAAATAAAGGAAGTCATGACTTAAAAGAGGAGGGTGAAAGGTTCCCTTACCTCGAAGAGTGACCTCGAAAGATCAAAAGTTGGGACCTTGGGGGCTTGAGGAACCCTTGGGAGGACTCATTGAGAGGAAAAAGACTAGATATTCGTTTAGAATGATTTTGGAATGAAATTAATGAGGGAATGGATTGGTATTTACAAGAAAAGTGAAGGAATACATAATAAATTTCAAAGGGACACCTCATTGGTGGTATTTGCAAAACCATGGGATTTCCCATGGTATTTTCCCATCATATTGGCCACTTGGGACACCTCATAGAATATTTTACTATTCAAAAGTCGACCAAAATTATTACATCATTAATGATATCATAAAACACCTGAAACTCAAAAATATATTTTCACTATTTACCGAAAAAAAACCTTTTATAAAAATATCATAAATTCATCCTAACCTAATATTGATTCTCTAAATTAAAAAATGAACTCCATTTTATGAAAATAATTTTCAAAATATTTTAAATTTAATTTTTAAATAAAATCATTATTTTTTCAAAAAAAACAACTCTAAAACTGTAAATTATTTTTTAATACATTGAAAAATTAATCAAGGTCCCATTAAATTATCCTATAACTATAAGAAAATAAATTAATAATTTATTATTACATTTTATGAAAATAAATTTTCATTTTAAACTATTAAATTAATTATAAAATTGTAAATAAAATATTCATGACCTACAAAAATAAAAAAACTTATACTATGATCGTTTTTTCACTTTTAAGATGTCTAAATTGTATTTATACATTCATGGGTGAAGTTTCTATTTTTTTGGCCAATTTACTATTCATTACTATTCATAAGGGTATGTTTCTATTCATAATTTACTATTCACTAAAAAATCAAGTTAATCTTTTGAGACTCTAATTCTCTAACTGATCACAACTGTAGAAGACCATTTTTTGAAAATCATTTCACATTATTAATTATTTAATGTTTAAATGAATATTTTAATATACCCTTTTTACAAAATTCATCAATAATATTCATCCTATATTTATCCAGACAAGTGAAAATCGCAAATTTTACCATAATAAAAAATAAAAATTTTATTTATACCAAGGGATTACAAAAAAGTATCTAAGGACTTGTTACATAGCCTCTTATAACACCTGCATAGGACCGAAGTGTAAGGTGTGCTATGGTGATAGAATCATGGGGCGTCTCGGACAACATTGCCTGAGTGGTGATTTCTATCAGCTTGAAATTCTACCTTAGGTGATTCCATTCAAGCTTCACATATTGATGGTCATCTTGGGCTTGGTCCAGATCAATGCCCGGAGATGCTACCTCCTTCCCAAGCTCTGACAGATGGGATTCGTATGTCCAGAGTCTAATAGATGAGGTAATCGACTCTTTTTTCTGTATTAATTAACCAATATAACTTATATTTATAAACAATAATTGTAATGTTATGAGTTTAGTTTCCAATGGTCATATAACAGTCGAAACCCAACAGTATCACTTCATTAATTAAAGGATATAGTTTTGTGGAGTATACAATTAAATAACGCACAAATTTAGGAAACAAAAATTATTCAAAAGTTTGGGCCGTTACATTATTAGAGTGGAACCCTCTGGTTGTGACAGGGCATGGGTATTCTATCAACTATTAGGGTGGAACCCTCTAATAGAATCAGGGTATGGTTCATCTATCTATTTAGTGTAACTCTCCTGATGTACCAGAGTATGGGTCATGTACTAAGAGATTATGTCCCCTTGACTGTGTGGTACAGTTTCGAGGGGTGGATTGACTTGGATGTTTCTTCATACAGACGTATGAGATACTGGGCATTGTTGATGGACCTTTTGGATCCAATGGTATAATCTTCTCCTAGGCTAGTATGTGATATAAAGATATCATTTCTCTATATTCTAGTTTTTTATTCTTACCATATACATGTATCCTTGTTATTGGATTTCATTACTCCGTTGTTATGGGTTGAGCTATCTATTACTATTGTGCCTCTTATTGTTCCCCCTTCAGAATTATGGGAATCCTACTAGGTATGTATATACTCAGCCCTGCATGGACATTTCCTATTTGTGTTGTGTCTTATGTAGACAACAGATAGGTTAGTGGTGATTACAGATGATCATAGGGATACCCTAGTGCATTTAACTGCTTATGGTGATCAGATCTTGGAGGTTTAGAGTTGGGATCTCTCAGCATTTACATTCCAATTATTTTCAGGTTGGGATATCTATCTGTTTGGGTGTGTATTTTCCATTTTTACTTTTTTAGATTACATTTTTATACTCTTGTATTCACTAGAGGTTACACATGTATGGTTAATTCCTTACATGATGCATCCTTTATTATTATTCTTATGCACTTATGCATAGAGGTGGTAGTGTGGGTGCATAGAGGTACTTAGGTAAAGTAATCCCATATTACTTATGACTTTCGGCACATTTATCCATCCTCTGGCCTATGGAGGTTGGGTAGTTATAGCTCGCACCCTATTGGGTCAAGTCGTGATGTAGTAGGTCAGTCCTCATTATCTCATGTACTCTAGATCACCATGTGTGAAATTCAAAAGAATAAGTATCAATTCTTATGAGCCCCCAACACCTAATAGTTAGAAATCATCAATGTCTAGTCATTATTATGTATCAAGACCACATAATATATGTTTAATATTAATTTCATGGTGTCTAGAGGTTCTCATTATAGCTTGGGAATTGCTATAATCTTTTGATATGATAACTAATCAATGCACATTTCTATACAAATAGTGGAATTAGAAATATTAACACTATTATAGTAATTATACATCATTCATAACTCACTATATGCATGATATGGTAATTGAAAATTCATGTTTATGTTGGGTCTCGGGAACCCACTATTATAACAAAATGAACTTAAAAAACATTTGTTTCAGGGTTTAAGGAGAAAATCAGCACTAATTTATCAAATATTGTATCCCCTTTAACCACTATAACATGGAAGGGGGAACCATTTACCTGGATTGATTAGTGACATAGAGCCTTCAAGGATTTTATGATAAGGCTGAAGAGTGCTCCTATTTTGAGACTACCAGAGGATGGTGTGGAGTATGTAGTATATTGTGATGCCTATGGAGCTAGAATTTGATACATGTTGATGTATAGATACAAATTTATCGCATAAGGTTCCATTCATTTGAGTCCCCATGAGCATAATTATGCGACTCATGACTTGGATTTGGCAGTGATAGTATTCACTCTGAGGATGCGAAGGCACTGTCTTCTAGGATTTCACTTTTTTGTTTTCTCAAACCATCATAGTCTCAGGTGTTTCTTCACATAAAGATAATTGAACCTAAGATAGAGGTTCTGGTTGGATTTCCTATAGGACTATGAATTTGAGATATTCTATACACCAGGGAAGAGAAATGTGGTGGAAGATTTCCTTATCAAGAAGTCTCGGTCTTGTTTGGTGCAGGAGGCATCAGAGAAATTGTATTTCTTGCATCTAACCCTAGTTGAGGAGTAGGGTGTATCTTTTCTTCAATTGATGGTGTTGAGTCTTCCACTATTCCAACATATGAGAGATTCCTAGTTGGGATACATAAACTATGAGGTCTTATGATACCATATATCCTTACGAGATTCTACAGATGTATTTTTTGAAGGAGTAAATCACATCATCCTTTTCTCAGGATGAACAATGTTCTTAGTCATTATATGGGAGGTGATGTGAGAGTTTCACAAATCTTCTTTGTTTTTGAATCCTAGTGTGGGGAAAGTGAAAAAAGACAATCATCAGTAGTTTTGGTGGGCTAGAATGTGACGGAGTATGGCCGAGTTCATCTCTCAATGCCTCATGTGTCAAATGGTAAAGACAAATAACCAAGTTAAAATAAAGTTTTTCAACATCTTGATATCCTAGAGTGGAAATGGGACAACATATCTCTAGTCATTATGATATGTATTCCACAGATAGAGAGAGTTCATGATTCCACATTGAGTGATATTTTATGGACTTAAAAATTCAGTTAACTTCCTTGTTATTAGAGAGAAGAGTTCAGTGGAATGTTTTGGGTAGTTTTATATACAATAGATCATCTGCATTCATGGGGTTACCTAAACTATTTTCTACAACCATGATGGATAGTTTACATCACAATTATGGAGATAATAATATGAGGAACTCATGACCCAGATGAGGATGAGTACACCCATATGCTGGATTGAGATTGGTAAGGAATATCTTGTTAAGATAGTGATGGTGCAGGTTGTGATAGAGAAGGTATAGGTGATCCATGAGAGGATGATGACAGCTCAGAGTAGGAATAAATCTTATTAATACTGACATCGTAGGCACATGGATTTTGAGCTGGGAGACCACATTTTTCTGATATTCTCACTACTGGAATCTAATTTTTTTCCCAACAGATATATACCAGTGGTTTCTTCAAACCATTGCTATACTGTAAAAGGCCACATTTGCCAATGATTTGTTCAAACTGTTGGCAATGTGTAAATATAATTAATATTTCCCAATGGTTTGACAAAACCATTGGAAAATATTTAGTTTCTCTAAGATATACCAACGTTTTTAATAAACCAATGTTAAAGAGAGGCTTTCCCAATGGTTTTTAAAAACCGTTGGTAAAGTTTTCCCCCAAATACCCAGAACCCCAGCTCCCACTCGCCCTATTGCAGAACCTAATCGAGAGCTCCTCTGGAAGTTTTCTCAACCATGAAACCATCTTCAATCAAACAATTTTTTTTCTACACTTTAAATTAGTAAGTTTTATGTTAGTTTTAATGTTCTCCCTCTATTTTTTTCTCTTTGCTGTTTTGATTTCAGATAAATTAGAGTTTGGGTTGTCTATGAAGTACCCAACCCTTTGAATTTTTTTTTGTTATACACTTAAAACATGGTAAATGGTTTTTTTAGTGGGGTGATATGTTAGTTTATGTGGAATTTATTTTACCTTAAAATTGGATTTTGATTTTGTATTTATAGGTATTGATATTGAGGATGAATTGGAGTTGGTTGGGTGATGGATTAGAATTTTTAACACCCCCACCCCACCCCCTAGACACCTCCCACCCACCAGGACAGCACCCCCTGGACACCCCCCCCCAATGGACAACTCCCACCCCCTGCACCCCCACCCCCCATGGACACCCCCATCCCTTTGACAACTCCCTTCCCCCACCCCCTGGACACCCCCACCCCCACCCTCCCTTGACACCCCTCACCTCCCATGGAAAACCCACCCCCCTGGACACCCCCCACCCCCTTGGAAACCCCCACCCTTTAGGAAGCCCCCTCCCCCTGGACATCCCCCCACCCGCTTGGGCACCCCCACCCCCTGGACATCCCCACCCCCTGGACACCCCCACCCCCACCCTCCCTGGACACCCCTCACCCCCATGGATAGCCCCCGCCCACCAACCACTTGGACCCCCCCCCCCACCACCCCACCACCCCTAGACACCCCCACCCCTTGGACACCCTCCACCCCTTAGACAACCCCCCCCCCCCCAGACATCCCCCCTAGACACCACCACACCTCCGAGACACCACCGCACCTCCTAAGTGATTGGCCCATTTTTTAAATTGGAATTAACAATGTAGTTGATTTCCCCTTTCCCCAATGACATTTTATATGTGACCCATAGAGCCTTATAAATTGAATTTTTCATGTTTTGATAAATTAAATGGGTTGTTTGGAATGAAATGGATAATGCCTGATGGTTTTCCTTTCATAATGAATAAAATGATTTTAAATAAAATTACCCTAAGGGGGCTGCAGGAGGGGTAGGGGGTGTCTAGGTGTGGGGGTTGTATAGGTGGGGGTGGCTTGTCTAGGGGTAGGGGGTTGCAGGGGGTACGGGCTATAGGGGTGTGAGGGATGGGGGTATAGTCTACCTAAGGAAGGGTGTGAGCTGTCCAGGGGGGTCAAGGTGGGGTGTCCAGGTGGGGGAGGGGGTGTGGGATATCAGGGAAGGGGTGGGCTGTCTGGGGGGGGGGGGTTGTTTAGTGGGGGGTGGGGGTGTGGGCTATCCAAGTGGGGATAGGAAGGTGGGCTATCCAGGGGGGCTGTCAAGGGGGGTAGGGGGTTGTAGGGGAGGGGGTGTGGGCTGTCCAGGGAGGGGGTGGGTTATCCAGGGGTCGTGGTGGGTGGGCTATCCAGGTGGGGGAGGGGGTGTGGGATGTCAATGGGGGTGGGTTGTCCAAGGTGGGTGGGGGTGGGCTATCTAGGTGGGGGAGGGGTGTTAGTTGTCTAGGGAGGAGGGGGATGGGATGTCCAGGTGGGGTGGGGGGTGTCCAGGTGGGGTGGGGGGCTATCCGGGTGGGGGTGTAGGGGGGTAGGGGGCTGCAAGGGTGTGGGGGTGTGGGCTGTCCATGGAGGGGGTGGGTTGTCCAATCAGATTCTCTATAAAAAAAATATGAATCAAATATAACCAATGTATATTTGCTTTCACGCATTAAGACTTTTCTTAAAGTTCCATACCAACACTCACTCTTACCCTTCCATGAAGAAGTGATCTCTACAAAGAAATCTCACTCAGGTTCTTATCCATTATCCATATTGATCTCATACAAATTTAACATTCCTACAACTCCATATCACCTAATAATATAACAAGGCCCATACTCCTTTGAGTAGTGTCCCATCGAAACACGGCTCATAAAATCCGATCCACGTATGATATTTGGCGGTGTGTTTACAATTGTGTTTTTTGTGATTTATATGTATGAAATTCATGGTTTACACCAAAAGTATTCTCGGTCATCAATAATAGGCTTGAAATCATTCTATCGTTGGATAAAGATTGGATTTTACGACCCTAGTTTTGGGGTGGACACCCCCACCACCTTGGACATCCCCCACCCACCTTGGACAACCCCCCCCCCCCCTTCACCCCCTCAACACCCCCACCCCCTAGACAGCCCTACCACCACAGTGGAGAGCCCTTACACCTCTATGGACAGCCCTTCCACCCCCATGGACAGCCCGCCCACCCCCAGTGGACAGCCCGCCCACCCCCTGAACACCTCGTACCCCCTGGAAAGCCCACCACCCACATGGATAGCCCGCCCACCCACCCCGTACCCCCTGGACAGCCCTCCCACCCCCTGGACACATTGACCCCCCATGAAAAACCCTGCCACCCCCATGGACTGTCTGCCCACCCCTGGACCCCAACCCCCTTGGACAGCCCCGCCACCCTATGGAAAGCCCGCCCACCCCCTAGACACCCCGTCCCCCCCAAGACATCCCCCACCCCTACCCTCGTGGACTGCCCACCCACCCTCCGTGGACAGCCCCGCCACCCCCGTGGATAGCCTGCCCACCCACCTCGTACCCCAACTACACAGCCCCACTATCCCCCTGGACAGCCCTCCCACCCCCTGGACACCTCATACCCCCTAGACACCCCCACCCATGGAAAGCCCCCCCCCCCCCCACACCCCTGGGAAACCCCCGCCCCCCTGGACAGCTCTGTCACCCCCGTGGACAACCCGCCCACCCCCTGGACACCTTGTACCCCCTTTGACAGCCCCCACCCCCATGGACAACCCAACCACCCCCTAGCCACCCGCCCACCACCCCCCAGGACACACTCCATCCCCCTGGACAACCCCTGTGGACAGCCCCCCCCCCTGGACACCCGTACCCCCTGGATAATTCTCCTCCACAAGTGTACAAGATCGTGTACACTCATGTACAGTTCTTAAAAGATATTTTGTTATAAATATAGTATTTTGTTGTCTTTTATATTATGATTCTCATATAGAGTAGTGTGTTAGTTATGGTTTTATATAAAGTGAACAATTCTCATTTATGTAAATATATTTTTGATGAAACTTAGATCTTATTGAATTGATTTTGATGAAATGAATTATAACAATTTTTTACAGAATAGATAGAAGTTGGATGTATGAAACCGATCAGATCTCAATTGATTTTCAAAACAATTTGGAGAGATTTTTAGATTTTTCATTTCACAATGATTCAGATAGTGTTCACATGCACTACCCCTATTACAATTGTGTTGGAAGACCTTGGTTCAGACTTGAAGAAGTCAGCTACCACATAACCAAATATGGTTTTCAAGAAAACTACTCTGTGTAGTATCACAATGGGGAGAAAATGACATCTCAAATTGTTGATGATTCAAATGAGAGGAGTGGATTAGATAATTTGTTATATGATCAGTTTCAGTTTATCCATCATCATGAAAAATAAAGGATTCCAACCCAAGAAGATTTCAATATGAGCACACATGATGCGTCTAATGAAAATGGTGATGTTGTCAGGGTGAAAAAATTTGGATGATGCTGCCACGACTCTAATATATCGATAATGTGGTAAAATGAAACGTCTGGACTTTTTAATCATATTGTTTCATGGGAAAAATATGTATGGGATTTCTAATACTGCCATCGATTACATTCTAACCATCTTGAAGGACTTAATTCCATATGATGACGATATTCCATCAAACCACTATATAGAATGGAATTTAGTTGAGGAACTTTAATTTTCATGAAACAAAATTCTTTCTTGCCCTAAATATTGTAGTTTATTATGGGAGTAAAATGTTTAATGAAATGATTTTATAAAATTTGTCACATCCCACTAGAAGCCAAAAGCTGATGGAACACCATCCTGTGTGCCACAGAAAGTAATGTGGCACTTTCCATTGATCCCCAGACTCCAGAATATTTTTATATCTGATGAAATATCAATAAAAATGTGATAGAATGATACCAAGATAAATAATTATAATGATGATTTGGTTCACCCTACAGATGGATTTTCATGGTAGATATTTGATGCTCGATATCCTGATTTTGCAGCTAATGTTCGTAATGTGAGGTTGGGTCTTTCATGTGATGGTTTTACTCCATTTAGGAAGATGCTTACAACGCACAACACATGGCTGGTTTTTATACACATTTATAATAATCCCCATTGTTTGTGGATGAAAAAACCTTTCACTTTCATAATTATACTCATATATAACCCTTCTGATCCCGACAATGATATAGACGTATACATGCAACCTTTAATAAAATAGTTGAAACATATTTGGGATGTGAGTGTGTGGACATACAATTCACATTCAAAAGACATATCTCAGATATGTGATGCTCTTATGTGGACGATCAATGATTTTTCTGCTTATGAAAAGATTTCTGGATGGAGCACGAAGGGAAAACTATCATATCCTATTTTTATGAAAAATACACAATCTAATAGACTGAAACATCGTTGTAGTTTCAATTTTATGGGAAATCAATAATTCTTGATAATGGACCATCCATATAGAAATAATCATCGAATATTTGACAATAACATGGAGACCGATGATCCACCTCAGTGTATTTCTAGAACTGATGTTCTTAATGATTTGAAAGAATTCATTTTTTCATTCGGGAAGGGTCAAATGAAATTTGGAAAGATAAAGATTGTTTCCACTGAAACCTATTACAATTATAAGAAGAGAAGTATCTTCTTTGATTTTCCTTATTGGTCAACCAATTTGATACATAATTTCATAGATGTAATGCACATTGAAAAAAAAAATTATGAAATTTTGCTTTCGATTCTTCTAAATGTTAAGGGAATGAAAAATGATGATTTACTGTCTCGGCGTGACTTGTTGGATTGGGGCATCAGACCAGAATTGCATCCTATGCGTATCAGTTAAAACAAATATCATGTTCCATATGCTTCTTATGTGATGACACCTATAAAAAAATCTATTTCTTGAAGTAATATAGACTATTAAAGTTCCTGATGGATATTCAAGCAACATATCCAAACAGGTCAACAGAAGAGAGTTGAAGCTAAAATCTTTGAAGACTCATGATTATCACATCCTTCTGCATGAGATGATTCCAATAGTAATTAATCCCATTTTATCCAATAATGTAAGGGTGGATGTTATTAGGTTGTGCCATTTTTTAGATATCTTTGTGCTAAGAATTTTTCCAAGTCTTTCTTGCGAAAAAATTGGCAGATGCCCAATTAATTTTGTGAGAGTTAGAAAAAATATTTCCTCCATCATTTTTCACATGCATTCTGCATCTAACTTTCCATATTCTAGATGAAATACTTATCGAAGGACCTATTCCTTTTCATTGGATGTATTCTACTGAATGAAATATGTACACATTAATGTCTTATGTCCATAACAGGAGTCATCCCGAAGGTTCTATCGTGAATGGTTACTTGGCTCAAGAATGTTTGGATTTCTGCTCAATGTATTTTAATGATCTTACTACAAGAATGAACAGAACCATTAGAAATTAAGAAGAAAAGTATGAGAAAATTGAAACCAATTTTCTATAACTTCCTCAAATATGAGGAATTCCTGGATTATATACATTAACTAAATTTGGCCTTGAAGAGTGGGAGATGAAACATCACACAATTTTGTTCAACTATGATTTGTTCAATGACTACATCTTGTAAGTAAATTCACTATGTATATCTTATATTTATATATATATATATCTGTGTGTGTGTGTTTGTGTTAATCTATTCCTATTTTTATCTACAGGGAACATAAAGCAATGATAAATAGAAAGCATCGTTCTTTATCTTTGAGAAGGTGGGAGACTTTAAATAGAAAAGAGTTTTCTGCTTGGTTGAAATTGAAGGTAATAATATTATTGTTTAAAATAATTAAAACAATGTTTAATTAAGTTTAATATTGATTTATATTTCGTGTTTTTAGTTTTCCTGCTGACTCTGTCTCTGAGGAAATAAGAGCATTGGATTTTGGTCATAATATCGTGGTTTGTGACTGTAAATCAATTGTTATCAATGGGTACATATTTATTATTACTGAACAAGAAAAGAACATGATAACACAACATGATGGTGTTATGGTTACTGCCACAAAATACTGTTATGCTAGTTCATCATATAGTAGACCGCAATTTGAAAATTTAGGTTATTATGGAGTCATTGAAAAAAAATATTGGATTATTATTCTCATGAATGAGTCATGATGATGAAATGTCAGTGGTTTGATTTGATGACGAGGCAAGGAACATTTATTGATGATTGTGGTTTTTGATTAATTTATATAACTCACACTCTTGCTACTAATGAACCATATATATTGGCATCAATGGCGAATCAAGTTTTTTATGTCAGAGACCATCTTCGACATGAATTTGGTGTCATTATTGAAGTAATTCCATGAAATATTTTTGATGATGGTGATGATGGAATTGACCCCATCCCTATTGCCATTAGAAAAAATCCATTTATTACTTTTTATGACTCAGATAGCTCAATTTTCAGAGTTGACTATGAACCTGAAGTTGTGGTGGGAAATATATAAAATCATTCATTCATATTCTCAATTAATTTGGTTTACCACTTATTGGGATGTTAAGGTTCGTAATATTCAAATTGATTTAATATTAATTACAAATATTTTGTATTCGAATATATCATTATGTGAATTTTCAATTTTTATTGGTTGCAATTTTATTTGAATTTCATTTTTTAATTTGGAATTGAACTTTATTGAAACCTACGAAACCAACATTTCTAACTTGGTGAACATTTCAATGCTTCAACTGTGATTTGAATAAAATTTTTAAAACTCTAAGACCTCACTTTAACATTTTACCAGGTAATAAACATTATGGTTTGTATTCTTCTGAAAACATGTATTGAAAACTGCATCATATGCATAGACTAAAGAAATTAATTTTTTCCTTAATTTTGACAACTGATTTACCCCTTATGAATCTGGTAGAATCAATGTTCCATGATTTTAATAGACTGATGAAACTTAGTAAATAATCATCCTAATAAAAATTAAATTTATTTATTATATCTTGTCCAATTTGTTAACTTCATTATATATTTTTTCAAGCTCACCTAAAACAATGGAAAGTTAAATTATCCATGAATTCCCTTTTTCCCTCTCATTTATTTTGTTTTTTGGGTTACACAATAGTTATCATTTTTTATTTACTTTCATATTTGTTTTCAAATGAAGGAAATGAAACCAATTGAATAGAGGGGATGAAAACAGATTATGGACAACAAATGTCGCATGAATGAGCCAGGCGTTCCACGACTAGTGCCTGTAGTGAGTATTTTATTTCAAATATATTTATTTAAATAATATATAATGTCATGTGATTAATTTTTTTGAAACATATTTTCAGGATCCATCTATTATGAGATAGTTATTTGATGAGAAGCCTAGTAGTGGTCTATGTACTTAGGGTGTTCGTATGAGGGGGGTGGTACGAGTGCTAGACGATCTGGTCGGTGTACCCGATTTGACCCTGCCCCTACCACTGACATACCATCCATCCCACATACTGATCCTAGTGTGCCATTAAGGACACACGAGACATTTAGGCCTCCCATGTTTTCACCACCATTTACATCTGAGCCTCCCCACCTATATGTACCATATCTGATGATGATTCCCACTCCCCATCCAGCATTAGGTCTTCCATCCCTGTCATCTTCTTTTACATCTGCTTCCTTCTCTCTAGGCTTTTATATTCCATCTTCTTCAACTCCTGCTCTACCAGAGTCTGTCCCTGAAGAGCATACATTGGGAACCACTCCATCTGTACAGGGTGTTCCTTCAGTTTCTATGGATCCAGCGGGACCTATATATCAGACTACCGTAGGTATACTTACACAACCCAAAAAAAATTACACCATTATTTATTTTCATTAAAACATGTATTGATAAAATATTTGTTTTTCTTTCAAAATAGATACATCTACAGATAGGAATCAAGGGTGGGGGATTAAGAACATGTGTGTGATGTGGAACTTCCATACACAGTTGATGGGGGACTATAATGAAGATAGTCAAATGATTGAAAAATCAGGGCAACAATGTTGGAGTTGTTTGGTGACGCTTTCCAAATACTCTGACATCATTCCTGTCAACCCGCTCTCATGGAGACACCTTCCAAATGAAGTCAAGGATAAATCTTGGGCAGAGATATGGGTAAAAAATCTGTTGTATTTAATGCAATATATTTTTTTTATATTTATATGAATTAATATTTTAGTGTCAGCTGCGGTTTAATTTCCCCGATTGTGAGGGTGCATGATTAGCACATCTAAATGATTTATTTGAGCTTTAGAGAGATTATAAGCACGATCTGTACATTGGATGGCATGCTAAAGTGGGAAAAGAGTTAGAGGCAATCCCTTTTGTGGATGATTTTACGTTAGAATAGTACCAATAGATGATAAATCATTAGACTACTAGCCAATTTAAGGTATTAATCACATTAGAGGTATTTAAATGAAAATTTTCATGTTTTTCGTTATTAATAATTATTGATTTTTTTTAGGATTCATCTAGAATTAATAAATAAATTTTTATGAAAAAAATATGTCCACACATTGGGACGTACTACAATGCCAGATCATGAGAGGCAGCAGGTATGACAGTTTATAATTTTTCATTACGAATTGCACTTTCTATTACTACCTCCATAATTTATTCGATTGATAAAGTTGTTATATAATTTTAATTATGAAATTAATTATCCGTATCCTATTTTTAATTATGGTTTCCTAATTTCAATGTCATTATAGAGGCATAAATTGAATATATAAGGATGTTATCTGTGAGAAAAATTGTTTTTCTCAAGTAGATGGAAGAAAGATGGAAGTGCGGTTAATGAACCGACTCAGTAGCAGATTGAAAGTCTTATATTATAGATTTAAAATTTCAATCTCTATTTTTTAACTTAATAATCTATTTATATTTTTAATAGGCTCCTTTAGAGGCCCTTTATTCCTAGTAACCTGACAATTTTGGGCCAAACGATCACTTACATCATGTGTTGGGAGATGAGCACCCTAATAGAGTATGCTACCGACTTGGAAAGAGTATAGTTTTGACGAGGTATTGGCCCTAATCAGGTACGAGTTGTAGTGCCGATGAGTTCCAGTAGGTTAAGTCATAGGAAGAACAGACTGAAAAAAGGTCCATAGAGACGGTGTAATAGTCTGCTAGGAAAAACACTGCATTTATGAAACTGATTAAAGTTTTATGTCCAACACTTCCACCAAAGGCCATAACAGTTTGTAATGAATATATGTCATCGACGCATTCTATATATGGTGCACCAAGTGTCAGTTCTTGTGGAGGTATAGATTATGGTGAGGAGGAGGTTGAGGAAGAGGAGGAGGAGGGTGTGGAGGAGACCGAGGCAGAGGATGAGGTCAAGGATAAGGGTGAGGTAGAGGAGGAGGGCGATGCGAAGGCCAAGGCTAAGTACGAGGGTGAGGACGAGGGAGTTGAAGAGGGTGGGGATGATTATGAGGATGACGATGAGGAGGAGGGTGAGGCTGATGACAACGGTGGTGATATTGTTGGTGATGAGGGACAGATTGATTCATTACATTTTTTGACTGATATTACTAACCTTTGATGTTTATTGATTTGTTGTGCCTGAATATATGTGTGATTAGGTAGGTCACATTATCTTTATTATTTTATCTATATATAATAAAATGTGACTTGATTATTTTTTGTGACTGATTCACCCCTCCCCTAGACACCCGCCCCCCCTCCTTGGACAACCCGCCCACCCCCTGGATACCTCGTACCCCCCTGGACAGCCCCACCACCCCTGTGGATAGCTCACCCACCCCCTGGACAACCCCAACCCCTGTCAATAGCCCCACCCCTCATGTAAAGCCCCACCACCCCATGGATAGCCCCACCACCCCTTTGGACAGCCGCACTCCCCGTGGACATCCCCACCACCCCCGTGGAGAGCCCCCACCCCTGTGGACATCCCTCCCACCCCCTAGACACCTCATACCCCATGGAAAGCCATGCCCACCCCCTGGACACCTCGTACCCCCTTCGACAGCCCCACCCACCCCCTAGACAGCCCTGCCCACCCCCTGGATAGCCCCTCCCACCCCCTGGATAGCCCACCCACCCCTTGGACAACCCCTCCCCCCGTGGACACCTCGTACCCCATGGATAGCCCCACCCACCCCCCTGGACAACCCCGCCACCCTTGGATAGCACCCCTCCCCCATAAACAACATTCCCACCCAAGTGGATAGCTCTCACACCCCCTTGGACAGCCTTTCCACCCCCGTGTACATCCCGCCCACCCCCCTTGGACACAACCTACCCCCGAGATTGTCGTGTCACCCCATTGGACAACCCGCCCACCCCCCTGGACACCCCATACCCCCTGGAAAGCCCCGCCCACCCCCTGGACAGCCCCTCCCACCCCCCTTGACACCACCTACCCTCGTGGATAGCCCCATCCACCCCCTGGATATCCCCTCCACACCCATGGATAGCCTCATACCCCCTAGACAATCCCCTCCCCCGTGGGTTATAGGGTTTCTAACAACTCGATGATCCCATTAATCATAGATACCCACTTCATTGCCTCCTGGGATCATTTATCACCAATAAAAAATAGTGGATGGTAGTTTAGAAACTCCCATGCATAATAAATGATCTGAGAAGAACATGTTTATTCCACTTCTACAAGATTTTGAGTAGAGACCACGACTAGGAAGACCATAGATGGATCACTAGAATTACTACTTGAGATATCCCCATATGGACTTTCTGATTCATTTATAGTGGTAACATTATAAAGAATTATGAAAAACAAAACCTTTAGTACAATAATCATATGTTCTAAAACAAGGGACACAAAATCACAAATCCCATAAAGGTACATCATAAATAATTCTTCATAAAACCATTTCAAAATCACATAATAGAGACTTCTTTATATTTAAAACTCTCCAATGGTTTATAAAAATCTCATTTATGGTTCCATTTCAAAAATCATATAGTATTTGTGTCCCTCAATAAAAATGTAATCCATTTCCTAATAACCAAATCCCACTTCCTTCCATACACACAAAAAGCATTCATTTTTTCCTAAAGAAACACATACTATTGAAATAAACAATATTCCAAAACCTTTTTAAAAATACCAATGATCTTAAAATCCATGAAATTCAATCCATTAAAATCATTAAATCCACCCACCCCCTAGACACCACCCCACCCCCTAGACACCCCCATGGATAGCCATCCATGGACACCCCCACCCCCCATGGACACCCCCAACCCCCTAGATGGCCCCCACCCCTCTTATACACCACCCCACCACCTAGACACCCCCTCCCCCACCCCCTGGACACCCCCACCCCCATGGACAGCCACCCCACCACCCTTGGACACCCCCCAACCCCCTAGACCTCCCCACCCCCTGGACACCACCCCACCCCCTGGACACCACCCCCATCCCCTAGAAACCCCCACCCCTTGGAAAGCCCCCCCCCCCAACCCCCTGGACACCACCCAACCCCCTTGACACCCCAATGGACACCCCCCCCCCCCAGACACCCCCAACCCCATGGACGCCCCCACCCCCTGGACACCACCCCACCCCACTAGACACCACCCCACCACCTGGACACCCCACCCCCACCCCACCCCCAGGGCAACCCCACACCCATGGATAGCCACCCCCACCCCATGGACATCACCCACCCCCTTGGAAATCCCCCCCCCCCAACCCCCTGGACCGCCCCCACCCCACCCCCTCGGACACCACCCCACCCCCTGGACACCCCCCACCTCCTGGACACCCCCACCCCCTGGAAAGCCCCCCCAACCCCCTAAACACCACCCCACCCCTGGACACCCCCATGGACACCCCCCCCCCACCACCCCGGATATCCCCCATCCCTCATGGACACCCCCCAACCCCCTAGACACCCCACCCCCTGGACACCACCCCACCCCCCTAGACACCACCCCACCACCTAGACACCCCCACCCCCTGTACACCCCCACCCCCATGGGCAGCCACACCCACCCCATGTACACCACCTCACCACCCTTGGACACCCCCCCCCCAATCCCCTAGACCCCCCTGGACACCCCTTACCCCCTAGACACCCCCACCCCATGGAAAGCCCCCCAACCCCCTAGACACCACCACACCACACCTAGACACCACCCCACCCCCTTGGACACCTCCATGGACATCCCCCCCCCCCCCCCCACCTCCACCCCTCTTGGACACCCCCATCCACCCGGACACCCCCAGCCCCCTGGACACCCCCTACCCCCTTGGAAAGCCACCCCAAACCCCTGATGTTATGATGGATTTTCTAACTAATGATTTAGAAAATCTAGAACACTCGGGTCATGTTAGAGGGTATTATTTTTGGAATTTTTTTGGATATACCCATAGCTCGACATTGAAGAGAGAAGAATATATGAGAGAAATAAATACTTTGAAGGCTAAGATTTGAAACTTGAATGAGTGAATAGATGATGGGATTGAATCATCTACAGTAGTTATTCTTACAGAAGTGATGAGATAGATGCAACCTGCACAGCTTATGCAACCTTCCTACCCAGATCTTCTACCTCCTCATTTAGACTTGGCCATGTATTGTGAGTTACCTGATGGGGATCTCCATGTACATATTATAGAATGTGTAATTGTACATTATATAAGGTATTATATACATCATAAACTTATGAAATCAGGTTAGGTAAGAGTAGTTGTAAATGATATAATTGATCCAACTTCTCTAGTTCTACTACCTACTAAGGAGGTGTCTATAGTTGGGAAAATTATTGGTCATTTTTTACTTTGTCAATACAATATTTTTCATCATATGACATATGAGGTATGCGTTGTTTTTCATTTTTTAATTTTTTATTTATCATTAAATTCATAATTACTTATAATATTTTCTTACACTTACCTTATATAGGTGTATTTGACATCAAATAAATCCATGAAAAGTAAAGAAAAATTGTGGGTTTTAACACCTTCTGATACTCCTCAGGATATTGATGGGGTAACAAAGTTAACACATGTTTTTTATATATTAGATAATTATTATAATTTTTTATGAGTGTTGATATATGTGGAAGTGATTATATATTAAATATATTTAAAACAGACATCATAGATATTGTAAAGGGTGAGGATCTCACTATACTCATGTGACAATTGTTTTCCATGTAAGTAAATTCAATTATTAATTCAATTTATTTCATTAAACATATGTTATATTAACTTAATTAATTAATTTTCTAATCAGTTATCTTCACAATCCTTTCATACAATATGATTTCACATTTTCTTATGGTTTTATAGATACATAATACATTTCAACAATTGTGTAATACTTGACCCAAAATTCAATAAATTAACATATATCTAAAAGATTAAAAAATGCAAAGTTTACATGTTGGTTTTTTCCATTCCATAACTAGTATGAACACATATATAATTATAAACCACTATTAATTGTACTATTATTAATGCTAAAATTTTTATATTTGAGTAGACATTAGATGTCATACATATTTTTTCAAAATTAATGTAAAGCATATTTTTTATGCTCTTTATTAGTTGGTATTCAAAGAAGATTTATCAAGTTGTTAAAGAAGTAAGTTTTATTCTATTCTTTTAGTTATTTAATTTTATTATTATAATTTTAGATAAATTTTTATAATTAATATTTATAATTAAAATAGATCATGGATTGAGTTCAATAGGTCTCAATTTTCAATAGTGGAACAGAAAAAAATTGAATATGTGAAACTTCATGTAGATAACTTTTATATTAGTGAATACTTGTATTTTCGTACATATATAGTTCTTTTATATAAAAAATATTACTTCATAAACATGGTTTCATCATCATAAATTAAATTATTAATATGGGTATTATGTTTAATAATTCATTTATAAGATAATTATGACATTAAAACAATATATTTTGAAATGTTTAGATTCATTACAATAATTATACTTTTCAAAAATAGGTGGTATTTTTAAATTCATAACATAATATTTTTTAGGTTTTTTATACTGTATCTTTGTGTACATAAAAATACATAAAACACCTTCAAGATTTAATTGTATACTATTTTACATGTATTAATAATTTTGATATTTAGTTTCATTTATATGTATATTGGAAAAAAAATTGTGAGCATTTTCAAAGGGTTTGGATTCTACTTGTTTTGTTTGGGTTATTTTTTAATTTTTTTGGTATTTTACCAATTTTTTTGGTGTTTTAGAAGCGTTTTTAATGTAGGTTTTAATAATAATAACATTTAAATATTTATACATCTCATATATTAACATTTATTTTTAACTAAAGTTAATAAGAAGAAAACAATTTTAATGGTTTTAATTACACTGGTGTTAGAGATTACTATATATATATTTTTCTTTTTTTTTTCTTACACAACGCACCCAATTTAGGTAACACAACCAATTACCAAAGAACCTACTTGTTTTTTCCCTAAAAACTAGGATAGGGAGGATAAAAATATCTGGTTATCCCATCTCCCCTAATCTCTTTTCAGTAGCATCTTATGGTGATACCAGTAGTGGAAAATTGAGATATATATTGGGGGTCATGATTAGTTGTGGGAGGGATGAGGTTTTTTCATATGCATTCATGATACCATATTACCCTAGTTATATGGTATGAGATGTGTCATTGGTTTCATGAGATGTGATGTGTGGTTGGTGCTGCAAGATATGATATATGGTTGGTTCCGTCATTAGTGGATATAGAAAGGATAGGAGAAAAGGATGTATTATCATTGGAAGAGAGAAGAAAATCAGTAGGGAACTGGCTATGGGGAAACTATGATTATATTCTTCCAATTATTATCATATTATAATTTGATGTGTTATTTGGTGAGTGAGACAATGTGAGGTTGGGGTATTGGTTGACATATGTAGGTGTTGGTCAGTTCTATTGTTTGTTTATCATGGTGTTATTTGTAATTCCATGGCCCCAGTTACCTAGAGCCGATGCATTATTTTAATACATTGGAATGATTACAAGGGATCAAGTCTCGAAGGACCAATCAGTTTATCCGTCTTGGAAAATAGATTACATACATTAACTTTACAATTTCAAACATAAAACATATCATAAATAGTTCTTTGAGAACTCCATTATTCCCTTTAGCTAAACCCTGCATATCAATCATAATACACTTCTTGGAATCCTGGGAAAATAAAATATACGAAAGGGGTGAGATCAGATGCCCAGTAAGGGTAAATAATTTAGCGGAAGCTATAAACTTTTAAGGAAAGATGTGTGATAAAAACAATAGCCTTTTTAAACATAAACTTGAACATAATATGGAAAAAATAAATCAAACATTACCATATAAAAATTCACATGGATATTCTACTAGTCGAATAATCACATGTAATAACTAATTTCATAATGAGGGAATTCCTAACGCTGGACATCATTACCACATAGTCAAGGCCTTGTGCCAAGACAAAAAATAAAATTTTTGTGAGGGCCTTATGCTAAGACACTAGTTTGTCTCATGAGACCTATCAATGCATCGAGGATATATAGCGGGCTCCACCCATCCCTTACTAAGTTCACTGCATTCCTCATATGAAAAAGTTGAAACATACCATAAACATTCATATTAAAACTAGAATACGAAATGTAAACACATTAACCATAAACCATGAATGTTATAAAAAATATAACATCCACATTCAAACATATCATAACTCATTCAATAAAATATGGAAGATTGTATTATAATAAATCAACCTCAATCAAAAATAATATCCCATAAAGGATGCTGACATAGTTGAAAATGACGAGTAAAACTTTTTTAGAGAAATATCCTTTTTTTTAAATCGTTTAAAAGTCACACATTTATAAATGAGTTAATTTAAAATAGATATTTGAATCAAAGTGTCCCATACCACTTTGAAACTTTTGAAAAGAATTATCATTTCAAAACATTTATTTCCATATAAATAAATCCTTAAAATCATTTTGAAAACATAGACATTAATTAAAAAGATTAAGAAAGATAAATCTCTAAAACATTTAAAATTTTGATCCTGATAAAGAGTACCGTTAACAAATCATTAAAATATTTATTTTCAAGTCATTTTTATAAAAAAATGGACATGGATGATAAAAATGTCCCAGTAAATACTTACACATAAAAATTCTCAGATAATAATGAGATTGAATAGAACTAAGTGAATAAGATATATGTAAGTGAATAAGATATATGTAAGTACATATATATATATAAATATTAATATTTTTAGTAGAATTATTATTTCATATATTACATACTTATTAGTAATATATATTTTTATAATCGTTGATGAATGGTGAACATGGAAATGAATCTCATCACGTCGTGGAGACGGTAATCTGTACGTACGCACGAGCGAAAATATAATTTCTTTAAAGGTGTGGAATTGGATGGTATATTATATATACAGAATATTCATCATGTTATATTTATTATTTACATCAATTACACATCATTATTATACCCATCCAAATAATAATGTATTGAATAACAATTACACCACAACATGGAGACGGTAAGCCGTACGTACGCACGTATGGTGACATGTCATTCAAAGGATGCATAGAATAATGAATTTGGTTGTACCATATTTATAATAACATCGCAGTATATATAATATATTGGAGTTATTATTTTATAATGGAAACAACAAAGAAAGATGAAGTGCAAAAAGAAAGGAACTTGAAAGATGTGATGAAATATTTACCTCTTCTTTGAGTTCTTCCTTTTGATTTGATCAAAGGGAGCCTTAGGTTGGCTTTCTGACTAAAGTAATTCCTCTAAGATGAAGTGAGGACAGTTGAGAGGGTATTTGGGTAGGGGTTGGCTGATCCAAATGGCATTGAAGGTTTGAATTAGATTAAAGGGGGAGTGACCTTTTATACGAGGGGTGAGGGGCACCTTAGGAAAAACTTAAAATATTATTTTATAATAAAATCATTTTCGGTTTATAATGGCTCAAAAATGTATTATATAAAGACTAATGTGGGTATGGGTCGAAAACCACTCAGACAATAGGTTTTAGACAGGTTTATGTCACCATATTAACCTTAACTTTTAGATTTAACTCTTAGTTAAATAGTTTGACATTTACCATGTCTCTTTGTATTTTTATATTATATAGTAAATAAACTTACTATAAAATTCCAATCGAACCCTAATTGGTTTATTAATGTCATATATATTATTATATAAGTCTTCTATAGGAACCTTTGATTTTTAGACTATTATATAAATTAATAATACAATATTTGTTTTAAAAACTATTTTATGTCAATTTTGACATAATTTGGTAATTGTTTTTTTGTTAAAATCATAACAGTATTATTACTTAAAATAAACTGATCTAACCAACCCTAAAATGTCATAATAACCTATAAAAATAGTGTAATTTTTAAAAAGTCTCAAATTACAATTAATTGAATATTTATAATGTCAATTATTTTAATCTTTCATTAATACGGTAATTATTGAATCATCATTGTATCATAAATAAATTTAATTATCTAATGTCTAAAAATTATAAATAAAATACCATTATTTATGAATTTTCTTTAGATTTCTAACGAATATTTATAGTCTAATTTATGGTATGTATATCCCTATATTAAAAATGTTTTAGTTATTAAACTTTGATTTTAACTCTTTTAACTCTTCTTGGAATTAAATAATAATAAATGTCCTAATCTATTCCAAGTGGACCTAAAGGATCATATTTTATTCATAAGGATGTTTTTGGTCTAATTACACTTATCCAATATATTTTGGACATGTGTTAGAGTAAGAATAATATCATTTTTACCCTTAATTACCCTTTTTACTTTTAATTGTGGTAAATAAAAGTAAAATGTTACTATTCAAAAAAAATATTTTTATCTTATTGAACCACATTTTTCTTACTGATATCAACCGTGTCTCTATGGTTTTTAAAATTCCACTCATAGAAGCGGTAAAATTATGTTTTATGTAAATTTGAAAATTCTCCTAGGAGGTGGGTAAAAGACGGTGAAAAGTTCAATAAAATTTTATATATCTAATATTATTAAAAAATGGCTCCAATAAATTACATTGAACATATATAGGTATTATATATCTATTTTGACCTAAAATAAATTTAAATAAAATAAATAATTATTTGAAGAAAAAGTCGGTTTTAAATAATAACTTAGTGTTTTTTACTATTCATCAAAAATTGAAAGCTTTCAAAAAAATATCAAAAAATTACTCTAAGATAATTTTTATATTTAGAATTCAAAAATTAATTATATTTTACCAAATTCAAAATATATAAGTTTCATTTATTAATTTAAAATTAATTCCCATTGTAAAAACCAAAAAGCGTATTTTTAAGAAATAATAACTATCAAAAGATTGACACTTGTTTATGTCCAATCTCAAATTGAAATTACTTACAATGACCAGAATTGGATTAAATGGTAAAAATATAGACTATTTATACTTACAAACCATTAAAATGTATAATTTAACACTATTAATTATTTTGACTAAAAAATTTGTTTTCAGTTTAAATATAGTATTTTTCACTATTCACCCTAATATGAAAGTTATTAGAAAAACACCAAAAATTTATTGAAACTAAATTATTATGTCCCAATTCTTAAGAAGAAGTTTATTTTCTCAAATTTAATATATAAATGTTTCAAATATTGGATTTAAAAAGGGTTCACCATTAAAAGACTGTAAAAGTTCATTTTTTGAAAATACTTCTTTTATGTGAAAAAAATGAATTAGTTCTTGCATTATGTCTAAGAAACTTATAATATGGATTCTAAAATTATAAGGATTATATATAGTTCAAAATTCAGTAAATATTATTCATAAATTCTTTTGAATGGCTAGTTTGGTATGTCGTGGTGTGCTTGAACTCGATGTTGCGTGTAGTGCAAGTTATTGAATTACTTTGAAGAAATAACGTACTATAAAATTTTGGGGTGTTACATTTTTCCATCCTTCAATAAATTGCTTCCTCGCAATTTGAAATTGTTCTTCAAAAATAAATGGTTTAAAATAGAAAATATCTTTGTGGAGAAATCATATCGGAAATTGGGTCAATAAATTTATTATTAACAAGGGGGAATATATATATATATATATACTTGACAAGTAGGGTTACATCCTTTAACTAATTCCTACAACAAACTCATCTTTCACTCCAAAAGATTTCAAAAAATATATATTCTATTTATCCTAATCATATAGGGTTACAAAAAATAATTAATTTATAATTCACCTATCAGACCCTTTAAAATAACTAACTAGTTTATACATTCTGGGACATCACGTTGGCCAGTGGTAGGTGATTCACCTTTGTCTCCCTTCGGTTGCGGGTTCAAGTCTCACGGCTTTGTCGGACGCGACTGGTTGTCACCCGACCTCTGGGTTGTCCTTTTTATGACAATCCAAAAATAACCTTACAATTGAATCCAATTTCCAAAATAATCCATTTCAGCCTTTAGACTTATCCAAAATACTTGTTATGGCATCCCGCCTTTTCATAACATAACTTTTCATTACATTTTACAAAACCAAGGATCTTTAAGGTTTAGTGTCTTGGAAACCAAGAACTTAATACATGACAACATAAAACATTCTTCTTCAACACTTGAAATGCTTCTTCATTGTTCATCCTATGTTCATTATAGCATCTCATAACCTGGGAGCATACATCAAAGGAAAGGGTGAGTAGAAGGCCCAGTAAGGGAAACAAGAGAAACATTTTACATGTGAACTTGAAATACATCAATAAAGTCATGATAAATAACTTTAAGGCATGAGAAAGATATGATGAGGCATATCATAATAAAAATAACGTGTTTAATAACTTGAAGATGTGGCTACAACATTTAACTTAGACAATAATTTACGTATCACCAAGGTCCATCCCCAAGGTGTCATTAAAAAATTTACCAAGGTTATTCACAAGGTATCGTTAAAATGTTCATCTCTAGAGATTAAGTCTTTACCCAATCCATTGGAGCGCTATTATGGAGCACCCTAAATTTGTATTTATAAACATGTCATCCACATATATCATCATCAATAATTTCATAAACAAACCATATATCATAAAAGAAATGGGTTTCATTTCATAGTCATGACATTTTAAAAACTGCTTTAAAGATGTGATCTCTGTGTCAATTTAAACCCATGGAAAAGGAAATCGGGGTCTCATGTATGTAAATACCAAAATTTAAAATAGAAAATTTTGATATATATGTGAATACCACTTTATAATAAAGAGTTTTGAGTATCCAATTAATAAAATAAAAGAATTTTTGAAAAAGAGATTGACATTTTGAGACGAACATTTGGCAGCATAACGGCTTTGTTGCAGGGTTTTAGAAAACATTGAAAAGAGAGGGGAATGGGTCACCCACTCATAAATGATCCATAAAATAGTATAGGGAAAGAATACAAAGGATATAATAACATGGTAATGAAATTTTAAGGACATACCATATGAAATTAAAAACTTGAAAGGAATACAAGAATAAGATTTCTCTTATGAAGAATTCGACAGCCTAACGACGTCACTTAAAACATAAAAAAATGAATTGATGAGATTAAATAGGGTCTATCATCATGTGATCATAAAATTACAGTATTATGAATATAGAGATCATACCCCAACATGGAAAAATTAACTTTAAAGACTTGACATGAAAGTAGATCTTTGAAAATGGGAAGAGTGAAATAATCCCTTACCTTGAAGAGTAACATCGAAATATTGATGTTTGGGACCTTGGGAGGCTTTAGGGAACCTTGGGAGGACTCCTTGGGAGGTAAGGAGACCATAAATTTGATGAGGATGATTTTGTAATGGAAATAATTAGAGAATGGATTGGTATTTGTAGGATAATTTAGGGGACAAGCACTACTACAAAATAAAGCTATAGCCACGGTTTGGAACTGTGGCTATAGGCCCAAAAACCATGGCTATAGGTTATAGCCACGGTTTCGTAAACCGTGGCTGGTATTGGCGTGGATATAGGGTAAAACCTATATCCAGGGTTTAAAACTGTGGCTATAGACCTATAGCCACGGTTTTAACCATGGATATCTCTCTATAGCCACCGTTTGAACCGTGGCAACAGCCTATAGCCACTGTTTTCAAACCATGGAAGAATCCTAAGTCTGGCAATATATATAGCCACAGTTTTAAAACCGTGGCTATAGGACTTTTTCCATGGTTTCAAACCATGGCTATAGGACTATTTCCATGGTTTTAAATCGTGGCTATATGTCCTCCCATTCCATAAAAAACAGCCCCCACCTGCCCCCTTCCCCAGCACTGCCCCTACACTCCCCACAACCCACTGCGCACACCCCTTCCCCCTGCCCACTGCACCTCCCCCCCTAGGCCACTGCATCCCCCCCCCCCCGCACACACACCCTTCCCCCAGCACACCCCTGCCCCCTGCACTTCCCCCCTGCCCCCCTGCACATCCCCCCTGCCCACTGCACTTCCCCCCCTGCCCACTGCACTTCCCTTCATCGATGCAGGCCAAGAAACTATCAATACTTTCGGATTTCATCCCATTAATGGTTTAACTTCTCTAGGTGTAATCACCCTCATAGTGGTCACTTAAACTAGCCTACAATTTTCAATGCAATAAAGGAATTCAGAATCAGCCGTCTTGTTGAAGTTATCACCAGTTTTCTCCTCTAGTCGGAGCACAGTATTAAAATCAACCAATGACATCCTGCTGTGTGACATTTGCTTAGAAATATAAGTGATATCCTTACAATTCTCACTTCTATTGAGATAGGAGTTATATGCATAAACAAATACTATAGATATCCCAATATCATGGAACACCATATCAACCAGGACACTCTGATGATCATAAGTGCAGGAAAGAACATGAATGCTTTCATGCTTGAGGACCCATAAATCTATTGCAGAATCTCCAGGAGACACAACGAGAGAAACGAGGAAAAATGAAGGATATAAAGCAAGGGACACAATGATTTTTGTGGTTCGGGAAAAATCCCTACGTCCACGGGAGAGGCAGAATTCGCTATATTGGGAGCACAAAATTACAGAGGATTTTTGTAGTAAACCCTAGCCTAAAATGGGATACATATGAAGAAGAAGGGCCACTATTCCGAAATAGAAGTTCGCGTTGCAATAGTGATCAGCGGCCAACTTTGTCAAAAGTGCTACAGTGTCTTTGGCTGGAAGTCAAAAGCACTACAGTGAAGTTGACCCCGAAGTCTGCACCGCTACAGTGCCTATCGGTTTCGGTCGGGCAGCATTGCTATAGTTCCTATCGGTGTCGGTCGGGCAACACCAATATAACAAAATCCTTATCCACATTTTCATTCACATGTTATGAGATTGATGAGTATCCAATTGAAGACCATTTTATAGCTTTCCAGCTTGAGAACTTCATTTTCAGTTCAACAATGCTAATCATTAAAGGTTTGTTGGTCATAAGAATGTGCCTAAGGGCTTTGACTGTGGGAGGGTTCCCATGCCCATGGAAATTCCATAAAAAATCTTCATTTATTAAGAGATGAATTGCCTCTGGTCTAAGGACCCCCTTTCTTCATGTTGTTTAGTTTATTGGATTTAGTGTTCTCTTTAGCCTTGCCTTTAGAGGCCTTATCCTCAGTACATTCATCAGTTTACCTAGAGGAAGGGGGAGATTCATCCTTCCCATTTATTTAAATTGTTATATCTTTGGATGGAGCACTGTCATCTACATCTTCCACCCATTATTTCCCACTTAGAGGCAAGAATTTCTTTAGAGAGTGAGCAAAGCCTACGTCTGCAGCTCTTGAAACTCACATTTTTCCTGATTTTGTAGGCTCTACCTGAGTAAAAGAGTCCCCTTTATGAGAATCTTGTTCAACCAAATATGAAGTAGGCAAGGCAGATGCATGCCCAGAACAAGCACTACCCAATTGTGTGTCTGGGACTACTTCATCATAGCCATATATAGTAGCATTGAGGTTATCCTACTATCCACCAAGTGACTCGCCTGAACCATGTAGGTCCTACCCTGAATTGTTGATTTTCACCTTATGTATAGGCATGGTTGCAGTAGGCATTTGTGAGTCTGGGACAACTTCATCAGAGCCACATTTAGTAGTTCTGAAGTTCTACTGCTTTCCATCAAGAGCCTGGTCTTTGTCGTGTATTTCCTGGTCTGAGTTGTGGATCTACTCATTCTATTCCAAACAATCATTAGATGGGGCCTTATAATCCTGTTTAGAGACCACAATCAGTTGATGCGGCTAGGCAGTCACATAGGACACTGGGATATCTTCAGGAACACTCTCCGGAATGAAATCATCATGATACTGCATTTGATTTATTGAGTCCTCATGTTGTAAACCAATGCAGATATCCTGCATGTCAACAACCATAAATGGAATAATTGCATGCTGGAGGAGAACCTCTTTGTTAGCCTCCTCTAACTCAACAATGTCACTAAGTGAAACCAAATCAGGATCCAGTCCATCCGTATGATGTGAGTCTAGATTATGTTCCTCACCATGAAAGTTGGAGCCTACACTAGAGTTTGCGAAAGTAGTATCATGAGCCATCCCCTTGACATTTTCCAGGCCTCTTTTTCATGTTTCCTCAACATGACCCTTCAAATCACATTTTTCATATACCATTGGGTGATTTCACTCAGATAAGAGATGTACAAATAGACTAAAACCATCAAAAAAACATAGGCTTCCATTCATAAAAAATGTCTTAGTTAAATCTATCATCTCTTATGGTAATAACAACTTCCTCTACCAATGTACCTGCCATATCAACTTCAACAAGACTGTTGTAAAGTGACCATACCTTGGATTTTTGGGTTGGTTATCAATTCTGATGGGATTTTCAACTGAGGATGCAATACCCATAAAATTCTAGGATGCCAATATATCCAACTGAGTTTAAAGATGCGGATCCATAAACGAGTATGTTTTTTTGGATAGTAAATGGATCAAAGTTCAGCCCCTAAGCCAGCACCAGTCCCCCTGCACCCCCATGGATGGATTCTCATTATTTAATCACACCCATATTTGTACAGAATTTGTTTTTAAACCATGGGTAATAGATAAATATGCATGAGTAACAACAGATTTATCAGGATAGTCTGTCACATTCCTCCATGAGCTTACAGTGAAAAAAAGATTGGATCAATTAATGTTATTTTGACACAATTATGAGTCTTTTTGTTAGTAATATTATCATCATTAGTTTGTGTGGTAGCTACTCTTATTTTCCTAAAAACATGTAATGATTCAACTTGGGTGACTTCTTGATTTAAGATTGCTATTTTATTTTAATTGAGTGTGGTCACTAGAATATAGCATGCTCATCTAAGAATGTTTTAAAAACAAATGGATAATGAAGACCACCGATGATGAAAAATGGAAGAAAACTTCCTTTGGAAAATTTTAAAAAAATGAAGTTGGAAACACTATTCCTAAGAAGTTTTTAAAGAAGGAAGATCATACATCCTTGGGTAATAAACATAAGAAGTCTAAGCCAAGTGATAAATATAAAAGGATCAGTTCTTCTATCATGGTAGAAGGAGAAAAACTTAGATTCATGCCAACAAGCCTTGTTTGTATGTTAAAATAGAGGAAAGAAATAGCATAATGGAATATTTGTCCAAGGAGAATACAAATATAGGTGGAAGGGGGCTGGTGTGGGCTGGATGTGGCTGGAGCAGGGCCAAATCACGACATTACCACGGCGTGACTGTGGCGTGACCGCGGCGTGACCGCAGCGTGACTGCGGCGTGACCGCAGCGTGACTATGGTGTGTTGGCCCGGTCCAGTGACATCTGCGGGGCAGCATCTTCCGGCCAGGAGCGAAGGGAGCAGGAGGAGGCTGGAATACTGGTGGAAGGGGACTGGTTGCAGTTGCTGGGGGATGGTGTTGGCTGATTCGAAGGTGGTAGGAGGGCTGTTGCGGGCTGGAATGTTGGCGGCAACGGGCTGAAATGAAGGTGGAAGGGGGGTGGTGTGGGCTGGATGTGGCTGGAGTAGGGCCAAATCGCGGCATTACCACGGCATGACTGTGGCGTGACCGCGGCGTGATCACGGCGTGATCGCGGCGTGACCGCGGCGTGATCGCGGCGTGACCGCGGCGTGACCACGGCGTGACCGCATCGTGACCGCGACGTGTTGGCCCGGTCCAGTTTCATTATGTTAGTATATGGGCCTTTGATGAGTTATAGGGTTTAATAACATTGTTCAGGAATGTTCATTTTTATGGTTTTCTTGATTGGTTCACTTGTATTCTGAAATGAATTTTCATATAGAACATGGATAAACATCAAGAAATTATATTTAAAGTTATTAATGATATTTTAGAATTTAAATGATCTTATAATAAATTATATGATATTCCATGTGAATGAATCATTAGATAAGAATTAAATGATGATTGTTTGGGTTAATTTGGGCGGTTTTTCTACCAAAATGAAATTGTTTTGATTAATCATTTAGTAATATGTGCATAAGATAGTTAAAGAACATTAAATAAGTCAACCTCTTCTAGTCCCCCCTGCCCTCCTCCCCACTGCCCTATAGACACCCCCACCCTCCTTCACCCTCCCCCTCTGCCAGTTTTCCCTCCCCACCATGCCCCTTCCTTCCCCATGCACCCCCCTACCCCTGCCCATTCCCCCCTTCCATCCCCCCACCCCCTTCCAGTCCCCCCTTGCCCCTAAAAATTCCCATCCCCAAACCCTGGACACCCCCACTCCCCCGCTACCCTCCTTCACCTATCCCCTGTAGACCCCCCTGCCCTCCTGCACCCCTACCCTATGCCCTGCAGACCCTCCCCCATGCACCCCTCCCCACTGCCCTATAGACCCCCCTGCCCTCCTCCCCCCCCGCCCTACAGACACCCCCCTGCACCCTCTCCCCCTGTCAGTTCCCCCCTACCCTCCTACACCTCTCCCCTGCAAACACCCCCCCCCACTCCCCCCTGCCCTCCTCCCCACTACCCTGTAGACACACCCCCCCTGCCCTCCTGCACTATCTCCCCCTGCCAGTTCCCCCCTGACCTCCTGCACCTCTCCCCTACAGACCCCCTTCCCTTCTTCACCCCTCCCCTATTCCCTGCAGACCCCCATGTACCCTCCCCCCACTGCCCTCCCTCACCCTCCCCCTGCCAGTCCCCCCCCCCACGGACAGATCCCCCAAACCCGGATAGGACCCCTGCCCCTTGCCTACTGCCACAACAAAATCATCATAAAAAATGAAGAAAAATGGATTCTTGAAGCTACTGCATTGAAAATCCTTCAATTACGGGACATACCTGACTATATAGACTTTGGGAGAGCTTCCCAAGTAGGATTTGCAGCATGAAAAAATAATAGGGACCATCCTCAATCAAGAACGTTCCTAAAACCGATGACGACTGTATCCCTTCACTTCTGCAATACCATAAACTACTTAATACCTAGAAAATTCATAACTAAATATTAAAATAATACATGAATTATTGAAGAAAGGGATGGAAAAAAAAGATGCATAAACACTTACATAATAGGCCATTTAATCATGTGGTAGGTCAAAGAGGTGAGTGACACATAACAAACAAGTTTTTTGGCATAAAATATCGTTTCATACATAAATATACAACTCACAAGGCCTAGAGGATTTGTCTACAACTCAATTCAAAGTGTAGAATTCACTAATTGTAATTTACTGTGGAAAGTGTAGGTGGGTTTAAAGAAAGTACTTCTATGATTAAAAATAACAGAATCCGGAATTATTCTATCCAACAAGGGGACTATGGTATGAAATTCATATTTGGAGGCATGAAAAGATGTTTTTTTCCATCATATATCTTGTGAAAGAAGTTTCTTGAGAAAGGGGGAGTAGAGCTGAGAATGAACACCAAATGGGTTAACATGGAAGTATATGGATGCGCATGTGGAGGTGGAAAGTCAAATGGTGTTTGATGTTTTTTATTATGTTTATTAAATAATAATCAGTAGTTGGAAGATTTGGATCTTACAATGAATTATCGGGAGCAAGATAATAGTGATATGGTGAATGAAAATTTCACAACAGCCTGCCCCATTCCATGGTGAATGAGGCTGAGAAATTTTGGAGTTGGAAATGGTTGGATATTAAGGGAACTAGTTATTAACAAATATCCATGCCATGAAGAGGAATAAACATTCCATAATTCTAGATATGGGTAATGATCAAAATAAAGAACAAAGGGCATGGAGTTTGGGGAGTAAGCTGAACCATTTTATAAGACCACACAATAACGTACATCACAACACTAATATGAAAAGGAGAAGATCATGGAACAATATCCTGAGAATTTATATGAATTAACAGGAAATGTCTTGAACAAAATAATACATTGTTCCACACCTAGAATGGGTGTGGAAAAATTAGAATAGGAGATTAATTATCAAACCTTGAATGAAAGGTGTATGTTGTTGGAATATACAAAACTAATATAGCATCAACTATTGAAAAGACGAGAAGAATACATAACATATTGAAAATCCAATTTGTTAGAAGTTGTAGAAAAATAGAAGATTACGTATTTTTCAAAAATAGATTTCATAGAATGAAAAAAGAGTTTCACCAATAAAATGTGAATGTTTACATAAAAAAATTTTGTTCTCATTATAAACATGAAATAGAAAGAAAATTAAATAGTTCATACTATTGAGTATGAAGATGGAATTGTTGTAGTACTTGAAACAGATTGTCGAGAGGTTGCATTAGAAGGCAAAAACTATAATACAATGAAATTTATAGTAAGACCACAAATATAATGATTCATCATATGAAAAACTAGGTTTAATAATGTATTTCTAAAGTTTATTATACCAACAATATAAAAAAACAACAATGTATAATAATCAAATTTATTTATTATGATAAAATCAATTATTGGATGTGAACATAAATGATTTGGATCAATTATGTTATTAAATCAATTTATAATTGTGATGTATTGTTCATAAAAAACAAAAATACATAATAATAAATATACGAAATAATTGAGTTGGATCACTTATGATTAAAATTTCAATTTTAGTTCAAAATTATTGTGTTAAAAAAATTGATTTTAAGTTGGTTTTTTCTAAAGAAACTCTAATCAACTCCTCTAATTGAAGAAAGAACACTTCTTTGGATATTATAAATACATCTGATTATTACATTCTATGTATCATTGATGTTATAAAAACAATTTAAAATACATCATTGTATATTAATCACAATTTATTTTTATGATTTCATCAATTATACATTATAATTTGTTAACATATAAACTCAAGTATTAATATATCCTAACATATTCCCTTAAAATATGTTAACATTTTCAAACTGATAATATTCTTGAATTGAAATTGATTCAATTCAAGATGTACTATTTGATTTAATTATGATGTAGTGTTGGTATATTAACATAACAATGAATGTAATATGAAGATTATTTCATCCTAATTGATTAGGATTTCTTCTCTAGATGTACATCTGATGATTTATTTAATATAAAAACAATATATCATATGTATGGAAATAATATACTAACAGTACATCATAATAAATACAAATGATTATATATATATATTATTTCTCTCAAAACTCTTTCTCCTCTATATTTTTTTCTCTTCTATTTATATGTAAGCTTTAAAATAACTATCTACTATAAATTCACTTACACATATATTGGATTTTTTCCAATATAAATTCTTAGAAAACAAGTTCAAACGGGAAGGCACTAATATTAATGCGCTTATTCTCTATATAAGTGCATACTAGTACTCCATAGTGAAAAATCAATGCATACAGTAGCTATGTCACACTTATTTTCTATGTGGGTGAAAACTGGTAATACATACTAGAAATAAGCGCATACCTAAATATGTATACTGGAAAATAAATACAAATATGTAGCTATATAGATAATAATTGCATATAGATCAATGTATTTACTAGATATTAATGGCTTAGTCTTTGTCAATATAACGCTGGTGTAGAATTCTTTTTCACCAAAATAGATATTAAAACCCATTTAAATTCATGTGATTACAACATTGGTTTTTAGAAAGGAAGTGGTTTCTTAGACTATTATGGAGCTAAAAAGAATGTATTATGAACAGGTGGAAAAACATCAAGTTCCAATCAAGGATGTGTTCATCCCATTTAAACGAAGATATCCCAAACTTATAAGATATTATGGAACAATGGGATTTAATGCAAGAATTTTAAATGTGATGATCGAAGATGATGACTTGGAGAACAAGAAACGGAATAGAGAAGATACCTTGAATTTTAGCATAAATAAAATGGGAACAATGATGAATGAATAAAGTGATAGGATTGAAGTGATTTCCGAAGAACGCTTTTAAATAAATTTCTATGGATATGGAATTGAAGGCAAGCATCATTCCATTATGAGGTTATTAAAGACAATGTTTTTTATTCAATGGATTGTGTTCCCTATTCTGGTTGAATAAAAATGAAATATTGGAGCCTCTAATTTCCTTATTATTTTGGTTTCATAAATACAGAATATTTAACAAATGAAATTCCTATGTTTTGCTGAGGATGAGTAAAGTGGTATCGATGTAAGGTAGTGGTATGTCAATTCAAATTTTGCTGTCTGAGATGTATTCACCAAACAAATATGATTAGTTTTGAGTTCAAATGGTTGATGGATATTAATAAAGTGGGTTTTTTGGGTGTTTTGTCTTTTGAAATAATGGATATTGAAATGTGGAGAAGCTTGAATTCGTGTATGATGCTGACATAGGTTGGAAATAATGTTTTGGATGATTAAGATGACTTTCGTAAGTGAGATACGTCACATTAATCATGGTAACCCATGTTCCAAGGGCACTATGGAAGGGTACAAAAAATGATTTGAAAACAAAAAAAAAAGCCATAATTTATAATTTAAAAGTTAATTTTGAGGAAAGGATTTTGATCTTGAGCTAGTGAGTGAAGTTGTTTAATGATTATAGAGATTTCTTGGGTTCCCTGGAGAATGTTTCGGGAATGGTAAGTCACAATTGAGATCTGGTTGGATGAATAATCTTGGACTTAGTTATGTGCTTAATGAAGTTGTCTATGGATGAAAGAATATGACATGTTTATTGTTTAGTGATACGTGGCATTTTGATCATTGATAGTAGGAGAAGTTTCTGGATTTTTTTGTAAAAGTAAAATAAGTGTGAATTAAGAAAAAAATTTATCCAGGTATATCAGACACAATGCCTCAGCCAGCAGAAAATGGATTTTTTTCATTTAGTTAGTAGGGATGATTTCTTGTCACATGATAGTAAGAGTGCCCAGTTAGGACTTCCATGGAGAGGATGTTGAGGATGTGTAGTGTTAAGGTGGTTTATGAGTCTATGATCTTTAGAAAAATATTTTAAAGTCGAGAACATTAAAATAATGAGGGATAAGAAGGAATCATTAGATAACACGCTTGAAATCAAGAAAGTCTACCTGTCAATATTGCCAAATTTTTCCAGATTTCCTAATTAGAAAATTTTTATTCATAAGATAATTTTACATTGTGGTTCAACCGTTTCCTCTTCAATGCTTGAGTGAGAATGATCTTAGAATGATAGCCTTTCTATTCTTCTTAGACAGATGTGCTATGTCTTTGTTTAATATCTTAGATGAAAAAACAAATTTCCATTTTAGTTTACAAAAAAAGTTTATTTTATTGGTTTTAGATGTGATGTGATATGATATGAAACTATAATAGGGTGAGAATTGTAAAATAAAAACCAAAAAAACAGTCATCCTAGTCTTGTTGATGTTGACCAGATGATATAATCTTCCAATCAAATCATAGAACAATAGAGTACGATATAAATATGTGGTGAATAAAACTTTTAGCACATAAAAAATAGTTCATCAAATAGAATGTCAAAAATAGAAATTATAAATACAATGATATATAAAAAATAATGTATTGAGTAACAACTCAAATATCCCTAAAGAATATAAATTAACAAAAAAATACAACTATGAAACCCTTAACTTTTAGAACTATTTGACATGTTCTTTGTAACTTAAGACAAGGTATCTCAATTCTGTCCCCAAGATGTTCCTCGACTAAAAACCCATTGTTATGTATCAACAACCAGTCCTTGTACACTCTATTCTCCAAGAAAAAAATCCCTTCACCAATCTAAGAAATGAAAAATTTATTACTAACCATGGAATCTGTTACTCTCAATGGATCAGCAGTATCCCTTCATCATGGATTATCATAAAAATCAGGTTCTATACCATATCTATTTGATCTCAATAATGGAAAAAAAAATAATTACAAGAATAAATAATTATATCTTTTACAATGTAAACAACACAAGTGGATTCTCTATGAAAATATCCCTAATGAAAATAAAATGAAAAGCACTCTTAGAAACAGGCTAGTCAAAAAATGAAAACAGGCTATTAGATATCAATGATCATGAAAGTAAAAATTAAAACATGAAAGACAGCAGACAATTTACAACAAATATCTCAACATATGTTTAATCTTGTTAGAAATAAATGAATGGAATATGAGGATTCATATCATTCAAAGAGATTTAAGAATTGTGATTACCTACAGGAAGGGGTGAATCACGATAGGAGGGAGCCAGAAGGTTCATTCCCTTGGCAGGAAGGGTTCATCCGCGAGAGCAGGGAGCGGGTAGGGTTCCTTTGACATATCTGGAGAGGGTAGTGTTCCTTCGCCTGAGCCGATGTCACGAGAGCAGGGAGCGATGGAGAGGGTAGGGTTCCATTGCGTGAGCCAATGTCATCAGATCAGGGATCCGATCGAGTTCTTCACAAGAGTAGTATTCTTTGGGATTATTCAGCATGTAAAGTACTTATCGTTATTATATTATCAAGGATATGTGGATGATATCTATAGGATTCCTATGTGAGTGTGTGTGTGTTACACCCTAATATGGACCACCCAAAATGAACCCACACATGTTTTCTACATGAACTCAAGTTTACCTAACTATACACCAAATTCTTCTAACTATTGGTGTAGTCCTCGAATATTCATCGGGACATTGTTCCCTCTAATATAAGGCCTGAGGTCATGGCCAAATCTACTGAAAATTTGGCATCACCTGACAATATAACAGACATCACAAAAACTAGTAGAAACAAAATAGAGAGCCAATTAATCCCCCACATTCTAGACTAGAAATAAATAAATCTATACATTGTAGAAGATTAAAATAGCTCAGAAGAAATAGCATAAAAACATAGAATCATATATAAATAAAATGGAAAGATCGTCAATACATGCTAAATGATAAATAAAGTAAAATTGGAATATGGACCAACTAACATAATACAGCCTAATAAATCCTTCTCCTCTGCAACTTACAAGACATTTACTAAATTTACATCTCTAATAAATACCTGTACCCTAAGAGAAAACAAGAAGGTCTCATCATTTATATTGAAACCCAAGTCGTGTATATGAGTTTGGGTGAGTCCAATGACCTAGGTGGAACCCCCAATTCCTAAAAAATGCAAATTAGTTGGTCCAACACACCGTATGGGGGAGGAAGGCCCGAAGAAGGGTATAGAGGAACCCTTCTGTCAACGCACCGAATAAAAGAGGAATTCCCACAGAATGGTATGGAGGAAGGGAGAACTGCTCGAGGGATGGAGAAACCCCGAATGGAGAAGCCGAGCTAAGATTGGACAGTAGTGAGGGAAAGAGAGGAAAGAGAGGAGGGTGTGGTGAGAGAGGCTGTCGAGGAGGAGGATAGGACGTCGGGGGAGGAGGGCGCCGCGGTGTGAGGGTCGCGTATCGGGGACAGGGGAGGAGCCCGACTGGAATCGAAAAAAAGGGGTACGCATATCGGGGATGGAGGCGGAGCCCGATAGGAATCGAAAAAAGAAGGGGGACGGAATTGTGTAGACATGGATTAAAAATTAAACTATGGCTATAAACAACCTATATCCATGGGCCTATAAAACTATGGCTATAGGTCTGTGGCAATAGCTTCAATTTCTAGTAGTGAAGACATTAATGGCCAAAGGACACCTCATTGGTGGTATTGGAAAAACCATGGGCTTGCCCATGGTATTGGCCACTTGGGACACCTCATGCCTTATCTCACTATTCATAAGTTGACCAGAATTATTACATAATTATTACATCCTTAATGATGTCATTAAACACACGAAACTCTAAACTGAAAATTCACTATTCACAGAAAAATCAACTTTTCCAGAAAAATCCCAAAAATTCACTTTAACATAATATTGATACTTTGAATTCAAAAATATACTCCATTTTATAAAAATAATTTTCTAAATATTTTTAATTTAATTTTTAAATAAAAAACACTATTCACCCGAAAAAACTAATACTTAACTAATAATTTATGAAACAGTTATTTACCTATTTTATTGAATCACATTACATAATAAAGGTGCCTAAATTATATTAATACTTTCTTTAAGTGAGATTACTAATCCATTTGGTCACATTACTAATCCTAAGCATAAAATCACTATTCATAATTTACTATTCACCAAAAAATAAGTTCATCTTATTAGACTCTAAATTTCTAGCTGAACACATTTGCGGAAGACTATTTTTTGAAAATCCTTACACATCATTAATTATTTAAGGTTTAAATAAATATTTTAAAATATCCTTTTTTTTAATTCATCCATAAGATACATCATATTTTTATCCGGACATCTGAAAATTCACAAACTTCACCCTAGAAAGAAATCACAATTTTATTTATCTCAAAGGATTACACAAAGTATATAAGGTATTGTTACATAGCCCCTTATAACACCAGCATATGACTTCAGTGTAAGGTGTTCTAAGGTGAGAGAATCTAAGGGAGGCTTGGATAACATTTCCCTAGTAGTAATCTCCACTAACTTTAACTTCTCCCATAGGAGATTTCGTTCAAGCTTGACACACTGGAGTTTGGATTGGGCTTGGTTCAAAGCGAAGCCCAAAGATGCCACCTCCTTCCCAATCTCTGATAAGTGGGATTCATATGGTTCGAGTCTACTGGATAAAGCCATCGACTCTTCTTTCTGCATTAACAATTAACATCTCTATTAAATTGTTAAGAGTTAATTAATATACTATTCAAAAAGTCTGGGTCGTTACATTCTTCCCCCATTAAGAAATTTTGTCCCCAAAATTTTAAACCAAAGGCCTAGTCGAAAAGGTGAGGGTAGTTTTGCTTCATTGTTTCCTCAGGCTCCCTTGTCGCTTCTTCAAACTTATGATTCCTCCAGAACACTTTCACAAGGTGGGTAGTCTTGTTGCGTAGAACCTTTTCTCTTCGGTCTAAGATCTCCACTAGTTGTTCCTCATAAGAGAGGTCATGTTTTAGGTGTACCACCTCTAGGTTCAGTACATGCAAAGGGTCAGGTATGTACTTCTTCAAGAGAGATACATGGAAGACATTGTGAACTTGAGCTAGGTTTAGTGGATGTAATGACCAAAGAAACTGTGTTTTGAGTAATGGCATGTTTATATTACAATGTCATCCATTAATCGAACAAACAATCATCTTATAAAAAAATAGTAACAATAAAATAGATAAAACACACCAAAATGAATGAAAGGATCTTTTATTCCAATGAGTAATATCTTGGTGACTACAACTCTATGATCAAACGGGAATATTAGCTAACCAAAGATTCCAATTAAAAACCCGATTAAAATTACAAGAAAACCACTCAGAACCACAATAACCCTGAGAAGGTGATAAGGGTATTTAGCATCCATCAAAATAAACATAAGGATGACTGAAGCCATCACAGTCATACTGAGCACCAAAGGAATAACTTGAACCATCTCCTCCTCTTTCTTCTTCAGTCGCCTTGAGTTTGGGATACCCCGAGACAAGGTTTTTATAGAACACATATTCGATCGTTAGCCACCAACGGAAATAATTATAGTCGTTGTCGCCCCCATGATCCAATATCTTTTAATGTTTTAATTTTCAATCTGAACCATTGAAGCTAAGAGTTAAATACCCCTCCCCCGAAAGGTTCAAAAAGGTTGAGTGTGTTATTTGATTTAATGTTTTAATAACAACAACAATAATAATTCTAATATAACAAATTCATTGTTTGTGAATCTTATGAGATTTTTTTTTATATAATGCAAAACAGTGGGAATTAATATTATTATTTTCCACTATTTATTATACACGTTTTTAACTTTATCATGTAAATATTTATTTTATGAATAACTATATTGAATCTGGTGGGATTTATTTTTTTTAGTCTATGAAAATATGTGTGCAAACTCTTGGGTTATATATATATATATATATATATATATATATATGTTATTTCAAACTTTAAGTTAAATGTATTATACTTACCCCTAAGTTTAAAATAAGTAATAATAATAACGCAAATGTTTATAATTTGATTTTTTTTATAGTTAACAGTTTTGAAATTATGTCAAATTGTGGTTTCATTTGTATTACAAATTTTTTTATAATGTTAATATTTACTTCAATGCACTCTTAATTGTGAATTTGAAAGTAATTCGTAATGTTATTAACAACATTAATGTATTTGGATCTTTAATTTTAATTAGAGATTAAGATAAATAGGTTGATACACGTCAATAAAGGAATAATAATAATATGTTATAGATAGGGGTAAATAAAAAAATAAGCATTAATAAATTTTTAACTTTCTTAAAATAATAAAAGTTATGAATAATTTCAGGTTAATAATAATAAATTTCATATAACAAGTGTAATAAAAAAATTAAAAGTATTGAAGATTAAAAAAAAGAAAACACAGGGGGGGTGAGACCTGCGTTTTTTTAGGCGTCGCACCGCTGCAGTCGTCCGATCTGGCGCACCCCATCGTGAATGTATGTGTTTTTAATGCCACATCAATTCTGAGCCATCCAATCAAGTTCCGTTTAATCATGGCCGCTTCTTTTCTTCTTCTTCGGATCTCAGTTTTTCTCCCCCGCGTCTTCTTCTTCTTCGTAGCACATGCCAACCAGCAGGCTAGCCTGCGTTTTTCTTCACCTAGGCCGGTTGTGGGCTCGACGTCGCCCCTCCTTTCCACAAGGTTGGCACTGCCTCAGCCTTGGTTACCCCATTGATATCTCCACATAAGGATAGGCCCTTTCTTCAAGTCTCGGATTGCACCGAAGGCAAGGAGGGTTTTTCACCGAGTCCTCTTAGATCTTTGACCACCGATCTGGCGTCGCCACCTGCTTCTTCCCCTCCTCCCCTCTAGGCGAAGGTAAGGGATCATGTTTACTTTGTGTTTCTTCAGTTTCGGTATATATATATATATATACTTTGTATATATACTTTTTATATACACCTATGTAAGGCCATGAGAACTGATGTATTGCTTCTCCTCTTCCTACATGGAGGATTAAACTGGGGTAAGGGACCTCTTGTCTTGCTGGTGTTTCGGTTTTGGTTTAAGTTTATATATATATATATATATATATTTATATAAACATATACATGTATATGAAGCTTGAAAACACCCTTGGTTCTTTTTTTCTTTCTTTGTGCCCTCCCTGAATCTAATAACCAAATTTTTAAAACATGTAAGCAAAGTATTATATTATCTTACCTAGTTTTAGTTTTGGGTTGGAATTATTTTATATATATACATATATATGTATATAATCACATGAACAAGCATATACTATGATCCTTTTACTTAAGAGGTATTCCCGAACCTAGTAACCGGACTTTAAAACATGGAAGTAAAGTGTTTTGGGATTTCACCTTGTTTTGTCTAGTTTCGGTTCGTGTATATAAATATATGTATAAACATATACATATATATATATATATATGTTAATATTGCTTTATGTCGAGTTCTTGGTTTCTTGTGGGTGATCCATAGCATGTTAAAACAGGTAGGGAAATGATTGTTGATGGGTTGTTCAAATTAAGGTATGAACTAGTATATATGTATATATACATACATATATATATATATGTACCCATATATATATATATATATCATTATATGCATACATCTATTTATTTACGTGCAAACAATTTCAGAATAAAAAAATGGATGTTTATGGTTATTATGTTATAGTTCATTTTGGCGTAACATGATGATTTAATAAAATTATTATTTTTACCCTTAAATATTATTTCATCAAGAACGACACAAAAACTATTTATATACATGTTTATATATATGAAGAATTTTAAGGATTAGTTTTATATCAAAATAATTCTCCCAATTGAAAATTATCATTTATTAGTGTTCTTGACAATTCATGTGTCAGCATGATGATTTCTTGACACCCATATATCAACATGTGTTTTAAATATGAATTCCCTCGTTTTAAACTTGGGATTGTGATGTTTGAAGTGTTGAAGTTTTTACTATAAGGTTTCCATTAAGACCATGGTTTCAATTGTTAAGATAATCTCTAATGTGTACGTATTTTTATTTCTTATGTCTTAGCTTTTATCAATGTTTGTAATGTCCTTCCTTGACTATGAAAATTCATGTAAAGGGATTATGATTAATGAATGTAATAATGAGATCCTATGAATGTAAGACCACGTCAAATATGTGAGGGATGTATTGGACTTAAATGATTATGGACAGGTGCACCCGGAAGTATATAGTGCTCTAATGCATTGGGTAAAGGATGAGTCTCATGAGACGTTATGTGTGACAGTCGTGGCGGTTAGCCTTGGCTTATGATACCATGGAAACGGGGTTGGCGGTTAGCCTTGACCCATATTAAGTATGTTTTATTGTCTTGACGCAAGGTCTTGACAAAGTCTGGCATTATACATTCCCTCCGCATGTGATGATAAATGGTCAACCAGGGGTTAGTTCAACTAACAGGACAACCCCTAGTTGGAAATTCCCTTGACTATGAGAATGAAATTATGAGATAATAATTGTAACACATATGGTAAGTTGTTATAATAACTTTATGTTCCAATGAATCATGATATGAATGTTTTCCCCGCTTACACACATACTTTTAGAACTGAAGTAATTTTGGTTGTAAATTATGCATCATCTATTCCTCACATGGTTGCGCTCTCTGATTTATGTCTTCTTTAAAGTTTATTTTAAGTACGTACTTCTTTTCTATGCAAGTGGTTTTCAAGAATTTAGAATTTACATGTTTTAAGAAAACATAATGCCTTGTTTTTAATGAAGTATTTTTTCATCTTAAAAATGACTGCTTTGAGAAAGAACATTCTTTAAACGTTTTAAAACCCCTTACTGGGAATATTTTTCTCACCCTACGTTTTTGTTTTAAAATTTTTAGGCATGGATTTGTACTAAAGAAGTTTTTCAACAGCAGCTGGTTTCCCAGAATCCTGACCCTTGTGATCTTCTGTAGTATGGGACATGATGTATTATTGTATATTTTTGTAATAAAATTTTTAGTACATCATGCCCCATGGGCACCTGGGAATCGAGGTCCTTACAGTGGAAGTTCTAGACGATAGGTCACTGCTTCTATGCGATCAAAGATTTTACAGGGGACAATGTACCTAGGGTTGTGCTTCCCTTTCTTCCCAAACTGCATGACTCTCTTCCATGGAGAAATTTGAAGGAAAACTTTGTCGCCAACACCAAACTCCAAGTCCCTTCAATGGTTGTCAGCATAGCTCTCCTTCCAACTCTGAGTAGCCTTTATGTGTTGTTGGATGGAATGAACCTTTTTTATCATCTCTTGCACAATATCATGCCCAAGAAGCTTTCTCTCACCAGCTTCATCCCAATAAGTAGGAGTTCTATAACACTTTCCATACAGAGCTTCATAGGGTGCCATCTGAATACTTGAATGGAAGTTGTTGTTGTATGAGAACTCAACTAATGGGAGGTGTTGATCCTATCCAGCTTTAAATTCCATTGAGCATAATCTTAGCATGTCCTCAAGTGTCTGAATAGACTTTTCAGATTGGACATCAGTTTGAGGATGATAGGTCGTACTAAAATTCAATTCAGTATTTAGATCATGTTGAAGACTTCTCCAGAATTTTGATGTTAATCTTGGATCATGATCAGATACGATGGATAGTGGTACCCCATGCAGCCTTACCACATCCTTTATGTATGTATTTGAAAGTTGATCTAGAGAGAAATCCTCCCAAAAAGAGATAAAATGGGCGGTCTTGGTGAGATGGTCCACTATAACCCATATCGCCTTGTTCCCTTTGGATGTTTTCAGGAGACCAGTGACAAATTCCATAGTGATGTTATCCCACTTCCATACTAGTATGGGTAGTGGTTTTAATACCCCCTTAGGAAGTTTTCGTTCTGCCTTTACTTGTTGACACACTAGGAACCTTGTAGTGTAATCATCAATCTCCCTCTTCATGTTACCCCACCAATTTTGATCACGAAGGTCTCTATACATTTTAGTGGTTCCCGGATGTATAGAGAAAGTAGAGCTATGAGCTTCATCCATCAATTCTTTCTTTATCTTCGGAATATACGGAACACATAGTCTTGTACGAAATTTAAATACACCTTCTTGATCAATATTGAAATCAGTAAACTTACTATCCTTAACAACATTAAACTTCTCCTGCAACAAAAGATATTCTTTCTGATCCTTCTTGATCTTCTCTAGTAATGAAGGTTGAGAAGTCATTTAGGATAGGGTTGATGATTCCCCTTCCCTTACAATTCCCATGTCTAGTTTTACTAGATCCTTAATCAAGGGATCTCCTAGGATCCTCATTGTTTCTAGAACAACAGGGTCTTTCCTACTTAATGAATTTGCGACTTTGTTTGCTCTTCCAGGGTGATAATTAATTGAACAATTATAGTTTTTAATAAGCTCCAACCATCTCCTTTGTATCGTGTTCAATTCTTTCTATGCGAAAATAAACTTTAAACTTTTGTGGTCGGTGTATATATCACATTTATCCCCAAAAAGATAGTGCCTCTATATATTTCGAGAAAAAACAACTGCCTCCAACTTTAGATCATGCGTAGGATAATTCTTCTCATGTTGCTTCAGCTGACGAGATGCATAATAAATTACCTTGTCAGTTTGCATGAGGACGCACCCAAGACCATTCAGAGATGCATCTCTAAAAATAATGAAGCCTTCTCTGATAGAGGGTAGTGTTAACACAGGTTCAGTAACCAATCTCTTCTTCAGCTCTTGGACACTCTCCTCGCATTCCTTTGTCCAAATGAACTTAACCCCTTTTCGAGTCAACTTGGTTAGTGGATTAGAAAGACGTGAAAATTTTTTCATAAACCTCCGATAATATCCTACTAAACCAAGGAAACTATGAATCTCAGTTACTGTTTTGGGTTGAGGCCACTCCTCCACAACCATTGTCTTTGTAAGGTCGACCGATATTCCTTCATTGGTTACGATGTGCCCCAAGAAAGCCACTTTTTGTAACCAAAAATCACACTTGCTGAACTTTCCAAAGAGCCTCTCCTTCTGCAGAGTTTTCAAAATAACCCTCAGATGATCTTCAAGCTCTTCATGAATTTTTGAATATATCAAAATATCATCAATAAAGACTACCAAAAAGTTATCAAGGTAGTCCTTAAATACTCTATTCATAAAATCCATGAAAAGAGCAGGAGCATTAGTCAAGCCAAAGGGTATAACAGTAAACTCATAATGCTCATATCTTGATCGGAAGTTAGTCTTTGGAATATCTTCCTTCTTCACCCTCAGTTGATGATAACTAGATCGAAGATCAATCTTGGAGAAGAATTGAGCCCCACGAAGTTGGTCAAATAAATCATCAATTCTTGGAAGATGGTATTTGTTCTTCACTGTGATCCCATTCAGTTATCTATAATCAATGCATAGCCGCATTGATCCATCCTTCTTCTTCATAAAGAGAACTGGTGCTCCCCAAGGAGATACACTCGGTCGGATAAACCCCTTCTCCAATAAGTCTTGGAGTTGTTTCTTTAACTCCTCTAGCTTCACATTTTCCATTCTATCTGGGGTCTTTGATATTGGTTGAGATCCAGGTATGAGTTAAATGGATAACTCTACCTCTCTTTCTAGGGGAGGTCCAGGTAACTCTTTAGGAAATACGTCCATGTAATCCTGAACAATCGAAACATATTCTATTTGTATACTCCCTTTTCCTTCTTCATAATCACCGATTAACTCCATAAAGAAGGCTATAGAAGGTGCCTCTAGATAAGGATTAGTTCGGGATATCTCTCCAAGGAAGATAATTTTAGGTCGGTCATTCAAGACTACTAAGATTTTCTTCTGCATTTGATCTTAGCATTATACTTTGAGAGCCAGTCCATCCCTAGTATAACGTCGAATTTTATCATGGGAATGACTAATAGATTTGAGATAAGATTTTGCTCGCTAAAGTAAACACTAGAGTCTCTAAACACTGTTGATGCATGGATAATCCCACTTGGAGTCTTGACTGACAACTCTACCTCTAGCAGTTCAGGGATTGATTCTATATTCTTTGCAAACTTGGAGGAAATAAAGGAATGCATAGAACCAAAATCAAACAAAGTAATTGCTAGTTTTGAGAGGAAAACAAGAGTACCTTCTACCACGTCATTCGTAGAATCAAATTCAATTGTTGTGATAGAAAAATCATGACCTTGATCCACTGGCCTTTGCTGAGGTTGATGGTGATTCCCCTCCACTGCACTCAGATTTGGACAGTGATTAAAAAAGTTCCCAAGCTATCCACACTTGAAGAATTGGACTTCAGGTAGGTCCAGAACCATCTTTCCTCTGTCATTAGTTTTTGTAAGTTGAGGCTTCACCTCAATACAACAATTCCAAGAAATATGGCCTTCACTTCCACAATTTTAGCACTTGCCACTTTCAATCAAGAAGTTCCCCGAATGCTTCTTCCCACATTTATTTCATGTGGAAAGTTGCATTTTATTTTCACCTCTTTCCTAATCAAAGCATATTCTCAGGCTTAGTTCTAGAGCTCTCTTCTTCTCATTAGATTTGTGAGACCATTGTGTCTCACCAAACTCCATTTTGACTTTCATAGCACTTCGAACAATTTCTTCGTAGCTATCATAGTCCTTGTTGGCAAGATTCTTCCACAGATGAGGTCGTAGTCCACTAAAAAATCTATCAACCTTCCCATTAGGGTCCATGACAAAGCTTGAGGTATAAAGGGAAAGCCTTGTGAATTTTATCTCATAGATTCCAACAGATTCATTCTCCTTCTTCTTCATCTCAAGAAATTATTTCTCCATTCTCGTTCTCATTGAATGAGGGAAATACTTATTTAAGAATATTCCCCTAAACTCTTCCCACTCCATAGCTTCCATCTATCCTCTTGGATTCGTTTTTTTTTCAGTGACCACCACTTATAAGCTTCTCCCTTTAGGCGGTAAACAGCAGGGGTGACTTTTTCTTGTTCCGAACAATGAATTACAGAAAATATATTCTCTATAGAGCTTATCCATTCCTCATCAATCAATGGGTCAGTCAATCCACTGAAGGTTGGTGGAAGTTGGCACATAAATGACTCAACAGAATGTTATTACCTTTGTGGTGAGATTGTCCTCTCATCTTGATTCAAGTTAGTACTCATAACTTGAGTCATTTGGTTCATCATTTGCATGAATGTTTCCATTCCGGCTTCAATCGGAGGGCCGTCAGCGCATGGTCCATTGCGGTCACCATTTTCATGGTTCCTCATATTCCCAACCATTTTATAAAAGAATAAAATTTTAGTGAGAAACTTGTTTCATTTACGAATATTTTAACTATAAAGGATTCTACATCTTAAAACTTCATGCTTAATAATTATATTTCTCTATAATTCCTTTATACTGATTCATAAAAATCTTGCAATTAACCAAACATATCCCCCCAGAAGTCTTGTAACCGAGAGTGCAACAAGGGCCATTTTCGTGCACCAGTTCTCGTTTGACTCTTGCTAAATGTGTTTTTTTTTTTCAGGTTTTACCCCTATGTACATCTATGCCCAAGCTGCCTATACCTGCTCATATTCAGACAGGGATGTATTTGTTTGATAAACCACTTACTCAATACTCACCAAAATACTAGGAATTTTTACCTATATTTAAACTTTTCTATAGGGTTCTTCCTAAAGTTTTAATATCCTAATTTACATAAATAACTATACCATCCTTTGATAACAATTATGGCATCCCACCTTTTTATAACATAACTTTTCATTACATTTTACAAAACTGAGGATCTTTAAGGTTTAGTGTCTTGGAAACCAGGAACATAATACATGACGACATAAAACATTCTTCTTAAACACTTTAATGGATTCTTCATTGTTCATCCTAAGTTCATTACATCATCTCATAACCTGGGAGCATACATCAAAGGAAAGGGTGGGCAGAAGGCCCAGTAAGGGAAACAAGAGAAACATTTTACATGTGAACTTGATATACATCAATAAAGTCATGATAAATAACTTTAAGGCATGAGAAAGGGATAATGAGGAATATCATAATAAAAATAACGTGTTTCATAACTTGAATATGTGGCTACAAAATTTAACTTAGACAATCATTTATGTATCACCAAGGTCCATCCCCAAGGTGTCATTAAAAAAATTACCAAGGTTATTCACCAAGGTATCGTTAAAATTGTCATCTCTAGAGATTAAGTCTTTACCCATTGCATTAGAGCGCTATTAGGTCTCACCCTTAATTTGTATTTATTAACATGTGAGCCACATATATCATCATAAATAATTTCATAAAAAACTCATATAGCATAAAAGAAATGGGTTTCATTTCATTGTCATGACATTTTAAAAACTGCTTTAAAGACGTGATCTTTATATCACTTTAAACCCACAGAAAAGAAAAGCAGGTCTCATGTATGTAAATCACGGAATTTAAAATAGAAAATTTTGATATATATTTGAATACCAATTTAGAATAAAGAGTTCTGAGTATTCACTTAATAAAATAAAAGAACTTGAGAAAAATATAGAGACATTTTGAGACGAAAATTCGTCAGCATAACGGCTATGTTGTAGGGTTTTAGAAAACATTGAAAAGATAGAGGACATGGGTAACCCACTCATAAATGATACATAAAATAGTAGAGGGACATAATATAAAGGATATAAGAACATAGTAATTAAATTTTAAGGACATACCATATGAAATGAAAAACTTGAAAGGAAGACAAGAATAAGATTTCTCTTATGAAGAATTCGGCAGCCTAACAATGTCACTTAAAACTTAAAAAAATGAATTGATGAGATTAAATAGGGTCTATTATCATGTGATAATAAAATGAAAGTATGATGAATGGAGATATAATACCCCAACATCGAAAAAGAATCTTGAAATACTTGACATGAAAGTAGAACATTGAAAATTGGAAGAGTGAAAGAATCCCTTACCTTGAAGAGTAACTTTGAAATCTTGAAGTTTGGGACCTTGGGAGGCTTGAGGGAACCTTGGGAGGACTCCTTGGGAGGTAAGGATAACATAACATCGTTGAAGAGGATTTTTGAATCTAGAGGATTAAAGAATGGCTTGGTATTTATAGGGGAAGTGAGGGGACAAGGCATTAATGGCTAAGGGACAGCTCATTGGTGGTATTGGAAAAATCATGGCCGTTCCCTTGGTATTGGACACATAAGACACCTTATACCATATCTTAATATTCATAAGTCGACCAGAATTATTACATAATTATTACATCTTTAATGATGTCACTAAACACCCAAAACTCTAAACTGAAAATTCATTATTCACCGAGAATTCAACTTTTTCAGAAAAATCTCAAAAATTCACCTTAAAATAATATCGATACTCTAAATTCAAAAATGAACTCCATTTTATAAAAATAATTTTCTAAATATTTTTAATTTAATTTTTAAATAAAAAACACTATTCACCCAAAAAAACTAATACTTGACTAATAATTTCTAAAACAGTTATATACCTATTTTATTGAATCACATTACTTAATCAAGGTGCCTGAATTATATTAATACTTTCTTTAAGTGATATTACTAATCCATTTGTTCACATTAATAATCCTAAGCATAAAATCACTATTCATAATTTACTATTCTCCAAAAATTAAGACGATCTTATTAGACTCTAAATTTTTTACTGAACACATTTGCAGAAGACCATTTTTTGAAAATCCTTTGACATCATTAATTATTTAAGGTTTACATAAATATTTTAAAATATCCTTTTTTCAAAATTCATTCATAAGTTACATCCTATTTTTATCCGGACATCTGAAAATTCACAAACTTCACCATAGGAAGAAATCGCAATTTTATTTATCTTAAAGGATTACACAAAGTAGTCATGGTCTCGTCACATATCCACTTATAACATCAGCATATGACCTAAGTGTAATGTGTTCTAAGATGAAAGAATATGACGGAGGCTCAGATAACATTGCCCTAGTAGTAATCTCCACTAACTTGAACTTCTCCCATAGGCAATTCCGTTCACGCTTGACACACTGGAGTTCGTCTTGGGATTGGTCCAAAGTGAAGCCCAAAGATACCACCTCCTTCCCTAGCTCTGATAAGTGGGATTTATATGGTTTGAGTCTACTGGATGAAGCCATCAACTCTTCTTTCTGCATTAACCATTAACATCTCTATTAAATTATTAAGAGTAAATTAATAAACTATTCAAAAACTTTAGGTCGTTACACTTCTATCCAAACTCACAGTCCAAAATTTATAAGGAAGTTAAACACAATGAAGATCCTTTTTTCCACGTAATAACATTTGAACACCTTCATCATGTATTCTATTAAAACAAGGTAACATCCTGAATTACCATAAAACCTTATTGATTACATTTATCCTCCCTTATACTTTATAGAATACTGGATATATTCTTTATATCCAAAATTTTTTAATATTCCAACAATGATGAAATAAACAAACTATTAACCAGTTCTAAGGAAGTCAAGAGTATCCAATATAATTTATCCAAATAAACCATCTCTTATTCCAAAATCACTACCTCATTATCAAGACCATATTAAGGATTATCTTTCCTTTAACCATTTATTTTCCAGAAATTATAGCTTACTATTAAGAAACTTTTCTTATAACCATATAATATCAACTCCTCAATAAAATAGTACTGCAGTATAATCCTTATTTATCTCCATATTTCATATAACCAGTATATTGTTGATAAAACACTCAAATGAAATAATTCTATAATAACAACCTAAGAACACTTGTCATTCCTCTTCATCTGAGGTAGTATCATAACTTGATTGTTATCAATAACATCATTTCTGGTATTCTCTGATGACTGGGACATTGATTCACGTAGTTTCCCAACACCTTACAGTAGGAGCACTTTACCTTTGAAACCTTTTTCTTACCCTTGAAATCACGTACTTGGTGTCCTCACTTATAAAAAACTCTTATTCCCATCAACCATTTACCAAGGTGATTATTTCCACATTTATCACATATGGGAAAATCCTTCTTTCCCCTCAACCCTTTATCCATCTTTCTCTCTACCATCCTTTTCATCTCTTTCTTCCCTTCAAAGTCATAGGACTCAAAAAATTCTTTACTTATCTTACTAACACGTGATATTATTTCTTCATATGGTGAAATACATGGGACATTATTTCCCTTTTAAATGTCGGCTTAATACCATGAATGATATGACCCTTCTTACTCTTTGGATCATACGTATTTCTAAAATTTTCATTCCTTCTACTGGGCGCCATTTCTAAACAGTGGCATACACTAGGTCAGTTTATGAATCACAGTTCATAATTCCAAACATGTAAAATACCTAATGTAAATTGAACAGTTTATGGATATAATCCATAATCACAAAAATATTTTCTTTGAGGAGGTATATACACATAAACCCATCATAGTGTTTTGTAAAGAAAATGAGAATTATCCTAAGCATATCCCCCAGGAGTGTCATAACCAAGAGTGTAGAAAGACCCGTTTCCGTGCACCAGTTCCTATTCGAGTCTAGCTCAAAGAGGTGTTTTCGGGTTTTACCCCAAGGTACATTTGTGCCAGAGCCGCCTCTACCTACTCGTATCTAGACAGGTATGTATTGCTTGGAAAACTCATAGACTCTCTACAGTACCAAAATTCTAGGAAGTTCTTCTATACTAATCCTCAAAGTCTATCTTAGGGTAATGTTCTTTAATTAAAGTTCAAATAAATCTATTTCCAAGGTTGTTGCTAAAATTCCTCTGATACCAACTATAACGCCCCAACCCCAGTTACCCAGAGTCGGTGCATTATTTTAGTACATTGGCATGATTACAAGGAATCAAGTCCCGAAGGACCGATCAGTTTAGCAGTCTTGGAAAATAGATTACATACATTAACTTTACATTAAAATTATAAACATAAAATACAACATAAATAGTTCTTTGAGAATGCCATTATTCCCCTTATCTTAACCCTACATCTCAATCATAATACACTTCTTGAAATCCTGGGAAAATAAAACATAAGAAAGGGGTGATCTCAGATGCCCAGTAAGAGTAAATAATTTAGCGGAAGGTATAAACTTTTTAAGGAAATATGTGTGATAAAAACAACAGCCTTTTAAACATAAACTTGAACATAATATGGAAGAAATAAATCAAACATTACCATATAAACATGCACATGGATATTCTACTAGTCGAATAATCACATGTAAAACCTAATTTCACAATGAAAGAATGCCTAACGTCGGACATCATTACCACATAGTCAAGGCCTTGTGCCAAGACTGCAAATAAAAAATTTGTCCAGGCATTATGCCAAGACACTAGTTTGTCTCATGAGACCTACTGATGTGTTTAGGAGCTATAGTGGGCTCCACCCGTCACTTACTAAGTCCACCTCATTCCTCGTATAAAAAAGTTCAAACATAACATAAACATTTCGTATTAAAACTAGAATATGAAATGTCAATACATTAACCATAAACCATGAATGGTATAAAAAATAGAACATCCAGAGTCCAAAAAATCATAACTCATTCAATATAATATGTAAGATTGTATTATAATAAATCAACCTCAATCAAAAACAATATCCAGTAAAGGATGCTGACATAGTTGAAAATTATGAGTAAAAATTTTTGAGAGAAATATCATTTTTTAAAATCATTTAAAAGTCACACATTTATAAAGGAATTAATTTAAAAGAGATTTTTGAATCAAAGTGTCACATACCGCTTTGAAAATTTTGAAAACAATTATCATTTCAAAACATTCATGTGCATATAAATAAATCCTTAAAATCATTTTGAAAACATGGACATTAATTAAAAATATTTAGAAAGATAAATCTCTAAAACATTTAAAATTATGATCTTGATAAAGAGTACCTTTTAAAAATCCTTAAAATATTCATTTTGAAATCATTTATATAAAAAATAGACATGGATGATAAAAATGACCTAGTAAATACTTACACGTAAACAATCTCGGATAATAATGAGATTGAGGAATTAACCCTTACCTTGCAGTTTTCTTTAGTCGAGGGTATGTTTAACCTCCTATATGAATATATTAGTATGTTATTAAATTATACTAGAACCATATTAATATTTATTATATCATACATGATTCATTTATTACTTTATACTAACCATTTAATAATAATTTCTATGTTAAATTAACATTTAGAGTAATAATTGCTTTCTTTATCGTACGTGTTTTAACTTTTTACTCTTGATTGAATCACTTAGATGAAGATTTAAATACTTCCAGAATATAAAACATGATTTATATATCATATATATTTAGAATAAAAATATGTATAATAGTCATATATATGAAATGAAAAACACAGTTTATGGAGATGGTAGTCTGTATGTATGCATAAATGTTGTTTTAGTTTTCATATTTTATTGAACGGAACTAAGTGAATAAGATATATGTAAGTAAATATATATATATATAAATATATATATTTCAGGTAGCATTATTATGTCATATATTACATACTTATTAGTAATATATATTTTTATAATCGTTGATGAATGGTGAACCTAGAAATGAATCTCATCACGTCGTGGAGACGGTAATCCGTACGTACGGACGAGCATCAATATCATTTCCTTAAAGGTGTGGAATTGGATGGTATATAATATATAAATAATCATTATCATGTTATATTTATTATTTTCATCAATTACACATCATTATTATACCCATCCAAATAACAATGTATTGAATAACAATTACACCACGACGTGGAGACAGTAAGTCGTACGTACGCACGTATGGTGACATGTCATTCAAAGGATGGATAGAATAATGAATTTGGTTGTACCATATTTATAATAACATCACAGTCTATAGAATATACTGGAGGTATTATTTTATAATGGAAACAAAAAATAAAGAGGAAGTGGAAGAATAAAGGAACTTGAAAGGTGTGATGAAATATTTACCTCTTCTTCGAGTTCTTCATTTTGAGTTGATCAAAAGGGATCCTTAGGTTGGATTTCTGACTAAAGGAAGGCCTATAAAATGAAGGTAGGATAGATGAGAGGGTATTTGGGCAGGGTTTGGTTGAGCCAAATTTCTTTGAAGGTGTGAATTAGAGTAAAGGGGGAGTTCCCTTTTGTAAGAGGGGTGAGGGGCACCTTAGAAAAAACTTAAACTATTATTTTATAATAAAATCATTTTTGGTTTATAATGGATCCAAAATGTATTATTTAAAGGATAAGGTGGGGATGGATCAAAAACCACTCAACCAATAGGTTTTATATAATTTTAGGTCACCATATTAACCTTAACTTTTAGATTTAACTCTTAGTTAAATAGTTTGGCATTTACCATGTCTCTTTGTATTTTTATATTATATGGTTAATAAACATACTATAAAATTCCAATAGAACCCCAATTGGTTAATTAATGTCATATATGTTATTATATAAGTCTTTTGTATGAGCCTTATATTTATAGACTATTATATCAATTAATAATACAATATTTGTTTTAAAAACTATTCTATGTCAATTTTGACACTTTGGTTTTTTTTGTTAAAATCATAACTGTATGATTACTTAAAAAAATTGATATAACCAACCCTAACATGTCATAATAACCTATAAAATTAGTTCAATTTATAAAAATAATCAAATTACATTTATTTGGATATTTATAATGTCAATTATTTTAATCTTTCATTAATACGGTAATTACTGCATCATCATTGGGTCATAAATAAGTTTAATTATTTAATGCCTAAAAATTATAAATAAATTACCATTATTTATGAAATTTTTTTATATTTATAGTGAATATTTATAGTCTAATTTATTATATGTATAACCCTATATTAAAAATGTTTTACTTATTAAACTTTGATTTTAACTCTTTTAACTCTTCTTTGAATTAAATATTCCTAAGGTTTATTCTGGTCAAATTAAACTTATCCAATATAATTTTAACATGTGTTAGGGTAAGAATAATATCATTTTTACCCTTAATTTCCCTTTTTACTTTTAATCATGGTAAATAAAAGTAAAAATTTACTATTCAACAAAAATTATTTTTATCTTATTAAACCACATTTTTTAACCAGATATCAACCATGTCTCTCAGATTTTTTAAATTCCACTCACATAAGTGGTAAAATTAATTTTTATGTGAATTTTCAAATTCTCCTAGGAGGTGGGTAAAAGACGGTGAAAAGTTCAATAAAATTTTATATATCTAATATTATTCCAAAATGACTACAATGAATTAAATTAAACATATATAGGTATTATGTATCTATTTTGACCAAAAATAAATTTAAATAAAATAAATACTAATTTAAATAAAAATTCAGTTTTAAACAATAACTTAGTGTTTTTCACTATTCATCAAAAATTGAAAGATTTCAGAAAAATACCATAAATTGACCCTAAGATAATTTTGATATTCCAAATTCAAAAATAAAGTCTATTTTACCAAATTCAAAACATATAAGTTTCATTTATTAATTTAAAATTAATTCCCGTTGTCAAAACCAAAAGGTGTATTTTTAAGAAACAATAACTATCAAAAGATTGACACTTGTTTATGTCCAATCTCAAAGTGAAATTACTTACAATGACCAGCATTGGATTAAATGGTAAAAATATAATTTATTTATACTTCCAAACCATTAAAATGTATAATTTAACACTATAAATTATTTTCATTAATAAAGTTGTTTTCTGTTGAAATATAGTATTTTTCACTATTCACCCAAATATGAAAGTTATCAGAAAAGCACAAAAAATTTATTGAAACTAAATTATTATGTCCCATTTCTAAATAATAAGTTTATTTTGTCAAATTGAATATATAAAAGTTTCAAATATTGGATTTAAAAAGGGTTCACCATTAAAAGGCGATAAAACTGCATTTTTTTAAAAATGTATCTTTTATCTGAAAAAAAAATGAATTATTTCTTACATTATGTCTAAGAAACTCATAATATGGATTCTAAAATTATAAGGATTATATATAGTTCAAAATTCAGTTAATACTATTTATAATCGCTTTTGAACGGCTAGCTTGATAAGTCGTGGTGCGCTTGAACTCGGTGTTGTGTGTTGTGTAAGTTGTTGAATTACTTCGAAGAAAAAACGTACTATGAAATTTTGGGGTGTTACATTAGTATATTCTTTTCTCATTTTCATGAAATACATTAGGTATTATTGTAAATAACCAAGACATACATACATGGAAATTACATTAATTTTATGGAATATTCAATACATTACACAAGCAGACACCCAAAGACCGTGTCATTTTAGGAACATTGGAAACTTAAAAAACATTATTCTAATTTGGTGAAAGATATTCAACCTCTCCCATAAGATATTATCCTTTATTTTTCTACCTAAAAACTTTATTTATATCCTAGGTATATCAAAACATAAGAAAGGGTGAGATCAGGTTCTTTGTAAGGTTAAACAAGGAAATTATCAAACAAAATAGGAACATAAAAATGTAAAAACATGAACATTACTTTTTGAAAATCATACCAGGTATAAAATATATCAAAATAATGAGTCATGAAATTAATATTGTTAGTTCATAAAGTATAAATCATAAAGCAACATGAGCCATTATAAAATTGCATTGGAATAAAACATGGAGTTGTGGAAAACACATAAGAATAGAAAATCATTTCAATATTAGCCTAATATCATTACCAAGACCATCATAGTGGAAAAATTCCTTTAATAAATTGATTTCACTCATCATTTAATCCATGTATTACAGAACTGTTTTTACTTCCTGTTCCAGTCCTGTATTATTGAGTAGAGACCATTTCTTATTGTATCCCTGTATTACCAAACCAAGATCATTTCCCATTCCATCCCTGTATTACAAAACTGAGATCATTTCACATTCCATACCTCTATTACTAAATTGAGATCATTTCCCATTACAGAACTATCTATCTCATCAGATGTAAATATTTACCCAATGCATTTGAGGGAGATATAGGTCCCACCCATCTCATAATGAAATCATTCTTATGTGTTCCACAAAAAACATAAATCATTCAGTATAGCATAACCCAAGGAATTAAAAAGATTTATTAAACTTCCCATCATCGAATAATCCATGTAAAACAAATGGATTTAATAAATATAAATTCATTATAAACATAATCAAACGATATAAATAATAAATATAGTATACTTGAAACATAATCATATTAAATAATTTCATCTTAAATCGAAAATAATTTTGATATAACACTTAAAATTAATTCTTGAAGAAAATATCCTTTCATTTTCAAAAAAAATTCTTTTCTAAAAAATCAATGCAATTTTTAAAGAAAATAATTTCTTTTAAAATAACCTTTAAATATTATAAAGGAATCTTCATGGAAATAAGTTGTTATGAAAACATAAAAATATGTCCATGTCATAGAAGTTAAAAGAAAAAATTATTCTCGTAATTTTTTAGAATAATTAAAAAAGTAACTAGCATAGAAAAGGAAATGAGATTCATTTCATAACGATTAACAAAAATTCGCCAATGGGTAAAAATGGATTTAAACAATTTTAGAATAATAGTAAAAATATTCTGGAAATTTTTTTTAAGAAACATGGACATGGATGATAAATAAACCCTAGTAAATACTTATGTTTAAAAAATCTTGGATAATAATGAGATTTTAAAATTATCCATTACCATAGGTCTGATATCTTGTGTATTTTTCTGAACATCATGTATAATTATTTAATTAATTCATTTTTATGATATCATATATGATCATATTATTACTCGTTATTTGGGTATTAACTACTACATTTTCTTATGAATGTTATGTCGAATAAGTTCAAATTATCCTTATTAGGTTATAGTTATATAATTTAAAAATTAAATTAATAAAATATATCATATTTATTCATTATATACAATTATATAATCATACTTTATTGAATATCATGTGGAATGAATCGCATCACATCATGGAGATGGTTGGTCGTACATATGCACGAGCGATAATAAAATTATCATAATTTTAAAATGGTATGGAATTCGATGGTATATATTTTGTTAAATAACCAATATCTTGTTATAATAGTCATATATAGTTATTATTTCCATCATTATACCCATCCATGTAAGTTGGTGGTGAAAAATATATTACACCACGATGTGGAGACGGTGAGCCTTACATACTCACACATGGTGATTTCATTTTTCATAGGATGGATAGAAGGTGGAATATGGTTGTTCTATAATTATAATAACATATCGGAATATAGTTGATGTTATACTTATTTCTTTCAAATATAAACAACTTAGGAAAATGATGTTGAATAATAAATAAGTTTGAAAGAATGAGTAGAGGAGATTGCCTCTTCTTCAACGATATCCCTCTATATCTTATCTTAAAGGCACTAGAGTTAGTTTTTTGAAAATAACAGAACCTATAAAATGTATATATAAAATTTTAGAAGGTAAATGGTTAGATTATATCTTATATTGAAGTCTCAAAGTGAAGCTAATTGAGGTAAGGGGATCTTTTGGAATCTCGATAAATACAAATTTATAGTAAAATCAAACCACATTTAAAAACCTAAAAAATTTCATATTTTAGAATAATATATGAGATAAAATTGTAATATCATAAACTAATAAATTTTATAAAAGTTTTGACATCAATTTCGGCCTTATCATTTTAATTAACCCTTAGTTATTCTATTTTAATTTTAACTATCGTAACAAATTATTCAGTATTAAAATAGAGACATTGTTCCTTATTTGATTTATATTAGTCCATAAATGAAAAATTTAGAACATTTTAGAACATATAATAATTATTTTGTATTTTTTAAAATTGTATTGTTCTTTTTAAATAATCTAATAAAACATTATTTTGACAAAATATCAATAGTGTCAATTTTCACACTATTTATTTCTTAGTTTTTTAAAAATATAAAGATAATTAGTTATCCTAAAAAATATATATTATTATATTTATAAGGGTTTAAGGTCATCTATAAAACTAATAGTATATATTAATTATCCAAAATTATTTTTATTTCATTATTTTTATTAACATTAATTTGATATTTTCAGTAATAAACGAATTACTACATCAATTTTGTGTAATTATTTAATATAATTATTTTCGGAATAAAAACTAAAAATAAAATACTATTATGAAGATAAATTCTCTATATTTCATAATAATACTTATAGTTGAATATACCTTCTGTAAAATCCTACATTAAACATGTTATAGGGATTAAAACCTGAATGTGACAACTTTAACATCACTTGAAATAAAATATTATAGGTGTCGTAATCTTTTCTATATAGCTTTAAATGATGAATAAATAGACCCTTGGATGATTATAGGAATTATATACTTGACCAATAATATTTTTTCACGTTTTTTGTCTTTTAATGGTTATTATGATTTTAATAAAAATTATTTTGTTGATTTTTCATCAATTAAATAGTTTCTACATTCTCAATGTATATTCCTTTAAGGTAATTATTTATTTCCTAAAAATTTATAATAAAATACCATTATAAAGAAAAAATATTATATATAAAATAAATATATATAGTCAAATTTATATTTTTTATAACCTTATACTAAATTTTATATAGTTATTTAAATTTCAGTAAGGCATATTTAATGTTTCTTTAAATAAAATATATTAAATGTCTTAATCGCATCCAAGGTGCTTCCAAAGGAAATTTTTTTGACTCAATGGTGATTTACATTTCAACACACTCATCCAATGATATTAGGATAAGTATTACGAAAATTTTAAAATATTATTTTCATCATTAATTACCTGATCTACCATTTTACCATAGTAAATAAAATTTTACTAAAGAAACTATTCATATGCCCAAAAAATAAAAGAACCCTATTTACAAAATTTGGACCCAATTATTCCAATTATGGAAGTATTTTTTAAAAAATTAAAAACATAGGATTTATAATAACTTATTTAAAATTAACCTCCTCGTCCTAATGAGAAAATGATTTTTAAAAGTTAAAACATTGCAAAATATTAAAATGATTTTATATCAAAATTCATTATAAAATTAATGAAAATGACCAAAATTATATTAAATGATAAAAATATAATATATTTATATTTAAATCTATTAAATTATATAACTTAATAATATAAATTATTTCTATGAAAAAAATCAATTAAAATTTAGTATATTTTATTATTCATCAAAACTTTAAACTTAACAGAAAAATATGAAAATTTCATCCAAAGTAAATTTTTATATCCATATTATACATAAGAAGTTTATTTTATGAAATAAAATATAAAAATGTGTTAAAAAAATATTTAAAATGGGTGTAGCATCAAAAGGTAAAAAAACTACATTTTTGGAAAAATGCTTCTTTTATTCAATTAATTGAATTTGTTCTTATATCATGTCTAGAAAACATATAAGATGAATTTTAAATATTATATTTAATATATTATATATATTTTTTAATAATAAAATCCATAAATAGTGATTTTATTATTTCATAAACTCAGTTATATGCATTTAAATTGTTTTTCAGAAAAACATTTCTTTTTTAAAAGGGTTTTATTTTTGTTTATAATTAATTTATAAAAAAATAATTAATTATATATACATGTGTAATGAATATTTTCATAATTTAGTTAATATTTTTCTTACTCTCTATTATAATTCCAAGGCTATAAGGTAATATAATAATATTTAGTTTTTCGCTTAAACTTGGTTTTGCGTGAAATGAATTCTATCACTAGAACTAGAAATTGTGTGTAGCACAAGACAAGAATAGTGATTCCTATAATGCAAGATAATACAGTGTTGTTTGTAGTTAAATATTGTCTTGGTGTATCCTACAACACAATACATCAAATAAATTTAAAAAAATATCTCAAAAACACCCCGAGGTGTTACATTCTACCCCCCTTAAAATGAATTTCACCCTCAAAATTCATCTGGGTTATAAAAGGATTAATACTCGAATTTTTCTTTCAAAGAAACCCACAAAGTAAAAACAAAGACTAAAACTTCCATTTAAAATTGAATATTTTCAAAATAACAGTTTCTCTAAGTAAATCATGACTAGGTCTCTACATAAGAGAACATAGGTGAATATTTGGGCATAGAGGAAAAATGTAAATAATCATAGAGATTGATAAAGATAATTATTCACATGAAAGTTGGTGATACATAGAAATTTAAAAATCAAAAAAACATAAAATAAAGAAGCATTAAAGAGGTCATTGATATCATAAAAAATGATGATAATAGGACATCGTTTTACATCATGACCCATTTTCCTAATATTGAAGAATTTTCATGAGAAGACATACTTACTTGATTTTAGTACAATATCATTATTGGTCATGTCTTGAACAATTTTCAATTCATATCTTATTCAAATAAAGGAATTTTAATTTTTCATTCCTAAAGCATTTGAAAATCATGTGATCCATAAATAGTATGATATTTTATTCCATTTATATTTATCATAACAAAATGATCATAAAAAGATATCAAATATGCATAACTCCACCTATAGTGAGATAATAAATTATTATAACAAAATTAATCCAAATTTTAACTTAAAATTTCCATATATTTATAATCATAAATTCCTTATAAAATAAAAAAATAAAAAACTTTATAAATAGGTGCACTATCTCGACTTAACAATTATCCCCAATATATCATAAGGTATCTCTTGTTAGTTACATTCCAAACATTTGAACATATTCATCATGTATTCTCTTGAGTAATGGTAATACCTAAATTACCTTATATCCTTATTGAAAACATTCATGTTTCTCTATTCCCAATCTTATTGGATATTTTCTTTAATTCCAAAAATTTGTAAACTTCTTCCATGATAGCATAACCATCATGTCAACAAATCATTAATTAGTATCACCCAATTAATCATATCCAACATACATGTATCCAATATAAACAAAATTTTATCCATATCATGAACACACTAAAGGTTACCTTCCCTTAGTCAAAATATTACCTTTCCCTTAAATCACTTTTTAAGACTTTATCACCATTCAACAAATCATTTTCAATCCTTAGTGAAAAACTTATACTGAAAATACTTATTCATAATCCTTGCATTAAAAAACATATACACTTCAATAATCCAACTTTATTCTTAACCCATTACTCAGGCTTCATTATATTATAGATTCTAAAAATTTGAAATATGAATCATGTATTAAGGTTCCTCAACCTTAATCTAATCATGATTCTTATGTTTAAGTTAAATAAATATGGTCAGCTCATCCCATACCTTTCCCATGTCATTTTCATTCTCTTTATCCTCTTTTGTATAACCAATACTCATACCAAATTCCTGATTTTCTTCATTATATTTTAACTTAAGACATAAAATTCTCATGATTTCCACATCTAAAGCATTAAATGTTAACTATGTTCTATATAGTTCTGGATATTGACTAAGATCCAAAAGAAAAGTGTGAGAAATACTTATCATAGATGAAAACACATAATTAAGGGAAATTACTTATAATATTTCAATATATGACACCTTAGGTTTAATCCTATGTTATTACTTATTGTTACCAAATTCTAGGATCATAACCTACAGTTATACTTATCCTTAAGAAATCCCTAGATATATCCTTCAAAATATATCTAGGGATCTCAATAAAGTTTTCTCATCGTAGTTTACAAAGGTTTACTAAGACTTCACTATGATACGAACTATATAGAACCAAACCTAACATACATGATAATTAAATAAAAAAATTAGGAATACTTAATACATTACAAAAACAGACACCTAAAGATCGTATAAGATTAGTGACTTTGGAAACTTGGAACACATTATTCTAATTGGGTGAAAGATCTTCAACATATCTCATAAGATCTTCCAATTTATTTTTATATCTAAAACCTTTCTTTATATCCTAGGGAAAAGAAAACAGAAGAAAGGGTGTGTTTAGATTCTCATTAAGGGTAAACAAGAAAAATATCAAACAAAACATGAACATAAGAATGTCAAAACAAGAACATAACTTTTGAAAATAATACCATGTATAAAATATATAAAAATATTTAGTTGTTAAATAAATATTGGTAGTTTATAAGGAATAAATCATAAAGGAACATCTACAATGATAAAATAGAATTATCATTAAACATGGAATTATGGAAAACACATAATCATAGAAAATCATTTCCATATTAGCCGAGGCTCATTGATAAGACCATCATAGTGGGAAAAGTCCTTTACTGAACTAAGTTCAATTCTCATTCCAGCCCTATATTACTAAACTATTTTTACTTCCTATTCCAACCCTGTATTACTAAACTGAGATCATTTCTCATTCCAGCCCTTTATTACTGAACCGATATCATTTAACATTCCAACCCTGTATTACTGAACCAATATCATTTATATTTACACCACCTCATATCTCATGAGATATAAATAATTAACCAATGTATTGGAAGGAGATATAGGTACCACCCATCTCATTATGAAATAATTCTTATGTGTGCCATGAAAAACACAAATCATTCGTCATAGTATAACCCGAGGAATAAAATGGGTTTCTTAAATATCCCATCATAGAATAATCCATGTAAAACAAATGAATTTCATAAATACTATTTCATCATAAACATAATAAAACCATAGGAATAATAGGTATATTATACATAAAACATAACCCTATTAAATAATTCCATATGAAATAGGAAACAATTTTGACACGCAACTTGAAATTAATTCTTGAGGAAAACATCCTTTATTAATAAAAAAAGTTTTCTATTATCATAATTCAATGAAATTTTAAAATAAAATAATTTCACTGAAAATAACATTGAAATACTGTAAAGGAAGAATCATATAAATAAGGCTTTATGAAAAAGTAAAAATCCATTCTTTTTGTATAAGTTAAAAGAAAACATTATTCTCATACTTTTGTAAGATAAATCAAAACATACCTCATATTGAAAATGACCAAATATTAGTTTCATACTATTAAATAAAAATTCACCTATGGGTAAAAATGACCTTAAAAAAATATATAATAATAGTAAATAAATTTTGGGAAAAAAATTAAGAAACATGTACATGGATGATAAATATACCACAGTAAATACTTATGTATAAACAATCTTGGATGATAATGAGATTGTGAAATTTTCCCTTACCTTAGGACTGATATCCTTTGTATGTATTTGAAAATACTGTATGAAAATTTAAATAATTTCATTGATTATTCGAGAATCATAGTCAATTTTATGATATCATATATGATCATATTATTACTTGTTATTTGAGTATTAACTGCTTGATTTTATTATGCATGTTTTTTCCAATAACTTCTAGTTCACCGTCTTATGTTATAGTTATCTAATTAAAAAATGATATTAATATAATATATTTCTTATTTATTAATTCTATAAATTTATATAATCTTTCTTTAATGGATATCATGTAGAATGATTCACATCGCATCGTGGAGATGGTAGGTCGTGCGTACACACGAGCGACGATATCATTCCCATAATTGTGAAATGGTATGGAATTAGATGGTATAAATTTTTTTAAAGAATAAATATCATTTTATAATAATAAAATATATTTATTATTTCCATCATTATACCCATCCATGTAAGGTGTTGGTGAAAAATATATTACACCACGATGTGGACACGATAATTCGTATATACGTATGCGTGGTAATTCCATTTTTCCTAGGATGGATAGAAGGTGGAATCTAGTTGTTCAATTATTATAATAACATCTAATAATATATTTGACACTGTATTTATTACTTTATAATGGAAACAACTTAGTAAGATTAATTTTAATAATAAATAAGTTTTAAATAATTAGTAGAAGAGATTACCTCTTCTTCTATGAGGTCTCACTAGATCTCCTCTTAAAGGCACTAGAGTTTGTCTTTTGAGAATACCAATACCTCTATAATGTTACTAAGGAATTTTATAAGGTAATTATTTAGGGTATATCTGATCTTGAAGGCTCAAATTGACGTGAAAAAAGTTAGGTAGAAGGTTCCCTTTTATAATTGAGGTGAGGGGAACTTTTGGAATCTTCATAAATATTAATTTATAATAAAATAAAACCACATCAAAAAACCTCACAAATTTCATATTTTATAATATTATATGATATAAAGTTGTAATATAATTAAATAATAAATGTTTTAGAAGTTTTTTCTATCAATTTAAACATTATCATTTTAATTAACCCTTTAGTTATTCTATTTTAGTTTTAACTATGGTAAAAAATTATTCAATATTAAAATAGTGAAATTTTTACTTATTTTATGTAAATTAGACTATAAATAATAAATCTAGAACATTTTAAATTATATAGTAATTATTTATATTTTTTAAAATGTTTTATGATTTTAAAATAATTTAATAGAATATTATTTTGACAAAATGTCAATAATGTCAATTTTCACTATATACATTTCTTGGATTTTTTAAAATATAAAGATAATATGTTATCCTATAAAAAATAGTATTATATCCTTAAGGGTTTAAGTTCATCTATAAAATTCATTAGACATATTAACTATCCCAAATTATATTTATTTTTAATATTTTTAGTAACATTAATTTGATATTTTTATTAATAAAATAATTATTGCATATGTATTGTGTAATTTATTAATATACTTATTTGTGGAATAAAAATTAAAAAAATGATATTATGAAGATGAATCCTATATATTTCATAATAATACATATAGTTGAATATATATTCTATAAAATCCTACATTAAAAATGTGAAAGATATTAAAACATGAATGTGACAACTTTAACATCACTTTAAATAAAAAAGTGTCATAATCTTTTCCAAATGGCTAAAAATGTTCAATATCTCAAACCAAGGATGATTATGGTTGATATATACTTGATAAATAATATTTTTTCTATTTTTTTCCTTTTAATTATTATGAAAATTTTAGTAAAAATTATTTTATTGTTTTTTCATCAAATAAATAATTTTTTCATCATCAATGTATAAGCCTTAAAGGTAATTATTTATTTCCTAAAAATTAAAAATAAAATACCATGATAAATTAAAAAAATATATTTAAAATGAATATTTATAGTCAAACTTATATTATGTATAACCTTATATTAAAAATGAAATAGTTTTTAAAATTTTAGTAAGCCATATTTAACTTTTCTTTAAATAAATATATTAAATGTCATAATCTCATGGAAGTGGCCTCCAAAGGATAAAATTTATAACTAATGGTAGTTTTTGTTGAAAAAAACTCATCTAGTGATATTAGGAAATGTGTTAGGTTAATTTTATAATATTATTTTCGTCATTAATTACTTATTTACCATTTTACTCAGGTCAAATTTTTTTTACGAAAGTTATAATTCATATGCCCAAAATATAAAAGAATTATATTTACATAATCTAGAACCACTGATTCTAATTATGGAATCCATTTTTAAAAATTAAAAACACATAATTTTTAGTAATTGATTTAAAATTAACCCCTTGGTCCGAATGAGAAAACGTGATTAAAAATTTAAAACATTATAAAATATTGAGATGTTTTTACATCAAAGTTCACTGTAAAATTAATTCCAATGAAAAAAATTATATTTAATGAATAAAATATAATATATATATATATATTAAACCCATTAAATAATATAATGTAACCATACCAATTATTTTCATGAAAAGAGTTGTCTACAATTAAAATTTAGTATATTTTTACTATTCATCAAAACTTGAAACTTATCAAAAAAATATCAAAAAATCATCAAATGTAAATTTTTATATCTCTATTTTGAATAATAAGTTTATTTTGTCAAATATAATAATAAAATGATTAAAAATTAAATTTAAATTGGGTTCTCTATCAAAAGGCAACAAGACTTAATTTTTTGAAAATTTTTTCTTTTATCAAAAAATTGAATTCGTTCTCATATAATGTATAAAAAACATATAAGATAAATTTTTAAATTTATATTGAATATATTAAATATATATTTCATTAATAAAATACTTAAATATTTTATTAATATTTTATTAACTCACATATGTGAATTTAAGTAGTTTTTCAAACAAAACATTTCCTTTTAAAAAGGGTTTTATTTTAATTTATAATTAATTTATCTCCAAATATTTAGTTATATATACATATGTAAAGATATTTTCATAATTCGGTTAATATTTTTCATACCCTCCATTATAATTACTAGGTTATATGGTAACATTTTAATATTTAGTTTTTCTCTAAAACATTGTTTTTCATGAATTGAATTCTATTAAAAGGACTTGAAATTGTGTGTAAACAAGCCATGAATAGTTTTTCATATACCGCAAGCTAAGTCGGTGTTTCATGTAGTGAAATCTTATCTTGGTGTAGTGTACAAAAAAATACATCAAATAAATTAAAAAATATATCTCATAAAAATATTAGGATGTTACATTCTACCCCCTTTAAAATGAATTTTTCCCTTAAAATTCATTTGGGTTATAAACTGATTAATGCATGGAAGTTTCTTTCATAGAAACCAACATTTTAAAAACAAAATTGAAACTTATATTTAAAAAAATAATAGTTGTAAAATAATAGTTACCCAAAGTAAATCATGACCAGGTCTCTATATATGAGAACTTAGGTGGAGATTTGGGCATGGATGGAAAATGTAAATAATCATAGAGATTGATAAAGATCATTGATCATAAGAAAGTGGGTAATCTAGAGAAAGTTTACAATCACAAAACCATAAACTAAAAAATCTTGAAATTGGTCATTGATATCATAAAAATGATGATAATAGGACACCCATTTACATCACAACCCATTTTCCTAATGTTGAAGAAATTTCATGAGAAGATATACTTATTTATTTCAGTATAATATCACAATTGGTTGTGCCTTGAAATTTTTTGAATTTATCTCTTATTAAAAGAAACGAAGTTGAATTTTTCATTCCTGAAGTGTTAGTAGATCATGTGATCCATAAATAGAATGATAGGTCATTCCATCTATCTTTATCACAATAAAAAGTTCATCATAAGTTATCAAATATGAATAAGTCCACCTTAGTGAGAGAATACTTTATTCTAAAAAACTTCATCCAATGTTTAACTTTAATTTTGATAATTTGATAGCCATACAATCCTTCTAAAATATTAAAATCCAAAATATTAGAAATAGGCCCACTATATGAGCTTAAAATTTATCCCCAATATATCATAAGGTGTATCTTATTGGTCACATTCCAAATATGTGAACACCTTCATAACGTTTTCTCTTATGTCATGGTAATCACCTAAATTACCATATATCCTTATTGAAAACATTCATTTTTCCATATTCCAAATCTCATCGTATACATTCCTTTAGTCCAAAAAGTTGTAAACATTATCCATGATAGCATAACCCACATTCCAATAAATCCTTAACTAGTATCATCCAATTAATCATATCTAATATACCTTTATCTAAGATAAACACAATTTTCTCCACATCTTGAACACATTAAGGGTTACCTTCCCTTAATCAAAATATTAAATTTCCCTTAAATCACTTTTCTAAGTATCCATAACTATTCAACATATCCTTTTAAATCCTTAATTAAAAACTTATACTAAAAAAACTTATACATAATCCTTAAATTTTAAAACATATACACTTCAATCATCCAACTTTATTCTTAAACCATTCCTAAGGCTTTGTTATTTTATTCATTCCAATAATATGAAATGTGAATAATGTATTAAGGTTTATCAACCTTAATCTAATCATTCTTCTTATGTTTAAGGTAAGCATTGTGGTTATATCATCCCATGCCTCTCACATGTCATTTTTATTATCTTTATCCATAGTTATATAACCAATACTCATACCACCTTCCTGATTCTCGTCATGATATTTACACTTAAAACATATAATTTCTATGCTTTCCACATATAAAAAAATCAATGTTAACTATGTTCTATCTAGTTCCGACTATTGACTAAGACCAGAAAGAAAAGTGTGAGAAATACTTATCATAGATGAAAAACACATAATTATGCGAAATTAATTATAATATTTCAATCTATGACACTTTATGATTAATCCTTGGTTATTAATGATTGTTACCAAATTCTAGAAATGTATCCTATAGTTTGACTTATCCTTAGGACATCCCCATAATTATCCTTAGAAATATCTCTAGGTATATCACAAAAGTTTTCACACTCTAGTTTCCAAAGGTTGACTAAACTTTCTCTCTGATACCAAATATAAATACCCAAGCCTGACATGCTTGTAAATTACAATAATTTTGTGGAATACTTAATACATTTCACAAATTGGAGCACAAAGACTGTATTAGTTTAGTTCTTTTAAAAACATGGAACACATTCTCCTAATTTGGTGAAATATATTAAAAATCTAACATAAGATATTCCCCTTTATTTTTCTACCTAAAACCTTTCTTTATATCCTATGGAAAATAAAACACAAGAAAGGGTGAGATCAGATGCCTAGAATGGGTAAACAAGTAAAATAATCAACAAAACATGAACGTAAGAATGTAAAACATGAACATAACTTTTAAAAATCATACCATCTATAAAATATATCAAAATCTTGAGTCATGAAATAAATATTGGTATTTAATAAGGAATAAATCATAAAGGAACATGATCCATGAGAAAATATCATTGGAATAAAATATGGAATTGTGTAAAAAATGTAAGAATAAAAAATCATTTCCATATTATTCAGGGCTCATTTCCAAGACCACCATAGTGGATAAAGTCCTTTACTAAATTTAGTTCACTCCTCATTCCATCCATGTTTTACTGAATCGATTTTACTTCCAGTTCCAGCCTTGTATTATTGAACCGAGATCATTTCTCGTTCCATCCTTATATTACTGAACCGAGACCATTTCTTGTTCAAAACCTATATTACTGAACCGAGATCATTTCCCATTACAGCCCTATATTACTAAACCAATATCATTTCCTGTTCTAGAACAATATATCTCATTAGATAAAAATCTTCACCCAAATGTATTGTAGTGAGATATAGTTATCATCCATCTCATAATGAAATCATTCTTACATGTGGAATAAAAAAACATAAACCATTCATCACAGCATAACCCATGTAATAAAATGGGTGTCTTAAACATCCAATCTTAACATAATCCATGTAAAACAAATGGATTTAATAAATATAATTTCATCAAAAACATAATCAAACCATAAGAATAATATGGAGAGTATACTTGAAATTTAACCCTATTAAACAATTCCATCTTAAATGGAAAATAATTTCGATAGAAAACTCAAAATTAATTCTTGAGGAAAATATCCATTATTCAACAAAAAACATTTTATTTTCTCAAAATTCCATGAAATTAGAAAAGAAAATAATTTATTTGAAAATAAAATTTAAATATTTTAAAGTAAGATTCATGTACATAAGGAATTATGAAAAATGTAAAAATTCTTTCATGTCATATAAGTTAAAATAAAACATTCATCTCGCACTTTTGTCCGATAAGTCAAAAAGAACCTCATATTGAAAACAATAAAAGATTAATTTAATATAATTTAATAAAAATTCCTCAATAGGTAAAAATGAATTTAAAATTTTTTATATGAATACTAAAAATATTCTGGGAAGAAATTTTAAGAAACATGGATATGGATGATAAATATACCCTAGTAAATACTTACGTATAAACAATCTCTGATAATAATGAGATTGAAATTTTTTTCCTTACCATAGGACTGATATCCTTTATATATATCTGAATATCCTGTATAATTATTTAAGTAATTTCATTGACTTATTCCAGAATCATAATCATTTTTATGATATCATATATGATCATATTATTACTCGTTATTTGGGTATTAACTAATTCATTTCTTTATGCATGTTTGGCCGAATAAGTTCTATCTATCTTTATTAGGTTATAATTATATCATTTCAAAAATGATATTTCAATAATATATATCATAATTATTCATTCTATACTTTTATATAATCATTATTTAATAGATATCATGTAGAATGAATCCCATCACATCATGGAGATGGTAGGTCGTTGGTACGCGCGAGAGACGATATAATTCCCATAATTGTGAAATGGTATGGAATTGGATGGTATATATTTTGTTACAGAATAAATAACATGTTATAATAATCATATATAGTTATTATTTAAATCATTATTCCCATACAAGTAAGGTTTTTTTTAAAACAGATTAAACCATGATGTGGAGATGGTGAGTCGTTCATACGCATGTGTAGTGATTTCATTTTTTATAGGATGGATAAAAGGTGGAATATAGTTGTTCCATAATAATAATAACATATAATAATTTATTTTATACTATATTTATTACTTTATAATTTAAATAACTCAGGATAAGGATGTATGAGAAGAAATAAGTTTGAATGAATTGATAGAGGAGATTACCTCTTCTTCAACAAGATCCCTCTAGATCTCCTCTTAAAGGCATTAGAGTTGGTATTTTGAGAATACCATAACCTCAATAATGTAAATAAGGAAGTTTAGAAGGTAAATAATTAGTTTATATCCTAACTTTAAGTCTCAACTTGATGTGAGTAAGTGAGTTAGGAGGTTCCCTTTTATAATTTAGGTGAGTGGCACTTTTGGAATATAAAAAATAATTAATTTATTATAAAATAAAACCACATCCAAAAACCTCCAAAATGTCATATTTTCAAATTGTTTTATCAGATAATTTTGTAATATCATCAACAAAAAAAATTATATAGTATTTTCTATATATTTATACTTTTTTGTTTTAATTAACCCTTAGTTATTTTATTTTAATTTTAACTATGGTTAAAAATTATTCAATATTAAAATAGTGAAATTTTTACTTATATGATGTCAGTTGGACCATAAATTAACAATTTAGAACATTTTAGACCATATAATAATTATTATTTTTTTAAATGTGTTATGTTTTTTAAATAATTTAATGGAACATTATTTTAAAAAAATATCAATAGTGTCAATTTTCACAGTATTCATTTCTTGGATTTTTAAAAATATAAAGATAAAATTTGATCCTTGAAAAAAATATTTTATTATATTACTGAGGGTTAAATTTAATCCATAAAATTAATTATATATATTAATTATCTCAAATTATATTTACCTTAATATTTTAAATAACATTATTGTGGAGTTTCCATTAATAAAATAATTAATATATCACTCTTTTGTAATTATGTAATATACCTATTTGTGGAATTAAAATTAAAAATAAAATAATATGAAGAATTTAAATCCTATATATTTTATAATTATACTTATCTTTGAATATATATTCTATAAAATATTACATTAAAAATGTTATAGGTATAAAAACATGAATGTGACAACTTTAACATCACTTTAAATAAAATATTATAAGTTTCTTAATCTATTCAATATGGCATAAAATGGTTAATAACACGACCCTTGGATAATTATTTTTGATATATACTCAAAAAACAATATTTTTTCATGTGTTTTTTTCTTTTAATGGTCATTATCATTTTAATAAAAATTATTTTATTGATTTTTCATCAATTAAATAATTTATGAATCATCAATGTATAATCATTCAAGGTAATTATTTATTTTATAAAAATTAAAAATAAAATACTATGACAAATTAAAACATTTTACCTTTAAAATTAGTATCTATAGGTGAACTTATATTATGTACATATATTAAAAATGATATAGTTATTAAAATACGAGTAGGTCATATTTAACTTATCTTTAAATAAAATATATTAAATGTCATAATCTCATCCAAGTGGATTCAAAAGGATAAAATTTAAACCCAAGGGTGATTTAGGTATAAATACACACATAAAATGATATTATTACATGTGTTAGTGTAATTTTGTTATATTATTTGCATTATTAATTACTTGATCTACCGTTTTACCATTGAAAATAAAAATTTACTAAAGTAACTATTCATACACCCAAAAAATAAAAGAACCCTATTTACATAATTTAGACTCAATGATTCCAATTATGGAATACATTTTTCAAAATTAAAAATACATTATTTTTAGTAATTTATTTAAAATTAACCTCGTTGTCTGAATGAGAAAACATGTTTTAAAAATTATAATGTTGCAAAAGATTGAAATGTGTTTACATCAAAATTCACTGTAAAGTTAATTTCAATTAACTAAATTATATTAAATGAGAAAAATATAATCTATTTATATTTTAAAACCATTATATAATATAACCATATAAATTATTTCTATGCAAAAAATGTTCTATAATTAAAATTTTATATATTTTTACTATTCATCAAAACTTGAAACTTATTATAAAAGTATCAATAAATCACCCAAAGTAATTATTTATATCCTTATTCTAAATAATAAGTTTACTTTGTAATATATAATATAAAAATGTGTTAAAAACTCGATTTATAATGGGTGTTCCATCAAAAGGAGGAAAGAATGCATTTTTTGAAAAATACTTCTTTTATCCGAAAAATTAAATTTATTCTTATATCATGTCTAAAAAACATATAAGATAAATTTTATAAATTATATTTAATATATTAAATATATATTTCATTAATAAAATCCATCAACAGTGATTTTTTTATTTTATAAATTCACTTATATTCATGTAAATAGTTTTTCATAAAAACATTTCCTTTATAAAAGGGTTTTATTTTCAATTATAATTAATTGCTCGCCAAATCATTAATTATATATACATTTGTAAAGAATATTTTAATAGTTTATTTAATTTTTTCCATACTTTCCATTATAATTCCTAGGTCATAAGGTAATATAATAATATTTAATTTTTCTCTTAAACTTGGTTTTGCGTGAAATTAATTCTATCAATAGGACTTGAAATTGTGTGTAACAAAATAAAAAGAATAGTGTTGTATTTTCTGTAAGATAAGCTGGGGTTTCATGTAGAAAAAGTTTATTTTGGTGTAACACACAACACAATATATCAAATAAATTTTAAAAAATATATCTCATACAAATCATGATGTGTTACAGTTAATCTACTAAGTATTCTTGTTATACTAACCTTACATATATAAAAACTATTTTTTTAGGTTCCCAGGAAGGATTTGGTGATCGATCTAGATAGTACTATCTTGGAGCTTGTTTTGTTGTGGTTGATACCATAGAATTTTCTTTTGATATTTTTTTATCTTTGGAGAGTTTTTTATCTATTTTATATTCATTCATATGGTATATCACTTATATTGGATTTTGGTTTCATTTATTTTTTATCATAGACCAGTTGGGTGGTTGTTCCACTTATCTCTTTGTATTTTATTTATATTAAAGGTAATGCCTCCCATTTGAGTGTTTTATACCCTCAGCGCTTTTATACTACTTGGGGCCTACTGTAGGTGAGACTCATGGGGTCATTCCTTCTCTTCACTACTAGAATAGAAGGGGAAATGGTGGAGGGGGTCATGAAAAAGTGGTATCAAAAGTGTTGGTTAAGAGATAGCGTAGAGTCTGGAGTTTGGAAATGTTGAGTATTTCATGGGTTGGTAAGGTAATAATGGTAAACCAATATATTTTGTGATAATAATAATGGATAATGAATAATAAACTATATTTTAGGTTCCCCTATGATCTGATTCATGGACCTTAAGATCTCTGAATGTACTAAGTAAAGAAACATTGCTTAAGATGTAGAGATAAAGGAGAGGTATATGAATCATACATTATTGAGTTCTGTTTTTAATGGAGTGGTTATTTGAATTAATAAATGAGTTAATTAAATGAATCCATTTGTACCTAACAATTATTTTTCTCTTTTCCTTGTAGAGGTGTCAATTGGTCACCACCCATGTGTGGTCTGAGTTGGGGAGTTTCAATAGGCTGACCATGTTAACCGTCGAAGGGTTGAGAAGATCCAGAGGATGAGTAGTGGAAGTAGATGTTGTATATAATTTAGCATCATATCATAAGAAATTAATAGAGTAACATATCTGATATAGATATTTATTATTGGATGGAGGAGTTAGGGATAACTTTCAGCTTTATTCGAGCCTATACTAGAATTCAGTTCCCCTAATAGTTGACTAGATTAGGGGAGAAATGTTTCTATGGTAGATATTGTATCATGGGTAGTAGGAAAAGATTAATGTATCATGAGACAAATTATAGAGGGAGTTTAAGGATGAGTTATTATTAATGATAGCAAAGGCATAAAAGTGGTAGGAGTTTCTCTTCCTTTAATAGAAGGGCATGAGCGTTCGTGGGATAAGGATTAAGTTTAAGGACCTTATACACTTTTTCCTTAACATTTTTTCAGATGATGAGTCCTAATAATGTAACTTAGATGAGTTATTATACCCCCACCATCTACTCTATGGTAACATTTCAGGTCCCTTCCTAGCTCACTAGGCATAGTAACCAGACCGATGGTGTCACATGACCTCAGGCACACCTCCCCATATGCTTGAGGATATAAACTAGAAGTGAGGGTTTAAGGAGTTACCATGGGTAGAATATACCTCCTATATCAACGTTTACATACATAAAATAAATAACCATGTATCATATATAATGTGAGATAGTGAAAATGGAATTAACAAAATTTAATAAGCTATAATAAATAAAATACAGCAAAAAATACATGAACAGTCATATAGCATACAAGACCTATTTCCCATTAGGCCGATCACATATATAGAATAAAAAAGTAATAAAATTAAAATGAGGAATTACTATATTTTCAAGACATACCAAATCCTAGTGTATTATCCAACTCAATCTTCTTTAAATCACTTCAGAAAAAATCAATCCCCAACACAACCTATACCTACAACCAAGTGTGAGTCTTCTTGGGTACCCAAGTGTAATGGCCTCTTGAGAAGGGTGTGAGTACAAAACTCAATATGGAACCACCAATATAACCCTATACATACTGTTAATTCAATGATATGTGAATATTAATTGATCTGAATAAATAAATAACTTCTTAAAAATAAAATAAGTAAACTGTCGTCGATATTCATGTCCATGAACACAATCAACCATACCTGTTTTTCCTTATGTTGGAGTGTCTCTAGGCACATCGTGATGATCATTACAAACATAATAATGACCTAGGGGTATTCCACCCTAGTATATAGTGATAATGAATTTGGGATAAAATCACCCCAGTATATAGTATAATGACCTAGGGAATGCTTTATCCCTATATCACAACATTAGCAATGCTTTGTCTCATTGTACAATGGTTATAAGAAATTGATCTCCAATAGTGAGTAATACTTGACCATTCCCTCCAAATACCCCATATTCCACAAGAGAAAGAATTTGGAAGAAACTATCCTCTACCCAGAACCAATATAATCTCAGCTCTGAATCTATGGAGGTTCAACCAATAGTATCACATACCTCAATATAAGGGTATGTTTTCATTAGTACCATAGAAAACCCCACAATGGGTATTTTCTATCTCAATCAAAACACCAATCCAACAACATTTTACATATAATATATAAAAATAAAAGGGTGAAAGGTTTTATTAAAGACATAAACCCATCATCACTATCTACATTCCATCATCTCACATGAAAGGTACAGGTTCAAAGGTGACACTCGTAACCATGTCTACCAATGTCTCACACACCCGCTCAAGGTCAAACAAGAATCAGGGAACCTACTGGGGTCACCTAGATAAGTAAAAAAGTAGAGTCACCCTACTTGGGTTCTCAATCTCAAGTATGTCACTTGGGAATAACATATCTCATGGAGGATGTCACACTTTCGACAACATCATTAATAGAATGAGACCATATGGGTCTAATAAGGAAACTGTATAAACAACAAACAAGAGATGGATCATATCCCACAATTATTACTTATTTAATAACCCCCTAAATGGGGATCTAAGGGCCTAGGTAAACTCATTTAGTCCCATACCTGACCATCATAAGTCGTAGTGTCAAGACGATGCACTTGGTTTATAGTGCCCAAGCACTTTGTTCTGACGTTTAGGGAGTTCAATTAAAATTTAAAATTTAAATTCAAATTAAGCGAACATTTCATTAATAAAATTTGAATATACCTTTTTGGTTAGTCTACATGTCCCCAAGCATATAAAGAACTGTATAAATTGCATAAGTCATGTTTCATGACCACCTACCTTTTAATGAAGCTATTTCCATTTAATTCTCTAAACTGGTATATATTTTCTAGGATTTCTAAGTCTCTTCCTAGGTCCATACCATGATCGACTCATAATCCAAAATCTAGACTCTCATTAAACAACCAAAATTAATCAATTTTAATAATTTTAATTAACTAAATAACTCAATTACAAATAGGAATATTTCTTATTGACTCGCTAGGGATCTAAAAATTGATGAAACCTTAAGCAATGGGGTGTCGTCCACCCTCAGCACACCCCCCGTACCTACACAAAGAAAAATCCATAACTCACACCACCACTTAATTAACTTATTTGATTTTATTTAAAATAAAACCACAATAAAATTGGAATCACAACATATCTTTGTCAAAATTTTGAGCGGTGTCATGGAAACGGTGTTACAGGATGTCCTCAAGATATGTTGCATAAAATAACCTTAATATCATGATGATTCCACCATGATTTTGTGGAATAATACATGAAACCTAGCATAATAGAATTGAAAATTAGAATGGAATGGATTAGGATATCCAAGTAGGACAATAATGGATGAAATGTGCCTTAAACATCATTGAATTGATATCCAAAACACCTCTTAGTCAAGGGAAAAGTGGAGGAGGGAGGAGGTTTAACCCCCTGGTCCTGATGAAAGGAAGGGGGAAAATATGAGGGGTTTTCCCATATTTAATTTTTAGGGTAACAATAATCATTTTTCTACCTTTTAGGACCACTGGATAGTTAGTATAAGGCCACTGAAAAGCTAGTGGAACCTACAGTCCTAGCAGGCCACCTGGTCTTCCTCGGACAATATTACACTACTCCCCACCAACTTCTAAACATTATTCCAAGTCCAAAAATACCTATTTTGGGGTTTTAACCTCACATAATTATATTTTGAACCTTTATTCTTAAAAAGAACCATCCACTATAAAAAAGTTTCAATATCCCTCTAAAATGTTAGACTCTTTCATACACAACTGGTATTACAAACTCCCCACCATAACACTTTTCATCCCCAAGATGTCCTGGTGGTTATCCAATTATACATCTTGACCTACCCTAGTCATCAAATACTATTCAATATGTCATGTTATATATATAAACACCAAAAATACTTCTAAAGTGTCACTCCAAACATATGGCACACAATCAACACATCCCAATCCAACACTTGTAATTATCAATGAAGCAAGAATATAGTGATTTACCATTCTCATTTATCCCAATACACCCAATGAATCTTCATATAATTTCTAACCCCACTCATGGTGCTCCTCGGTATCGAACCAAGATAAAAGAGGCTAATTTTGAGCTATAGTTCCCTCCACCATTTGGAATTCCTATCAAAACACAATATTGGAATTATATATAGGCACCTAATGATTTTTCTAGTACATGCACCCAAACATAATTGAAAACACTAGTCCAACAAAGTTACAAACCCTCACTATCAATTTTTAAATAATTTAGATGAGTTTCAATTTTACAAGAATAAGTTCCAAACATATCAGATCTTCCTCAAAAATCCTTGACTAGTCCTCAAAATGCACTTGTTATATCCAATACAGATACCCATTTCGGTCCCCATCCCACAACATCAAATTAAAAAAATTATAGTTGGGACTCCCCTAGCCAGCCTTTTCCAAAACATTCCCAACTTAAACTATCAATGTGCTACCAATGCACCTGATAACGATGCCTTAAACCCCTAAGGCATCCCATGATCATCAGAACATTCTCACTGAATCCCATGCCCGACTCTCTGTGAAATCCCACAGTTGAATTCTCAACTTGTCTAAAACTCATCATCATTATATTATGCACCAAGATCACAGACTCACCTCAAATTAAATCATTATTGGACCATCTAATGCCCATATATTTTAAATATATTTTCTTTTAAATAAACTTGTATTATTTTATATCTTTCTTTACACACAACCTCAATGTTAAATAAACACGGATATATTATACCTTTATAACCTAGCCATTGGACTAGTAGGTGATAAAAGGATTAAAAATATTATTATATATATATATCATATTTTTGGTTGATAAAATTTTATTTATAATCAATCAATTTCAATAAAATCATTTAATGATTAAAAGACCTATTTTCAAAGCAATGTATTTTCCTACATGTTTTGTATTTTTATCTAAACAAAGTATATTTATAACTATTGAAAAATTATTTCAATAAAAAATATTTTAAATTTATATGAATAAATTAATAATCATATATACATTAATTATCTAAAGGTTAGGAATGAAAATAAAATCATTTAAAGGTAAAATTTTTTTTTCATAAAATTGTTTTTATGTGCACAATAAATTTTTATCAGATTAAATTAAATTAATAAAAAAATTATTAATTATGTTAATTAAATGTATATAATATATATTCTATCAAAAATTTTTATGTTAATTTGATATTTTTTTCTCATCAAGGAATTAAAGTGAATTAAATTTTATGCTTAAAACACATTTTTCTAAAAATATATTTTTGTTGCATTTTGCATGCTTAGTTTAAATTTAATTTGTGTCACTTAAAAAAATTTAATATGATAAAATGGATTGAATATATTTAATCAAAAAAAAATTTAAAATTTTAGTGGGTAGATTTTCATTTTTGGTCATAATGAATAGTAAAAATAGTAAAAAATTGTTTCCATGATTAAGGTTAAACTGAGTTTACTATAGGTTTAAACTAAGAGATGAGGGTATTGATGCCACATATAATTGTATTATACTTATTCTTAAAATAAAATTTAAAAATTATATTATATTAAATTGAAAAAAAAATCAATTTTGTGTCACTTACACAAGAAAATGACTATATTATTTAAATATTTTAAGTAACTCCATGATTGTCTTATCCCTCATTTATAAAGGAACACCTCATATTCTCCCTTATTCATGAATTTTGATCAATCTATATCAACTAATAACTACCCAAAAACCTTCCAAAATTCGTTCCCTTCATCCTATGTCCCCCTTTCTTCTCTTAAGATCAATCATTCAAGGATTAAGGTGTATGATAACGGAGGTATCTCAAAGAAGAGGTATAAATATTAATTGATCACTTTCAATTTTATTTCTTCTTAAACCTTCTATAAACCAACTATATCCATAAGAGAATGGTTATTTCAGTATCATAAATATAATTATATGTTATTATGATGATTCAATAACTATTTCCCACCTTATTTATGTCATATTTTAAATGAAAGTATCGTCCATTCGTACGTGTGGATTACAACCACTACATAGTGATATGATTCATTTTCCATAACTACCTCACATTTATGGATATAATTATGGATTTAATAAAAATATATTATATTTATTAAATAATTATAATTATTTAATGATAAATATTATTTATCTTTCTTTCCTTTTTTTAGAAAATGAAATTATGTTCATGGGTACGTATAGACTACCGTCTCCATGAATAGTGTAATTCACTTTTCTATATATACCTTTTATAAATGGTTATAAATATGTATATAATGAAAATATATGATATTTATATCATTATTAACATTATCTATCTGATATAACCACGATAAAGATAAAATTATCATTACAACTGAATCGAAACATACATGAAAAATGCATCATTTATCGCACAGAACAACAATTTTAATAAAGAATTGTTAATGAATGGGTGATAATATGTTATAAGTAAATAATTTATGGTATTATAAGTATAAATATGGTTATTTTATATAATTATAATAAATTTAAATATATTATATATGAGTTTATAGTTATTACGAAGTATGTCGAACTTTAGGTAAGAGTTGTATGTTACAATCTCATTTTTTATCAAGACTATATACACTTAAATTATTAGATAATGAAATTAAATTATATATCTATAAAAAATAATATTTTTTATTATCCCTTTTTATTTATATAAATAATAAGTTTTTAATTCATTTTTCTCTCACTAAGTTCATAAAAGTCTGAGAGAATTATTTTATGGAAAACTGACTTTATTTTTCTATTCGGTCATGAATATTTTTCCTACCATTTTCATATTTTCATTAAAATGTTTTAAATAAGGTTTCTAATATTCTCCAATAACTGATTAAATTAATTTTTCCCCAAGTTTTAATTTTTATAAAAAAATTTAAAATTATTCTTCTTTCTATTTTCTGAATGTGGTACTTGTGACTTTTTACTAAATATGTGAAAGGAATATTAGTTTTACCATAAATGTACAAAAACAAATTCTCACCATCATGAAGAATAAATGATTTGAAGCTTCCCATAGAATTTTCCATGTTTATTTTAAAATAAAATTGTTACCTAAATATTTTGTAAAATTTTATATTTTAAATATGTGATTTCAAAATGAAAAGTTTATCTTTCTCAAGAAATATTTTAGTGATCATTTAAAAGAATTTTTCATCTATGATAACATCATTTGATGTTACTCATGATTCACTGGGGATATGATCCTGTGATACCATCCTCATTATTTCTATGTATTTTTTTATGATTATGATGATGAAATATTGATGAAACTCATTTTATTTTTCATAGGTTAAGATATGATGAAATGATAAATGTTTTCTTGATCTTTTGGAATATATATGAATGAAATGTGATTATTATATGACTGGTTCTATTATATAACCCCAATTAATTGGGTAAATATTTATGTTTTATGAGCTCAAAGGGTGCATGGGAGGTTATACCAAGCCCAAAATATGGTATATATGAGGTTAGCTCAAGCCCAAAGTAATTACATGGGTGGTTAGATCAAGCCTATCATGTGATGAATTTATTGGTGGGAAGAATTGACATATTATTTCTATGATTATGATTATTCCACACTTTATACCATTTTTTTATAATAATATGTTAATCTAATGTTATTCTATCATGGATCATGTTATATGATTTCTATATGATTAATTTCTTATGAACTTCCAATATTTATGCCATGAATTATGATTATGATATATGAATTTTTGGGTATGATTATCAAATATTAATCGCATGTTATCATTCCCTTATTCTCTTGGTATGAAGAAAATTGATTATTGATTTATATCTCACTTTTTAACCTTTATTGATCATGTAACGACCCAAACTTTTATTAATGAAAATTCCTCTTGATCTAATTAAATTATATATTATATAAAATGGTTATATAAAATATTGACTTCCTTGGTTTTATGTTTTTGGATTAAATGTATCGTTAATAATTGTTATCTTAGCTAATATAGTCATTGAACAGTGATCACATGATTAGTATAAATATAGGTCTTTAAAAAATCCAATTTACTCAGACAAAGGAAGAAATTGCCTCATCCAATAGAATTTCTCCATACGAATCCCATTTGTTAGATCTCAGAAAGGAGGTAGTTTCACTGGGTTATGCTCTTGACCAAGCCCAATTCGAGCTTCAACATGTTAATCTTGAACAGAACAGTCTACGGGAGAAGTGGAAGTTGATAGAGAATACCACCCGGGCGATGTTATACGAGCCACCCCAAGATTCTATCACCATCGCACACCTTACCCTTAGGTCATATGCAGGTGTTATAAGAATTTATGTAACAAGACCTTAGCACTATTATTATGTGAATTAGTTTTGTATGGAATAAGAAATATACATTCATTTTATTATTTTTACTTTGTAAATAGTTTTAAAAAAAATTATTTTTAGTTAATATTCAATTAGGAAATATATTTTGATGAATTAATATATTTTTATATTAAATATTATTTTAATAAAATATTATTTCCTAATTTCATTTTATTAAATATAAATTATCTTATAATTTTTATAAATAAAATTGTAATTTTTATTAAGTTTTGAAAGTTGTTTTTGTCAAAACCCATGAATTTATTATAAATGAAGGTTTTTATTTTAAATGTAAAAATTCACATGTTTATAAAACTATTTAGATAAAATCAATATTATTTTTGGATTCAGGATGTTGTTATTATCCAATGGTGATTTTTTCATAATTTTCTGAGACAACCGTTTTTTGGGGTAAAAATTAAATACTGTTTAAATATATAATGTGTATTATGACATCATAATGACCCAATAGTGATGTAATAAAATACTAAAAAAATGTTTTTCAGACAATATATGTCTTATATTTAAAAAAATTTGATTATATATTTTTTTCATTAATTTTATGGTGCCTTAGTGGACCCTCCAAGACTTGTAAAATATTTCAATGTTTTAAAATGATTTCCTTGAGAGTGTGACTCACCTCCACATAAGCAAGCCCAATATTTTAATAAGTAAGGTCATTGGATTTATAAAATAAATTTTTCCACTCCACTTTGAAAAAAACCATTTTCAAAACCCATGGGATGATTTTTTATTTTGATTAGTTTAATGTGTAGTGTCCAAAACCTAAATAATAAGGAATTCTCTCACCTTTCCTATATAAACCCACCCAATATCCCATTCCCCTAAACTCAAACCATTTTTAGCTCAACAAAAAACTGACCTCCTCTCTCTAAAATCCTCTCATGGAGCCCAAATCCCCCAATAATCCTCTCTTAAGCCTCTCCCAAGCCTTTGGGATCACACTTCCAAGTAAGGGATTTCATCCTTTCTCATTTTTGTCCAAAATTCATTATGTTGTTATACCATTTTATTTTAAATTAAAAATGTTGGGGTATAATTTCTCACCTCCTCCATACTAACCTCATTATGTTTTAATGATGATATACTTATTTCTCTCTCATTAATGCCTCCCATATACACCTGTTACCATGCTGAAATTCCGTAAGGAATTTCTCTCTTCTCGTTTACATTCAAGTAATTATTTTGTGTGTGATTATAAATTAAATTACATATGATGGAATGTGTATCTATATTACCCCCTTACTTATAATTTAATTTACATATACTAATGTACCCATTTCTCTCTCATCAACCATTTTCATGAAGTCTTATGTCACGTCGTTATGCTGTCGAAATTGCACTGTGATTTTCCAATCCAAAGTCATTGTGTAGTGAATACCATACCCATTTATCTATCAAGGGTATTAAAATTTATACATATTTACTTATTGATTATAGAGTTAATGTTTTAATTTATCATTTTTTTTATCATGGAATAAATGATGATGTTTAATGAATCCATGTTGTATGATCCATGTGGAACACTTATGGATGAAATGAAATGATTAAGAAGGGTGCACCCTGAGAGCACTCCAATGCATTGGGTAAAGATTAGTATCATGATAAATCAAGTGAAATGAGGGTTTACTCATTCTAATTCAAGTGAAATTAGGTTTTACTCATGCTCCATTTTAAATGATCCTTGGCTCATTCTAATATCTTGTTAAATGTTGTTGCCACATTTTCATGTTCTAATAATTATGTTATATCATGCCTTTATGTTCATATTTCTATTATTATCCATTCATATGCATATTTCCTAACATGTGCTATATTCTACATTTTATTCCTTGTTTACTCCCTTATTGGGCTTTATAGATCACCCTTTTCTTATGCATGTTCTCAGGTTATCCCATGCAATGCTTTATATGAAGGAATGTTGTGGTCATGAAAAAGAAGTTTTCAATAAAGATAGTGTGTTTTATGTTCTAAGTTGTTATGTAATGTTCCTAATCCCCAAATACACTATAACTCTCGATCTTCTATGTTTTCTCATGTGAAAATTTAATGTAATAAATTGTGTTTAAGTGTAAAATAAAGAGAAGGGTTATTATAGTTGATATCAAAGGATAGGTTCCATTGTATTTTGTGATTAGGATTAGAAAACCCTAGTGAACTCCTTAGGGATAAGAATAAGTATAATAAAAACATCAATATATTTTGGTGAGTATTGAGTAAGTGTTTTATCAAAAAAATACATCCATGTTAAGATACGAGCAGGTAGAGGTGGATCTAGCATAGATATATCTAGGGGTAAAACCCAAAAACATCGCTTTGAGCTAGACTCAAACGAGAACTAGCACAAGCCAATGCGCCTTGATGAACTCGTGGTTACGAAACTCCTAGGGGATATACTTTGGTAAATTCATAAGCTAAGTATGAACCATTTTTTAGGGAATAAAAAATGACACTATGAATATATGTTGGGGAGTAGAACATGGATAACATAGATTGAAGCCTATAAATTCATAAGTTAAGGAAATAAAAGTAATTTATAAGTCATCCCTTTTTTTCTTTTGATTACCCTTTTATGTTTTACCTCTAACTTTCCTTTTATTCTAGCCAATGGTTGATAATAAGAGGACTCGGGCTAACAACCAATGTGAAGATCAATTTGGCGACTATTCTAATGATATTCCCAATCTAATAGAAGCAGTAATCACAAACTTTGTCATGATACTCTCTCAATTAAGTAATGTTTTGAATAGAAACATGGGTCAAAAGTAATGTTCAACCCCCCTAAGAAATAACAAGATGAAATAGAGATATTAATGATACAAAGGTCTCCTACTTGTAACAGATCATCTGATTCCTAAATCACTGAACAATAGATCAACTCCATTGAGAAGATATTCTCTATCCATCAATGTTATGAACAAGAGAAGGTCCTTATGGATGCTTATCGTATGGAGGGTTAAGCTGATCAATGGTGGACATTGATCAAAAATATGAAGCCTAAGGAAGATATCAAGGCATTTTAATAGAAGTATTTCAAGAAAAAAAATTGATAAATATTTTCCTCGCACCCTATGACTTAATATGAAAAGGGACTTCCTTTCCCTCAAGAAAAAAAGACAACGAATCCATTGGAGCGTATGAGGTAAAAGTTACAAGGCTTGAACGATATGCCTCTGGCTTTTCTGTTACCCCCGAATTCTTGGTTTACTTCTTCTTTGGTGGGATAAAACCGAGCCTATGGAAATCCCTAGAGATCTGTGACTTCAAGAGCTATGAGTAAATTGTCCCATGTTCCCTCAAAGTCGAAATGGAGATCATAAAATATCAGGGGTATCATGGGGATAATAAGTGGAATGTGGACTATAATTCTGGTGGTTTAATGGATAAATCCAATAGTACTATGAAAATATAGCACCCCACTTGACAAAGGTGTGGAAGGAAGCACCTTGTAAATTTCATGAAGGGTATGAGGAAATGATTTAGGTGTAGAAGAGTAGGGAACCTAGACATTAACTACTGAAAAGAAAAAACTATTGTTGTAATAGAGGAGACGAACGCTCCATTTGATCCTTGCTACATTGTTCCTTGCTTCAACTGCAAAGAACCAGATCACTTTTCAAACTAGTTCCCTAATTCAATGGTTTTTGGAGGCAACCAACAATCTACAAGGTAGTAAGGGTGATCTTTTTAAATCACTACTACATAAGAGAACCCTAACAAAAAAGTGTTGACAGGTACGGTAGTTATTTATTCAATAATACAGAACATAAATTTTTATTCTGGTTCTACGCATTCTTTTATATCCCAATAGTTTAGTAGACCAACACCAACACCACAAAAATAAAGTAAAAATTTTGATGAGAACGGCAAATGGGAAAATCATTGAAACCCATGAATATAACTCCTCCCTTGTCACAATTTATGGTTTGAACTTCCCAGATAACCTCTCCATACTTCCTCTGGTGTAATTTGATGCAATTATTATCATGTATTTCCTTTCCTAATATGGAGCCAACATAAATTGTCATGAGAGGGAAATCAATCTCTATATGGAAAATCGACCCCCGATTCTGCACAAGTGCAATGAGGAGGATGAATCTTATTTAGAACCATAATCTTAAGAATGGATATTACTACCCTAGGATCATGTGTATCTTTCTCAGATTATTGAGTCTAAGGAAGCAACCATCCATGAAGAAATGACTATTGTGAGGGAATTCACTGAAGTGTTTCCTGAGGAATTTCCTGGTCTTCCTCCTAGAAGAGATGTTGAATTCTCAATTGATCTTATACCTAGAACATTCCTAATATCCAAGACTCCATATAGAATGGCCATTATGGATATTTAAGATCTGAATAAACAACTATAAGAGAATCTATATAAAGGTTTGATACGCCCAAGTGCTTCACCAAGGGGTGAACCATTCCTCTTCATCAAGAAGAAGGATGGGTCAATGAACTTTTCTATTGATTATCATGAGCGCAGCAAAATCAAGATAATAAAAAATATCCTATACCCTGAATTGATAACCTATTTTATCAGCTACATGGAGTACAATACTTCTACAAGGTGGATTTGTAGTCGGGATATTATCAAGGGTGATGAAGGAGGATATCCCCAAGACTACTTTTTGTACATGTTACGGGCACTATGAATTCATAGTAATGCCTTTAATACTCAATAATTCTCTAGAAATATTCATGGACTTAATGAAAAGAGTCTTTAAATATTACCTTGACAAATTTTTGGTAGTCTTTACATAATATATTCTAATATACTCCAAAACCAAGGAGGATCATGAGGAGCATCTAATCGCATTACTAGAGACCTTATGAAAGGAAAATCTCTATGAAAAGTACATCAATTGTGAGTTCTGGTTGAAGGAAGTCTCATTTTTTGGTCTTATCATCACAAGAAATGGGATATCTGTGGATCCCTCCAAGACAGCTGCAATTGAGGGTTGGTCAAGGCCAACATCAGTGATGGATATCCGTAGATTCCTGGGGTTAGTGAGATATTCTCGCCAATTTGTGAGAAAGCTTTCACAGTTTTCAAACCCTATTACCAAGATAACTCTGAAAGGATTCAAGTTTTCTTGGAGTGATTAATACGAAGAGATCTTTAAGGATTTGAAAATGAGTCTTATCACTACGCTCATGCTCACACTACCCACAAGTGGAGAACTTTTTGTGGTATTTTTTGATGCTTATAAGAAGGTAATGGGATATGTGTTGATGCAAAATTAAAAAGTTATGGTGTATGCTTCAAGACAATTGAATGTTCATGAGAAAAACTATCCAACAGGTGATCTGTAGTTTGATGTAGTGATCTTTGCTTTAAAATTTTCCAGTAATTACCTCATTGGGGGGAAGTGTGAAATATGTATGGACCAAAAAAGCCTCAAGTACATATTCACACAGAATGAGTTTAACATGCACAAACAAATATGGTTAGAGTTGATTAAATAATATAACTTCTCAATCCATTACCATCCCGGGAAAGAGAAAAAACTGGCAGATACTCAAAATAGAAAGGACCCAGCGATTCTTTTATTGATTAGAATTGAAAAGGATCTAATCTTCTTTTATTTGATAAAGATGGACATGGGAATCATAAACAAAGGTATATCATTAATCCTTTCACAAATTATTTCTCAACTGTCTCTTTTAGAAAGCTTAAAGGATGCTCAAAAGGATGATTTGGGAATTTAGAAGAAAATGAAAACTATCAAAAAAAATGTAAATCCTCAGAGTTCAATGTTAATGAAGAAGGAATTGTGAGATTTGGGACAAGAATATGTGTTCCATCAAATCTGGATTTAAAGAATAAACTTTTGGATGATACACATAGTTCAAATTTCTCCATTCACCCAGGAAACACAAATATGTATCAAGATCTATGAGAGAATTATTGGTCAGATAACATGAATAAGGATATCACTGAGTATAAATCAAAGTATCTGGTATGTCATCATGTAAATTCTGAGAGGAATAAGTACAAGGGGATGATGCAACCATTACCCATACCAACATGGAAATGGAAAAACATCACCAGGGACTTTTTCACTGGGCTTCCAAATACATCCAAAGGAAACAACTCTATCTAGGATATTGTGGTTCATCTTACAAGGACTGCACACTTCATTAAAATTCAAGAGAATTTCTAATTGGTTCAACTTGAATGGATATATATCATAGAATTGTTAAGGCTTCATGGAGTAACAATATCTATTGTATCCGATTGAGATCCATGATTCACCTCTCTGTTATGGAAGATTCTTCAACATGCTCTGAATACTGAGATAAACTTCAGTACGGATTATCATCCTCAAACTGATGGTCAATATGAGTGAACTATCTAAACACTTGAGGACATGTTGAGATTATGTTCAATGGACTTAAAAGTAGTATGGGATCAACATCTTCATCTAGTTAAGTTCTCTTACAATAATAGTTTCCACTCAAGCATCCAAATGGATCCTTAGAATCCCTTTATGGGAAGAGGTTCATAACACCAGCTTGTTGGGATGATGTTAGGGGAAGACAACTCTTAATTCTAGAAATGGTCAAAGAAATGGTAGAGAATGTTAAGACCATACAGTGACATATTAAATATGATCAGAGTCGACAAAAAAGTTATGCTGATAATCATCAATGAGACCTAGATTTTGATGTTGGAAACATGGTATTCCTCCTCTTATCACTGTGTAAGAGAGTTATGATATTTGGAAATAAGCTAATCTTAGTACATGGTACATCATCCCTTTTGATATCCTTGATGGCATTGGAGTAGTGTCCTATCAACTAGTGCTTCTACCAATCCTATCTCAAGTACACGATGTATTCTATGTATCACTCTTGAGGAAGTACATAACTGACCCATTGCATGTACTCAATCCAGAAGTGGTACCATTAGAGAATGACCTCTCTTATTAAAATAATATAGTGAAGATCATAGATAATAGGGAAAAAGTTATAAAAAATAAGATAATTCCCCTCATGAAAGTGATTTGGAGAAACCATAAGTTTGAAGAAGTAACTTGGGAATCGAAGAAAGTGATAAGGTGGAGTTACCCACATGTATTTTAGTGTGGGAAAAAGAAATTTTGAGGGAAAAATTATTAAGGGGGGAAGATTGTAATGACCCAAAATTTTATTAATAAAAATTACTCTTGATCTAATTAAATGTATTATTATGTAAAATGGTTATATAAAATATACACTTTCTTGGTTTTATGTGTTTGGATTTCAAAATATAGTTAATAATTGTTATTGTTTCTAATGTACTTGTTCAACATGGATCACATGATTAGTACAAATATAGGTCTTTAACAAATTCAATTTACTTAGAAAAAGGAATTGATTGCCTCATCCAATAGAATTGCTCCATAAGAATCCCATTTTTCAGAGCTCAGAAAGGAGGTAGTGTCACTAGGATTCTATCTTGACCAATCCCAAGCCAATCTTCAATACATTAAGCTTGAAAGTAATCGTCTATGGGAGAAGTGGAAGTTGATAGAGATTACCACCTTAGTGATGTTATCCGAGCCACCCCAAGAGTTCTTCACCATCACACACCTTACCCTTAGGTCATATGAAGGTGTTTTAAGGGGTTATGTAACAAGACCATAGAACTATGATTATGTGCATTATTTTTTTATGTAATAAATAATATACGTTCATTTTATTATTGTTACTTTGTAAATTGTTTTTAAAGAAGAAATAGTATTTTTAGTTAATATTCAATTGTAAAATATATTTTGATTAATTAATGGATTTTTAAATTAAATAATATATTAGTAATATATTATTAATAAATTAATTTTATTAAATATAAATGATCATATAATTTTTAAGAATACAATTGTAATTTTTATTATGGTATGAAAGTTGTTTTTGTCAAAACCCATGAATTTTTTATAAATGTCGATTTTTATTTTAAAAGAAAAAATTCAAATATTTAGAAAATTATTTAGATAAAATGAATATTATTTTTGGAAACATGATTTAATATTTATCCAAAGGTGAATTTTTTATAATTTTCTGAGACAGTCAAAATTTGGGTAAAAATTAAATACTGTTTAAATATATAACATGTTTTATGACATCATAATGACCCAATAGTGGTGTACTAAATGACTAAAAAGTATTTTCTTCCAATATATGTTTTAAATTTAATATAATGTGATTTTATATTTTTTTTACTAATTTTATTGTGCCTTAGTGGACCCTCTAAGACTTATAAAACATTTTAACTTTTTAAACAATTTCCTTGAGAGTGTGACTAACCTCCACATAAGAAAGCCTAATATTTTAATAAGTTAATACATTGGACTTATAAAATAATTTTTTTCAATACCCATTGGAAAAACCCATGGGTTGGTTAATGGTTTTGACTAGTTTAATATGTTGTGTCCAAATCCTAAATAATAATGAATTCTCACTCTTTTCTTATATAACCCCACTCAATCTCCCCTTCCTCTTCACTAAAACCTTTTGGAGTTGTACCATACCCTACCCTATTATCTCTATAATCCTCCCAAGGCACCCAAATCTCCCAAGAATCCTCTCTCAATCATCTCTGAATCATTTGGGATCACACTACCAAGTAAGGGATTTCTTCCTTTCTCATTTTTGTCCAAATTTCATTATGTTGTTATACCATTTTTTTCAATTACAAATGTTGGGTTATGACTTCTAAACTCCCCCATACTTCCCTCCTTATGTTTTAATGATTAAATACATCTTTATATCTCATTAATTCCCCCCATGTACACTCATTACCATGCCAAAATTCCGTATGGAATTTCTCTCTTCTCATTTACATTGAAGAAATTATTTTGTATTTTGAATCTAAATTCCATTACATATGTTGGGACATGTATATATATGACCATATTATGGTAAATTTAGTGTAAATATTGTGATACGTCCCTTTACCTATCATCCATCATTTTAATGAATTCCTATGTCACGTCGTAATGTCGTTGAAATTGCACCGTGATTTTCCAAGCCAAAGTCATTGTGTAGTGAATACCATGCCCATTTCTTTATCAAGGGTATTCACATTTATGAACATTTAGTTATTTATTATATAGTTTCATGTATTAATTAAACATTCCATTATATTTTAATAAATGATTATGTTTAATAAATCCATGTTATTTGATCCATGCAGCACAATTATGCATGAAATGAAATGATTGAGAATGGTGTGCCCTGATAACACTCCAATGCATTAGGTAAATATTAATATCATGATAAGTCAAGTGGAATGATGTTTTACTAATTATTATTCAATTTAAAATAGGTTTTACTCATTCTACATGTGCAATGTTCCTTGTCTCATGCTAATATCATGTTAAATATTGTTACCACATTTCCATGTTATGATAATCATGCTATATCATTCCTTTATGTTCATGTTTCTCTTGTGCTCCATTGATATGACTATTGACTAAAATGTACAATATTATTCATGTTATACCTTTTTTACTCCCATACTAGGCTTTATAACTCACACTTTTCTTATGAATTTCCTCAGGTTATCCCATGAAATGCTAAGTATGAAGGAATGTTGAAGTCATGTAAAATAAGTTTTCAATAAAGATGTTGTGTTTTATTTTCTAAGTTGTTATGCAATATTCCTAAGCCCCAAATACACTGGACCTATCAATCTTCTATGTTGTATCAAGTGAATTTTTTATTTAATAAATAGTTTTTAAGTGTGAAATAAAGAGCAGGTTTGTTATAGAGCCTCTAAGATTAGTATTTATTATGTTTCATTTTCCTCAGGATATGAAGAATGTTTTTATGGTATGTCTAATAAGGGTGTTAGTTATAAAGATATTACTGAGAGATGTTGTAGATATTTTATATACCATTTTTTTATGTATCCAAGTTTCTAAATACACTAAACCATTGTGATTCTATTATTTATTGTAAAGATATGTAATGAATATTCATATAATAATATATGATATTTATGTATGCAATGTTTGGTACACATCAGTTGGTATAAGAGAAAGGTTTGGTTATTCTTACAAACTAGGATGAGGAAACATTATTGATTACCCTTAGGATAAGCCTAAGTATAGGATAACATCCTAAGTTATGGTAATGAAGGGAATTTAGTTTTCCTAGAAAATATATCCCTATCTATATATTGAAAATTTTATGTGGTTATGACATATATCCACCTAGGGGTAATAACTATTAAAGTGAAGGATTGGTTATTAACTCGATTGTCACTAGTGCATGATGAGTGGGCCTAATAATAAAAACCTTTATAGAAACTCCTTGGGGATATGATTAGGTTGACTCACATTTTATTTATGAACCATTGTGGAGGATTTGAATAGGTGATGACCACCGATGGCATAGGTTAGACCTATAGTAACGTAGATTGAAAATAAGGTGTCATTATTTAGACATCTTATAAGTGATTTTCATAATTATATATTTTATAACTAGGATTATTGTTGTTCAAACTATGATATTTTATTATAGTTAATGGTTATAACCAGATTAATACTAAATTTTATGGATAATATAATGGTGGCCCTCCTCAGAAAATGAATGTTATCAAATATGGAATAAGAAAATATCATTATTATTATTACACAAATTCATTAATCCATGAATCATTATAAGATTCTAAATGAGGAAAAGAGGGAGAAATTTTTTGTTTAGTCTTTTATGAGGTGACATCCACCTTCTTTTAGTGGGTCTATTGATCTAATAACTATTGAGAAATGGATTGGTACCACTGAAAAGATATTTTTTGTTCTATAGTGGTCAAGGAATAAAACATTTATATTGGTTGTTTATTTTTTTGAAGGATAAGTATATAAATGGTGGAATCTTATCAAGAATATGAAGAAGAAAAGGTAAATTGAAATTATGTATTTTTATGAGTTTTCAAATTTATTTTTCACTGACTATTTTTCTCATATTCTAAATATGAAAATAGATAAGGAATTACTTGAGAAAAAGAATAAATATGATTAATCCCTTAGTACCTATGAGGTGAATTTTATGAGACTTTTAAGGTACACTTATTGTAGTATTATCAAACCTAAAATAAATATTGATCACTTATTTAGTGTATTAAAACAAAGTCTCCAAAGTTCATTATATATAATATACTTCAATAGCTATGAAGATATCATTTGATGTTCTTTCATGTTACAAATTGAGATTGAAGTCACCAATCAATCTCATGGTTTTTCTAAGAAAAGAAATATGAGGTTTATAAGAAATTATAATAATAAAAATTACAAAGTTAAGAATATGGGTCTTCATTTATTTTAATATCATGGAAAGAAACATGATGGAAATTATCTTAATAGAGATAGTAAATTATTTAAGTGTGTTAAGGAATGACATAAGTAAATAAAATTATGAAGTGATGGGAATAAGTTACCAAATGATGTGTATGTATTAAAATATTTATATAATGAACCAACCAAACTCAGGTGTTTCAAATGTATGTATTATGTTAATTATGCAAACTGAAGCATGAATCAAAGGTTTAATGATTATGATCAAAGTTAGTGACCTCTTAAGCCTAGTAAATCTCATGAGATAACTATTTTTTATGTGGGTTATGAGAATGAGGTGGTTGAAGGTACAACTACCATCCACTCTATAATTTATAATGTATTATTTGATTATATATCTACCCACTCTTTTATATCTAGAGAATTTTCTAAGGGTATCACATTACCACCTCAATAATTAGATATTGAATTGGAAGTGAAAACTCATAAAGATATGATGATCACATCTCCTGTCTATGATTCTTCTCCAATTGATGTTTATGGTAAGGTCTTATTATAAATATTATTATTCAACCTATATTAAAATTTAATGATATTTTGGGTATAGATTGGATTTATTTATATATAACCCATATTAATTTCTAAGGAAGGAAAGTCAGATTTGATATTCAAAACCAACCTATGATCATCTATCGATACGTGGATAAATATAAACTTATAATGGAAATTGAATTAATTATATGGTTATTGATTCTTATTCAATGAGGTATTTATGTCATATGGTGGTTGAGAAACTCAACATCTAATACATTCATATTGTACATGATTTTTTTAATGTTTTTCTTGAAGATTTTTACAGTCTTCCTCTGAATCATGAAGTAGAATTCTCAATATAAATCATACCAAGTGTTACACTTATTTCAAAGTCTCTATATAGAATAGCCCCAATTGAGTTTATGGAATTAAATAATAAACTCTATTATAATATTTATAAGGTATTCATTATTTCAAGTGTGTCACTGTGGGGTTTACCCATTCTTTTTTTAAGAAGAAATATGGATCAAAACAACTCTACATTGATTATCGGGAAATTTAAATGATCACGATCAAGAATATGTATCCTATTACCTGTATTGATGATTTTTTTCATCAATTTTTAGGACCTAAATACTTATAAAAGACTAATATTTATTCTATATACTATTAATTTAGGGTCAAAAGTGAAGATATACCCAACATAGCCTTCTGTATAAGGTATGAACACTATGAATTTTTAGTGATTCCATTTCATTTTACTAATTACATTTATATCTTCCGGGATTTAATGAATATAGTATTTAGATATTACCATGATCATTTTTTTGTAGGCTTTATAGATGATGTTCTTATATATTTCAAGAGAAAGTAAGAGGATAAAATCACTCAAGGATTGTACTAAAGACCCTAATGAAAGAGAATATATATGAAAAAATTACCAAGTGTGAATTTTTTATATATAAAGTTTAATTTTTGGGTCATATAATCTCAAGCGAGGGAATATTGGTGGATCCATTAAAAATTGAAGGTAATGATCATTGGCTCAGACCAACCATTGTGACTAAGATCCATAGTTTTCATGGATTGTCTTTATATTATCAATTTTTTGTGAATAATTTCCCCTGGATATGTAATATACTCACAGAGTAATATTAAAAAGGATTCAAGTTCCTTTGGACTGATGAATGTGAATAAAATTACATAGAATTAAAGAAATGGTTGGTAAGTGCACTCATGATTAAACTACACTATAGTGGAGATGGGTTTTTTATTTATAGTGATGAATCAAAGAATGGACGGGGATGTGTTCTTATATAGAATGATATGGTGATAAATTATACCTAACACCAATTGAAGGTTCACGAGAAAAATTACCCAAATCATGATTTGGAGTTAACTATGGTAACTTAATGATATGGAGGCATTTCTTTTGTATATAAAGGTCTGACATATATATTGATCACAAAATTTTAAAGTATATATTCACCCATAAAGAGTTGAATATGCACCAGAGAAGATGGTTGGAGTTGATTAAACATTATGAGTCCTTAATACATTGCCACCATGGTAAATTGAACAAGGTGGCTGATGATTTGAGTCAAAATGGTAATTCTAGATTATCTATGATGGTGGTCACAAAATATCCTATGGTTTTGGATTTACAAAATATGGGCCATGAAATATTGATTTAAGGGGAGAAATATTATCTTTATTAAATGATTGTTCAATAATATATCCATATGAGTGTTAAAAAGTTTTATAAGAAGGATGTAGAGCTACAAATTAAGGTGAGAAATGTTTCTCAGTTCAAACATGATTGTGATACAATGATAATGTTTAGAAACCAAGTATGCATCCTATCAATACTATAATTAATGAACGAGTTATTATAATAATCTAATAACTTGTCATTATTTTAAACAAATATCACATTATTTTTATAAAAATTCACATAATGTAATTATATATATCACATTACCTAATAAATTGGAGGGATATGTAATTTTAGGCCCAACCATCACATTATAAAATTCTCATAGTCAAGCATGCCTCATTGAAATAGAACATATAGCAGTTGTAGTCATTAAATTAGCCCATAGGAAGGATTGGGTTTCATAGATATTTCATAAAACATACATTTGTTAATAACATTCGGGGTTATCAAATTAATATATTCAGTCATATTTTGGCATAAAAGATCAACATTATTGAGTGGAGAATAAATAGCTCAAGAGGATACAATAAAATATTTTGAAAAATAAAGTCATTTTGAAAAAAAAAACTCTTCAAAATTATCTTAGAAATAATTTAGAAAGTTAGAAACATGTATATCCCTATAAAGAAAAGGGAAATAATAATGAAAATTAATTTTAATAAAATTAAAAAATGTTGATACTAAAAATAATGTGAAATAGGAGACAACCAAAAAATAAATAGTTGGGTTTTAGAATCCCCTTACCTTAAATCCTATTATGTTTTATCTCATTTACACCGACTATATAATAAACTTTTTTTTGTTAATACATGAAACCATAAGTGAGTTATATTCATTTATGACACTATTTATACATTAAAATTTTTGTATTCTATTTTATAATACAATTTTTAAAAATCAATTGTTTTTATGTCATGTTTTAATTAAATTATTCCATTTTATTTAGATTTTACTATTTTTGTTCAAGGTATTTTATACATAGGTAAAATTAATTTTAGAAGCTTAAAATATAAGTAATTTCATATTTATATATTATATATAATTCATACTGACTATACATGAAGGTGGTGATAAGATGACAGTTGTAAATATCCTCATAGGTAGTCAACTGACCATTAACGGGACATTGTCAAAAGTGGAGGAATGGAAGTATGGCATATAAATGTGTCGTAAATATAATCATTATAGTAGTTTCACATCATTAATTTAATTTTAAAAAACAACTTAATTAAATTTAAAATGTTTGGATTTGAAATTAAAATATAAAATGTGGAAGAAAATAGGAAAATGATAGAAAAGCTTGGTGAAACCATACACTCTTTTTTGTGTTGCTTCTTTTTTACAGCACTAAACTCCTTGAATGCTTGGAGTTGAGTGACTCAAAAACAACCATAAGGATTTTATAGGGATTAATATAGGGAATATGGGTAGATTATTATCTTTTTAAAGTGATATATAAGTGGTTTTCCAAGGGGAGGGAGAGGGGGCATTTATACTTGAGGATAATGGTATTTTTAAGTTAAAATAATGGATAAAATATGATTTCCATGGTAAACATTATAATAGTGATATTAATTATGTTTTACGTAATATTTAAATAAAATAGAATTATTTTTGTAATTTTAAAGCATTTCAAAACAAAAATAAGTAGTTTATCAAAACGAAAAGTGGAAAAATGACTAATTGTTATTTTAATGGACTACTTTATCATTTAAGACTTTTGGAAATACTTTTTATAATTTCAAATTATGTTTATTATTCTTAAATGTCTCATTTATCTTATTAAATTATTTTTTGGTTAATCCATATCTTATAGAATTTATTATTTAATTATTACCTCTTGGGTTATGTAATTAAAATACATCGCTTATGTAAAAAACTATATTTTTACTATTCACTTAAAAATTGAAGTAGTTCAGAAAATTTCCAAAAATGTACTCTTAAATAATTCCAATGTGCGGATTTCAAAAATGAGTTTCAATTTATCAAAATAATTTTGTGAAATAGGTAATTTTAATTTTTAATATAAAAATTATTATTTTCACAAAATATATTAAAATATAATTTAATAAAATAGTGCTTATAATTTATTTGAGTTTTTAATATTGGTATTTATATTATAGAATTAAAATATTTATATTTTTATAAATTATTCATGATAAATTGTTATATTAAATTTTATAATTTTGAGGTCAAATTACTATTCCAATAGTTAGGTTACCGTTCTCAATAGTCAAGCTACTATTCCTAATAGTCAGGTTACTATTCCCAGTGTTTGGGTTAATATTCCTAATGGTCATATTACTATTAAAATATTCCCATTACTATTAAAATGGTTGTATTACATCTTATAAATTCCCTTTAACTCCTTTATTCATCATTTACCTCAAATCCTTGGAAGGTTATACATTTTTCAATTCTAAAATTTTGACTGGATTACTAATGTTCTATAATTTTTTATAGTGTTGTTTGTCACTACGATGATTCTAGGGGATCAAGATTATCAATATTTTTCTATTCTTTTACTTTTATTTTATTTTTATTTTTATTTACCCATTGTAATATTTTCAATTCTCATGGATACATTTATTTTGTAAAAACAATGTTCTCATTAAATTAAATAAAGAATTATGTGTTTCATGTGTTTAAAATAAATTAAATGCCTAATTATGAAAATATTTATTTATTCAGAAGAATAAAATTCAATATATATAAATTTTTGGGTGGTTACATACCCCCCTTCCCTTTATAAATTTCATCCTCAAATTTCAACTGACGCTTGTTGCTAATAATGGATTAGGGTACTTCTAGTTCATTTCCTCCTCAGGTTCTCGTGTTTCCTCTCCATACATATGATTCTGTAAAATAACCTTATTAATGTGAGTTGTTTTGTTGCATAAAACTTCATCTCTATGCCCAATATCATCACCAGTTAATCATCATAATAGAGTCCAAGGTCTATTTGTACCATATTTGGATTGAGTGCATGTGAGGGATTGGGTATGTAATTCCTCATGAGATATATGTGGAAGACATCATAAATTTGATCCATGTTTTGTGGGAGTGATAACTAATAGGACACTAATCCTATGTGATCAAGGATCTCAAAGGGCCCAATGTTGCTAGTTCTAGGATTTCCTCTCTTTCCAAATTGCATGAATCTATTCCATGGTGATATTCAAAGGAAAACATTATCTCCAACTTCAAAATCCAAGTCCCTTTAATGGTTTTCAGTATAAACCTTTTACAAACTATGCACCACTTTTATATGTCATTGGATGTCTTAAACATTATTTTTCATTTCTTGCACAAGATCAGGTCCAAGTATCTTCTGTTAACCAACTCCATCTCAATATTTAGGATTTATACATCGCTTCCCATATATAGATTTATATGGGGAATTTAAATAGTCAATTAGAAGATGTTATTATATGAGAACACAACTAATGGGATATATTGATCTCATCCTCATTTAAATTCCAATGAGAAATCTCGTAGTATTCCATTTAGTGTCTGAATGGTCCTTTCATATTGGCCATCATTTTAGGGGTGATAGGTCATACTGAAATTCAATTTAGTGTTTAGATCATTTTGAATACTTCTCTAGAATTTAGAAGTGAACCATGGATCATGATTAGAAATGATTAAAAGTGGTTCATCATGTATACTCACCAATTCATTTACATTTATCTTGTAAATTTGGTTAAGTAATAAATCTTCCTGAATAGTGATGAAGTGGGCAGCCTTGGTGAGTCAGTCCACCATGAACCATATTTCATTGCTTCCTTTGGATGTCTTTAAGAGACCAGTGACAACATCCATAGTGATGTTCTCCTATTTCTATATAGGTATTTATAATTTTTATATCATCTTAATGATTTTTTTACTCTTCCTTAACATTGTAATATACCAAGAACTTTTAGTTGTGATCAGTAATCTTCTTCTTCATGTTGTTCCACCAGAAGTGATGTTAATGATTACAACACATCTTGGTACTTCCTTGAAGGATGAATAATTATGATTTATGGTCATTATTAAATATTTCTTTCTTTATTTCAGGTGATAAAGTCAAGAAAATTATAGTTAAAAATATAATTACACCATATTATTTGATGTGTAATTCATGAAACTTAACTTTCATTACTGCTTTCACCTTATTTTGATGCTGAAAATCATCACATTGTGGCTTTTTGGTCTCCTCTTGGATAGATGGTTAGGAAAGAATTTGGGAAAGGTAATATTTATTATATGCTATTATTATTTCTAGATCCATCCTTTTCATATTCATAAAGATATAGTCTTTATCAATATACAACATGGATAATATAGTAGGTTATTTTCTACTAAGAGCATCAGCTATCTTATTCACCTTTCTAGGATAATAGTGAATAGATAAATCATAGTCTCTGATCATATATAACCAGCCTCATTGATGCATGTCGATATCTTTCTATGTTAATATATACATTAGACTCTTTCAATCTATATATATGTCACATTTCTCACCATAGAGGTAGTATCTCCAAATATTCCAAGTGAATATCACAACTATGAACTTTAGATCATGTGTCGGGTAGTTTTACTCATCGATCTTCAATTTTAATGAGGCATAGGCTATCACTTTATCATTTTTCATGGGTATACAACCCAAGATGTTCTTTGAATCGTCACTATATATAAAATACCCTTCTCCACTTGAGAGAAATGTGTGTACATACATAGCGATTAGCCTCATCTTGATCTCCTTAAATGTTTCCTCCAATTATTTTGTGGAGACATACTTTAAACCTTTCAATGTTAATTAGTTTGTGGGATATACAATGTTGAGAAATTTCTAAAAAATCATCAATAATACCCAAAAGTAAAATTTTCTGAATTTATCATATAGATTATCTTTTCTTAATGTTCCCAGCATAATCCTTATATACTCTTTATTCTAAAAAAAAATTTGTCTTTTAGGGGTCTGAAAAACTTCCCTCACTAATGATCACATTCCCTAATAATGTGAATTTTTATATACAAAATTAACATTTTCTGAATTTACCATATAGATTATCTTTTCTTAATGTTCCCAGAATAATCCTTATATACTCTTCATGTTCCTATTTCTATTGGAGTAAATTATAATTTCATTAATAAATACTACCAAAAAAAATTCAATGTAGTATTTAAAGACTCTATTCATTAAGTCCATGAAGATTGTAGGGGAATTAGTAAGCCTTAATGGCATCACTATGAACTCATGGTGTTCATATATCATATAGAAGGTTGTATTATTAATATCTTTCTTCTTCACTATTATCTAATGATATCTTGAATGAAGATATACCTTTGAGAAGAACTGATCTCCTCAAAGTTGATTGAATAGCTCATAAATCATTATAAAGGGATACTTGTCCATTATGGTGATCTTATTGAGATCTTGGAAATTGATGCACAACCACATTGATCCATCCTTTATCTAAACAAATAGAATCAACACACCCTATGGTGATGTACTAGGTAATACATAAATGATCTTGTAGTTGTTTTTTAACTCCTATGGTTTTATCGAGGCCACCCTATAGGGTAATTTGGAGATAATAGTGGCTCTGGGTATAATCTCTATTGATAACTCTGCCTCACTATATAGGGGGTGGTTGGGAAAATTTTCAAGAAATACACTAGTATATTCCCTTACAATATTCATATTTTAAAGGTTGATAATTTCCTTCAACTCATCCATTTGGGAAAGATATGCTTCTTTACTGTGTTTCATCACCAACACCATTTAAGGATTATATATAAGAGATTCATGATATTCCTTGCATTTATACAAGATCATGGGGTGTTTCAGAATATATAAAGAGATTTAATTTTTCTAATAGTTTATGTGATACCTATATAATGTGACCCAATCCATGCTTAGTATAGATTCAAATTCCACCAAGGGGGGATTATGATATTTTCTGGGATAAACATTCTATAAACACTAATAGGAGAAGAGTCCATCACTTGGGTTGTGATGATTATACCACTAAGTATTTTTAGGTGTATATATATACATTAATGTATCATGGGTGTGATTAAATAGTTATATAAAACTTATAGGATATAAAATAAATCATAGAACCAAAATTAAAAAAACATGTTTCATTCTATAACCCAGACCACCCGTCCTTCCTTTTGTGCTCTCCCACTACCCCTAGACACCTTTTGAACCTTATTCCATGTCAAAAATAACATGTTTTTACTTCCAAACTCTTGAAATTCCATTATGAAACCTGATTATTAAAATGACCCATTGACTAGAATGAAGGTTCAAAATTCCTCTAAACATTAAGACTCATCCATAAACATAGGGTACTATATCACCCCATTTACATTTCCCCCATTTAGATATGTTCATGAGTGGGAAGGATAATCCCTTATTTATAGTTAGTAGGGACCTCCAAGGAGAAATGCATCAAATGTAGGGTCATGAATGTTAGACCATTTGAGGTTAAAATAGGAAAGGAAATGTCCCTAGTAGTCAACAGCATGTTTCTAGAGGTATGTTAATTCTCACATGTCAACTAGGAGATCTCATGTTTTGTGATTTGGTTGCAGAGGTCATTGTAACCACCAACAGTAGTTTCCTTCAACCCTAGAGAGTCATTTTGTCTTGGTAATTCAGGCCCCCTTCCAGTAGTAGTGGAATTTTTCCCCAATAAAGTTTCATTAATAGGAACTTCTAGCTTATGTTTAGTATCATGTTTAGTAAGATTATAATCATCTAAGGGGAGGTGGAGTTGGCATAGGGTAGTCATTGGATGTCCCCCTCACCATAAGGGACCCAAACCAAATTTTCGACATGGTGGTCATTAATAGTGAGTTAATGGAGACAGATAAAGATAAATACATGTGATAGAGGTGTCGATGCTAGAGGGGCCAAATTTTGTTTGAGGTACGATCAGTTTATCATCTACTCTAGTTTTTACTTATTTATTATTGATCTTCACACAACTTTTTCACACCCACCTTGATCTATGACCCGGGAAATGACATGGAGAGTATTTTTGTTCCCCTAGTCTTATACATTCTAGTCATAATCCAAGATATATTATTTTATATGTTTTGTAGTTATAGAATGATGATGGAGTAATAAAAATCTTTTGGAGATTTATTTTTTTTGCAGATATAACCATATGACATCATTCTCGGTATGGATTGGTTGTATTATTTTGGCATGGTGGTTGATTATTTTCAGATTATATTTTTGTTTTATAATGTGAAAGGACGATGTGTGTTGTTTTTTGTCAAGAAAGGTTTATATATATGCAGTAGGTGAGCAGAACCCATTCTTTACTTAATGAATAAGTCATTAATAGAGATAATGGGAGCTTGGGTGGTGGGGACCCCAAGATTTTTGAAAATTGTTTATATGTTTTCTTTAAGAAGGTTGTGACACTACCCCCTTTACAAGATGTTTAGTTTGGAATAGAATTTCAATTGGGTGATACACCAATTTTGATGGATCTTTATTAGATAACACCCTTGAAATTGTGGGATATGAGGATCCATATTGATGATCTGATGCATAAACGATTTATCTGGACTAGTGTGTCTCTGGGGAGAGATCTAGTTGTTTTCACTAAGAATACATATGGTAGTATGAGGTTGTTCATAGAATATCGGTAGATGAATTAGGTTATGATCAAGAATCGTAAACCTATTCTAATAATTGATTATATCTTTGACTAGTTAAATGGAGATAGAGAGTTTTATTATATTTATATATGGTCTGGATATCATCGACTAAAGGAGGAGGAGGAAAAATCTCAAAGAATAACTTCTAGTACTGATATGGGAACTTTGAGGTTGTAGTCATGTCATTCATTGTCATGAACATAACAACTGTATTCATGGGACTCATGAACTCCATATTTCATGAGTTCCTTTAATTTTTCATCATCATGTTCATTAACTAAATTCTTATATACTCAAGATTAGTATGGGATATATCAAGCACATAAGGATAGTTTTTCACACTCTTCAACACAAATATCTATATTGTAAATTGTCTATGTATAATTTTTGGATGTGGATGGTGAATTTCCTTGGGAATGTGGTGTTCCATCAAGGAGTGGTGGTAGATCTAGAAAAGGTTAAGGTATTTTTTCTTGGGTAGCTTGCAAGAACATGCTAAAGTTTCATATATTTATTAGTCTGATAGGTTATTATCATAAGTTTATATTTGATTTCTATCATATCAATGCCTATTGACCACCCTAACTAGGAAGAACCAGCCCATTGTTTCTACTGATCAATGTTATATAGTATTCAACTATTTGAAGGAGTATATGGTCATCCCCCTAGTTATTTGATTTCCTGAGGAGATAATAGTGTTTGAGGTGGTCTATGATTCTTCCCACTAGGGTTTGGATGCTTATTAATGTAGCGGTGGGAAGTGATTTCTTATGGGTTCAATCAGTTATTCCCCCATGAGTGTAACTATGCTACCCATGATCTAGATATGGAAGTAGTTCTGTTTTCCCTAAATCTATGGTGACATTACCTCATCGTGGTTGCTTTGTTCTCTTCACATACCACAAAAGACTGAGGTATATCTTTTCTTAGAATTAATTGAATTTAAAATAGTGGAGGTTAACGAAATTTATCCATGAATATGATTATATGATTTAGAGATCTATTATACCCCGGGAAAGGGAAATTTCATGGGATACACACTGAGCATAAACTCACAACAATCCATTCAAGAATATAAATATGACTGGATAAAGATGGTGGGGTTAGAGGATTCTCATCTTATAGAAGAGGAGGTCGATGAAAAACGATACCTATTCTAGATGAATATATATCCCACTTTTTTACAGTAATATGAGGATTCTAAGTGGAGATATTAATAGGTGGAAGTGATAAGTGACCAGATCATTCATAGTGATGCCACATTGGGATGGTCAGAGGATGATCAATATCAAGTTATGTTCTGGGGAATTACATTTGTTCCATTGGAAATGTGTGGGGAGTCCTATAGTAGTTTCATATCTCTCCTCTAGTAGTAAACCCTGATGTATCTAAGATTTATTGAGGCATTAGGAGGTAATATTAGTGGCCAAGATTGAAGCAGTAAATTGTGGAGTTTTTAGTGTGATGCTTGTTTTGCCAACAGGAGAAGAAAAATCATTATGTCACTAGTGGTTTGTTGCAACATTTGGATGTTACCAAGTAGAGGGGGAGGAAATATAAATATATTTTGTCCTGAAGATACCCTATTTCATGTTAAATTTGATGTTTCCTAGGTGATTGTGGGTTAACTGATGAATTCATCCCACTTTATAATGATTCAATATTTGAGTATCATGGAAATTATATAAATAAAATACATGTATGATGTTGTAAGAATTCATGATTCCTAGGGAGAATAATTTTAAACCAAGACCCATAATTTACATTATGATTATGAAGGGGCTTACATTACACCTTTAACTCTTAATTATTCCTTAACAATACATTCCACCCCAAGACAAACAAACAGATAGAGAAGACTATCCAAATGCTGGAGGATATGGTGTGGGAATTCTACTTAAATTTTAGTGGATCATGGGAACAACACCTACCTTTAGTTGATTTTTATTATAATAATAGTTACCACTCATATATCTACATATCCCCCTTTGATGCATTGTATGGTAGGTTGTGTCAATCCTTGTTAAGATAGACTGAGATTATAGATGTAGCAGTTCTTGGTATCGATTTGGTGTAGAGAATTAAGAAGAAGTTATAGGTTGTATATGAGAGAATGAAGGTGGAATAGTACCGCCAGAAGGATTATGTTGATCATCAAATGAGGCCTTTGGATTTTGAGGTTGGGGACTATCTATTCTTAAATGTTTCCTTCTAAAATGTTCAAAGGAGTCTTGGTTATGGAAAGAATCTCTCAACCCAGTTTATTGGACCCTTTAAGGCGTTGTAGGGTTTTATTGAGGTGGCCTATTGGTTGGTTGTCCCTACACAGTTGGAAAAATTTCATGATTTCATTCATGTGTCCCAACTCCAGTGGTTTCTTTTCAATTATTCTCATATCATTGATTAGGGGTAGTTGGATATCAAAGATGATGTGACGTTCATATGAAGATCGATAGAGATTCAGGACCATTTAGAGAATGTGATATGAGGTTCTTTTAATCCCCTTAGTTTGAGTTTTATGGATTCATGGTGGTCTGGACGAGATTGATTACGAGCAAGAGTAACATATGTATGCTTGGTACCATGATTTATTTCTTCTATGATGTTTACGATTTTTTGATGCTATATATTTGGGATAGTTTTTTTAATTAGTATTACTATGTTTTCAGATATAATTTAATCCTTCTTTGAGAGGTATCTACTAGGGATTTTTTGGTGGTTTTTTCGGTTGGTGAATATATTTTTCTAGTCGGTTTTGATCATTAAGTATGAGAATAATTTGAGAGGAATATAATGTAATGGAGAAGACCCTTATAGTATGTTTGTTATTTTTTCTATTGGGAGCCTTGAGATGGGTTTGAGAAAGGGAGAGGAGGATATGGAGTTAAATATTCAACTACTTTTAGTGATACACACCATGAATGACTAGTTCAAGGCATGAAAAATGGTTCCCATAGTGGATTTATGGCTTGATTATGAAATTTTTCTCATTTATGATTGACTGAATCGCTAAAAATTAAATTTTTATTTTCCAAACACTTTTAAGGAAAAATTGAGAAACAAAAGTTCAACCACAAAAGTTAATAACAAAGTCATTAAAGAACAATTTTATCCTACTAGAATTAATATCCCAAAATAGCTTCCAAGAGATGTCACTAACATGAGTGTCTAGTTCATCCATTACAATATCTTCAAATTAGAAGGCCATCTTGTCACAGGAATGTATATACTCCTCAAGGATGATCTTCCTAATATTTAAGACCCCAACTAAGATAAGGTCATGATTGTCTATATAGGTAATTTCTCCTCATTGAGAGACATCCTTAATGATTTCCCCATCATTTTACCATATTATTATTTAGTAGCCTTGAGAGAAAAAACTTTTTCAACCACTTCTTATTTAGATCTCAGGATAAATTTTAATCATTTCTCAAGTGAAACATCTAAATTACACTAGTGATCCATCTACTTGGTTTTCAACTTCTTTGATGACCATGTCTCCATAGGAAGAGGAAAAAATTATTAGTCCATCCTCCCTTTACTGATTCCCTCCCACCCATCTATGGAGGGCTTAACTGGATTTCCTTCCAACTCATGAGTCACATATTCAATCACTTTATGATTGGCATGTTGAAAATCTATGTTGATGCCACCATCCTATTATTCAGAATCTGGATTCATGAACCTTCACCCCATAAGAGTTTCCTCACCATCAACATGCTCAACATAAACCTCATTCACCACATCTAACTGGCTGCCAGCAAGGTGGTCTAAAGAATTTTGTTGTGTGACGGAGACCTCCTTAGAAGAATAATCCCAAGACAAACCCCCTATAAATCCTTTTATGATTCATAAACCACAAGGCACTCAAAATTATTGATAACTATAACATTAGGACAGGTTATTTCCCATCCCACCCCACTTGATGCCTTCACCCAGCCCACATTGTCTTCACTAGGTGCATATTCCCTTGTATTTTTATCATCGTCATCCTGACTATTCTCAATATCTTCCTTGTCATTTACCACTCCCATTAAAACATCATCTGGAGCCTCTACATTTTCACTCATTGGACTCACAAATTCAGTTATACAACTCCCTACAAGGTTAAGCTTCATTTTTTTGAAAATGTCAGCAACTTTATGTTTAGGGAGTGCTAACCAAGCCTCATACTTTGAATGGTTTCCCTTAATTGGCAGGCCAAACATACTATTGGCAATCAACCCAAATCCGATCAACCCCCCTCCCTCATATGAATCCAAAATAATGACCTCTAGTTGATTACCTCGCTTGGAGAAAACACCTCTTGGAGAAAGTTCCTTTAGATGATCATTCAGACTACACAAATCTCTACTATCATGTACCTTTCCCTTGATTCCCAATGACTCATCCATATTTAGTGAAGAACCCAAACCAGCTAGTGGTTCACCATGAACCTCCTCAGCCTCAATCTATACACCCACTTGTCCCTGACTAGAGGGCCCAACCACACAATTGGTCCCAAACTTTTTCAAACCCTGCTATCTTAACCCACATCTATAGGCCATTGATGAATGTCCTAACCACTTGAAAACAGAACAAAAGTCCACCCTAGATTCATAAACCATATGTTTCCTACAATGGTAATCCTCTCCTATTGTAATCCAAATGAAATCAAAAGGATTTTATGAAACACCAACTTCAACACACACTCGTGGATTCATATGATAATGCACTGCTTTGGTTTGGCTATCAGAGAATAAGAACCTAACTAGGAGGTTCCCAAGATATTTTAGGGTCCCTAACAACCTTTGATCTTTGGATTTCACCCTTTTATTTCATAGTTTCAATATTGGTGACTCTAGGTGAGTACTAATTCACTTTATCTCCAAGTTATTACTTGTTTCTCAATATATTTTTCATCACCTATGTTGTTTGGAGTTTAGGGTTTACATAATCTATGATTTTTAGGAGGTATCATTGTATTTTATTTTTATTTGAGGATACCTTGTGTGGTTATGGACCCATAGTGTATCCTCTCTTACTTTTTCCTTCCACAGTGAATCAGAAATATTCTTTTGAGATAGGGGATTCGAGTTATCTCCATTTTAAGTGAATTTTTGGGGTCATCATGGTTTTATTTTCATTAGTTTAGTGGCATGAGTTTTTATAATAAATATAATAAACTTGACTCAAGAAATTTAAATAGAATAATGTGATGGATATGTGGTTACCAAAATTCCTTGATATTGATTGATTGATTGATTTTTGTTGTTGTTGTTATTGTTATTTCATGTCATATTCTTGTTATGTAATTATTACTTATAGTATTTTATTTATTTTTTTAACAAACTTTAAATTATTAAATGATTAAATTCAATAATTGAAAAGACTCATTTGAATATTCTTGTTTTAGGCTTTATTTTTTTATTGTGTCTTGGTGGCCTTTGTTATGCGGCTTGGTGACCTTGGTTGTGCAGCATGGTGGACTTAGTTATTCTGATTGGTTTACATTTTTTTTGTAGCTTGGTGGCCTTGGTTTTGATGTGGTGTCATGATATGGTGGTTTCTTAGAATTAGTTCTATAGTAATGGAATAATAATTTTGACATACATATTTTTGGTTATGGATAAATAATTAGCTGGTGTGAATTTAAACTAATAACTAAATGAATAAATCTTGGTGTTTGGTCATTGAATTAATAATAAAACCTAGTTGGTGGACCTTATGTGATTATTTTGGTTTGGTTGTTCTGTATTATAGGAAGTTCTTGGTGGTTCGGTGTTCAGTAGATTTATGATGGTGGTTGTGGTAGTGTTTCTTATTTGTACCCATAAGTGTGGTATTGTGTGAGACTATTATATAAATATATTCTATTGTGTTTTATTATGAATCCTACTTGATTGGGGTAACCTAACCGAAACCCAGAGACTCTAGGGGTGTTTTTTCCTAAAATCCTAGATGGGGAGAAAACAAATGGTTGACCCCCCCCCCCCCCAATCTCCCTTCCATGAATTCTTATAGAGATACCAGTGGTGGATTATTGAGATATATGGAGGGTTTAATTCATGGTAGGTGAGGGCATGAGTTTGATGTCTTATGTGTTCATGATACCCTACTTCCCTGGTCACATCATACGAGATGTGTGGTTGGTGTCTCAAGATGTGATGTGTGGTTGGAACCACAAGATATGATATATATTTGGTGTTCTTTTTGGTGAATATGGATGGGATGGTAGAAAATGATTTATTCTCATTGGGAAAAAGTATAAAATCATTGGGGAAGTGGTTATGGGGAACCTATGATTATATTCTTCTGGCTATTATCTTATTGTACTTTATTTCATTATTTAGTGAATGTGCCTTGGTGTGGTTGTGGGACTAGTTGACCTGTGTAGGTACCAGTGAACTATTTATCCATTGTGTCAATATTATCAAACAGAAATTTAAATTTTCATTATTCAAAAACTTTTAAAGAAAAAGTGATAAACCATGAGTACAAAAACATAACTAAATATTATAACTATTGAAAGACAACTTAATCCTACCATAATTAATCTCCCTAAACAATTTCTAAGATATGTTGGTTACCTAGGTGTATGGTTCCTCCATTATTAAATATTTAAAGTGGAAAGATAACTTTTCCCAACACTGGATGTACTCCTCGATGAGGATAGACCTTGGTTATTATAGACCTTTGGTATGATAGACCTTGGGAATTAGTATCCAATTTTCAAATTTATATGATAGAGCATGTAAGAACCCAGTTCTTAGTTTTGAGGTATGGGTTTCTTCTTTTCTCCATTCCTTGAGTGTTTTTGAGAAAATAAGGAAAATGGGGAAAATCCTAATTTTTGGGACTATACGATGTGTGCTTTTCCACACGTCGTGTAATTTTGGCCATGTGGGATGAGTACACAGGGCGTGTATCCATGTCGATGATGAAAGGTGTAAAAACCGACTACACGCCGTGTAGTAGGTATTTACACTCCGTGTAGTCAATCGGTAGGCAAATAGTAAGGTGGTGGCCAGCTGTGTGATAGAACATGCCGTGTACTCAAAAAGACATGCCCTGTAGTCATGTCGGCAGATGAACAGTTCCAAACTGGTGGGAAACCGCCATAGGAACAGTTAAAAAATGGTAATTACACGCTGTGTACTTTGAAATACATGTCGTGTACTTTATTGTTTTGCTTAAAATGGGAAGTAGCCTCTCGTGTTCATAGGGAAGGCTTATAACGGGAAGAAGGAGAGGAAGAGGGAGGCTGGAGCTTTGTATATCCGCTGAGCACACGTCAAGAATCCATTTTATGCACTGTCGATCTCCCTGGAACCGCACGGGTGATCTATCCCTTATCCTGGAGTAGTTCTTGAAAATTATTTCCCATAGGGAAGTTATTTAATTTTGAACGAGGTTTTCTTCTATGTCAGATCTATGTTGTTCTTGGTCGTTTCTGGAATCAACGTTCGCGTATATCATTTGTCGGTGTTAAAGGTAAGTGGCTAGGTGTTCATTTCCAACTGTTGTGCGTTTTATGTTTTTGAGCTACGAACCCATGTTTGGGGTGTCGTGTGGCTGAGGCCGTGGCTATTTTAAATACCTATAATTGTATAGTTAATTAAATAAAATTGTAAAACTGTTGTTTGGGATCAGTTCTTGGATCCAGGACCACCTCGGGGGTGCGTTCCTCTGTTTAGCCGTTTGGACAGGATACCCGAGGGTATGCCATGTTTAATTATGCATTAATTTTTTCTTGAGAGGAATTATATGTAAATTGCATGTTTATAAGTTGGGCATGGCCCGTTTACTTATGCCTGAGGGCGGTGTTTTACTATAACCTGAGGGCATGACTGTATTAGCCTGAGGGAAACGTTCTATTTCACCTGAGGGAAACCTTTCATGCCTGAGGGTTGTGACTTCTGTGCCTGAGGGTGACACTTCGTATGCCTGAGGGCAATTTCTGTTACGCCTGAGGTCAATGCCTGAGGGAAAGATTCTGATTACCCGAGGGTAAGCCTGAGGGCTTGGTTATATTATCCTGAGGGAAAGGCTCTGATTAGCCTGAGGGATTAGTTCTAAGGAACATTTAATATTATTAAATTAAACTGCTAAAATAATATTTAAATGGAAATGAAACTGGTAAAGTTAGTTACTTTTGAGTACTGCTTAGTTTATTGCATTTACTTTTTCACACTGTTGTTGCATGTTTACACACAGTTGAACACGGGCCTTTGGTGGGTGCCTACTGAGATTATTTCTCACACCCTGTTTGGGTCATGCTTTTCGGTCAAAACAGATTACGTTTCTGCAGGTGTGGATAAGGGCAAGTATCCCTATACAAGTACTTGATTTCTACTGAAGAGTAGGGGAGCATGGGACCGGGGTTAGGCTCACGATGCTACCGGCTGTTTTGTTCTGTTTTTCTTTTCTATACTTGTACTGTACTGTATTGTTGTGTAAATTGTTATGGTTGCTTTCTTATAATTTGAGGCATATTGCACCATTATTTATATACTTGTTGGTTATATCTACTGCAGTTGTTTGTTTCAGTTTTATATGGTTTACTGTTTCCGTTGTTGTATGTTTTATTTCATTCCGTTGTGCTACACTTTGAAAAATGATGGAATAGCTTCCCACTATCAGACCTGGGCACTCACTGCTAGTCGGTACCCTCTGGCATTTGGGGAAATGCGCTTGAGGTCACATGGTGAACCAGGTTCAGGGCACCCGTTGAGTGGAAACCAGAACCGGGACATTACAAAGTGGTATTAGAGGGTTTCTTTTCTTTGAATTGAGATTTGGATCCTTAGTCAGGGATAAGACAATAATGGTAGTTGTTAATTATTTGTGCACGGGCGTAGCTAACCTGTGTACAGGGAAAATCCATTCTACCTCGTATTTTTTCAATTCTTCTAATTTTGCAAATTTTACAGTTGATTTGATTTCACTGTTGGGTGACGCAATTGGGATGTGTTGTTTATATGTTATCCATGAGTTCTATTTAGTTTCAACCCAATGATATGAGGGTATTCCATCCCATGCATCATTTAGGAACATGTTAGAAATCACATGCCATTCATAATTCCATGCCATGTAGGAGCATTAGAAATTGCATGCTGTTGTGATAGTCGTTGTGCTAGAAAAGCATGATGTTGTGATGGTTGCTTGATAAATACTTGTTATGTGATAGGGTATTTTCTTGAGTTAGTCTATTGACAGAATAGACACCAAAAATTGGTTTTTGGGGAGTATGGGCCCCCATTGACTGGAATTTAGTGGATCATTGATTGTTTATTTTGTTATAACACAGATAAGATGTCAAAATTTTGATTTGTGGGGAGTATGGGCCCCCACGGATCGGAATTTTACACTTAGGTGTTGTTTTTTCTGTATTTTCTGGGTTCTGGGGATGTTTCTGAGGCATACAGTCTGGAAACCCAGTATACACGCCGTGTAGTACCTTAAACACGCTATGTATGATCTTATGTTCGGGAAGAAAAGAAAACTTTTTGAGTACACACCGTGTAGTATCTTCCCATGTCAGAGACTGTGTGGGCGGCACACGGGAAAGGGAAGAGCTTGGGGCAAACATGATGTGTAGTGTTGACCCGGTTTCCTCCGTGTAACTAACAACACAGGCGGAGAAAACCTTAATACATACACGTCGTGTCCACTGTGGAACACGTTGTGTAGTCTGAACTGGGATCCGGCCGTGTAGCTAACAACACGGGTCAGTGTAATCCTTTGGTGTACACGCCGTGTGTGTATGGAACACACCATGTAGTGTACGCCATGTGTCCAGTCGTGTGACTAACAACACGGGTCGGCGAAGCTCGTCTAGTACACGTCGTGTACCCATGGGACACTCCGTGTAGTCTTGTCCGAAAACAGACTGTGTGGACTTAGCCGCGTGGAGGGGAAACGGGGTAGTGTACACGCCGTGTACAGGTGTAACATGCCGTTTAGTCTCAAGATGAGTAGTCGGTCATGTCACAAATGACATGGGCAGTTGTAAAATTATACCATACACGTCGTGTAGATTATATATACACACCATGTAGTTTTGTTCAATGGGAGTTGTGTGTCTTAGCCGTGTAGAAGGACCCGGGCAGGGAAGAGAAGTCAAGTACATGTCGTGTAGTCAGTATACACACCTTGTAGTCTTGTTTTGGAAATCATGAAATGCATTCTTCCTCCTATTCCCCTTATGGTTCCTTTGTTTTCTGACTGTGATAATCTTGATCTAAGGTGTGCGTTTGACCTTATAGAGTCATGCTGCTGATATGACTGCGCGTTGTTCTCCAGGAGAGTAGCAACGATTATACTCCAGAGATGGTGGGCCATGGGCTACTAGTAGATCCTCCAGTAGAGCAAGATGTGACTCCAGCCATTATACCGGACACAGGTGCAGAGGCGCAGTTCCATGAAGGCTTTATGCAGTTCATGCAGACCTTTTAGGGAGCACCACCGGCTGCCACATCTATGGCTGAGCTGAATTGTATCTTTCAGCAGCAGCATCCTTCTACGTTCTTAGGGGATGGCGGACCACAGGCTACAAAGTCTTGGCTGGGGTCCATGCATACTATTTTCAAGCACTTAGAGATGCCTCCAAGTCGGAGGGTCAATCTCACGACTTATATGTTGGGTGATTCCGCCAAGAGGTGGTGGGATGTTACCACCTAGTCAAAGCATCACAGGGACATGGCGTGGGAAGATTTTTAGGCAGTCTTCTATGAATTCATCTTTTCAGATATGCTGAGGGCAGATAGAGCTCGAGAGTTCATGAACCTGTAGTAGGGATCTATTTCGGTGATGGATTATTTTGCTCGTTTCACCGAGCTTCGTTGTTTTTCACCCGTTCTGGTGGGTGGTGAGGCGTTGAGAGCCAGACGCTTTGAGGATGGTCTTCTTTATGAAATCCTAGTGCTGGTGAATGTTTTCAGGTTCCCATCAGTACATGCTATTGTGAACCAGGCGCTGATTATAGAGAGGAACCTGCGGGAATCTAGTGGTGTGTTCCAGGGCGGTTCATCACCAGTTACTGGTACTATTTCTGCTTGTAAGAGGAAGAGAGAGATGGACTTCTCTCAGGGTGGTAGTACCAGCCAGGCAGTTTCTTCAGGTGGCCTGATCAGGTGCTACCAGTGTGGTAAGGAGGGGAACAAGAGACCGTAGTGTCCACGAGACCCAGTGCAGTGCCGATCTTGAGGCAAGATGGGGCATCTGTAGCATTTTTGTAGGGTGTTTCCACCAGTGGCTAGTGAGAGGGGTTATGTGCAGACTCTGTGTTCGGGAGCAGGACCAGCAGCTTCTTACCAGTCAGGAAACTGGAATACATCATGGTGTGCAGGCAGAGATGGTGGTCGTGGCCGTGTTAGCCAGACACCAGGATCGCAGAGGAAGCAGGGCAGGACAGCTCAGGGTAGCCAGGCTTTGTCGTAGGGCTGCGGCACTGGGCAGGCATACGAAGTGCAACAGACCCAGCAGGAGCAGGATCCCAGACCTTCTACAGTCAAAGGTACTATTATAGTAGCTTATGTCTTGTCTTCAGTAATTTTTTATATGGGTTCTACTCATAGTTTCATATTTTTACCCATTGTGGAGAGACTTGGGATCTGTGTTTCTTATTATTCTTCTGATATCATGACGCTAGACACTCCATTGGGGACTAGAACGGCTGGTGTGCGTCAGTGTAGGGAGTTCCCCCTAGTGGTTGGAGGGTGTCACTTTCTTTGGGACCTCTATGTCTTAAAGATGACGGATTATGATGTCATTCTTAGGATGGACTGGTTGGCTCACTTTTGAGCCTTTGTAGACTACTATCGTTGTAGGGTACGTTTCACATCACCAGAGGGTGGAGAGTTTCTATACAAGGGTGAGTGGGATGTTCATAAGAGTCGAGTTGGACCATAACATCATTGGCAAGGTGGAGTCAAAGCCCAGATTATGAGTTTATATCTGGATGATCAGGGGACTTTTCAGACGGATTTCCCTCCAGTGGTTAATCGTTTCAAGCATGTCTTCCCAAATGACTTTTCAGGTCTACCTCTAAAGCGAGAGGTGGATTTATCTATTGATCTCATTCCAGGAGTAGCGTCGGTGTCTATTCCTCCTTATAGGATGGCTACACCTGAGTTACAGGAGCTCAAAAGGCAGTTGGAGGAGTTACAGGCAAAGGGCTTTATCTGACCTAGTACTTCTCTGTGGGGTTCTCCGGTCCTTTTTGTGAAGAAGGCGGATGGTACCCTCCGACTCTGTGTGGATTATCAGAAGTTGAACCAGTTGATGGTCAAGAACCGATATCCTTTACCAAGGATAGATGATCTTTTTGATCAACTTCGAGGAGCACGATTGTTCTCGAAGATTGAATGAGATCATTATATCACCAGCTATGCGTGAGACCATCTAATATACCGGTTACAGGAATCAAGAGTAGGTATGTTCTATATGAGTACTTGTTTATGCCATTCGGACTCATGAACGCAACATCAGTTTTCATGGATCTAATGAATCATGTGTTCCATCCTTATCTGGACTCTTTTGTGGTAGTATTCGTGGATGATATCTTGGTGTACTCTCACACTTGACACGACCATGGCCCCCACCTTGATATCGTATTGAGTACACTGAGAGAGCATCGTCTATATACTAAGCTCTCAAAGTGCCACTTTTGGATGGACCAGATTCACATCCTAGGTCATATCATCTCAGAGGCAGGATTTGCATTAGACCTAGAGAAGGTGAGAGCAGTAGTTTCCTAGGAGCAGCCTAAGAATGTGTTTGAGATACAGAGTTTCTTAGAGCTTTCTGGTTACTAAAGGCGCTTTATACAAGACTTCTCCCACTTAGCAGCACTGTTGACGGGTTTGACTAAGAAGGGTGTGAAGTTCATTTGGTCAGAATCTTACGATACAGCCTTTCAGGACCTGAAAGGAAGGTTAACATCAACACCAGTCCTGATACTTCCAGAGCAAGGTAATAGCTATATAGTTTACTGTGATGCATCAGGTATTGGACTGGGATCAGTGTTGGTGCAGGGCGATCGAGTTATTGCGTATGGTTCTCGGCAGTTGAGGCCACATGAGAGGAATTACCCGACTCATGATCTTTAGTTGGTTGTAGTTGTTCATGTGTTGCGCTGTTGGAGACATTATCTCTTGGAAGAACATTTTGTGGTGTTCATGGACCAAAAAAGTATCAATTACATCATTACCCAGCATGACTTGAACCTGAGACAGCGAAGGTGGATCGAATACCTTCAGTCCTTCGATTTTGAGCTTACCTATACACCTGGTAAGGGTAATGCAGTTGCTGATGCACTGAGCAGGAAGACTCAGATACATGCAATGCAGGAGGCCAGTGGGGAGTGGCAGCTTATGACCTTGTTCTCTGAGATACATTTGGAGGTTCACGACAGTCAGGGGCAGACCTATCTTTCATCTTTAGCTGTGACTTATACCCTCCTAGATAGAGTGAAGATGAGACAGCTATCTGATTCAGAAGGCCTCGTTCTACAGGAGTTGGTGTCAAGTGATGACCCTCCTCCTGATTGGATGATAGGCGATGATGGAGTTCTACGTTTCCATGGATGATTGTTGGTTCCAGGGGATATACGTGGGGAGTTGATGCGGGAGTTTCATTCTTCAGCTTGAGCAGTTCATCCCAGGGTTACCAAGATGTATCGTGACTTGAGACGTCAGTATTGGTGGCTGGGTATGAAAGGATAGATAGCTGGTTTTGTTACGATATGTTCCACCTATCAGAAATATTATGTTGATCGCCGCAGACAACCCTTGGAGTTCATGGTCTGGGATCAGGTTTTCTTGCATGTTTCTCCAAGGCTGGGACATAGGGAGATCAGAAGACAGGGTAAACTTTCACCAAGGTATGTGGGGCCATTTGAGATTCTGGAGAGAGTCGGGCCGGTCGCCTATCGGTTGCAGTTACCACAGGGGTACCGATCCATGCATGAATTCTTCCACGTATCTCAGTTGCGCTGTTATCATTCAGACCCGTCTCACGTTTTTCAGCCCGAGGAGGTTGAGCTGTAGGTAGATGCGTCCTTTGAGAAGCATCTGATTCTTATCGTTGATAGGAGCACGAAGGTTCTTCGAGGCCGGTCAGTTCCTCTCGTATGGGTGTTGTGGCAGCATGGTCGAGTGCAAGATGAAACCTGAGAGTGGGAGACCGATGTACGTGCTCAGTGACCGGAGTTATTCACGGCTATATCTTCACCACCCTTTGAAGGGAAATTCAAGGACGAATTTATTTAAGGGGGGGAAGTTTGTAAGAACCTGGTTCTTAGTTTTGAGGTATGGGTTTCTCCTTTTCTCCCTTCCTTAAGTGTTTTTGAGAAAATAAGGAAAATGGGGAAAATCCTAATTTTTGGGACTACACGCCGTGTACTTTTCCACATGTTGTGTAATTTTGGCCGTGTGGGATGAGTACACAGGGCGTGTAGCCATGCCGGCGATGAAAGTTCTAAAAACCGACTACACGCCGTGTAGTAGGTATTTACACGTCGTGTAGTCATTCGACAGGAAAATAGTAAGGCGGTGGCCAGCTGTGCGACAGAACACTCTGTGTACTCAAAAATACATGTCGTGTAGTCATGTCGGCAGATGAACAGTGTCACACTGGCAGGAAACTGCAAGAGGAATAGTTAAAAAAAATGAGAAGTACATGTCGTGTACTTGGAAATACACACCGTGTACTTTATTTTTTCACTTAAAATGGGTAGTAGCCTACCATGTTCACAGGGAAGTCTTATAACGGGAAGAAGGAGAAGAAGAGGGAGGTCGGAGCTTTGTAGATCCGTCGAGCGCACGTCGGGAATCCATTTTATGCACCATTGATCTCCCTGGAACCGTACGGGTGAGATCTCCCTTCTCCTGGAGTATTTCATGCCAATTATTTCCCGTAGGGAAGTTATTTAAGTTTGAATGACGTTTTCCTCTATTTCATATCTACGTCATTATTGGGAGTTTTTTGAATCTACGTTCGTGTATATCATTCGTTGGTGTTAGAGGTTGGTGGCTTGGTGTTCATTTCCAACTGTTGTGTGTTTTGTGCTTTTGAGCTCTGAACCCATGTTTGGGGTGTCATGTGGCTGAGGTCGTGGCTATTTTAAATACCTATAATTGTATAGGTAATTAAATAAAATTTTAAAACTGTTTTTTGGGATCAGTGCTTGGATCTAGGACCACCCCGGGGGTGCGTTCCTCTGTTTAGCCGTTTGGCCAGGATACCTGAGGGTATGCCATGTTTAATAATGTATTACTTTTTCCTTGAGAGGAATTATATGTAAATTGAATGTTTATATGTTGGGAATGGCCCAGTTACTTATGCCCAAGGGCGGTGTTTTTCTATAGCCTGAGGGCATGACTGTATTAGCCTAAGGGCAACGTTCTATTTCGCCTGAGGGAAACCTTTCGTGCCTGAGGGCTGCGACTTATTTTCTTGAGGGCAACACTTCGTACGCCTGAGGGAAATTTCTGTTACACCTAAGGGAAATGCCTGAGGGAAAGATTCTAATTACCTGAGGGTAAGCCTGAGGGCGTGGTTATATTAGCCTGAGGGCAAGGTTCTGATTAGCCCGAGGGCTTAGTTATGAGGAACATTGAATGTTATTAAACTGAACTGCTAAAATAATATTTAAATGGCAATGAAACTGGTAAAGTTAGTTACTTTTGAGTACTTATTATTTTATTGCATTTACTTTTTCACACTTTTTTTCATGTTTACACACAGTTGAGCACGTGCCTTTGGTGGGTGCCTACTAAGATTATTTCTCACACCCTGTTTGGGTCATGATTTTCGGCCCAAACTGATTGTGTTTCTACAGGTGTGGATAAGGGCAAGGGTCCCTATACAAGTACTTGATTTCTACTGAAGAGTAGGGGAGCATGGGACCGGGCTTAGGCTCACGATGCTACCGGCTATTTTGTTCTGTTTTGATTTTCTGTACTTGTACTGTACTGTATTGTTGTGTAACATGTTCTGGATGCTTTCTTATAATTTGAGGCATGTTGCACCATTATTTATATATTGGTTGGTTATATCTACTGCATTTGTTTGTTTCGGTTGTGTATGGTTTACTGCTTCCGCTGTTGTTGTATGTTTTATTTTATTCTTTTGTGCTACACTTTGACAAATGAGGGCATAGTTTCCCCACTATCAGACCTGGTCCCTCACTTCTAGTTGGAAGCCTCTGCCGTTTGGGGAAATGTGCTTCAGGTCACGTGGTGAACCGGGTTCGGGCCACCCGTTGAGTGGTACCCGAAACCGGGACGTTACATACCATGGGTATGATCTTATTTATCATACATGCATGTTGACCCTACATTTATATAAATTGATTTTCTGGTTTCTATGAGGGATTTGGTGATCGAGTTGGACAATACTAGCTTGAATCTTGGGTTGTTGTGTTCTCTACCATAGTATTTTCTTTTAGTATTGTTATTTATTTAGATATGTTTGTATCTATTTTATATTCATGCATATGGGATATCACTTGTTTGGGATTTTGGTTTCTTTTATTTTACATGATGGAGTTTTTGGGTGATTGTTCATATGGTACTTGTGTAGGGGGAATGATAGACAGAAATCATTGTGAACTCCTAATAATATTTTTTTTTATTCTTCACTAACTTTTTTATTAATTGTTTTATTTTTTTTCATTTATATATATTTATATATATATATATCATACATATTTACCCCCCCCCCTCTAATTATATTAATATATCACTTAGTGGTATATTTTAGTTAGATATAAATAGTGATAATAGAATAACAGTGTTGTGTGAGTGGCCTCCTTGAGAGATCAACCCTGAGTATGAACTATATTGCATGCTTGGGTAATTAAGAATTTATTTATTAGTGATTCAAGAAAAATCCATATTATCACTTTTTTCACCAGTCTTTTCCTAGAACTAAAATTGCAACATGTACTATTAGTGAAAATAATTTTTTCAAAACCTTGGGTTACCATGCATCCTCCTTCAACAATTTTCGAGAAGTTATACTTCATAACTTTTTAACCACTTTCTTTTTTTAGTTTCTCAATGTTTTAGATGAAACCTCCAAGTTAGTATCTACAAACATATCTTCTATTTTCATCAATTAAGGAATCTATGTAACATTCCTATCTTCTACAATAGGAAACTCTGTAACTTTATGAAATTTTAACTTCATGTAAATCCGTAAAAACAACTGGATGGGAAAAAACATTAGTTCCAATCAGTGGGAACATATTCTGATACCACATTGTAGTCACAGTGAACTATGAAACTACACTAAAAGTGGGGATGAATTAGTGTAGATATGTTTTTACCAAATAAAACCAACTTAAACTTTTACCCGCTCTTAATATTTTTGATCTGCAATCTCGGTTAGGATGTATGGAAACTAATTATGGGACCTCACCACTTACTATCATATGTTATACAGATAATGAAATAAAAAATAGTTCATAGATATTTTACAAGGTTTGGTCCAAATGTGGGAAACTAAATCCTTTCTATGTCTAGTTATTATCTCATCCTATAGATTCTCCACTAATAATCTAATCATCAATTGCAATTAGTGTGGGATCATTATTATCTGAGGCCCATAGTGCATCATGCACTACTCTAGCTTCACCATATTGCAAAATTGAATCTTTACTATATTACTCAAGTGAATTTTTATTTATAATACCTCTAGACAGTCTACAAAATTACTCCTTGAACTCCATGAATAGGTCTTATACTAACAAACTTATCTTTTCATATAACAATATCCACATCAGCCTTGATAATCAACTTTTTGAAACTTAATTTATGGATATCTCACATTTATGTGTTTTAACATATGTATCTTGTATGTTAAGGCTCTAAATGTGGTCCTTTTTCACCGTCTTCTAGTTACCAAAATTCCAAAAACCTCACATCAATTTTTTGGAACTATAAATTCAGGTATTCTTAACTCGTTGACTCAATAGATCTACAAGAACATACTTTGTTGGTTACTCCCTCTCTTCTGTAATTATAAATAATATCAACAAAAAATATATATTTACTAGTTCTTTACTCAAATATTGTTCCCCTTTTTATAAATGATCCACCTCTAATAAATATGGTGAATACATGATCTAAATTTAAAACTCCCGCTAACTCAAAATTTTCATTCAACTTCCTTAAATTCTTAAAAAGTTATTAGAGATTCAATTTGTATTAACCTCCACAAAACTCAACATCAAAAATCTTTAACTCTTCCATAAATTTTGGATTGAATCATGAAATTTCCTTCATGAATTTTGATCTTTTAAATGTCTAGATAAAATATTTATAATGTTTTTGACTTCAAAAAGTTAATTTTAAGTCACTCGACATATTCTAGTAATCTAACTTATATTGAATTCACTCTGTATATTCCACTTCCATTTCTTCCTTTGTCTCAAAAAAAATTATCACACAAGGTTTCCATAACATTTGAAACTTCAAAAAAAATCCTATCATATTTTTTGAGAATCTAATCTTGTCCATTTGTTTCTCTATCATATGTTTGAATTTGGTATTGTAGTAACTTAGCATAACTTCAAATCACCTTATCTTATAATTTTTATAATTTCACATAAAATCTATTCATGTGATGCATGGTGAATACATACATGTGATTCATGTGGTTTACACATCCAATCCAAAATGGTTTTTTCATTTATGAATCAAATGGTTTAATTCCTTATGGAATATAAATTCATTAAAGGAGTTAAATGAATGAAAATCAATAGGTTATAGCATCTGGGGTCCTTGATATAGAACCCTATATGTTATAATTATAGACAATTCTCTTCATTCCATGAGGAACCTGCCTTAATGGCCCGAAGTCCTTCATTTTTATTGATTTCTTTGATAACCCCCATTTCAAGGGATGAGGGGGAACCCTTACAAGGACCGTAGGCTCATAGATTACATGGCCCGTAGGCTTAGAAGATTACATGACCCGAAGATCTTAGGGAATTCAACCAGAATATCTACAAGGAACTGCCCATCCCCAGCATCTGCATCTTGATAGTAGCTCTCCACCTTTCCAGGACCATCTGGCTAGGCTTCCTGTGCAAGCATCGGCCGGTACCGATGGCATAGCCATACCCTCTCATTCTGACAATCATTTGGCTCTGCTCTGGTGAGTGCACCGGCTCTGAATCCTCATTGGGGGTTGTTCCTTTTTTGTAGTGTGTCTGGGGCCTGAATTCATGTGGCCCAAAGGTCTTGGGGTGGCTCAAAGGCCTGAAGGTGGTACGAAGTCCTTGATAATCAACTGCCCGAAGGCCTTGGGTGGCCCAAAAGCCTTGTAGGACCCAAGGACTAAACCGGTGGCCCGAAGGCCCAGTTGGATGAATAGTTCTGGCTGCTACAGTACCGAACAGTGCCTGCTACAGTACTGCTACATTAACCCGAAAATATTCCTCCACCCATATTTGATCTCATATCTCTTGGATTCACCTAGAAAGTCCTCACCAACTGGGCTGAGGCTCTTGTGCTTCCATGAGGAACCTCCATAAAGGCTATATAAGAGGATATGATACTCTCATATGGTGTGTGTAATATTATCAATCCATAGAAGAAAATGTCTTCCTATGTTTTTGGTTATCTTCCACTAAAATTGAAATTATATGATCATAAAAACACATCAATGGTATCATAGATATTTTCTTCAAGATTTAGTCATTTTTAAATTACTTTTTTTTTGAGAAAAACATAACTGAAAAATGAAGAACATTGGTTTTATAAAAAAGATGCAAGTTACTAACCTTTACATGAGGTGTGTAAAGGTAAATATGGTTTACCCTTACATGATGGGGCAATGTAAAGGTCTTACCCTTATGAAACAAGGACACGTAAAGGTCTCTAGGCCGTTATCCTTATGTATATTGTCTATGTAAATGTAACAAATGATTAACCTTATGTAGAAAAGTTCTATGTAAAAGTAACTGAGACTTTACCTTTTTTTGTAAAGGTAACTATAAGTCCTACCTTCATGTGAATGGTTCATGTTACGGTAGTTTGTTTATTTACCAACTCGTGTCATGGAAATATATAGATTACTTATACAGAAGGGGTTTTCCATAGAGGTGTTACTTATACATGAGGTGATTCGTAAGGGTTATTTCTTCCTAACCCTTATGCACATTTTCATTGTGTAAGGGTCTTAAGAATTTATCCTTCTATATAGAATATAAGAGAATATAAAGGTTAGTTAACCTTACGCAAAGTGTCAACATAAGGGAAAATGGAGGATACCCTTATATAAAATAGGGATTCTCTATTAGGGTATGTAGAAAGAATGTATAAATTTTTTAAATATTAAATGGTTTTTATGATTTATAATATATTTATAAATAATTATACAATGTATTTTTAGATATCTTAATTTATATGGATTTTATATATTAATTAATTAATTATAAATTTTTTATAATTAATTAAATATATTTTTATGAAACATTTTTTCCCAAATATTTAAGGTTGATATTTTTTTAAAAAAATCATTTTGATAAATTATATGTCATGCTTTATGGTATAGAAATAAAAAATTTATTTAGAAATAATAAAGGAAATTTTATAAAGTGTTTATAAATTAAAAAATATATGGTATTTATATTATATAAAGTGTTTATAAAATAGAAATTGAATTATAAAATGTTTATAGATTAGGAAATATATTATAAATTTCATATAATATAAAATATGAATGAGTTCATATTGAAATGAATATAAAATATTTATTTTCTTACTAAAATATAAAATGCTTATGGTTAGAATTTATTTATTAATAGTTCATAAATGTGTCATATTTTGGAAAATAAATAAATTGTTTATTTATTTGTTAAATTTCTTTGATATTCTTGTTTAGAAAATTGTTTTGAAAAATATGAAAATTTTGTATGCTAAATTTTATGATGAATTTCTTCACGTATAGATCCTTGTATATCATGATAGGTTTAGTATCATAAAATTTACTTTTCATATACCTTGACCTCAGTTTGTAATTATACTTATGAGTTTGAGAATAATTTTTTCGAATAGTTTGTGTATATTAGGTGTTTGAGTTTTGATAAACGGAATTCTCAATTAATTAAAGTCTCCTCTGGTAGAGGGACTTAGAGTCAAACCACCTATTAGCCTATAGGATATTACGTTTCTAGAAATGTGAATGGGAATGGTTATCTATCACTCTTGACTTACTCATGTGTAAATTTTCAATCTCATATAACTTTATTCCCTTACATAAAAATTTCATGTACCTTATGAATATGATGAATTTGGTTATGTATGAATATACTTTAATAACATAGACTTGTGGGTTGTGTAATGAGTAAAAAAATTAATGTGGTGTGAAGAAATTAGTTTTGTGGTTGTAATAGAGATTTAAAAAACTAAAACAATAGAATCATAAATACACAAAAGAAATAAAACATGAAAAGATAAAAATTACATAAGATTTAATAATTTTGTATTTAATATACATATGATGTATAATAAATTGGTGAGACCTTAAAATAAAAACCCAAAAATACTAAGTGTGAGATTCCTTCCAAAGAAACACTTTTCAAGACATTGATAATCCAACTAGGTAGGACATTCTAAAGTTGGATTCCCCTAGATTATCTTTTGTAAGGAAAGTAAGTAATGTGTGACAGTGTATTATTTTTTTGGGTGGGTAATTCTAAAGTTGGGTTCCCATGGATTGTACATTGTTCGATTTTTTGGAATTATCTTTAGGTTACACTATACAAGAGACCCTTATATGATTAGGCTACCATACGAATAGAGTTGAGTGAATTCATATGATGGATTTTGAGTATTTTTTTCACTTAACTATCCAAAAAACATAATAGTTATGATTGGGATGGTGCCCTACCTAAATATCTAAATGATGGGAGAAATTATAAAGTGACCCATAATTTAAAATTGTTATTATGTTCCCACCATAAATAGGAATTTTATTCTTGTATATTGTTTATAGAAGATGGTATTTTCATTCAATAATAAGAATAAGAGTTATTATATATATAAGAATGAAAAGTTTTACAGAATTTAGAATATCATGAATGATTTATATATATTATTGATATTTATAATCCTATTTACTACATTCAAAATCAGAAGGTTGTAGTTGATTTTAATCCCATATACCATTTTAATTTTCACCTTGGACATATAAATGAGAAACGTATTCAAATACTCCATAAAGATGTATTGTTGGAATCATTTGATTATGAATTGTTTGATACATGATAATATTATTTATTGAAAAAAATGATAGATTTTCCTTCTGGTATAAAAGGTTAGAGGGATAATGGATTTTTTGATCTTATATATATTGTTTTATGTAGACCAGTTAGTATACAAGAGAATAGTGGTTTTATGTACTTTGTTACTTTTACAAATGGATTTAGATGGTATGGGTATTTTTTTTCTGATGAAAAAATTTGAGTCTTTTTAAAATTTCAAAGATTATTAGAAAAAAGTACATAATAAACTGGGAAAAAGTATTAAAGACCGTCGATCAGCTCAGGGTGGTGAATAATTGAGTCAGGAATTCATTGCTCACATGCGAGATTGTGGAATTATTTCACAACTCACTCCTCATAATACCATGATGGAATGGTGAATTTAAAATAATGGATCATACTTTATTATACATGGATTGATCGATGATGATTCTATAGGACCTTCCTCTTTTATTTGGGGTTATGCTCTAGAGATTGTCGTGTTCTTACTAAACCATGATTCATCTAATGAATTCATAAAGATACCATATGAGATCTGAACTAAAAAACACCCCATTATGTATTTTATGAGGATTTGGGATTGTGAATCACTCATATGATGATTGAACTCTGATAATCTAGGACCTATGTCATAAAAATTCTTATTTTTTGTTATCATATGAAAACTAAGGGATATTATTATTACCAACATACTAAACAAGAAATGTTTGTGGATCGAGATAGTGATTTCCTAAAAAGACAACACATGGATCAAGTAGTCATTGGGATGAAAATATAACTTCTAGAAGTTAGAGACCAATAAAAAAGAAGTGTTCTTGAGATAGAGGTTGATCTAGTTCTACAAAGAGTTGTTGAAGAATAACCAACTCAAATTACACAAGAACCTCAAAGGTCTGGTAGGATTCGTTAATAACCCAATATATATATTTAAAATAGAAAATTATAATTAATTAATTTTAATAGGATGAAAAAACTTCCTACTAAGATTCCATTAAGAGTTTTGATTCTGAGAAATTATTAAAAGCCATAGAATCTGAGATGGATTCCTTGTTCACTAACCATGTTTTCGACATGGAGGATTCACCTGCAAGGCTGAGACCCAAAGGGTGAAAATGGGTTTTCCACAAGAAAAATGAAATGGATAGTAGAGTGACTATCTATAAATATTTCCTTGTGGAAAATGGTTTAAAAAAATCATGGTATTGAATATGAAGAGACCTTTTCACATATTTTGATGATAAAGTCCATTCAGATTTTTCTAGCCATATCGTATCATTATGATCGTGGGATATATCAAATGAATTTCAGAATTTCATTCCTTAATAGGATTTCAGATTAGGACATGTAAATGATAAAATCTAATGGTTTCTAATTTCCTAACAAGAATATTAAGGTCTGAATATTACAATGGTCCATTTATGGACTAAAGAAAGATTCTTGGAGTTGTAATATCTAGTTTCATGATGCAATCAAAGATTTTGGTTCTATCAAGAACATAGATGATTCCTATTTATACAAGTGGATTAGTGGTAGTATATTAGCATTTCTAATACAGTATTTAGATTTTATACTTCTTATTAGAAATAAAATCCTAGAACTTCACTCTCTAAATATGTGGATAGATAAATTTTTCTCAATAAAATACATGGTTTAAATAGTTTACATACTTGGTGTGATGATCTATAGAGATATATCTAACATGTTTCTTGGACTAACTCTGAATAAGTATATTGATAATGTTATAAATAGGTTTAAAATGGATAACTCCATGAAGGGGTCATTACCAGTGTTACATAGCATAAATCTTGGGAAGATTTAAGATACTTTTAAAGAGTTAGAAATGATGTACATGATTACATATGTGTTCGGAATGGGATCTATCGCATATTCCATGTTTTTTACTAAACCTAATGTCTCATATTCTTTGATCATAAAAAGAATGTACCAATACAATCTAATTGAGATCTAATAGATTGTTGAGAAGAATATATTTAAGTACTTGATAGGGACTGAGGATATGTTCTCGGTCTTTGTAAGAGAGGATGAGCTCTATTTAAATGGTTACACAGATTCCAGCTTACAATCCAACAAAGATGATATAAAATCTCAATCTAGATTTTTTTTCCGAAATGGTGGTGAAATTAGTTGTAAGAGTTCTAAATAAGCCACCATAATAGACTCGACAATAGATTTAGAATACATCACTATATCATATTCTATGAAGAAATATTTTTGGATTAATAATTACATTACTGAACATGGAGTGGTTCCTAGAATCGAGTGAGAGATCTATTTATGTTGTGAAAACAATGGTGTGGTTTCTCATGATAAGGATCCCAGATCTCATCAACAGAAAAAACACATCCTTTGAAAATCCCATATCATATAGGAGATCATTGATAGGAGCAATGTAAAGATCAGCTGGACAGCTACTCGTGACAATTTATTAGATCCATTGATGAAACCATTAACATGGAAACAACCTAAGGTTCATGTATAATATTTAGGTATAAGACACAATAGATAATGATTGAAATGTTTGTAAATGTATCATGTTATTTTAATAAATAATATATATAATTTTCATTCATTCATGTGTGATGAAATTAATTTTACATAATGGTCAAATGCTAATATACCCTCAAAGTATTAACTTGAGTTGTCTTGAACTGATGATCATTATGGGGTATAATGGGTTGTAGTGATCTGTTAAATTTATCTTGAATAATTTTTTGTGTTGTTAAAAATCATTGTATTTGAGTTATGATGAATGGATTCATGAGGTAAAATGGTATATACGTGTTACTTGGATCGGTCTTCTAAAGTACATCTCAGGGAATGTCAGAAAATCATCGATATAGTTAGGGTGTATGCTCATTATCTATACTTTTTACCTGAGGTTGTTGATAAAACTAGAATGATGACCATCATACTTTCATTCCCTACTTATGAAAGTATACATATTGACTTATATAATATGGGGTGGTTGGGTATGTTGTTCATTATGTCATCGGTTGGAGCATAGTTTATATGGGATTTGTCCAGTTGTATGAAAAGTTGAATACATATGACTCTTGATTTAATTATATTAAGGATATGATTGGTATTGCTTAGTTTTTCACATATTATGTGTTAAAATACTTGGGTAAGTTACATGTGGTGTATTATAAGATAAATTAATGATAAATGAATTATATGTGATGTATTCATCAACATGGTCAATCCTTTTTTTGAGAAATAATAAATTATGAGTGGCCAATAATGTGTTGATATGTTTCATTTATAGAGGCATATAAATGTCATAAAAAGAGATTTTATAGGTATATATATAATTTATATGATATATCCTATGGTTTACATGTTTGTATAGAGATATGAGTTTGTTTGATGGAGATTACATCAGACCCCTTAGTAGCTTGATCAGTAGTGACAATTTTTTAGAGGCTACTTTTTACTTACATATATAAAATATATATTTCATAGTTGATTTTGATGTTCCTATGGCCCGTGCGGGGAAACAGTTAGGCCCTTGGATAAGGATAAAATTTTAGAAAAAGTGTTTTGTTGAAAATGAAGAGAGTTTGATAAACTTTTATTCCAAATAGTTTGGATAGATTTACAATGAATTGTGTAGTTTTTCATTAAGTCCATATGGGATTTTTGTGCAAGTGGTAGATTATTGGAAGTGCACATAAAATCCATGAATGTGATTCATAGTGAATATATATATGTGATGCATGTGTCTACCATGTCTACTCTGTAATGGTTCTATCAGTTGTGAATCAAAAGATTTTGATTCATTATAGAATGCATGTTCATTGAAGGGGTTTAATGAATGAACATTAATAGGTTGTAACTTTCAGGTTCCATGAGATGGAACCTTATACATTACAATTATATCCAATTCTATTCATTCCATGAAAATCATCAAGAAAGTCTATATAAGAGGATAGGAACATCTTTTGTGGTGTCTGTAAATACTAAATACTCTAGTTTTTAGTTTATTTACACATTGATTTCTTTAAGATAGATCTCCATTATTTTGGGTTGATTTCCACTTCAAATTACCGTTATATGATTATATGAAAACCATCATTGATCACTTAGACATATGCCATTTTTTATTTCTCCTATAATCCAATGTAGATGCCTTCTAATTAGTTCATTTTTTCACCATCATCACATAAATTTTTAGACTTAGTAGATTACTGATTTTGCTTATATTTTGATGAATCTCCCATTTATTAAAATCCAAAATTACCTTCTCAACACTTAGAATTGTCATTCAAGATTATAATATTTTTTCCTTTTTATCGGCCAAAGTCATCAGCAAAATTATTTACCACAACTACCAGTGATTTATCTTATAATATCACTTAGGGTCAGTCTTCTATTTTATATCGCTTCACCACATCATCACTATGTGTCATCAAAGTATCTTTTGATCGCACTAACTTTCAATCAGATAAACTTTCATGTTCCTTATGTTTTCAACTCATCATTTGGTTCTTTAACTTCTACCTCGTCTACCATTTTGTGGCATCGGGTGATTTCACATATTGGTTATTCTTCATATCACATTTTTTAGTATCTTTTAGAATCATCATTACTTCATATATATTTAAACAATTTAAACTTTGATCAAATATTCTTGAGTAAAAAAAAATTAGGTAAGTGTAATTTATCTTTCTTTGAATCACAATGTATGCATAATCTGGCTTATTGTTTGAACCACTTAGATAGTTAGATCATCATACTTATCATAACTCAAAAATTGTCTGATAACATCACAACACAATGTCTATAGATCACCATATGGTAGTATAACATCTAAATCCATTAACTTCTATAATTGTGGAAAACCTTTTAACTCAAGGATATACTAACATATTCCACATATTCAATGTACCTTACATTCCTCGGGGTTATAATTACAAACTAAGGGTGGATTCTCTGGGTATTTTTCAATTCTTCAACAACTTCACCTTCTAGTATTCTATATTATAGACAACTTGGATTCTTGTTTTCTTCACTAAGGGTCTTTTTATTATCTCAATGTATTTATAAGAATACTATCTTCCATGATATCACCATTCGATAAACCATCAACTCCGTTCCATATGCATCTTTAGTGGACTTATCTTCTATGAATTTTTAGCACGTGTGTCTTATAATGATTATTAATAGTATAGAAGAGCATGAACATTCTCTTTTCAAGTTCACAACCCCTCTCAATACTTCTTCATCCTCCATAAGTTTAAATTTTGGATAAATATTATCTGTTAATTGAATAGATTCACCATTATGATTGTATCCACTAATCAAACTATGACTTCTGGCCAATATTTCCAAGTTTTACTTCTACTATATCAACTCATTTAATCAATAGTTATTATTCAATCTTAAAAAATTGTCATAAAATCCACTAGATCTCAGTTACACAATATTTAGACGTAATACTATGGTTTACTTCATTAATTATAGAAACTATCTCTCCCATCCTTTGAGTAAACCACCTGACCCTATTAAGTGGGAATCTTATAGTAGTATACCATGAATCTACCAATTTTCCATCATTTGATGGTTTAGAATTTAAATTTATGAAATTATAGTGTGTTAAAATCTAGAAGACCCATATCTGAATTCACTATCCTATATTCTTTATTAAAATTCCTTCATTTCTTACTCGTTGAATGTGCCATAATATGTTGCAATCCATTGATAAAAAATAAAACATTTCATCATCATAATACCTTGGTTACTTAAAATTCAATTATAAATTAATGATATTATTTAAAGTGAATTAAATGTTTTACTTCATGTGAAATATTATTGTGATGTTTTATATAAGCAGTTCGGTTTTGTGGGTACCTTTGAGTAACAAGATATTAGATGTTAATTAATATTCATAGTTAATGATGATATTAATTCGTAAATTAACCTAAGTAAATTTAACCTTCCTCTTATATTGGAATATTTGTATAAAAAGTGTTATTAATAAATAATTTTTTACCTGATATGTTTACGAAAGATATTATGTGGATTGGTGATATGTTAATGGTATTTTACATGTCAAATATTATTTATTCAGATTGATTAAAATATACTGGTGTGGTTGGAGTTTAATTAAATGTATTATTTATGAGTGGTAAAATTGAATATAAAATATATAGAATTATTAAAGGTGAATTTCGTTATAAAAGTGTTTAAAAGGGGATAAAAAGGGGGAAAATATGATTATTTTTTCCATGTTTGATGCGGTAAATTAGGTTTTTATATCCTATAATCATCATAATGATCAACCAAACCATCTATGTTTCCCAAATATGTTTTTTTAACTAATATGGGTATATGGGAACATGAATGGGAAGGGAATTGAAAAAAAAATAAAGTGTAAGGGTTAAATATGTTTTTTATAATTATTAAGGTAATGATTAAATATTGAACTTACATGGATGAGTTCTATGATGGTCTGTTTAGGTTTTAGGATGAAAACTATAATTTTTTTGTTGCATCAAATCATTTTTTTGGAACGTAATTTAATTTGAATTTTGAATAAGTATTTTGGTGTAAATTGTTTAATAAATTATATTTATTTTTTGAATTCTAATGAAGTGGTTGTATTTATATTAATTATCTTTGATCTAAAACTGATATTTATGAATTATATGATTTAAAAATTTGTTGTGTTTATTATTTTATAGTGTGATGTATATTTTTGTTGTTAATGTTGTGTTTATAATGCCTTAAGTTGGGATAAATAATGATATTTTATTATATCATTAATATGAAAAAAAATGTAAAATGGGATTTTTTGAGTGAATATAATAAATTTCTTTTATTGAATTCATGTTATTGACGTGTAATACTAATAATTTATGTTTATAATTAAAATTATTTAAATAATATAAGTAAGAATAATATTTATTGTGAAATAAATGGGACATGCAAAAATTTTAGTAAACAAATTATAATAATTATTGGGAATTATATCATGATTATAATTTATGATGAAATGAATTTAATATTTTTTATAAAAATATGGAGGATTTGAGTTGGAAATTGATTCTTTAAATTTATAGAAACAGGGGGAAATTGGTGTAATTTCTAAATTGAATTGTGTGTTACATAATTATTTCTAAATGAGTATTTATTGGTGATATTTTTCTTGTGTTTTCATGATATATTGATGATTTTTCGTCATTTGGAATATTATAATGTTCTAAAGTGGTTTTTATGATTTTATAATTTTTCTCTATGGTTATTTTATTTTTTGAAAATATTCTCTATTTTTTTACAAGGAAAACCATGTGTTATGTTATAATACAACTGTGAGATTTGTTATAATGTAACTTAATCATTAGGATTAGTTATATTGAGATTGGACATGTGTTTACACATATCATTATTTTAGAAATTATGGAATTATTTTATGTGTTTAGAAAGGTTACTACATATACCAAGTGTTTGGATATGGAATAAACTGAAATATACCTCAAGTTTATAATAAGAATTGATGAAGTAGGTATATTATAATCCATAATTGTTTATTAAGAATTATATGATTTTTTTATAAGTTAATTTCTTACTCTAATTCTAAGTATGAATTTTTTTTATTTATATATGAGTGTGTTAGGAACCATAAGATGTTTGGATTCTCTAATGATAGAGCCTGCTAAGTTATATTTCACACTCTATATATTCATAGCCTGTGAATGTGTAGTTATAAATATTTTATATAGTTATAGGAACAAGTATTTAATAACTAAGAGTTTGACACTACAAAATAATTATCTTTTTCTAATAGGGGTATATCTATTGGTAAATGTTTATTTTCTATTGGAAGAGAATTTTAGAAACAAAAAATGTCTTATCACTAAAGTGTTGGTAAAAACTCTATCACTAAATTTTATTATGATAGATAAAACAATTTTGTTTTAATTATAATAACGCCAATATATAATATATATATATATATTGGTAGAAATGTTTAGAAAAATATTAATATGACTAATATCTCTTGGTAATATTATTAACATTTCTAAAAAATATCAACAATTAATAATTGTTTGTAAATTATACTCCAAATGTTGGTATTCAAATATTTATTTATAAAATTTTATATTATGTTTATTAATATAATTATATATTTTTATTTTTATTTTTATTTTATTATATAATAATTACAAAATTGGATCATATAAAACACTAAAAACCCAAGACTTTATTTGTAAAAAAATAGTCCAATATTATTAAATTACATGTTCAAACTTCATGTCATAAGAAGCTCCAAGAAACATATTTCAAACATGTTTAAACATGTTCAATCACTAAAATACCGTACATGGAACTCAATGAAACTTCATCAGTAATTTATTTCTCCCAAAAATGAGACATTACTATAATGGAATCCCTATAACTTCACATGAGCTATTATCTACAGCAGTGAATCAGGACATGTACATATTCACCTTCATCCCTTTGACTGCAGTGGAACACCCTTCTATACTTGAAGGAGCACTTGTCTATACTCCCTCCACTTTACACGTGCAACATCACAAGAAACATTGTGGTAAAACAAAAAAAATAATTGGAAAATAATTTTGATTTAAATGCAACATATAAAAATGATAATGCATGATATAAAAAAGAGGATAATCTAACCAGTGTAAATAAAAACCATAATATAATCTAACTAGAAATCGTAATCATAAAATTATCCATCCTAACCACAACAAGAATATATAAAAAATTCCAAATCAATTTACATAATGTGTGATATAAAAATAACTAGTGACCATAAGCTATATAATCTAGAAAGAGAAACTACATTTTTAACATTTATAAACCTAAGAAAAAACACTCTAAGAAGCTATAATGGAAGGAACATGAATAAATTTAAGGTATTTACAAGAAACTCAACTTGAAACTAGAGATGTACACCAGTTGTTATCAAGAAATGATAAAACTAAAAGAAATATAGTAGGGAAAGGACCAAAACTCCTTGAAGACCAGATCCTATGACCAAACAAAGTCTCTAGAATCAATGATTGGTGGTCGATTCCTTGAAAGGGAAAATGTGATTGTGAGAACACTAGTGCATATGAAGTGACTAAAATACAACACATGAAAAGAAAAAAACAAATAGAAATCAAAAACACCCAGAATTTGCAGCACTACCAAAACAACAACAAAAACATGGAACCTATAACTAGACTGAAGCTTGAATTTCATTAATCAAATCCGGATGAGAACTCCCAACCCAATAGAAAATAGCAGTTATAATGCACCAAAAACCCACTCTAGACAAGCCTAAACAATAGTAAAGGAAAATATCTGTTAGAATTCACCAAAAAAACCACTCCAGACATGCCTAAATATTACGAAAGGAAAATCTTATCCAGTGGCCCAGTAAAAAATTTCTAGAATCCAAAAACAACTCAAACATCAAGAAACAAAAAGATCACCCAAATGAAATATATATTAGTTTCATCCTAAACAATAAGTGAAACTATACAAAATTCTAACATCTACGGCAAGTACTTGATCCATGATGCAAAAGAAGATAAGCACAATGAACACCATCCAAAACACTACAGCATAGGACACTAGTGCCAAAAGCAATGTTATGTCAGAAAAATCAAAATAACACCAATCACTACAAGGCCCTAGCCTTAAATATTACATAATTATTGAACTAAGTAAATAATTCACATTGAGGATATTTTCAGGTTTAGAGGATTTTGGAAATTAGGTCATAACTAATACATAACAACTTGAATATTACATGTAAACACTTTTACTCAGTATCCATTTTTTCATAAAATAAACACTCTTAAAAATCAAGAATTATTTTCTTGATATAAATATTATTGAATTACTTTTTTCTCTTACCCTTCCTTATACCCTGTGAAAATCATTTCAAAAACATGGGATGAGAATAAAAATCTCTGTAACGGTTATAAAATAAAGAAAGAAAACATTATCCCATCAATACATACAAATAAATGAGATCATACTTTTAAATCATAGATAATATTCTCTTTAAAATAACTCATTAAATCATAATATTTATGAATAACACATAAAAATAATAAATCATAATGTTAACTTGTGGCATCCATAACATACTTACATTGTAGCTTTCACAGCTACATAGGGAGTTACGTTTGGAATACCCATCACGGTATATTCCCTAAATATATTAGGAGAAACATTAACATTTACCTCTGTCATGTTACCCATTGCATTGCAGATCTATCTTGGTCTCACCCTCTTTAGTTTTATCACAAAACCACCTGTATATGTACACAATTCCTAATAACCATAACACATAAAACAAGCATAAAAGAAAGATTACAGTTCCACATTTCAATCATATTATATAATTTTAATATATTGAAATAATAAATTATTTCTCAAAACAATTTTCAATAAAACAAAATAAATAAAAAGGTTATATGGTATTTATTTTTCTTTTAAAAACAGTATGGCTTGTTAAGGAATCCAAATATCAAATAATACTTGCAGCAGTGGAAAAGTCATTGTCACCGTGTATGTTAAAAAGAAACATTCCTTTTGTTGTTTATTAGAACTATTTGTAGAAAATATATTAACTTTGAATAAAATTAAAATTCAAATGGATTTATACACCATATAAAATAAAGTCATGTATAAATCAAAATATGCCTCAATGAAAGGAGATTGAAATAAAGTCCCTTACCTTGAGTCGGACTTTCCACATAAGTTCCTTGTTTTTTATAAAGAATAAAATTAAGTTAATTTCTAATTTATTCAGAACCTTTTTAAATTTTATTATTACTTTTATATAACTTATTACATTGTTATAAACATTACATAATTATTTAAGTTAATATCGGTCGTTTTGTCGATATTTGGTACTTGAGTAAAAAATGAACTTGTTCTAATTACAAATTGTCTATGCGGCCAACGTCCATTATCTCCATAATGATATTAATTATTTAGATATCATATATATCATATGTATCCTGTATATATATATTTTTTTATAATAGTACATAACATTTGGAGATAATAAATGAAATGCACCGTTCATGGAGATGGTAAGTCATACGTACGCATGAATGCTACTTTCATTTCTTTTTCAAATTTAATGGAATGAAAACTAAATGATACATTGGTATATTATAATTATAGTATAATATATATGTTATATATGTTACATAAGTTCATTAATTATATCCTATATATGTTCCATGTATATCATGAATGATCCATGTCACTTTGACGGGGCGGTAGTCCGTACTTCCTCAAATTAAATTATCGTATTTATACAACATGAAAAGCTTAAAGGTATGTTATAAAGGATAATTACAGAATAATATTGATAAAATAAATAAAATATATATCATATATAATTATATTTCCATTATAATGACCACCATGATAGGCAGTAAGAGATAATTGAACAATCATCATTTCATGAGGCAGTAGTTCACCGTCCAAAGAAACAGTATGCTTTAAATCCATTAGATGGAGGTTTCTGGAAATGTAGTTTGAATACATATCATAAAAAAATCCTATTCTATTTAATATACTATTTTTTTATAAAATAACAGAATAAATAGAGTTTATGGAGTTGGAGAAGGAAAATAAAAGAAAAAATCTTGAGAGAAGTTGTTACCTCAAGTCAGGTAACTCCTTTTGAGTTAATCTAAAAGGCCTTCTTGAATTTCCTTCTGCCTAAGGTAAGGATTCTAGGAAGAAGAGATGGGTGTTGGGAGATTATTTGGGAAGATTTTGGATTATAAAAGGGAGCTTGAGAGGTGTTAGTAAGGGTTTTAGGTGGTGTCCTTTTATAAGAGGGAGGGGGGCCACTTTAGGAAAGTTTGGAAGTATTATTTTATTATTAATTGATTTTCATGTTATAATAACACCGAAGTGATATATTCAGAATATAATATGAGTATGGGTCTAAATAAACTAATAAAATGGATTTTATACAATTTTAGGTCACATAATTAACATTATCTTTTATCTTCAACCCTTAATAAACTTATTTAACTTTTATCATGTCTTCTTGTATATTTATAATATATGGTTACCATAGTTACTATAAAATTCCAGGCGACCCAAAATGGATCATTAATTACATTTTTAACATAATATATTTTATTTGGATGAATATTATATTTCTAATACGATTATATAATTTAATAAAATATTAATTGATTTAAAAACTCATTTATGTCAATTTTATACTATTCATATCATGACTTTTTAAAAATCCATAACAACATGATTATTTTGAACAAGCATCATTAATTAAAATATAACAAGTAATAATAATCCATCAAATCCTTTAATGACATAAAAATTTTCAAAATAAATTTATTTTAATATTTATAATCTTATTTATTTAAATTATTCATTAATAAGGTAAACACTACATCATCATTGTGTCATAAATATATTTATTTATCTGATGTCTAAAAATTATATATAAAATACCATGATGTAGGTAATATTTTATATTTATAATGAATATTTATAGTCAAATATATCGCTTATATAACCCCATATAAAAATTGTTTTACTAAAAGATACATGTTTAGGTAATATTTTTCTTAACTTTAAATTAAAAGTAATTTTCACACAAAATTGGATACATGGGGTCCTAAAATCGACACAAGGATGACCATGATTGGAAATGTATAATTAAATATTATTATTACACATGTTAGAGAAGTTTTATATTATTATAATATTATTTTTTATCCTTATATACCAAATTTACCCTTTAACCATGGTGATAAAATATTTACTGAAGTTACTATTCATAATGTTTAAAAATAAAAGGTACCTATTTACAAAATTTAGACCTCATAATTCCAAATATAGAATACATTTTTCTAAATTCAAAACATATAATTTTCAGTAATTAATTTAAAATTAATTTTCATTGTCAAACCAAAAAAAGCGTGTTTTTAAGAAATAAAAACTACCAAAAGATTGACAATTGTTTATGTCCAGGTTCAAAGAAAAATTACTTCCAATGACCAAAATTGGATTAAATGATAAAAATATAATATAATTATACATTAAAGTCAATTAAAATTACAAAACAACTATATAAATAAATTAGATGAAAAGGCAGTTTTGAATTAAAATGCGGTATTTTTCACTATTCATTAAAAATGAACTTTATCAAAAAAAGACCAAAAAATTTCCCGATGTAAATTATGATGTCCCACTTATAAATAATAAATATATTTGGTCAAATGTAATATATAAAAGTGAAAAAATTAGATCTAAAAAGGGTTCGCCGTCAAAAGGCAGTAAAACGACCTTTTAAAGAATATTAGAGTATTTCATGCTTAAAAATGAATTTATTCTTATTTTAAGCCTCTAAAATTTATTGGATAAATGTTAATACATTTAACAAAATTTTATAATCATATTTTAGTTATTTATGTTCATTACTTCCAATACAATGACTAGGCATTAACTATCTTTTAAAATAATAATATTATGTTATTATTTTTTTCCAGTATGACTTAGCATTGTGTGAATCATAAGATTTCATAGAAACCCATTATTGCATGTCAGGTACACTATCAAACATAGAAACCCCTTAAAGTAAAATTAATATTAAATTTAAAATTATTAATAAATATTACAATGTTATATTCTTTATTTACATGGGATGTTACATCCTTCCCCCCTTTTGGAAATTTGGTCCTCGCAATTTTATTCACTAATCAAATAAGTGGGGGTATTTATCCATCATAGCATTTTTCTGATTCCCATGTTTCCAATTCAACCATAGGGTTTTTCCAAAAAACGGTTACCTGATGGATTACCTTATTCTGCAACACTTGATCTCTGTAGTCAATAATCTGGGCTAGTTGTTCCTCATAGGAGAGATTCTCTTCCAAATGAACTACCTCTAGGCTCAAAACATGAGATAGATCTGGCATATACTTTCTCAACATTTAAACATGAAAAAAAAATGTGTACCAGGGATAAACATAGAGGTAAATCCACTCTTTAGGAAACTGATCCAACTTTCTCTAGAATTTTATAGGGTCCAAAGAACCTCAGGCTCAGCTTTACCTTCTTACCAAAATGCATCACACTTTTCCATAGAGAAACATTGAGAAAAACATGATCACATACCTCAAAAGAAAGATCCGTCTTCCGGTTATCCGCATAAATTTTCTTCATGCACTAAGCTGTTCTCATGTCCTTCTGAATCAACAGAACTTTTTATGCCATCTATTCTACCAATTCTGGTCCCATAACATATTTTTACCTACTTCATCCCAAAAAGCTGTAGTTTTACACTACTTTCTATATAATGCTTCAAATGGTTCCATCTATATACTTGAATGAAAACTATTATTATAATAAAAGTCAACCAAAGAAAGATGTTGGTCCCAACTTCCCTGGTATTCCATTGAATAAACATGTAGCATATCTTCCAAGGTCAAATTATTCATTCTAACTGCCCATATGATTACAGATGAAAAGATGTACTAAAATTTAATTCAGTACCCAACAACTTTTTAAGGCCCTTCCAAAATTTATAAGTGAGAATAGGATCATGAACAAGTAAAATGGAGACTGTAACTCCATGTAACATGAGTATCTCTTTAATATAAAATCAAGAAAGTTGATCTATAGATAGAGTATCTCGAATAGGAAGAAAATGGGAAGATTTAGTCAATCGATAAACAATAACCCAAATTTGATTGTTTCCTTGAGAATTATTTGGTAATACCACTATGAAATACATGGACACATTTTCCCATTTCCACTCTATCATTGGAAAAGGATGACGCATCCCTTTCGGTAACTTTTGTTCTACTTTAGCCTATTGAAAAGTTAAACACTTCATAGTAAAGTTAGCAATATCTGTTTTCATTCCATCCCACCGGTAATACTCCTAATGATCTATGTACATTTTGGTACTATGAGGATGAACTAAAAATGGAGAACTATGAGCTTCACATAACAAATATTTATTCAATTGTGAATCATAAAGCACACATAACCTCTTTCAAAACCTCAAAAACACAATCTTTGTCAATGTTAAATTCAGTTAACTTACCTATATGAACCAATTCTACCTTTTTCAACAACTCACTATCTTCTTTCTATGCATGCATAATTATTTCTAATAGAGATGATTTCACTACCACCTAAAACAAAACAGAGGATTCCTTGCACCAACAACTTACAATACAAAATTCATCAAATCAAAAACCAAAGGATCTTATTCCAAATGTAGCATGGTTAATATAGCATTACTCTTTCAACTCAAAGAATCATTGAATTTATTTGTCTTTACTTTATAGTAGTGGATCATGCAATCATAATCCTTGATTAATTCTAGTCATCTCATTTGTATCATGTTTAATTCTTTCTGAGTGAATATATACTTCAAAATTTTTTGATCAGCATATATTTCACACTTTATGCCATAAAAATGATGCCTCTAAATTTTCAAAGAAAAAACAACAACAGCTAATTACAAATCATGTGTAGGGTAATTTAACTCATGAGGTTTCAACTAATATGAAAAATAATAAATTACTGTATTTTTATGCATTAGGACGCAACCAAGTCCTTTCAATGAAGCATCACTGTAGATAGAAAATTCACAATCTCTTGAAAGTGATGCCAAAAATAGAGCATTAACCAATCTTCTTTTCAATTCTATAAAACAATCATCAAATTTTCTTCCATATGAACTTAACACCTTTGCGAGTTAACTTAGTTAGTGGGATTGATAATCGTGAAAAATGTTCAATTAAACTTTGGTAATAGCCTTCAAAACCAAGAAAACTATTTATCTCAGTTATATTTGTAGGTCTTGTCCATTCTTCAACAACTTTTGTTTTAGAAGTGTCAATAGTTAAACCATATTTAGAAACAATGTGAACATGGAATGAAATTTTTTGTAACCAAAACTCACACTTGTTGAATTTCCCATACAATTTATTTTCTTTTAAGGTTTTCAAGACAACCCTTAAATGACTTTCATATTCCTATTTACTTTTGGAATATACCAAAATATCATCAATAAACATAACCACAAACATATCTAATAACTCACAGAAAATTATATTCATAATATCCATGAATACAACAGATTCATTGGTTAACCCAAAAGTAATAACTATAAATTTATAATGGTCATATCTAGTATGAAATGCGGTCTTCAGAATGTTTTCTTCCTTTACTTTCAACTGATGGTACCTCGAACTCAAGTCAATCTTTGAAAAATACTAAGCTCCCTAGAGATGATCAAAAAAATCATCAACATGAGTTAAAGGATACTTGTTCTTAACAGTGATATTATTCAAGGATCTATAATCAATGAAAAGTCTCATTGAACCATCCTTATTTTTAACAAACAAGACAGGATCACCCCATGGTGATGTGCTAGGTCGAATGAAAGATTTATATAATTACTCCTGAAATTTCTTATTTAACTCTAAAAGTTCAATTTGAGTTATTCAATAAGGGGGTTTTAAAATTGGATTAGTATCAAGAACTAAGTCAATAGTAAATTCAACTTCTTGATCAGGTATTATACTAGGAAACTCATCAGAAATAACATCAAGATATTCAATTACCACTAGAACATCATTAATCTGAATAATTACTTTGTTTTCAACAATATGTTCAAGGTAACACTCATTTCCATCTTTTACTGGTTTCTCAGCTTCCTGATATGTTATCAAAAGTAATTTTTAATTCTCGTACACAAACTAAATTTATTTCTAAAAAGAAACCTCTTTAGCTCTACATTCAATCTTAGAATGATAAACAGAAATCCAATCCATACCCAAAATAACATCAATCTCTACTAGTGGCCAAACATTAAGGTTTTTAGGTATATTATTTCCAAACTCAAGTAAAATATGGTTCTTATAATTTATTTTTGTCTCAAAATTTTCTCTAGCTATTTTTACCACAAGTTCAAGATTCATATCTTGAGATGGAATTCCCAATTTACTAGAAAATTTATCATAAATGAAAGAATGTGTAGATTCTGAGTCAAAAAATACATTAGCATAATCTGAATAAACAAACAATGTACCTAATAATACTTCATTTGATGGACCAACATCTACTAAAGTAATTGAAAAGGATTTCACCACCCCTTTCTGCTTGTAATTCGGCTGCTTTCCCCCGGTTGATTTCTTCATTGGAAAATCATTTGCATAATGACCCATTTAATTGTACTTAAACCATTTTATTGACTGTAAATCAAATTGTGTCTTACCATTACCTTGATCTTTTTCAGTTCAATTACAAGCCTTATGTCCCATTTTACCATATTGGTAGCACTTGCCAAAATTCAAAATACATTCCCCAGTGTGATTTTTACCACAATATTCACAAACTGTAAACTTAAGTTTCTTACCATCACACTTTTTTGAAGAGTTATTCCCTTTTGTATGCCACATCGACCTCTTATTCTGTTCTTTTTTATAGAACACCAGATCATCGGTAAACTCTATTTCCACCTTCTCTGCACGTCGAACAAGTTTTCCATAACTTTTAAACTCACAAGAATCTAAAGCCCTTTGATAATTTGGATTTAATCCTGAGTAAAAATGATTGATTTTACTATCAAGATCCCGTATGAAATTTGGAGCATACCTTTCTAGTCAAGTGAATTTTGCATCATAAGAATCCAATGATTCATCCTCCTACCTCAATTCCAAGAATTGTTTTTCCATTCTATGTCTGACCACCTTAGGAAAATATTTCTCAAAAACATAAATTTTAATTCATTCCAATTAAGAGCATAAATCTTCTCACTATCCCGGATACTTTTAACCATAAACCACCACTGATCGGATTCACCTTCAAAATGGTAAATAGAAAGACTAACCTTTTTATGTTATAAACACCCCAGGACATTGAAAATATTTTCCAGTGCTTTGATCCACTCTTTAGATTTCACAGGGTCTGATGATCCACTGAATTATGGGGGATGTTGCCTCATGAAATTATCCACTACAGACATGTTCTTCTTTGGTTAATCTAGCTGATCGCATGCATGTATACCACCAATATTTGTATCCTTAGTCAACTATTCTATCACTACAACGAACTATTCAGTTCTGATTCTGACCATCTTAGGTTGCTGATTTGGAAGGTTTTTTTCTTCTTGATGTCATCCATCATAGTTTCCTTGTTTCCTCTATGGAAAACCATTCTGAACACATAAATATCTTAGGAGAACCAACATGGTAATCTTCAAATTTTATATCATTTCAATCTTACCATAAAGTAAAAATAATTTATGGATATTAATTTAACATTATCCTTACTTCTAAAGTTGTCTAAACCGTCCTACGATACCAACTATAAGGCCACAACCTTAAACATTACATAATTATTTAATTAAGTTAACAATTCATATTGAATATCTTTTCAGGTTTAGAGATTTATAGAATTAGGTCATAACTTATACATAATAACTTGAATATTACATGTAATCACTTCTACTTAGTATCTATTTTTTCATAAAATAAAAACTATTAAAATGAAAACAATAATTATTTTCTTGATATAAATCTTCTTTAATACTTCCTTTCTCTTACCCTTCTGTATACCCTATGAAAAACATTTCAAAAACTTGGGATGAGCATAGAAATCTCAATAATGGTTATAAAATAAGGAAAGAAAACATTATCCCATAAATGAGATCATACTTTTCCATCATAAATCATATACTCTTTAACATACCCCATGAAATTGTAAGATTTATGAATAACACATATAAATCAAACATGATAATTGTAACTAGTGGTATCCATAACATACTTACATTGTAGCTTTCACATCTACATAGGGAGTTATGTTTGGAATACCCATAATTGTATATTCCCTAAATCTATTAGGAGAAACATTAATGTTTACCTCCATCATGTTACCCAATGCATTGGAGAGCTATCTAGGGATCACATGCCCTAGGTTCATCATAGAACAACCAGTATACTTAAAAAATTCCCAATAACCATAACACATAAAACAAGCATAAAAAAGATAACATTTCCACATTTCAATCACAATATATCATTTCAAGATATTGAAATAATAAATTTTTTATCAAAAACATTTTCAATGTAAAAATACATAAAAAGGGTATATGTTATTTATTTTTCTTTTAAAAACATTACATCTTGTTAAGGAATCCAAATATCAAATAATACTTGTGGCGGAAAAAAATTTGTTTTCACTGGATATGTTAAAAAGAAACATTCCTTCTGTCATTTAGTAAAACACTTTTTAGAAAAAAGATTCCCTTTGAATGAAATGAAAAGTAAAAGGGTATTATACACCATATAAAATAAAGTCGTGTATAGATCAAAATATGCCTTAATGAAAAGAGTTTGAGACGAAATCCCTTACCTTGAGTCTGACTTGTCACGTAAGTTCCTTGTTCTTCCTAAATAATAAAATTAAGATAATTTATACTTTATTAAGAAACTTTTCAATTTTATTATTACTTTTATATCACTTATTACCATGTTATAAACATTACATAATTATTTAAGTTAATATTGATCGTTTTGACGATATTTGGTACTAGAGTCAAAATGAACTTGTTCTAATTACAAATTGTCCATGCGGTCAAAATTCCATTATCTCCAGAATTATATTCATTATTTAGATATCATATATATCATATATCTCCATTATATATATTTATTTATAATATTACATAACATTTGGATATAAGAAATGAAATGCACCATTCATGGGGATGGTAAGCCGTACGTATGCTTAAATGCTACTTTCATTTCTTTTTAATATTTAAAATAATGAAAATTAAATGATATATAGGTATATTATAATTATAGTATAATATATATATATATTATATATATTAGATAATTTCATTAATTCCATCCTTTATATGATTCATGTACAGCATGAATGAGTTATGTCACTTTAAGGGGGTGGTAGTCTGCACTTCCTCAAATGAAATTATCATATTTATACAACATGAAAAGCATAAAGGTATGTTATAAATGAGAATTAAAGAAGAATATAAAAAAAATAAAAAACATAAAAATCATATATAATTATATTTCCATCATAATGGCCACCATGATATGTGGTAAGAGATAATTGAACAATCATCATTTCGTGAGGGAGTAGTTTGTCGTCCACAGAAACAGTATGTTCTAAATCAATTAGATGGAGATGTGTGGAAATGTAGTTATAATAATTATAATAAAAAAATCCTAGTATATTTAATATATATTTTTTGTTATAAAATAATGTAATAAATATAGTTTTGGGGGTTGGATAAGGAAAATAAAAGGAAACATCTTGAGAGAAGACATTACCTCAAGTTGGGTAACTTCTTTTGAGTTAAGATAAAAGGCCTTCTTCAATTTCCTTATGCATAAATTAAGGATTATAGGAGGAATAGAGGGATTTTGGGAGATTATTTGGGAAAATTTTGTATGAGAAAAGGGGGCTTGATAGGTGTGATAAAGGGTTAGAGGTGGTGTCCTTTTATAAGAGGGAGGAGGGGCACTTTAGGAAAGTTTGAAAGTATTATTTTATTATTAACTGATTTTAGAATTATAATAACACCAACGTGATATATTCATAAGATAAAATGAGTATGGATAAAAATACTCTCAGAAAATGAGTTTTATACAAGTTTAGGTTACAAAATTAACCTTATCTTTTAGCTTTAACCCTTAGTAAACTTATTTTACTTTTATAATGTCTTCTTGTATATTCATAATATATGGTTACCATAGTTACTATAAAATGAAAAGAAACCCAAAAATGGATATTTAATTACATTTGTAACATTATATAGGTAATTTGGATTAATATTATATTTTTATACTATTATATCATTTAATAAAATATTGATTTATTTAAAAACTCATTTATGTCAATTTTTATAATATTCATATCGTGACTTTTTAAAAATCCATAACAACTTTATTACTTAGAAAAAAAATAATTAATTAAAATATAACAAGAAATAATCATCCATAAAATCCTTGGATGACATAAAAAGTTTCAAAATAAATTAATTTTAATATTTATAATATTATTTATTTAAATCATTCATTAATAAGGTAAACACTACATCATCATTGTGTCATAAATATATTTATTTATCTGATGTCCAAATATTATAAATAAAATACCATGTTTTTGGAAATATTTTTATATTTCTAATTAATAATTTTATTATATTATATCACTTATATAACCCCATATAAAAAAATTACTAAAACATACATGTTTAGGTTATATTTTTCTTAACTTTAACTTGAAATTAATTAAATATCATTTTCAAACACAAGTGGATCCATGGGGTCCTAAAATATACCCAAGGATGTCCATGTTCGAACATGTATCATCCAATAGGATTAGGACACATTTTAGGGTAGTTTTATATTATTATAATATTATTTTTTACCCTTATTTACCAAATTTACCCTTTAACCATGGTAAATAAAATATTTACTGAAGTTACTATTCATTATTTCTAAAAATAAAAGGTACCTATTTACATAATTTGGACCTCCTGATTCCAAATATAGAAACCATTTTTACAAATTCAAAACACAGAATTTTTGGTAATTAATTTAAAATAAATTCATGTTGTCAAACCAAAAGGTGTGTTCTTAAGAAGTAAAAACTACCAAAAGACTGACAATTGTTTTTGTCCAAGTTCAAAGTGAAATTACTTAAAATGACCAAAATTGGATTAAATGATAAAAATATAATCCAATTACACTTTAAAACCAATTAACATTACAATAAAACTATATAAATAAATTATATGAAAAGTCATTTTTGAATTAAAATGCGGTATTTTTCACTATTCATTAAAAAATGAACTTTATCAGAAAAATACCAAAAAATTACCCAAAGTAAATTTTGATATCCCACTTCAAATGAATAAGTTTATTTTGTTAAATAGAATATATAAAAGTGACAAAAAATATATTTAAAAAGGGTTCACCATCATAAGGTGGTAAAAGGACCTTTTAAAGAATATTAGAGTATTTCATGCTTAAAATTGGATTCATTCTTATTTTAAGCATCAAAAATTTATTGGATAAATTTATAGACATTTAAAAAACATGTATAGTCATATTTTAGTTAGTTCTGTTCATTCCTTCCAATACAATGGTTAAGCGTTAACTATCATTTAAAATAAAAATATTATATTATTATTTATTTATTTTTTCAGTATGACTCAGCATTGTGTGAACCATAAGATTTCAGAGAAACGCATTGTTGTGTGTCAGGTACACCATCGAACATAGAATCCCCTTAATGTAAAATTGATATTTAATTTACAAATATTAATAAATATGAAAATGTCATATTCTTTATTTACCTAGTATGTTACAATCACTTCAGATCATAACCCAATTAAGTAGCATGTCAAAAAATTAGGACATTAGATCCATACTAATATCTGTTAATTTAAGAGAAAATATTTTAAGAGAAAAAAAGTCATAACTTACCTTTATATATGAACTAATTTCTATAAATTTTTCTTATAATCAAAATAATGTAGTAGGAACATGTTGAGAATGGAATTAAAAAACAATTTTGTGTCATTACAAGCATACCTTATAGTCTAAGCATTCAAGATCTCTAGATATAGTTTTGGTCCTTTTGAAATATAGGATGTGAACTATCCAACCTTCAAAAGAGGGATTTACAAACCCAAAATGGTTTTTGTATGTGAAGGTCTTGGATGGCCACTTGCAAAAATAAATCATATGGAAAACTATAAGAAGTATGACATTTATTCCAACTTTAATGAATAATTACCAATAAGTTCTCAATTAATATGAAAATTAAATGTTAATAACCTAATATTTAATATTATTTACTAAAAATTCATAACAATATATTAAAAATGAAACTAACATTCAAATAAAATATAGAGTATGTAATTTAAATACAAAAATAAACTGTGATTCATTAACTTCAAACGGTATTAGTTTATGACCACATAAATATATCATTTTTATATTCCAAATATAAGTGAAATTCAATATAGATATCTATTATTATACAAATTCCCACTAATTAATCTTTGAACCTAAGGAATGCATTGTAAAAACTCTTTGAGTATAGACTCTCAATATCAAATTCAATAGTATATTAAATGATTAATGTAACAAAATGAATAAAATGCATTTCAACATCACACAAAATGGGAATCATACATAAATAAACAAAAGGAACAACATTGTAGCATTCCAAATACCAAATGAAAAAAATTAATTGTAACCAGATTCAAAATAGACAAATACTATTCAAAAAACTAAGAATGAATCCCCTTCTAATTAGATGATTTAGGATGCCCTAGTATTTTAAACATTAAATATCCACTAATTAAAGGTTCAAAATTTCAATCTCGAATGAATTTTTTACTACAATGTAGAAAATAGAAACATTTTATTTCATTTAAAATATAATTTTTACTTAGAATGAGACTTACAAATGAGTTTGATCAATCTAGATTTAAATAAAACACTCATTCATTTTCATGGGACCATACTCTTTTTCAATATCAAAGACATTGTGAAACAAGTAATTTTCATGTGTAAAAAGTTTCTTTTCATTGGGACCAATATATAAGTATTAAAGATACCATATATAAGTGGTTCATCATTTTTATGATGACTAAAATTAGGATTTTATCTGTGAGTGATGAAGTGTAAAATAGAGGAATTCAATCATCATTCAAGCCTAAAATTGTTTAATTATGAAATAAATTCTACACTTTTTCACTTCCAACATGTTCCTCACATCCCAATTCATCTATTTTTTCCCAAATTTTACCTTTTCACTTGGTTTATAAAATTAAGTGAACAATCCAATTGAGTATGAAGTTATATGATAACAAATTCATGAGACAATTATTCCCATCCGACCACAGAAAAGTTCATTTGAAAGAACACAAAAAATCACCAGAAGGTGTACCTTTGTTGCTGCTTATCCAATAAATCATGATGATTTCCAGGTATTTCATCCAAATTAGCTTTATTTTTTCTATAATTAGTCAATAGAATAATTTCCCATTCCTTTAAATAGATAGAGACCAAATTTCCTTCACTATAATGATGCCCAGAACTAATGAAAATAACTCTTTCAGGATTCAACTTAAGAGATTTTTTGGGCAGCATAATTCCAACATGGGTCTTGGAAGTTGGAAGAATCCTCTCTAAGAGAACATAATTAAAATTTGGGATCAAACACGTTTTCATGTGATTTGAGAAAATAAGAAAGTTTATTTCATCTGGAGTGGCTCTAGTGAAGTATGTAAATAACATCCCAAAGTAACCCAAAAAGAATAATAGGAACAAGAAATCTCATTTAATCTAAATTTTTATGAAATACAAACTTAAATTCAATTCAATTAAAACAATATATACCCATGATTTTACACAATTAAAACTTCAATATATGAAGTACATACATGGTAATAGGTCCAAACATGAATGGATTTACTGATAAATGGGTTTATTTCCATGCCCCTTCCTACACCTCATCTCTATAGTTTAAAGAACAATAAAAAATTTAATATCAACAAATGGGGGAATGATAAGTTGTAGATAATAGAGTGTGTGGGTGTGGGGTGTGATGAACTAAGTGTGTGAGCCCAGGTATGGATCTGTATAATGTTGTTAGTGAGGGATGATGTTTGGGAGGCCATCACATGTGGGTGGGTGTGGTGGGGGCTCCAAGCAGAGGTGTGGGGATATGTTTTATTTTTTCATTATTTTTCATTTTTTTTAATGACTGGTTCCAATATAATTTTTTCATTATTTTTTTGTAACATATTTATATGTTGAAAGTAAAATTTTGGAGATAATAATTAATAACAATGGATTCAAATTTTGTAAAAAAATGTCGATATTAATATGATAAAGTAAGAAATTTAATTTTTAGTAAAGTATATGTTGGTATTAAAGAATTAATAAAAATAAATATATTTGTTGGTAAAAATAAATGTTGGTACTTAAATTTAATACCTATAAAACATAATATCAATTGGAATTACTCATTTATACCAACAAACATATTGTTTTTCATTGAACTTTTTTTGGTAAAAGTCAATTTCTTTATAGTGGGAGTTTAGGATTATTGTGATCATGTAAGTGGTGTTTAGTGGTGTTGATGGATAGTTTTTTTATCTTTTAATTTTTTTTATTTTTAGCTATATTTTTTTTATCTATGAATTTGGATGTGATTATTTTTTATATCTACATTTATAACATGTGTTCCTCAATGAATTGGGCGGAGTTGACCGACGCGCCCGACTGTCGATCTCACGGAGGGCTGAACTCCGCTCAGTTGCTCGAATCGGGTATATCTGTCTTCATTTCGAAATGCCCAACGGTTTCATATCCAATGATACGTGGACCTTCTTTCCAAAGGCAGGCATTCACTAGGTGATTTGGTCAGCGACGCTTAAGAACTCACATTGGTCAATAGGATGGGAAGTTGGGCTCATCACACCCTTTTATGGGGTGAATTATTCCATGTTTCGGGACTCTCTTATAGATTTAAGACGTATTCTTATGTTCATGAATATTTGGTTTATACCCAAGCATAGTATCCAAGGATTACTACTGGTGGAAATGGTCAGCTGAACGCAGGGATTCTGAATCATTTAGGCCCAAGGTTTACCATCCCTCATTGGATTAATGACTCCGAGGAGTTTGGACACATTGAGACGACACTAGTTTGAAGCCTTATAACTGGTCACTCTAGAGTTTATTGTCATCCAGGGGGATAGATAATGACTTGAGAGTTTCGATCAAACCCGTGATATGGGCTTCCTACGTATCCTTGTGAGAGGAATCAGAGTCCACATAGTTCAGTAATGCATTTTAACGTCATGTGGGATGAAGGATAGGGGCTTACACTCTGAGGTGGCCTGATGAGATGGTGGATGGGGCTTACACTCTAAGGAAGCCCGTAGAGTTGGTGAACCAACATAAAGGAATCGGAACGACCGGGTGGTGGGATTGAACCTCATGGAGGTTTCCTACGTACCATGCCTTGACATGGATCAAAGTCCTCATAGTTCACAGGAGGTGGTGTTGGAGAAACGACGTGAAGATGGATCAGGGGTCTGATGGTTAATGGTCTTGAACCTCGTGGAGGCTTCCTATGTAACATGCCTTGACATGGATCAAAGTCCTCGTAGTTCGCAGGAGGTGGTGTTAGGGTCGGTGCTTACTCTAAGTCCACGTGAGTCATGCTCTGTGTGAGAAACAAGAGGCAGTAGATACCTGACTATCACGTCGTGAAAGTTGTGTATGTGGGAAGCGGAGTGAGGCTTACGCATGAGGCGGCCCAGGGAAATGGAGATTGGGACTTACTCCAGGATGGAGGCCCGATGGTGAAAAATCCCAAAGGGAGAGTTAAAGGAAACCCCTGTGTCCATCTCCCCTCTTGGTTCTTGGCACCGGGGATGTACGGAGGTGCATGGGTCCTACCTATTGAAAGAAGGCCTTGGTACTTACACAAAGGAGGATACCCTATCACTCTCAGAATAGGGGAAAATTACTCACCACTGGTGTCGAAAGGAAATTCATGTGGGGTCCCCTACTTCTGGCAAGTGGAGAGACAGAAAGGGGACTCCCGGGCTCGGACCCTACACTACAGTGGGTACACAAACCCAGAAGTGTTTTGGGAACCCACTCAAGGGTTGGATAAACCCCTTTTCCCTCGCCTATCGTGGGTATGTGAACTCAAAGTAACATGCTGATGCGCCTGGAGATTGCATCATACGGATCTGGTGGCTTCGGTAGAGGCCTTAGCTCGGGGCTGATGAATAGACCACAGAAGGGATTGCGAAGGATCAGGCCGGATTGGAAGGATTTTATCTGACTCAGGGAATGGGAAAACCGAAGGAGTTGGCAGGACACATGGGTGTATGAGGAGTGGTGACCTTCACGTAGGGGGGTTCTACATGACTGGAGAGGCCGCCCGCATACCAGGGTGTTACGCGGACTGATAGGCATCCCGCGTACCATCATGGTACGTGGCTTCGAGTTTGGCTCGCATACCAGGTTGGTAAGAGATGGGGTCCAAGTGAGCAACAGCGGCGAGGGGAGACATTGGTCGGGGGTTCATCGTCCAAGGATTCTCCTGCGTAGGAGGGTGTTACGCGGTGCGTCAGATCGAAATAGGGGCATAGACTCCCTGGTCCGTGGGAAGTACATTTGCGGAGTGGGCATGGCTCGCGGTATTCTTTTTATTTTTATTTGGATGTTCGCGGTTCACCAATTTTTTATGTGTTTTTGGTTCCTTATTAATTCATTTCCAGCTTCATACATATTCTGGTTCGTGAATTGGAACTTCACTATTTTCAAAATCCTAATCTCCTTCCTTCAAAATCCTTCCACCCGAATCTGATCGATCCATCTCTTCTCCCCCTCGATGTCCTTTTATAGAGTGGGAAAAGAGATTTATTTGGGGTCCTATAACGACCCATACTTTACATACATTTTTGTTACTTCAGAATTGAATCACAGTTATTACAACATATAACAAAACCACGAAAGGATCGTATAGGTATAGTGTCTTTAGAAACTGGGAAACATAAACAACTAGTTCATAAATCATCTACACAGTCTCCCTTTTATTTTATCATATCTAGAGTCCCTTTTGGCATATCTTACTTAATATCCTTCTTCCTGACCTGGGGAAATGAAAACATACAAAACGGTGAGCTCAAATGCTCAGTAAGGGTAAACAAAAGAAAAATCATTCATATCATATTCATAATAACATAACATTTTGAAAATCTTAACCTGCAAAAGAGATCATAATATCATTACATGAGATAAATCATAATAGTGAAATGTAATCCCAATAATCATAACTTAAAACATGAAAATTTTTGGCATACACACATAATCATAGAGAATCATTTCTTAGAATTCAAGACTCATTGTCAAGACTATCTTAGTGGACAAAGTCCATTTTCGAACCGAGTTCACTTCTCATTTCAGTCCTGTTTCACTGAACCGGTTTAACCTGCCATTACAGCCATGTCTATCTCATGAGATATAAATCTTTACCCAATGCATTTTAGGGATATATAGGTCCCACCCATCTTATAATGATACCATTCTTATGTGTTCCACAAGATCATAAATCAAACATCATAGCATAACCCATGTAATAAAAATGGGATTCTTAAACATCATTCCATCATAACATAAATCATATAAGATAAAAGGACTTCATAAAAATAATTTCATCATAACATAATCAAATCAATTTAAAAATGGGGATAGAAACAGAACCCTATATTATCTTAGATGAAAACTAATTTTGATAAAACACTTGAACTCCATTCTTGAGGAAAATATCCTTTCTACTTCAAGAAAAACATTTTACTTTCTTAACATGTCATACAATTTTAAACTAAAAGAAGTTGATTAAAAATAAACTTGAAAACTTGTAAATGAATCTTCATTGAAATAATGTTCTAGGAAATCATAAAAATCCATTCATGTCGTATAAGTTAAAAAAACACTCTTCTCGTACTTTGGCTGAAAAAGACAAAAAGTACATCGTACTAAAAATGAAAAAAGATTCCTTTCACATCTTTTACTAAAAACTTACCAATGGATAAAATTGGATTTAAAAAATTGTAGGAGGATATAAATAATATTACATATTGATGAAACAAGGATGTGGATGATAAATATGCCCCAGTAATTATCGAAGTATATACAATCTTGGATAAAAATTGAGATTGTGAGATTTTCCCTTACATTAAGTCTGATTTGCTTCATACGTGTCCAAACCTCCTGTATAATGATTTAAATAATGTTAATGACTTATTCCATAATAGTATGCATTGTTATGATATCATATATGGTCATATTCTTAGCTTCTTATTAGTAATATTTCATTGTTACTTGTTATCCGGGTGTTTATTGCTTTTTGTTCTTATGCGTGTTTTGTCGAATAAATTCCTATTCTTCTTTTAGGTTATAGATACCTCATTTCCAGAATGGTATTAGTGTAATATATATCATATTTATTCATTCAATTCATTTATATAATCATTAAGCAATGAAGATCATGTAAAACGAGTCGCATCACATCGTGGAGACGGTAGGCCGTACGTATGCACGAGCGATGATATCGTTCACTTGATTGTGGAATTGTATATAAGTGTATGTATACTATTTCAGAATTAATATCACTTTACAATAATCATATATAGTTATTCTTTACACCAATATACCGGTCCAAGTATGGTGGTGGTGGAAAACAGATTACACCACGGCGTGGAGACGGTATTCCGTACATACGCATGCGCGGTGATTTCATTTTCCGTAGGATGGATAGAAGGTGAAATAGGGTTGTTTCATATTTATAATAACATATCAGTATATTATTGATACTGATGTTATTACTTCATAATTAAACAACTAAAGAATAATAAGTATAAGAAGAAATAAAGTTGACAGAATCGGTAATGGACATTACCTCTTCTTTGAAGCGCCTCTTCTTAACCTTCTCTTAGGGAACTAAAGATAATCTTTGAAGAATACCAAGACCTCTAGGATGTTTCTAGGGAAGTGTACAAGAGAAATTTTCATGGTTTGGCCGATCTTGAAGGCTCAAAGTGGTGTGAGGAGGAGAGGGAGGAGGTTCCCTTTTATAAGGGAGGAGAAGGTCACCTTAGGAAAAACTTAAAATATTATTTTATTATAAAGTAATATTCAGTTTTTAATAGCTCCAAATTGATTTATTTATAATATATGGTGGGTATGGGTCTAAATTCTCTCATCCAATATATTTGAGACAAGTTTATGTTACTATTGTATCCATATCATTTAGATTTAACTCTAAGTTAAATAATTTAACTTTTACCGTGTCTTTTTGTTTTCTTACACTATATGTTTAATAAACTTACTATAACAAGCCAAACAAACCCCGAGTTGTTTATTATTAATATATATAACCGTATCTAAGTCATTTGGCCAAACTTTAGATTTTTAGGAATAAAATAACAACTAATAATATAATATTTTTTTAAAAAACAATTTTATGTCAATTTTGACACTATTTGGTAATTGATTTTTGTGAAAATCATAACAGCATGATTAGTTCGAAAAAAGTTAATTAAATAAATAATAACAAGTCATATTAACCTAGAAAATTATTTTAAATCATGAAAACTCTCAAATTACATTTATTTGGGTATTTTTAACATCAATTATGTTAATATTTCATTAATAAGATAATTACTGCATCATCATTGTGTCATAAATAAATTAAATTATTTAATGTATAAAAATTATAAATAAAGTACCATTATGTAGGAAATATTTTTAGGTTTATAAGTAATATTTATAGTTGAATTTATCTTATGTATAACCCTACATTAAAAATTATTTAGTTATTAAACTTTGATTTTAACTATTTTAACCCTTCTTTAAATAAATTAATAATAAATGTCCTAATCTAATCCAAGTGAACCTAAATGGTCATATTTTATTCCTAAGGTTGTTTTTGGTCGAATTAAACTTATCCAATAGAATTAGGAAATGTGTTAGGATAATAATAATATCATTTTTACCCTTAATTACCCTATTTACTTTTAACCGTGGTAAATAAAAGTAAAAAGTTACTATTCACCAAAAATTATTTTCATCTCATTGAACCAAATTTTAGTCCTTGATATTAACCATGTCTCTTGTATTTTTTAAATTCCACTCACAGAAGCATTAAAATTATGTTTTATGTGAATTTCCAAATTCTCCTAGGAGGTGGGTAAAAGACGGTGAAAAGTTCAATAAAATTTTTATATAACTAAAATTTTTATAAAATGACTCCAATGAATTACATTGAACTTATATAGGTATTATGTATCAATTTTTACCTAAAATAAATTTAAATAAAATAAATAATTATTGAAATAAAAAGTTTGTTTTTAAATAGTAACCGAGTGTTTTCACTATTCATCAAAAATTGAAAGTTTTCAAAAAAATACCAAAATTTCACCCTAGGCTAATTTCGATATTCCGAATCCAAAAATGAAGTCCATTTTGAAAGATAAAATTTATAAAATTTCAAAAATTGGGTATTACTATTCATAACGGCTAGTTTTAATAATATTTTAATAGCATATCGTTGTTTAGTGAAACTCGATATTGCGTACAACGTAAGCTATCGAGGAAGGTCGTGAATGCGTGTAAAGAAAGCCAAGATAGTGTTGTGTGTAGTGAAATATTCCTTTGATGATGTACATAACATAAAAACAAAATATTTCTCATAAAAATCTCAGGTGTTACCTTCTACCCCCCTTAAAAAGAATTTCGCCCTCTAAATTCGTCACTTTGTAACAAACAGATGAGGATACCTCTCCCTCATCATATCTTCAAGATCTCATGTAGCTTATTATAATTCGTGGTTCCTCCATAAAACATTCACCAAGTGAGTGGTCTTGTTCCGTAGGACTTTTTCACTATGATCCAGAATCTCTATCGGCTGTTCTTCATATGAAAGATCTTGCTCCAGCGGTACAACTTATGAGCTGAGTACATTTGAAGGATCGGGTATGTACTTTCTCAGGAGAGATACATGGAACACATCGTGAACTTGAGAGAGATTCGGTGGAAGCACCAATCAGTAAGCTACCTTCCCAACACGATCCAGTATTTTGAAAGGACCGATATACCTAGGGATGAGATTTCCCTTCTTTCCAAATATCATTACTCTCTTCCAAGGAGATATTCGTAAGAACACTTTATCACCCACTTCAAACTCTAGGTATTTTCTTCAGTTTTCGGCATAAATTTTTTGTCGACTCTGAGCTGCTCTTATGTGTTGTTGAATAGATCTGACCTTTTCTGCCATCTCATCAACAAGATCAGGTCCTAATAGATTTCTTTCCCTAACTTCATCCCAGGAAGTTAGAGTTCGGAATTTCTTTCCATAGAGAGATTTATAAGGAGACATCTGAATACTGGAGTGAAAGCTATTGTTATAAGCAAATTCCACCAAAGGTAGGTGTTGATCCCAACCACCTTTGAAATCCATAGAGCAGGCACTTAACATATCTTCTAGAGTTTGAATTGTTCTCTCAGACTGGCCGTCTGTCTGAGGATGATAAGCAGTGCTAAAACTCAACTCTGTATCCATAGTATGCTGAAGACTTCGCCAGAACTTTGAGGTACACCTCGGATCATGATCAGATATAATGGAAAGTGGTAGTCCATGCAATATTACCACTTCCTTTACATATATCCTGGCAATCTGATCAAGAGAGAAATCCTCCCTAATAGAAATGAAGTGTGCCGACTTTGTAAGACGATCAATTATGACCTAGATAGCATTATTGCCTTTGGATGTTTTAGGAAGTCCGGTGACAAAGTCCATAGTGATGTTTTCCAATTTCCATTCAGGTATGGGTAATGGTTGTAACATCCCCTTAGACTTATGTCTCTCAGCTTTAACTTGCTGACAAACCAAGCATCGAGGGACATATTCAGCAACATCTATTTTCTTGCCATCCCACCAGAAGTACTTTTTCAGGTCCCAATACATCTTCGTGCTTCCAAGATGAATGGAGAATGAAGAACTATGAGCCTCATCCAGCAGCTCCTTCTTTAATTCGGGGATGGGAGGAACACAAACCCGATTCATGAACTTTATTATCCCATCACAATCAAGGTTGAATTTAGGAACATTTCTCACCTTCTTTTGTAACTCTACATCTTTTTTCTGTGCCTCTTTAATCTTCACATGTATAGATGGTTGAAAATTAATTTGAGAAAGATAAGATTTTTCCCCTTCCATTATAATTCCAAAATCCATCCTTTGTAAATCCATAAATATTGGATCTTTTGTTATCCGCATCATGGATAAGCTAGCATGGTCTTGTCAACTTAATGCATCTGCCACCTTGTTTGCTTTCCTAGGGTGGTAATGAATTGAGCATTCGTAATCCTTAATCAACTCCATTCATCTTCTTTGTCTCATATTCATCTCCTTTTCTGTGAAAATATAATTTAAACTTTTATGATCAGTATAAATATCACACCTTTCACCATAAAGATAATGCCTCCAAATATTTAATGCAAATATTACCCCAGCTAACTCCAAATAATGAGTTGGGTAATTTTTCTCATGGATTTTCAACTATTGTGAGGCATAAGCTATCACCATATCATTTTTCATGAGAACACACCCTTGCCCCTTCTTGGATTCATCACTGTAGATCACAAACCTTTCTCCACTACAAGGCAGTGTGAGCATAGGTGCACTGGATAACCTTCTTTTCAACTCCTTGAAATTATCTTCACATTCCTCCTTCCACACGAACTTAACTCCTTTTCGAGTCAACCTGGTGAGTGGATTAGATAATCCTGAAAAATCTTTCACAAAACGTCGATAATATCCAGAAAAACCAAGAAAACTTCGGATCTCAGTTACTATTGTTGGTCTCGACCATCTTTCAATAACCTCTGTTTTTACTGGATCCATAGATATCCCCTCTTTTGAGATTATGTGACCCAAAAATGCAAATTTTTGAAGCCAAAATTCACCCTTGGTAAATTTGGCATAAAGCTTCTCCTTTCTCAGGGTCTTCAATACAATTATCAAGTGATCTTAATGTTTATCCTTTCTCTTTGAATAGACAAGAATATCATCTATAAAGACTACCACAAACTGACCAATATAGTCTCTAAAGACTCTATTCATCATATCCATGAAGATAGAGGGGGCATTATTAAGACCAAATGGAATCACTATAAATTCATAGTGTCCATACCTTGTACGGAAATCCATCTTTGGTATATCCTCCCTTTTGACCCTTAATTGATGATACCCTGAACGAATATTAATCTTGGAAAAGTATTGAGCTCCGCATAGTTGGTCAAATAAGTCATCAATGCGTGGGAGATGATATTTTTTCTTGATAGTGATCCGGTTAAGTTCTCGATAATCAATGCAGAGTCTCATTGATCCATCTTTCTTCTTAACAAACAGAACAGGTGCTCCCCAAGGTGACACACTTGGGAGTATGAATCCCTTATCAAGATTCTCTTGGAGTTGCTTCTTCAATTCCTGCAACTCAATTGGGGTCATTCTATAAGGTGTCTTTGAAATAGGAAAAACACTTAGTACGAGTTCTATTGAAAATGCAACTTCACGATTTGGTGGAAGACCCGGAAATTCCTCTAGAAACACATCATCAAACTCCTGTACAATGGGAATATTCTTAATCATGAGTTTCTCACCAACCATTTGAGATAAATAACCTTCATTTAGTGGAATCAAGACCCATAACATGGAATAAATTTCCACTGGAAGGTTATGTTCATCCTTGCATCGATAGACGATCATAGATTGATCTAGAATATGAAATGTGACTTCCCTTCTTTGGAAATTGATATAGGCTCCACATAAAGAAAGTAAATCCATGCCAAGAATCACATCAAAATTCACTATAGGAAGGATCACAAGATTTTCAGGAAGCACTTTCCCACAAACATCAATCGGAGAAGAATTATAAACTTTTGATGCGACTATTGTGCCATTAGGGGTTGTCACAGCTAACTCAAAATCTAATTGTTGAGGTAATACGGCGATATCCTAAGAAAATTATTCAGAAATAAAAGAGTGGGTGGATCCAGAATCAAATAAAACATTTTCTACTTTAGAGTGTATGGTAAGTGTACCTTTCACCACTTTGTTATCGTACTCCACATCGCTGATAGAAATTGCGTGTTACTTTCTTTTGTATTTAGCCTTAAGAGTTTGTTGACGTCGATCATCATAAAAAACACTTGGATTAGGGAATTGATTGGCATAATTCCCCATTTCCTTTCACTTGTAACATTGAAGTGTATGAGATGCACTATGTGTAGCCTTTTCTTTGTTCGCATCACTAGACATCTTCTTCCCATCATTGCGGCATTCAAATGCCCGATGACCTTACTTTCCACATTTGAAACATTTACTTGTCCCTTTAAGACAACTCACTCCATATTTCTTTCCACACTTTTAGAATAAGGGAAAACTCATCTTCTTTTCAGTGTGCTCTTTAGATTTCCCTTTGAATTCCATTTTCCTCTTCTTATCAAACACATATGACTGATGGGTTACTCCAATCTCTATCTCAACTTTGAGAGCACATAGAATGATTTCCTCGTAGCTATTGATGTCCCTTATGGATAATTCCCTTCGAAGAAATGGTTTTAAGCCACTAAAGAATCGATCGATCTTACTCTCAGGTTGGATAATAATACCAGAAGCGTACCTTACAAGTCTTATAAAATTTTCTTCGTAGGTACCAACAGATTCATCATCCTTTTGGTTTAGTTCAAAAAACTCCTTCTCCATCTTTTTTCAAAGAATAAGAGGGAAGTACTTATTGAAAAATAAGTTCTTGAACTCGTCCCATTCCATGGATTCAATTTCATACCTTTGCCTCATATTCTTGATAAGATTCCACCATTGATCATCTTCACCTTCCAAATGATAAACTGCTAAGATGACTTTATCATGTTCAGAACATTGAAGAACTGAAAATATCTTTTCAGTGGTACTGATCCATTGTTCAGCCACTAATAGATCAGTAGACCTGCTGAATGAGGGTGGACGCTACCTCATGAAATATTTAACAGAATTTTTCTCCTTCCATTGCTCGTTTGGAAGTCCTGTATGATTCATAGCTTGAGAAAGTTTTGTGAGCATGGCTATAAGATTTTTCATTCCATCTCCGATAACGTTTGGTTTCTCAGGGGGACAATCATTGCATTGAATATCGCATTCTGCATTAACACGGTTCCTTTGGGTTCCGGCCATTGACTAAAACCAGAAAAATAGTGTGAGAAACACTAATTATAATAGGAAAACCACATAATCAAGATTAAAATTTCACACTTAAGGTCTTATCATAGGTTTTTCATGGCCATTTTTAAAACACTAAGATTGTTTTCTATGCTTAGACTTATACTTAGGGTTCTTACTAAGGCTTTCACATCCTAGTTTCCAAAGGTTGACTATACCTTTCCTCTGATACCAACTATAACGACCCATACTTTACATACATTTCTATTACTTCAGAATTGAAGCACACTTATTACAACATATAACAAAACCATGAAAGGACCGTATAGGTATAGTGTCTTTAGAAACTGGGAAATATAAACAACTGGTTCATAAATCATCTACATTGTCTCCCTTTTATTTTATCATATCTAGAGTCCCTTTTAGAATATCTTACTTCATATCCTTCTTCCTGGCATGGGGAAAAGAAAACATACAAAAGGGTGAGCTCAAATGATTAGTAAGGGTAAACAAAAGAAATATCATTCATATCATATTCATAAGAACATAACATTTTGAAAATCTTAACCTACAAAAGAGATCATAATATCATAACATGAGATAAATCATAATAGTGAAATGTAATCCCTATAATCATAACTTAAACATGAAACTTTTTGGAATAAACACATAATCATAGAGAATCATTTCTTAGTAGTCAAGACTCATTTCCATGACTATCTTTGCGGACAAAGTTCATTTCTGAACTGATTTCACTCCTCGTTTCAGTCATGTTTCACTGAACCGGTTTAACCTGCCGTTCCAGCCATATCTATCTCATGAGATATAAATCTTTACCCAATGCATTAGAGGGATATATAGGTCCCACCCATCTTATAATGATACCATTATTATGTGTTCCACAAGATCATAAATCATACATCATAGCATAACCCATGTAATAAAAATGGGATTCTTAAACATCATGCCATCATAACATAAATCATATAAGATAAAAGGACTTCATAAAAATAATTCCATCATAACATAATCAAATAAATGTAAAAATGGGGATAGAAACAGAACCCCAGATTATCTTAGATGAAAACTAATTTTGATAAGACACTTGAACTCCATTCTTGAGGAAAATATCCTTTCTACTTCAAAAAAAACATTTTACTTTCTTAACATGTCATACAATTTTAAACTAAAAGAAATCAATTAAAAATAAACTTGAAAACTTGTAAATTAAGATTCATGGAAATAATGTTTTAGGAAATCATGAAAATCCATTCATTCCGTATAAGTTAAAAAAATAACATTCTTCTCGTACTTTGGCCGAAAAAAGTCAAAAAGTACCTCGTACTAAAAACGACAAAAGATTCCTTTCACATATTTTACTAAAAACTTAACAATGGGTAAAATTGGATTTAAACAATTGTAGGAGGATAGAAATAATATTACATATTGATGAAACATGGATGTGGATGATAAATATTCCCCAGTAATTACCGAAGTATAAACAATCTCGGATAAAAATTGAGATTGCGAGATTTTCCCTTACCTTAGGTCGGATTTTCTTCGTACGTGTTCGATCCTCCTGTATAATGATTTAAATAATGTTATTGACTTATTAAAGAATCTTACTCATTGTTATGATATCATATATGGTCATATTCTTAGCTTCTTATTAGTAATATTTCATTGTTACTTGTTATTCGGGTGTTTATTACTTTTTATTCTTATGCGTGTTTTTTCGAATAAATTCTTGTTATTCTTTTAGTTTATAGAGACCTAATTTACATAATTTTATTAGTGTAATGTATATCATATTTATTCATTAAATTCATTAAATTCATTTATATAATCATTAAGAATTGAAGATCATGTAAAACGAGTCACATCACATCGTGGAGACAGTAGGTCGTACGTACGCACGAGGGATGATATTGTTCCCATGATCGTGGAATTGTATCGAAGTGTATGTATACTATTTCAGAATTAATATCACTTTAAAATAATCATATATAGTTATTATTTACACCATTATACCCATCCAAGTATGGTGGTGGTGGAAAACAGATTACACCACGGCGTGGAGATGGTATTCCGTACGTACGCATGTGCGGTGATTTCGTTTTCGGTAGGATGGATAGAAGGTGAAATAGGGTTGTTTCATATTTATAATAACATATCAGTATATGAGTGACACTAATGCTATTACTTTATAATTAAACAACTAAATAAGAAGAAGTAGAAGAATAAATAAAGTTGAAAGAATCGGTAACGGACATTACCTCTTCTTTGAAGCGCCTCTTCTTAACCTTCTCTTAGAGCACAAAAGATGGTCTTTAAAGAAGACCAGGACCTCTAGGATGTTTCAAGATAATTGGATAAGAGAAATTATCAGGGTTTGTCTGAGATTTAAGGCTCAAAGTGGTGTTAGGAGGAGAGGGAGGAGGGGCCCTTTTATAAGGGAGGAGAGGGGCACCTTAGGAAAAACGTAAAATATTATTTTATTATAAAGTCATATTCAGTTTTTAATAGATAAAAATTTATTTATTTAGAATATATGGTAGGTATGGGTCTAAATCATCACATATAATAGATTTTATACAAGTTTAGGTTTCTATTTTATCCTTATCATTTATATTTAACTCTAATTTAAATAATTTAACTTTTACCGTGTCTTTTTGTTTTCAAACACTATATGGTTAATAAACTTATTATAACAAGCCACACGAACCCCACGTTGTTTATTATTAATATATATAAACTTATCTAAGTCATTTTTCCGAACCTTAGATTTTTAGGAATAAAATAATAACTAATAATATAATATTTGTTTTAAAAACTATTTTATGTCAATTTTGACACTATTTGGTAATTGTTTTTTGTGAAAATCATAACAGCATGATTAGTTCGAAAAACATTAATTAAATCAATAATAACATGTCATATTAACCTATAAAATTATTTCAATTCATATAAAGTCTCAAATTACATTTATTTGGATATTTATAACATCAATTATGTTAATATTTCATTAATAAGATAATTATTGCATCATCATTGTGTCATAAACAAATTAAATTATTTAATTTATAAAAATAATAAATAAAATATCATTATGTATGAAATATTTTTAGCTTTCTAATGAATATTTATAGTCGAATTTATCTAATGTATAACCCTATATTAAAAATTATTAAGTTATTAAACTTTGATTTTAACTATTTTAACCCTTCTATAATAAATAAATAATAAATGTCCTAATCTAATCCAAGTGGACCTAAATGGTCATATTTTATTCCTAAGGTTGTTTTTGGTGTAATTAAACATATCCAATAGAATTATTACATGTGTTAGGGTAATAATAATATCATTTTTACCCTTAATTAGCCTATTTACTTTTAACCGTGGTAAATAAAAGTAAAAAAGTTACTATTCACCAAAAATTATATTCATCTCATTGAACCACATTTTAGTCCTTGATATTTACAGTGTCTCTCGTATTTTCAAAATTCCACTCACAGAAGCAGTAAAATTAAGTTTTATGTGAATTTCTAAATTCTCCTGGGAGGTGGGTAAAAGACGGTGAAAAGTTCAATAAAAATTTTATATAACTAAAATTTTTATAAAATGACTCCAATGAATTACATTGAACTTATATAGGTATTATGTATCAATTTTTACCTAAAATAAATTTAAATAAAATAAATAATTATTTAAATAAAAAGTCGGTTTTTAAATAGAAACCCAGTGTTTCCACTATTCATCAAAAATTGAAAGTTTTTAGAAAAATACCAAAATTTTACCCTATGATAATTTCGATATTAAGAATCCAAAAATGAAGTCCATTTTTAAAGATAAAATTTAAAAAATTTCAAAAAGTGGGTATTACTATTCATAACGGCTAGTTTTAATAATATTTTAATAGCATATCGCTGTTTAGTGAAACTCGGTATTGCGTACAACGCAAGTTATCAAGGAAGGTCATGATTGCGTGTAAAGTAAGCCAAGATAGTGTTGTGTGTAGTGAAATATTCCTTTGATGATGTATATAACATAAAAACAAAATATTTCTCATAAAAATCTCGGGTGTTGCAGGTCATGCGGCACCTTTTGCAGAGGCCCATGACTGAAAACCCGGTTTACGGATGACTTGGTCAATCCGCTTCATAGGGGGAATTGAATGCACCTTCCCCACAAACCAAAATAGTTTGGGGAGTGCTTCGCGGCCGTGCAGGGCTCCGCCTTTGTTCCATGAACGATTGCGTACGCGGTCCAGGCCGGTTGATGCAGTTCGCGGCTGGGGCTGTTTGTGACGGTGGACCGGCCTGGCGCTCGTCCTGCTTCGCGCCTATAGAGGGTTCCCGCCTCTGTTCCGTGAACGACAGCAGTTCGCGGAGGAGGCGGATTGCTGAACCGGTTGCACGCCATCACTATTGGACTGGTATGCGGACCGGTCGATCCTTTTCCAATTTCTTGGGTGTTCTCCATATTTTTGCACAGTTCCTTGAGGGAAATTGTGTAGAATCCTATCTTGAATTGAGGGTATTATCATTCTCCTTTTCGGATTTTTCAGGACCCTAAAAATTCCCCCCATTGGAATGGGGTCCGATCGGAACGAAGAGGAGACTATTCCGATGTAGAGTGATCCTAAAATGTGTGTGGTTTGCGGTAGAGGGGTGGACCTAGTGGGGGACCATGTTTATAAATACGGGGGCCCTTCCCTTGTCTTTTACCAGATTCCTCGCGAACACGGAGATCTTTCTTTTCGTCTCCGCGTGATTTCTCCTTCGTGAAACTTCTCATCCGTGAACCAGCTTCCATTTCTACGAACCATTCCTCATTTGCGCCTTCCTTCACCCGCGGACCAATATCCCAGCCGTGAAATAACACTTTTAATCAATTAAAAAGTAAGTTACAACGGGCCATGTAGGAACTCGCTACGCGGTTTTGATGGTATGTGAACTGAAATCTTTCAGACTTTGAAAATTTCTTAAGTATTCTGAACTTAAACATTTAAATCTGGGATTGAGATTCCACGGAGTAGCCTGGTTCACGGTTTTTTGGCCGATGCTCCGCAGGCCAGAGTATTGTGGACTTCTTCCGCGAAGGGTTAGTTCGTGGGATGCAGCTATTGCGAACCAAATTTCTGAGGCATGCTCATGGACCTCGTCATGAAGGCTCCTTGACGGAGTCCTTTTCCATATACTTGGTATTTTTGTCCAAATTTTATTATTCTGAACAAACCATTTTCCTGGATTTTATAATGTAGGGAGAAAATATGGTTCCTCCTCATCCTACAGTTATCCCTACTACCGAACCTCTACCGATTGGTGTCCAACGCTTAAGGGATGTGGCCAGCTCTGTTCAAGATGGAGTCCGCCACACTCCACTGTACCCCCTCCTCGCAACCTTGATGTCCGAGTCACAGCGGTAGTACCCCTTTTTCAACAACCTTCCTGCCTACAGGTTCGTTTTGTTGTCCAATACGTCGATTCCAGTGCCATCTCGTGACAACAATCCCGCAGCATAGATATTTATGAGTAATATCCCTCGAGTTGTGATATCTGCCAGGGGGTGGCCTTCCCTAATGGATACAGCTACCAGATCTGTGCTGAATCACCTTCCCATGTCCCTGATAGGAGAACAACGTCAGCAGGATGGGGCAATTCACTATTACCGAATCATTGACCGCAATGTCATGGTAAAAAACCAACGTGGCTGGTCAGCGGACTGGGACCTTCGACCCGGAGGGGCATTTAAGTCATTGGATTGGGGGTGGCCCTTCTGGGTTCTACAGAGCTGTATGGAGTTTGAGGAGGAATTGTGAGTTTTAGGCTTATATGAATCTGGCTGGGTGTCCAAGACCTATACCCATTGGCCCCACACCCTTGCCAAGCAGTTTATGAGCAGTTGGAGTCGGGATACCAACACATTCCATCTGGTCCACAGGGAGGTGGGTATCAGTCTTTGGGATGTCTTCTAGATCTCAAGGGTCCCCATTGTTAGAGGCATGTATGAGGAATTCTTGCCTCCCCCTTCTGTGTGGGACAATGAAGAGAGGACTCCTCCCTTGGTGAAGCAGCTTATTGATCAGGCCTGGGATCATTCGAAAGATACATCTCTAAAACAGCTTGTCCCATATCATGAATGGATCAAGGATTTTTCTAGAGAGAGAAAGTCTATGGCTCTCCCGCATAGGCCCACAACCTGTCCTACGATGGAGTCCCTAAGGCAGAGGGGTAGCTATTGGATGATCCTGGAGGAGGGCCAGTTCAACAGCTGGGGTTGGGAAATGGTGTTGGACGCTGACCGACTGCTCCACCTGGCGGAATTTCTGGCAATGTTCTTGAGTGGCTAGCTATTTCCCATACGCGAGACTGGTGGCGTGCAGGTCTCTACTTTTACGATGGTGGCACAGCTGGCCACCGGAAACGTTATCAACTTGGTCATCCTAGTATTGGCTAGGATTTATTGGTTGTTGGGCAATATTGCTGAGGGGAATCGGCCAAACCGGGTAGCCGGCCCTTTTCAAATCCTCTAGGGATGGTTGGGAGCGCATATTAAGAACTGCTATACTTTCAACAACCCTTTTCAGATTCCAGGTACCGTATTCCGGCCGTATTTGCAACTGACCAGTGGGGTTATGCCCGCGGACTGGGTGGCCCAAGAGAAGGATGAAAAACAGACGGTTCAGAATATGCGCCTGTTGTCGAGATGAATCTCGAGTTACGATCATTTCAATTTCCGACCATATCCCTCCCCGACCGGTGCGATCATGAACACCATATCAGAGAAATTTAGCAAGTGGGGCTACCTCTTTTCCCTCCGATAAGGTATTCTAGTGGCTCGTATTGGCGAGGAACTGATCTGTGAGGGTTATGCGCCTTTCTGATTCAGGCATCAATTTGGTTGCATCCAGGCGTTGGGTCCTCCTACACTCAACGGCACCCGTAGGAACCACCATCTAATGGTGGCCAAACAATTGTGGTTAATGCTCACCTGGGAGGATACTGGCTACAAGTTTATGACCCCCGCCCTTGCAGACTTCATGCCTTTCTTATCCAAAAGTTATGCCGACTCCTGGGTGCAATCGTACCTGAATGGTCAGTTAGGGTTGTGGGTGCCCACTATCCTGAGTCATAATCCATCGAAGAGCAAGAGGAAGCGGAAGGGGGGGAAATGCTCCAACCAATATGGCAAAGGTTCTCCACAACCCTGCTAGTCCTGTGCTTCCGGGGAGGATTTTAATGGGAAGAGATGTATCCTCACATGCCCTTGAAGCTGCTCGGAGAGAGTTGTCCATTCCTGCCGATGCTGCCTTCCCGATGGCCTGGGGCCAATGGGATGAATTCAGAGGTCAGTCATCCTTTCGCAGCCAGTACCCCCGTTCTTTATGGCAGCATCTTCAGGAATCAGAAGTGGAGTTTTACAGGCTGTGCTACTTACCTGCTCCTATTGACATTATTTATAATGCAGACCCGGAGAGAGACAAGTGGTATCTCCGGGACCTCGAGGCTTACGTTCATGCACGCCAGGGTTATGTAGGGTTGACTCATAGAGTCCAGGCTATGCTGCTATTGGTGACTGACATGGAGGAGGAAGAGAGTTATCACTCTTCAGGGGGTGGTGATTTCGTTGGTTCCCCCACTTCGGCTGAGGCAAGGGAATTTCCCCTCATTCCCTTGAGGTCTCGCCCATAGGTATCTCCAGAGAGTTCTAGGGCAGCGGCGAGAGCTGGAGAACAAACACGGCTATCGGCGCCTCCGCCAGCCCCTGCCGCTGCCCGACCCTCTCAGGTTGATCCCCCCTGGCTAGTTGTTTCTATTACGACCGCATTTCTAGATGCGTGGAGGATTTGGGATGACCTGAGAGTTAGTGGATCGGATGAATAGGTTTGGGTGTTACTCCAAGTGGGCCCTCTCGAGCTTCTGGTTATTGGGACTATTTTCGCTCTGCCTCACCTACTGTTGTAAGAGGATCTGGAAGAAATGGTCGCCTCACTGGAGGAGATGAAAACATACGTGCATTCACTCTAAAACAGGCTTTATGGGTCGAATCGGGTGTCCATGATGATAAGACATCCTGAATTTTCCGATCTCGAAGAAGAGGTTTCCATATTCGCCCGTTTAGGCTTTCTTCCTCTTTTACTGTGAAGGTTCTAAAGTTTCTTCCCTTTATGCAGGGTACCGAGGAATCCCAGGGGGAAATTCCGTCCTAGGAGTATACTCCCCATGGTATTGCAGCAGAAGAACACACGCCTTCGACTATGGGGGTCATCAAGGAGGGGTCTCCTGGTGCGGTTGAGCACATGGAAGCGAACATCACGGATCCAACTAGGGTCTTCCCTCCTCCAGCTCCTCCTAGTGTTTTGAGTAGAGAATTGTCCCCAGCACAGATTCAGAGACGTCGGCAGGTGTCCCGATTATCAGAAAGTCTTAGACAGGGGACGTCAGGTAATCATGATTCCCATTTCCTCGATTACCAACTCACAAACTCTAATTCTGCCAGTTATTAATTGTTTTGTCGCTATGGTGTAGGGCCAATCAGAGACCTGGTCGTGGCTGCCCAAGTGGTCGTATCTTCTGCTCCTTTATTATCTGAGGGACCACTTGTGGCCATACCTGATCATGAAGAGATGGCGGGCCCTACTGAAGGGGCTATTGATATGGACCCTTTCCTTCTGTCTTCATCAATCAGAGATATGTCAGAGGAAGAACTGCTGGAAGCCGATACTCTTGTTGATCATACAACCTCTCTAATTGCAAGGGAGGATGGGGAGCCCGTGATTACCAAGGATCCCCTAGATCTAATGGGTTCAGCTACCTTAGACCCGATGGATCCCATGGAAATGGAGGAAGAGCCTGTTATCAGGCTAGTTGTCGGAAACCCAGAGCGGGCCATCATCCTATTTATCGGGGGAGTAATTTCCCCGAGCTTGATCTCTGTAGATGACCGCTTGGGGAAGAATTTGGGAGTTTCTAGCCTTGGGTGTGGCCTTAGGTCCTGGACACCTCTGGGGGTTCCCAGGACTCCCTTGCCTCTCGAGAATGTATCGCCTTCCTCAAGCGGCGGCGGCGGCGGCGTAGAGCTTGGGGGCACTGATGCCTTGATGATTAGGGGTAAGATTCTCAATATTTTTCCACTGACTCCTTTATTTTCCCTTTTCTGATTAGAGATACTTATCTATTTTATTGACTTTCGGGTTTTAGGACCATTAACTTCGGCGCTGGATATTGTGTCGTTGGATCCAATCATGCACGTGACCACAACCGTCGGGAGTGAGGTTTTCGCGGCGTCGGAGCTTGCGGGTGAGGCCACATCGGGTCCCTCCATGGTGAAGTTCATCCTAGAGTATGAATCTTTTTCCGGGAGTGACTCTGAGCCTGATCAATGATTCATTTCTAGTCTTCAACCTGCTCGCCAAAGGGCATGGGAGAAAATTTGGAAGCTGATTTCTTAGACGCACTTGGCTGAGATGCCGACTAAATTGCCGAAGCTGCGCAATCTGTTTATACTGCAAGGATTCGACGGCTTTGACTATAATAGTATTTATGATATATTTAAGCAGGTGGTCACTGACCGGGAGAGTCTTGGTGGTTTTGAATCTCACCTTTCTACAGCTCAATCTGAAGCCTACCTTTCCGTGACCTGACAGCTTTGCCTAACGGAAGCTCATGATCATACTAGGGTGGTCGCGAGACTTCAAGGAGAATTCATTAAGCAGAATTCTCGACCGGAGGTGCTGAGGAGTGACATACAGAGGATGCAGTAGGAGGAGACTAATTTCACATCCATAATCTAAGAAGGGGAGTGGCAGATGGAGGAGGAGATGAGGGAAATCTCAAAGGCGACACAAGAGGCGGAAGCACTGTGGGCTGGTGCAGAAGCGGAGACATCCTTGCTGCAGAATCTCTATCTAGAAATCGAGGATTCTCATCATCTCCTGATACAAATTTTTTAATCCACTGAAAATCTCTTGTAATAACCTTTCATGCCGGAGGAGGCTCCAGATTGTGGATTCCCTTCCCATCAACTTTGTTATGGAACAAAGAGATGATTCTCCTTAGTGCTTTTGTTGTCTTCTCCTATGATAGAAATTGTCTGACATGATTGATGTATATGGTAATCCACCAAACTTAGAATAATCATAGTTCAGGACAATTTATAAAATAGAAACGATCTCTAACTTTTTCCTGGACCATGGGATTCAGCAAGCATAGTTTGACTATTCGTAAGGTTTTGTAGAAACACCCTACAAAATTTTTGTCTTTTCCTTCAATACCCTCATTTTTCCTGGGCCCATTTAGTGTTTACCTAGTGGGTATAGCCCATATTTTTATTAGGTCGCCCATTTTGGGTTTTCGGCCAAACGGGCTTTGCACCTCTTTTTGCGAGTAGTTTAAAGTCTCGCCGACAAGACTATCATTACTGATGTTTTGGGTCAAACAGCTTTGACTAGATATGGTGGGGTGAGGGCCCCAATGAGGTTTGGTTGATTAAAATATGTCTCAATACCTTTCAGACGCATGTGGGGGGAACATGTTTAGATTTGAGAAACATGCAGGGCATGTCTCAAGGCATGGGAGTCGTATCGGCGTGCAGTGGTAGGAAAAGCATCTCTTAAGGAAGACTTTCCTTTGTTAGACAGTCTAGCGGAGATCAATTTGCAGATCCACTGAGGGAATGGTATGAATAGTCATGTAAAGGTGTCCTTAATTGAATGATTTCCCATTTCTGATGCCCCGAGGACTTCGTGGAAGTCCGGATTATAGAAACCACCATGGGTGGCTTGGAAAAAATGAAAAACCACCAGGGGTGGCTTGGAAGGGGTATGTGATGTCTGAAAAGGTTTGGGACCATCTGTATTAATCGGGATTTTTGATGTAGGTTCCACGTCTTATGAATTTAGTTAGATTAAATGATGGTTGGGGCTTGGCACAGTTTAATGTCATGCAGTTGGGACATTCTTTAAAATGGAACGGCTTCTCCCGGTTCTTGGTAATCTTGTCAGAGATGTTCCAGAGTATTCAGGCAGGGTTGTGAAAGAGGTTGGTAAACTGTAGCTCAGAGGGTTTTCGAATTCTCGAGGTGGATATGGGGGTTCAGAGGCCAAGAGACATACATGGAGAAGCATTGCCTAAGGAAATCTTGCCTTTGGTAGACGGGCCAGGGGCGATCAATATGCAGAGCCGCTGAGGGAATGATATGCATATTCATGAAAAGGTGTCCTTAGGTCAATGATTGTATTCTCCTGATTGCCAGGAAACTTTAGGTAACTTGAGATTCAGGGCCACTAGGGGTGTCTTACGAGAGATTGGCTTTTTCTGAGTGCAGAGTATGGATTATGAAAAGAGGGTGTCTGAATATGGGAGAAACTTCTAGGATAAACTTCCCAGGAATGGGTGAAGCCATCCCTTCTCACACGGGTGTGAGACAGTGGTTTGTGCAGGTCTAGCCCATGAACTAATGGACAGGTGAAAGACACTATTCCTGACTAAACCCATGACAGGTTCGACCGTGCAGTTTAATGTCAGGCGGCAAGGATGGAGGGCGTTTTAAATCCCGTGCAGTTTAACGTCATGCAATAAGGATAGGGAAACTTTTTTAAGATGTCATGCAGTTTAATGTCATGCAGTGAGGACAGGGGGAATTTTTAAACTTGTGAAAATTATTGCAATTTGAGGCATTTCCCTAGATCCTTAATGCTTTGTATTTGCAGCTTCACGCCGAGCGGCAAAGACATGCTCCGTGCAGTTTTAATCGTCAGGCAGTGAGGACGTAGTTGCAAAGGCCACTCTTGATCAGAATGTAACTGGGATTGAACATCTCGGCATGTTCAAGACATGGAGAGGGTTTGATGGTGTAAACCGTGGTTCCGGGGCTTCTTGGATTAGAAGAGATGATACGGGGGATCTGAGGCTGATAAGCGTACGGTGCTAGGAAGAGCATCGCCTGAGGAAATCATGCCTTTGGTAGACAGGCTAGGGGCTATCAATATGCAGAGCCACTGAGGGAATGGTATGCATAGTCATATAAAGGTGTCCATGGGTTGATGACTTTCCACTTTTTATGGTCATGAATGATTATGAGGATCCGCGATTGTCTGGGCCACGAAGTCTGTCATTTGGTAAGGAAATATCTAGACATGTTGGGGATGTTCGCCCCTGGTTGCTGTTAAAACTCGAAGAGTTAACCATGCCAATTTATCTTGTGCATGGGGTACACCTTTAATCCATGTAGTTTAACATCATGTGGTAAGGACGAAGTACTATTAGTTTAACGGTCATAGAGTTCAAACCATTGGGTGACTATTGCTACAATTACCCGGAAGGAAACTGAGTTAGGAGGCTCTGGTGTACTTTGAACAAGTGTGAGGGAATTAGGGTGTAAACTGTAACTCTGGGGATTCCTGGATCAGGAGGTATAGTGTGGGGGCTCTGAGGACAATAAGCATACGGGGCTAGGAAGAGTACCACCTGAGAAAATCTTTCCTTTGGTAGACAGGTCAGGGGCTATCAATATGCAGATCCACTGAAGGCATGGTATGCATAGTCATACAAAGGTGTCCACGGGTCGATGAATTTCCACTTCTGATGGCCATGGATGATTATGAGGATCTGGGATTGCTCATAGTACATAGTTCGGCATATAGGGATAATGGTGTCCAAGCATACAAGAAACATCTTCGCCACAATTTCCTATTGAGCCAAAGTAGCCTAGCCCTAACTTGATTTTTGTAGATGCATATCGTCATGATAACCATGGGCAGGTACATAGTCTGACCAGGTAGGGATACCCTAGAAACTTTTGGATGTGATAGGGGAATGAACTTCTAAACCACTGCTCCATAAATTTTTTGGATCGGGAGATATGATATGGGGGCCCTAAGGCCGGTAAGCATACGGAGATTGGAAGAGTACCGCATGAGAAAATATTGCCTTTGGTAGACAGTCCAGGGGCTATCAATATGCATATTCAATATGAAAATCCACTGAGGGCATGGTATGCATAGTCATTCAAAGGTGTCCATGGGTCGATAACTTCCCACATCCGATGGCCATGAACGGTTATGAAGATCCGCAATTATCAGGGTCATGGAGTTTTATGTATAGAGAGGATGCATCCAAACGTGCAAGGAGTATTCCCATATAGTTTCACCATATATATTGGGTGGGTCGCAACAAAGTCCGTGCAATTTAACGTCATGCGATGAGGATGAAGTCTGTACAGTTTAATGTCGTGCGGTGAGGGCGAAGGTGAACTAACGTGAAAAGGGGATTCTGTGCAGTTTAACGTCATGTGGTAAGGACGAGAGATATACATACCTATGTTTTCTTTTATTGGAGGCTGGTCTGGGAGGTAAGATCTCGGCGTCACTATGTATCCTGCGAGGGCAGGAATCAAGCCTCACGTAGTTCTTTTTAGGGAATACACCTCGTGCGGGTCTGGTCCGTACGGGGGGGGGGGGGGGGAAGGGGGTATTTTTAGCTTTATTTGGGGTGGCTGGGACAAGATGTGGAATTCTGTCATGACTACGTATCCTGCGAGGGTAGGAATCAATTCATATGTAGTTCTTTAGAAGATAATACACCCCGTCCAGGTCTGGTCCGTACACGGGGGAAAAGGGCATTTTCAATCCTTCTTATCCTTGCAGTTTAATGTCACGCGGTAAGGATGAGGAATAAACCCCGTGAAGGGTTGGTCCGTACATGGGGGAAAAGGGAATTTTTAACTTTATTCAGGGGTGGCTGGGCCAGGATACAGAATCATGGTGTCGCTGCGTATCTTGCGAGGGTAAGAATAAATCCATACATAGTTCTCTAGAAGATGATACACCCCATGCAGGTATGGTCCATACACGGTGGAAGAGGGAATTTTTCTCTTTTTGTATTCTATTTGGGGTTGGCTGGGCTAGGATGGGGAACCCTAGCATCGCTACATATCCTGCGGAGGCAGGAATCAAGCCGTATGTAGTTCTCTGAAATCCATACAGTTTAACGTCATGCGGTGAGGACAAAATACTCTTAGTTTAGGGTCATAGAGTTTGGACTGTTGGGGCTTGGTAGTTTAACTTCTTACAGCTCGGACGATGGGTGCTTGGCAGTTCAACATCCTGCAGCTCGGATGATAACTCCTTTTAATTTTGTGAAATACTTCTTTAGAAATATCACATTTGTAGGGGCGGTAGTGAATTGCCTGTCCATGGAGATCAGGGAATACGCTCTGTGGGAGTAGACCTTGTGTATAACATATGGTCCCTCCCACTTGGGCTCCATCTTTGGAGGTTTATTTCCGGGTATCATCGGGGTCCGAAGGACCAACACCAATTCTCCTTCCAAGAAATACTGAAGACGAACCTTTTTATTGAAGGCTCGTGCGATACGATTCTGATATACCTCCAGATGGTGAAAAGTGTGAAACTACTTCTCATCTATCTGTTCCAATTCACCTAGCCATTTTTCTAATTGATCATCTTTGGATAACTGATCAAAAATGGCCACATGGAGTGAGGGAAATTAGGGCTCAATGGGCAGAACAACTTATGTTATGTACACTAATGAGTACGGAGTAGCCTGAGTATCGGTGCAGATTGTGGTTCGATAAGCCCTCAATTCATGGAGGAGTTTATTCAGCCATGATTTATTGTCTTTGTCCACCATTTACTAGAGGATGTTGGACAGGGTATTGTTGATATCCTATATTTTTCTGTTGGCCACTGCATGGTAGTGGGATGAGTGGTTAGCCTTGGTATTGTATTCTTGGTACAGTTTCACCAATTCGGTAGAGCAGAAGTTGGTGCTGTTATCCGTCAATATGGTATGAGGGATGCCAAATCTGGTGATGATATTAGTTTTTAAAAAGCTGACAACATTTTTTCCCCGGCTTCCTTGAGGGGTACAGCTTCTGCCCATTTGGAAAAGAAGTCGGTTGTTGTGAGGATATACTTCAATTATTTGGTCATGGCAGGAGGATATGGTCCCACGACGTCCATTCCCCAGATAGAAAATGGCCAGGAGTACTTAGCCTAATGAAGTAACTCTGGGGGTTGTTGAATGAAGTTGGCTTGAATTTGGCATGAGTGGCATTTTGTGGGGAAGTGCTCGCAATCTCGTGCCATGGGGGGGCCAATAGTACCCGATCCTTTGAACCTGATGGGAAAGCTTAGACCCAGAATGGTGTGCCCCACATACTCTGGCATGCACTTCAGTCATGACGGAAGTGGCTTATTCTCCATCAATTCATCTGAGGATGACTCTGTTGAGGCCTTGTCTGTAGAGGACCTCCTACTGACCCTTGCCGCCGTATAGGACAAAGTTAATTTCCCTTCTCCGTATTTTTTCTTGTTCAGCCCTGTCTGATGGAAGTTCTCCCCTTTGAAGGTAGTTTGCAATGGGGGTCATCTAGCTGGTGGTAGGAGTGTATGGCTTAGGAACAGGACTAACTTCGTTGATTTCTTCTGTCTTAGTCTGAACAAATGGCAAGACCATTCGATGATGAGCAATACTGATAATTATTTCATCTCGGTATGGGTTATCTAGGGTTTTGGTCGCGTTATCTAATGCATCGTCCTGGGCATTCTGAGACCGGGGAATATAGGTCAACGTTGGTTCTATGGATAATTCCTCCATTAAACCTCTGACATCATCAAATAGGGGAATCATATCCTCCTTTTTAATAGCATAGTCACCGTTGACTTACTTGATGACTAGTTCCAAGTCACATTTTATCTTAAGGTGTTGTACTTGTGCCTGGAGTGCGAGCTCCAGGCCTACAATGAGGGATTGATACTCCGCCTCATTGTTCGTACATTCCTCTGATAGGAGGAAGGAATATGGAAAGACTGACTTTTCTGGGGATGTGAGTATTATCCCCAAACCCACCTTGTTAAATTTGCGATCCTCCATCCTTTTCCCTGTTGGGCTTTGGGATGCGTCGTCGAAGTACATTTCCCATGTTGGGAGCTCCTCTTGAACTGAGAATATGTCTTCATCAGGTAACTCGATGTTCGGTGCGGTGGTCCCTGTCGAGGGGTGCTCTTCAAGAAAATATGTTAACGCCTAGCCTTTAATGGATTTCTGGGGCACAAACCGGATGTCAAACTATTGTAGGATGACTGCCCATCTGGATAGGCACCTGGTCAGCATTGGGCGGCTAAGGATGTACTTGAGAGGGTTACTCCGCGAGACCAAATGGACTTCATGATGATGTAGATAATGTCACAATTTTTGAACTACAAAGACAGGGCCAAACAACTCTTCTCGATGTTTTAGTGTCGAGTTTCAGCGTCGATCATGGTTTGGATAAGGTAATAGAGACTGTTTTCGCTGCCAGCATCATTTTTCTGTGCGAGGAAGGCTCCCAGTGATCACTCTAGGGCCATCACGTATAGGATAAGAGGTCTTCCTTCAACCGAGGGCATGATCACTCGCAGGCTTAAGAGGTACTTCTTTAGGCTATCGAATTCCTCTTGTAAATCATCCGTCCATTGGTACATAAACCCCTTTTTCATTAACCTGGTGAAGGGAAAACACTTCCCCGCCAGGTTGGATATGAACCGCCTAATGTAGGATAGGTGCCCTTGGAATCCTCTCAACTCAGTGAGATTGCAGGGAGGTGGTAGGACAAGGATAGCCTTTGTCTTTTCAGGGTCGACTTCAATGCCACAATGACGTACAACGAAGCCAAGGAATTTCCCTGAGATAACCCCAAAGGCACTTTCAAGGGATTCATCTTCAGGATATGTTGTCAATGTTTGTTGAAGATGGTTTCAAGGTCTGACAGGTGATCTGAGCGCTATCTTGATTTGACCACCAAGTCATCAACGTAGCATTCTACAAATCTCCCCAGGAATGGTTTAAAGATATGATTCATGGTGCGTTGATATGTGGCACTAGCGTTCTTGAGACCAAAGGGCATGACCCTGTAACATAATATTCCTTGAGGGGATCTAAAGGCATTGTCTTCTTCATCTTCACGGGCCATCCAGATTTGATTATACCCAGAATAACCATCCATGAAGGAGAGAGCCTCATACCAGGCCATTGCGTCGATTAATAACTCGGTAATCGGGACTAGGAAATCATCTTTGGGCAATGCCGATTGAGATCTATGAAATTGATGCAGATGTGTATTTTTCTATTCTTTTTCTTGATGGGGAAAATGTTGGAAAACCAGAAGGGGGTATTGGACCTCCCAAATGAAGCCCGATTTATAAAAATTATTGACTTCAGCCTCTATTTTGGCAGCATGTGAGGGGTGCATCCTTCTGGCGGCTTGTTTAAAGCCCCGGTGGTCTTCTGGCAGACCTAAGTGGTGTGTCGCCACTTCGGGATCGAGTCCCGACATTTCTGTGTAATTACAGGAAAAAACATCCTGATGTTGCCTCAGGAAAGAGGTATATACCTCGTGCTCCTCGGGATATATGGTTGTACTAATGAGAGTGGGCCTCGGGTCTTCCTCAGTACCCAGGTTTATTTCCTTAAGCTCATCCACAGTGGTGGAGATACCTTCCTCAAATGCGGTAGGTGCATCCATGAGATCTTCCTCCTCTTCTTCCCCCATATTCTTATCTTCTTGATCTGACGGGGGGAGAGTTTCCAGCCCAGGCTCTTAGGGGTCTGGAGGCGAGGCATCGTGGGTGTCCTTGCTCAAGTATTCATCCCCAAATTGAGGGTTAGTGGTCGTTTCTGCACTGCTATGCTTGGCTATTATTGCTGAAGTCATGAGTATAGTTGAGTGTGTGTCTGGACTTGAAATCTTGCTCTCAACATGGTTGATGGGAAGTATGTAGTCTCTGCCAAGCTGCTAGAGGGGGTCATCCGGAACCATTTCCAGACCATTTTGGGGTGAGGATCCAGTCAATACCATCAAGCGAAGGCTCTTTTTATTTTTCTCATAAAACCCGGCGTCAATGTAGTTTGACTTAGAGAGCTCTAAAGGCGCCTTGTCAGCGTGAAATGTCCCACTTTTTCCATTGACGCAATACTTGATACACTGGTGGTAGGATGAAGGAATGGCCATGTGCTTATGGAGCCACGGTCTTCCAAGCAGGGTATTGAATGCTATATTCTACTAGACCACCATGAATTTCGAGTATTCCACAAGGTTGATAAAATGGGTTTTTAGATTGATTTGTCCCATTGGATTCTGTTCACTCTTGTCGTAACTTAACAGAGTTGTGACAGAGGGTATTAGGTCATCCTCACTATAGCCCAACTTATGGAGTGTCCGTAGGGGAAGGAGGTTAACTCAAGAGCCATTGTTAATAAAGACTTTGTGGATCTCAACATCATTTAGTGTGTTGGACACATATATTGGTTTGATATGTCATTTCATGATGGCATCTTCATCCTGATCGATGAAGGAAATCACTGCATTGCATTCATCAGGGCCAGTATCCATCTGGTAAATCTCGGTGGAAACTATCTCGGCTTGAAACTCCTGGGGGCTGAGTAAGGATTCTATAAGAGCCTCCCTGAGATCTTCAGACAAACTCAAGGCATCCAGGATTGACAGTTTGGTTGGTACCGACGCCATCTTCTTAAGGATATCGTATTTCTGCTCCAACGGTCGGCGCTTCTCCATTGGTGGGATATTTTTAGCAGGCATCTTTGGAGTTGGAGTACGTGACGAGGAGGGACCGGCTACGGGGTTAGATTCTGATGATGTCCCCACGTTCTAGGGACTCGGCCTGGCCGGTCTGTTTGTGCGCACTAGGCGGCCAGACACTTGTTCCTCCTCTGATGGGTACCGCAGAATAACGGGGCCAGAGTGGCCACTTGTGGCGGTGGAGGGATATTATTTCTTCTGTTGAGTCCGTTTAAGGGATCTCCCATGGTTTTCCGCGATATTAACGGTTTGGGCCGGGTTAAAACCATAGGGTTAGTTTTGGCCGCGACTGCACCTCCCCTGGTATCCCATGCTTCTGCAATTCCTCCTCCCGGCCCCTTGCGTTGGGGACTCAGGTTCGTAAACATAACCTTATTCAGGGAACGACTCCATTAGATGGATGAGGTTGATAGAACCAAATATTAGCTCCTCATCCCGTGACAGGTCAACCTAGTTGGTTGTCCCTGAGGGTGCCATTTGGTGGGTTGGTGCCTGTGGCGCCAAGTTTGGGGGCATAAAATCCGACAGTGTCGGGGCTAACATTGGCCACATTGCAGACTGCTCCTCTTGCACTCGTCTCCTCCCTTCTCGATTATTCCCGGATGACTAGCTCATGGAGGTTTCTGAGGCTGATATTGTCAGTTGTGCGGCATTATGGGATATTGGAGGCAACACCGGCTACTATAGTTGAGCTCAGAGTATGCCCCGGGCTCGGTTGACAGTCTTCTGAGTCATCCAGTTATCAAATTTCTGCCCCTTTTGCAGGTGACTTCTTGCCACCCCTCCCCTTTGTTGGAGTCGGTGGTAGAAATATACATCCCATGTGCTGGGGGTGGTCCTAGCTCGACCTTCCCGGAGTCTACCATCCTTTGAATGAGTTCTTTAAAGACAAATCATTCTTGGATACTATGCCCTAACATTCGATGGTAGGGACATTAATCTGGAATGTCATTGCGGCCAACTTATTCGGGCTTCCTTGGCTCCGGGAGGCAGAGAAAGTTGAAATTCATGGCGACAATGAAGTAGTCGTGGACTTGGTCCTCTAGGAATGAGTATACTTTGCGTTTTTTTTTCCTCGAACTAGTTCCGCTTAGATCCGCTTTGATCACCACGCTTGGGCGGAGGCGAACGCTGATATACAGGGGGGCCTTGATGATTTAGTGGAGGCCTAGGCAGTGGATCAGGTGTAGGGGCTGGTTTGAGCGTGACAGAGGACGCTTCAGCTCTAACTGTTCTCTTTGCAGGAGCCTGTGAGGCTATTCGGGACTTCAGATTGGTCCGCTGTATGGAGTCTTCAATTCTCTGGGAAATGGAAGAGAGATTATGGAAGCCAATGGTGCACTCCACTGGTATGAGTGGTGTTCGTATCTCATATTGAAGGTTATCTATGCATATGGCTAGCATCTCATCTTGGGGCATTGGCATGTTCAGAGACTAGGTCAGACCCTTCCATCTGGCGATGAAATCTGAGACCCTATCGTTCTCCCTCTATTTTCAATTCATGAGGTCATTAACCATTTTTTTAGGCAGTGTTGAGCTGAAGTTGAATATAAACTACTGTCGAAGGTCTTCCCAACTCTTTATAGACTGAGCTAGTATATTTTTATACCAGATGAAGGAAGATCCTTGTAAGGAGGCATGTTGATCACCCAATCTGGGTAGGTATTTCACTCTGGCTGTATCGGAGTGTGTCGACCTTCCATTACTTCCAATCGAGCTGTCAGTGCCTCGATGGTGTGGGTGAGTCCTTTGTTTACATCTTGTTGGGCCTGGTCTTGGGTACGTGTATCCTGAGGCATTGCTTGAGGATCCGGCTCGACCAGAACCAAGGGTGCATATGCTATTTGCAACACCTTCGGAGGGTTCAGACGTACTCGCTCCGATTTCTTCCTGAGTGGAGGGAAGTCTTGGTAGTCACCTGAATCCATGTTCGGGTAGTTGGACGGACCGAGCGCCTCATTGGGCGGGGCAAACCTGGGTCTTTGAGGTGCACTTTATGGGAGTGCAAAGTGTGGCTCTTCTTGGGAAGTGCTTTCAATAAGACTATTCCTCTGGAGTATCTCGGAATTGAGCCGCCTCAATTCTTTCATTTCCTCTTCCTATCGAGTGAATCTCTCTTCGAGCGTAATAGGATCATTTTTATCGAGAGGAGGATACGGTTTAAGGGTAACCGGTCCTTTTTTCTTATCCTTTTTGTAAGATCACAGGGTAAGCAGAGGGGGGTTAGCTGGAAGGGTGGCCATATTTAGGGCAGCCCTCTGGTTCTGGGTGTGCACACCCGGTGGTTCATTGTGAGTCACAGCCTTACCGGAATCATTGTCTCCTGATCCATCCAGATTTTCATCATCTCCAGTGTCACTTGTGGGGTTAGCCTCTATGGCATTGATGTATGCATGTCATGGGGTGTTGGATATTTCATCTTCCAAACAGAAAGAGGATCTACCACGGATTTTACATGTCCTCCCCTTCCTGTTCCGGGATTGATTTTGGACTTCTTGACGAAGGGTGACACAGAGAGTTCTTTGATAAAACCTTACGGTACACCTCCCTCTTGAAGGGGATGGTGATTCAAATGATGGGATAGGGAAGGATCCTCCTCTTCTGAATGTCCTTCCTAGATGAGAAAATACTGATTCTCATGGGGGAGGTTTTTGTTGAGGTGGTAAAAATTCCCCCAGCACTGAGGGATAGGGTTGGATCCATTCCCTGGACACTGAGTCTCTTCCTGTTCTTATTGGTCTTACAGGGTCATTTGTCGTTAAAAATGCCCCCAACCCTGTAGGCTGGGGTTGACCCTAGATTGCGGTAGTGGCTGCTACTATCGCTACCTGCCTAATTTCGCGCACCCCCATTTGGGGGTGAACTGGATCTGATGTCGAGTTCACCTGTGAATCAATCCCCTCTGTGGAGGCAAGCAATGACTGCTGATTGGCCTCTCTTAGAGGAGAGACATGTTTTATGCTTTCGGTGGCCTGATTCAGGAGTTCGTGAATGGCTTGTTCCCGTCAGGCCTCACGCTTCTGAGACTTACTCAAGGCCTGTCTTTGCTGGGTGCGTTGCCTTTCTTGAATAGGGAAACCACTCGATCACTGTCGTGACATGATGGTGTTGCAATATATTACGCCAAATGGGTTCTTCTAGGCTGGGAGAAGAGTGAAATGCAGAGATCCATTTTCTCCCCATCCTCTGATATGGACTCCCGTCAGAGCGTCACCAATGTGGCGGCATAACTGGTTCAGTGCATGGAGGCAGGCTAACTCAATGTTCCCTTTACGTCTCTCAGGTCACGGTTTCTGCGCCGGGGGAAGAGCTTCCAGGTCGATGTGATGCATGAGGTCCCCTATTATCTTCATGTTGTCTATATACCCATCGTAGGGCAGGAAGCTTGATTTCAACCGGCGGAGGGTTGTCCATATATTAGAGAGGATGTCATGTGCACATTCCTCTGACAACTTTCTGGGTATGTCAAATTGAGAGGTGGTCGTGGGCCAAAACATAGCTGGTATATCATCTCTGGTTAGTCGTTTCCTCAGGTTCAACATGTCGGCATACTCTTCCGCTAGTGATTCCTCTACCTGGTCGGCCCAACTGAGGCACTCACCAATAGTGTGGTTAGAGGCAGTGGGGCTGGTAGGTATTGATTCGTCATGTGGGTGATTCCGAGGTGGTTCAGATGATAAATGTGGCCCCAGACCGTCTCCTGATTAAAGAAGGGTGTAGTTTGAGACTATCTAGTAATTTTACATTCTTGATCCCATCCTTCTGAGTGCCTCGGCATATGAGGTCTTTTCTGTGCTTGATTCGGCAGGGGGAGGACCTTCCTGTTGATATGATATGTCACTGCGGGGAGGACCTTCGCAATGGTGGTTGTGATGGTGAGGGCTACCATCACAGCTGCCGTAGAGAGAGAACCTGCGAGGTACACCCTGGGAGGGCCTTCAGAATTTACCGCAATGAGGGGAGGGCCTTCTCGTTGATCGGCATCTAGGCGGGGAGGGCCTCCTCTATCCGTGTCGTAATGGTGAGGGCTGCCATTACAGATGTACGCCTCACTGCATTGAGGACTTTTGAAGTTCATACCCTAGGGAGGACCTCCAAGGCGTGTCGCAGTAAGGGGAGGACCTTCTGGATGCATAGCGTTATTATGTGGAGGGCCTTCGCAACAACCTCCATCATGGTAAGGACGACCATAATGGTTTGAAGTTTGATGTGTATCTTAGGGAGGACCTTCAAGACACACTCTGAAAAGGGGAGGACCTTCTTGTTGTTTGGGGCCATTATGGGGAGGAACTTTATAATGGCAGCCATGGTGGTGAGGAATACCATCACAGCTTCTGTAATGGTGAGGACTACCATCATAGCTACCGTAGGGAGAATGTCTATGGGGTACACCCTAGGGAGGGTCTTCAAAATGAACCGCAATGAGGGGAGGGCCTTCTCATTGATCGGCATCTAGGTGGGGAGGACCTCCTCTATCCGTGTCATAATGGAGAGGGATACCATTACAGATGGATGCCTCACTTCATAGAGTACTTTTGCAGTGCATACCCTGGGGAGGACCTCCAAGTCATGTCGCAGCAAGGGGAGGACCTTCTGGCTGCGTAGCGTTGTTATGGGGAGGGCCTTCGCAACAACCGCCACCATAGTGAGGTTGACCATACTGGTTTGACGTTCGATGTGTATCCTGTGGAGGACCTTCAAGACACACTACAACAAGGGGAGGACCTTCTTGTTGTCTGGGTTCATTGTGGGAAAGACCTTCGCAATGGAGGCCATGGTGGCGAGGACTACCATCACAGTTGTCGTAATGGTGAGGAATACTATAACAGCTGCCGCAGGGAGAATTTCTGCGGGGTACACCCTGGGGAGGGCCTTCAAAATGTACCACAATGAGGGGAGGGACTTATCATTTCTTGACGTATCTATGGGGAGGACCTCCATTATCAGAGTTGTGAGGACTACCACCGTGATCTGATGCCTAGCTGCGCGGACTATCGTCATAACGTAACCCCTAGGGAGGACCTTCAAGGAAGACCATGACAAGGGGAGGTCCTTCTTGTCGTGATAATATGTCACTATGTGGAGGGCCTCCACATTTTTGATTATGATAGTAAGGACTACTATCATAATCTGTGGTCCTACTACAGGGAGAGTGTTTGCAGTGTATACCCTGGGGAGGACCTTCAGGGTAGACCACAGTAAGTGGAGGGCCTTCTTGCTGCTTGATCTTCTGGTCACATGAAGGGTTACCATGACTCGCATCAAAATAGAAGATCTCATGATCGATCATTATATTCCCATAGGGGAGGCCCCCGCAGGTGCTCTGGGGAGGACCTTCAGAGCTGCTGGTAGCGATATTGCGGGGAGGACCTTCGCAACTACTACTGCCACTCCCATAATATGGTAATGGGTGGGTAGGGTTATGAGCCTTTGATATGTGCTTAGCGGTAGTTGGAACCCCAACTTTTAGCAGAGCGGAGTCATGAACCCACTCTTTATTTTTCGGTTGCCTTCGGCGCATTCAGGGAGCTTTCTTGCGGGCAGCGGGGACTGTCTGCTGTTGATAATAGCCTTCACCTCTGGGTACCTCTCTAATTGGGTCCCGTTATGTTGTCGGGATATGCCGATGAACATGTTGAATTTTAACAGGGATATATGCCTGCTCTAGAGCATCCACCGTGGTGGACGGGTGTCCCCTAGTTGGAACGAGTGAAGCTGCTCGATCTGGTTGCCCTTGTATTGCGAAATATGGCTGATGACCCTCCTGGGAAAAAGCAGGGATGCAGATCTGCTCTGAGGAGGCGATCGTGTCTCTTAGATGATTCGCCTCAATTGGGGAGACGGGCTCATGGTCCCGAGTCCTTGTTGTTTCTGCTGATGCAATTACATTATAGAAAGTCTGCAAGATATGATCTGGGATTGATACCTGCTCCTCCATCATTTTCAGGATATGCTGAGAGACATCTTCGGCTGGAACAGGTATGAAGGCCCATTCCGGTATCGGAGTAGGAATATCCTGCTTCGGTCCTCCGGTGGTCAGTGGGTACTGACAATTCTCCTGTGTCGGGGTAGGTGAATGAGTCTGCCCCTGTGATGGGATATGCCAGTTTATCTCTCCATTTTCCACCACATCGGGATGGTAGACTTTACTTGCATCCGCAGGGATATGGCCCTACATATGTTGGTTTCCCACCATATCGAGTCGTGGCCTTTGTTGGCAGGGAGATGTGCCCTCCTATTAATTGTTGCCACATCTAGATGGAATTTTTTGTTGATCGCCACCACATCGGGATGGTAGGCGTCAAGAGAATCTGCTAGGAACTGGTCCTATAAGAGCTGGGTCGCCACCACGTCTGGCTGGTGGGCTTCACGAACCTGCGCAGGGAAAGGTGCCTGCTGGGTAGGTGTCATCCTGTGTGAGTGAAGGGCTTGATGGAGCTCGGCGGGGATGCATGCTTGCTCGTATGATGCCTCCATGTCTGGATGGTAGACTTTATAGGAGCCGACAGGTGTATGTGCGTTCTCGTGATACATCTTCGTAACTGGGTAACATAGCTCCTCCTGAGAAACAAGGGTGATGACCGGTCCCTGGTTGTATGTTTTCCGCCCTCATTGGGCAGTCCGAGGGGACGGAGCTAAGGGAGCGTGGGCCTGGATCCTCGGGGCGACATACTCCTTGGCGTGAGGATATTGAGTCACGGCATAACTGTGACGACGTCTTTCGGTAGGGGCCTTAGAGCGCAACCCCTATTCAGTGGGGATGAAGTCCTTAGTGTCGACCTCATCTGCCTCCCTAATACAAGGGAGGTACGTGTTGTCTCGTTTCGGGGATAGACTCCCAAAATGGTTTGAGACAGCAACATGAGTCGCCTGGTTCTGCTTTCGCGGCCGCTACTGGGGAGGCGACCAGAGGGTCTTGACTGATTGGAGGGCGTGCAAGGCCGCCTCCACCATCGGGAGAGTATCGTTCAAGTGGTACTCTCGGATCAACTCTTCTGAAACCCAGTGTTGAAGATGCTGATTCGGTGATGGGGTCCTTCATTGGTGAGGAAGTCTGGTCATTGTGTAGCTTGAAGCACGCACCTGTGAGTTCCTCCGTGATGCCATTGGATCGAAGGGAGTTCTGAGTGGTACCTATAAAATATTTTAACAAATACAAACAGAAAACCCGTCAAAGCAGCATCTCATGATCCCATGCATAATTAATGACCTTGCTTGGACCTCCTTATGAGTATAAGGGGGTATAGAGTGAGATTAGGTTAAATCTATCATGATTGGTTAAAGATTCATGTCGGGTTCACCATTTTTTTTGTTCCGAAACGAATCGGGTGGAGTTGACTGACGCGCCCGACTGTCAATCTCACGGAGGGCTGAACTCCGCTCAGTCACTCAAATTGGGTATATCGGTCTTCGTTTCAAAACGTCCAATGATTCCATATCCAACAATATGTTGACCTGCTTTCCAAAGGTAGGCGTTTGCTGGGTGATTTGGTTAGCATCTCTTAAGAACTCACATTGGTCGAGAGGATAGGAAGTCGGGCTCATCGCACCCTTTTAGGGGGGAATTATTTCCTGTTATGAGACTCTCTTATAGATTTAAGACATATTCATATGTTCGTGAATCTTTGGTTTATACCCAAGCATAGTGTCCATGGATTACTCCTAGTGGAAATGGTCATCTGAACGCAGGGATTCAAAATCATTTAGGCCCAAGGTTTACCATCCCTCATTAGATTAATGACATCAAGGAGTTTGGACTCATTGAGACAGCACTGGTTTGAATCCTTATAAATGGGCACTCTGGAGTTTATTTTCATCCATGGGATAAAGATAATGACTTGAGAATTTGGATTGAACCCGTGATATGGGATTTCTACGTATCCTCGTGAGAGGAATTAAATTCCATGTTGTTTAGTAATTCATTTTAACGTCATGCAGGACGAAGGATCGAGGCTTACACTATGAGGTGGCCCGATGAGATGGTGGATGGGGCTTACACTATGAGGCAGCCCATAGAGTTGGTGAACCGGCGTAAATGGGTCGAAATAACCGGGTGGTGGGCTTGAACCTCATGGAGGCTTCCTACGTACCATGCCTTGACATGGATCAAAGTCCTCGTAGTTCATGGGAGGTGGTGTCGGAGAAACGACATGAAGACGGACCGGGGGTCTGATGGGTAATGGGCTTGAACCTCATGGAGGATTCCTATGTACCATGCCTTGACATGGATCAAAGTCCTCGTAGTTCGCAGGAGGTGGTTTCAGGTTCGGTGCTTACTCTAAGCCCATGTGAGTCATGCTCGGTGTGAGAAACAAGAGGCAGCAGAGACCTAACTATCACGTCGTGAAAGGTACACCCGTGGGAAGTGGAGTGGGGCTTACGCATGAGGTAGCCCAGGGAAATGGAGATTGGGAGTTACTCCAGGATGGAGGCCCGATGGTGAAAATCCCAGAGGGAGAGGCAAAGGATCCACCTGTGTCCATCTCCCCTCTTGGTTCTTGGCACCGGGGAAGTACGGAGATGCATGGGTGCTACCTCTTGCAAAAAGGTCTAAGGACTTACACCAAGGAGGCTTCCCTGTCACACTCAGAATCGGGGATAATTACTCACCTATGGCGTCGAAGGGAAACGCAAGTGGGGTCCCCTAATCCTATCAAGTGGAGAGATAGAAAGGGGACTCCCGGGTTCGGACCCTGCACTACCATGGGTATGTGAACCCAGGAGTGTTTTGGGAACCCGCTCAAGGGAAGGATCAACCCCTTTGCCCTCGCCTACCGTGGGTATGTGAACTCAGAGTAACGCACTGATGCACCTAGAGATTGCATCATACAGATCTGGTGGCTTTGGTAGAGGCCTTGGCTCAGGGCCGATGAATAGACCATTGAAGGGATTGCGAAGGATCAGGCCAGATTGGAAGGATTTTATCTGACTCGGGGAATGGGAACACCGAAGGAGTTATTGGGCCACATGGGTGTATGAGGAGTGGCACCCTTCACCTACGGGGGTGCTACGCGACTGGAGAGGTCGTCTGCGTACCAGGGTGGTACGCAGACTGATAGGAATCCCTCGTACCAGGGTGGTACGCGGCTTTGGGTTCGGCCCGCGCACCAGGTTGGTATGTGGCAGGGTCCACGCGAGCAACGGCGGCGAGGGGAAACGTCGGTCGGGGGTTCGTCGGTCAGGGATTTTCCCATGTAGGAGGGTTCTACGTGGTGTGTCAGATCGAAAGAGGGGAATAGACTCCCTGGTCCACGAGAAGTACATTCGTGGAGTGGGCATGGCTCGTGGTCTTCTTTTTATTTTTATTTGGAAGTTCGCGGTTCACCAATTCGTTATGCATTTTCGGTTCCTTATTAATTTTTTTCCAACTTCATACCTATTCTATTTCACGACTTGGAACTTCGCTTTTTGCGAAATACTAAGATCCTTTATTCAAAATACTTCAACCCGAATCTGATCGATCCATATCTTCTCCCCCTCTATTTCCTTTTACAGAGTGGGGAAAGAGATGCATCTGGGGTCATGTGGCACCTTTTGCAGAGGCCCATGACCAAAAACCCGATTTACCGATGACTTGGTTAATCCGCTTCGCGGGGGGCATTGAATAAACCTTCCTCGTGAACCAAACTAGTTTGGGGAGTGCTTCGCGGCCGCGCAGGGCTCCGCCTTTGTTCCACGAACGACGACGTATGTGGTCTGGGGCGATTGATGCGGTTCACGGATGGGGCAGTTCGTGATGATGGACCGGCCTGGCTCCCATCTTTCTTCACGCCCACGGAGGGTTCCCGCCTCTGTTCCGCGAATGACAATGGTCCGCGGAGGAGCCGGATTGCTGAATCAGCTGCGCACCGTCACTATTGGACCGGTACGTGGACCGGTCGATCCTTTTCCAATTTCTTGGGTGTTCTCTATATTTTTTCCCAATTCCTTGAGGGAAATTGGGTATAATCCTCTCTTGAATTCAGGGTATTCTCATTCTCCTTTGTGGATTTTCCAGGACCCAACAACATGTTACATTAAATCTTGTTTATGATTTATTGAAGTTTTAAAGTACCAATTTTGGTTTTGTTTGTTTACTCAGATTATATATACATTATTATTATGATTCATTGAGTTGAATCACTTCCTAAGTAGTACTCACAAACCCATGGTGCTAATTTTTTTCCTTTAGTGATCTATGGTTACACTTGAGGCAATTTTGATTTTTTCTATGGAATCACATTTGTGTTAAGGTGGGATGTTACAAAATAGAATCAGAGATATTTATTTTACAAGGTATTTATATTTGTAAAAAATGTATAAAGGATATTAAAGGTCATGACTTGGTATAAAATCTATGCATATTTACCTTTCCATCACAACCATGGTGGTAATATAAATCACCAGAGAAGTGTGGGATTGAGTTGATTGAATTTTGATGAGTTATTATTCAATGTGTAGGGATGTGACATGGAGGTGATTATACATGTAAGTTTTTTATATTTTTGAATTGATTTAAAAAAATGTACTAAGTTGAATAAGAAATTTTTTAATAAACTAATATGTAATTTAATGGAATCCCACACTTGAAGGCCCCATAATAAGGGATTGGGTGCCTTTTTAAAAAAACTATAATGAGTAGAAACATGGTAAAAACTAAATTTAATGATAATTTTTAAATTTTATATATAATTTGAATTTTATGTGTTTATTTTAGGTTTAATGAGATTGATTATCATTTATTTTGAGTTATTTTCTTAATAAATTGATAAATGAGTAATTTAATTTTAGTATTTTAAAAATATTAAATTCAAATAAATGTTTTATATAAAGATAAAAACAGGAATGAGTAAGGGATTAATGAGTTGAATTATATAATTTGAAAAATATAAATTGTATTGAGCATGAAATAGAGTCATAAAGAGAGATTATGAGTTTTTAAGGGTTAGAGTTCTATAATTAAATTTTCAAGGTCCATTTTTAGCATGTTGGTTAAAAGTGAAGCATGCTTGATTTTTGTTAAAATATTGATGTAATAAAAATTTTAGTTTGTTGGTTTGAAGCATGTTAATTTTTGGTTAGCATATGATCTTATTGATTTAAACATCTTCAATCTAGTATGTTTTTTTGTTTGGGACTATTTTTTATGAAATTTGTATTTCCAAGATGTGATTATTAAGTTAAAGAGCATGTTAATGAGAAATATTAAATAGGAAATAGGATAGTGTGTATTTTTGTTAAATATTATGAAAGAAATTATAAATTTAATGTTGGTTAGATCAAGATATTATTTTTCTTATTAGAAATTAAATGAAATTTATTATTGATGATCATGTTAGGTGATTATTGAATAGTTTAAAAAGGTTAATTTCTAGTAAATAATGTAATAAAATTGATAATTTATTTCAAATAACATTTTAATCGATGGATTTTATTGGTTTAATAAAATATTATTTTGGTAATTATGATTTTATTTAATGTTAAAAAATTTTGTTTGATGTGGCATGCATTCATTAAGTGGTATTAAGTTTTTTTCGTTTGGATTTTGTTAATACTTCTTTTAAGTTAGTGTGGAATGTTTAATTAATGATATGTTGATGGATTTGGTAAATCATTTTTCAAAACAATATTAATTAGTGGGTGTATAAAAAATGTTAGTGAGTTCGCTGACAAATTCAACTTTCTTATTGAATTTTGATTGTGTTATCTTTAGATAATAAGTTGTTTTATGGTGAAAACTTAATAGTTTGTCCTTGTATAGGAGGTAAATGTGATTTAATTTTTTTTAGTTGTTTGGAAATGGGAAGTGAATTGAGATCTCAATAACTGATTCATTCATTAGATATACATAAATATTATTTTAGGGATGATAATCATTACGGTGGGTATTTTTTAACAACTATGGTTTCCTCAATTGGATATTAAAATTTAAATTTTGACATTTAGTATTTTAAATTATTTTAAAATAATTTATAAAAAATTTAACTTTTGGGTAAAGGTGGTGGGAGGTAGAGGTGGTATTTTCTAGAATCCAGAAAAGGAAACCACCATGTACCTGGTAGATAATCACAAAGTTTCGGTTGTAAGAGTTAGAGATGGGGGCTACCTTGGTCCAACTATACGCATCTTGTTCAAGTTACACTTGGTGGTCAGTGTCGGCCGGGCGGCCAGTAGTTAAGCACTTAGTACCCGATATATTGATATACTATTTCTTAAAATGAATTTTTTTCTATTGCCTTGATATTTGGGGACTTTACATGGTTTTACATTTCTCTAAAGGTATTGGTTTAAATTTTCCTTTATTATCTCAACCACTTTAAAACTTTTTTTTGATGATTTATCTCTTATTTCATAATTGATTGAATTTTTTTTCTACATCGTGGTTGAGATTATGAGTTGATGGTTAGACATAAATGCATCAAGTTTTAGTTTATGTTATATTCCAATTTAAATTTTTCTTTGATTTTTGGATGTATTGATGATATTTGGTTGTCTATGGAAGAATTATACTTCCAATCCTCATGTATATTGTTGACGTATCATGAGGTAGGTTTTCTCGACCTTCTATAGGGATTTAATTCACTTCTCAAGTTCATTATTGTTGATGTGCTCTTAGAATTCAATTATATAATTAATTTTTGACATAAAATTTATTATAAATTAGGAAATTAAATGTGTGAATTAAAAATAATTATATGAGTGTATTTCATGTTAAATATTATGGTGATTTTTTTATTAGTGGTTAGGTGTTGTGTACACCTTAGAGTAAAATGAGATTATATATTAATTAATGTTTATCATTAAAGAGGATATTAATTTGTAAAATATTTAATTAAAATATAGTTATAAACATATGATTATTAAGTGTTTAATAATCATTATATTTGTTTAAAAGGGTGTTAAATGTTAAAAGGACATGTAGAGTTAATGTGAGTATTAAATATTGGATTAATACATTTCATCATACATGTTGGGATGGAATATTGGTAAGAAAATGGATGTTTGTGCGATAAATAATCATTATTAAATTGTGATGGTTGTTAAAATGATTATGTGGCTAGAAGATATGTTAATAATAATTTACATGATAATAATTATTTTTTTGGATTTTGAAAGATCAGTTTTTTCTAACAGGGTTTAATATGAATATTTATACTATATCTAGTGCGTGAAATTAGGGATTAATATCCAATAATTTTATTTATGATCAATAAAACAACAAATGTGTTTCAAATATTTTTTTTAAACCTTGTAGATACCTAGGGTCATAATGGAAAATAAAATTGACTAAAATTTTGAATGGTTAAGGGATGAATATGTGGTTTCTAATAGTTAAGAATATGTTTAAATGATGAACTCATTATTATGAGTTACAAGATGATTTTTTCAATTTTTTGGATGAATATTATAATGTTTCAGTTGCATCCAATCATGTGTTTGTCATGTAATTAAATATATTTTTTAATAAATGAATTTTTTGTGTGTATAGTTATTATTTTTTATCTAAAAATGATTTTTAAAAACCTAATGATTTAAAAAGGGTATTGTGTGGAGAATTAGAAAATGTGATGTAATTTATGATTTTTAAAGTTTTGTTTATGATACCTAATGTTTGGATAAGTAATGATATTGTGTTATATCATTATTAGGTTAAGAGAATGTAAAATTTGAATTGTTGAATTCTTGTTATTAAAGTGTAATATTTGTAATTTATGTTTATAACTAATATTATCTATCATAGATAAGTGATAAATATATTAAATATAAAATAAATGAGGTGATTTTCCTTGGAAAGTATGAATAACCTTGAGTAAATAAATTGGAACATGTGTTAGGAATAATATCTTGATTATAATTTATGATGAAATGAATTTAACATGTTTCATATATAAATAGAGAAGGATTTAAGTTGTAAATTGGTGTTGTAAATATTTTTAAATGAGGGGAAATTTTTTATTTATGTGTAAATTGAATCGTTTGTTACCTAAAAATGTATAAATGATTGTTGAGTGGTGTAGTTTTTCATATATTAACATAATGAGATGATGATTTTAATTTATTTAGGAAAATATAATTTACTATAATTCATTGGTTTCTTATGATAAAATAACACTTATTAAATTATTGAATGACATTAGGAAAACATAAACTATGATTAACTAAGCTTTGAAACTGAAACCTTGCATAATAAAAAATGAATAAAGTAATGTTAACTGATGATGGTCGACATTCCTTCAACAATACGCTTGATAAAGATCAATTAGATGATACTAAAAAACTCCTTACCCTATAATATCCATGATTTTAAGGGTAACAAAACTTTTTTAAGACCCTCTTATCGACCACAATATGTTAGTACCTTTGGTGTAAAGGAAGAGGGAGAAGAGAGAATTGGTGTAGTGAAAATCGGTGTTGTAAAACCATGACTAAAATCACCTAAATGGTATCCTAACCAGTGGAACTGAAAATCCTAAATAATTTCTCCTCATATTCCAAAGTATTTCAATAAGTTATGAGATTCTATAATCAATTTTAGGAAGACTATACTATCAATATCATAGCTACCAATAAAAATAAATAACCAAGCACCATCTGCAATAAATAATCAGAGTACACATTCATGTAATTACACCCAGAGAAAACCATAAAAAATAAACATAAACCATACTATATGATAGATTATATGTCCTAGAAGGTCCATGGGTGTCTTTATAGTGGAATTATATTAGTCTATTAGGGGGAGTGAGAGGATCTGCAACCATATGGAGTAGGGATTTTGTTAGTATTTTATAGTGGGAGGTTCTGGGACCACATAGAGGTGAGGGGATTTCATTATAAGTATAATTAGGGAGTGAATAATGGAAGTTATAGAGTATTATTTATAGAATCTAACATTTTCATGGGGCATTGGTTGTAAGTCTTGGGCGAGAATAATTGCCTCTCGAGTTATTTCCCCTTTTTCCATTTGTATTTTTACTCTCTCCCATGTCCCTGTTCTTATTTTTTCAATATATAAGAAACTGGTCCTATAACATCTATATATTAGTCTTACCTACCATCGACTTGCATTTAAGGAGGTTCACACTATCTTTCTTGTCATATCCAATTTTTGTTGGTCTTTCTTTATCAGATCCAAACTTGCATGCATTGTTGTTCGCCTTTCGAGGAGTCGTGCCTTGTCGGTCTTTGAAAGGCCCAAAGTAAATCATTATTTACCTAGAGTATAATCAACAGAACATTATTTGATCCTAAACAACACTAACTATAAAGGATTAGTAAAGTGGAAGTGCGGGGTTGAATCTGCATAGAGTGGGGAACACTGTAGAAAGTTTTTAACCAAAGGTCAAGTCGCTGCAATTTCATTTTGATTTTATTAAACTAAATTAAATGAAACAAATTAAATAAATAAAATGTAGGAATAAAGTAAATAAGGGATCAACATCAATTTCATGGAATAGGAAAATAATAATACAAAATCTATCTTGGAATAGTCATATGGCTTAGGATGCAAAGTAGTGGAAGGGTCACCAATTGGTTTTGGTCAAACCAATTGGATCTACCTGGGTTGGAAGGGTCAGGTTATAGATAACAATATAGTTTCATTACACTTATCTTATATATAGAAATCATCATAGACTAATGTTCATAGTACTTCTCAACTCTAATTAGGTTTGGTTTTTTCAATTTCACTTCTCATTGTCAAGTTTGTGCAAACGAATGTGATGAATATTTGTTTTTAACATAATTACTAGACCTAGGGTTAAAAAGGTTTGATTTATATCTTAAAAATGATCAAGAGAACCCCTACTATCAATCCCAAACACTAATATGATTATCCAAACATGAAATAATTAAATTAAAGTATGGAAACATATTACATTCTTGACATACTGATTAAACAATTCAAAACAAGGCAATCAAAAATTAAAATGATGAAAAATTGATTAAAAACTATTCTTGAACAAAGAAACAATGAAGAGAAGAAAATAATAAGAATTATTGAGAATGAGAATGAATAATATATAGATATTTTAATTAAACTAGAAATCATTAGACATTATATTAAAGAAAGAAAAGAAAAATAGAAACCTATCTATGAAGAACTCCAGGTCAGAACCCTGAGGCAGCCTCCTAGTAGTCGATCGTCTCCATTCATGTAATGGAATGCCTTTAGTCATATATGGATCCTATATATATAATAATTTAATTCATAAACAAGATTCTTAGGGTTAAGGATATGTTTTTAATGGAGACTCGAGTCAAAAGATATAACCCCACACTGAATATATGGTAAAAATTAGTGTTTTTATATTGTGTTTGAAACTTATACATCATCTAAAGATTACATGATGTGTAATGTTAGGGCCTCAAAAGTTTCATGGAATTATAGTTTCTTCTTCTTCACGGCCTATACGTGTTCCACACTTTATATATTTACATGTCGTTTATATTTTAAATGAGGTGTATCTTTAACTTCCGGTGTTAGAACCTATGTTTGATCGTTATTCTTCAGTTTTTTTTCTATAGAACCTTTATTTTTCTCTTTGGATTCAATCATTTACCTTGGATTATTTTTCATTTTCTATTTCTGCACCACTCCACTTTACTACTCAGCATGAAGCTCCTTTTTGTTATTCAATTTCCACATTTTCCTTCATATTTTTTCAAATTTCATTCATGCATAAGAGTACACAATACATCAATATTTTATATGAAACTCAACTTTAATCAACTACTATTAAATGAATTCACATATAAAACTCCATAAATATATAGATATAAATCATAGTTATCAAATACCCCCACACTCAAAAAATTTCTCATCCTCGACAAAAACCTCAACATCAAAACACCAAGGATCCATACATTAACAATGTAATTTTCGAATTATTATAACCATAAAAACTAGATATAACTGAATATTTTAAAATAACAAAACATACCCAAAAAATAATCCAAAAATCATGGTTCATTTATAATGTGAAATTCAATAAATATTCCTCTTTTCACTAATATATTTCAATTTTCATACACACCCATGCCATTTATGATTTACCTCACCATTATTTTTTCCACTCATCACTCGAGGTAATAATTTAATGGAGTTATGCTCACACATATTGTACATACTTCTAACAATAGGCTTTCATTGAATCTAATTTCTCCACCCTATAAATACAATTTCACAATTAATCATGAAGTATTTGCAATAAGGATCAAATAACTATGTGTTTGAGAAAAGGAAGTTAATAATATTGAAAATAAAGTAAGTCACAAGGAGGAGGCTAAACGCTAATGAAAAATACATGATATTCGAAAGATAATCCTAATGAAATTATCCTCACCAAAATGTAATCATCCTCACCAAAATGTAATTCCATCTCACATTCCCCCAAAGAGCATAGTGAAGACTCAAAAAAAATATAATCATAAGGTAAAATAATCATATCTTGTTGTTCTAGTTTTTCTCTTTTTTTGAAAGTAATTATTTGGAATAAACCTCGCATCCACCATCTAACCACATATGATAAAAATCATCAGTCTAGTAATGGAGATTTTTTATTCTCCTAATTCACAACCCATTATTTTTTTATTTTTAAATTTTTTAAGAAGATTAACCTAGGATAAGTATCACATCCACCACCTAACCAAATATTATTGTCAGATCATCAGTCTGAAAATGGTGATTTTTGACCTACTCGAGAAACAACCCTTTTGTTTTTTTCATTATGTTTTTTAACGACAAGAGGGATAAATAATGGAATATACTGAATAAAATAATGAACCTTCCCCAAAAATCTCATAGAAACACCCTACGATCGCTTATCAAGATATTACATCCCATACCCACCATAAAAACCTCCTCTCTATACTCATTCAATTGAATATCATGAAAAATACAAAGAGATGGGTAGGAAAGGGAATACATGATTGTAACATGGATTAATCTTAACAAGGTCCTACATTGTTTTTATAAGATAAAAAAGGATCAATGTGTAGGTGGTTCTTATGATGAAATATCTCATTAATAAAATGCCTCAATCATTTAAAAAATGAATTTTTTCAGTCATATCATTGATAGATAACAATGAAATTTCTATTAAGATTATATTCTCAAATTTCCCTCAAGAAATATTCTCAAAAAAATAGTAACAATTTGGTCTAGAATCCTCTCAAGAATCAGAATATAATTTAATTCAATCAAGTCATGTAATGAAAATTAATAATTAGTTTACTCAATGCAAGCTTTTAGGAATCAACATCAATAAATCCAATCATATCAGTAATCATTTTTAATAAATCCCAAATTGATGTAATAAATGACTATTAAAATCCATATTTATATCTTTTTCATTTATGGAAATTATATTTCAAAATTTCCAACATGTCAAAACAATTCTCCTCAGTGATGATGTCTACTAGACTAGTGATTACAAGAAAAAGGATAAAGCATTTTTTTGGTTGAACCTAAATCAATTTAGTTCATGAGAAAATTTAATTCATCTTTTTTAAAATCATGTGGTAGGAAAAACTAGGGGTGTATAAAAATTAAACAAGTAAAAAATTAGTATTACTTTTCAATTGACTCTTTTCAATGAGTTTCTTAACCTCTATCTGGCCCATGTTCACAACGTGAGTTTCTTTAAAAATGTGTATTTTTTTGGAATTTATGACATGAGTGAGGTTTATGAAGTGTATTTCCCAACCTATAAAACTTCAGTTTCTTCCTTATTCTTGATTCCACGACCTAAAAAATAGGAATAGTCAGTGAAAGTAAATTCCCTTTTAAAAAAATATTTTTCTTAAACTTGAAAAGAGATCATCCACAGGGAGATCTATTAAACTAATAAAATAAAATAAATATAACTCCTAGAAAAAAAAATTTAAATCCAGGTTTCCTCCTAGTGGCTTCTCTTATTATGGTTGTTCATCTCAAACTTTTTTTGTAAGGTAATTGGAACATGATATAGAGATAACCATCTTGGAATTTCCCACATCTAGCATTGTTGTGAATCTAGGGTAATCTTTTTCTTCCTCCTCTTTTGGTTTGTCTTAAATAGTTCTTATGGTTGACAGAAAATTGAGGATAAATTTGAAGAAAATACGAGGAAATTGAGATCTATCTAGATTTTTTGGTCTGTTTTTTCCACCACAAAATCTTCATTTTCTTTATATGGTCATATTCTGGAATGAATTATTGGGTTGGATCCTCCTTTTTATCTTATTCCTCTTTTTCTTGAAAGTGTGGGAGGGTGTTAAATTCTTCTTTTTTATTAAGAATACTAGTGAGATTGATTCATTATCTATCAATATTCCCTTCCTTCAGTTTTTATTCTTATTTAGAGTATATGACTTGTTCCTCTTCAAACTACATTGGTTAATCTTCCATTAAATTTTCTTCTTCCTATTCAACCATATAATCATAAATTTATATCATATTTAATTCCTCTTCTTCTCAAAGTTGAAATAGGAATTCTCATTGTTATTATTAGTCTTTTTGTGTGCATAGAAGTGATGACTAGATTTCATATACTTCTTCTAAATCTATAAGTTCATATTTTTTAGTACTTTCAACATGATCTAGGTATTTTTATTTGTTTTCTACCTTTTATTTTTCTACCTTTTTTGTTTCCACAGTATGGGATTCCTATACCTCTTTCTCTCCTTCATCTTCAAACCATCCTATCCCAGTATTAGATTTTAATGGAAACTTTCATACTATGGTATTTAAATTTTAAATAACATGATAAAGGTGTTTAATCAATTCTCCATGTTCACTAATTTGGGATTCATGATCATCCATCCACTTATACAGCACTAGAATGTACTTTGTGAGCAATATAACTAGTCTGTCATCTGGATTCTACTACATAGGTTGTTGTAAGGAATGGTATAATTAAATATTATTCTCTTGATGTTCCTTTATTTCAAAATCTTGGACTTCATTTGCTTCTTGAAATTCTTTATTTTCACACCATCCTATATATGTATTAGAAACTATTGGTAGTATTTTAACAAGACAATTAGAATTCAGAATAATTTGAGAAAGGGGATTATTCAATTCTCCCTGCTTTTTGAGTCATGTCTCATGATTTTCTATCATTTTTTCGTCACTTCAGTATATTTTGTTAGCATCTTAGTATGTATTTACTCTGAGTGTTGCTCTTTAGGTTTCTTGAAGAATGTGTCTTTATGGCTATAAAAATTTGCTCTGGATTTGACTTGGTAGTCTTCAAAATTGGGGTCTCCTCCATGGGATTTATAGTAGGTGTCACTCATCTGATTATGATGGAATTTATCGTATTAAAAATAATACAAGTCATCCCAACTTATAACTTGATATGAACACCCTCTTGAATTCATTGCTTCCCATGTGTTCAGATATTTCTGAAAAACATTGTACTCCGATGGTGGTACGGCATATTACTAAAAAGGAATGTATTCCATACTGAACAACACAAAAAACTACCACAATAATAATATAATAATAATAATAATTAAATAAAAAAATAAATAAAATAAAATTAGTGAGGAAAAATGGGATAAGAAAAGTTTTTGAGCTAAGCAATCAGTCTTGAGTCGTCTACAACATTTCGTAGCTCCCCACCAATAGTTCTAGTTTTGACAGGCCCAAAGGCTGTCATTATTTCCCTTGGGTATCATCAAAATAATATTATTTTATCCCAAAAAAAAATAACTACAAAGTAATATTAAAGTGGAATTACAAGGTTGAATCCACAGAGTGTGACAAACACGATAGACAATTCTTAACCAAAGGTTAGGTCGTTCTAATTTTAGTTTGATTTTTTAAATTAATTTAAATGAAAACAATTAAATAAATAAAATGTAGGAAGAAGTACAATAAGGTATCAGGGTAAATTTTAGGGTAAAGAAATAATATAATCAAACGCCTATCATGGAATAGTCCCACAAATTGGTTTTTCTCAAACCAATTGGATCTAACTATGATAAAATTATCCCATGTTCCGGGTATAGATAACAACATAAGTGGATTATTATTATCTTCCATGAAAAAAGGATCATAAAATAATCTTCATATTCCAACTCAACTCTAATTAGAATGGGTTCATTCAATTTCACTTCCCATGGTCAAGGTTATGAAAAATAATGTGACGAATTTTTTTAACCTAATTGCTTTCCCCAATGTTACAAAGGTTTGATTATAGATTCATCATGATTAAGTAAAACCCTACACTTTACCCCTTACCCTAATAAGATTATCCATTCATGAATTTTTTTAATGAAAGTAGGGTAATGAATTTCATTCTAGAGATAACCATTAAACGATTCAAAAAAAGGCAATCCACAATTGAAACAGTTAAAAAATAATATTGAACAAAGAAACAATGAATAAAACAACAGAATAAAAAATATTAAGAAGGATAATGAATAAAATAAAGATATTTTATTGAAATTAGAAATAATTCAACATTATATTAAATAAATAAAAGAAAAATAGAAACCTATCTATGAAGAACTCTGGGTCGGAACCCTGCAGTAGCTTCTCGACAGGCGATCCTCTCCATGCCGAGAATGGAATTCCTTTCCTAATGGTTTTATAACATATATATAATCATGGAATTAATTAATGGGATTCCTCGGCTCAAAAATATGTTTTTAATGGAGATTTGGGTCAAAAGGTATAACCCCCCATCGAAGATATGCTGAAGACCAACATTTTTCTACTATGTCTGAAAATTACATGACATGTAAAGATTACATGATGTGTAATGTTTGAGAACCAAAATTTTAAGGGAATTATGGTTTCTTCTTATTCATGGACACTAAATGTTTTACGCCTTTAACATTTACACATCATGTATATTGTACACAATATATATCTTTAACTTCTAGCGTTGTAACCTCTGTTTCATCCTACTTCTTTGGTTTTGTTCCTCTAGAAACTTTCTTATTCTCTTTAGCTTCAATCATTGTCCTTGAATTCTTCATAATTTTCCATTGTTGTGTTTTGCTTCTTTTCCACTCAATGTGAAGTGCCTTTTTTACCCAATTTCTATATTTTTTTCAAATTTTTCTAAATGTTATTCTTGTATAAGAATACACAATACATCAATATTTTCCATGAAACACAACATTAGTGAATTATTATTCAACGAATTCATATATAAAACCCCATAAATATATAGATATAAATCATTGTTATCAGTCTCCTTCACCTCATAATCTATGGAGGCATGCTCAATAACATCACGTTAGAAGAGGTATACTTGGTTCTTAGATTGATCAGACGAGGCATGCACCTTCGATACTTCACCCAGAGGTGACACACAAGAAAAACTAACATTTCTATATGGCATGCTCATATGGCTCATGTCCAATGTTCCACTTTAATGAAATATCAGTCAATAGATACTACTGCATATGGGTCCCCTACTTCTCAATAAAGCACTATAGAATCCTAGATGCACCTTGTGCTCATGTTCACCAGCATGCACACTGCCAGCTACCGCCACCCCACCAACAAATTCATAGGAAAGCTTCCCGTGAAATTGACACTCATAAATAGCATTTCAAGTAAAATTTTGAGTAGTTATTGATATCACTATAATATATTCTCTTTAACCTGATGTCAACAATAAAGGGTATCAGTGTGAAGTAGCAAACCTGGGAATATGAGTGCTCAAAGATTCTAAAATTCTATAAGTAATAAGTGAAAATTCAAAATTATATTACTGGTGTTATTCACTACTTGGACAAGACATTGCAGCTGGAGGAAGATCATCCATCGTATGTAATTGAATCGTCATCCCTGCACATGGTAGAGGATATATTCCTCATAAAATTAGGGGAAATTTTATTCTCCTCAATTCATCTTGACATAGTAACTGACCAACATAGAGGTTCAAAGCCAGTGGAACTCCCAGTGCTTAAAGGAAGGGACCCTAGGAGCTGGATCATGCATGCCAAACTTTACTTTCTCATTAATAATTCATTGGAAAATGTTAAGGTACCACTTTCAAAGATTATTATAGAGGTAGTTTAGATCTACTATTTCAATATAGTGTATGTGGTTCATCCAATAGTGTCTTGGAAAACTTTCAAAGGGAAACTCATTTAATATTTTAGTGGGTTAGAGATCCAAAATCCTTATGAAGAATTAACTTCACTATAATAAAAAAGTTCAATACAGGAATAAATTAAAAAATTAGAATATTTACTGTCTTTATTACCTTGTCAACCTAATCTGCAATACATTGGGTATTTCTTATATGGATTTAAATAAGACATTAACAGTTGGGTATGTTTTCACAACTCTGAGACTCAACTAGAGGTGATTCTCTTTGCTCGACATGTGGATATTTCCTTCATGGGTGGTGTGGGAACCTAGTATCATGGTGGTAGGTCATGGAATTATTATCAGGTACATGATCTGAACCATGAAAACCATCATAATTTTTATATACAAAGCTACCGAATTGGACCCCTCCCCAAATAGTAAAATGAGGGGGGATGTTGTTATAAGAGTTTTTCAAGAGAATACAAATCAAAAACCTCCTATAAGGTGTGACATTTGACACCCAAAAAACTAAGAATGTGGGGACCATTGGTGTAAGGGATTGTGTTTCAATTGTGGGCATCCCTATATCTCCCTGCATTAGTATGATGATCCCAAACTATGGGTGTTTTTTTAGGTGAATATGAAGAGGGTGATGACGGTGGAAGAGCTCAGTGGGGCACAAAAGTAGCTCCCTTTATTCAGTATTTAAGACAATACTATTTTCAAGGAATGATGAGTGATAGAGTTAGTGTCCCAATAGGTACATGAGTGTCTTTACAAGGTAATTATGTTATTATATTAGGAGCAGTGGGGGATATAGGGCCATGTGGAGGTGGAATTTTATGAGTGTGTTAGGTGGGGGAGTTTCTAGGCCCATAAAGAGTGGAGGGGGTTTTCTTATAAGTATAACTAGAGGGTGAATAGGAGGAGGTATAAGGAACATTTTTTTAGGGAATCAGCCTTTGGCTTGGGACATCGTCTATAAATATTCGGTGAGAAGCAGTTCCTCTAAAGTTATTTCTCATCCTTCTATTTATCTTCTTCCTCTCATACAAGTCTCTATTGTTATTTTTCAATCTACAATAATTTGGTCCTCTAATATATATCGCTATATTAATGTGTTATGCAATTCATGCAGTTTTACATCCCATAGATCCCCCACCGTATTGATCACATGAACAAAATAAAAAAAATTAAAATATAAAAAGACTCTACAAACAACCCCAAGTCATAACTCACCTCACCTAGACCCCATATGTAGTCCCTATCATGCTTCTCTAGCTCAATCCATTGTAAAACCTATGATCTAACCAGAATAATGTACAAGAGGCATGCACATTGCGGTGCTTGTGTAGGGAGTCAAAAATAAATCTCAGTTGTGTCTCCTTAAGTTCCCCAAATATACTCCCATAATATATATGTGTATACATGAGGGAAAAATAACAGAAATTCACCACATACAATTGTACATGTTAGATCATCATTTTATAACCAAACCACCATAACAATTGACCATACCTAGTCTGATCAAATATGGTGGACTATTTCTATCATAACATCATGTCCTAGGAATCCCACTATGAGAAATAAGAAAAATATCCTGAATCAAATGTATGAATTCTTTGGGGATCAACCCTCAGCAATCCTATGAAAAACAAGAAATTGGGGATTTTATCTCACTAATTATCAAATTTCGTAGTAACTACCACATCATAACTAGTGTATGACATCATAGGTGGATCCTGAGGAGGTAAATAATAGATCCAACCTTATGCATGACCCAAACCAACAACAATATGTATGTATTATGTCTAATTACATATACATTTACTAGATCCCAAGGAGGGAAACAGTGGAAAAAAAACCTCCTTCATGAGTCTAACTATACCATCCAAAGGTATGCCACATGATTGATCACATATATAGGTAGCAGATCCTGATGAGGGAAAAAACAAAGCCAACCTCCCAACGAGATGAACCATTCCCCTTGGGGAAGGTCCCATGGATAAAATCATATCTCTTGGGAATAATGTCAAGAAATCTGAGGTGGGCATAACATATTGACCTCTCACACAATCCAATCCATCCCATCAGTGTAAGGTTCCATAGATATCTCACATCAACTAGGAAATCATAGTGACAGGGTGTTCCAATCCACATGGAAACACCACCTCAAGTCCTAGATCTTAGTTAACAACCTATACATCCAACACCCCCCCACCCACACACACACACACAACTCAAAACCTAGGCAGTAGTCACTCGTGAACTAGTTTATACCTTAAATAACATCACATTATCTATCTAGACCCATAGATAATATTATCATGCCAAACCATATCATATAGGGCCAAAATCAACAACCCATATACATTCTGATCTTACCCATGAAGGAATCCACTGGGCACCTCATACCTAACCTGGTCTTTACTCAATGATACCAACCCACATCCATCACCCCATGGAGATCCCACAACCCATAGGAACTACCTTTCTCAAACCTCAATAGACTAGTCCAACCTTCTTTCCAAATTCTCACATCACCAGCCCAATACCAACACTAAAAACCATGATAGGCCAAAAACACTCTAGGCCCCTTGGAAACCCATTTCCAGGCCATGATAACATGAATCCCATGATCGATACTCGGGTTCCATGTATAAGAGATCACTCAAGCCCATCATCGAGTGACAAACCTCCTCTACATCACACTATACTATTCCCCAAATGACCTATCATGATCACTCTAAACTTTATGACTCTAATCCACCCTCCATAGGTCTCTACCAACTACTTGAGAGACATGGTAATACAAGAAATCCTCCAGGAATAAGCCTAAAATTTATTCCACATTGGCCCAAGGAAAACTATCCTAGTATATACCAAACTCATTAAGATCCTAAAAACTTATTTTGGAACCCACTGGTATCCTCACCCCTAGCAATAAAGTCATTGAGAAAATTCTAAAATGCACAACTATAAGGTATCACCTGTTCCAATCACTAGGAGGATCGATGTCACCAAAATTCCCATTCATGGCACTCTCAATCCCACTATAAATCACCCAAACCTAAACTACCTTGTAGTCATGGAAAATAATATATAAATATATATGGTTAAGTATCATTGGGATAGGACCATTTACCCATGAGAAAAGAACCCAAATTCGTAATTTATTTTTTGTTTCATTTCACCCCAAATCACCAAAATTAAAAAATAAAATCACTAAAAAACATAACTATAGACAAACGATGATCAAACATCCATGTTTATCCTCACACAAAATCCTATGACCATTGCACCAAAAATCCACGTGATTCGGAGAAGATTTCACCATGATCTGGTGTAATCCTTCTCTAATACCTAAATAGATCCATCCAAAATTAGAGGGAGGAGAGGAGGTAGGAGTAAAGAAGAGTAAATGGAGGGATTACCTTGCCTCCATTGTGGTGAAACAACTTCCACTCAACTACCAATTAAAAAGGAAACAAAGGGGCTCAAAGGGGAGGAAACAAAGGGAGTGGTTCAGCCAAGATGGCCTCCTCCATATGACCATTTCTTTAGAAACAAAGGGTGATGACCTTGAAAATATAGGTCTTCCCTTACTAAAAACAACATAGAGGGTGAATTATGGCATGACCGGAGGTGTCATAATGCAACTCTCCAATCCCATGCTTGGTTGCAGTGTGGCCCAAAGTCTCCTGACACAACACCTTGATTCTAGGGATACATTACCTCAGGACACAAGGGGTCAAGGAACAATTCCCATCTCAAGATAAAAACCCAAAAAATTAGAGTCCACATATTGTGGCATAGCTCTAATACTCATGACATAATGCCTCCCTCAAGGGAAGAATAAGAAATCATGATAGGGTTGTTCATAGAACAACACCCCTTGGTTGTGATGTGACACTTTACCCCTTTCTAAATACTCATGACACAATGTCTCAGGCTGCTACAAGATCTCCCCATATACTATAGAGTTAATCTTATATAGTATAGTCATAATGCCAAAACATCATTGGTTGTGATGTAATATTCTATGTGTAACATATTATTCATGCCACATAGAAACCAACTTCTCTATCTTTCTCTTGACCCCCCAAAAACCATCAAAATCCGCACTCATATAAACACCTCATAGGAAAGTTATAATTATCAAAAATAAAATATGAATCAACATTTCAAAAATAACCCCTTCTTCGAGATAAAAAAATAATATTTCCTCTGAATTATTTGACCCATAATAACATTGGTCATTAAAAATTCCCTACCATATGCTTCTCATCCCCAAGTACCACTTGGAAATATCTACCAATTTCTAAACCATCGACAATAATCTAATATCACCTCTTGAACATGATTCTAAACTGAATTGGGTGCAGCCTAACTACCCATGCACTTAACCCATATACATTGTATTTTCTTGAGAAACCCCCAGTCCTATCATCTAAATACACATTTGCATACCAAATGATACATCCATTTGATTTCCCCCACACTATATCCAATTACACATCAAATCACCAGTAGATCCTCTATAACTAGACCCTTTCTAAAAGAAATTGAACTCCCAAGACAATGCCCTCTTACCTCTACCTGATTTTGATGCTTTGACTCCTAAAAAATCATGAAATCACTCCAAATTCCCACATCAATGTCCAAACCTGACACTCAGTGTCATTCCATGTTTGAATCCTTAACCCACCTATGTTTTTCATTGTACTCTGTTTACAAGCACTGATGTGACCTCAATCCAAGTTCCTCTCAGATAGAAATCAAATTCTACTCAAGTCATTATTTTAATCAAAATACTTTTGAATTCTAGTTATGGTGTTTATTGAGGAACCAAATCAAATTCACCCACCTGTACACTAGTGCCTCAAGAAATATAACAACCAATCTCCTACCAATTCTACTACCCCACCATAATATTTAAGGAAGCATCGTACACGAAGTGACCAACAAGATGCTCTCCACTATAGCAGTATCCTTATCATATCCCTATTGAACCATCAGACACAAAATCTAAAATCAATGTTCAGGAAAATATTGAATCTAATGACTGTATAAAACCAACCAACTCATACCCAATACCTAGCTAGAAACACAAATTTCTTCTAATTATAGACATACAAAAAACATCACCCTTTTCATTCACAAAATCTCTATAGAAATGATCACATCCACAAATATTCATTGGTGTTCTCTCTACTATATCACTTCCCTTATACTTCTTCCTAAGAACTAGCTTATCTGAGACAATCATTACCCAAGATTCATTATATACAACCCATGCTTCCATGAATAATGGAGAACAATGCTCCAATCAAAACCACAACCTTCGTGTTTCCTTTCTCTTCGATGTTTCACCGAACTCATCTATCATCTCACTCCATATATATACCCAAAACCCACTAAATTTCCATGAATATCTTTAATAAATCGAAAAATAATAGGGTAAATACCACTATTCCACATCACTACATCGTTAAGTCTCTCTGGTAACCTATAGAGTACCTAATGAACAAATACACTATCCATTCCAAAACTCCACATATTGAAAAATCATCATATGTATCCAAAATCCATCTTCATTTCCACATTAGGACCCCTTTACCCAACCCACTCACTTTTCAATCCCAGAGTGAACCTCCTAAGTGTAGCACCCTGGGACACCCTGAGAGGGGAGAGGTGAATCAGGGTGTTAACTTTTTCTTTTAAAGTGATGGATCTTTTTCCCACGTTGGTAGGAACTTGTTAAACCTATATGATGGATATGAACAGAAAGCAAACATTCACATGCAGAGAGATGACACAACACTTTTTACTTGGTTCACCACTAAGGGCTACGTCCAAGGAGGATACGCCGACAGGTTGCCAGTCATACAAAATTACACTAAACTTCACTAGCTTTGTATTACAAAGGTTCGGGTACAGTCACTCTGTCCCAGGATCACTGCCTTTACAAAAGGTTCAGGGATAGCTCACAGCGTCTCTCGGGTCACTCCCGTTGACTCCCCCTGCCTCACTGCCCTTGGTGAAGTCACACTCAATTTATAGACGTGAAGGTATCTTCATCATTGAAAAAGAATGCATCCTCTGTTTTATATAGATGCTCTGTTGAATTCAAACTTTCACTCGTAGAAAAAACTCACTTTGCACCGAAGGTATCAGGAAATCTTCCAGCTTTCGTGCAGCACCAAAAAGACAGGCGTACATCAACCTCACCTAGCGTGCTTCTCCAATCCCGGTGGGCAAGTTTCAAGAACGACGCACAAGTCACTTGCGCGGTAAAAATTTGGCACGCAGGTGACACCAACCCATTTGTGTAATACTTCCTCCTTAAACTCCAAACTTGCACGACTCTACACCTTTATCTCCAAAACCACCTTCGACGCGCAGCCAACAACCGGCACGCATCCTGCACTTGCGCGACGAGATCTTGAAAAATATCTAATTCTTGAACTTCGTTTCAAATTATGAGGGGTGGTCCTCTATTTATAGTCAAACTGGACCCCCTGAGTGGTGGTGCGCAAGTGTCTTCACAGCGTGCAAGTCCTAGCACGTAGCTCTAACCTCCCTAGCCTCTGTCGCGCTACTCACTTGCACGACCACACCAATACTTGCACACCCCTCTTTACTTTTCCATATTTTGAAGCTCTGATCTCAAAGAAAAATAGGCATGCAACTTTCCAACCTCCTAGGCATCGGTGCATAAGTCCTTTCTCGGCGCGCAAGTCACTTGTGCGACCAGCCCAAAACTTGCGCGACCCTTATCCCTTTGCCATTTTTCCATGTTCTGATCTTGAAAAACATATGGCGTGAAAGTTTCCTCTCCTTAAAGTACACATCCCTCAAGTCTCTTTTCCAAAAACACTTTTCTCCATTTGTTGATTTTCAGGCCCAAAAATTTGGCAAACACTGGAAAATGGTTCCACCTTCAATACTGTAATCTACTTGACCTGTATGATCACTTTGCTGGAACACATTCTGAACTTCCTCTAAGTATTGAAAAAAACACAAACCATACTCCAATTCATGCAAAGATGACCATAGTTCCAAAACTTAGATCCATATCATATGCTTTTTACTGCAAAACATCTCAGTCTTATCTGAAGAAAAAGTAGGTATACACTCTTTTATCACTTGACCACATAACCAAACTCATGTTTCCATGGGTCACCTCTCATTAATCTTAGGATAACGTGATTAATTCTCTAAATATGTACCCATTTTATTTCAAAACACCCATACAAAATCACCCTTGGTGCTCTCTTTCCCATAAACCTAAAGCATTTTACCAATTCCCAACCAACTGCATGACACATTCAACTCGAGTGCCGCTCCAAAATTATAAGGTTTATATCCATGCCTTAAACACAATTGACCTAAATTTCAATGATTAATTCACAAAATCCTGTAGAAAACCATATAAAAACCAACCATGAAAAGAAACCATATGATCTTGTCTTCTAAGAACAACCACAATACTACATGCAATGAATGTACTTTTTATCCTAAATCTCATGGCAATACATATGACTTTTACTACCCTTTTAGGGTATAAAACTAACCATGGAAAATATTTCTCACTTTTCACCGTATCTTAGGCACACCAGCATGTATCCAACATCATCAAGGCATTAAATGACCAAACTAACCCACTTGGGCTTACCATGAACCACTTTATTGTTGGGCCTATATAATCATAATATGATAAAACATACAAACCATTAGCATAATTTTTAACTAATTAATACATCAATAAAATATTATTGAGGAAAACATAGAATAACTTATGGTTGACATTTTAATTAATATAACCATTACCAAAACCCTTTCTAAAACATTATAATTTTCATACAAACATGTTTTTCTGAAACCATTTTCTTATTCAAAACTGGTTTACAATATATGAAAAGCGTTCTCTTTTCTAGAAGGACCTGCGTGCCTGGTATAATTCATGTATGTATGACTCTTTAGACTTCAGTAGAAGTGTAAAACCATAAATAAAAAACTAAAATCAATACATAATACATAAATAAACATATCAATTATAACAACAAAAACAAGAACTATAATCCATTAACCATTGTAACATGGACTTCCCACTGGACCATGGTTCATGATGAATCATCCCAATTTCTATCTCAAGATATCATACATTCCTATATTTAACTATTAAGTCCTAAATAGTAAAACAAACAAAAAATTATTTGATACCATTTTGTAACACACTGGATAAAATCACTGGAACAGTATATTAGTCAATGGTACTAAAGGGAATCAAGCGCTACTCCTCACACATCAAAGGATACTGAAAAGAGGAGAGAGTCTAAGATAAATGTTACATAGACTATATTCTTAATATCACAACCACTAATAATAATAAATAACCAAACATCATCCACAAAATATAATTATAGTATGCATGTATGGAATTAAATATGAAGTAATCCAAATATGCAAATATACACCATGTAATAACAGTGTGCTATGAAGGTCATGTAGTCATACAACCCATATATCTCCCATCAAACCAATAATATATATAAAGTAAATAAAATAATAAAATATATATTAAGGCTCCACTACCAACCTCTAACCTCACCTCCACCACATCTTTAGTCCTTGTCAAGATGATCCTACCCGATCCATTGGGAAACCTATGATCAAACTTGCATAGTATGAAAGTTTTCTACATGTTCATTGGGTTTTTTATGTATGGTGTGAGATATATATCTCTTTAAAAACTCAACAAGTTCCCATAATGTATGAAATAATATGTTTTGTGTGGGTTCCCTATACCCAACTCATGTATGTACGTTTATTACTATTTCATGTGTACAATTTGATATATACATTGTTTACCTTACCATAATAGTCTTGATACTTATATGAACACTATATTTATGGTAATTTTATTATATTATATGTCATATTAATAGGTTATAGTAGTTCGCAAGATATAATGAGAATCTGGAGATACCATGATAGTAATCTTAAAACTTATGTCTTATGGTCTATACACAACATGCTGATAAGTCACAGTTGATGGGGAATCATAAACATTGAAACTTCTTCTCATGAAGTTCACACTTTTAGATCATTAGTAGATGAGATCATGAGGATTGACTCACCAATAATAACACCACATGCTTTAGGCATCATTGGTAGTTCTTATCTATGAACACATGTAATGGTATCCTGACTTTTGATTATTATTAGTGTATGATATTTGATTGTGTATTTTGATGCAAGATGAAAACTAAATAATTGATTTCTTAACAAGGTAGGTAGTGTTGTGTTGGTTATTGGTGTTATTTGTGTTATGAAATTGATTGAATAATCAAGATAAAAAAAATTATTTCTAAAAGGAAGTGATATCTTAGACCTAGCTGATCAGGATAATAGTGTATTCATTAAATCCATGACCATGGTAGAAGAAGGTAAGTTCATCAAGTTGGGTCAACACACAATAAAGAAATAAATTATGATGAAAAATTGTGTGCATACTTCTTTATGAGATATCATGATAAAAATAGATTATATTACATGAAGTGTGTTTGTAGGAAAGGTTATCATTTCTATGACTGTCATGACCCGCCCTCAGGGCCCGTATCGTGACTACCCCAAGCCCGCCTTCCATAGTCCAGGGGCTGGAAACTAGCACCAAAGGCGTAAATCCTGATAAAAGGGAAGGCATTGCCTTTATATAAGAAAACAAACACCACAGAGTACGCAAGATGAAGTAAACACTAAGTAAACTGAGTACAAAAGTAAGTGTTGATAAGTAAATGGGCCAGAATACAAACCCAACTGAAAGTATAATACAACTGCAGTAAAGTAAATCAGCAATCACTGAGTTGTCCTCTGGTTATCCCACCTGTTGGGTGGGTACAGATGGTACCCTCATCTCCTCGGGTCTGGTCGTCTGCTCCGTGTACGTCCTGCCTGAAAGCCCACCACCGAGTACCGTCACGCTCCACAAGCCTTAACCACGATCAGCACTGTCTGTCATCTGCAAACAACACAACGTAGTGTGGGAATGGTCTATATAGGGGTGAGTATACGATACTCAGTAGGGACCTCGAGACCCCCAAAGGTCTCCCAGAATCCACAAAGGATACAAACACGATGTATCAACCAACTCTACTTAGGTATATGCCCATACATATACCTAAGTCGTCATTTCCATTTCGGCTCCAATTCACGAGCCCATGTTCAACCCAGTCCACAAAAGAAAGCACAACCCAATCCACACAGAAAAGCACAACCCAATACACACAGGAAAGAAAGTAAATCATATCGAAGATAATGATTGTAAGTCAAGACTCATCTCACATAGGTATACTACTCACGAAGAGAGGTGAAGATGATTAGATGTAACCTCTGAATCATCTCCTCTGTCGAACCCACGTAGGATCTATGTATAGAAGTCATCGCTGCCGAACCCACGTAGGATCCAAGTATAGTAACCATCGCTGCCGAACCCACATAGGATCCTAGTACAATCGTCATAATTGTCGAACCCACGGAGGATCCAAGTACAGTCGCCATCGCTGCCAAACCCACGGAGGATCCAAGTACAGTCGTCCTCGCTACCGAACCCATGTAGGATCCTAGTACAGTCGTCATCGTCATCGTAGTCGCAGCCAGCACTAGGGTTCTAGTGCACAACACGCTCGATTTCCGGAGGGTCCGCTCCTCAAGTAAAAGATCGATACATCAACTGTCATGAAGACCAGAGTTGATTTATCCATAGTTCCTTCCCACGTCATAGGGGAAAAACCAAAAAAAAACATGACCAATTCACGGAGAACAAGACGACCAAGCCATTTTCCAAAAGTACAGGATGTGTAGGTAAGCGATACACGACGTGTCATCAGACACTAGGTACTGTCCATGTCATACGGCCTGTGTCGTAGGGATGGTCATGTCGATAAGTAAATACATGGCGTGTAGTATGGTTACACGTCGTGTACAAATCACTAGGGTCAGTTCTAGGTGCGTTGGCCATGCTTGGTCGTGTGGTGGTTTACATGCCCGTGTACTCCACCTCGTGTCCATGTATTTCCGGAATACACGCCATGCCTCTTGCTCGTGTGGTTCTGCCTGTGTCCGTGTATCACCCAGATTACACGCCGAGCCTCGCGAAGCCGCCTCTGCCTTTCTATTAAGATAATACACGACGTGCCTCATGGCCGTGTATTTCTATCCATGTCCGTGTATTTTCCTTAAATACATGCCATGTCCATCGAGGTCTCCTCTATCAAACTGTGTGAACAGTACACGCCATGTGACCGGTGTCACACATTGTGTGTCACTTCTTCTGATGTCCGGTACTTCTTCCATTGAACGCTTGTACTACACGGCGTGTGCTTTGGAAGTACACGCTGTGTATTCTGGAATTTTCCAGAAACAACACCTCTAGCCAACACGCCTCCTAAGGCATCATTTCTTCGTTCTGATGATCCGTTTTCTACAAATCTCCCACTCCTAGGTCGTCCCGATGTTCCGAGGCTGTTTTTGATGTTTTTGGGCCTCCGATTAGCTTCAAAAACTTTCCTTGATTCTCCGCTCAAGAATGGTAGGTGAACACCATACAACAAGAATGGAAGAGGAATCAGATCATGTTAGTTTGGTCCGGTTCCTTCTGAATTAGTTTGATAGAAAAAGGTTTAGAGAGAACCAATAACATGGAAGGAAAAACAACATTGCTCATTAATAAACAAACCCCTACCTCGAAGGAAGTTCGTGGTTGTCAAGTGCCGCGGATGATGGTGTTGATTCCGTCATCATCGGTGTCTCCTCCCTTGTCACGGAGGAAGAAGAGGGTAAAGAAACCGGGGCCCCTGAATCAACATTCTTCATTGGAGGATGGGTGTTCTTCCTTGAAGATGAAGTTCTTCAAAAGGGACAAGATCTCTCCCTCTCTCAATTCCCAACACAACAAAACTAACCCCCAAAATAAAATAAGCTCCATCTTATTTTATTTTACTTTTCCAAGCATTTCAAATTATGAAATACAAACACTTAATTCAATTAATTGTAGGGGTTCAATTAATTAAATTAATGTATCTTGGAATTAATAAAGTGGGAGAGTGGGGAGAGGAGGATTCACTTAATAAAAAAAGGGTTTAACATGTAAAGAGGGGGTTTAGAGGAGTTAGGGAAAAAATGAAGGGGTGGGGCTCATGTGGGCCCCACCTCACTAATATCCTATCATGGGTAGTTAGAATGCTAGTGGGTCCCACCCTAACTTACCCATATATGATAAAACCACCTTAGAAAAATAAATAAAATTGTAACACAATTTTATTTACTTCATATTTAATCCTCAATTTTTAACAACTCCTCCCAAGAAAATGCACCTTCGGAAAAGGTCCTCTTAAGCAAATACCAGCGCTGAGAGTTCATCAGTGCCCTCAGATTTCAATTTCAAGAACCGGTTCAAAAGATAGAAAACCCCTCTCGTTTGTTCACTGAACGTACCCGAGCTAAACTTTATAAATTGATTCTGGGCGCACCGGGCCTCGAAATCAGGTGTTGTCAGAAACTGTATACTTGTAAAATCCCAAATAATTTAAGAAAAACTTTTCCTTGAAATTTAAGGATCTTTACATTACTCCCACCTCAGGGCTTTACATCCCCATAAAGCTACATCATAAACTAGGGAAACAAATGAGGGTATTGTGCACGCATCTGAGCCTCCCGCTCCCATGTGCTCTCATAGAGGTTCCCGTGATTCCAAATGATGCGCACTAGAGGAATATACCATCCACGTAGGACCTGCTCCTATCGATCCTCAATCTCCACTAGGACCTCCGAAAAAGTCGCCCCGTCATCGATGTCCAGCTCCCCGTGATCAATGATCTGTGTCGGGTCATACACGTATCTCCTCAGCCGAGATACGTGGAAAAAGTAGTGCACCCGGTGCAACTGAGGTGGAAGAGACAGGTGATAAGACACCTCACCTATCCTGCTGAGAACCTGGAATGGTCCGATGAAGCATGGAGATAAATTTCCGCCCTTCCCAAATCTTTGTAATCCATGCCGAGGTGATACCCGTAAGAAAACGTGGTCGTCATCCTCGAACTCTAGTGTTCTCCACCTCCTGTCAGCATAGGACTTATGTCGGCTCTGAGCAGTCCTCATCCACTCCTGGATGATCTGTACCTTCTCTGTCGTAGCCTGGACCATCTCTGTTCCTACAAGTGCTGACTCCTCAGGGTTTGTCCAGCATAGAGGAGATCTACAAGGTCGGTCGTACAATGCCTCCTATGGTGCCATCTCGATGGTGGAGTGGTAGTTGTTGTTGTACCCAAACTCCACCAAAGATAGGTGATCCTCCCAACTACGACCAAAGTCGAGGACACATGCATGGAGCATGTCCTCGAGAGTCTGAATGGTCCTCTCCGTCTGACCATCCGTCTGAGGGTGAAAGGCGGTGCTCAGGCATAGCTGCGTCCCAAATTCCTCCTGAAACCCCTTCCAAAGCTGGGAAGTAAAGCGAGCATCTCGATCGGAGATGATAGTCAATGTTACACCATGAAGCCTTACGATCTCCTGAACGTAGAAGCGTCCCAAGCTCTCCATTGAGCCCTGCTCTCTGATAGGTAGAAATGGGCCGACTTGGTTAGTCGGTTGATGATCACCCAGATGGGGTCATGTCATATGGAATTAAGTGGAAGTCCTGTCACGAAATCCATAGATATTTTGTAACACCCCGAGATTTTATGAAAAATATTCTTTTTAATTTAATTAATGTCTTGTGTTGTACGCTACACCAAAAGGATCTTTCTCAACACGCATCCTTGACTTGCCTTGTATTACACGCAATCGTGACCTTCCTTGATAGCGTGTGTAGTACACAATACCGAGTTTCACTAAACAACGATATGCTATTAAAATATTATTAAAACTAGCCGTTATGAATAGTAATAACCACTTTTTGAAATTTTGTAAATTTTATTTTTTAAAATGGACTTTATTTTTGGATTCGGAATATCGAAATTATCTTAGGTTGAAATTTTGGTAATTTTCGGATAACTTTCATATTTTGATGAATAGTGGAAATTACTAAATTTTAATTAAAAATAACTTTTTCAATAGAAATAATTAATAGTGATAAATTATTAATTTTAGTGGTTTTAAAGTATATTTAGAATATATTTTTACAATTTAATACAATGATGGTCATTGGATGTAATTTCACATTTAAACCACTTATAAACAAGTTTCAATCTTTTGATAGTTATTGTCTCTTAAAAACACGATATTTGTTTTGACGACGGGAATTAATTTTTAAATTAGTTAATGAAACTGATATTTTTTGAATTTGGTAAAATAGAAATCATTTTTGAGTTCATAATATCAAATATATCTTAGGCCTAATTTTTGGTATTTTTCTGAAAACTTTCAATTTTTGATGAATAGTGAAACCACTAAGTGGTAGTTAAAAAAACTGAATTGTTCATAAAACTTAATTTTACCGCTTCTGTGAGTGGAATTTCGAAAATCCGAGAGACATGGTTAATATCAGAGACTAAAATTTGGTTCAATGAGATGAAAATAATTTTTGGTGAATAGTAACTTTTTACTTTTTTTACCACGGTTAAAAGTAAATTGGGTAATTAAGGGTAAATATGATATTATTATTACCCTAACACATGTACTAATTCTATTGGATAACTGTAATTCGACCAAAAACAAACTTAGGAATAAAATATGACCATTTAGTCCCACTTGGATTAGATTAGGACATTTATTATTAATTTATTTAAAGAAGGGTTAAAAGAGTTAAAAATCAAAGTTTATTTACTAAAACATTTTTAATATGGGGTTATACATAATATAAATTCGACTATAAATATTCATTAGAAAGATAAAAAGATTTCCTACATAATGGTATTTTATTTGTAATTTTTAGACATTAAATAATTTAGTTTATTTATGACACAACGATGATGCAGTAATTATATTATTAATGATATATTGACATAATTGATGTTATAAATACCCAAATAAATATAATTTGAGACTTTTTATGAATTACACTAATTTTATAGGTTAATATGACATGTTATTATTTATTTAATTAACTTTTCTAGAACTTATAATTCTGTTATGAGTTTCACAAAAATCAATTACTAAATAGTGTCAAAATTGACATAAAATACTTTTTAAAACAAATATTATATTATTAATTGTTATTTTATTCATAAAAATCTAAGGTTCGGCCAAATGACTTAGATAAGGTTATATATATTAATAATAAACAATTTGGGGTTCTTTTGGATTCTTATAGTAAGTTTATTAACCTTATAGTGTAAGAACACAAGAAGACACGGTAAAAGTAAAATTATTTAACTTAATGTTAAATCTAAATGATAAGGTTAAAATAGGAACCTAAACTTGTCTAAATTATATTGGATGAGAGTATTGCGACCCATCCCCACCTTATCCTCGAAATAAATCAATTTGGAGCTATTTAAAACCAAACTTGACTTTATAATAAAATAATATTTTTGGTTATTCCAAAGGTGCCCCTCTCCTCCCTTATAAAAGGGCACCTCCTCCCTCTCTTCCTCACACAACTTTGAGCCTTCAATCTCGGCCAACCCCTGCCAAATTCTCTTCTCCACTTCCCTAGAAACATACTAGAGGTTCTGGTCTTCCTCAAAGACCAATTTTAGTGCCCTAAGAGGAGGTCTTAAAGAGGCACTTCAAAGAAGAGGTAATTTCCATTACCGATTCTTTCACCTTTATTTCTTCTTCCACTTCTTCTTCTTAGGTTGTTTCATTATGAAGTAATAACATCAGTATCACTAATATACTGATATGTTATTATAAGTATGAAACAATCATATTCCACCATCTATCCATCCTACGGAAAATGAAATCACCGTGCGTGCGTACGTACGGAATACCGTCTCCACGCCGTGGTGTAATCTATTTTCCGCCACCACCTTAATCGGATGGGTATAATGGTGTAATGAGTAACTATATATGATTATTATAAATTTATATTGATACTTAAATAGTATACATACACTTCAACACAATTCCACGACCATGGGAATGATATCATCGCTCGTGTGTACGTACGGACTACCGTCTCCACGACGCGATGAGATTCATTCTCCATGTTAACCATTTAAGAATGATTATAAAGTATATATAAGAAATAATAATGAAATATATGACATTATAAAGCTACTGGATTTATGTGTATATATATTTATGTCATCTACTTAATTCTGTTCAACTCAATAAGGAAACGAAAACAGCGTTCATGCGTACGTACGGCCTACCGTCTCCATGAACGGTGTATTTCTTTCCATTTACTAATTTATTATATATATGTATATTGTGAATATATATATATATATATATATAAATAATGTTTTATATTCTGGAATTAAGTAATCATGATCTAAGTAATCATATGAATAATTACAAGACAAAACACGGACGACAAATGAAACAATTTTACCCAAAACGCTCTTTAACATGAAATTTACAAAAGAACGGGTAATATAAAGTCATAAGTGAACCATATATGATATCATAACAATGAATATGATTCTGTAATAAGTCAATGACATTATTTAAATCATTATATAGGAGTTTCGGACACTTACTAAGCAAATCAGACCTAAGGTAAGGGAAATATCACAATCTCATTTTTATCTGAGATTGTTTATACTTTGGCATTTACTGGGGTGTATTTTATCATCCACATCCATGTTTCCTCAATATGTAATATTATTTACATTCACCTAAAATTGTTTAAATCCCATTTTACCCTTCGGTGAGTTTTTAGTAAAAGATATGAAAGGAATATTTTGTCGTTTTTCGTACGAGGTACTTTTTTTACTTTTCCGACAAAAGTACGAGAAGAATGTTTTTTTTTAACTTATACGGCATGAATGGATTTTTAAAAAATTATTTCCAAGAAGATTCCTTTACAAGTTTTCAAGTTTATTTTTAATCAACTTATCTTAGTTTAAAATTGTATGACATGTTAAGAAAGGAAACTGTTTTTGAAGTAGAAAGGATATTTTTCTCAAGAATGGAGTTCAAGTGTTTTATCAAAATTATTTTCCATATAAGATAATATAGGGTTCTGTTTCTAACCATATTATTAAATTGATTTTATTATGTTGTGATGGAATTATTTTTATGAATTACTTTATCTTATATGAATTGTTTTATGATATCATGTTGTTTAAGAATCCCATTTTTTTACATGGGTTATGCAATGATGTATGATTTATGATTTTGTGGCACACATAAGAATAGTATCATTATGAGATGGGTGGGACCTATATCTCCCTCCAATGAATTGGGTAAAGATTTTATATCTCATGAGATAGACATGGCTGGAACGGTAGGTTATATCGGTTCAGTGAAACAGGACTGAAACGAGGGTGACTCGGTTCAGAAATGGACTTTGTCCACTAAGATAGTCATGGCAATGAGTCTTGACTAATAAGATATGATTCTCTATGATTGTATGTGTATGCCACAAAGTTTCATGTTTTATGTTATGATTATTGGGATTTCATTTCACTACTATGATTTATCCCATGTTATGAAATTTTCCTCTCTTTTGCAGGTTAAGATTTCCAAAATGTTATGTTCTTATGAATATGATGTGATTGATATTTCTTTTGGTTACCCTTACTGAGCATTTGAGCTCACCCTTTTATGTTTTCTTTTCCCCAGGATATAAAGAAAGTTTTTAGGTAAAAAAAGGAAGATCTTTATGGGAGATGTTGAAGATCTTTCACCACGATTAGAAGATTATATTCCGAGTTTCCAAAGACACTAAACTATTACGATCCTTGTGTGTGTGTTTTTGTTATGTACTAAGTATTCCGCAAAAGTAATGTAATTTCCATGTACTTCAAGCTTCGGGTCTCTACAGTTGGTATCAGAGGCAAAGGAGGTAGGAATGTATCCGATCCTTGGGAACTCTCACATGTGAGCGTTGGACGAAGCATGGCTCTCCGCCCAAGGGCTTCATGAGGAAATGGCTGCCACTGGGGATGGTGGTGTGTCCCGCCCAGGGGGTGTAGCCACCCATGGAGTGCCCTGATAGGTATTAATTATAGTCCACTGGAAGTAATTCCAGACCGTTATAGTTGGTATCAGAGGAAAGGTTTAGTCAACCTTTGGAAACTAGGATGCGAAAACGTTAGTGAGATCCCTAGAGATATTTCTAAGGTATGTCTAGGGATGTCTCTAAGGTTAAGTATACATATAGGTTATAGTCCTAGAATTGCGCTAACGATCTTAGAATTTAACCTAAGATGTTAGATATTGAGGGTACTCCCCCTTTATTATGTTGTTTTCCCTAGCATGATTTTTTCCTCTCACACTATTCTTTTTGGGTTTTAGAAAATGGCTGGAAACAAGATGATTCACGATAATGGATGATATGATGGACAATGGAATGATATTATTCATGAGAAACCAAATGAAATGGGATTTGGAAGTACAAACATCATTATTATGTCGAATCAGAAATCTCATAATATGATCAATAAAGTAAAATTTGGTAAGTTTCCTGACTCGGCTAATAAGAGAAAGATGGAGTTTCATGATGATCATAGAGGAAAGAAAGTTCAATTTCCCCTATGTAAATCTTGTGGGAAGAGGCATCAAGGAGAATGTTTCAAAGGAACTGGAAGATGCTTTGGGTGTGGAAAAGAAGGACACCAAGCCAGTAAGTGCAAAGGAAAAGGTTCAGTTAACACCAGGAATGAGGATAATGGTATTGCTATGACATCAACGATGGTTAAATGTTTTAAATGTGGAATTTACGGGCATTATGCAAACCAATGCCCTAAGGGAAAGTCTCATGAAGAGAATCAGTATGGTCGTATGGGTAGTATTTATGTTGATGATGATGAAGAGACTACAAATGATATGTGAGATGAAAGAATTGTTGAAGCTCGGTCAATGGTTTAAGAATGTAGTGGAATGATGACATGTTTATCATGTGTAATGTTATATAAGTAATCTCATGGTACTATGGAATAAAGAGACATCTAAGGATTGTTACACTGTTGTCCTTCCTTGAGTTTTGAAAGTGTATGATTAATGGTACCAGTATCCATGAAAGGTTATTCAGATATTTTTGGAATGTAGATGATATGCGCATAATGAAGGGATAAGGAGAAAATTAAATGTTTGACAGTATTCATGAGCTCATGATTGATATAAGGACTAAGTGATATAATGGTTTGAGTATAAATAATTTTGAGGATTTTGGTTTATGGAAAGTGTTAACTTTTAACTGCATTCATGTTTTCGCTAAGGTTCAATTGGTATTCAAGAGAATACATGATTAAGGCCTTTGAATGTTTGGAATGTGACCAACAAGACATATCTTATGATATATGGGGGATAAATGATGGCATTCACGTGATCATTTTCTTTATACTATGAGCTTGGACCAAAGTATTTTAGATAAGCCTAAAGATTGGAATGGATTATGTTGGACATAAGTTAGTATTGTTTAAGGATAATTTTTTTTTGATATTTTTGATGGGATGTTATAGTAATATAGCTTTAGAAAAAGGACAACCTGCAGGACGGGCGACAGCCCATCGCGTCGGACAAGGCTGTGGGAATCGAACCCACAACCGAAGTGCGACTGGCCTTTATCACCTACCACTGGCCTACATGAAGTCCCTGTTTAGTATAAACTAGTTTTATTATATTAAGTAGTATGATATATGAATTATAAGTTCATTTTAGGAACCATATATGATTAATCTCACTATAGATGGACTTATGTATTTTTTGATAACTTTTCTAACCTTTTGTTTGAGACAGATGGAATGACCCATCATTCTATCACATGATCTGCTAACATATCATGAATGAAAAATTCAACTTCATTTCTTTAAGAGATGAAGTGGAAATTGTCCAAAGAACGACAAACAGTGAGACTATACCAAAATCACGAAAGTATTTCTTCTAATTCCAATTTCATCAACTTTAGGGAAATGATCTTAAAAAAACCAAAAATGTTGTCCTAGTGATCTTATATATGATGAATCAAATTGTACCCTAGATCATCACAAATTTATGGCTTTGTGATTTCTGGATTTTCCATAGCCATGTTCTCTACCACTCTCCATCAGAACATGATGGTTATATTTCTCTTCCATATCCATATTTTCACCTATGTGGAAACCCAGTGATTAGTTTATTTGGGTAACCATTACATTTCATACTTTTGTTTTTAAATATTGGTTTTGTTATTCCTTTTTACAATGTGGGTTTCTATCAAAGAAATTTTCAAATAGTAAACCATTTATAACCCCGATGAATTTCGGGGGCGAAATTCATTTTAAGGGGGGTAGAATGTAACACCCCGAGATTTTATGAAAAATATTATTTTTAATTTCATTAATGTCTTGTGTTGTACGCTACACCAAAAGGAGATACGCATCCTTGACTTGCCTTGTATTACACGCAATCGTGACCTTCCATGATAGCGTGTGTAGTACACAATACCGAGTTTCACTAAACAACGATATGCTATTAAAATATTATTAAAACTAGCTGTTATGAATAGTAATAACCACTTTTTGAAATTTTGTAAATTTTATTTTTCAAAATGGACTTCATTTTTGGATTCGGAATATCAAAATTAGCTTAGGGTGAAATTTTGGTAATTTTCGGATAACTTTCATATTTTGATGAATAGTGGAAATTACTAAATTTTAATTAAAAACAACTTTTTCAATCGAAATAATTAATAGTGATAAATTATTAATTTTAGTGGTTTTAAAGTATATTTAGAATATATTTTTACAATTTAATACAATGATGGTCATTGGATGTAATTTCATATTTAAACCACTTATAAACAAGTTTCAATCTTTTGATAGTTATTATCTCTTAAAAACACGCTATTTGTTTTGACGACGGGAATTAATTTTTAAATTAGTTAATGCAACTGATATGTTTTGAATTTTGTAAAATAGACATCATTTTTGAGTTCATAATATCAAATATATCTTAGGCCTAATTTTTGGTATTTTTCTGAAAACTTTCAATTTTTGATGAATAGTGAAACCACTAAGTGGTAGTTAAAAAAACTGAATTGTTCAAAAAACTTAATTTTACCACTTCTGTGAGTGGAATTTCGAAAATCCGAGAGACACAGTTAATATCAAGGAATAAAATGTGGTTCAATGAGATGAAAATAATTTTTGACGAATAGTAACTTTTTACTTTTTTTACCACGGTTAAAAGTAAATAGGGTAATTAAGGGTAAAGATGATATTATTATTACCCTAAAACATGTCATAATTCTATTGGATAAGTGTAATTCGACCAAAAACAAACTTAGGAATAAAATATTACCATTTAGGCCCACTTGAATTAGATTAGGACATTTATTATTAATTTATTTAAAGAAGGGTTAAAAGAGTTAAAAATCAAAGTTTATTTACTAAAACATTTTTAATATGGGGTTATACATAAGATAAATTAGACTATAAATATTAATTAGAAATATAAAAAGATTTCCTACATAATGGTATTTTATTTGTAATTTTTAGACATTAAATAATTTAATTTATTTATGACACAACGATGATGCAGTGATTATCTTATTAATGAAATATTAACATAATTGATGTTATAAATACCAAAATAAATATAATTTGAGACTTTTTATGAATTAAAATAATTTTATAGGTTAATATGACATGTTATTATTGATTTAATTAACTTTTCTCGAACTTATCATTCTGTTATGAGTTTCACAAAAATCAATTACTAAATAGTGTCAAAATTGAAATAAAATAGTTTTTAAAACAAATATTATATTATTAATTGTTATTTTATTCCTAAAAATCTAAGGTTCGGCCAAATTACTTAGATAAGGTTATATATATTAATAATAAACAATTTGGTGTTCGTTTGGCTTTTTATAGTAAGTTTATTAACCTTACAGTGTAAGAACACAAGAAGACACGGTAAAAGTAAAATTATTTAACTTAATGTTAAATCTAAATGATAAGGTTAAAATAGGAACCTAAACTTGTCTAAATTCTATTGGATGAGATTATTTCGACCCATCCCCACATTAGCCTCGAAATAAGTCAATTTGGAGCTATTTAAAACTGAACTTGACTTTATAATAAAATAATATTTTTAGTTATTCCAAAGGTGCCCCTCTCCTCCCTTATAAAAGGGCACCTCCTCCCTCTCTTCCTCACACAACTTTGAGCCTTCAAGTTCGGCCAACCCCTACCAAATTCTCTTCTCCACTTCCCTATCAACATCCTAGAGGTTCTTTTCTTCCTCAAAGACCAATTTTAGTTCCCTAAGAGGAGGTCTCAAAGAGGCACTTCAAAGAAGAGGTAATTTCCGTTACTGGTTCTTTCACCTTTATTTCTTCTTCCACTTCTTCTTCTTAGGTTGTTTCATTATGAAGTAATAAAATCAGTATCAGTAATATATTGATATGTTATTATAAGTATGAAACAATCCTATTTCACCATCTATCCATCCTACGGAAAACGAAATCACTGCGCGTGCGTACGTACGGAATACCGTCTCCACGCCATGGGGTAATCTATTTTCCACCACCACCTTAATTGGATGGGTATAATGGTGTAATGAGTAACTATATATGATTATTATAAAGTGATATTGATACTTAAATAGTATACATACACTTCAACACAATTCCACGACCATGGGAACGATATCATCGCTCGTGCGTACGTACGGACTACCGTCTCCACGACGCGATGAGATTCATTCTCCATGTTAACCATTTAAGAATGATTATAAAGTATATATAAGCAATAATAATGAAATATATGAAATTATAAAGCTACTGAATTTATGTTTATATATATTTATGTCATCTACTTAATTCCGTTCAACTCAATAAGGAAACGAAAACAGCGTTCATGCGTACGTACGGCCTACCGTCTCCATGAACGGTGTATTTCTTTCCATTTACTGATTTATTATATATATGTATATTCTGAATATATATATATAAAAATAATGTTTTATATTCTGGAATTAATTAATCATATGAATAATTACAAGACAAAACACGGACGACAAATGAAACAATTTTACCCAAAACGCTCTTTAACATGGAATTTACAAAAGAACGGGTAATATAAAGTCATAAGTGAACCATATATGATATCATAACAATGAATATGATTCTGTAATAAGTCAATGACATTATTTAAATAATTATACAGGAGGTTAGGACACTTACGAAGCAAATCAGACCTAAGGTAAGAGAAATATCACAATCTCATTTTTATCCGAGATTGTTTATACTTTGGAATTTACTGGGGTGTATTTTATCATCCACATCCATGTTTCCTCAATATGTAAAATTATTTCCATTCACCTAAAATTGTTTAAATCCCATTTTACCCTTCGGTGAGTTTTTAGTAAAAGATATGAAAGGAATCTTTTGTCGTTTTTCGTACGAGGTACTTTTTTGACTTTTCCGACAAAAGTACGAGAAGAATGTTTTTTTTAATTTATACGGCATGAATGGATTTTTAAAACATTATTTCCAAGAAGCTTCCTTTACAAGTTTTCAAGTTTATTTTTAATCAAATTATCTTAGTTTAAAATTGTATGACATGTTAAGAAAGGAAACTGTTTTTGAAGTAGAAATGATATTTTTTTCAAGAATGGAGTTCAAGTGTTTTATCAAAATTATTTTCCATATAAGATAATATAGGGTTATGTTTCTAACCCTATTATTAAATTTATTTTATTATGTTGTGATGGAATTATTTTTATGAATTACTTTATCTTATATGAATTGTTTTATGATATCATGTTGTTTAAGAATCCCATTTTTTACATGGGTTATGCAATGATGTATGATTTATGATTTTGTGGCACACATATGAATAGTATCATTATGAGATGGGTGGGACCTATATCTCCCTCCAATTCATTGGTTAAAGATTTTATATCTCATGAGATAGACATGGCTGGAACGGTAGCTTATACCGGTTCAGTGAAACAGGACTGAAACGAGGGTGACTCGGTTCAGAAATGGACTTTGTCCACTAAGATAGTCATGGAAATGAGTATTGACTAATAAGATATGATTCTCTATGATTGTGTGTGTATGCCACAAAGTTTCATGTTTTATGTTATGATTATTGGGATTTCATTTCACTGCTATGATTTATCCCATGTTGTAAAGACCCGCAAATTTCAAGGAAATTTTTTTTTAATTTTCTTTGGAATTTTTCAAGAGCGCAGCTTCAGACGGCACCTGATTCCGAGGCCCGGTGTGCCCGGAATCAATTTCCGAAGTTTGGCTCGGGTACGTTCAGTGAACGGACGAGCGGGTTTTTCTATATTTTGAACCGGTGCCCGGAATTGAATTCTGAGGGCACCGATGAAATCGCAGTGCCGGTATTTGCTTAGAAACGCCTCTTCCGGAGTTGCGTTTGCTCAGACGTGGTTTTTAAATTTTGCGGCTTTAAGTCAGAAATAAAATAAAGTTTGTGCGACAACTTTATTTTATTTCACTTAAGCTGCTTGGAAGCCACTCGAAGCCACTTAAAGGCGGCTTGAACTGAGTTGAACTGGATAGGATGCTATCCAGAAATATCCTACCCCCTTGGTAGGATATTTGTGAGGCAGGGCCCGCACGAGCCCCGCCGTTTCTTTCGCTAAGTAACGCACCCGCGAAAACCCGTCAAAGTAACTGAAAAGTCAACCGACGCGTTTTCTTTAATTCTTAACAGACCATTTAATTGGGCGGTTTATTTCGTGAATTAAATGGGCTGTTCCCTTCGTGAATTAAATGGGCTGTTTCGCTCGTTGAATTAATTCAACGAACTGATGGGTCGTTACTTACGCTTTTGCGTTTGTTGGCATGTTTATAAAATAAGACCAACCTAAAAATCTTTTGAAAGGATTTGAGAGGATCTTTGTTTCTTCGTCTCCCCGCGAAGAACGCGAAGAACGCGAAGAACGCGAAGAACGCCGGCGACCGGAATTCGACGACGCACACCGAGATCTACGACGTCGACGAGCTTTACCCGCGACGTTCTTCGGCGACGCCCCTTCCTCTGCAGCCGATCTTCGTTCGACAACTAAGGTGAGAAACAAATCGTTTGAATTCTCCCTTTTTAATTTCGATATCAACGGATTTAAATTAATTAAATCCGTTTGATCTTGATCCGGAGATTGGCGACGCGACGCTGGATACCGCGACGACGCGACAATCCCCCTTCTTCCGCGACGAGCAATCCCGCGACGATCCCTCGTTCGGCAACGACAGCTGCGAAGTAAGGGTTGATTTGAAATATTTTCCTTTCCTGTGATTTTATTTCTTTTAAAATAAGGAACCGATCACGGAACAATTTTAAATGTATTTAAAATTGTTGATTTGGTCGTTTCTTGTTTCTCCCGTTGTTTATGACTAACGCGGAGGGTGCGGGTCTAACGAACAAGACCCGGCAACCCTCCGCCGATCTTCCTTTTTGTGCGGATTTGGCGGGCGACGGAAAAAGCACGACGCAAGGGCCATTTGTTGATTCCGCAGTGAAGGACGCGTCCCGGGAGGAACAATGGCGCAGACGGGAGGCAAAACGGGCCACCGGAGCAACTCCGGCGGCCCGCGGAAGGCGGCGGCGGCGCGGGTCGCCGGCGCGGCGGCGCCGGCGACCAGAGGCGGCGGCGCCCGGCGCGCCGCCGGAGGAGTCCGCCGCGGCCGAGCCGCGGCGGCGGCGAACCGCCGAACCGCGTCCGCGGTCCGGCCACACAGCACGCGGCCCGCGCGGGCCGCGTTTCTCCAAAGCCGCGGGTTTGACCCGCGGCGGCTCCCTCGACCGCTCGGCCGAAGCCGAGCCGGCCGGTCCGGTCGGCCGGGCCGCGCCCAGGCCGGACCGGACCCGGCCTAGCCGGGTCGGGCCGGGTCGGTCCGACCCGGTTCGGGCTGACCCAGTTCGGCCGACCCAGGGGGGGTTCGGGCCGGGTCGCCCCGGGCCCAGAACTCCCGTTTCGGGCCCTCTTCGGTCTTTCGCCCATATCTTGGGCCTGGGACCTCCGATTGACGAACCGTCAGCGGCTACGCGATCCTTGGATCGAGACGGTCGTTTCGGTATATTGCACTCAAGGTTTCGGAAGACTTTGGGTTCGGCCGGGTTGGTTCGTACACGAAACCAACCGGGCCCTCGGAGCGGAAACGCTCATAACTTGAGTTGCGGACGTCCGATCGACGTACCGTCAGCTGTGGTAGTTTCCTCTAAGTGAGACGGAACTTTTGGCATACTCCACCCGAGGATCGGATACAGGCGGAGTACGGTCGGGTTGGTTTTTCTCTAAAAACCAACCGGGCCCCTGGGACGAAAATGCCAATAACTCTCAGACCGGGCGTCCGAATGACGCGCCGTCTGTTGCGTTGAGATCCTGTTGTCGATACGAAACTTTTGGATACATCAACTTCGGACTACGTGTCAGTTGATGTATCAGCCTCTCGGCTCGTGGAGCGGACCCTCCTAAACGAGCTCGCTATGTGCGGGAACCCTAGCGCTGGCTGTGACTTCGACGACAGAGCAGAGATCCTCCGTGGACTGCGACGACGGCAGAGCAGAGATCCTCCGTGGACTGTGACGATGGCAGAGCAGAGATCCTCCGTGGACTGCGACGACGGCAGAGCAGAGATCCTTCGTGGACTGCGGCGACGACTGTGCAGAGATCCTCAGTGGACTGCGTCGACTACTGCACTCAGCGATCCCACGTGGATCAGTGCTACAGGTTCTGTGTGAGCCCGATCCTATGTGGGTCCTTACTACCGGTTCTGTGTGAGCCACTGCCTACAGGTTCTGTGTGAGCCCGATCCTACGTGGGTCTTTGCGGGGGTTAGTACCTATCGATCCTTCGTGGGTCCGACGACTTAGATGGATCAGTGATCATCTTTGACGTCATCTGAAAAAGTATACCTGGTTGAGCTGAATCTTATGTTACTCTCCTTTGTGGATTGTGTTGAACTATCCTATGTGGATTTACTGTTTACTCTCCTTGTGGATTTGAGTCTTGCTTTCCTTTGTGGATTGAGTTGTTCTTGAGCTCGTGAGCAGAGCTAGAATTGGGGACTTAGGTATATGTATGGGCATATACCTAAGTCGAGTCAGATGTTACTTCGTGATTGCATCTTTCTTTTGTGCTATATCCTTTGTGGATTTCGGGAGACCTTCGGGGGTCTCGGGGTCCTTACTGAGTAGCTTATACTCACCCCTGCACGGGCTATGCCCGCACCTTGTTGTGTTGGTTGCAGACGACGGACAGCGCTGATCACGGTTGGGGCGTGGAGCAGGACGGTACCTGGAGGTGGACCACTGGGCGGGACGTGCTCGGAGTGGACGTGGGACCCAAGGAGCCTGGAGGCTATCTGTACCCACCCTTCAGGTGGGATTGCCAGTGGACGACACGAGGCCGCCGTCTTTTCTTCAGTTGCTGTACTCTACTTTTCAGTTGTACTTTACAGTTGGGCTTGTATTTCCGGCCCCCTTTACTTTTCTGCACTTTACTTTCCGCTTGCTGACTCTGTGTCTTTGTTACTTATAAAGGCAATGCCTTCCCTGTTTACTGGGATTTTACGCCTTGGTGCTAGTCGCCAGCCCCTGGCCTATGGAAGGCGGGCTTGGGGTAGTCACGGCACGGGCCCCGAGGACGGGTCGTGACAAATTGGTATCAGAGGCGGTCGGTTCTACCGCAGACTCTGATCGTCTTTTCTTCCTATATGAAGCAATAGTGTTTAGTGTATTGAGTGTGGTTATCAGTTCAGGGAGCCCAGTGTTGGTGCGGCGGCCGACGTATCCGTACACCAGGACCCTGACTCCTGATTTCCGACTTAATGCATGAAAACATTGATTGCGTGTGTGTTTCAAGTTTTCTTTGTGATTACTTGTGTCAGCTCACCGGGTATACTGATCTGCTTTATGAAAGTCTCAAGTTTTCCTTGTGATTACTTGTGCCAGCTCACCAGGTATACTGTTCTGACTGTGGTGCTCTTGTTCTCCTTTTCAGGATGGCCCCGCGACGACAGCCAGCTAGGGTTCCGAGTGTAGGGCGCGACGGCAGCCCACCGAGCGACGAGGCCTCGGTGCAGGGCCCTTTTCCAGCAGTGGCACCGGCGGTAGCTTTACCCGCCGAGCCACCGATGCTGCCAGTACCAGACGCTGACGATGCACGTCGCCTCAGGGCACTGCATGAGTTTCAGAGCCAGCGACCGCCCAGGTTTCGCGGTGAGGCGGACCCCCAGGCCGCCGAGGACTGGCTAGAGGCGGTGGTACGGACCTTTAGGCTAGTGAGGACACCAGCGGATCTCATGGTGATTCTCGCAGCGAGCCTCCTGCAGGCGGCGGCAGGACGATGGTGGAGCCTGATGCTCCAGGTTCACGATGAGGCATCCTTGCTCTGGGCGGACTTCGAGAGCCTCTTCCGCTCTGAGTTCGTCCCGGCCACCCTCCGAGCGGTGCGCATCCAGGAGCTTCTCCAGCTGCGCCAGGGCAGCATGACGGTCGCTCAGTACGCGGCGAGGTTCACCGACCTATCTCGCTACTCGACCGACATGGTACGGGACCCCTTCTTCCGGGCCCGGACCTTCGAGCAGGGCTTGCGACAGGAGATTCGGGCGTCGCTGATCTCCCTCAGCATTCCGACCCAGGCGGGAGTGCTGGAGCGAGCCCTCCTGATCGAGAGCTTCCTGGCAGAGCCTTCTTCAGCGGCGAGACCTAGCGCAGGGCGGCAGGTAGCTGAGTCTTCGGCAACAGGTAGCCGACGGATGACTCTCGGGTCCAGGCAGACCAGACCCCCACGCAGACGGCCTCAGGACACCGGCTCAGCGGTGCGGGGCACACAGCAGAGTGCCAGCCTTCCGAGAGGCAGGCTGTGCTACTCCTGCGGCGGGCAGGGTCACATGGCTCGTGACTGCCCGACTCGCCGACCAGAGGAGCAGCAGACGGTGGAGGGGCCACCCAGGCAGAGGCAGAGGGTCGACCGTGGCGGTCCGCAGGGAGGAGGCGGACGAGGCAGAGGAGCTGGCCGAGCAGCGGGTGGTGGACGACGCTTCCAGGCTCTACCCCCACCACCACCAGGAGGGCCACCTCGACCACATGGAGGTGGCGGGCAGGGACAGGCCCAGCTCCAGGCAGTGGAGGCCTACGACCCTGACTTGCCAGAGATGATTCGAGGTACGATCTGTGTCTATTCCACCCTTGCTGCAGTACTTATAGACACAGGAGCGAGTCACTCTTTCATAGCCTCTGCCCTTGTTCGGAGCTCGGAGATTCCGACTGAGCCGTTGGCTCGATCCTTACGGCTAGAGACTCCTACGGGAGCAGACTCGACGATTACGCACTAGTGCCGGCAGTGTGAGCTTACTCTAGGAGGTGAGAGCTTCGGCTGGGATCTCCTTGTAGCAGCGTCGAGGCCTTACGACGTCATCTTGGGCATGGATTGGCTATCCACGGTTCATGCCCAGATCGACTGTTTTAGGCGCAAGGTGCGATGTGTTCGCACCGACGGGAGCAGGTTTACCTTAACCGGCGAGAAGGGAACCTTTGCAGCACAGGATGGACTTCCGCGGAGGAGAGTGCAGCCCATCTCTCATCAGTTGGCTAGCCTCATCCTAGGAGCAGTGGACGTGCGGAGTCCGGCTTTTCCTGCAGTGGTGGACCAGTACGTGGACGTCTTTCCCGACGACGTTCCAGGGCTACCTCCTCGTAGAGAGGTAGACTTTTACATCGACTTGTACCCCGGGACAGCCCCGATATCTACTCCAGCATATCGGATGGCCCCCGCCGAGCTTCGGGAGCTGCGGGTACAGTTGGAGGACTTGCAGAGCAAGGGGTTTATCCGACCCAGTGTTTCACCCTGGGCTTCCCCGATTTTGTTCGCCAAGAAGGCGGACGGGAGCTTGCGACTGTGTGTCGACTATCGTCGCCTGAACCAGGTGACAGTGAGGAACAAGTATCCGCTGCCACGGATTGATGACCTCTTCGATCAGCTCAAGGGAGCCACCCAGGAGCGTGACAGAGGTGCGGAGCTTCTTGGGCCTAGCGGGATACTATCGGAGATTCGTGCCAGACTTCTCCAGAGTTGCGGCACCACTCTCAGCCTTGACGAAGAAGGGGAAACCCTTTGTGTGGTCAGACAGATGTCAGCAGAGCTTCCAGGAGCTGAGGCAGAGGTTGACCAGCGCACCTATCTTGAGGTTGCCTGAGGAGGGAGTTGGATACGTAGTTTACTGCGACGCATCAGGGACTGGACTCGGGTGCGTCCTGATGCAGGAGCGGGCCGTGATCACCTACGGATCACGTCAGTTGAGGCCGCATGAGCAGAACTACGCCACTCATGACCTGGAGTTAGCAGCAGTGGTCTTCGCTCTGAAGACGTGGCGGGCACTATCTGATGGGGCGAACGCTTCACAGTCTTTTCTGACCACCAGAGTCTCAGGTATATCTTCTCTCAGAAGTACCTGAACCTGAGACAGCGGAGATGGCTTGAGTTCCTCCAGGACTATGACTTTGAGATAGTCTATACTCCTGGGAAGGGGAACGTGGTAGCCGATGCCCTCAGCAGGAGGACGGGCATTCAGCTACTTGAGGAGGCGACAGAGCAGCTAGCCTCCTTACAGATATCCTTCGTGGATAGAGACGGAGCAGCCTTTCTTCAGTCTCTCACAGTCTCTCCTCCACTTTTTACAGCGGGTCAGAGAGGCTCAGCGTGAGGACGCTGACTGTGAGACCCGGCGTGCACTGATATCCTCAGGTCAGGCGCCTGATGGCTTCTCCCTTGGAGCAGAGCACGACATCCTTTTCAGAGGACGTACCTTCGTACCAGTCGCTTTACGAGAGAGGTGCTGAGAGAGTTTCACACTTCTCCCTTGGCGGTGCATCCCGGAGTGGCGAAGATGTACCAGGATCTCAGACGACAACACTGGTGGCCGGGCATGAAGAAAGCTGTGGCAGAGTTCGTTTCACGATGCCTCACTTGCCAGCAGGTGAAGGCAGAGCATCAGGTACCAGCAGGCTTGGTACAGCCCTTGGAGGTCCCGGAGTGGAAGTGGGATGCCATATCTATGGACTTCGTGACTGGACTTCCACGCACTTCCAGAGGTCACGACTCCATTTGGGTGATTGTCGACCGACTCACCAAGTCGGCACACTTCTTACCCATCAGAGAGCAGGGCTCAGTGGAGAGCTTGGGACGTCTTTACGTCCAGGAGATCGTACGGCTTCACGGTGTGCCATCATCTATCGTCTCCGATCGAGATGCTCGTTTCACTTCCCGGCTTTGGAAGGGGTTGCGGGAGGCGTTCGGGACGCGGCTCCATCTGAGCACAGCCTTCCACCCTCAGACGGATGGTCAGACGGAGAGGACCATACAGACACTCGAGGACATGCTCCGTGCATGTGTTCTCGACTTTGGTCGCAGCTGGGAGGACCACCTACCCTTGGTGGAGTTCGCGTACAACAACAGCTACCACTCCACCATCGGGATGGCACCATACGAGGCGTTGTACGGCAGACCCTGCAGATCACCGTTGTGCTGGACAGACCCTGGGGAGTCAGCACTCGTGGGACCAGAGATGGTCCGAGCCACGACAGAGAAGGTCCAGATCATCCAGGAGAGGATGAGGACAGCTCAGAGCCGGCAGAAGTCATATGCTGACAGGAGGCGGAGGCCACTAGAGTTCGAGGATGGCGACCACGTCTTTTTGCGTGTCTCACCTCGACGTGGTTTACGGAGATTTGGCCGAGGCGGCAAGTTGTCTCCACGCTTCATCGGGCCTTTCCAGGTCCTCAGCAGGATAGGGGAGGTGGCTTATCGCCTGGCTCTACCACCTCAGTTGCACCGGGTGCACGATGTCTTCCACGTGTCTCAGCTGAGGAGATACGTGCACGACCCGACGCACATCATCGACTTTGGGGAGCTGGACGTGGACGATGGGGTGACTTTTGCGGAGGGTCCCAGTGGAGATCGAGGATCGACAGGAGCGGGTCCTACGTGGGTGGTCGATTCCTCTTGTGCGCGTCAGATGGCAGCACGGGAACCTCCAGGGAGAGCACTTGGGAGCGGGAGGCTCAGATGCGTGCTCAGTACCCCCATTTGTTCCCCTAGTTTTTTGATGTATATTTACGGGGGACGTAAAGCCCTGAGGTGGGAGTAATGTAAAGACCCGCAAATTTCAAGGAAATTTTTTTTTTAATTTTCTTTGGAATTTTTCAAGAGCGCAGCTTCAGACGGCACCTGATTCCGAGGCCCGGTGTGCCCGGAATCAATTTCCGAAGTTTGGCTCGGGTACGTTCAGTGAACGGACGAGCGGGGTTTTTCTATATTTTGAACCGGTGCCCGGAATTGAATTCTGAGGGCACCGATGAAATCGCAGCGCCGGTATTTGCTTAGAAACGCCTCTTCCGGAGTTGCGTTTGCTCAGACGTGGTTTTTAAATTTTGCGGCTTTAAGTCAGAAATAAAATAAAGTTTGTGCGACAACTTTATTTTATTTCACTTAAGCTGCTTGGAAGCCACTCGAAGCCACTTAAAGGCGGCTTGAACTGAGTTGAACTGGATAGGATGCTATCCAGAAATATCCTACCCCCTTGGTAGGATATTTGTGAGGCAGGGCCCGCACGAGCCCCGCCGTTTCTTTCGCTAAGTAACGCACCCGCGAAAACCCGTCAAAGTAACTGAAAAGTCAACCGACGCGTTTTCTTTAATTCTTAACAGACCATTTAATTGGGCGGTTTATTTCGTGAATTAAATGGGCTGTTCCCTTCGTGAATTAAATGGGCTGTTTCGCTCGTTGAATTAATTCAACGAACTGATGGGTCGTTACTTACGCTTTTGCGTTTGTTGGCATGTTTATAAAATAAGGACCAACCTAAAAATCTTTTGAAAGGATTTGAGAGGATCTTTGTTTCTTCGTCTCCCCGCGAAGAACGCGAAGAACGCGAAGAACGCGAAGAACGCCGGCGACCGGAATTCGACGACGCACACCGAGATCTACGACGTCGACGAGCTTTACCCGCGACGTTCTTCGGCGACGCCCCTTCCTCTGCAGCCGATCTTCGTTCGACAACTAAGGTGAGAAACAAATCGTTTGAATTCTCCCTTTTTAATTTCGATATCAACGGATTTAAATTAATTAAATCCGTTTGATCTTGATCCGGAGATTGGCGACGCGACGCCGGATACCGCGACGACGCGACGATCCCCCTTCTTCCGCGACGAGCAATCCCGCGACGATCCCTCGTTCGGCAACGACAGCTGCGAAGTAAGGGTTGATTTGAAATATTTTCCTTTCCTGTGATTTTATTTCTTTTAAAATAAGGAACCGATCACGGAACAATTTTAAATTTATTTAAAATTGTTGATTTGGTCGTTTCTTGTTTCTCCCCGTTGTTTATGACTAACGCGGAGGGTGCGGGTCTAACGAACAAGACCCGGCAACCCTCCGCCGATCTTCCTTTTTGTGCGGATTTGGCGGGCGACGGCAAAAAGCACGACGCAAGGGCCATTTGTTGATTCCGCAGTGAAGGACGCGTCCCGGGAGGAACAATGGCGCAGACGGGAGGCAAAACGGGCCACCGGAGCAACTCCGGCGGCCCGCGGAAGGCGGCGGCGCCCGGCGCGCCGCCGGAGGAGTCCCGCCGCGGCCGAGCCGCGGCGGCGGCGAACCGCCGGACCGCGTCCGCGGTCCCGGCCACACAGCACGCGGCCCGCGCGGGCCGCGTTTCTCCAAAGCCGCGGGTTTGACCCGCGGCGGCTCCCTCGGCCGCTCGGCCGAAGCCGAGCCGGCCGGTCCGGTCGGCCGGGCCGCGCCCAGGCCGGACCGGACCCGGCCTCGCTGGGTCGGGCCGGGTCGGTCCGACCCGGTTCGGGCTGACCCGGTTCGGCCGACCCAGGGGGGGTTCGGGCCGGGTCGCCCCGGGCCCAGAACTCCCGTTTCGGGCCCTCTTCGGTCTTTCGCCCATATCTTGGGCCTGGGACCTCCGATTGACGAACCGTCAGCGGCTACGCGATCCTTGGATCGAGACGGTCGTTTCGGTATATTACACTCAAGGTTTCGGAAGACTTTGGGTTCGGCCGGGTTGGTTCGTACACGAAACCAACCGGGCCCTCGGAGCGGAAACGCTCATAACTTGAGCTGCGGACGTCCGATCGACGTACCGTCAGCTGTGGTAGTTTCCTCTAAGTGAGACGGAACTTTTGGCATACTCCACCCGAGGATCGGATACAGGCGGAGTACGGTCGGGTTGGTTTTTCTCTAAAAACCAACCGGGCCCCTGGGACGAAAATGCCAATAACTCTCAGACCGGGCGTCCGAATGACGCGCCGTCTGTTGCGTTGAGATCCTGTTGTCGATACGGAACTTTTGGATACATCAACTTCGGACTACGTGTCAGTTGATGTATCAGCCTCTCGGCTCGTGGAGCGGACCCTCCTAAACGAGCTCGCTATGTGCGGGAACCCTAGCGCTGGCTGTGACTTCGACGACAGAGCAGAGATCCTCCGTGGACTGCGACGACGGCAGAGCAGAGATCCTCCGTGGACTGTGACGATGGCAGAGCAGAGATCCTCTGTGGACTGCGACGACGGCAGAGCAGAGATCCTTCGTGGACTGCGGCGACGACTGTGCAGAGATCCTCAGTGGACTGCGTCGACTACTGCACTCAGCGATCCCACGTGGATCAGTGCTACAGGTTCTGTGTGAGCCCGATCCTATGTGGGTCCTTACTACCGGTTCTGTGTGAGCCACTGCCTACAGGTTCTGTGTGAGCCCGATCCTACGTGGGTCTTTTGCGGGGGTTAGTACCTATCGATCCTTCGTGGGTCCGACGACTTAGATGGATCAGTGATCATCTTTGACGTCATCTGAAAAAGTATACCTGGTTGAGCTGAATCTTATGTTACTCTCCTTTGTGGATTGTGTTGAACTATCCTATGTGGATTTACTGTTTACTCTCCTTGTGGATTTGAGTCTTGCTTTCCTTTGTGGATTGAGTTGTTCTTGAGCTCGTGAGCAGAGCTAGAATTGGGGACTTAGGTATATGTATGGGCATATACCTAAGTCGAGTCAGATGTTACTTCGTGATTGCATCTTTCTTTTGTGCTATATCCTTTGTGGATTTCGGGAGACCTTCGGGGGTCTCGGGGTCCTTACTGAGTAGCTTATACTCACCCCTGCATGGGCTATGCCCGCACCTTGTTGTGTTGGTTGCAGACGACGGACAGCGCTGATCACGGTTGGGGCGTGGAGCAGGACGGTACCTGGAGGTGGACCACTGGGCGGGACGTGCTCGGAGTGGACGTGGGACCCAAGGAGCCTGGAGGCTATCTGTACCCACCCTTCAGGTGGGATTGCCAGTGGACGACACGAGGCCGCCGTCTTTTCTTCAGTTGCTGTACTCTACTTTTCAGTTGTACTTTACAGTTGGGCTTGTATTTCCGGCCCCCTTTACTTTTCTGCACTTTACTTTCCGCTTGCTGACTCTGTGTGGTTGTTACTTATAAAGGCAATGCCTTCCCTGTTTACTGGGATTTTACGCCTTGGTGCTAGTCGCCAGCCCCTGGCCTATGGAAGGCGGGCTTGGGGTAGTCACGGCACGGGCCCCGAGGACGGGTCGTGACAAATTGGTATCAGAGGCGGTCGGTTCTACCGCAGACTCTGATCGTCTTTTCTTCCTATATGAAGCAATAGTGTTTAGTGTATTGAGTGTGGTTATCAGTTCAGGGAGCCCAGTGTTGGTGCGGCGGCCGACGTATCCGTACACCAGGACCCTGACTCCTGATTTCCGACTTAATGCATGAAAACATTGATTGCGTGTGTGTTTCAAGTTTTCTTTGTGATTACTTGTGTCAGCTCACCGGGTATACTGATCTGCTTTATGAAAGTCTCAAGTTTTCCTTGTGATTACTTGTGCCAGCTCACCAGGTATACTGTTCTGACTGTGGTGCTCTTGTTCTCCTTTTCAGGATGGCCCCGCGACGACAGCCAGCTAGGGTTCCGAGTGTAGGGCGCGACGGCAGCCCACCGAGCGACGAGGCCTCGGTGCAGGGCCCTTTTCCAGCAGTGGCACCGGCGGTAGCTTTACCCGCCGAGCCACCGATGCTGCCAGTACCAGACGCTGACGATGCACGTCGCCTCAGGGCACTGCATGAGTTTCAGAGCCAGCGACCGCCCAGGTTTCGCGGTGAGGCGGACCCCCAGGCCGCCGAGGACTGGCTAGAGGCGGTGGTACGGACCTTTAGGCTAGTGAGGACACCAGCGGATCTCATGGTGATTCTCGCAGCGAGCCTCCTACAGGCGGCGACAGGACGATGGTGGAGCCTGATGCTCCAGGTTCACGATGAGGCATCCTTGCTCTGGGCGGACTTCGAGAGCCTCTTCCGCTCTGAGTTCGTCCCGGCCACCCTCCGAGCGGTGCGCATTCAGGAGCTTCTCCAGCTGCGCCAGGGCAGCATGACGGTCGCTCAGTACGCGGCGAGGTTCACCGACCTATCTCGCTACTCGACCGACATGGTACGGGACCCCTTCTTCCGGGCCCGGACCTTCGAGCAGGGCTTGCGACAGGAGATTCGGGCGTCGCTGATCTCCCTCAGCATTCCGACCCAGGCGGGAGTGCTGGAGCGAGCCCTCCTGATCGAGAGCTTCCTGGCAGAGCCTTCTTCAGCGGCGAGACCTAGCGCAGGGCGGCAGGTAGCTGAGTCTTCGGCAACAGGTAGCTGACGGATGACTCTCGGGTCCAGGCAGACCAGACCCCCACGCAGACGGCCTCAGGACACCGGCTCAGCGGTGCGGGGCACACAGCGGAGTGCCAGCCTTCCGAGAGGCAGGCTGTGCTACTCCTGCGGCGGGCAGGGTCACATGGCTCGTGACTGCCCGACTCGCCGACCAGAGGAGCAGCAGACGGTGGAGGGGCCACCCAGGCAGAGGCAGAGGGTCGACCGTGGCGGTCCGCAGGGAGGAGGCGGACGAGGCAGAGGAGCTGGCCGAGCAGCGGGTGGTGGACGACGCTTCCAGGCTCTACCCCCACCACCACCAGGAGGGCCACCTCGACCACATGGAGGTGGCGGGCAGGGACAGGCCCAGCTCCAGGCAGTGGAGGCCTACGACCCTGACTTGCCCGAGATGATTCGAGGTACGATCTGTGTCTATTCCACCCTTGCTGCAGTACTTATAGACACAGGAGCGAGTCACTCTTTCATAGCCTCTGCCCTTGTTCGGAGCTCGGAGATTCCGACTGAGCCGTTGGCTCGATCCTTACGGCTAGAGACTCCTACGGGAGCAGACTCGACGATTACGCACTAGTGCCGGCAGTGTGAGCTTACTCTAGGAGGCGAGAGCTTCGGCTGGGATCACCTTGTAGCAGCGTCGAGGCCTTACGACGTCATCTTGGGCATGGATTGGCTATCCACGGTTCATGCCCAGATCGACTGTTTTAGGCGCAAGGTGCGATGTGTTCGCACCGACGGGAGCAGGTTTACCTTCACCGGCGAGAAGGGAACCTTTGCAGCACAGGATGGACTTCCGCGGAGGAGAGTGCAGCCCATCTCTCATCAGTTGGCTAGCCTCATCCTAGGAGCAGTGGACGTGCGGAGTCCGGCTTTTCCTGCAGTGGTGGACCAGTACGTGGACGTCTTTCCCGACGACCTTCCAGGGCTACCTCCTCGTAGAGAGGTAGACTTTTACATCGACTTGTACCCCGGGACAGCCCCGATATCTACTCCAGCATATCGGATGGCCCCCGCCGAGCTTCGGGAGCTGCGGGTACAGTTGGAGGACTTGCAGAGCAAGGGGTTTATCCGACCTAGTGTTTCACCCTGGGCTTCCCCGATTTTGTTCGCCAAGAAGGCGGACGGGAGCTTGCGACTGTGTGTCGACTATCGTCGCCTGAACCAGGTGACAGTGAGGAACAAGTATCCGCTGCCACGGATTGATGACCTCTTCGATCAGCTCAAGGGAGCCACCCAGGAGCGTGACAGAGGTGCGGAGCTTCTTGGGCCTAGCGGGATACTATCGGAGATTCGTGCCAGACTTCTCCAGAGTTGCGGCACCACTCTCAGCCTTGACGAAGAAGGGGAAACCCTTTGTGTGGTCAGACAGATGTCAGCAGAGCTTCCAGGAGCTGAGGCAGAGGTTGACCAGCGCACCTATCTTGAGGTTGCCTGAGGAGGGAGTTGGATACGTAGTTTACTGCGACGCATCAGGGACTGGACTCGGGTGCGTCCTGATGCAGGAGCGGGCCGTGATCACCTACGGATCACGTCAGTTGAGGCCGCATGAGCAGAACTACGCCACTCATGACCTGGAGTTAGCAGCAGTGGTCTTCGCTCTGAAGACGTGGCGGCACTATCTGATGGGCGAACGCTTCACAGTCTTTTCTAACCACCAGAGTCTCAGGTATATCTTCTCTCAGAAGTACCTGAACCTGAGACAGCGGAGATGGCTTGAGTTCCTCCAGGACTATGACTTTGAGATAGTCTATACTCCTGGGAAGGGGAACGTGGTAGCCGATGCCCTCAGCAGGAGGACGGGCATTCAGCTACTTGAGGAGGCGACAGAGCAGCTAGCCTCCTTACAGATATCCTTCGTGGATAGAGACGGAGCAGCCTTTCTTCAGTCTCTCACAGTCTATCCTCCACTTTTACAGCGGGTCAGAGAGGCTCAGCGTGAGGACGCTGACTGTGAGACCCGGCGTGCACTGATATCCTCAGGTCAGGCGCCTGATGGCTTCTCCCTTGGAGCAGAGCACGACATCCTTTTCAGAGGACGTACCTTCGTACCAGTCGCTTTACGAGAGGAGGTGCTGAGAGAGTTTCACACTTCTCCCTTGGCGGTGCATCCCGGAGTGGTGAAGATGTACCAGGATCTCAGACGACAGCACTGGTGGCCGGGCATGAAGAAAGCTGTGGCAGAGTTCGTTTCACGATGCCTCACTTGCCAGCAGGTGAAGGCAGAGCATCAGGTACCAGCAGGCTTGGTACAGCCCTTGGAGGTCCCGGAGTGGAAGTGGGATGCCATATCTATGGACTTCGTGACTGGACTTCCACGCACTTCCAGAGGTCACGACTCCATTTGGGTGATTGTCGACCGACTCACCAAGTCGGCACACTTCTTACCCATCAGAGAGCAGGGCTCAGTGGAGAGCTTGGGACGTCTTTACGTCCAGGAGATCGTACGGCTTCACGGTGTGCCATCATCTATCGTCTCCGATCGAGATGCTCGTTTCACTTCCCGGCTTTGGAAGGGGTTGCGGGAGGCGTTCGGGACGCGGCTCCATCTGAGCACAGCCTTCCACCCTCAGACGGATGGTCAGACAGAGAGGACCATACAGACACTCGAGGACATGCTCCGTGCATGTGTTCTCGACTTTGGTCGCAGCTGGGAGGACCACCTACCCTTGGTGGAGTTCGCGTACAACAACAGCTACCACTCCACCATCGGGATGGCACCATACGAGGCGTTGTACGGCAGACCCTGCAGATCACCGTTGTGCTGGACAGACCCTGGGGAGTCAGCACTCGTGGGACCAGAGATGGTCCGAGCCACGACAGAGAAGGTCCAGATCATCCAGGAGAGGATGAGGACAGCTCAGAGCCGGCAGAAGTCATATGCTGACAGGAGGCGGAGGCCACTAGAGTTCGAGGATGGCGACCACGTCTTTTTGCGTGTCTCACCTCGACGTGGTTTACGGAGATTTGGCCGAGGCGGCAAGTTGTCTCCACGCTTCATCGGGCCTTTCCAGGTCCTCAGCAGGATAGGGGAGGTGGCTTATCGCCTGGCTCTACCACCTCAGTTGCACCGGGTGCACGATGTCTTCCACGTGTCTCAGCTGAGGAGATACGTGCACGACCCGACGCACATCATCGACTTTGGGGAGCTGGACGTGGACGATGGGGTGACTTTTGCGGAGGTCCCAGTGGAGATCGAGGATCGACAGGAGCGGGTCCTACGTGGGTGGTCGATTCCTCTTGTGCGCGTCAGATGGCAGCACGGGAACCTCCAGGAGAGCACTTGGGAGCGGGAGGCTCAGATGCGTGCTCAGTACCCCCATTTGTTCCCCTAGTTTTTTGATGTATATTTACGGGGACGTAAAGCCCTGAGGTGGGAGTAATGTAAAGACCCGCAAATTTCAAGGAAATTTTTTTTTAATTTTCTTTGGAATTTTTCAAGAGCGCAGCTTCAGACGGCACCTGATTCCGAGGCCCGGTGTGCCCGGAATCAATTTCCGAAGTTTGGCTCGGGTACGTTCAGTGAACGGACGAGCGGGTTTTTCTATATTTTGAACCGGTGCCCGGAATTGAATTCTGAGGGCACCGATGAAATCGCAGCGCCGGTATTTGCTTAGAAACGCCTCTTCCGGAGTTGCGTTTGCTCAGACGTGGTTTTTAAATTTTGCGGCTTTAAGTCAGAAATAAAATAAAGTTTGTGCGACAACTTTATTTTATTTCACTTAAGCTGCTTGGAAGCCACTCGAAGCCACTTAAAGGCGGCTTGAACTGAGTTGAACTGGATAGGATGCTATCCAGAAATATCCTACCCCCTTGGTAGGATATTTGTGAGGCAGGGCCCGCACGAGCCCCGCCGTTTCTTTCGCTAAGTAACGCACCCGCGAAAACCCGTCAAAGTAACTGAAAAGTCAACCGACGCGTTTTCTTTAATTCTTAACAGACCATTTAATTGGGCGGTTTATTTCGTGAATTAAATGGGCTGTTCCCTTCGTGAATTAAATGGGCTGTTTCGCTCGTTGAATTAATTCAACGAACTGATGGGTCGTTACTTACGCTTTTGCGTTTGTTGGCATGTTTATAAAATAAGACCAACCTAAAAATCTTTTGAAAGGATTTGAGAGGATCTTTGTTTCTTCGTCTCCCCGCGAAGAACGCGAAGAACGCGAAGAACGCGAAGAACGCCGGCGACCGGAATTCGACGACGCACACCGAGATCTACGACGTCGACGAGCTTTACCCGCGACGTTCTTCGGCGACGCCCCTTCCTCTGCAGCCGATCTTCGTTCGACAACTAAGGTGAGAAACAAATCGTTTGAATTCTCCCTTTTTAATTTCGATATCAACGGATTTAAATTAATTAAATCCGTTTGATCTTGATCCGGAGATTGGCGACGCGACGCCGGATACCGCGACGACGCGACGATCCCCCTTCTTCCGCGACGAGCAATCCCGCGACGATCCCTCGTTCGGCAACGACAGCTGCGAAGTAAGGGTTGATTTGAAATATTTTCCTTTCCTGTGATTTTATTTCTTTTAAAATAAGGAACCGATCACGGAACAATTTTAAATTTATTTAAAATTGTTGATTTGGTCGTTTCTTGTTTCTCCCGTTGTTTATGACTAACGCGGAGGGTGCGGGTCTAACGAACAAGACCCGGCAACCCTCCGCCGATCTTCCTTTTTGTGCGGATTTGGCGGGCGACGGCAAAAGCACGACGCAAGGGCCATTTGTTGATTCCGCAGTGAAGGACGCGTCCCGGGAGGAACAATGGCGCAGACGGGAGGCAAAACGGGCCACCGGAGCAACTCCGGCGGCCTGCGGAAGGCGGCGGCGCCCGGCGCGCCGCCGGAGGAGTCCGCCGCGGCCGAGCCGCGGCGGCGGCGAACCGCCGGACCGCGTCCGCGGTCCGGCCACACAGCACGCGGCCCGCGCGGGCCGCGTTTCTCCAAAGCCGCGGGTTTGACCCGCGGCGGCTCCCTCGGCCGCTCGGCCGAAGCCGAGCCGGCCGGTCCGGTCGGCCGGGCCGCGCCCAGGCCGGACCGGACCCGGCCTAGCTGGGTCGGGCCGGGTCGGTCCGACCCGGTTCGGGCTGACCCGGTTCGGCCGACCCAGGGGGGGTTCGGGCCGGGTCGCCCCGGGCCCAGAACTCCCGTTTCGGGCCCTCTTCGGTCTTTCGCCCATATCTTGGGCCTGGGACCTCCGATTGACGAACCGTCAGCGGCTACGCGATCCTTGGATCGAGACGGTCGTTTCGGTATATTACACTCAAGGTTTCGGAAGACTTTGGGTTCGGCCGGGTTGGTTCGTACACGAAACCAACCGGGCCCTCGGAGCGGAAACGCTCATAACTTGAGCTGCGGACGTCCGATCGACGTACCGTCAGCTGTGGTAGTTTCCTCTAAGTGAGACGGAACTTTTGGCATACTCCACCCGAGGATCGGATACAGGCGGAGTACGGTCGGGTTGGTTTTTCTCTAAAAACCAACCGGGCCCCTGGGACGAAAATGCCAATAACTCTCAGACCGGGCGTCCGAATGACGCGCCGTCTGTTGCGTTGAGATCCTGTTGTCGATACGGAACTTTTGGATACATCAACTTCGGACTACGTGTCAGTTGATGTATCAGCCTCTCGGCTCGTGGAGCGGACCCTCCTAAACGAGCTCGCTATGTGCGGGAACCCTAGCGCTGGCTGTGACTTCGACGACAGAGCAGAGATCCTCCGTGGACTGCGACGACGGCAGAGCAGAGATCCTCCGTGGACTGTGACGATGGCAGAGCAGAGATCCTCCGTGGACTGCGACGACGGCAGAGCAGAGATCCTTCGTGGACTGCGGCGACGACTGTGCAGAGATCCTCAGTGGACTGCGTCGACTACTGCACTCAGCGATCCCACGTGGATCAGTGCTACAGGTTCTGTGTGAGCCCGATCCTATGTGGGTCCTTACTACCGGTTCTGTGTGAGCCACTGCCTACAGGTTCTGTGTGAGCCCGATCCTACGTGGGTCTTTTGCGGGGGTTAGTACCTATCGATCCTTCGTGGGTCCGACGACTTAGATGGATCAGTGATCATCTTTGACGTCATCTGAAAAAGTATACCTGGTTGAGCTGAATCTTATGTTACTCTCCTTTGTGGATTGTGTTGAACTATCCTATGTGGATTTACTGTTTACTCTCCTTGTGGATTTGAGTCTTGCTTTCCTTTGTGGATTGAGTTGTTCTTGAGCTCGTGAGCAGAGCTAGAATTGGGGACTTAGGTATATGTATGGGCATATACCTAAGTCGAGTCAGATGTTACTTCGTGATTGCATCTTTCTTTTGTGCTATATCCTTTGTGGATTTCGGGAGACCTTCGGGGGTCTCGGGGTCCTTACTGAGTAGCTTATACTCACCCCTGCACGGGCTATGCTCGCACCTTGTTGTGTTGGTTGCAGACGACGGACAGCGCTGATCACGGTTGGGGCGTGGAGCAGGACGGTACCTGGAGGTGGACCACTGGGCGGGACGTGCTCGGAGTGGACGTGGGACCCAAGGAGCCTGGAGGCTATCTGTACCCACCCTTCAGGTGGGATTGCCAGTGGACGACACGAGGCCGCCGTCTTTTCTTCAGTTGCTGTACTCTACTTTTCAGTTGTACTTTACAGTTGGGCTTGTATTTCCGGCCCCCTTTACTTTTCTGCACTTTACTTTCCGCTTGCTGACTCTGTGTGGTTGTTACTTATAAAGGAAATGCCTTCCCTGTTTACTGGGATTTTACGCCTTGGTGCTAGTCGCCAGCCCCTGGCCTATGGAAGGCGGGCTTGGGGTAGTCACGGCACGGGCCCCGAGGACGGGTCGTGACACATGTTATGAAATTTTTCTCTCTTTTGCAGGTTAAGATTTCCAAAATGTTATGTTCTTATGAATATGATCTGATTGATATTTCTTTTGTTTACCCTTACTGAGAATTTGAGCTCACCCTTTTATGTTTTCTTTTCCCCAGGATATAAAGAAAGGTTTTAGGTAAAAAAAAGGAAGATCTTTATGGGAGATGTTGAAGATCTTTCACCACGATTAGAAGATTATATTCCGAGTTTCCAAAGACACTAAACTATTACGATCCTTGTGTGTGTGTTTTTGTTATGTACTAAGTATTCCGCAAAAGTAATGTAATGTCCATGTACGTCAAGCTTCGGGTATCTACAGTTGGTATCAGAGGAAAAGGAGGTAGGAATGTATTCGATCCTTGGGAACTCTCACATGTGAGCGTTGGACGAAGCATGGCTCTCCGCCCAAGGGCTTCATGAGGAAATGGATGCCACTGGGGATGGTGGTGTGTCCCGCCCAGGGGGTGTAGCCACCCATGGAGTGCCCTGATAGGTATCAATTATAGTCCACTGGAAGTAATTCCAGACTGTTATATATTCCATCCCACTTCCACTCCGGGACCTCCAAGGGTGGTACCAAGCCTTCTGGTACCTGGTGCTCCGCCTTCACCTGCTGGCAGTTGAGGCATCATGGAACGAACTCTGTCACAGCCTTCTTCATACCTATCCACCAGTGTTTTCGTCTGAGATCCTAGTACATCTTCGCCACTCTTGGATGTACCGCTAATGGGGAAGTGTGAAACTCTCTCAGCACATCCTCCTGTAATGCAGCTGGTACCATGGTACGTCCCCTGAAAAGGATGACGTTCTCTCCTCCTACAGAGAATCCATCAGGTGCATGTCTCGAGGATATCTATGCACATCGCATCTCACAATCAACGTCCCCACACTGTGCCTCTCTGACCCGCTAAATTAGTGGAGGAGTGATTATGAGCGACTGTAGAAAGGCTTCCCCATCTCTATCCATGAAGGATATCTGCAACGCGGCTAGCTGCTTTGTCGCCTCTCCAAGTAGCTAGATGTCTGACCGTCTGCTGAGAGCATCAGCTACTACATTCCCCTTACCACACTACTACAAACACGGCCTCTATCAGCGCTAAAAATGGACTTTATTAGCGCTAGAAAAGTGCTGATAAAGCCAGCGTAGATAAAGGGGGGTCCCCTTTATCAGCGCTCCGAAAAGCGTTGATATAGGACCCCTTTATCAGCGCTAAAAAAGCGCTGATATAAGTACCCCTTTATCAGCGCTTTTTTTAGCGCTGATAAAGGTGTCCTATATCAGCGCTTCCTTTATCAGCGCTTTGGTTTTAGCGCTGATAAAGGACCCTTTTATCAGCGCTTTTAAAAAAGCGCTGATAAAAGTTAAAAAAAATTTAAAAAAACTGCCAATCAGGGGGGGCTTTATAGCGCTTGAACCCCCCCCCCCCTTTTACAGCGCTTTTCGGCCCCTATAAAACACCCCACGCACCCCACGCACCCCCCACGCACCCCCCTCCACCCTTTAACAGCGCTTGCTCCAATATTCCCCATGCGCACGCACCCCTGCCTCCACCAGGATTTGAACTCGAGACCTCCCCCTGCGCGCCTAAGCCCTTACCACTACTCTATTTTGATTTGGTTTCCAATTCATGATATCTCTATATATATATTTATATATTTAGCTATATTTATTCGTATAGTAATATATATTTATATTAATAGATATATATAGTTATATAATAATATATAGTTATATAGTTATATTATAATATATATATAGTAATATTAATATATATATAGTGGTATTAATATATATCTATATCTATATATATATATATATATTTATATATTTAGTTATATTTATTCGTATAGTAATATATATTTATATTAATATATATATATATAGTTATATTAACATATATATATTTATATTAACATATATATAGTTATATTAACATATATATAGTTATATTAACATATATATAGTTATATGAATATATATGAATATATATTTATATAGTTATATTAATATATATATAGTGATATTAATATATCTATTTATGGTGATATTAATATATATATTTATAGTAATACTAATATATATATATGTAGTTATATTAATATATATATAGTTATTAGATTAATATATATATAGTTAGATTAATATATATATAGTTAGATTAATATATTGGAATATAAATATTCATATATTGGTATTTTAAATAAAATTGATGTTAGTTATTATTTAGATAAAGCTAATATATTTTATATGTAAATATATTTTATTATTTATATTTATAATTAAATTTTTAGGTGTGAATATTTAAAAAATATGAATATATTGTTATATATTTGATTATAAATAGCAGTGCATTATAAAAAATGATGAAATTTCAAAGAAATAATATCAATATGAATGTAATACCTTGGAATAAATTCATACCCCACCAAAAAAATCCAATAATACCCCCTTAAACGAGTTTGAAAATCCACAAAATGTTAAAAAATCGGGGTACCCTGACAAAAAACTGAGTTTTGGAGGCCTTCTGGGCCTCTTTTGGCCTCGAAAATCGCTTGACGGGGGTCCCCCCCAAGTAACAGCGGCGTAGAGCTCGTTGCAGGCTTCGATTTGATATGTGGTAGAGCTCAAACGAACACCCGGATCAAAAGTTATGGCCGTTTGAATTTTGAGTTGCGTTTTCAACATATTTTGGATCTTTTTTTAATTTTTTTAATTTTTTTAGTCCTCAAATTGTTATTAAATGACTATTACTCCATAATTATTATCAAAATATTAATTAAAAATATTTTTTTAATTTTTTAAGAAGTCATTTTCACTAAATATCTTATATTTTAAGTATAATAAGTGTAAATGTACATTTATACTTATCTAAAATATATTTAAAAATTATATATTATATTTATATAACAATATAACTATATTTATATATTAATATATTAATATATGTTTTTTTTGAAGTCGACCCTTTATCAGCGCTAAAAAAAGTGCTGATAAAGGCCCCCCTTTATCAGCGCTACTAAGCAAGCGCTGATAAAGGGGGGTGCTGCGAAAAACTGTTTTTGTGGTAGTGCCAGGAGTATAGAATATCTCAAAGTCATAATCCTGGAGGAACTCGAGCCATCGTCGTTGTCTCGGGTTCAAGTCCTTCTGTGAGAAGATGTACCTGAGACTCTGGTGGTTAGAGTAGACTATAAAGCGCTCGCCCATCAGATAGTACCGCCACATCTTCAAGGTGAAGACTGTTACTGCTAACTCCAGGCCATGGGTAGCATAGTTCTGCTCATGTTGCCTCAACTGTCGTGATCCATAGGCAATCGCTGCCTTCTCCTACATCATGACACACCTGAGTCCGGTCCCTGATGCATCGCAGTAAACTATGTACCCTAATCCCTCCTTTGGTAGCCTCAAGATGGGTGCACTAGTCAATCTATGTCTCAGCTCCTGGAAGCTCTACTGACATCTATCCGACCACACGAAGGGTTTCCCCTTCTTTGTCAAAGCTGAAAGTGGTGTTGCTACTCTGGAGAAGTCTATCACAAATCTCCGATAGTACCCAGCCAGACCTAGGAAACTCTGCACCTCCGTCATGCGCCTGGGTGGCTCCCAAACTAGCACTGCCTCGATCTTCGCAGGATCCACCGCAACTCCCGCCTCAAATATGACATTTCCCTATAAGTGGACCTCTAAAATCCAGAACTGACAATTCAAGAGCTTACCATAAATATGGTGCTCTCGGAGTGTGTCTAGTACAACCCTCAAGTGGTAGGCGTGCTCCTCCTCAGCAGTCGAGTAAATAAATATATCATCGATGAAGACTACGACAAATCGATCGAGTTAAGGCTGGAGGATCCTGTTCATGAGACTCATGAACACTATTGGAGAATTGGTTACGCTGAAAGGCATAACCAAGAACTCATAGTGGCCATACCGACACCTGAAGTTCGTCTTCTTCACATCCTCGTCTTGAACTCTGAGCTGGTGATAGCCTGACCTGAGTTCTATCTTCAAGAAACATCATGCTCCCTTGAGCTGATCGAAAAGGTTGTCAATCCTCAGTAGTGGATACTTTTTCTTCACAGTCACCTAGTTCAGGCGACAGTAATTGACACACAGTCGCAAGCTCCCGTCCACCTTCTTGGCGAACAAAATCGGGGAAGCCCAGGGTGAAACACTGGGTCGAATGAATACCTTGCCCTGCAAGTCCTCCAGCTATACCCGTAACTCTCAATGCTCAGCGGGATCCATCCAATATGCTGGAGTAGATATTGGGGTTGTCCCGGGGTACAGGTCAATATAGAATTCTACCTCTCTACGAGGAGGTAGTCCTGGAACGTCGTCAGGAAAAACATCTGCATACTGATCCACCACAATAGGAAAACTCGGACTCCGCACATCAAGTGCTCCTAGGATGAGACTAGCCATATGATGGGTGATCATTTGTCCTCTCCTCTGTGTGAGTCCATCCTGCACTGCAAAGGCTCCCTTCTCACCGGTGAAGGTAAACTTGTTCCCATCGGTGCAGACACACCGCACCTTTCACCTAATACAGCCAATCTGATCATGGACCGTAGATAACCAATCCATGCCCAAGATGACGCCGTAAGGCCTCGACGCCGCTACAAGAAGATCCCATCCAAAGCTCTCACCTTCTAGAGTAAGCTCAAACTGCCGTCACCCATGTGTAATCGTCGAGTCTGCTCCCATAGGAGTCTCTAGCCGTAAGGATCAAGCCAACGGCTCCGTCGGAATCTCCAAGATCCAAACAAGCGCAGTGGAAATGAAAGAATGACTCGCTCTTGTGTCTATAAGAACTGTAGAAAGGGTAGAGTATACACAGATAGTACCTCGAATCATCTCAGGTATGTCGTTGTCATAGGCCTCCACTGCCTGAAGCTAAGCCTGCCTCTGTCCGCCAGCTCCCTGTAGTCGGGGTGGACCTCCTGGTGGTAGTGGTGGTAGAGCCTCAAATCATCGCCCACCACCCGCTGCTTGGCTAGCTCCTCTGCCTCATCCACCTTCTCCCTGCAGACCTCCACGGTCGAACCTCTGCCTCTTCCTGGGTAGTCCCTCAACCTTCTGCTACTCCTCTGCATGGTGGGTCGGGCAGTCACAAGCCATGTGGCCCTGCCCGTAGCATGCATAGCATTGTCTACCTCTCGAATGGTTGGCTCTGTTGTGTGTGCCCCGCACCTCCAAACCAATATCCTGAGGTCTTCCACCTGATGGTCTGGTCCACTTGGACCCCTGTGACATCCGTCAACTGCCGGCTGCAGAAGACTCCGCTACGTGCCGCCATGCGGTAGGTCTCGTTGCTGGTGTAGGCTCAGTAAGAAATCTCTCCACAAGAAGGGCTCTCTCTAGTACTCCTGACTGCGTCGGAATGCTGAGAGAGATCATCGATGCCCTGATCTCATGCCTCATTCCCTGATTGAAGGTTCGGGCCCAGAAGAATGGGTCTCGTTCCATGTCTGTGGAGTATCGCGAGAGATCAGTAAATCTCGCCGAGTACTAGGCTACTGACATGCTGCCATGTCGTAGCTGTAGTAACTCCTGGATGTGCACCGCATGGAGGGTGGCTGGAACGAACTCCGAGCGGAAAAGGCTCTAGAAGTCAGACCAAAGAAGTTATGCCTCGTCATGCACCTGGAGCATTAGGCTATACCATCTACCTGCTGTCACGTGCAGGAGACTCACCGCAAGGATCACCATAAGATCTGCTGGTGTTGCTACCAATATGAAGACTCGAACTACTGCCTTCAGCCAATCCTCGACTGTCTGAGGGTCCATCTCCCTGCGGAACATGGGCGGTCTCTGACACTGAAACTCGTGCAGTGCAATCAGGCGACGTGCACTCTCAGCTGCTGGGGCTGGTGGCATCGGTGGCTCAGTGGGTAGAGGTACCGCCGGTGCCTTTGATATAATGGGGCCCTGCACCGAGGCCTCGTCACTCGGTGGGATGTCGTCTCGCACAAAGCTCAGCACCCTAGATTGCTACCGTCATGGGTCCATCCTGAAGAGAAATAGGTGTTCCACAGTTAATACAGTATACCTGGTGATCTGACACGAATTAATCACAAAAAAAACTTTTGAAACACACATGCAATCAATGTTTTCGTACACTGAGTCGGGAATCAGAAGTCAGGGTCCTGGTGTGTGGATATGTTGGCTGCTGCACCAATACTGGACTCTCTGGACTGATAACCACACTCAATACCCTTAACACTATTGCTTAACATAGAATAAATTATCAGAGTCCTGAGTTATGCAGTAGAACCGACTCCTTTGATACCAATTTTTCACGACCCGTCCTTGGGGCCCGTGCCTTGACTACCCCAAGCCCGCCTTCCATAGGCCTGGGGCTGGTGACTAGAAACAAAGGCGTAAATCCTGATAAAAGGGAAGGCATTGCCTTTATATAAGAAAACAAACACCACGGAGTATGCAAGATGAAGCAACACTAAGTAAACTGAGTACAAAAGTAAGTGCTGATAAGTAAATGGGCCAGAATACAAACCCAACTGAAAGTATAGTACAACTGTAGTAAAGTAAATCAGAAACCACTGAGTCTTCCTCCGTTTATCCCACATGAAGGGTGGGTATAGATGGTCCCCTCAGCTCCTCGGGTTCGGCCGTCCGCTCCGTGTACGTCCTGCATGATAGCCCACCACCGGGTACCGTCACGCTCCACAATCCTCAACCACGATCAGTGTTGTCCATCGTTTGTAACAAACACAATGTATTTCGGGCATGGCCCATGCAGGGGTGAGTATATGATACTCAGTAGGGACCCTGAGACCCCATAAGGTCTCCCAGAATCCACAAAGGATGGATACAAACACGATGTATCAACCAACTCTACTTAGGTATATGCCCATACATATACCTAAGTCATCATTTCCATTTCGGCTCCAATTCACGAGCCCAAGTTCAACCCAGTCCACAAAGGAAATCAAAACCCAATCCACACAGGAAAGCACAACCCAATCCACACAGGAAAGCAGGTCAATCATATCGAAGATAGTGATTGTAAGTCAAGACTCAGCTCACACAGGTATACTACTCAGGAAGAGAGGTGGATATAATTAGATGAAACCTCTGAATCATCTCCTCTGTTGAACCCACGTAGGATCCAAGTATAGAATTCATCGCTGTCGAACCCACGTAGCATCCAAGTATAGTAACCATTGCTGCCAAACCTACGTAGGATCCTAGTACAGTCGCCATCGCTGCCGAACCCACGGAGGATCCAAGTACAGTCCCCATCGCTGCCGAACCCACGGAAGATCCAAGTACAGTCGTCCTCACTGCCGAACCCATGTAGGATCCAAGTACAGTCGTCACCGTCATCGCAGTCGTAGCCAGTTCTACGGTTCTCGCGCACAGCATGCTCGATTTCCAGAGGGTCCGCTCCTCGAGTCAAAGATCGATACATCAACTGTCACGAAGACCATAGTTGATGTATCCGTAGTTCTTCCCCACGTCATAGGGGAAAACCAAGAAAAACATGCCCAAGTCACAGAGAACAAGTTGACCAAGCCATTTTCCAAAAGTACACGGCATGTAGGTAAGAGATACATGTCGTGTCATCAGACACTGGGTACTGCCCGTGTGATACGGCCCGTGTCGCAGGGCTGGTCGTGTAGATAAGTAAATACATGGTGTGTAGTATGGTTACACACCGTGTCCAAACCTCTAGGGTCGGTTCCAGGTGCGCTGGCCATTCCTGGACGTGTGGTGGTGTACATGCCCGTGTACTCCACCCTATGTCAGTGTATTTCCGGAATACACGCCGTGCCTCTTGGCCGTGTGGTTCTGCATGTGTCTGTGTATCACCCAGATTACATGCCGAGCCTCGAGAAGCCTCCTCTGCCTTTCTATAAAGATAATACATGTCGTGCCTCGTGGGCATGTATTTCTGTCTATGTCCGTGTATTTTCCTTAAATACATGTCATGTCTATCGAGGTCTCCTCTGTCAAACTGTGTGGACAATACACACCGTGTGACCGGTGTCACATGTCGTGTGTCACTTCTTCTGATTTTCATTACTTCTGCCACTAAATGCTTGTACTACATGGCATCTGCTTTGGAAGTACACGTCGTGTATTCTGGAATTTTCCAGAAATGACGCCTTTGGCCAGCACGCCTCCCGAGGCGTCCGTTCTTCATTCCGAGGATCCTTTTTCTACAAATCTCCCACTCCTAGGTCATCCTGATGTTTCGAGGCCGTTTTCGATGTTTTTGGGCCTCCGATCAGCTTCGAAAACTTACCTTGATTCACCTCTCAAGAACGGTAGGTGAGGACCATATAACAAGAATGATAGAGGAATCGGACCGCGTTAGTTTGGTTCGGTTCCTTACGCATTAGTTCGATAGAAAAAGTTTTAGAGAAAACCAATAACATGGAAGTAAAAACAACGTTGTTCATTCATAAACACACCCCTACCTCGAAGGAAGTTCGTGGTTGTCAAGCGTCGCGGATGATGGCATTGATTCTGTCGTCGTCGGTGTATCATCCCTTGTCGCGGAGGAAGAAGAGAGTAAAGAAATCGGGGCAGACGAATCAACGTTCTTCATCGGAGGATGGGCGTTCTTCCTTGAAGATGAAGTTCTTCAAAAGGGACAAGAGCTCTCCCTCTCTCAATTCCCAACACAAAAAAACTAACCCCCAAAATAAAATAAGCTCCACCTTATTTTATTTTACTTTTCCAAGCATTTCAAAATTTGAAATACAAACACTTAATTCAATTAATTGTAGGGGTTCAATTAATTAAATTAATGTATGTTGGAATTAATAAAGTGGGAGAGTGGGGAGAAGAGGATTCACTTAATAAAAAAAGGGGTTTAACAAGTAAAGAGGGGGTTTAGAGGAGTTAGGGAAAAATGAAGGGGTGGGGCTCATGTGGGCCCCACCTCACTAATATCCTAACATGGGTAGTTAGGATACTAGTGGGTCCAAACCTAACTTACCCATGTAGGATAAAACCACCTTAGAAAAATAAATAAAATTGTAACACAATTTTATTTACTTCACATTTAATCCTCAATTTTTAATAACTCCTCCTGAGAAAACGCACCTTCGGGAAAGGTCCTCTTAAGCAAATACCGGCGCTGTGAGTTCATTGGTGCCCTCAGATTTCAATTCTAAGCACCGGTTCAAAAGATAGAAAAACATGTTCATTCGTTCTCTGAACGTACCTGATCTAAACTTCGGAAATTGATTCTGGGCGCACAGGGCCTCGAAATTAGGTGTCGTCAGAAACTGTGTACTCATAAAATCCCAAAGAATTTAAGAAAAAATTTCCTTGAAATTTTAGGGTCTTTACAATGACTTTTTCTTATCTCCTTAGGTACCTTTATGAGTTTTAGACTCTACTCTTGGTTTATGAATAGTATTTACTACTATCGAGATAAGGGACTATAGGATCACACACAATAGTGTATTCAAGAGTCTACCCTATTCTAATGAATATGAATATAGGACATGGAGGGATCCACCACGGGGTCTGAGACTTGTCTGAGAATAAAATATCACCAAAAAATAAATAAATTAATTATTATTAAAGTGTTGAATAATTGGAGTGGATTTTTTTATTAAAAGTATTCATAAGTTATTAATTGACTAAATGGAATAATATTACACAAACAAATATTATATTAATATTTACGGTTCATTAATATTTGTGAGAATTAAAATTTGAGTTAATGACTTTATTTTATATCATAATATATTTATTATATATTAAAAGTATGTGATAAAACATAAATGACATTTATGACATAGTTAATTGGTCATAATTTTTCATTTATGCCTTATTTAGTGGGTGTTATATATATGGGGATCAAGGAACCATTTTCGGGATTTTAATTCTGACTTTATAAGAAAAGAGGAGCTTATTTCCAAGGGATTATTCATTCCCATATATTTGAGAGATCCTATATCCTCACATCCTAGAGATATAAAGGTTCATTCCAAGAATTTGATCTTTGATCACCATTATAGATTGAAGGAATAAGATTGTGGTGATCTTTGAGGTGTCAAAGGATTCATTGAAGCTTTATTATCGCACCTGAAATTTGACAATCGGCGTTCTCATGGATTCTTGAAGCATGTGTGGACGATCTAGTGGTGTTCATCCTCAAATACTTCATGCAACAATCCTCAATGATGAGATACTATCAAATTCTCCATCAATCCAAATGATATAAACATTCATTAATATTTTTGTGCTTAATTAAAATTATGTGTGATCCTCAGACCATTACCGAGGCTCATATCATTGGAGACGATGAAGTTATGTTGGTCCGAGTGATTAAAATTTAAAATCCCTGGTCCACCGACTTTTTTTTAATTCCCCAATTCTAAAAATTGGTATTATAATGATTGCATGAATTTTTTTATCCAAGAATAATTAAATTTTATTTAAATTTAGTAGGGGTCTTCATTTCATTCCTAGCAGAACAGATCGTTCAACTGCAAGATCATCTTACCTTTCTGATAGGTATGTTCTAACATTTGTTTCGTTTTTCCTATTTTGTTGGTTGAGTAAGGGAAAGAAAGAGTTGGGATGATACTTATAATGGTGAGCTCAAAGATTTTTTGAAATTTTCATAAAAACCAGCAGTTTTTATAGTTTCCTAGGGATTTACACATCGTGTAATGGTGTTACACAATGTATAATAATCACATGGAAGATTTCATGAAATCAGTACACAATGTGCAAGGTTACACTCCATGAACAATTTACACAAAATTAAAATATTCAAAATCTTATTTTAATAAAAGGATATGCCTTTTGGTGTATATGGAATTTGAGAATTTACACGACATGAATTGGGGTTACATGTCATGTAAGTATCAGGGTGGAAATTTTTAATTCTTTCACTTAGCTGATTTTTCATTCCATATTACTTTCATCAATTCTCTCTCAACCTATATCCTTTACTATGAAATTTCTGATCCCTCCAACCCTTTTGGATCATTTATTTCAGTGATTGATCATTGTTTCAGTTACAGTACACCTCTTCAGGTAAGCATTATTCTTATCTATTTTTACTCTCTCAATTTTTATCTTAGGGTTTAATATATAATATTTGGATTGATGGATCTAAACACCATGTTATTGAATATTTATTCTAGTTTGAGTTCCTAGATCTTATATTCCTTCGTTATTTTTTAGGCAGTCCCTTTGTGGGTATTTTGTTTTGTGAAAAAGGTAGGTGATTCGATTTATGTTTTTCCAATTGATTAAACCTTGAATTGTTTGTGTTTTAAATTTCTTTCAATTGATTTGTGAAAACACAATTTGGTGGGAATTTGATCTTGGATTTTACATGGCATGTAATTTTTGGGAAAAACCCAATTCTGATGGAATTTGAATTTGTGGCATAGATTTTAAATTGATGGAATTTGTAAATTGATTTGAGAATTGATTTTTGGAAAATGGATTAAATTAATTTGATTAAAACACTATGATTGGTTTTGAAGTTAAAATGAATGAAATAACGAAAAAAACCTATGTTTTGGTTTTAAACATGAATTGGAATTTTGGAAAGGAAATGTGGGCGATTGTGAATTATTTTTGTAATGAAATGATTTTACCTTTTATATTGATTGATTGAACACATGTGAGCCTAGGCAGTTAGTAGGATATTTAGAGAAAACACTCTAGGATGGTAATTCTATAAAAATATATTGACGATTTAAAACTCTCACAAAAACCTATTTTAGCATATCTTATCCCTAATGGGATATTTATGGGTTTTATTCGGTGTGATCTTGATGGACGTGTGTACACATACTTTCCATGATCACCAATATAGGTTGTTGGAGGATCCCATAACCTGGAACTATTATACCTCAAGACATATGACCATGGTGATTATTGTGAATGTTTTATTATAAATTCATTTATTGTGAAACTACATTCCTCATACCTAATTATTTATATAAACTATTTATATAAATTGTTTATTTAATCCATGTTTGAAATTTTTTCCATTATCTAAACTGAAAATCATTTTTTAAATATGAAACCATACTTCCATGACTATTTTGATTAAAACTAAAACCATGATTTGTTTTATTATTGTGACTTCTTATTATGCAACAATTGGTGAGACCCTACTAGATTTTGAGCTCACACCCTACCTTTTCCTTTAGGTGTTTTATATTTCCTTCTTCTAGGTCCAAGTAAAGGGGAAGTGTCTCTTAGAGAAGGTAGATTTTATTGATACATTATAACATGGAGTGGAATGTCCTTTGTACATTGATCTATCTTGGTTTTATTAGTACATTTATGGTGTACTATTCATTTTTGATATAACTATTTGGCTTCTGGTGCTATCTCCCTATGGATTATCTTTTGATCATACTAATATGTATCTATTTCTTCCATTGTTTTTGTGTAAAATTCATTCTCACTTTCATATTTTATGATTCCAAGTGCTAGTTTACAACCTTCCAGGATCAGGAACACCCTTCAGGATATGTCAGGATCAGATCAGATGTTAGGGTACCAGGGTATCTGGGCTTGTTCATGGTAGTAATGATCTGATTTTTATATGGGGAAGTTATAGTTATCTAAAAATTTAATTTAGATCGAAACGTGATTAAAAACTGAAGAACAAATTTCTATATATAAATGTGTATTTATATATATATATATATATTTATTTATTTATTTATGCATTTTATTTTTTCAAGGTGTTTATTTTTATGGTGAACCAGTTTTTTCTGAACAGTTCTGGCTAGATTTTGGTGGCCAGAACAGTACCAGTTGATGGATGTTTCTTCCACATATTTGTCAAATTTTTTGCAAAAAAATAAAATTCTTAATAAATAGGATTTGAAAATTTTGAATGGTTTTGGTGGATGTATTGGGTTTAAAACCCCAAAAACATAGAAAAAATAAAATGGGGACATTTGACAATAGGGGAGGCGGGCTTAAAAAATGAGGGGGTCATCTTCCAGAGGAATCCATCATATCGTTGAACACCTCACCTCCCACAGGAGTCGCTACTTTGGCCTCCTTCCTCCAGTGTCGATGTCCACTGTGATCGCCTCCTCCCATGGCCAACCACCACCTTGTTGGTGCCACATCTCCTGACAGCATCACGCAGCCGCCACCAATGCCTTGTTTGGATGACCACCTATGACACACCCCACCTCTTGGCGCTATCACCTTTGATACCTCTTCTGGTCACCACCAAGCATATCTTCCCTTGTCGCGCCTCTCCCAGCATTATCGACCAACACCTCCATTTTTCACACCTGCAGTCACCTTCATCTATCCCTAGTTGGTGTCCCATGCCACTCTGATTGCTACCTCCTTCGGCCGACCAGAAAGAACCCTGTATGGGTCTGCCTAACCAAAAACTATTCTACACGGGTCTGACCAGTAAAAAAAAGCCATGAACGGGTTCTTCCTGACCAAAAACAAACTTGGGTAGGGTCATCCCAACTCAAAAAAAAATCATGGGTGGGTTCTAGGGCCCATGGAACCTTTTAATATATTCAAAATTTTAATTTAAATATTTGAATTAAAAAAAATAATAAGTTTAATATTCGAGAAATAATTTAATTTTTTGAATAAAAATTGGATTAATTGTGGGACCAAATGAAATAAAATTATTTGAATTAAAATAATTTATTTAATTTATTTAATTCCCCTCGAACTTAGATTTATCACAATTGATTTGTTTTATCGCATGTTTATTTTATTCATCGACTGGTCTTAAGCATAGATCGACCTTTGTTTTTATGGGCTTGATTTATTTAATTAATTATTAAAACTATGTGAGATGGTGGTAAAAATTAATTTATTTATGATGGTTGACGCATCACTATTCTTCATTTAATATGTATATGTTTCTTCACATACATTGGTTTAGTTGTGTATATATTTTACGCTTCCCAAGACCTCTTCATATGCGTGCGAGTATGTTTTTATTATGATGATGATGTTATAAGATAGGGAGCATGCCAAGATGAGGTGGTATCCCAGGTGAGATTTTGAATCATTAGAATAGGGTGTGAGATATGATACGATTGAAGATCGACTCAAGTATTATACCCATAGTTCATAGTTGATCCATTATTCCTAAATGTATCAACCAATACCGGATTCTCAAATAAATCAAGTAATTGATTTATTTTATGAATTGTTATTATTTTATGAATATTCATATTTCTAGAAATGCATAAAATAAAAAAAATGCATAATGATGAAATGAACATTTTCTATTAATGTATTGTTTATTTGTGAGCGCAATCACATAGTATGAACATATTTAATAGAAAAATGATTGTATTCATTGAAAATTAATAAAATCCTTCAAAGTAATATTAAATCATAACACCATATATCACTTGAATTAGAACAAAACCTAGTGTATGAGGTGTTTTTCAACTCTATTTTAGGGTGTCTTCACCTATAGGGGATTTTTTATGAGAGTGTTGATAATACTAACTAAAGCCAGTAGTAAAGAAGTAGTTATATCTATCTTGCTACAATTTTAGATTCAAAGTGTTGAGGGAAACAAAGTTATGATTTTGAGACACTGAGACTTCACTTGATAGTTCAAGGAGTTGTGATTCAATGTGATTGATCGGTCTAGCGCCTATTCCAAGTTGTGTCATAGCCACATCTTGGTCTATGATGAGTGGTTTCATGGATCTTCTCAACTAGAATAATCAACATATCTGGTATTCTATAACAACCCATTCCTTTAATATGTAGATATTACATCTAAATAGAAGAATATTCATTACATAACATAAAAAACCATCTTATAACTATATGGGTTTAGTGTCTTTGTAAACTTGTAAACATAAACAACTAAATCATAAAACATCTACATCATCTCCCCCTTATCCCTTTAAAACTAGAACCCTTTTTGACATATCATACTTAAAAACTTTATTCATAACTTGGTAAAAAGGAAACATAATAAAGGGTGAGCTTAGATACTCAGTAAGGATAAACATAATAGATATTAATCCATGATCATATGAAATTATAAGATAAGAATAAAGATATGTGATCATGACTATAACTTACAAACTTCGTACCTAACCTATCATTGATTATAAACATGATTTATGGTATAAAAATTATCATTTCAGAAAACATGGACCATAATAGTTAGAAATCATCATAAATAAATCATGATTCATAAGCTCATGCCAAAAAAGTACATCGCCATCATAAATATAGAAAATCATTTCATATGTCAAGGTCAACTACCAAGACCATCAACATAGTGGATCAGGACACACCTATTTCGCATAGTGGATCAATATGAACCTATTTTCCATATCTCACCCATCACAAAATGAAAACCATACATATTTGTTCCATAAGAACATAAATAATCCATCATATAAGAACCTATGAAATGAAATGGGTTTCATAAACATATCATCATAGCATAACTCATATAAAAGAAATGTGTTTCATAAATATCATTCCATCATACACATAAACCATCCATAAAAATAATAAGGATAGTATCCTTGAATAATATCCCCAATAAATCATAAGTAAAATAATCAAATGTTATCTTAGATAAAAAATAATTTTGGAGAGATCAGTGCAAATGATTCTTGAAAAAAATAAAATTTCTATTTCAAAATCATTTATTTTTTAAGAGTCATTAAATTATAAAGGAACACGTTTTCTTTAAAAATAACCTCATATAATATTAAAGGAAACATAAAATCATTAATTTATCATGAAAGTGGAAAATATTCTCATTCCATATAAGTTAAAGAAAAACATTCGTTCTATACTTTTGTCAGATAAGTCACAAAGAAAATTGTTTAGAAAATGAAAAAAAAAATCCTTTCAAATCATTTTTTAAAAATTAAAACATGAGTAAAAATGAATTTAAACAAATAATAATAAAATAGTAAAAATATTTTTGGAAATAATTTTTGAAAACATGGACATGGAAGAAAAAGAGAGTTTTAAGTTAATTTTTAAAAAGATAATTTTTAAAAGAAAGTCCCTTATAAATATCATATCATTGAAGTGAACATTAATAAAATGAATATATTGTGTGTATAATCTATAAATATACATAAAAAGATATTAAGTACAACATAAGATAATAAAGATTCATATCACACATAATCTAAACATGGAATAATCAAGTAAGTATAAGTTTAACCTAATGAATGGAAATTGAGTTAAGAAATCCCTTATCACTTTGTAATTAGTCGAATATAATGCCCCATAAAAGTAATAATTATCAAATGAAACATTGAATACCACGAATATAGTAAGATTAATGATACTATACATCAAAGGGTAGTATATAAACCACACAAAAAAATTGGTGAATAAGGCATATATCTCACAGAAGTAAAAGTGAGATGAGAAACCCTTACCTCATGCTTCCCTTTAGTTTTTCATAATTTAACCTACTATATAAAGGATTAAATAATGTTATTAATTCATTAAATAACTATAATCATATTTATAATACCTTATATGATTATTTTATAACATATTACTACCCGTTCATTAATAATATTTCATTATTTTCATTATTTCAGGTGTGTTCGTTTCAAGGATTTCATGGTCGATTCATTTGTGTATAATTATGGATATTTATTTTCAAATTGAAATAAAACACTAGAAGTTACAATAAATGGTATTAATGATATTCCCAAAGTTTAAATGGTCTGATATATCTTTTTTCTTTCTGTTATGAGGATGATGCATTTTATAAAATGGTGAAAAAATGTGGAAAAAGAAAAAAAATAAGAGAGGTTGTTTGAGAAAGTTACCTCTTGAATATCATCTCCTTGAAGGACCCCATAAGGAACTTTGAATTGGTATTTGTGTGAGAATATAAGTACTTATACATGGTGATAGTGGTAAGGAGATATTTATTTAAATATTTGAATAGATTCAAGGCTTTAGAGGAGAAAGGGGTGATGAGGGTGGTATTTATACCTATAGAGGGGTGGTTTTAAGTGATTAACTAAATAATATTTTATATTTAAATCCAACCACATTTGGGTTACATTAATTCCAACAAATTTTGATTATAAGTAATGTTTTAAAGTCATATTAAGGTCTTTAAACATATCAAACACCCATTTAATTCTATATTTTTTATTTATTTTAAACTTTTACCTTTTAACTTTAACCTGTTACATAATTTTACCTATATTGCGGTAAATCGTTTTTTACCACGGTAATTTTTTATGCATAAAAATAAAAATTACCTTGTAACCTAATTTTTAACTCTTTATTCCAAATTTAAAATAATTTTTTAAAAATTCAAAACATATATGTTTAAATTTTATATTTAAAATTAAGCCGTCAAAACGCAACAAAAAATATTTTTTATAGAAAAATGTGTTTTTAAGACAAAAATATACTTATATAAAAATAAGTTACAATAATTTTTTAAATTAAATTAACTATATTATATATAACTAAAAAAGTGCATAATTTAATTTGAGATCATTTTAAAATCCTAAAATTACTTTTAAATATTAATAAAATTAGAGTTTCATAAAAATCGGTATTTTTTTACTATTCAATGAAAATTTAAACATTTCATAAAATTATAAAAAATTCATCCAAATATAATTTTTACATAGTGAATCCAAAAATGTTGATTTTATAAAATTTATTTTACAAGTTTTAAAAATTAATTATATTTATTTTCTCATAGAAATCAATAAAAATATATTTTTGAAGAAAACATATATTCAAAGAACAAAATGACTTTAATAAAAATTATGACCTTATTTCCTAAGAATAAATAAATTTATTTTAAACATGTAATTAAAATATATTTAATAATATAGTTAATACTATTCACACTTTCCAATTTAATGGATATTTTATAACATTTATAATAATAATATTTTAGAGTTTGTTTAAGCTCAATGTTTAGGGAAACATAAGATATTGAAGAGATTAAATTTATTTAAAAAGATACATACCATAAAATCTTAGGGTGTTACATATTTCAAATCAAGTTGTAAGGGATACTATAATTTGATAAAATAGTGAAATAAAATTAATGAATTAATCAGTAATTTCTAATTGACAATCAATAAAAAGTATTAACTGTTAAATTTATTTTTTGTCAAAAAAAATGACAATCAACACCACTAGTAAAATATCATTACAATCAATTATATATATAAAAAATATCCTGATCGGCCATAACTTCCATGAGTGGTATAGGTTCTTGAACGTAGTAATATTCCAAGAGAGTAATCTTTCTGTGTTTGAGTTCTCACTTTCTATTGAGCCTCTTAGGGAGAAAGAAAGGTGGATAAAGAAAAATTGAAAAATAATGTAGATAACGCACGAGATGTAAAATGTATCATGTGGTCATCTATTTCCAATAAACTGAAGAAAATGCATTAGGATAAAGATACCTACAAGATGCTAACCCATCTCCAAGAGTTATATCAGGATAGTGAAAGCTAAGAAAGAAATGAAATATCAAGTGCACTGTAATAATTACACTCTAGTGGAAGGGAATCAAATAGGACCTCATGTACTCAAGATGATTGGGTACATTGAGAGACATTAATCCCTTAGCGTCAAATTGAACCAATAATTAGCGACTAATCTCATTCTTGACTCTACTTCAAATATTCATAAATTTTATTGATAGTTGTAACATGAATAACATGAAAAATTCACTCCCAAATTTTTTGGATTTAGTTAACCAAGATAATAAATATTTGAAGAATACAAATCATTTATTCCTTATAGTGAACAAGAGTAGAACATGAAACTATAACGAGCCTAAGGCTAAACCCAAGCTAAAGACACCAATGCACCATCCTTAAAAAAAATTCAAAGATACAGAGGGGGGAATTTTTAGGAGGCTATTTTCTTTTCATGTGGAAAGAAAGTACACTAGAAGAATAATTACAATACTAAGAAGAAGAATCAAGGAAAATATTCTACTTCATATATTTTTGTCATTGAATGGAATCTATCTTTATCTACAAGTTGGTTATTGGATACATCATGTGTCTCAGAAATTTATATTCATATACAAGAACCATGTAAATTTTAGAAGATTAAAAAGGGTGAGGTGGAACTCTGAGTTACAAATAGTGTGAGAATAACAGCCTTGGTAGTGGGAGATTATCATTCTAATTTTCCTTGTGGTTTTTTTATTATACTAAATAATTTTTATTATGCTCCTTTAGAAACCAAAAACATAATCTTAGTGTCGAGTTTGGGAACCATGAGATTTTATTTAAAGCTTAGAAATAAATTTTGTCTCTTTTATGGGGATAAAAAATGTTATGGTAAGGTGAATTTTAACAATGACTTGTATATAAATTAACTCGAAAACCCTGTAATAAAAATAAATTAAATGACCATTGAAAATGACTGATATAAAACCCTCCCATGGAACTTTAGGATTTATCATTTAAATGAGAAGAATTTATAAAAAAAATCATGCAAGGTTTTTAGATTAAACTTCATTAAAATCCCTAGATGTATGTCATTCTTGTTTACAGGGGAAAATGACCAAATCACCCTTCTCTGGGAAAGGAGTAAAAGCCACTGAATTACTGGAATTGATTCATATTGATATATGAAGTTCATTTTTAGTAGAGGCAAGGGGTGAGTTTTCATGCTTCATTACTTTAACTGATGACTATAGTAGGTATGGTTATATCAACCTAATGAGTAATAAGTCATATTCTTTTCATATGTTTAAGGAATATAATAATTAAGTATAAAACCATCTTGATAAAAAGATTAAAGTACTTTTCTTAGACCGTAGTGGAGAGTATCTTAACCAAGATTTCATTGATCACTTTAGGAAGTGTGGGATAGTATCCCAACTCACTCCTCCTTATAGACCACAATGTAATGTTATTGGTGAAAGGAAGAATCATAGCTTTCTTGACATGGTTAGATTAATGATGAGTTAGACAAATCTCCCATTATCCTTTTGGGAATATTCATTGTAGAAAACAGCATATACCCTTAATAGAGTACTAAATAAATAAAAATACTAGATTCCATATGAGTTGTGGTATGGAAAAATAACTCAATCTATCACACATACATGTATGGAGATGTGGTGCATTGATCAATACTATATGTAGTGAAAAATTAGTATCCTAAAGTATAAAGTGTGTCTTTATAGTTTATCATAAATAAATAAAGGATATTAATTATATAACTCTTTGAATAAAAATTAATTATGTAATTACATGCTATATTTCTAGAAATAGAACACAATTTCAATGGAAATAGTGGGAGAAATACTGACTTCGATGAATATGATGCTCCAGATGCACAAGAGTTGGTGCAAGAATCATCTCCACAAGAGATAGTAGAAGTTGAAAATGTTCTCAAGACACAAATATGGTATAGGTAAACTCATTGGGTTTTATAACCAGAATGATATGGTTTTCTCATCCCTAATTTAGGTGACACATTACTTTTAGATAATGATAAATTTCAAACTTACAATTAAGAAGTTGATAGAAAGAATGCTTCTAAATAATAATAAGCTATACATTATAATATGGAGTCTATGTACCAAAATTAGGTTTGGATTTTGTTATACCCTCTAGATGATGTAAATCCCATTAGGTGTAAATGGAAATTCAAGAAAAATATAAACATGACTGATAAAGTATATACCTATAAATAATGACTAGTTGTGAAGGGTTTTAGGTAATTTCATGTCATTGACTATGAAAAAACCTACTCACCAGTAGAGATGTGGTATTCCATCATAATATTACTTGAAATATTATTCTTCCATTATTATGAGATTTGAAAAATTTATGTAAAAAATCCTTTTCTAAATGGAAATTTGGTTGAAGAAATCTATATGACTCAACCCAAATTGTTCATGAAGTCAAAGAGGGTCAATAAAGAATGAAAGCTATAGAGATCCATTTATGGGTTTAAGTAGACATCATGGTCATGAAATGTTCATTTTTATGAGGACATGATATAATTTTGTTTCATCAAGAATGAATGAAGTCCATGTGTCTATAACAAGGTTAGTGGGAATACCATTATTCTCTGTGTATTATATGTTTATGACATATTAATTATGGAAAAATGTACAAGTATTATATATGTATAAGAATTGGTTAAATGAATTTTCCTTTATTAATGAATTAGGTGAATAATATTACATCAAAGGGATTAATATCTATCAGGATATATCACAAAGGATTCTTGGTCTAAGTCAAAGTACAAATATTGAAAAGGTACCCAAAAGTTACAATATGGAACAATTAGAGAGAGGGTTGTTTCCAATGTCACATGGTATCAATATTTCCAAGAAAATGTGTCCAAAACCATAGGAGGATATTGAAGGAATGAATAGAATATATTATTCTTCAACAGTAGGATCTTTCAGGCATGCCATGATATATACTAGGTTTAATGTTTCATTTCTTTAAGTATAGTGGACAGATATCAATCTAATCTCGGAGAGATGCATTAGAAAGCTGTAAAAACTATCCTGAAGTACTTGATATGTACAAAGGATATGTTCCTAGTGTATAGAGTAGATAAAGAACTAGTAGTGAGATAATACACTGATTCTAGTTTCTAGATAGCTCATAATAATCTAAAATCAGAATTAGGCTATATATTTTTCCTAAATGGTGGTGTTCTGAGATGTAGAAGCTCAAAGAAACCTATGGTCTATGAATCTAGAGTAAAATATGAATATATATTGTCTTCCTATGAATATAAGAAGACATTCTATATTCATATATTTTTCTTTGATATTGGTCTTGTTCTTATCAGTGCAAACCCTATTCCAATTTATTGTGATAATGTTGTGGTAGTGGTACTTTCCAAGAAGCCTAGGTCACATGAGATGAAGAAGAATATACTTCATAAGTTTCATCTCTTGAAGGATTTTACTTAGATAGGTGAAGTTTTAGTTAGAATAGTAGCTACAGAATACAACGTGATATTCTCCCTGACTAAATCCAAATATCAACAGAAGCATGATTCTCATGTATGAGCTAGCGAGTTGAAACTTATTAGCTATTTACTCTAGTGAAAGTGAGAGTGTTGTGAGTGGGTTACCTAGACCCAACTCATATATATACTTTGATTATCATTAAATGTATATATATTTATATATACATGTTTTTACATTAACATAGTGTTGATACTTTTTACCACTATATTTGTAGTAATTTCCTTAGATTTCATGTCATATCCAAAGGTTATAGCAGTTTCTAGGCTATAATGAAAACCTACAGATACCACGAAAGTAATTTTAAACTTATATCATATAGTCTAGATACATCATGCTGATAAGAAATAGATGATGTTTGACCGTCAAGTGTTGGGGCATCATAAGCATTGATACTTCTTTTCATGAAGTTCTCACTTAGTGATTTTGAGTATATTAGATTATTAAGATTGTCCTGCCAAAAGGAAAACCGCATTTTTCAGGTGTCATTGGTAGTTCCTATCTATGAGCACGTGAAATGGTCTCATGAATTGAGATTATTATAAATGTTTACTATTTTATCACATACTTTAATGAAAGATGAAAAATATTACATTGATTTCATAGCCTGGTAGCATGTGTTGGGTGTGTCATTGTTGGTATGACATTGATTGAATAATCAATATAGAATTTTTCTCTTCTGAAAGGATGTTATATATTAGGTCTAGTTGATTTGGATGATTATAAATTCATTAAATTCATTACCATGGTAGAAGAAGGTAAGTCTATCCAGTTAGGTCAATGCATAATAACGCAAGGATGATGACACAATGTATATGTCCTTTTTATGGGATATCACGAGATAAAGAGATTATATTAAAAAACATGTGTTCATAAGAAAGGTTTTCATTTCTGAAACTCTTCCTTATCTCTTTGGCTTTTCTTTATCTCCTTAGTGGTCTTGATAGGTTGCTAGATTCTTCTCTTGGTCTGTGAATGGTTTTGACTGCTATCAAGATAAGGGTCTACAGGGTCACACACAATAGCATATTCAAGAGACTTCCTAATTTTGATCAATAGGAATATAGGACATGGTGGGGACCACAAGGGCTCTGAGACATTTTTGATAATAAATGATCACCAACGAATAAATAAATTCATTATTATTCAAGTATATAATAATTGGAGTTGAATTTATTTTTTAAAATTATTCATAATGTATTAAGTGAATACATGAAATAATATTATACAAATGAATATTTTTTAATATTTACGGTTAATTTATTATTTTTGGGAATTGGAAGTTGAGATAATGACTCAATTTTATCACGTGATATATTTATTATATATTACAAGTAGGTGATAAAACATAAATGATGGTTATGACATAATTATTTGGTCATAATGTATCATTTATGACTTATTTAGTGAGAATTATATATATGGGGTCTAGAAACCATTTTTTGGTGTTTAATTCACTCTATATAAGAAAATAGGAGCTCATTTCTATGGTACTATTCATTCCCATGAATTTGAGAGCTCCTCTCTCTTTTCCATGTCCTAGAGAGATAAAGGGCCATTCTGAGCATTCTGCCTTTGATCACCATCAAGGATCGAAGGAATGAGACGGTGGTGATCATTGAGACTTAGAAGTATTATTATGAGCTTTGTGTTAGCACCAAAAAATTGACAATTAGAATTTTTTGCGGACTTTTGAAGCATGTTTGGACAATTTAGGGGGTTCAGCATCAGATCCTTTGAGCAATGATCACCAATGATGAGCTAATTTCAAACGCATCATCAATCCAAATGAGTTAAATGTTAATTCATAGTTTTGTGCTTAATTAAATTCATATGTGGTCCTCAAACCATTATTGGTTCTCTTATCACTAGAGATGATGAAGTTACATCACTCTGAAGATGAAAACTTTAAAATCCCCTACCCATTGGCTTCTACTGCATGACTCAATTCAAACATCATATATATGTGTATGAATGAGGATAAATAAATAATATAAATATGTGACATACAAGAATATGTTTTGGGTTATTTTGAACCAACCAGGCCACCAAAACAATCAACCATGCTTGGTCTAATCACATCTGGTGAACCACATCTGTCATAGCCCCATGTCAAAGGAATAATGTTAGGTGAAAGGTGAAACATAGCCCGACCTAAGCATATGGATCAATTGGTGATCCAACCTTATTTATCCCAAGGAAACCAAGAAACTGGGGATCATATCTAAATGATTTCTAAACTACCAAACAACTACCTCATAATAACCAACACAACACATCATAAGAAAATATTGGGGTGGGAAATAATATAGCCAACCTCTCGCATGAGTCAAACCACCAACATGAGGTAGGTCCCATGACTAATTTCATATACCTATAATAGATTATATAAAGGAAAAAAAGTTTAAGACCTCCCGCATAAGAAAATCCACAATGTCACAAGATAGGTCCCATGGATGATCACGTATATAGGTAGAAAATTCTGAGGATGGAAATAATGGAGCCAACCTCCCACACAATCTTAAACATACCCCAATAGGTAGGTTCCATATCTTACCCCATAGCCCTAAGGAATCATAATAAGTACTCAGGGGAGGGAAAAATAGTTAACCTCTCACACAAGCTGAACCATACCCTCTTGTTATGGTTTTATGGCTATTTCACATGCACTAGGAAATCAAGGAATCTCCCACACAAATCACAACCTAGTAATAAATCACTCATTAAAGATCATGTACCTCAATGAATTTATTATTATCCATATAGAATCATAATATAATCTTCTCATACCAGACCCAAACATATAGGGCCCAACTCTCTAATGCATCGATATCCATATCTCACCCATTAAGACATATACTTGATTCCTTAAACCTAAACCGGTCTCTATTCACTAATACCAACCCAAATATATCACTCCTCAGTGACCCCAAAACCCATAGGCCCTACCCGTACCAGGCCATAATAGGATGGTCCAACTTTCCTTCCAAATTCCTAAACCATCATCCCAGTCCCAATACCCAAGGAAAGTTCTCATACAAAGACACTCTAGGCCCATTGGAAAATCATTTTGGGGCCATGATATAATATATCACATGATCCATACTCGGGTACCATGTCATATCTTCCATTGAAGATCTCTCAAGATCATCATCTAGTGGAAAATATCTATGACACACCATACTAATCCCTAGAGGACCAATCATGATCACCCCAAACACTAAGACTCCAATCCACCCACAATATGGTTCTCCAAACTACTTGAGATAAAATGATGTCCAACCCATACTCTAGTCCTAAACCCAATATGCCCACCTCACTACCCAAGGAAAACTAGACTAGGCAGTACAAAACTCATTTGAAGCCTAAAGACCTAATTTTAAACTCACACATCCACTATAATCCTCATCCTTGGAAAAAAATTCAATGATAATATTCTAAATTACAAAAGAACATGGGAGAACTCACTCCAATTAGTTGGAGGCTCTATACCATCTGAATTATCACTTACGGCTATCTCATTCCTACTCTAAATCACCCAAAACCAAAATCCTAGTCCATAATGCATAACAATACATGAAAGGGAATATATTTAAGTATCATTGAGACAACATATATCATTAATGGAGTTAGGATCTTTTTTTCTCCATTTCAACTCATTGGGAAGAAATGATATTCCCTAAGTACTATGCAATCCTTTCGAAAGTGCACTTTTCGTATTAGAAAACTAATTGTTGTCTATTAATATTTAAATAACATCCTTTACATTTTATAAGTGTTCATTTTAGATATTAATATAAACTAATATATCATCGAAGAACACCAACACACTCTTCCTTAATAACCCCCGGAACACTGAATTCATAGTGGTCTGGAAAGTGGTCGGTGAGTTCATGAGCCTGAATGACATAATGAGGTATTTGTAGTGTCCTTCATGAGTATTAAATTTTTTCTTCCAAATTTATATTATTTCATCTATACATGGTGGAAAACTAGTTTTAAATCCAGCTTTGTAAAGTATAATATCCCCTGAATCTCATCCATTATTTCTTCTTTAATTGGAATGGGATACCTATCTAATACTATCAATCTATTCAAAGCCCTATAATCCATTCACATTCTTCACCCTTCATACTTCTTCTTTAATAAAACAACTGTACTATAAAATGTTTTCTTACCATGTCTCATACATCCTTATTCCAATGTCTCATGTACTTTCCTTTCTATTTCATGAAATAAGCATTTTTATATGGTCGTATGTTGACTGGATCCACCCCCTTCTCTAATTTGATCACATGATTGGTCTCCCTTTTAGGTTGTAGTTCCCTTGGTAATTTAAAAACTGACTATAACCATCTCAATATGCCTTGAATTTTTTCTTATTTAGGTACACTCAATTATTTCTCTATTCTAGTCACCCCTTCCAACATTTCCACTTTATCCCATGCACCAACAGATTTCCATTTCTAAGATATTCTTGAAGGGATCCTTGTGTATCCTTCATAGATTTCATCCCCTATAGGGTAATTCTTTTTTCCTTTCAAGATTCATGGTCTAATTTATTTAGTGATTGGTAATGTATCCCAAAGTCTCCAACCAAGATATACCAAACACCAATCCTGGAACAGTGGTTTCAAAAACATATGCATCCACTGCAAAGTCTTATTCCCCCAAAAAAACATAAATAACCAACATAGTACTTCAGATACCACATGGTGTCCATGTCCCAACTGGATAATAAATTGGTTTTTCTTGGTGACTTTCACTATAAGGGACTTAACCATCCACTTGGAGATAAAATTATGTTTAGCCCTGTTATTTACAAGTATAAGCAGTCATACTCCCTCAACACTACCCTTCATCGTTATATATTTGACACATTATTCCTTTGCCTCATTCACTCCACATTTCTTAGTCCTTAGAATTTCCATTTCTAAGGCATTCCCATCTATTACAACCTTCTCTTAAAAACATTATGTTTTTATTTCTTCCTCTTCTTGGGGATCTACACTTTCCCAAACCATAATTTTATAGATTTTTTTGGGAAATCTATGTTCTAGGACAAACATTTTTGATAAGAATAACACAATCCCTTGGTTATCTCCTAAAATTATTCTTTGGACCTATTATTGGTTCCCTTACACCTCAGTGTGTTTCCACCCTTCTTCTCATTCACATCTCTCTCTGCTGCTATTCTTATTAAATTGGAATCCTAGATTCTCCCCTAATGTCCAGCCATGTTTTCCCTATTTGGTACCTCAGACTGATTAATAGTTCCTTTTACTATCAATACCCTTCAACACTCCTAGACAAGGTTATAAATAATGCCTTATTTTTCAGTTCACTTGTTTTCATTGTGCTACCTATTTCTAGCTTCAGTCTCCTGATGAATAAACTCATGTACCACTTATCTAAAAACGTTGATACCCGTAATGATACATACTCAAACCTTTCTATATACATGTCCACTTAACCACTATACTACAATTTCTTTATGAAAATAACTGAATATTCCTCTACCATGCTACTATAGCGTCCAAGAAACAAATTTTTGAGTTGCATTCACACGATCTCGATTGTGGTTATTTTTAGTGAAATAATTCAATACCTGACAATTCCATCCATACTCAACTGAGCCTGAGGAATATTTTACTCTTAATAAGTCAGATGGATTAAAAAATTCATCTCTTAATTGTTAATCCACAATCCTATATCTTCTCCAAAGAAAATTGGAATCTCTATATTCCTTGTAATTTCATACAACTCTCCATGTTCTATATCGCTTATTCCTCAACCTTCTTCTGATGCTATATTCTTCCAATCACATTTCACCGCCTCTATTGGAAAATTTCCATCTTCATCCTCCACTTTGGATTTTTTTTCTCCTTTACATGTCCAGAACTCTCTTCCTGGTTCCTCGTGAATTTGTTGATTTGGTACATAGTCACTGAAATGTCCTTTATCTTTTAATGAATGTCTATCACCATCATTTCTAGTTTTAGATAACATTGTATTCCTACCTTCAACTATTGAACCATATTTTATAGTTTTTCGATCATACTCTTGATATGTTTAGACATGTACGATCTCAATGGTGAGAAAAATAGAATAAAAATTTCCTTCCATAAGCTCTCTATGGTCCAAGATGCCAATCCTCTAAATGAAAACTCCAAGTGATAGAGCTTCCACATCAATAGTAAAGGACTAGTTAATTTGACTATTAATGTGAATTGAAACACTTAAAAATAACCTTATATAAATTACAATGTCACTCTTGAGAGTATAAAACTTCTCTTAAGGCCAAGGTTAATAGCCTCATTCTAATAGAATACATGATTGATTCCCTATCAAGTAATCCATGCTCATAATATCTCTCCCCTAGGAAATTAGTTTAATGAAATGTAATTACATCCCTTCCCCTAGGTAGTTAAGAATAGTATGTGAACCCTCCTTTAATATGTAAACTGTATTGGTGTTTGAGATCGTCCACCTAGGAGGACTCTCTACTACCTATCCCAGGTTCCTATAAATTTCTATGAAGAGAATAAATTTACATGGAAATATATAAAAACATGTTCGTATAAAAATATAGAACAGAGAAATGTTCATAATGAAATCATCAATAAAATATTACATAGATTCACAAGGCTAATAGGGGATAAGATAATTCTTATAACTATGTTACAACTCATCTTGAAACTCAACATGATTTGTGACAGAGCTTAACAAAGAGTTTCAACCATAACACATACTATGACTATCCTTAAAATAGTGATAACACCAAGTTTCTATGATTATGTTGATGAATTCTCCATTAAAAACTCAAAGCATATAGTGTCAAAAATGCATGTAATAATGTTCTACTGATGTACTCGAAGGTTCCAATGACACACTACATTCTCATCCAATATTGTTTTTGGAGGTAACATACATTGAAAACTTGGATTGGTGTAATTAGCATAATGATTCTTTGTTTCTCTATACTTTTGGTTCTTTATTATAATTTATTTCATATTGTTAAACACATTTTTTTCTATATATTAGAGATCACATGTGATTATATAGAGATATTATTCTTGAATTTGATGTTTTTTATGTAGATTTAATATTCATCAAAGATGAAACATTTGTAGGTGAACTGGTATTTCCACCATATAGAACCATGAGAGTCTATTTGTATAGTTTTCATTTTTTATAACGAGCACTATACAGTCATTTTTGTATAATTTTAAAGGTACTTGGAAAAAATAATGTTTGAATTTATAATTAATTAAATAATATACTAAACTATATACACTCACTCTAAATATATGTTTTTACATTTTCAAAAAATACACTTTTTACAATTTAGTTGGAACCCAAACAAACAACTATATGACAAAAAAATAAACTACATATGACACTACTTGATGTTTTAGATAAAATATTAAAATATTGGATCCATGCACCCTATGTAAACTCTAGTCAGTAGATATTTCCCTACTCTTCGGATCAACTTTAATAAGATCCTAAAATCAGTATTCCATCTTATCCCAGGTCACTAGATACTCTTACACACTGATATTCTCTTCATTAACACCACAGGTCAATATGCGGTCTTGGGTGTTAATCCTTATTGATTGTTCATTACTGGTGTCCATCCCAATCTATATTTCATACATTTTGAGTATTTCTTCCAGTTAAGATAATATGGTAGATTTCTAGTCCACCCTCTCCTCTTTGGAATACAAAAGCAGATCCAATGAAAATACTAGTCCGCCTATATCTTCATACTCCCTAGCTTTAACCCCTAAAACTTTATCTTAAATTGATTTCTTGAAGTGGAATAACCATCCAATAACCCATAATCTATAGTGGATTGATCCTCCCTAGGGTCAAGTACTTCTATTTTGATATTATCCTTAATGGACACTGCTAGTTGGGGTTGGTATTTAAACTTTTTTAACACTTCATACACTTTACTATGAGGGTTTAAATGAAACTTAGATCCAGAATCCTTACCCTATATTAGGTCTTCATTATCATAGTAAGGTTGGAATAATATTATCATATCCTAGATTTTTTTTCTTTTTTAATAGAGTACTCCCCCAAATCAAAACAATTTTTTCCATTCTTTATACCCAAATAAAAAATAAACTTTGGTATAAACCTCCTCCTCAAAGTTAGTAGAATCCAAGGACGGATTATCTTATTTAATTCCCACAACATGAATTCTGTGACCTATTCTTAAACTATCCTCTATATGTTCAGTCTAGTTAGATTTTTCTTCCACTTAGGTACTCCGACTTCCCACCCCTCATTTTCATTATTTCCCGAAACATCACCACCCAATTGTTCAAAAAAATTATGACATTTGACTCCAAATGATATCTTCTACAAAGAATCCCCTAATGAACTAGATGTCCTAACATTGTCCAGCTTGGGTGGTAGAGCTAAGACACTAGAGGAACATATCTTCTTTCTAATGACCAGGCCCAAGTTACTATTGGAATCACCATCCCCGTGCCTAGGTATATTATCACCAACCACCACCCATACTAGAGATATTATAGTAATAGTGATAGCCACATGGGTTTCATTATTTCCCACATGGTTACGAAATTTATAAATTAATAAAAATAAAAAAAACAAACCACTAAACTAAGGTAAGTATAGGAATTGGAAGTCTAGGGTCAAACCCACAAAGATAGAGTTGGATAAAATATTAATTTAATAAAATAAACCTAAACTAATTTTGTTTTTTATAAATTATATCTAAGCTACTCAGGATGTTATTGGTGGTGAAAGTGGGAGAAGAAAATAGAAAATGGGTGTTGGGTAGAAATGAATCCAGATTCATGGGTTGACAAGGTATGAAATAGTTAATTAACAATTATCTAATCATTAGAATTAGGTCCTAGCGAGTATATTGGTCATGGTAAACACTCTCTATCCAAAAATATATTTCTCTCGTGGTTAGGTACATTGAATTACAAATGATGGGAAACCCAAAACCTAATTTAAACATAGAGTAGAGAAAACCCCAATGGTCATGGAGGAAATATAAACCCTAGACCTCACATTTAAAAAATTATTATTCAATTAACTCATTAAATGGTCATGCTCAAAAAAAATTAAACCCTTTTCTTAAACCCACTCATAACATTTATGAAAGAATAATCAAGAAACTCAGGAAATGGTCATGCTCAAAAAAAATTAAACCCTTTTCTTAACCCCACTCATAACATTTATGAAAGAATAATCAAGAAAGAGATATAATTAAAGAACCAATATGAAATCCCAAAATAAATTACTATAAAAAATAAAATACCTTATATATTTAATCCACGTTCATCATGAATTACATGACATAAATAAATCACCCACTCATGTTATCCATGAGACGGTGTATAAAAGAATAAAGAAAAATCTATAGAAATGTGGCAGCATTAGGGATATATAGTGGTTTTACTTGGTCTTAGTTGTCATATGAGTTTATCCTTCCTCTAAAATACCCCCAAAGGAGCGGATGAGGGTGTATATTTATAAGGATTTTTTGTCAAACCTTCAACTTAATTTTTTGTTCATCTCTTTTTTCTTCTTTTCCAAGTATCCATTATATCCATATATAAAACATAAAAAAAATTAAAAAAATTAAAAAATTGGAAAGATTAATAATTTAAATATATAAATTCATGTATTAAAATAACCTAAATTACATACATGAAATACACTTATCAAACAACAGACTTGATCCCTCTCGAATGGGAGCCACTTCCATAAATTGTTAGAGAACTCAATCATTCAGTTTGTATTCAATAAGAAGAAATGGAAATACATGGGAAAAAGGATAATGAGAAATTATAAGAGACCCCATAGTACTCCCAACCCAATCCAATATAAAATTAAATAACATAAAATGGAATCCCCCAGTACAGCTGACCCCCAACTGCTTATAACAGCAATCGGTTCCGCCATGCCACATAGCCTAATGGACTAAGAAACCTTCCTAGACAAATTTTCCCTTTCTATAATATACCTTCCATTTCCCTAGAAGATCTCAGGATCTATTACGATTCACCACTTGAAATCAAGTCTTGTCCATAAGACTATAAAAAGGGAACTGATTCTAGAGGACCAGATCATCCTCCCATGTAGCATCTTCCACTGGCCACCCCTACCAATGAATCAAATGTTCCCTCGCGATGGTGTCTTGGTTAATGAATACTAATCTGTATAGATCCCTTTATTTTTAGGTTCATGTTGTCGAATCCTAGATGCATCCTATGCTCATGTTCACCAGCTCACACACTACAAGCTACCGCCACTCCAAAAAATTCACAGGAAGGCCACCCGCACAATGGACACTTGGAAATAGGATTTCTAGGACGACGTCAACCAATGACTAAGATTACTATAATATATTCTATATAAAATCACATTAATAATAAAGGGTATCATTATGAATTAGTAGAACTAGGATCAGGATCACTCATAGATTTCATAATTCTAAAAAGAACAAGTGAAACTCCACAATTATATTACTGGAATTTTATGCTACCTAGAGAATGCATCACATCTGGAGGAAGATTATATATCATATATAATTGACCCATCGGCCTTTTATGTTGTAAAACTTGGAGAAACAAATTCCCAAAAATTCATGTCGACATAGGAACCGACCAACACACAACTACAAAACTGTTGGAACTCACAGTGTTCGGAGGAAGGGACCCTAGGGGATCAATCACATGTGATAAAATTTACTTTCAAATAAATCATATATTGGGTGATGTTAAGGTATAACTTGTGCAGATTATTATGGAAGAAGGTGTAGTATACTGTTTCAACATGTGCATGAGGTTCATCTAGGAGTGTCTTGGAAAACTTTCAAAGGGAAACTCGTAGAACAATTTAGTGAGTTAGAGATCCAAAATCCTTATGAGAAATAGGTTGAATTACAATGGTTAGGGTCATTCTAGGACTATATTGAACAATTAATATATATGGTTTCTTTACTACCTCTCTAAACCAATCCACAATAATTTGGGTACTTATTTCATGGATTCAAAGAATACATTCTCATTTGGGTCTTCATCCAAAACTATGAGACTCAGCTTCAATTAATGAAGTTAACTCAACATGTGAAGCTTACCTTCATGGGTGTCATTGGAAACCATTACAGTGGTGGTAGGTCATGGATTTCTCATCAGGTATGTGATCTGAACCATGTTATCCATCAGACCATTCAGAGATACAACTGCTAAATTGGACTCCACCCCAACTGGTTAGATGAGGGAGGGATTCTGGGATAATAATTTTCTAGGAGACTCCAAATCAGACACATCCCATCAGGTCTGAAATTTGACACCAGGTTCAAGGGATTGTGTTTCAAGGGTGGGAAGCACTATAGTACCTTACATTGGTGTGTTGATCCCAAATTATGGGTGGTTTTCTTGGGTGAAGATGAAGAGGGTGTTGACAGTGGAGGATCTCCATGTGGCATGAAAGGAGCTCTATTTCATCAGTCTTGAAAACAATACTATATTTAAGGTGTGACTAGTTATAGATTTTTTATCCCAGCAAGGCCATGAGTGTCTTTACAAGGTAATTATTCTAGCCTATTTTGGGGGATAGGAGGATATAGGTTCATGTGGAGAGGGGGTTTGATTCGATTAGGGGGGTGATTATGTTCCCACATATAGGGGAGGGGTTTCATTATAAGTAGAATAAAATGGTTAATAAGGAGATTTAGAGGGAATATTTTTTAGGGAATCAGCCTTTGTCTTGGGAATTAAGTTGTAAGGCTTGGGTGAGAATTAGTTCCTTGCAAGTTATTTATCCTTATTCTATTTATCTTCTTTCTCTTATTCATGTCTCTATTCCTATTTTTCAATATATAAGAAGTTAGTCCTCTGATATCTTTCACTATATCAATGTGTTATGTATATCATGCATTTTTACATCCCATAGATCTACCACTGAGCTGATCGCATACACAAAATAAAAAAAGCATAAAATATAAAGAGGCTCCACTACCAACGTTGATCCATACCTCACCTCACCTAAACCCCATATATAGTCCCTATCATTCTTATCTAGCCCAATCCATTGTGAAACCTATGATTTAATCTATATAATGGAGAAGAGGCACATGCATTGGGGTTATCATGTAGGGTGTCAAAAATACATCTCAGTTGTGTCTCCCTAGGTGATCCAAATATAATCCCATCATATACATGTGTATTCATGAGGAAAAAATAATAGAAACACACGGCATACAAACGTACATGTTAGGTCATCATTTTCTATCCGAACTACCACAACAACCAACCATACCTAGTCTAATCACATATGGTGGACTATTTCTATCGTAACATCATGTCATAGGAAGCCCATTAGGGGAAATGAGAAACATATCCTAACTCAAGTGTATAGAGTGGATGGGGATCCACCCTTAGTGGTCCCATGGAAAAATAAGAATTGGAGATCTTATCTTAGTGATTAACAAATTTTCTAGTAACTACCACATACTAACTAGTGAAACATATCATAGGTGGATCCTAAGGAAGGAAATAATATATACAACCTCCTACATAATTTGAACCAACAACAAGAGGTATGTATCATGTCTAATCACATATACATGTTGTGGATTCTAAGGAGGTTAAAAACAAAGAAAACCTACCATATGAGTCTAACCAGACTATCATAAAGTTGGTCACATGGTTGATCACATATATAGGTCTTAGAAACTGATGAGGGAAAAAACAAATCCATCCCCCCACATGATCTAAACCACCCCCCTTAGGGTAGCTTCCATGGATAACATCATACCTCTTAGGAAAAATAGAAATTTATCTAAGGTGTGTATAACATATTGACCTCTCACATAATCCAATCCATCCCATTGGGGTAGGGTTCCATAGTTATCTCACATACACTGGTCAATCAAATAGATAAGGTATTCTGATCCATATAGAAACACCACCTAAAGTCCTAACTCTTGGTTAAAAACCAATAAATCCAACACACCCCCCACACAACTCACAACATGGGAACTAGTCACTCATGACCTAGATCATACCTCAAATCATATCACATTATCTATATAGCCTCAATAATAATATTCTCATGCTAGACCAAATCACATAGATCTAAACTTGATAACCCATATACATTCTAATCTCACCCATAAAGGCATCCACAAGTCTCCTCAGACCTATCCTAGTCTCTACTCATTGATACCAACCTACATCGATCACACCATGGTTATCCCAAAACTCATAGGAACTACTTGTCCCTAGTCTCATTAGGCTGGTCTAACTTTACTTCCAAATTCTCACATCGCCATCCTCATCTCAATCCCAAAGACCATGAAAATCCAAACACACTCTAATCCCCTTGGAAACCCATTTCCAGGCCATGAGAACATGAATTCCATGACTAATACTCAAGTCACATGTATAAGAGATATCTCAAGAACACCATCTAGTGAAAAACCTCCTCCACATCACACTATAATATTCCCTAGAGGACCTATCATGCTCATACCAAACTCTAAGACTCCAATCCACCCGATAGAGGGTTATCCAAACTACTTGAGATACATAGTCATATAATCAATCCTCTAAGCCCAAGTTTAACATTTTTTCCATATTGTCTCAAGTAAAACCATCCTAGTATATCCAAAACTCATTTATAGATTAAATAATTACTCTAGAACCCACTATTATCCTCACCTATAACAATAAAGTCAGTGGAAAAATTCTAAATTACACAACTATAAGGGAGAACTCACTCAAATCACTAGGAGGATCCATGCCACCAAAATTCTCACTCATGGAACTCTTGATCCCACTCTAAATCACCCAAACTGAAATATCATACAGTCATGGAAAATAATATATAAATACATAAGATTTTGTATCATTGGTATGGGACCACTTACCCCTGAGAAAAGAAACCAAATTCATATTTTATTTTTCATGTCAATTCACCCTGAATCACCAAAATTAAAAAATAAAATAACTAAAATACTTACCTATACTAAAATGGCAAGAAAATGGTCATGTTCATCCTCACATGGCATCCTCTGACCATCGCACCAAAAATCCATGTGATTTGGAGAATATTCTGCCATTCACTAAGGGAATCCTTCTCTAACACCTGAATAGATCTATCAAAAATTAGAAGAAGGCGAAGAAGTGGGAGGTAAGTTGAGTAAAGGGAGGGATTACCTTTCTCTAGTGTGGTGCAAAAACTTCCACTCCAATTATAATTAAGGGGAAACTAGGGGGATCAAAGGGGAGGAAAAAAGGGGAGAGGTTCATCAAAGACGACATCCTCTATATGACCATTTTGTTGGAAATGAAAAAGGAGGATGAACCTGAAAATATAGGTCTACCCCTACTAAAAAACTATATAAAGGGTAAATTATGGTGTGAACAGAGGTGTCACGGTGAAATTCTCCATTCTCAGGTCTTGTTGCGGCATGACCCAAAGGTTCCTAACAAAACACCTTGACTCTAGGGATACATTGTATCATGAATCAATGGGTCAAGGTACAAATCCCATCTTAAGAATAAAACCCAAAAATCAGATTCCACCTATTATGTCATGGCCCTAGGCCTCATGGAACAATTCCTCCCTCGAGTGGAGAACAAGAAAACATCATAGGGTGATTAATAGAACAAAAACCACTAGGTTTTGGTGTAACACTTTACTCATCAAGAATACCTCACAATAAAACATCTCAGGATACTGTGAGATCTCCCAAGACACCATCACTTTAATCTTACAATGTATAATAACCACACCAAAACACCCCTGGTTGCGGCATGATCTTCTATGTATAACATATGTTTCACCCCACACTGAGACCAACTTCTCCATATTTCTCTTGATGGCCAAAAAAAAACCATCAAAACCCACACTTATAAAAAACTTATTTGGGATATTATAACTATAAAAATTCAAATACGAATCAAAAAGTTTAAAATAACCCCTTCTCCGGGACAGAAAAAATCAAATTTCCTCTGAATGCTCTGACCCATAACAACATTTGTCATTACAAACTCACCTCCACATGATTTCTTATCATTGATAACCATTTATAATTTCTAATCCATCGATCATAATATGATACCACATATTAATCACAATTCTAAGCTGAATTGGGTGTATCCAACTACCCATGCACTGAACCCAAATACATCATCTTTTCTTGAGAATCCCCCAGTCCAATCATTGAAATACACATGCACATAAAAAATGATTTGTCCATGAGATTTACTCCCCCACTATATTCGATTCCGCATCATAGAACTATTTGATCCTTCATCACCCAACCCTTCCTAAAAGTGCTCAACATCCAAAGCCAATACACCATTACCTCAACCTGATAATGATTATTTGAATCCAAGATGCATCATGAAATCACACCAAATGACCATGTCAATGTCCAAACCCCAACACTCGGTGTAATTTCATGGTTGAATTATCAACCCAACTAAATCTATCATTATTCTATCCTTTTGATCATTGGCATACCCTCAATATAAGTACCTCTCAGACAAAACATCAAATTCTACTTGAATCGTTCTTTTAAGGAATACTTTACTCAAAATAGAATTCTAGTTATGGTGTTTATTGAGGAACCAAATGGATTTCACCTACATGTAGACCAGTACCTCATGTGATATCACAACCACTCACCTAATAATTCAACTACCTCACTATCCTATCAAAGAGGTAATCATATACAAAGTGAATGATAATATGTTCCTCGTTATAAGAGTATATTTATCATCACCCTTCCAAACCAACGCACCCAGTCTCTAAATCCAATGTTCTGGAAAATATAGAATGTAATGACTATATGAAACCAGTAAAATCATACCCAATCCCTAGCTAGAAAATAAAATTTCTTATAATCCCATACTTACCAAAAACATCACCCCTTTCATTCACTAAATCTCTCTAGAAATAGCCACACCCACAAATAGTCATTGGTGGGATCCCCACTATATCACTTCCCTTATACCACATCCTAAGAAATTGGTTAGCCAAGATAATCATTATTTATCTTTGTTACATACAACCCATGCTTCCATAAAAAATTGATAAAAACCCTTAAATCACAACCATAACCTATGGGCTACCTTTGTATTTGATGTCTCACTGAACTCATCTATCATATCACTCCATAGAGACCACATACCCAAAACCCACTAAATTTCCAGGAGTCACTCTAAGAAATTGAAAACTAATGGGGTACATACTGTCATTCTATATTACTACATTGCTAGGTATCTCTTGGAACCTAGATAATTAATAATGAACAAATACACTACTCATTCCAACACTCCAAATACTAAAAAATCATCACATGTATCCAACATGCATCCTCATTTCCACATTTGAACCCCTTTACCCAACCCACTTACTTTTCAAATCCAGAGTGAGCCTCCTAAGATCGCTCTTACATGATTTTTCCTGAAACACATCTCAGTCTCATATGAAGACAAATTAGGTATACACTGTTGTATCGCATGATCATAGAACCAGAATCATGCTTCCATGGGACACTCATCATTCACCCTAGGATCACATTCTTAATTCACTGATATTCACCCCTTACATGTCAACACACCCATATAGAAGCACCCTAATTTATCTCTTTCTCGTCAACCCGAAGCATCTTACCAATTAAAAACCAAATATATGACACATTCCACTCAACTTACACTCCAAAATCCCAAGGTATCTATCTATGCCATACACACATCTGACCTGACCATCTGGGATCACCTCACATAATCCCATATAAATCCATACCAAAAACCAACCTAAATAAGAAACCCTATGATCATTCCTTCCGAGCATAACAACAATATTTCATGTAATGAATTTTATTTATATCCTAAATCCCAAGGAAATATATATTTCTTTCTTCTTTTAGGGGATAAAATTACCAAGGAAACTCATTCCCACTCTTCACCATATCTCAGAAACACAATCCTTTATCCAACATCATCAAAGCATCAAATTCCTAAACTAACCCACTTAGGGTTACCATGAACGACTTTCTTTTATGTATTATATAATCATAATATGATAAAACATACAAACCATTAGCATAATTTTTAACTAATTAATAAAAAATAATATATTATTGAGGAAAACACATATTAACTTATGGTTGAAATTTTAATTAACAAAAACCTTACCAAAACCCTTTTGAAAACCTTATAATTTCATTCCAAACAAGTTTTATTGAAACCATTTTCTTATTAAAAAATGGTTTACAATCTCTGAAAGGTTCACACATGTCCAGAAGAATATGCATGCCTAGTATAATGCATGTATGTATGACTCTTTTCACTCTAGGAGAAGAGTAAAACCATAAATAACAATGGAAAATCAATACATCATACCTAAATAAACATCTCAATTTTAACAAAAAAACCAATAATTATAGTCCCCTAACCCTTGTAACATGGACTTCCCACTGAACCAAGGTTCATGATAGACCAACACTAAGGCCTATATCTAGCTCCCATAAATTTCTATCTCCGACTACTAATTCTTAAATAGTTAAACAACCAAAAAATAATTTGATACCATTTTATAGCACCTTGGATAAAATCACTAGAATGGTATATAATTTAATTGTGCTAAAGTGACTCATATGCCCAACCCTATACATCAGAGGATACCAAAAAATGGTGAGAGTCTATAATCAATTTTATAGAGACTATATTCTTGATATTACAACCACTGATAACAATAAATAAATACACATCATCCATAAAAGATAATTATAGTATGCATGTATGGAATTAAAGTTAAAATAAACCCTAACAAACAAACATACACCATGTTATTATAGTGTACTATGAATCTTATGTAGTCATATATCCCATATATCTTCCATCAGTACAACAATATATATAAAATAAAATATATATACAATAATGATCCACTACCAACCCCGAGCCTCACCTCCACCACATCTCTAATACTTGTTGAGATTCTCCTTCTCGATATATTAGGCAACCTATGATTAGACTTTCATAGTAGAAAAGTGGTCTACAAGAACATGAGAGTGCTCATGAAGGGTGTGAGATATACATATCAGTAGGAACTCACCAATTTCTCCTAATGTATATCATCATATGTTGTGAGTGGGTACCCTATAGCAAACTCATCTATGTATTTTGATTATCATTTTATGTATATAGTTTGATATATACATTTTTTACCTTACCATAATAGTATTGATACTTTTTTGACCATTATATTTAATAGTTATACAGGTGTTAATTATGTGGGGTGGGGATTATTTTAATTTCAAGGGGAAAATATGTAAATTCCCAATTATTTTGTTAAAAAGTTTTTGGGGATGGTTGAGTTAATAAATAAAGTTCAGGGTGGAATTGTAAATGTGATGGGGTAGTTTGGTAGTGATATGGGGTATTAAATTGGGAGGCTAGGGTTAGTTAGGGGAAGAATGATTTGCATCAAATTTTTAGCTGTTGCTGGGAATATGAAGGGCTAGGCCTCAGGACTGCGGTGTGGCATCTCCTAAGAAGTTTCTCTTCTCAACTTCTTATTCTTCTTCATTTTATGCTATATTTAAGAATTTATGTATACTATACTCTATTTGATATTAAATAATTGCATTGTTACTATCTCCAAAACCTATCAATTGTTGCTTTCATTGAGATAACTTTTGGGAGAGAGAGTTAATCAGAAGTATTGGTTTACAGATTGGTGCATCAACCTACAATGAGAAACATCTATCAGTTTATAACCAGGAGATTCACCTGTAACTAATAGACTAACTAGTATTTTATCACTCAAAGTAGGTTTTTCTTGATATCCTTCTACTCATGTAGGATGAAACATACACAATAGCCACACCTGAGGAGGGAGGACCTAGTTCGTGCAGAGCAATGAATATAGTTTACTCACTAGAAGAACTTGGATAAATTGCAGAAACAAATTACCATGATAATGGAGAAAAAAATTAAAATATTATTCAACCATAGAGGACATACACTCTAGAATCCAAAATTATAAGGCATAAAGACAATATCAGGAAGCAGTGCTTCAAGGACTGAAAATCTAAATGCAGGATGTGTTAACAACACTATCTCATCTTGAAATAAATTTGATAGTGCATGTGTAATGAGGAGATGATAATGGAAAATCTATTATTATATATGAATGAATGACTATTTTGATGATATAGGTAGAGTAAATAGAGTAGCATCTAGGGTATGAGATAAAGGTATGTACAAAATAGAATAGGAATCACTATGTGTGCATTCCAAACTAGTAGAGATGCCAAATTTTTCTATTATAGATCAAGTGTTGTGGATAGTATGAGCAAAAACATACTTCTCAATATAGAATATCCAAGAGGAGTTGAAGGTTTCTTTTGAACAATTGAGTATGTAAGGTATGGTGTAGTATTAGATTGTATCTTTGAGGTTAATTAAAATAGATCTCACATGGACACAAATCAAGGATGATTTATTAGGAAGATATTTTTGTTCCATGGAGGAATATCCACTGATTTTTTTGATGGATTTGTGGAAAATAGAAAATTTGGATGAATAAATTGATGGATTTGAATTTGTGGCCTTGAGATTGTCAGCCTTAACTTAAAAATGGTAGGAAATTTTTTTATAGGTGTATTGAAGCCTGAAATTGGAAGTTCAGTGTTGACATTCAAACCACAATGAAAAACACTACTATTAAATTTTTCTAGGATATTGGAGAGTGGATTGGTGATACAAGGAATTGTCAAGGAACCAATTTTGTAGAATAATAGTAATATTAATAATGGAATGGAAATGATTTGGTGACCAGAAATCAATCTTATCCCACCAGCTGGTAGGAATGAAATGGAAATAACATTTTAAGTTTCAACATACTATAAATGAGTAAGAAACTTGTCCAAAGATGAGTTTAAGGAAAGGAAAGATAAAGGATTTTTCTATTATTTTAGAAAAAAAATAGTATGGGACATTGGTGTCTATAGAAGGGACTCAAAGTGATGTTATGGGAGTGTTTTGAGCAGCAAATTTAGGGGGAATAGGATTAAAAAGGGAGATGAGAGAAGGATGGTCCATTCAGCTGAGGATACAACCCAGAAGACCTCCCCCATATAGACAAGATGGATTTTCAAGGGGTGGGTTTTGATAGGTATATGGGTGTTAATAATGTGGGGTGGTATTTCTTTTAATTTCTAGGGTAAAATATGTAAATTCCCTATTATTTTTTTAAGAATTTGTTGTGGTTGGTTGGGTTAATAAATAAAGGTTAGGGTTATGGTTTAAATGGGGCTAGGGGTAGTTATGTGGTAGGATGGGGTATTAAAAAGGGAGGCTATGGGCAGTTGATTAGCCACTAAATGAGGCTAATATTCATTGTTAATATACTTAATTTTCATTTTCTTTGTTATTCATAAACACCATTTTAGTGCATTTTACACTTTGAACACCATTTCACATTATGATTGTAATACCTTCTTAAAATGCACTATTATGTGGTACATTTTTGAACATCATTTAAAGTACCCAATGATTCATCTGATTTTAAGGAATTTAATTTTAAATATTTTAATTTGATATTTTTGGAAATTTATCTACAATTAAATATGAACATGTTTGATTCAGGGATCAATGGAGAATTCATGGAGGATGATGGAGATATTTGGCAATGAAAGGAAGCAATTCTGGAGAAGGCAGATTGGACACCATCCCACTGATGAGACTGTGGGGCCCAACATACAGGCCCAATTAATCCCAAATTTCGTGGTCTGATAGAAGACATGTACAGTAACAAATAACTCTTCAGGAGTTAATGCTAATTCGGCCTCCATGTTGGTCATTTAGGCGGCCCAAGTTAGAGATAAAATTCTGGGCCAGATTCTGCGGCCCAGAAAAACATTCCACCAATTTGATCATATCTCGGAATCCGCAACTCCAAATGGGCCCAAATTTTATAGGAGGTTAGAAGACATCCGGAGATACATTTTCTTCTTCTATGGCCCACCCTGATTCTGCCATATAGAAGGTCATCCAAACGCGTCTGTTCGGTGGATGAAATATGGCTGCCACCTCGGGTCAAATGTGGAAAATTCCAAATTCCACAAACTTTCCACCACCCTAGGCCTACCATACTCAAGTGGGATTACTTGTACTGTTGAAGGCTCGACCCAAGGCTCCAAAAATGCCTATTTAAGGCAGTGGTGGTGAATTAGTTGAAGATCTTGGATGCTTTGTTTAATTGTAATGTTATGCTGCATTTTTGTTGCCTCAATTTTGTCTTTCACATGTAAGTTGTTCAATTCACTTTAGTTTCTTAATAAAAGTTCTTCTTCTACTCTTATTCCATTGTTCTTAATATCACTTTGATACCGTTGGATCAAGGTGTGAATTTATTCACACCAACCCTTGTGAAATTATTCACACAACGGTGGAGTGATCATTTTATTTTTGTTGTTTTCTTTACTTCTCCATTCCTCCCTTATGAGTCTACTTTCCGCTTCCATTGAAACCATGGGATCAATGGAGGGCTAACCCACTTATGGGTTGATCCAAGGGAGTAGCAAGGGGATGGATTGGATGTTATTTATCACCTAACTAATGTATAATCACTTCTTTATTTGGGATTTTTATTTGATGATTTTTAAACTCCATCGTCCTTGTTGAATTTAAGGTCACACACTTCAGGTACTAATATGGTCCTTTACCTTGAAGTGCTCAAAACATTGATCCTTCAAGTGTATAGGTGATTAGTATTAGAGGGTGTAGGCATTAAACCAGTAAGTGATGATGTTGTTTTATCTCCTTAAATGAACCCATCTCAAATTTAAGAAATTGAAATCATTAAAAAGAAAATACGTCCAATCCACCCCGAGTGATAACCTAGGATCAACTCATTCTTTTAAATTGAATCCACTTAAATATTTTAGATATCTTTAAAACCCATCCAAAATCAATCCAATTTGGCCACTTCATAGCCAAAAATCCATCCCTTAGGTTGTGTATCTTAGGTATCTTCTTAGGTCTCTGTGGAATCGACAACCCAAGCTACACTACAAGGACCGTTCTACCCCTCTTCTCTTGGGTAAATTTGGGCGTGAACCAAATTTTGGCGCCATTGCCGGGGACCAAGTAAGTACCTTAGATAAAAAAAAACCTTCTTTCCTCACCTACATTCTTATACTCTCACCCAAGATCTCTTATCTTGTCCCTTTCTCGCTTTTTTTTTGGCGCATGTCCGCCTACACCCGCGATTTCTCAAACAGACTAGTTAGGGTGGAAAGTCCTAGGATAGGGGAGTCAAGTGCACCTAAGGGATTGTTTAAATCATATTCAAATATTCTTGAAACCCCAAAGTCAGAACTTGAAACAAGTCCAATGGAGGGTCATCCACAAAATCAAATTGTAAACCCTGGGGGGAATCAAATGGGAAACCAAAACCAAGAAGCTCCAAACTTAGGGAATGTAGTTGATCAAACCATGAACGACTACCTCACTCCATCTTGGACCAATGCCCCCTCATGAATTAGACACAATTCCATAGGAGATACCAACTACATATTCAAACCCCATGTCCTAAACCACCTTCAAACCTTTCATGGGATGGAGTCAGAAATGCCATACCTTCATGTCAAAGAGTTCAACGACATTGTTGAAACCATGTGTCCCCCACATCAACTAGAATCTGCTAAGATGAGGCTATTTCCTTTTTCATTAAAGGATCGAGCTAAAAATTGGCTAAACAACTTGAGACCTGCATCAATCAACTCTTGGGACCAACTGCAAAGAGAATTCTACAAAAAATACTTCCCTCATCACAAAACAATTTCACTTAAAAAGAGCATCCAAAACTTTTTTGAAAAAGAGGGAGAGTCATTTTATGAAACATGGGAGAGGTTCAAAGACACCCTAAACACGGTTCCACACCATGGGTTTTCCATACCTGAACAAGTGAGAATTTTCTATGAAGGGTTGGGTCCGGGTAATAAACAATTCATTGATATGATGTGTAATGGAACCTTTAAAAACAAGGCCCCAAATGATGCTTACGAGTATCTCGAAAGTCTGGCTGAACAAAACCAAACTTGGGGAACTTCACCTTATTCTGAAAAGACACAAAGAACCACTGGAATTCATACACTTAGAGAAGAGGAAAGCCTTAGGGCTAAACTCGCAGCACTCTCTAGGAAGGTTGAAGAGATAGACCTTAGGAAAGTCCATGAAATCCAAAATGTAGACCTTGTTTGCACAATTTGTGACAAACATGACCATAAAACAGACAACTGCCTAACCATTCCATCCATCAAGGATGTTCTTCTAGGAGGACCCCCAGCGGAAGTCAATGCCCTAAACTTTCAAAAGCCCCAATACCAAAACACCTTCAATCCAAGGTACAATGACCACCCAGGCTTCCGCTGGAAAGATAACCAACAACCTAGCCAACCACAGGGACAAAATCCTTACCCCCATCAGAACTACCAAAACCATAACCAGTTCCAAACCCAACATATCCAATACCAACAACCACCGGTCCATTTTCAACAAACCATCCCACCTCCAAAATATCCCCCTGGGATAAACCAACCTACTCAAGTACCCACCCAAACTGTTCCACAAAGCCTACTAGAACAACTGTGCAAACAAATGGAGAGGATGAACTCGGAGGTATCTTCCCTAAAACAAGAACTTCAAACCATCAAAACAGGAAAGGAACCCATGCCTACTCAGGCGGTGCCATCCTCAACTTCAAGGGGAGAGTCAAGTTGTGCTCAAACAACTCATGAACAACTAAAGGCTGTGACTGTTTTAAGAAGTGGGAAATCAATTGAGAAACCTGAACAACTAATTCAGAACCCACCTGAAGATTCAAACTTGGATGAGAATTCAAGTGAACCACAAGATCAAACTGAGGAAACTGATAACAATGTTAAAGAAACAACTCTTCAACAAACAACCCCACAACCTGCACCATTTCCCCAACGCATGAGGGGGAAATCCAAGCCTGAACTGAGTGAAACATTGAGGGAAATCTTCTCACAAGTCAAGTTGAACATTCCTCTTCTCGATGCAATCCAAACCATACCTTCCTACTCAAAGTACCTTAAGGACTTGTGCACTTTTAAAAGAAAATTTTCACATAAAAACCAAGTCCTTTTGGCTGCTAATGTGAGTACCACCATTCAAGGGACCATTCCTCCTAAGTTGAAAGACCCAGGTTGCCCTTACATCAATGTTGAACTAGGAGAAAGCAAAGTTGTCAAGGCCTTGTGTGACCTAGGTGCTAGTGTCAATCTCATCCCATATGCTGTGTACTGCCAGTTAGGCCTAGAAGAGCTCCAAACCACATCTGTCACACTTCAGCTTGCTGATCGTAGCATTAGGGTTCCCAAGGGGATTTTAAAGGACGTTCTGGTAAAGGTTGAAAACTTCATCTACCCTGCTGATTTCATTGTACTTGACAACCATCCAAATTTAGGAAATAAGGAACAAACCCCAATCATCCTTGGTCGTCCTTTCCTTGCAACAATCAACTCTGTTATCCGAGTCCGAAATGGGAACATGACCATCACCTTTGGGAACATGAGTCTAGACTTGAACATCTATAATGCAAGCTCACAAATAGGGGATGACGAGGATATTCATGAAGTAAACATGATAGGAAGCATTGATAATGAATCCATGGAACATCAAGGAATATTTGATGAATGTTTAAGTCAGAATGAGATTGATTTCCTTTGTTCACATGAAGGAAGTTTATCTCCTTGGCTCGAACCATTTTCAAATTGCTCCTATAATGATGTCTTAGGACCAACAATCAGTGAAACCTTTCAGGAAAACACATTCATGGAGACAACTCAAACTCCCTTCCCTAACCCAGGTCAATACAATCTTGTGGCTGAAACTTCTACACATGGGGAATCAATTCAATCTAAAAATCTAGGAAACAAATTTGATCTTGATCCAATGCCCCAATATTCTGCTGAAATTCTGAACCAACCAGATCTTGAATTGAAGGAACTTCCTACTTCCCTCAAGTATGCCTTCCTAGGGGAAAATCAAACACATCCTATAGTCATATCTTCTTCTCTTGAAGCCAATCAGGAGGGGATGCTTCTAGATGTCCTTAGGAAACACAAGAAATCCATTGGTTGGACCCTATCTGATATTCCTGGGATTAGCCCACTTATTGGAACTCATAGGATTACTCTTGAATCTGAATCCAAACCATGTCGTCAACCTCAGAGGAGACTCAATCCAAATCTTATGGATGTGGTAAGGAAAGAACTTCTTAAGTTGTTGAAAGCTGGTATCATCTACCCCATAGCTGAGAGTGAGTGGGTAATCCCAATTCAAGTTGTCCCAAAGAAAGCTGGAATCACTTTGATCACTAATAAGGATGGGGAAATTCTTACAACTAGGGTGAGTAGTGGCTGGAGAGTCTGTATTGACTATAGGAAGCTCAACTCTTGTACCAAGAAGGACCATTTTCCCTTGCCCTTTATTGATCAAGTCCTCGAGCGAGTGGCGGGTCATCAATTCTATTGCTTCCTAGATGGGTACTCAGGTTACAATCAAATTGAGGTCTCCCTAGAGGATCAAGGGAAGACTACATTCACATGTCCTTTCGGTACCTTTGCCTTTAAACGCATGTCGTTCGGGTTATGCAATGCCCCTGGAACCTTCCAGCGGTGCATGATGGGAATCTTCTCAGACATGGTAGGGGATTTTCTTGAGGTCTTCATGGATGACTTCTCTGTGTTTGGGGATACCTTTGAGGGATGTCTGCATAATGTGGAGAGAGTCTTGTCAAGATGTGAAGAAAAAAATCTGGTCCTAAACTGGGAAAAATTCCATTTCATGGTTAAAGAGGGACTTGTTCTAGGCCATCTGGTCTCGAGTAGGGGGATTGAAGTTGATAAAGCAAAGGTTGACATCATTCGTCACCTTCCATCACCCAGAACTGTTAAGGAAGTGAGGTCCTTCTTAGGACATGCTGGTTTCTATAGAAGATTCATTAAGGACTTTAGTTCAATCTCTCGCCCTCTTTGTGCTCTCCTAGTAAAGGATGCTCCATTTGTTTGGACAGAAAGCTGTGAGGGTTCATTTTCAACCCTTAAATCTGCTCTCACCTCTCCTCCCATTATGAAATCTCCAAACTGGGACCTTCCTTTCGAACTCATGTGTGATGCCAGTGACTTTGTTGTAGGAGCTGTGTTAGGACAACGGTGTGATAAAACTCCATATGTCATTTCTTATGCAAGAAAATCCTTAAATGATGCCCAAATAAATTACACCACCACTGAAAAGGAGTTACTTGCTGTTGTGTTTGCCTTAGAGAAATTCAGGTCCTACCTCTTAGGATCACCCATCATTGTATTCACCGACCATTCAGCTCTAAAATATCTCTTCCAAAAACAAGATGCAAAGGCTAGATTGATTAGGTGGGTCCTTCTTCTTCAAGAGTTCGATTTAACCATTAAGGATAAAAAAGGTGTCGAGAATGTTGTAGCTGATCACCTCTCTAGGTTGGAATTCAAGGACAAATAACATCACCTTTCTGTGTCTGATTCATTTCCTGATGAGAACCTCTATTCTGTGAGTGATTGCCCTTGGTATGCTGACATAGCCAACTTCTTAGTTTCAGGGGTCATTCCAAAATTCTTAGGGACCCAAGCTAGAAGAAAATTTCTTTCTGATGTCAAGAATTATGTGTTTGATGATCCATACCTATATAAGTTCTGTCCTGACCAAGTTATTAGGAGGTGTGTGCCAGAATCCGAACAAGAGTCCATCCTAATGTTCTGTCATAGTGAGGCTTGTGGAGGTCACTTTTCCTCTAAGAAAACTTCTGCCAAGGTTCTTCAATGTGGTCTCTTTTGGCCCACCCTCTCAAGGGACTCCTACACATTTTGTCAAAGCTGTCCTAGGTGTCAACAAGTAGGGTCCATCACAAAAAGGAATCAAATGCCTCTCACTCCAATATTAGTGGTTGAAATCTTTGACTGTTGGGGAATTGATTTCATGGGTCCCTTCCCAAACTCTAGGGGATATCTTTACATTCTCTTGGCTGTCGATTATGTCTCAAAATGGGTTGAGGCCATTCCTACAAAATCCAATGACCATCAAACTGTGATTCGATTCCTAAAATAAAACATCTTCTCTAGATTTGGGATTCCTAGGGCTATCATTAGTGATCGTGGAACTCATTTCTGCAATCGCCCATTCTCATCGCTCATGGAGAAGTATGGAATTTCTCACAAAGTGTCCACCGCTTACCACCCACAAACCAATGGTCAAGCTGAGTTAGCCAATCGAGAAATCAAACAAATTCTTGAGAAAACTGTTAATCCATCTAGGAAAGATTGGTCGAGCAAACTCTTAGATGCTCTTTGGGCATATCGAACAGCATTTAAAACTATCCTAGGAATGTCCCCATATAGGTTGGTTTATGGTAAAGCATGCCATTTGCCAGTGGAGATTGAGCATAAGGCCTTTTGGGCAATCAAAAAAATGAACTTTGACATTTCTTTGGCCGGAATAAAGAGGAAATTGGATCTAAACGAGCTTGGGGAACTTAGGATGGAGGCTTATGAAAATTCAAGGATCAATAAAGCTAGAGTTCAAGCCTACCAGTCTAGGAATCTTAAAACTAAACACATTGAACCAGGGAAACCTGTGCTTTTGTATAGTTCTAAACTTCATTTGCACCCGGGAAAGTTGAGGTCTAGATGGTCCGGTCCATACATAGTGCATAAGGTGTACCCCCATGGGGCTGTTGAAATTCAAGATCCCACCAATGGTCAAATATTTAAAGTTAATGGTCATAGAGTCAAACCATTCATAGAACCATTCCAAAAACATGAAGTTGATGAAGACCTGAGTGAACCTACCTTTGATGAAAAAAAACAACAATTAATCAATAAGGGGTTTAAGTCGAGCTAACGACGTTAAACAAAGCGTTGCACGGGAGGCAATGTTTCTAATATTTCTGAATCATCTTTATTTTTCAAATAAGATTACTTAATCATTTTTATATTTAAAAATAAAAAAAAATAGACTTTTGACCTGTTCTTCTATTATGAGTATGGATGGGTACGAAAGAGGAGCACCATATTCATCTGTGTCACGTGGTGTGATCCTTGAGTAATACCTTACCCAGAAATTTAAAAAGAAGACAATGTATCATCAGTTTATTTTGTTTTTATTATTCAATGGGTTAAAAAAAATATAATAATACAAAAAAAAAGTCCACGCCATAGGCCGTGGGTCAAACCCCATCACAACCGGCGAAGCCGCAGGGACTCGAACCCGGGACCGAAGGGAGACAGGGGCGCGTGCTTACCACTGACCTGCGGATTCTTGTGCTACCTTATTCTATAATCTTTATATATATTCTTATATTTTACTTCCTTTATTATATAAATATATATATATATATATTGTTTGTTTTGTTTGTTTTGTTTTTTCCTTTTTCCACTAGGGAACTTTGCAAGCGACATGGATATCAAAGGAACAAATTCAAGCTGCAAGAACTTCCAACTTCAACCACCAGGTGACTTCATTCCATAACCCTCATTTTCAATTTCATTTTTGAACTTTAATTCTCTACCTCTACCCCCTTCTAAATTTTCTTTTCTTTAAACACTGGGGACAGTGTTGTTTTAAGTTGGGGGGGGAGATAAAAAAAAATGCTTTTGTGTCAAAAACAAAAATTGAATGATTTGAAAAAAAAAGTAAATGGAAGGAAAAATTCCTTTAACTTCGAACATGGTAATACACATTGCACACTTTGAAACTGAATATAAAATAATTTAGCATGCCCTGATTCTGATTTTAATCCTTGTATAATTTCATGAGCATAGATTTTGGAAAGTGTGGCTGTCCAATGTGATATGTCATCATTTATATTTTCATCCAAATAAAAAAAATGCCACAATGCACGTCCTCTAGACTGTGGGGTACTAATTTGAATTTTTGGGGTCCCATAATAAATAGCATAGGATGGTTTTATTTTTATGAATAATATGAGTACTCAAAAAAAATTATTAAAAAAAAAAATAAAAAAATAAAAAATAAAAAATAAAAATAAAAATTTGCGTGTAGAGAAATGGATTGATAAAATGCGAGGCTTTCGGCACTTGGGGATCGTGACTCCAGAGTTGTCTAGCCCTGAGTTTTTCAATCTATCTCTATTTATGGTAATATGACTTTGTTTTTTATTAAGTTAACTCGAGACGATGCCCGAGTATGTGGGCTTCACTTGGTGCCCTAAGGCCTTTGAGTCTGGGAGTCATCGGCAAAGTCTTGCTACATGGGTTAATTTGATTAATTGCAATCTCAATTACTATAGCAATATTGCAAAAAAAAATCAAAAAAAAAGGGATGAAGAATGCTCATATTAGGATTAAATGTGATTCCACCTAGCGCTTCCATGATTTCCCCCTTGAATGAAAATGAACCCCATATCTATTGTGATTCACAACACATCATTACACCTAATTGAGTTGGATGAAGTATGATGATGGATTTGATCAAAGGAATGGGCTTGGGATTGGGATCTGCTTATGAAACTATCTCGTATTAAAATATTTTGATGGGTTTCATGATTGTTTGGTATAAGGTTTTTTTGGTGATCATTTTGTATTAAAATGTTTTTGGAAAAGGGAATTTGAATTTCATTTTTGATGAGATATATTTTGCTCGGGACTAGCAAAACTAAAGTTGGGGGGTGTGATTATCCACTAAATGAGGATAATATTCATTGTTAATATACTTAATTTTCATGTTCTTTGTTATTCATAAACACCATTTTAGTGCATTTTACACTTTGAACACCATTTCACATTATGATTGTAATACCTTCTTAAAATGCACTATTATGTGGTACATTTTTGAACATCATTTAAAGTACCCAATGATTCATCTGATTTTAAGGAATTTAATTTTACATATTTTAATTTGATATTTTTGGAAATTGATCTACACTTAAATATGAACATGTTTGATTCAGGGATCAATGGAGAATTCATGGAGGATGATGGAGATATTTGGCAATGAAAGGAAGCAATTCTGGAGAAGGCAGATTGGACACCAGCCCACTGATGAGACTGTGGGGCCCAACATACAGGCCCAATTAATCCCAAATTTCGTGGGATGATAGAATACATGTACATAAACAAATCACTCTTCAGGATTTAATGCTAATTCGGCATCCATGTTGGTCATTTAGGCGGCCCAAGTTAGAGATAAAATTTTGGTCCAGATTCTTCGGCCCAGAAAAACATTCCACCAATGTGATCATATCTCGGAATCCGCAACTCCAAATGGGCCCAAATTTTACAGGAGGTTAGAAGACATCCGGAGCTCCATTTTCTTCTTCTATGTCCCACCCTGATTCTGCCATATAGAAGGTCATCCAAACGCTTCTGTTCGGTGGATGAAATATGGCTGCCACCTCGGGTCAAATGTGGAAAATTCCAAATTCCACAAACTTTCCACCACCCTAGGCCTACCATACTCAAGTGGGATGACTTGTACTGTTGAAGGCTCGACCCAAGGCTCCCAAAATGCCTATTTAAGGCAGTGGTGGTGAATTAGTTGAAGATCTTGGATGCTTTGTTTAATTGTAATGTTATGCTGCATTTTTGTTGCCTCAATTTTGTCTTTCACATGTAAGTTGTTCAATTCACTTTAGTTTCTTAATAAAAGTTCTTCTTCTACTCTTATTCCATTGTTCTTAATATAACTTTGATACCGTTGGATCAAGGTGTGAATTTATTCACACCAACCCTTGTGAAATTATTCACACAACGGTGGAGTGATCATTTTATTTTTGTTGTTTTCTTTACTTCTCCATTCCTCCCTTATGAGTCTACTTTCCGCTTCCATTGAAACCATGGGATCAATGGAGGGCTAACCCACTTATGGGTTGATCCAAGGGAGTAGCAAGGGGCTGTATTGGATGTTATTTATCACCTAATTAATGTATAATCACTTCTTTAATTGGGATTTTTATTTGATGATTTTTAAACTCCATCGTCCTTGTTGAATTTAAGGTCACACACTTCAAGTACTAATATGATCCTTTACCTTGAAGTGCTCAAAACTTTGATCCTTCAAGTGTATAGGTGATTAGTATTAGAGGGTGTAGGCATTAAACCAGTAAGTTATGATGTTGTTTTATCTCCTTAAATGAACCCATCTCAAATTTAAGAAATTGAAATCATTAAAAAGAAAATACGTCCAATCCACCCCGAGTGATAACCTAGGATCAACTCATTCTTTTAAATTGAATCCACTTAAATATTTTAGATATCTTTAAAACCCATCCAAAATCAATCCAATTTGGCCACTTCATAGCCAAAAATCCATCCCTTAGGTTGTGTATCTTAGGTATCTTCTTAGGTCTCTGTGGAATCGACAACCCAAGCTACACTACAAGGACCGTTCTACCCCTCTTCTCTTGGGTAAATTTGGGCGTGAACCAGCAGTCAATGGGGATAGATTATTTTCATATTATTTTCACCTACTAGTGGGAATATGAAGAGTTAGGCCCTAAGACCATGGTGCGGCGTATCCCAAGGATTTTCTCTTCTCCACTTCTTCTTCTTTATTTTCTACTATATTCGGACATTTATGTATGCTCTACTCTACTAAATATTAAATAATTACATTATTAATCTCTCTAACACCTATCAATATTTATGTTAATTTCCTTTGATTAAATGTCATATCAAAAGGTTATAGAAGTTCCTAAGATATATTGAGAACCTGAAGATACCATGACAATAATTTTAAACTTATGTCCTATGGTCTAGATACATCATTCTAATAGAAAAAAAATGATGTTTGACCATCATGTGTTGGGGGTTTATAATCATTGGAACTTCTTCTCATGAAGTTCACACTTGGTGATCTCTAGTACATGAGATCATGAGGAATAACCCGACAATAATAACACCACATGTTTCAGGTGTCATTGGTAGTTCCAATATGTGAACGCGTTTAATGGTCTCCTAAATTGATAATATTATCAGTATATTATATTTGATCATGTTTTCTGATTCAAGATTAAAACTATGAAATTGATGTCATAGTGAGGTAGCTTGCATCAGGTGCGTCATTGGTGGTATGAAATTGATTGAACAATAAAGATAAAATTTTTCAATCCTGAAAGGAATTTATATATCAGGACTAATTGATTAGGATGATAGTATCTTCATTAAATCCTTGGACATGGTAGAAGAGGGTAATTCCATCCAGTTAGGTCAATGCATAATAAAACAAGAAAGGATGATGACACAAAGTGTGTGTCCTTATTTTTGACATATCACAAGACAAAGGGATTATATTACATGGTGTGTGTTTGTAGTAAAGGTTTTCATTACTATGACTTTTCCTTATCTTTTTAGGGGCCTTGATGAGTTTCTAGAATTTTTTCTTGGTTTGTGAATAGTATTCACTGCTATCGAGAAGAAGGCCTAGAATTTCACACACAATAGTGTATACAATATAATTCCCTATTCTAATGAATATGAATTTAGTTCATGGTGGGACCCACCACAGGGTATGAAACATGTCTGAGAATAAATGACGACCAACGAGTAAATAAATTCCTTATTATTAAAGTATTGAATAATTCGAGTTAAATTTATTTATTTAAAGTATTCACAAGGTATTAAGTGAATACATGAAGTAATATTATACAAACAGATATTATTTTTAATATTCAAGTTCATTTAATATTTGCGGGAATTAGGAGCCAAGATAATGACTCACTTTTATTACGTAATATATTTATTATATATTACAAGTAGGTGATAAAATATAAGTTATTTTTGTGACATGGTTAATTACTCATAACATGTCATTTATGAATTATTTAGTGGGTGTTATATATACAGGGGTTGGGGAACCCTTTCTAGGTGTTTAGTTTCTACTATGTAAGCAAAGAGGTGCCCATTTCTGAGGGACTATTCATTTATAGGAATTTAAGAGATCCTCTCTCCTCACATCCTAAAGAAATGGTTGTTCTAAGAATTTGATCTTCAATCATTGTCACGGATCAAAGGAACGATACTGTGGTGATCATTGAGACATCAAAGGATTCTTTGGAGCTTCACTCTAGCACATGAAATTCAATGATCGGTGTTATCACGAATTCTTGAAGTGTGTGTAGAAGATCTAGAGAGATTTGACCTCAAATATTTCGAGAAAAGATCACTGGCGATGAGCTACTTTATAATGAACCATCAATCCTAATGATGTGAACATTCATTTATATTTTTTTCTTAATTAAATTCATGTGTGATCCTCTGCCATTTATCGGGGATCGCATCACTGGAGACGATGAAGTTATGTTGCTCTAGGTGATTAAAATTTAAATTCCTTAGAAAATGAACTTCTGTTACATGCCCAAATTCTAGAAATTGGTATCGGATTGATCATGTGAAGTATATAATCGAAGAAAAAATAATTTTTTTAAATGAAGCGGGGGCTTCATTTTAGTCCCAATATAATAGACTGTGCAACGATTTGATTTCAAACGGTGAAGTAATAGTCATCTGAAAATTTAATTCAGATCAAAATATGGGTAAAAATTGAAGAATTCATTTATATGTATATGAATGTGTGTGTGTGTGTGTGGATTTAAATTTATCAAGGTGTTTTATTTTTATGATGAAGGAATTTTTTCTAGACAGTTCTAGCCAGATTCCAGTAGCCATAAACATTACTGGATGGTGGATGTTTCTTCCACATTTATGTGGAATTTTTGGCAAAAAAAATAAATGACTACTAATTAGGCTTTGGAAATTTTGAATGGGGGTGGAAGTTGGTTTGGGTTCAATAAACCAACAAAACATAGAAAAAAAATAAAAGGGGGACATTTAAAAATAGGGTTGGTGAGTTCAAGAAAAATATTTTTTAATTAAAAATTGAGTGGAATGGGTTTTAGAGGAATTCATCCCATCACCAGATATCTTCCCTCCTATAGGCTCCATCATCATGGCCTCATACCTCTAGTGTCCCCAACCACTGCGGTCGCCTTCTACCATGGTGGACCCCCCCTATTGTTGCATCACCCTACCGCTTCACGCCATCGATGACTTGTTTGGCCAACCACCTACAAAAAACCCTGCCTCTTGGATCCATCACCTTGGATCTATCTTGGGATCATTGTCATGTGTGACATTTCCTATCACACCACTCCCGACCCTCTGGGTCATCACCTCCACTGGTCACACCCTGCAGTTACTCACTACAGTCCCTCGTTGGATTCACATGCCACCATGTTAATTGCATCCTCCAGCCGAAACACACTCTGGCCGACCTAAAACCACTCTTCATGGGTCTTCCTGACCCAAAACTATCCTTTGTGGGTTTTCCCGACCAAAAACCACCATAGACAGGTTCTTCCTAACCCATAATGGGCTCAGGCGGGGTCATCTCGACCTGCAATGGGCCTGGGGCAGTTTTGAGGCCTGTGGAACCTTTTAAAATATTCAAATTTTTAATTTAAATTCTTGAATTAGAAAAATAAAATTTTAATATTCAAGAATTAATTTAATTTTTGGAATAAAAAATAAATTAATTATGGGATAGGGTGAAATAAAATTAGCTGAATTAAATAATTCATTTAATTTATTTAAGTTCCTACAAACTTAAATTTATCACATTTAATTTTTTTATCGTAAGTTTGTTTTGTCCACCAACTGATCTTGATCATGGACTGACATTTATTTTAATGTGTTTTATTTATTTAACTAATTATTTAAACTATGTGCGATGATTGTAATATTTAATTTATTTATGAAATTCAATGCATCATTATTTTTCATTTAATATGTATAAGGGTATCTGCATCCATAAGTTTAGTTATGTCTATATGTTATGCTTCATGTGACCTCCTCGCTTGCATGTGAGTATATTTATATTATGATGATGACGTTTTAAGGTGTAGAGCACATCAAGATAAGCAGGTATCCTATATGGGGTGCAGAAACATTTAACTGGGGTGTGAGCTGCGATACGAGTCAAGACCTACATAGGTATTATACCCATAGGTCACGGTTGATTCATTGAGCCTAAATGGATCAACTAATAACATGTGTTCAATATCAGTAGGGTAGTTTATTTATTTTATGCATTGTTTATTATTTTATGAATATGCATGTTTGTGAGAATTCATAAAATAATAGTCAAACAATGTATAAAGACCCAATGAATGTTTTCTATAAATTCATTATTCGTTTGTGAGCATGATCACATAGTATGAACATATTTAAAATAAAAAGGATTATATTCATTGACAATTAATGAAAATATTCAATGTAATATTGAGTCATAACACCTTCTATCACTTGATTTTAAACAAAACTGGGTTTATGAGGTGCTCGTCAGCTCTAGTTGAAGGTGTCTTCTACTGCTGGGGAGTTATTATGAGAGTGATGAGTAGACTAACTAAATATGGTAGAAAATAAGTAGTCATAGCTATCTTGGTACCACATTTGAGGCAAAATGTTTAGGAAATCAAGGTTACTATTTCGAGAGACGGTAACTTCACTCAACGGTTGAATCAGCTACAAGTCAATGTGGTTGGGTAGTCTAGGGTATACCTTAAAATTTTCCGAGTAGTTGAATATCCACACCTTGGAATATGAATATTTTTTTCATAGATATTTTCCAATATAATACTCAAGATATTGGTTATTCTGAATCTAGTTGTTAGGGATACTAGGGTTTGATAAAATAGTGAGATACATTTAATGAATTAATCGGTAATGTCTAATCAGTAATCAAGAAAAATTACTAAGTGTTAAATTTATTTATAGATGAAAAAATGATAATAAGCACCACAATTTAATTATCATTGAGATCAATTCTAGATAAAAAATATTCTGACTGGCCATAACTTTCAATAGTGGTATAGGCGCTTGTGCATAGTTCTATTCTATGAGGGGAAGCTTTATGTGATGAATTCCTCATTTCCTGATAAGCCTCCTTAGTGAGAAAGAAAGGATAATAAATAAAAATGAAAAATTCATGTATAAATTTGAAGATATAGAGGGAGGTAAAAGAGAAGGAGGTTGTTTTCTTTGCTTGTAGAAAGTAAATCCATTGGAATAAGAATAGCAAGGTCAAGAAGAAGAAATAAAACATTTATACTTAAAGTATTATTATAAATGAATGCAACCTAACTTTATCTACAATTTTTGTATTGGATATATCATTAGGATTACACATTTTTATTCATATATAATAACCATGTAGATTTTAGAAGATTGCAAAGGGTGTGGTAGATCTTTGAGATGAAAATGGTGTGAAACTAGCTGCCTTAGCAGTGGAGGATTATCATCAAACTTTTCCTAGTGGTTTGGTTATTATATTAAATAATTATTATTATGTTTCTTTAATAACTAGAAACATAATATAAATGTCATTCTTGGACACCATGACATTTTATTTCAAGTTTGGAAATAAATTTTGTCTCTTTTATAAGGATATCATATGTTATAGTAAGGTGAATTTTAACAATTAATTGTATATACTTGAACTGAAAACCCATATAATGTAAATCAATTACAAAACCATCTAAAATGACTCATATTACACCCGCTCCTGACACTTTAGTCTTGTTCATGTAAATGAGAAATTTTTACAATGATTATATCAAGAAGGGTTTTTAAAATCAACTGTTTTAAAACCCCTGGATGTATGTCACGCTTGTTTATAAGAGAAAATGACCAAATCACCCACCTTTGGGAAAGGAGTAAGAGACAATAAATTATTTAAATTGATTCATGATGACATATTTTTTTCATTTCAAGTAGAGGAAAGTTCTGAATTTTCATGATTCATTACTTTAACAGATGACTGTGGTAGGTATAGTTATATCTACATAATAACATATAAGTCGGATTCTTTTTGAATATTTAAGGAATATCAACATAAAGTACAAAACCAACTTGGTAATAAGATTAAATCACTTTTCTCAAACCAATGTGGGTTGTATCTTAACCAATATTTCATTGATCACTTGAGGGAGTGTGGGATAATATCCCAACTTACTTCTTATAAACCTTAATGGAATGATTTTAGTGAAAGGAGGAATCATACCTTTCTTGACATGATCATATCAATGACAAGTTATAAAACTCTTACATTATCCTTTTGGGAATACATATTGCAGACAATAGCATCTACCCTTAATTTAGTACCAACTAAAGCAATATATGAGATTCCATATGATTTTTAGTATGGAAATAAAATTAATATTTCACACATACGTGTATGAGGATGAAAGACTTTTTTCAAGACTATACATAGTAAAAAATTATCATCCCAAAACAAGAAGTAAATATTTATAGGTTAACTTAAAGAAACCAAAGGATATTAACCATATAACCCTTCATATAGAAAAGTAATTATGGAAATAAATTCCATATTTCTATAAAGGGAACACATTTTTAATAGAGACAGTGAGACCAAGATTGACTTCAATGAATTTGATGCTCCAGATACACAATAGTTGATACGAGAACCATCTCCACAAGACACACTATAATATGAAAATTTTCCTGAGACATAAATACTACATATGTCAAATATATAGGTTAGAGAACCAGAGTGATATTGTTTTATTTTCATCGAGTTAGGTGACACATTACTCTTAGATAATGATAAACCTCTACCCTAAAAATAATCAGTAGTTGGAAAGGATAATGCTAAATGACAAGAATATATGAATTCTGAGATGGATTCCATGTACCAAAATCGATCTTGGATTTTGGTAGACCCTCCAGCTGATGTAAAACCCATTGGGTGTAAATGGGTATTCAAGAAAGAGAGATACTTGAATGATAAATTAAATAACAATAAATCATTACTGGTTGTGAAGGGTTTTAGGAAATTTCAAGGCATTGACTATGACAAAACCTTATCACCAGTAGTGATGTTGAATTCCATCATAATATTACTTACAATAGAAACCCTCCATGAGTATGAAATTTGGAAAATGGATGTCAAGAATGTTTTTTAAATGGAAAGTTGGTTGAAGACGTCTATATGACTCAACCCAAAGGGTTCATGAAGTGACAGAGTCTTAATAAAGCATTCAAGCTGTAGAGATCCATTTATTGGTTGAAAAGGGTATAGAGATCGTGGAATGTTAATTTTGAGGATGTCGTAAGAGAATTTGGTTTCATCAATAATGAAAGTGATCCATGTGTCTATAAGAAGGTTAGTGGGAATAAAATGTTTTCTTTATATTATATGTTGCTGACATATTAATTATGGAAAATAAAGTACAAGTATTATAGTCAGTTTAGACTTTGTTAAATGAATGCTTCTCCCTAAAATAATTAAGTGAGGTAGCCAACATTCTATGGATTAATATCTATTAAGATAGATCCTAAAGGATGTTTGTGCTAATTCAAAGTACATATATTAACAATGTACCCAAAAGGTACAATATTAAACAATTCCAGAGGTTGTTGTTGTCAATGTCACATGGTATTAATATCTCCAAGAAAACTTGTCCACAAACCCATGAGGATATTGAAGGAATGATTAGTTCCATTATGATTCATCAGTATGATCAATCATGTATTACATACTATGTACTAGGTTTGATGTTGCCTTTTCTTTAATCATGATGGAAAGATATCAATCTAATCTAGGATAGTTTCATTGAGAAATTGTAAAAACTATCCTAAATTACTTGAGATATATAAAGGATACATTCCTGGTGTATGGAGGAGATGAGGAACTAGTAGTGAGACAATACACTGATGTTATTTTCCAAACAGATTGTGATGATCTGAATCCATAGTCAATCTATGTCTTTTTCCCAAATGGTGGTGCATTGATCTAGATAATCTCAAAGAAACCTGTGTTCATCTACTCTACTGAAGAATATGAGTATATAGTGGATTCTGATGCAACTAAGGAAAAATTATAGATACATAGATTTGTCTCAAATATTGGTGTTGTTCCTAATAGTGAATACCCTATTCTAGTTTATTGTGATACTATTATGGCAGTGGTACTTCCCTAGGATCCCAATTCACACTAGAGGATAAAGCATATACTTTGAAAGTTTAATCTCTTAATGGATTTTACTCAAAGAGGTGAAGTCACATCTAGCATAGTATCCATAGAGGATAGGGTGGTAGATGTAGATTATGGGCATAGCAGAAGCGTGCGATGGGCGGTGCCCAAATTTAATTTTTTCCATAATCAATGATCAATCGGATATATATATGATGATGAATGCCATGATCCATAGAATTAAGTCAAATAAATAGAAAAAGAAGAATTTCATTGGAACCAAGAGAGATGGATCAACAAGTATTGTTTATAATTAATTTAATTAGATAAAGAATTACCTCTAAGGAATTATTTCTTCATTGATGTGTCTGGTGAAAGATTTGTGGTGAACTATCATTACGTTATAGAAACCAAGTGTAGATTTCCTCTAGAGGTGATCCACAAGTGTTCTAGGAATCTATAGACATCGCTGAAGGAGTATCTATGTTCTAGCATAGAAGATCATTGTGCTTGCATCATCCACCTTGATCACCTTAATAATCACTTCCAAAGCATTCTCCTTGATATAGTGGAGGAGGATTGTTCGCTGTTCTTGGGAGTATTCTTAGAGAAGGGATCTATTTATGCTTGAGAGGATTATAATTGAATCATTGTGCACAACTAAATAGGCTCATGAGAAAATAATATAACTGGGTATTTACATTTCTAGGATTAAAATAAAATAATTTCACAATTTGCCTTATTATTATTTAATCCTAGAAAATCCCCATGTAAAATAATAATAGTAATATTATTATTTCTTAACACATCCTTAACTTGAGAATTGTAATTAAATATTATTCAGTTAAATAATATTCAATATTATCATTTCTCATCGGACCATTAAACTCGGTCTTCCATTCCTCCACAATATTTATCAGGTAATGAATAATATCTTTTTATTTATTAAATAAATATCACTGCATTATTTTCCAATAAATAAATAAATTTTTTATTTACTAAAAAACAAATAAATATTTATATACGGTCAAGAATACATGAATAATTATTAAACCATTCATGGAAATAATATTTATTAAACCTAATAAATACTAAATAATAATATATTATTTAACTGAGATTCTGGATAGACTTAGTGTGTGTCCCTCTAGGCCTCATTCTTAGTGGAATTAGGAAAAGCAGGCTAAAGTACAAGGTTAGTGTCTTGAAACATAGTAAGGAACTCATAGATAAATAAGTTAATTCCTCAATTACATGTCACCTCATATGAATGTTTACCATGTGATATAATCTCTTCATCACAATGTCTCAAATTGAGTAGGTTGCATGCCAGTGTCATCAACCCATATGCTCAATATCTCTTTATTTGAATTTATGGGGATAGAACTTACCTATGGAACTCCATGTCCATGGATTTATTTAGGCTATATCATTTCCATAAAAGGTACAAAATATTATCTTTCATTAATGAATAGAAGTTATAAATGCTTTCTCGCGTTATTCATTAATGCAATATTACTCATGACGCACCTAACATATCCCACCTCATTGTGAATATCTATTGTCACGATTTTCATAAATACATCTAAGTGCATGAATCATAATACTCATTAATAATAATCTTATGTATAAGGACCAATACACATGTTCGCAGATAGTAATATCTAATCAAACATAGAAATGTGGGTTTTATACTGGTGGGTCCCATTCTCATAATATCTATACTGGACATTACCAAGGACATATACCATGAGAAGGTGCCTCAAAGTCCTATGAGTCTCCACCCTTGATATCTTGTATCATTTATGTCCCTCAAATGATATCATCCTAATATATAACATATATTCAGAAATAGTGTCATAGAACATTCAGGTTCTCATCATAGTGGGGAAATTCTATGACATTTTAGTGTGACAGGTACTCTTAGGACATTATCAAATACTATGTCACACATAACAACAATCATGATGTCATAAGTAGTTTATAAATATTCAAATAATGAAGACATTTTTATCATTAAGTACAAATAAGTTGGTTCTAGGGCATCAACTCCAACAGCAGACCCCCCAACTAAAGTCATATCTTAGAAGAAGCATGATTCTCATGTAAGATCTAATAGGTTGAGACATATTGGTAGATGATTCTAGTGAAAATGAGAGTGTTTTGAGTGGGTGACCTAGACCAAAATCATGTATGTACTTTGATTACCACTACATGTATATAGTCTGATATATAGATGTGTATTCCTTACCATAATAGTGTTGATACTTCTGTGGACATTATATTCATGGTAATTTCTTTAAATTATAGGTTGTATCAAAAGGTTATAGCAACTTCCATGCTATAATGAAAATATGGAGATACAATGATAGAAATTTTAAAATTATGTCATGTGGTATAGATATATCATGCTGATAGGACTCCAATGATGTTTGACCATCAGGTGTTGGGGGATCATAAGCATTGATACTTCTTCTAATGAAGTTTTTACATGGTGATCTTGAGTATATGAGAACATGAGGACTAACCCACCAATAGTAACACTACATTTTTCAGATGTCATTAGTAGTTCCTATATGAAAACATGTGTAATAGTCTCCTGACTTGAGATTATTATCAGTGTATACTATTTTCTTACATAATTTGATGAAAAATAAAAATTATGACATTGATGTCATAGTGAGGTAGCTTGTGTTGGTTGCGTCATTAGTTTTATGACATTGATTTAAGAAACAAGATAGAATTTTTCACTTACAAAAGGAATTTATATCTTTGGCTTAGTTGATTTGGATGATAGTAACTTCATTAAAACCATGACCATGGTAGGAGAAGGTTAGTCTGTCCAGTTAGGTAAACACACAATAAAGAAAGGATGAAAACACAAAGTATGCATTCTGATTTATGAGATATTGTGAGACAGATAGATTATATTACACAAAGTGTGTCCATAGGAAAGGTTGTCATTGCTATGAATTTTCCTTATCGCGTTATATTTTCCTAATCTTTTTAAGGTCCTTGATAGGTTTCTAGACTCTACTCTTAGTCTATGAATATTTTTCACTGCTATCGAGATAAGGGCCTATAGGTTTACACACAATAGCATATTCAAATGATTTTCTTATTTTGATGAATAGAAATATAGGATATAGTGGGACCCACATGTGTTCTGAGACATGTTAGAGAATAAAGAATTTCTAAACAATAAATAAATAAATTACTATTCAGTCATAGAATAATTGGATTTGAATTTATTTTTTAAAAGTATTCACAGGTTATTAAGTGAATACGTGAACTAATATAATACAAATGAATATTATTTTAATATTCAAGATTTGTTTAAAATTTGCAGGAATTATTAGTTGAGTTAATGACTCTCTTTTATAACATAATATATTTATTATATATAACAAGTAGGTGATAAAACATAAACGATGTTTACGACATAGTTAATTGGTCATAACATTTCATTTATGGCTTATTTAGTGAGTGTTATATATAAGGGGTTTAGGAAACCTTTTCAGATGTTTAATTACCTCTATATAAGAAAAAGGAGCTCATTTCTGAGGGACTATTCATTACCAAGAATTTAATATCTCCTCCCTCCTCCTTCATACATCCTCAAGAGAGAAAGTTTTTTTGAGAATTTAATCTTTGATCACTATCATGGATCAAAGGAATAGGATTGTAGTGATCATCGAGACATAAAAGGATTCATCGGAGCTTCACACTTGCACCTGAAATTTTATGATCTTCATTTTCACTAACTTATGAAGAATGTGTGGATGGTCTATTGGGGTTCATCCTCATATCGTTTAAGAAATTATTTTCAATGATGATCTATTATCGAACTCATCATCAATCCAAATGAGATAGATATTCATTTATATTTTTGTGTTTAATTCAATTCACATGTGATCCTCAAATCTTTACTAGTGATAGAATTGCTGGATACAATGAAGTTACATCGATATGGTGATGGAAAAATTAGAATCCCTAGCTTATCATCTTTCACTATGTGACCTATTTCCAACATCATATGCATATTTATGAATGATGATAAATAAATAACAGAAAAACCAGAAATACAAGCATACACTATTGGTTATTGTGTATTAATCGGCCCACCAAAACACTCAACCTTTATTGGTCTGATGACATTTGGTGAACCACATATATCACAGCCCCATGTCATATGAATAATGTTAGGGGAAAGATGAAACACAACCCGGCCTAAGAGTATGGATCGACTGGGGATTCACCCTTGTTGATCCCAAGGCAACCACAAAACTAGTGATCTTATCTCAATAATCTTAAAAATACTAAGAAACTACCTCATTATAACCAACACAACACATTAGAAGAAGATACTAGGGAGGGGAAAAATATATCCAACCTCTCTTATGAGTTGAACCACCAATGCAAGGTGGGTCCCATGAATAATTTCATATACAATAAGAATATTTTGTAGAGGGAAACAATGTGGACAACCTCCCACATGAGAAAAATCACAATGTCAAAAGATAGATCCCATGATTGATCACATATATAGGTATTTGATCATGAGGATGGAAACAATGGATCCAACCTCCTGTATGATCCAAACCATACCCCTAAAGGTATGTCCCATGGATAACCTCATACCTCTTAGTCATCATAGGAAGCGATTTGAGGAGGGAAAAAATATCTAACCTCTCGCAAAAGCTGAACCAAACTTTCATGGTATGGTTTCATGGGTGTTTCACATGCACTAGGAAATCACATAGTTAGGGTGTTCCAATCCACATAGAAACACAACCTTAGGTCCTAGACCTCAAATAACATCTCATGCATTCAAGTAATCTCCCACACAACTAAAACCTAGGCACTAGTCACTAACAACCAATCATGTACCTTAAAGCATGTCTCATTATGCATATAGCCTCATAATATAATATCCTCATACTAGACCCAATCACACAGGGCACGACTTATTGATCCATTGACATATGTATCCCTCCCATAAAGGCATCCACTAGTGTCCTAAGACCTAAAATGATCTATACTCACTAATATAGACCCACATCTATCATGCCCTTGTGACCCCAAAACCTATAATCCCTACACATACCAAGCCAAAATAGTTTAGTCCAAATTTCCTTCCAAATTCCTACACCATCATCCCAGTACCAATACCCAAGGACCAGTCCAAGCCAAACACACTCTTGTCCCATTGGAAACTCATTATGATTCCATGAGAACACATATCCCAAGACCCATACTTAGGTCCCATGTCATATCTCTCATAGAATATATCTCAATCCCATCATCTAGTAGAAACCATCCACACCACATCATACAAAGACCTATAAGACCAATCATGCTCACCCCAAATACCAAGACTCCAATCCACCCTCAAGAGGGTTCTTCTGAGTACTTGAGAGATAAGGATGTCCAACCTATCCTCTAGGCCTGATCCAAATATGCCTACCTCACTAGCCCAAGGAAAAATAGACTGGGTAATATAAAACTCATTCTAATACTAAAGTCCAACTTTGACACTCACACACCCACTAGAATCTTTACCCTTTGGAAACAAAATCATATCGAATATTATAAATTACACAAGCATAGGGAAGCACTCACTCGAATCATTTGGAGGCTCTATACCGCCTAAATTCTCACTTAGGGCACTCTCGGTTCTACTCCAAATCACCCAAAACTAAAATCCAAGGATCACATGCATAACCATACATAAACAGGAATATAATTAAGAATCATGGAGAATACCTACCTAATTAATGGAGTTACACTATAATTTTTTTGGGATTGATTGCAACTCCTTGGGTAGTAATTATATACCATAAGTACTCCACAATCCTACCAAAAGTGCACTTTTTCTTGTTAGTAATTTACTTGTTGTATACTAATATTTGAATAAATCCCAACACCTTTTCTAAGTGTTCATTTCAGATCTTACTTTACACTAATATTTCATCAAAGAACACTAACACTTTCCTCAATGACCCTTGAAACATCACATTCATAGTGACCTAGAAAGAGGTCAATACATTCATGAGCCTGAATGAAATAACAAGATATTTGTAGTTTCCTTCATGAGTTTTAAACATTGTCTTCCCAATATACACTTCTTTCACCCATGCTTCGTGGGATCCTATTTTTAAATACAATTTTGTGAAGTATTCCTCTCTAGACATCTCATCTATTAGTTATTATATTATAGAAATGGGATACCTGTCTGTCACTGTCAATCTATTCAAAGCCTTATAATCCACACACATTTTCTCACACTCTATCATTATTCTTTACTAAAAAAATTGTACTATAAAATGTACTGGTACCATTTTTTATAAATCATTGATCCAATAAAATCTGTACCTCTCATGTTGACTGAATCGACCCCCCCCCCTCCAGCTTGATTGCATGATAGGTCTCCCTTTTAAGAGGTAGTTCCCATGGTACTTCAAAAACTGACCTGAACAATATCAATCTCCCCTACAGTTGTTCTTATTACTGTAAACTCAATTATTTCCCTATTCTAAATGCACCTTCTAAAATTTCAAACTACATCTCTTACACCCACATATTTTCCTTTCTAAAATATTCTTTAAGGTATCCTGGTGTCTACTTCGTGGATTTCATCCCTCATAAGTTGATTCTCCTTTACTTTCTAGGTTTATGGTCATATTCTTCCAGTGAGTGGTGACATATCCCAAAGTATCCAACTAAGAAATTACCAACACTAGGTTTGGAAAATAGGTGTAAAAAAATATTCATCCATCATGAAGTCTTCTTACCCCAACAGAACCACCAAGAACTAACATAGTCCTTTAGATAGAACATGTTATATATGTCCCAACTAGATACTAAATGGAATGTTCCTGGTGACCTACACTGTATGGGGCTTAGCCATCTTCTTAGAGATAAAATTATACAAGTATAATCAGGGGTACTCCCTCAACACCTCCCTCTATCAATATTGTTTTGACACATTATGCATTTGCCTCATCCACTCAACAACATCACTCCTGAAAGTATAACTTCTCTCCAGGCCAAGGCTAATAGTCTCCTTCTAATAGAATACCCGAGTGGTCCCCCAGAAAGTGTGACTACATCCTATTATCCCCCCCAAGAAAATTAGTTAAAAGGAATGTAATTACTCCAATTTCCCTAGGAAGTTAAGAATACTTACCTGACTTCCATTTATGTGAACCCCTCATTTGATATGTAAATTGTATTGGTGGTCGAGTTCAGCCACCTAGGAATTCTCCCTATTGTATATACAAAGTTGTTACCAATGACCATGAAGAGAATAAATTTACAAGGAAATATAGAAAAAATGTTTATATAAAAATACAGAATAATGAAATGTGTAGAATGAAACCAGTAATAAATTCTTAGATAGAGTCATGAGGCTAATTGGGGTATGATAATTCTAAGAACTATTTTTCAACTCAACTTGAAACTCAAACTGAATCATGATAGAGCTTAAAAAGCGTTTCAACCTTTATAAAGATTGTTAATATCCTTCAAATAGTTACACCACCAACTCTATATGATTAAGTGGATGAATTATCTATTGATAACCCAAATCATATAGTGTTAACAATTCATGTAGCAAAGTGTTCCTGATGCACTTGAAGGTTCCCAAGACACACTACATTATCATCCAATACTGTTTGAAGTGGTAACATAGGTTTTGAGGTCATTTTTGTGTATTTAGATTCATGATGCTCTATTTCTCTCTACTTTTGGTTCTTTATTATAATGTCTTTCATGCTGTTAAATTCATTTTCTTCTATATATTGGATATCACATGTGATTATCTAGATATTTTATTCTTTAGTTTAATTATATATATATATATTCAATATTTATCAAAGTTGAAACATTTTATTGGTGAAATGATGTTTCCAACATATAGAACCATGAGAGTCTACTTTGTAAAATTCCCATTTTTTAAAATGAGAACTATACAGTAGTTTTTGGAGGATTTTTAAGGTGCATGGAAAAAATAAGGCTTGAGTTTGTAATTACCTAAATAAGATACTAAACTATATACACTCACTCTAAATATATGTTTTTTCCATTCTTAAAAAAGAAACCTTTTGGGGTTGAGTGGGAACCCGAACAGACAACAATTAGAGAAAAAATTTAAATAGCATATGACATTACCAGACTATATAGAAATAATTTTAAAATGTTGGACCCATGCACCCTATGTAAAATCTAGTTAATGGAGAACTACCACTTATTCATCTCATCTTTAATTATATCCTCAAATCAGTATTCCATTTTTCCTAGGTCACTATATACACTTTCACACTAATCTTCTCTTCATTAATACCACAGATCAATATGTGGTCTTGGGTCTTGATCCCTATCAATTGTTCGTTATTGGTGCCAATTAAAATCTCTCTTTTATACATTCTGATGATGTACTCCAATTAAGATAAGATAGAAAACTTTTATTCCACTATCTCATCCTTGGAATGAAAAATCTTATCCAAAGAAGATGTTGGTATGCCTTTATCTTACTACTCCTATAACAACCTGCGCTTTAGAAACATTAACATGACGTAACTTTTACGAAATACTTAAACATTACACAAACAGATGCAAGAAGACTGTACTAGTCTAGTGCCTTTATAAACATAGAAATTTAAACATTGGTACACAAAATAGATACATTATCCCATTAGGTTCTTCTTGACTAACACCCTTCTTAAACACCTCAAACATAAAACATATCTTCATAACCTGGGGAAGGAAACATAAAAATGGGTGATATCAAATTCTCGGAAAAGGTAAACAAGGTATACATGTAAGAATAATCATAAGAATAAGTATATGAGAACATGATCATGAAGACAGAATATCATACCCTTAATTTCAAGTATCATAACAGAGATCATGGAATAAATATTGGTAGTTCATAAGACATAAATCATAATGAAATAAAGAGCATAGGACATGAAAGAATAACATAGGAATAAGACATGGAATTGAGGCAATGCATAAGCATATAATGATTTATATAGTTTCCAAGGCATCACTTCCAAGACCATATTAGTGTAAAAAGTCCTTTACTGAATCAGGTGAACCCCCATTCCAGCGCTGTATTACTAAACCGAGTAAACCCTCATTCCATCCATGTATTACTGAATCAATTAAACCCTCATCCATCCAAGTATTACTAAACTAAGTGAACCCTAGTTCCATACCTTTCTATATCATGAGATATAAATCATTACCTAATGAATTTGAGGGAGGTATTGGTCTCACCCATCAGATAATTAAATCATGCATACATATGCCACAAGATCATAAATGAACTTATCATACCCCATGAAATGAAATGGGTATCATAAAAATGTAAACATGTCATAACTTATGTAAAGAGATAGGTTTCATAATAATTTCATCATAAATATAACCTGTGAAAAGAAACGGGCTTCAAAATCATATAACCCATGAAATAGAAATGGGTTTTATAACACAATGACATCAAAACATAATCTATTTAGAGAAATAATATGAATTTAGACATTAAATAATTTCCAATAAGGAAATTATTAACACCAATGGATGTTATATTAGATGGGAAATAATTTTGAGAGATACTTTAAAAATACTTCTAGAGGAAAATATCCTTTCTTCTTTGAAAAATGCTTTCTATTACATAAAACCTTTTGAAAACCTTTTTCTTTGAAAATAGATTTTAAAACATACTAAGGAATATTTTAAAACAGTAAAAAAAATTAAAATCCATTTTTTTCTTTACAATTATATTCAATGATATTTTGAAAACATTTTTTAAAATGTTTTTGAAAACATTTTGAAAACATGGTTTTTTTAATACAATAGATTTCCTAATGAAGAGAGAGGTGGTTATATTTTACTAAAACACTATCTTAAGTACCAAAGAGTGGGAAAATGGTACTAAAAGTGAGGATATCTTGAATAAGAAAAGTATAAGGAAACTCATTAATATTCTTGAATTATGGATCATAATATTTCATCAAAGGAATCAAAAATATAAACAATCTCGAAAAAAACAAGGAGATTGTCTTAATAAACTCTTATAACTTGGTGACTTAGGATCACACTCTTCATGTAATAAAAGAAAGTAAAATGAAGCTTAATATATCATAAAAATAAGTATATTCATGATATAACATGTAAAATGGAAGTATATACACCTTGATGAATAGTTTAGGTGCATAATAAAATAGGAGTCTCAAAGAAGGCAAATTGAGACAAAATTGTTTTACCGATTTGGTTACTTTTGAAAGTTAAACCTCGTGAAATAAGAATCATATAATAGATATGTGAATAACCATAAAGTTAAGTAAAATATAAATATAATAAAATAATGTGAATTACATACACTACACAAAAGGAAAGAGTGGTGAACATAGCTTCTATCTTACAGAAATTAAAAGTGAGATGAAATCCCCTTACCATGTGTCTTGACTCTCTCCGTACTCATACAAACATCCTGTATAATAAATATAAGCTTATTATAAATATTTTACATAAGAATATTATTATATATATTACAATATATTATTTTATTGTGATATTATATTACCTTATTGTTAGTGATCCTATGTTAAGGTTTCACTTTGGGTAATATTCGTTTTGTTCTTTACATGTGCCTTAATTTGTTATATCATTGATACTTATACTTATATCATGATTCCAGAATTTATAACATGATATAAATATAAGGTATATATATTATATTTAAATTATAATAATATATATCATAATAAAGTATGTAATAGAATACACTGTTCAGGGAGATGATAAGTCGTACGTACACATGAATGATGTTTTCTGTTTTTATTATCATATTGAAGGAAAGCATGTAAATGAAAAATGTAAATATATGTATGTATATATATATATCATTATTATAGTGGCATTAATATATCATATATATCATATAAGTTCATTAAACCCATCATTAATATATTCTATGTGGTGTGTGAACGAATCACATCGCTTTGAGGGGGCGGTAGTCTACACTTCCTCAAACGAGATTATCGTATTAACACCAAATGGACGGTAAAAATATTTGTGTTGTAAAGGTAATAAATAAGATTAAATAAATATTAAATATACTATATTACATATATAAATATATTTTCCATCATGATGTCCACCATGATTGGTGGTAAAGGAGAAATGAGCAATCATCGTTTTGTGAGGTAGTAGTTCGTCGTACACAGAAACAGTATGTTCATCTTCCATTAGATGGAGGTGTGTGTAAGTGTAGAAAAAAAAATTTGCATAAAAACATACTATTATATATATTATACAGTTTTTTTCACACAATAATGGAATAAATATAGTGGAGGGGTGTAGAAATAAAATAAAGGAAAGGAGCTTGAGAGAAGACGTTACCTCTTAATCAGGTAACTCCTTTTGGTTTATTCCAAAAGGCTTTCTTGATAATATTTCTTCCCAAATATAGGATTCAAGGTATAAGGTAGGATTATTTTGAGGATAATCATTCAGATCTTGTAAGAACTTAAAATTTTTGATAGATGTGAGGAATGGGTAGAGGTGGTGACGTTTTATAGAGAAGGAAAAGGACTCATTTCGAATTTCTAGAAACAAGTCAGGTGTGCACATGTTCTTAACTAAAAAAGTCTTAAAAAACCAAAAACACTCAATAATGGATGTTTTATGTCCTAAATATGTACATAAAATGGGTTTTGTAAAGGTTTATAGGTCATTTGGGCCCTTAATTTTAAGGTTTGGTCCCTAATTAAGCTTAATTTGGCCTTAACTATTGGGATTAATTTTCATAACTTATACTAATCATTCTGGTAAAAAAATAACATGGTATTATTAAACTCTAAATATTATATTGAATGCAATAGTGTATTTATTTTTTTAAATTCACTTTATAGAAGCAGAAAAATTAAGATTAGTGTTAATCCTACAGACAGAACGAAATAATGGGGTTTTAAAGTAAGAAAACGTTCAAAAGTTTGTTAAGATTTTATATTCAGTTACACAGTGAAATTGATTATAATGAATTTAATTATATTATTAGATGTAATATTTTTCTAATTTTAACTTAAAACTAACTTATAATATCATTTATCATTAATAATTAATTAGAAAAAAAGGCAGTTTTTAACTAAAAAACAGTATTTTCACTATTCATCAAAAAATGAATTTTCTCAGAAAAACCACAAAAATTTATCCTAAGATAATTTCGATGTTATGAATTAAAAAATTTATTTTATTTTATAAAATTAATTTTCTAAATATGTTTAAAATTAATTTTATTATTAGAAGCAGTTCATTCGAGAAAATGATGTTTTTAAACATAAAAAGAACTTTACCAAAAATCATATCTTTTCTTATCAATATATTTTATTTATATAAAATATATATATAAAGTATTTAAAAATTAGGTATTAAAATTAATATTAATAAGTTTAATGGCTAGTCTATAATTATATTATTTAAATAATTAAAATAAGAAAAATAGATGTTTCATAGAAACTCGTTGTTGCATGTATCGTACGCCAACTTGGTGTTGCGTACATCATACTCCAAGTCGGTGTTGCATGTAACGTACACCAAGTTAGTGTTTATTTTAACATATTACAATTTTGTTTTTTATGAAAAGTTAATCTTTGACTTAGTGTATTTCAAGATATAAATGAAATTTTAAATTTATTCAAAAAAAATTTGTCCATAAACTCAGGGTGTTACATTCTACCCACCTTAAAGTGAATTTCACCCTCAAAATTCACCACTCAAGTAAAATAAAGGAGGATAATTCTACTTCATAATATCCTAAAGTTCCCACATATCTTCCTCTAACTGGTGATTTCCCCAAAAAATTCTGACCAGGCGATTGGTCGTGTTTCGTATAAATTTCTTTGTTCGGTCCAGAACTTCAACAGGTTGTTTCTCATAAGAAATATCATGCTCCAGTGGTATGAACTTTGAGTTTAGTACATGTGAAGGGTCAAGTATATACTTTCTTATTAGTGATACATGGAACACATCATGAAATTTAGTGATATTTGGAGGAAGTTCCAAGAAATAGGCTACTGTCGTGATACAATCAAGAATTTCAAAGGGGTCGATATACCTAGGGCTTAGTTTCCCTTTATTCTTAAATTTCATAACTTTCTTCCATGGTGGGATTCTTAGAAACACCTTTTCACCAACTTCAAACTCTATATTGTGTCAACAATTATCATCATATCTTTTCTGTCGACTTTGATCTTTCATGATATGATGTTGAATGGTTCTAACCTTCTCAATAATTTCTTAAGTGATATATGTTCCCTATAGATTTCTTTATCCAAACACATCCCAACATGTTAGATCTCTACATTTATTCCCATAAAGGTCTTCATATGGTGCCATCTGAATACTTGAGTGAAAGCTCTTTTTGTATGAAAACTCAACTAAAGGTGTTGATCCCAACCACATTTGAAATCCAGAGAACAAGATATCAACATATCCTCTAGGTTTTGAATTGTTATTTCAGATTGACCATTTTTTTGAGGATGATAATCAGTGCTAAAACTCAATTATGTATCAAGAACTTTCTGAAGAATTCACTAGAACATTGAGGTAAACCTCAGATCCTGATATGATACAATGGAATGTGGTACTCCATTCAACCTTACCACTTACTTAATGTATATCTTGTAAATATGATCAAGAGGGAAATATTATCTAATAGAAATGAAGTGTGTTGACTTATTAAGGTGTTCAAATACCACCCACATAGCATTAATCTCTATAGAGGTTTTGGGTTGTACAATGACAAAATCCATAGTAATGTTCTCCCATTTACATTTTGGTATGGTTAATGGATGAAAAATCACTTTATACTTTTGTCTTTCAGCCTTAACATACTGGAATACCAAACACAAAGTTACAAAATCCATGATATATCTCTTTGTTCCATCCCACCATAAGTATTATTTCAAGTCCCTATACATATTCGTACTTTTAGGATGAATAGATAATGAATAACTATGAGCTTCCTCTAACAGCTCCTTTAAATCTGGCATGGAAGAAACACATACACAGTTCCTAAACATTATCATTCCATCCTGATCAAGGTTAAACTCAAGATCATTTCTGACCTTCTTTTGAAGCTCTTCATCTTCCTTCAATGCCTCCTTAATCTTCACTTGGATAGATGGTTGAACATTCAATTGAGAAAGAAAAGAATTTTCCCCTTCCTTTAGGATTTCTATATCCATCCTTTGAAAATCTAGAAATACTGTATCTTTTGTGATCCTCAACATAGATAATCTAGCAAGATATTTTGGACTCAAATCATCAGCCACCTTATTCACTTTCCCAGGGTGGTAATTTATTGAGAAATCATAATCCATTATCAACTCTAACCATATTCTCTAGTACATGTTCAACTCATTCTGTGTGAATATATATTTTATACTTTCATGATCAGTATATATATATATCAGACTTTTTCCCATAAAGATAATGCCTCCATATATTTAATGCAAAGATTACCATTTCTTACTCCAAATCATGATTTGGGTAATTTTTCTCATGAATCTTCAATTTTCGTGAGGCATAGGCTATAACCATGTTATTTTTCATAATAAAAAATCTCAATCTTTTCTTATATTAATCGATATAGATTACAAACCCTTCTCCACTACACGGTAGTGTAAGCACAAGTGCACTGACCAACCTTCTCTTTAGTTCCTTGAAATTTTCCTCACATTCATCTATCTAGAGGAACTTGACACCTTTCCTAGTTAACTTGGTCATAGGATTAGATAGTCAGGATAAATTCTCCACAAACCATAAATAATATCCCACTAAACCAAGAAATCTATGGATCTTAGTCACTATGATTGGTCTCTTCCAACTTTAGATAGCCTCCTTCTTTGATAGATCTACTACTATACCATTTATTGAGATTATTTGACCCAAAAATGAAACCTTTTGCATCCAAAATTCACACTTTGTAAAAATTTTATACAAATTCTCTTTCCTTGGGGTCTTCAGTACAATTCTCAAGTGATCTTCATGTGTTTCCTTACTATTTGAATAAATAAGAATATAATCTATAATGAAAACCAAAAACTGGTCGAGGTAATCTCTAAAGACTCTATTCATTAAATTTATGAAGATAGAAGGGGAATTAGTAAGACCAAAATACATCACTATATATTCATAGTGACCATACCTTGTACAGAATGCTATCTTGGATATATCCTCCTTCTAGACCCTCAATTGATGTTATCCAGAATAAAGGTCAATCTTGGAAACATATTTAACTCTAAATAGTTGATCAAACAAGTCATCAATATGGGGAATAGGATACTTATTCTTGATTTTGATCTTGTTCAACTTCTATTAATCAATGTAAAGTTGCATTAATCCATCTTTATTTTTCACAAAAAGAACCGGTGTACCCCAAGGTGACACACATGGACAAATGAATCCCTTATCCAAGTTTTCTTGGAGTTTCTTCTTTAATTCCTACAACTCAACTGGGTCCATTCTATAAGGAGTCTTTGAAATTGGTGTGGAACCAAGTAAAAGTTCTATTCAGAACTCAACTTCATGTTTTGGTGGAATACTAGGAAACTCTTCCAAAAGTACATCCACAAAATCCTGAACAATAGGTATATCATTGATTTCCATCTTATCCCCAATCATTTGAGATAAATAACCCTTTTGAATGGGAATTATGACCCATACACTAGATGTAATATCCATAGGAAGTTCAGACATATTGTCACATTGATGAATGATCATAGGAGGGTTTGAAATATCGAATGTAACTTCCCTTACTTAACAATTGATGTGGGATTTATATAGATAAATCCAATTCATGCCTTTAATGACATTAAATTCGACCAAATGAAGTATAAAAATATTTTCAAGAAGAAAATTCCCACAAACTTCTATCGGAGAGGAATCATAGACTTGAGATGCAATCATCATACCATTAGGGGTTTGCACTACTAATTCCACCTCTAATTGTTTTGGAGGAATCTTAACACCCTTAGAAAATTCTTTAGATATGAAATAGTGGGTTGATCCAAAATCAAATATGAGGATCCACATGATCATGAAAAATCACTTATTGGATGTCTAACTTGTGACACCTTACTTAATCTATGACAACTTAGGTTTATCATAGGTTATTTATAGTCAACTTAGTATTAAATCCTTCATAATTATTCATGAATAGTTTTTCAATTCCCAAAGCATATCCCCTAGGAGTACCAAACCAGATATGCAGCAAGGCCTGTTGTCATGTACCAAATTACCCCGAGTTAAGACTAGAATATTGTATCGGAGTTTTTAACCAGAGGTACATCTATGCCAAAGCCACGTCCACTTGTAGTATCCATAGAGGGATTTATTTCTTGTAAAACACTCACTCTATCCTTTACCAAAATTGCAAGACATTTTCCTAATCCCTTACTCATCCTTTTACTTATCCTTAGACATGTCTTTATCATTCTCACCAAGGATTTATCATCCTAGTTTCCAAAAGTTAGGAAAACTTTTCCTCTGATACCAACTATAGTGAACCACTCTTTACAAACAATAACATTACATAATTTTTGTTAGAATACTTAAACATTTCACAAAAATAATCAAGAAGACCGTTCTAGTCTAGTGCCTTTGGAAACATGGAAACATAAACATTGGTATATAAAGGAGCTACATTATCTCCCACTAGGTTCTTCTTGACTAGAACCCTTCTTAGACACCTCAAACACAAAACATATATTCATAACCTGGGTAAATAAACATAAAAATGGGTGAGATAAAATTCTCAATAAGGGTAAACAAGGGATACATGTAAGCATAATCATGAGCATAAGGGTATGAGCACATGATCATGAAGATATTAGATCATAACCTTTATTTCAAATATCATAACAGAGATCAGGGCATAAAGATTGGTAGTTCATAAGACATGAATAATAATGAAATAAATATAATAGGTCATGAAAGCATAATATAGGAATAAGACATTGAATTGTAGAAGAAAATAATCATATAATGATTTCCATAGTATCCAAGGAATCATTGTAAAGACTATCTTTGTGGAAAAAGTCCTTTACTGAATCGGGTGAACCCCCATTCCATCCCTATATTCCTGAATCGAGTAAACACTCATTCTTTCCTTGTATTACTGAACTGAGTAAACCCTCATTCTAGGCCTATATTACTAAACCGAGTGAACCCTCATTCCATCCCTGTCTATCTCATCAGATATAAATCATTACCTAATGCATTGGAGGGAGGTATATGTCTCACCCTTTATATAATGAAATCATACATACATGTGCCACAAGATCATAAATGAACATGTCATATCCCATGAAATGAAATGGGTATAATAAACATGGAAACATATCATAAACTATGGAAATATATAGGTTTCATAATCATTTCACCATAAACATAACCCATGAAAAGAAGCGGGTATCAAAAGAATATAACCTGTGAAAGAGAAATTGGTTTCATAAAACTATGCCATCAAAACATAATACATTCAGAGAAAGAATGTGAATGGAGACATTGAATAATTCCCCGTGATGTAATGATTAACACTAATAGATGTTATCTTAGAAGGGAAATAATTTTTAGAGTTCTTTTAAAAAAACTTCTTGAGGAAAACATCCTTTCTTCTTTGAAATTTTTTTTATTTCATAAAACCCTTTGAAAAACTTTTTTCTTTGAATATATATTTGAAAACTTATAAATGAATATTTTAAATCAATAAAAATATATGTTTCATAGAAACTCATTATTACGTGTATAATACACCAACTCAGTGTTGTGTACATCATACGCCAAGTCGATGTTGCATGTAACATACACCAAGTTAGTGTTTCATGTAACGTACGCCAAGTTACTGTTTCATAAAAATGAATCTTTGAATTATTGTATTGAAATATATAATTGAAATTTTAAATTCATTTGAAAAAATAGGTCCATAAAATCAGGGTGTTATAACTCCCTTGCTTCGCAACCTCTAAATTTATCTTAAATTGATTGCTTGAAGTATCATAACCAGTCAACAACCCCTATTATGGAGTGTACTGAGCCTCCTCAGGGTCAGGGCCTTCGGTTTTGATAGTAGCATTAACAAGAACCCCTATCTAGGGTTGGTCATTAATATTTTTTAACACTTCATCCCATTTACTAGGATAGTGCTCATTCAACATAGATCCAGAAGCCTTACTCGCTATTTGGTCTTCATCAACTTAGGAAGGTTGGAATAATATTTCCGTAGCCTAGATTTTTTTTATCTATTAATAGAGTACTCCCTTGAATCAAAAACATTTTTCTTCCCATTCTTCATACCCGATTGAAAATAAACTTCAGTCTAAACCTCTTCTTCTCAATCAGTAGAATCCAAGGATAGATCATCTTAATTAACTCCCATAACATGAATTATAGGACTTTTTATTAAAATATACTCCACATGGTTGGCCTATCTAGATTCTTTTTCGACTTACTTTCTATGGATTCCCACCCCTCATTTTCATTGTTTCCCAAAACATCACCATTCAATTGTTTGAAATAGTTCTGTAGTTTGACCCCCAATGAGATATTTTTCTGATCATTCCCTAAAAATATATAGATCCTAACATAGTCCAACTTGGGGTCCAGAGGCAAGACACTAGAGGAACCTAGAACATCTCTAAAGAACAGTCTCAAGATTTTTTTGTATCAACATCTCTATGCCTAGTTATATTACCACCATACACCTCACATACCAGAGATATTATAGTAGCTGCAAACTCGAGCCCTCTCGAGGGGAAGCCACTTCAAGAAACTATTAGAGAACTTAATACTTCATTTTGTATTAAATAAAAAGAAATATAATTACTAGGGGGAAAAGGAGAAAGAGAAATTCCAGGAGACCCCATGGTACTCCCTGCCCAAGCCAAGCCAAAATAGAAAAACAAAAAATAGAATCCATCAGTACAACTGACCATTCACTCCTTATGATAAAAATTTGGTCCCCTCGGCCATGTGGTATAACAAACTAAGAAACCCTCCTGGATAGATTTTCCCATTCTATAATAGAACTTCCATTACCTGGGAAGGTATCAGACTCTATTATTGGTCACCCATTGAAATTCAATCTTATCTACAAGACTAAAAGAAGGGAACTAATTTTGGAGGAAAATTCATCCTCCTATGTAGAATCTTACACTGGATGCCCCTACCAATTAATAAAATATTGGGGCTCGAAATCACCATCACAGAGCTAGTAATGTTGAGCTAACACTACCCTTGGTTCTGGTCACTGGATCTCATCTCTTTCCAGGCCACCCAATAAAAGGGAGGAACTTCATGGGTCCCCAGTGCATAATTGATGTGAGAAACATGAAATATAGGGGTGAATATGGGATTTATGGGGTAGGTCAAGATGGTAAGTCATAGGTCCAATCTGTTTTAAATAGTAAATGGCCCATGAAATTGAGGAGATAATTTTTGATTTATTCATTGATCCATAGATTACTATTTTTGCAGATGAAGTCAGACATAGACCTACTCCCCAATAAAACAAATGACCAGATGTCGATGATTTTTAGCTTTTTGTTGCATGAAATCCTGATAATAATCCAAATGATGTTTGAGCTAATTCAATGTCTCATCTTACTTCACCAGGGTAGTGGAAATAGCTTCAACCCGAATTTCAGATGGGAGATAGCAGATAATTAATGGATTCTTAAGACCATAGAAAACTTCAAAAGGTATTGTTTTAATTGACTCATTTCAAGTGGTATTGTATGATATTTTGTCCCTTGGGATATAGTATGACTGGTTCTTCAGCTGCTCCCCCAAAAAACAACGTAAGTACGTTTCGAGTAAATAGTTAATTTCCTCAGTTTGGCCGACCATCTGTGGGTGGTTGGAAGATCTAAGATGCACCTTGGTGTCATGCATCCAAAATAATTCAGATCATAAATGGATGAGAAAAACTGGATCTCAATTGCTAACAATGGAGGAATACATTCCATGTAAATGTACAACATCATAGAAAAACAAATCTTCTACCTTTGCTGAAATATTGGGATGTTTAAGAAGAGGGAAATGGAAATATTTGGAGTGATTTTACACCACTGTAAAGATGACCTCAAACCTTCTTGACTTTGGTATCTAGGTGGTAAAATACATAGATAAATAAACCCATAGTAATTTTGGAATCTTAAGAGGTTGTAAAATCCTAGTCTGAACTAAGGTGGAATACTTTCTACCTTGATAAACTAAACATTGGATGAAAAATTCTTGCACCTGGTCTTTTGTGTCCGACTAATAAATATATACATTTTGGTTTCTATAGGCATGATTGAAATCACTATGACCCCCTTTGGGGATGAATGGTACTCATAAAATAGTTTGGGATTATAGGGAGAAGTTCCAGACAAAACTAGTCAACCTGTGAAGTTGAAAATATCATTTTGATATGAAAAAATAAAGTAGAAATTTCGACCTACCTATAGTTATTGAATAATTTGGTGGAGATATGGATCAAATAATACTTCTCAAAGAAGTTCTTGACCATCATCCCATACTGCTATAAATTGGATGATATGTAAGGAAGAGGCATCCTACTGATGGGACAAAACATTAGCTATTGAATTTTCACGTCCCAGTATAAATTGGACCTCAAAGTTGTAGCCTAAAAGATTTGTTTTCCAGAATTGCTAATCGGGTGAAGATATGTGCTATTGGATAAAATATTCAAGACTCTACTAATCCAAGAAGACCAAAAATTAACGTCCAAGAAAATAAGGATTCCATTTTTGTATTGTGGGGACTAGGGCCATGATTTCCTTTTCCTAAGTGGATTTATCAAAATTTTGAATAGATAAATCCTTGTTGAAAAAATAAATCTTCCCCCATTGTTTCAGGAGGAAAATGTCAATTCATCACCCTGAAGCAATGCATTCAAGCTCAAAACATTGAAAAAAATTGGTAAAATAAGTATTGGGGCTTGGGCCATAAGTTTTCTAATGTGAAGGAAGACACTTTGAGGAGCGGTGGTCCCATGAAACCCATATTTTTTAGGGTAGCGAGATGCTAAGCTATAACACCATGTCCTTTTATTAACTTACTATAATATCCCATGAGGATGAGAAATCTATATAATCTTTTAGTGGTAAGGGGAGGATGCTAGTCAAGGACAGCCTGGACCTTGGTTAGGTATCAAGAAGATAGAATGGTCCCAAAGTTGAGTGTTGGGAGGCCTAGATATATTGTTGAAAACTATCCCAAATTGAGCCAACAAGTGATTGAGAGATGAGTATTACAATCTCTCTAAGGGAATTTCACTCTGGGAGGTCTTTCCTCTCAAAAGTAGGTGTTGAATTCCTATTTAAACATAATTTTGTACATGACCCTACAAGGAGATGGCTGGTAGACTAATAGGCATCACTCCTTGAAGATAACATTCACATCCCTCTATCAGAAATTTCATAAACATTATTCCTCAACTGGTGTTCACATCCCCCAGTGTGTGTAGCCATGTGACGTCGAGTATAAGGTCCTAACTACCGATGTCCAAGACTTGAAAATCTACCTGACATGCGCATTCACTGATGAACAATTATAAATTTTGACACACACTCAAGGAACAAAGGTGGTGTTCATCCCCCAACTTGATGTGCATTTTATGTGAAACAATCACAGTTAGTCCTGCGAGCTTAATCAATTTGGGAGAGATAAAGTTATGAGAATGAATTCTATCAATTATAGTAAGTATAGGGAGTCCATCAAAAGTTCCATAGACTTTCAATGATGAGGTTCTATCATTGCTTGTCCCCTTGTCAAAATGGCCAAGAGAGTGATGTTGAAATTCATCTAGTTGACACTCAAATTCCTCTATGTTTCTCGGATCCAACTAAATGGTGGTTTGTTTCTCTATATCATCATTATCAGTATCTTTACCCCCCAAAATTTTTATTTGAATCTTCATATCAATGAATCATTATCGGTATCTTTGTCCCCCCAAAATTAGTTGCGACAACAATAATTTGTAATGATCACCAATGTAAACAATGTGTAAAAATAAAACAGTAGAATAATAAATGGGGAAATATATTTTAACATGGAAAACCCCTCCAATGTGGAGGACTAAAAAACCATGGGGAAACTCCAAGAAAATACACTATGAATCAAATATTACATTGAATCCAAGTAGAATACCAAACTTGAATTACAATGAAATATTGTAGAAAAACTTTGCGAAATTCACACCCCAATATTCCTCCATCACCTCTCTGAGATTCATCTCATGAAAATTAATCACCCTTCAGAGATCAAAACCTAAAATGAGGCATTATTGTACCACCTCATTTCACAACCCAATTAACCATTTTCAACTACCACCAACACTCGAAAGCATTGTCCACATTTTTTGCACAAGCCCATGCCCTTTGTTGCTACTGTGTGTGTGCCCCTCTTCTATTATTAAAGAGTCACTACCCCCTTTTATAGTTCATCATTTCTACATCAAAATAAAAGGGTAAATAGAGAAAATATATGTAATAAAAGAGAATAAATGTCCCTAATTCTCAATAATCCAAGATGAACCCCCAAAATCTCCCCTTCAACCCATCGAAGAAGGAGATCCCATCTAACAAACTTCATTAAAATGAAAACTGTTTCATATCATACCAACTGTAACCTCTTTAGAAAATATGACAACCCAATTTTCATCTCTGATAGAAATCTAAAAGCTCCCCCTGAAAAATAAATCCAAATTCAAAATTCTTCATTATATATATGTCTACACCACTAATACTAGAATTAATCATATATAGCTCCCCCATAATTGTGATCGCCACATAATTTGGATCACCTATAGGAATTAATTTCTCTCTCTTCTCAACATCCTCTAAGCAGTTGAAAAATCTCAGTGCATCACCCTAATATTTTATTTTCATTCTTTTTTCAATAGTGGAACTCTATGAAGAAAAATAATTAGGTGTAAGATCTAAAACACCTGACCTGACATGCTTTGGTTTACGAACCTTCTTTAACTTAGTCGATGGCCTTTGACTCATAAAAGATGATCAATTGTGCCACAAATTTGATGAATTCCTCTTCATAGCTGGATTTGTTACATGACTACAATCCTTTACATATATCCTATAAATCATGTCTTACACTTTTTCTCATGAATAAACTATCGATCCTATGGAAAAGTCCATCCTCCATTGCCAAAAGAACTCTTGAATCCATCTGTATCAAGAGAACAAGAAGATAAAAAGTTATATAATATACCTAGCACATGTCGCACATCCCTCAATGTCAGTGTAAAAATTGAATTAGTAGTGATACAAATATTTCCAACTCCAGTGTCATCAGTAGAATATACATTTCTCGTCTTTATTCTACCAAATTAACATTCTTTATATGAATAAAATAGTCCCCTCTTTGGTGAAATATGGTACAACTCTTCCGAATCAACCACCCATTTGGTGTTAAAATCTGATCTATGATAATCAATGCTAACTGAAAGTAAATCATCTTCACCCTAAACAAGACTTACACTGGTATCCTCAGAATCAGTTTTGCGCACCTTATTATCCTCATTAATCTTTTTCAATTCTTAGTAGTATCTATGCACATGACCCTCCTTGTCACAAAAGAAGCTCTTGACATTTCTTATTGTCTTTGACCAACCTCTCTAACTATCAGATCCATCTTCCATAACCATAATACCACTATTACCTAAAGATTCACTATAATTTGTCTTTGGCTGAGTCTTTTTCATTAAAAATGATGAAATCACATCCTCTAACTTCATTGTATCTTTCCCAAACAATGGTGTGGTTACAATATTATCATATGAATCCGGAAACTAACCCAAAAGAAGAAAATTATTGTCTTCTTATTCCATTTCAGCAAGTATTGTATTACCTTTATCATTGATCTTGACCACCATAAAAGATAGCTCCATCATAAGTTTGGTGAACTCATCCATATGGTTACCTAAATCACTATTATATGTAATTATTAAATGATACAACCATTTTTTCCAATATAAACAATTTTAAGGGATTTTGATTTATACCTGCTTTCAAGATTCACCCAGATCTCTTTCAGATCTATCAAATTCATCACTTCCCACAGTGTATTATCACCCAAATACATCTAAATCATGCTTGTTGTCAACTCTCTCATATACATCCAAATGACAATGATCATCATCTCTAGTTTATCTATTTTTTTCTTCAATTACTTCACTATCTTCTCATGGACTAGAATATTTTTAATTATTTTCTTCAAAGGTATAAAATAATTTTTCATGTTAAACAGTTCAGTGTATAAAGGAATCCCATGGCATGAATCACCCATATTTAATCAGTAAGAAACATATATAACCTTCTCTGATACCATATGTTGGTTTGGAAGTGGATCGGATCCAGGATAAACTCAGTTACAACAATAATAATTTGTGAGAGTCGCTAGTGTAAACAAATCATAAAAATAAAATAGCAGAATAATAAATGGGGACACAAATTTTAACATGGAAAAACCATCCAATTTTTAGGATTAAAAAACCATGGGGAAACTTAGAGAAAATCTACTATGAATCAAAGAGTACATAGAATCAAAGTAGAATCCCTTACTTGAATTACAAAGAAATAGCATAGAAAACCTATGTAAAACTCACACCCCAATGCACCTCTATAACCAATTTGATATTTATCTCATGACAAGTCATCACCCTTCTAAGATCAAAACTGAACATGTATAATTATTGTAGCACCATGTTTCACAACCCAATTCTCCATTGTTCGCTTCCACCCACACTTGAAATTGTTGTCCAATTTTTTTTGCACAAGCCTCCTCCCTCTATTGCCTCTATGTGTTCTCCCCTATTCTCTTATTGAATCATAACTTCCACCTTTTCTAGTTCATTTTTTATACTTCAAAATAATAGGTTCAGTAGAGAAAATTTATTCAATAATGGACAATAAATGGACATAATTTCCAAATATTCGGGATGAACCCCAAAACATGGTCCCAATAACGTTGGCCCTGCTAAAAAACATGAAATCCTTGCTGGAGTTCAATAACCAATGCAAAAAACTCATAGAGAGTGGATTCCACATGTTTAAGGCACTTCTTGATACCTTCGAGGTGAGTTTGATTATAGGTATCCATGAGGTAAAGTGTGAAATTATGGATGAAGAAGTAATAAAGGAAATAGTAGGAAGCTCCAAAAGTAGGGGGAACATAAGATCAAAAGTGTAAGATAACTCAATACTTCAGTTTGTATTCAATAAGAAGAAACAAAATTAGAGAGACCCCTGTAACAAAGGCTTTGTGGCTCCTGAAGAAGCCTGCAGGTTGCAACCCAAGATGGTGTGAGGGGTGACCGTATATTATAATTGATATAAACTTCAAGAATGTTGCTTGCATGATGATATTGAAAAATCAATAAAGTATAATTGAGGCATGGAAGAAGATTACAGCCTACTATATAAAATATATAGTGGTATGAAGACACAAGTAGAAACATATAGAGAATTCATTTTTGAGAAGTATCTTGATACAATTATATTAAAAGATCATTTTTTTCATTGTCATCGTTGATAAAAATATAAGATTATGTATAAAACTCCATGAAATTGACACCATATCTAAAGCAGATGTGAAATAGAATTGTAACAAAAATATAGCCTAAATTTATAATATAGTATGTGGAGTGGATTTAATGTATAATTATAAGAAAATATTGAAAACTAAAATGGAATGACTCCAATAAGTGAATTGGTTTTAAAATTAATTTTTAAATACTATTTATTAATAACACTCTTATTTCCATGTGTAGATTATATATTTACATGAACATGTTATCATTGGATTAATTCCACATCTAAAACTCCCATGAGAAGTAAATTTTGAGTAAATAAACTATTAAGGATGTTTATATTCAAATAAAATAGAGGTAGTGATTCTATTTAAAAATATAAAGAGGGATAATTTTGAATAATACATGTTATAATATACTATGCACATGGTCATTCAAATCCACTTTCTATTATTTTGGAGATTAAATCACTTTATTGGTTTCCTGAGGCCTCGTAATTTCAAAAATATGTTAAAAGGGTCCTTGTTCACATTCAACATCCAACAATTTTATCTTTTTACATTCATTATTTCTCATTATTTTATGTTTCATTGTTCTGTAATTATCTATGTATATAAATAAAGTTTTGACATAACTCACACATAGGTTTTCCCTCTTTTAATATATAGTGTATTGGTTATGATTACCTAAACAAAAATCATATTCACAATTTTCCATCTTCCTATAAAAGGAATGTTGGGTTATACCTCTACTTCAAAAGGTTTGGTAGGTTATGCCTTCAACATAAATGCAATGTTACCAACTTGGGTTCTAACTCAGGGGGTCATCCCACTAAATAACACAAACTCTCCCATTATACACACCTATAATTGGAGGGGGAAAGGGGTAAATTAAGCCTAAGTTGGTTTTTTAGGCTCATAGGGTACTCGGCTAGCAGTAAGTATAGTCGTGTTGTTTCTACTGGGGGTATATATTTAGTTAGAAAATTTTTAATTCTATTGGAACAGGCATAGGTGGGATAAGTGGTTTTTCTATCAATTCTTATCCAATTAGTAGGAGTAGTGAAGCTAGGAGGTGGTCTCTCTAGGTTCTTCATATTGTACATAGATACTTTTCTCAATTGTATTTATAGATTTTGGGTAATATTAGTCTAGTTTATATAGTACTAGATAGATTTTTTCTTACTTATCCAAGAAAACACTCATTGTTGTGAAAAAAAATTTGCAACACTATTGGGGAATCATGAAGGTGGTGGTGTATGCCTTCTGTGGTTGGAAATTCTATTTTGTAAAAATGTACATTGGTGTAAGGGTTAAAGAGGGAGAAACATAAGGGTGATCTTCAAACTTGAATATGGGTGGAGAATTGGAATACAAGTTACATAAGGTCGGAGGAAAATCCGACATAAGGGTGTTGACCAGTATGTTGGTTCAGTGTACTTTTATAAGGGTAGATATGACTATTTTCACAAAGAAATTGTGATTGGAAAAACGATCATAGTGAAAAACTCAGGAAGATTTATTTATGTATGTGCTAGAAAATAACATGGGTCATGTGTGTCAGGGAAATTATTTTAGTGGTTTTGGATTTCATAGTCTCTCTCTTTTATGAAAATGATAGTGGATATTCGAGTAGCTTCGGTAGAGTTGACAATGGAAATCATTAATAACATGATGGATTTTATGTTGGAAAACATGGAAATGATGATGTGAGTGTATAATGAGAACCAACATGTGAATCGGGACTTGGAACAAAATATAGAAGAGTGTATGACCCTAAAGATATGTGATTTGGAGGAACAAAATCTGGGGAGATTAAAATTAATTGAGTTTCATTTGGAACTATGGTCAAAAAATGAGAAACAAAGAAAATCTACACTGATCAAACCAGGAGGCAGTGGTATGGGAAGTATGGGGTTCGGCACACGACCGAGAGAAAGTTTGGATTAAAAGGATGTCATTATGTCATATGGGTTGCGTAATATTTTGTAGAGGGTGTAATTTCCAACATTTATATAGGAAGATCCTTTTGGATGGATAATGAAGGAGAATATTTATTTTTTAATTAATCAAACCCCTAAGGATATGAAATTTCACTACGCAAAGATTTATATAGTAGGGAAAGTGGTGTACTATTTTTTTTCTTGGCATAGTGAAATGCTTAGATTGTCTTGGTATGCATTCAAACCAACACTTATGGACTAATATATACAAGATATGGATGATGATACATTGAGATTCTTGAAAACCCTATGATAGTCTGACGTGGTGGACAAATACATTGAGGAGTTCAAGTGGATCACTTTGGGATTTCTAGATTTCCCTGATCCATGGTATATGAGCTTATTCATGGGTGTTTTGTGTCCCAAAATATATAATTGAATATCTTTTCATGAACTGATTACTAAATTTCAAATGCTTATCTTATCAAGGAAAGTGGAAAAAATTATTAATTAGTGAGGAAGTACTTTGGAATACCCGTTTGTGGCCAATGGAACCACCATTATCATGGAATACTGGATTGGTTTCTATGAACTTTTCCACTAACTATATTATATTTAAACAAAATTCTATTTTAGAACAGAACTAAAGAGAGGAAGATTTAAAGAAGATGGCAGAGGAAGAACATTAGAATAGGGTAAAATATTTTATTTGAAAAGAATTAGAAGACCATAATTTGAAAGAGTTGTGTTTTTATTATAGAAAACCTTTCTTTCCAATGCATAAATTTCTCAAAAAACACTTACGGATGTTGGTTTGGGAATTTAAAGATCCTGAAGAAGTGATAGATGTGGAAGACAATGTTAAGAGGGAGGATGGGTTCTCTGAAATAGGGAAATAGAAACTATGAGGGAAACTTGAATAACTTGTAAGAGAACTGGTTTACTTTCATAGCATGGGTGGTGTAGGGGAAAATTCGATGTTTCTCATAGGGAATCTTTTAGATATACCAATACTGATTTTTTTTTATAGTGGAGCCAGTCATAATTTCATATCCAGACCTCTTGAAAAGTTAGAAAATGTGAAGGTTAGACCAACTAGACCTTTTAGAATTAAACTTGACAATAGCTCACAATATTTTTCTCAAGATTTATGAATAAAAATAGATATTAACTTGGAGAACTTCACCATTAAAATTGAGGATTTTTTTCTTTAACACCAGGGGTATTTGGTTTTGGGTATGCATTGGATGAGAATCTTGAGAAATGTTTTGAAAAATTGGGGACATAAAACCATTGAGTTTACATGGAAGGGGTAAGAAATAAAACTACAAGGAATCACTATGCCACATGGTTATCCTTTAGATTTTAAATACTATATTCAATAAAAGATTTTGTTTTTTGAGGGATGGTTTTGGAAGGAATAACTCCAGTAATAGAGGTGTTTTGTGGTGAGTTGGGAGACCATCGATAGTTTGGAGATATGTTAGATAAATTATGATACATGTTTGATATACTATAAGGACTACTACCAAGTAGGTAAATATAACACACTCTCACTCTGATGGTAGTTGTGGCTCCGATGAATATTAGGTCATACAAGTTGGCTTGTTACCTCAAAGATGAGCTTGAGTAACAAGTTACTGATATGTTGTCTCAATGAATAATTCATCTCAGCATCAGTCCAATTTTCAACCCCATTATTCTCATAAATAAAAAATATAGAAGTTGAAGTATGTGTGTCGATTACCATGACCTCAATAAACCCATAGTTTCATATAGTTTTCCAATTCCTATCATTGAGTATTTATTGGATGAATTGCATGAATCTCGTTCTTTTATCAAGATGAACTTAAAATATAGGTTTCACCAGATTTAGGTAAGAACAAGGGATGTTAACAAAAACAACATTCATAACACATGAAGGGCATTATGAATTCCTAGTAATATCATTTGGGCTAATGAACGCCATGACTATTTTCCAGTCCACCATGAACTAGGTACTAAGTGAATTTAATAGGAAAACTCTCTTGGATTTTTTTGATGAAATCTTTATTTGTAGTAAAACCGAGGCTAACCACATGAATCACATGGATACCACATTTTAGGTACTTTAGAATAATTAGTGACAAAACAACAAGAAAAAATATTTTATTTGCACAACTTTATGCGGAATATTTAGGTGATGTTGTCTCTTCCAAAGGAGTGTTGATGGATCCCATGAAAATAGAATGGTTTCTTGGTTTTCCCCTCATAAAAACCATGAAAGGTGTCCATAGATTTTATGTCTTAACTAGGTAAAATATAAAATTTGTCAAATTTTATGGGAAGGTAGCCGAGAAACTTATCAAATTAACCCAAAAAATAAATATCACTGGTTCTCCGCAACTGAACAAGTATTTGTTAACCTCAAGAAGTGTTTTATTTCTACTACCCTTATGGATTTAACGTAATTCCTCCATCCATTTGTAGTTGAGTGTGTTGTGTCTGGATGAGGGGTCGAAGCTTCCCTAATGCAAGAAGGTCGGCCAGTTGCATATTTTATTAATCTTTAGCAGTGGATAACCTTTAAAAATATGTTTATGAAAAGGAGGTGATGAAAATTGTTTTAGGTATAAACCATTTCATATAATATCATGTTTTAAATTTTTTTTTTTATTCTATTCATAAGTCTCTCAACACCTTCTTATTCAATGGCTACACATAAAAAATTAGCATGATTGGTTGACAAAACTATTGGGGATTTATTTTGAAGTCATTTATAAACCAGGACACATTAATCATGTAATAGACTCCCTCTTTCGTAGGGCTGTAGGAGATCTAGACACCTGCACAAAGACTAAATATTTAGGCTCCATTGTGTCTGAACCACTTTAGATTTAAATTATCACAATCAAGATAGAAAATTAGTGGGATCTAGTACTGAAATGCATTCTATTTTCTATAGAACAAAAACCAACTTCTCAACTAGGATTTTTTTTGCATGATAGGTTATTGTTTTACCATGATTGGATAGTTTTATATTTCCGGTCCTTCCTCATACCAAAATTTATTCATTATTATCACTCTTCCTACTATAGTCTTCCATGTTGCATTTATCAAAACAAAACCAATATTTTCTGCTAGATTGTATTGGAAAGGCATTAAGAAATTAATTCAATAATTTTTTCATGAATGTGATATATACCAAAGTCATAAGTATCAATACATGACTCTAGAATGACTCTTTATCCACTACCAATTCTATAATTGGTTTAGGATGAAATTTCAAGGGACTTCATCTTAGGACTGTCCAAATCCCAAGGGTTTTGTGTCATCCTATTTGTTGTGGATCATCTAATCATGCATGTCCACTTTGTTCCAATGTGGCCTCCATATACATCAATGTTTGTTGGTGAAATGTTTTTTAAGTAAGTAATCTATTTTCATGACATTCCTTATTCCATCCTAAGTGATCAAGATCCTAATTTTGTCATCAATTTGTGGAAAGAGATTTTATGATATGAGTAAACCACCTTAAAAATAAGTTCTTGTCAACCTAAAATGGATGATAAAATAGAGATTATAAATAAATAACTTGATACATATTTACTTTTTTCTTTGAAGAGTCCCCTTTCTTGGCCTCAGCGGATTCCTTAGGCAAATTACTATTATAACATAGCTTCGCATTCTTCTACCAAATTCCCCCTCTTTGAGGTATTATGTAGTTGTGAACCTCTTACCCTACTATGTTATGAAGTTGGGGATACCCCAGTTGACATAGTGAATTGTTTCATTGAGGAATGATATAAAATGTTGCACCAACTTCAGCACAACCTCTCTCAAGCCCAAAAATTGATTGTCTAGTTATAGTTATCGTATCATGTTAGAGAAGCCTTGATAGCATTGGTGCAGTGTAGAGTAGTGCACCACCACCCCTGGATACTGATTCACTTCGTAGTACATGATAACACTAGTTGTGCCATAATTGCAGCATAGAAAATCACACGCGATCTTGGTGGATTCGGATACAACACCATTTTATGCACACACAAAATGACGTGTTTTTCCCACATCATGTTTTCTCACTTGCATCGTTGCCACCCTAACACCTCAACACTAACACAACCAACCTTTTTTGTCTTCTTTATTATATTAATGTAATCCCTCAATGCCGACATGACCCCCATTGATTTTTTTTCTTACCTATGATGTCACGACCCCTTGATGTCAATGACCCCCGCCCCCCCAGATTCGACCAGGCTGGTCAAAACTTCCATCAAATTCCTTTATTTTTTCTATTTTTTTATTTGTCTTGTTATTTTTTTGTTTTAACCAGTGCCTAACTCCATCTATCCAATCTCCACCGCCTACTTCACCCCATGTCTATTGTGCCTCATGTTAGTTGTTCCATTATCCCTCCCTTTTTTATTTTTGTTTTATTATTTTATGTGTTAGTTAAAATTTTCTATTATGCAACCATTTTTTCATTTTTCTTTCTTTTTTTATTAGATATGTATTATTTTTATTCTATTTTATATTTTATTTATCATATTTTAATTTTTAATCATATATATATGTGTGTAGAATTATATAATTTAAATTATGTTAATTGGTCCTCTTTTGGATAAAAAACAGTTCTGACATGATCTGTGTTGCCACTATCTTACTATAGGAGTTCTTCGTATCGCACTATGATGAAATATTGACTAATATGGGTCTTGGTTTCCAATAAGCATCAATGATATATCACTTTTTATGTTGGAGAGGCTGTATTTTTCAAACTCAAGATAAATATATAGGCTTCAAAATCTTCTAAGTTTCACCCCAAGTTAGCTGCTCGTTATTATAGACCCTACCCAATTTTGGATCAGTTAGGAAAAATTGATTATAAGATTTATTTTCTAGATACTATTTGAGTTCACCCAATTTTCCATGTCTCAAAACTCAAATGGTTTGGTGGGAAGACTTCAGTTCACTCAAAGCTTCCTTATTCATGGGATAGAGACCTTTCCCAAAGTTCTGTACTGGCAGATATATTGGCTACCAAACCTACACCATAGAAACCTTTAGAAAAATGGATGATTTAGTGGTAGAAAAAACCATATGAATAGTACACTTGGGAAGATTATGATAAAATCATTTCTCAATTTCCATAATTACACCTTAAGGACACGGTGCCATTTGGGGAGGGGAGATATTTTAGCAACTTAGGGTTTTGACCTAGGGGTTGTCCCATTGAATAACCCACACCCTCCCATTTTACACACCTATCAATGGAGGAGGGAAAAAGGTGGAAATATGGACCAATATGTATTATTAGTCCCACAGGGTACTCGAACAACTATAAGTAAAACTATGATGTTTTTTGTTAGAATATCAATTCAATTAGAGCATTTTTAATTCATTTAGAATACACACTGGTGGGAGAAGTGGTTTATCTATCAATTATTCTCTTATTAGTAGTAAGATTGAAACAAGGAGGTGGTATCTCTAGGTTATTTATGTTGTTCATAGATACTTTTCTCAATTGTATCTACGGATTTTTGGTAATATCATTTTAATTCATATAGTTCCAGCTAGATTGTTTCTTCCTTCTTCGAGCACACACTCAGTGTTATAACAGGAAGTAGTTTAATGAGATGTACATGGTAGAGTTTCAAGAATTAAAATGGTTGTATAATTAAAGTATTAATGATATCTATCACAGACTCAAGAATATTTTAAATAACATGAATGCTCAAGGAGAGACTATGAATAATTAAGTTATAGTTTAAAGGATCTTGAGAGAACTTCCCATCAAGTGACATTCCAAAAAAGTATATATTTATAAAGGAAAGGATTAAACTCATTATACCATGGATGAGATTATTAGTTATCTTTTATAGTTTGATCATAAATTGAAAAACATTGATCATGAGGATAATGATAAAAAAAAATAGGATTGTTTCTTTTAAAACTGTTATTACTTCTTTGTCACAAACCGACCCGAATAACCCAACTAAACGGTGCTTGAATCATGTTGTAATGGTGTATCCCAATAAATTTGGATGAATTTGGGATGAATTATAGCAGCCTGAACCATATTTTAGTAGTGTGGACTTACTATTGTAGCATATGAGAGGAAACTGTAATAATGTGGACTTTGACATGGCACTAAAGAATCATGTGACTGGCGATACTGACAAGTCATTGTAGCTCAAAATACTTCCAACCACCAGTCACTATAGCATAATGAAATTATTGTGTGGTTGGTGGAACAACTACATCATCTTCTTTATTTTCTCATTCGATCTAGGGTTTTTATGTTTGTTTGAAACTTTAAAAATCTCCCTATAATTATACCCTCAATCATATTTAAAGTTCTACCTCTCTTTGGATGTATGGATTTTTCTCAACCTATGTAAATAACTGTTTCATGTGATCTTATTTTCATTATTTTGTCTTTTTTACGTTGAAAACCATTTTTCACTACGGCTACTGATGTTTTCACATCAAATCAATCCTGATATGGCCTGAAGGGAATTCCAAATCATCACAGGATAGCGACTAGTGCCAAGGCATCAAGAAACATCAATGATTCCACTAAAAATAAATAAATAATAAAATGAAAACAACATAAGTAAAACAAGAAAATTTGGTATACTAAGAAAATCATCAAGAATAAAACTCTACAAGGTACACAAAACATAAAACCAAAAATCTTGGGTCAATGACAACAATCTACCAATATCTCCTCATAATAGGAGTAACACACACTCCTCTTGTCACCGCCAACTCCCAAGATCCCATGAGTCAAGTACACCCACCACCTACAATTGACACTAACCCTTTTCATGGAATTGATATAACAAAATCTACAAACACTTTAAGGTAAAGTTATGGCATGAGAAAAAATATTCTATCATCATATCATGAAAATTCCTAAGAAACTCTATAACAAATAAACCATTTATACTTAAATTTTAGATAAAACATGGCATGGAAATATTTTCACAGTTCATATTAAAAACATGATTGAAGAAAAATTTCAATGGATACTAATAAAATATAATCAAATGAAAATTTTTATAAAATGAAAGTGTGTGAATAAATTGTTATAATAAACACTAACATGTAATAATCCAAATTAAACAGAGAACTATGGTCATATGTTGAGAGGTTCGTTATATCCTAGCTATAAGATCCCCACACTATTCAGGCAACCAATCTCACTTAAAATCATTCACACTTCCCTAATTATCATGTCGTTGGGATAGAATCAGTCAACACCCCCATTGGGGAGAAATTAATTCAAACTTTGTGTAGTTAGTGTTTTCATCATTAATCCATTTCTAGGGGTCAGAGTCCTAGTATTCTTTCTCTAATCCCCCATTAACTGCTCAATATCACATGTTATTTTAATTAATCATGGGTAAATCATCCTTTTCAATTCTATTCATCATTCACAATTCAAATTCCAAATTTCTGATTATAACATTCCATTTCAATTTCTAAACCAAATCATAGGTTTTTATCAAGTACTTGCCTTTCAAAATCATCTTTCAATTTAATCCATTTTTCTTGAGAATCAATGTCAAATCATTTCCTCAAAAAAAATTATTTCAGTCCATATTTTTTAAAAAATCCACTTAATATTTTCAAATCCTTTGAAGAAGGGTTTTATTTCACTATTCCATGCCTTTTAAAAAAATCATCTAAATATTCTAAATTAAAAGTTCAGAAATCAATTAAAATTAATTTTTAATTGACCAAACAATTAAGTTTTCAAGTGAATGTAAAATCCTTATGGAACCACCAACCTTAAATAAATTTTCATAGAACATGATAAAGGGATCCAAGAAAGAAAATAGAAGAAATTTTTACACCCCATGATCTAAGGAAAAACAATAAGAACACTCTTCTATTGATCACCAAGTAGTTGGATGCCTTAATCCACTCAAGAGGATCATTGAAATTGAAGAAACAATTTTTTGTGTATTTATTAAAATGTCATAGGCATTATAGTTCACAAAAGAAAATCCCAAATTAAAACATTATTTAATTTTTTGTTTTTGATCAAATATTTAATACAAAATGATTAAGATAAAATAAATATAATTAAAATATTTAATGTGTCAAAAGAATTAAATTTTTATCATTTTCGTCTTTTGAGATTGAAAAAATGGAATTACAAGTCATTATGGAAGAAGAAGAATCAAAATTGGGTTTTAAAAATGTTTTCTTTAAAATAAGAGCACTGTGTAAGGGTAATATGGTTTAACCTTACACAACTCATAGCTTCTGTGTAAGGGTAAGTGGTTTTACCCTTACATAAATCTCACACAGAGACTTACCCTTACACAAGTCTAGGATACCCTTGTGTAGCCTTTAGAAGTAACGGTTTACCCTTACGCATCCCTAGGATACCCATATGTAGCCTTTATAATTAAAGGTTTATCCTTATAAAACTCTATGATACACTTACATATCCTTTAGAAGTAAGGGTTCACCCTTACATAATGATTGAGGTAGCTTTATACAACTATTGAAAACCCAAAACTACCCTTACGCAACTCAGGGTTACCCTTACGCAAGTCCAAAGGTAACTTTATTTAGGTATAGGGTTTTTCCAACATACCTTTATGAAATCTAGGTTTACCTTATCACATCCAATCCTACTCTTACACAGTGCCAAGAATACCCTTACACAGTGCAAGTATTTTCACACTATCCTTACGTAGCGGTTGGCTTACCCTTATATAACCCATATAATTTCATGGTTTCCCTTATACAACACCACCTATATATGAGTAAAAGGTCCATAACCTTATGCATACCCCATGTGTAACATCCCAATATTTTTAAAAGCAAATACTATGTTTTATAGCATACAAGATATGCAACACCGAGCTTAAACAAACAATAGAATCTTTTTATTTAAATGTGATTGTTATAACTTAGTCATTAAATTGGTGGGAATGAATATTGTTAACTGCATTATGGAATATATAATGGTCCTACTCATTTCTAATGTAATAATTAATTCTTTTAAAATAAGTATTATATTTTTAGTAAAATCATTTTATTCTTAAAAATATACATTTTCTTTAAAAAAAATTGGGTGATTCTTTTCTGGAAATTTTGGAAAATTTATTTAAAAAAATAAATTCTATTTTCTGAATTTATCATGTAAAAATTATCTTAGGATTAATTTTTTGATAATTTTTAAAAAATATTTATTTTTCAAGGAATAATGGAAAATTCTGATTTTTGTTGAAAACTGTATTTTATTTAAAATTATTTACAAGTTAAAATTATGTTTTGGGTCATTTTTAAGTTTTAATTAGTAAATTTTTAATTAAAATAATCCAATTATTATTTTTGAAATATATTTTATAGATGAATTTAGTATAAAAAACATTTTATATTTAAAAGATCATTTTTCTGGAAAAAAAATGTTATTCGTTGCATTTTTCTAGTTAAATTTTAAATTAAAATTTTCAACCTCTATGTTTTGAATTTTAAAAAATTAAATCCATATTTGTAATCAATTGATCCAAATTTAGTAAATTGGTCCCTTTTTTTGGATAATATGAATAGTAACCTTAGTATTTTTTATTACCATGTCAAAGGGTGAATTAGGTAATTAAGGGTTCAAAATAAAATGATAAGAACCATAAAATTACCCAAACACTTACCTAAATCTTATTTAAATGGTATAATTTGACCATATTTATCCAAGGGTCTAATTAATGACCTTTTGGGTCCACTTGGATGAGATCTCTTATTTTTAGTAAGTGTAATATTTTTAATATGGTGTTATCCAGAGGATATGTTCTGCTATATATAGTATTTTGAAATATAAAAGATATATATTAATCATGATAATTTATTTTTAATTTTTAGGGAAGTAATAATTACTATAAATTCTTTCACATCGTTGATTCAGTAATTATTCAATTATTGGAAAAATCAAATAAATGATATTAAAAATATTAAAATAACATAATTTGAGATAATTGATGTGAAGAAAAAAATTTATATATGACCGTGGAATTATAGATATTTAATAAAATAATTTTATTTAATTATAAGTATTATCTTGATATTATTAAATTCAAATTAATGAATAGTTCTGAAAATTGACATTATGGATATTTTATAGTAAATAATATTTCATTATATAGTATAAAATTTATAAAAATATTAAATTAATAAAATTGATATGATAATATTTAAAATATAAACCATGGTCCATTTATGGGTTATTTTTTATTTTATATTAGCTACATTAACTCTCAATGAGTAAAAATCCATGTTGTCATGGTAAGAGTTAAAGGGGTTAAATAGGTGTAATAACGAAAATATAGGGGTAGAAATGTAGTATAATCATGTCTAATATTTATTGTATGAGTTTATTTCAACCCATACTCATATTATATTCTAAATAACTCACTTTTGATCCATTTTTAATTGAAAATTAATATATATTAATATATATATTAATTATATATTATTAATATATATTAATTTAATTTAAAAGTATAATTGATATATACAAAAGATAATTATATCATGATTATTATTCTAGATATGATGAAATGTTGACCTTTTGACCATAGTCAACCAACCGATGTCATTTTGGACTTAAGTACCAAATATAGTCAAACGTCTAATGTGAACATAAATGATTAACTGTATATAACATGGTAATAAGTGATATAAAAGGAATAATAAACATCAAAAAATTTCTTGATCAATTAGAAATTAACTTAAGTTTATTATTTAGGATGATAAATAACGTGTGTGACTAGTCAGACTCAAGGTAAGAGACTATCTTTTAAAAAATTATTTTTGTAAAGCTTTCCTTAAAACTCTATTTTTCTTTCATATCCATTGTTTTATAAAAATTATTTTAAAAAATTATTTTCATATTATTATATTATTTTTTAAATTCATTTTTACCCATGTATTATTTTTTTAAAAATGGTTTGAAATGAGTTTTTTGTCATTTTTCAAACGATGTACTTTGTGACATTTCCAAAAAATATATATAATGAATGCTTTTTAACTTATAAAACAAGATATAATTTTCCCAACTTTGATATTACATATTAATTCATAATTTTACATTAATATCATCACTTATTTATTACTAAAAAGTATTAATTTTCAGTCAATGTTCGTGTTTTCATCATAAACACATAAGGTAAGTATTGTACAAATTCATTGAATTACACTATAGTTTAATAATTTGATCATATATTTAAATATAATAACACAAATTATGTTTTTATTGTTTTTTATTTCTCATAATTCAAATTCCAACAAATCATTCAACTGTGTCTTTGGATAATTCAATCATCTTAAGGTCCATTTGGACCGCACTAGAAGGCCCAATGAATCTGTCAAGGAAATTGGACCGGTTGTGATGTTATATTTTCTAGGTTCAATCCAAAAATATAAATTTGATTATACTATACTATAAGTAAAATTAAATTCCATTTCAACTTGGACAAAAATTTCAAATCCCAACTAAACCAATAAGGGTCTAAATTTATGCATTAAAGTCCAGTACACAATTCTATACAGGATTTGAAAACATACAACAATTAGAGACTTTATTCTGAATTAGAATCCCAATTTATCTTTAATTTTTTGGGGAGAAATTAAATATATAGGATAAAAAAATAAAAAAAATGGTTCATATTTTAATTCATATTCATAGCGATAAATTCATTCACATTTAGACCATGAAAATATTCGACACAAAACTGGATAGTAGCGCATGGTTTAAGAAAACAACCATAACTTAGGATATAAAATTACAATGGCCAAAAATATTATAGGTTAAACTATAAACATATATATATATATAGAACTTCAAAGAAGGATGTTTCTATATATCCATCTTTCTAAATGGTTAAATGGGTTATCCAACTTGAGGGGTAGTTTTGGAAGACAAATAGTCCATCACCTTTGGCTATAAATTCATCCCCCTATTGTCCTTGCAAGAGGTTGGTACTTAAAAACTTATATGGATAAATTTTAATGAAAAAAATTGTTTATTAAGGCCTGGTATGACCTTCAAAACTCAATTTTATACTTGAGATAAAATTCCTCATTGCTTTTATTTCATGTACTTCAAGTGTTTTGAATTATAATTGTGCAAGTGTTGTTGTAATTTCATTTGAATTTTAATGCATGTTTCATATTCATAATATATTATTCTCATCCACATTTTATATTGTGATATCCATGTTATTAATATAGTTTAAATTTATAAAAAACCTTTTTCTCTTTCACTTTATTATTCAATAAAAATTTTGTGTTTACATCCCTTCATTTATGCGTTTTCGGTGTGAAATTCTTTTTCTCATCTCATTAATTTATTTTTATTCGTTTAAAAAATCGTCATAATTATACCAAAAATATTACTAAAAATATCAATGTTTGATTAAATATCCCATTAGGTTGATTCATAATTTGGGGATGTTATGTGATTTAGAGATTTTTCTCATTAAATACTCTTTAGGTTAACATAGTGTCTGTTAAAGTTAAAATATCATGGATTAATGACATGTTTTGTTTAAAGTGTGGATTCAATGTATTATTTTAACCTTAAATACACTACCATAAGGAATTATTTATTGATATTATAACTCTAGTTAAGTTAATTATTAGATTAAAGCCTCAACACTTGGGAATTATTATCAAAATCAACTTGTAAAGTGTGTGTTAATTTAATGAAATATAACATAAAGCTTAAGGATATAATAATATTAAATCCCAAATAATGAACTCATCCAAATATTGATCAAATTTTCAAATCAATCTTTATCCATAAATCAATTTAATTAAGTTATGCATAAAAACCCTGATTCAAAATAAAAATAAAAAAAAACAATCGACTCTAAAAATAGTACCATTACCAAGGATTCAACCTGAGTGCTGCTATGCACATTTGTTGAGCACCAGACCTTTGAAAATTAAATAGGTGATAATATTTCATGCTTCAAATGGAACCATTTTTTGGGATTGTGAAATAATTAGTATATTTTATTTTATTTTTGTTAAAAAGCAATATAAAAATAAAAATAACCAAAAATCAAAAAAATATGAAAAAAAAGAGAAAACTCACCTTCCTCATCCTTTAAAATTTCTCTAAATTCCCCATAGCCACCCAAACAATCCATCATATTTTTTTGACCTATAAATTTAGAGAACTCTTCATTAACTTAGGAGGATCATTAGGGATAATCAAATCACTCAAGACCCATACATTTCACATCTAATTGATCTAGATATGGCCAATCCTAGGTAATGAACCCATAAAGAACTTGTTGCCCCTGATATGAATTACCAACACCTTGGTATTCAATATCTAAACATCAAGGCTTATTTCAAAATCAAATCAGGTTTGATTCATCTTTTTCCTCATTTCCATTAGTTAATCGGTGAGGATCCTCATCTTCACCTCAAAGAGTTCCAAGTTGTGTGCTCTACCATGAAGCCTCAAAAGGTTTCTAAAAAAAATCAAACTTTGAGAATTCCCTTTCTCCCTAGCTGAATCAGCCAAATCATGGATCTATTACCTCCCTCCTAGTTCCATAAACACAAGTAATGGAATTAAGTTACTCTTCTTATAGAAATTCTTCTCTACTTATCGAACCACTTCTATACTAAAGTAAATAAGTGATATTAGTCAATTATTCAATGAATCACTCCATGAGTACTGGGAGAAGTTCAAAAATATTGTAGAAACTTTTTCGCACCACCAAATCCCTGAATAACTCTTGATACAATGGTTATATTAGGGGTTATTGGTAATGGAGTAAACCTCATCAGTGCCGCAAGTCGTGGTGCTCTTGTTAACAAGACTTTTATAACTATATCAGATCTCATAATAAATATGGTTATAAACACATTGAATTTACATACTCTAGAACACGATCAAGTTAAAAAAAGTCCAATATAATAAATCCATAGATCCTAACAAGATGATAGAGTGGATGAGTAAAATTATAGGTCTTGTGCAATAAATAGTGGTGGATTCCAAAGTCCCAAACTTATATTCTCTACAATCTATGTTCTTTGGACCTATCCAAAATTGTGGAATCCGTAAATCCCCACTCATCCAACTAAAACATTTCCAAAACTAAAAGATGATCCATAAAATTCATCTAGACTAGTGGATATTAGTGTAGTGCATACTTAGCAGAACACCAACCCTTAATAATCAGTTCAGCTCATTAGAAACTCCAACCAACCCCACTATGATCCATTCTCATAGAACTATAACCCAGGTGTTAAGTATGGTAATTCCATATCTAATTCCCCTCAATTACCTCCTAAAAATAAAAACCAATTATGATATGGTCAATGTGGTGGTACCTTCCATCAACCTTATAATTTTTTAACTCAACATCAAAGGAAAACTCATCCTCATGCTCTTCCTGGATTCCACTATCCTATTAAGCCTTCTCAATTCCCAACCCAATACAAGCACTTTCCCAAGAACCCAAATTAAGGAAATCCCAATGGGATACATGCCTCTTCTTATAATCATCAATGGGAAAGAATTTTCGAATATCTTTCCTCTTTCACTTTTTCTATCCTTAAAAACATTTAAAACTAAATTAGTGAACTTGAAACCCACCTAAGTCAGCAAAAATAGTCCAATTATTCCCAACTACATGATCGAAAATTTTCCAACCCCAGGTGAAATGCAACTGAAATTCCACTTTGATCTGGAAAGAGGATTTATATTCCTCATGATGAATCCTCAAAGTACCCTTTAAATGTTGAGTTAAAAAATAAAATAATAAAAAATAGAAAAAGAAAATGAAGACACTCCCACACCTCTTTCCATACCTCTTTAAGAACATAATTCATTTTCCTCAAGTAGTATCTAAGCCAAATAATCCATTTGAACCTGATCCTAAAATGATCGGCATGTTTAGACGTGTTGAATTCAACATTCCCCTTTTGGATTCCATCAAAAAAATTCTTAATCAGGAAAAATTTCTTAAATAATTATCCACCAATAAGAGATATATTAGGACCATTGAAAATGTTTCAACCCAGTAATCCATTCCTATGAAGTGAAAAGATCCAAGTACCATTATGATTCCATAGAAATAGGGATTTCCAACTTTGATGATGTACTCATAGACCTAGGATCCTCAATAAATTTCATGCCCAAATCCATCTTCTTCAACCTTGGTTGTAGCACCCCCAGTTTGAGTTATGTGGCCTTTATTTATGCTTTTTTTATGTGTTTAAAGTGCATGGGATGATTTGGAAATAGGTTGGGAGAGTTTGGAATGCTTTTGTATGAGTTTGGAGGCTTTTCTATGGGTGCACAGTTTGAGAACGGTTAGTGGAAATTGTGCGGATTCTCCATGAAACCGTGCAGGGGGAGACAGTAGGCTTCGCATGGCCTGCGTATGGTTTGCCAAACCGTGCGAGGAAACCATGTGGACCCTTGCTCCTGAGGCAGTAGCATGCGCACGGTTAGCGCACGGTTTTCCAAACCGTGCGGGCTAACCGTTCGGCCACTTAAAAATAGGTTTATAAGTTCTGGGCTCCCTCGGGCTTAACCTATTTCACTCCAAACTTCCTCCTACTCATGGCTCACTCGGGTTCTTAGATTCTTATGGGGTGGAGGATCTTTCCTACTCATTTTGGAGTCATTTTGAAGAGGGTTCTTGGTGTATTGAATGTGGTTTCTCCCGAGTAAGTCTTATCTCATGGTTCCTTTTGGTTTTCTCTAGATCCTTTCTTCTCTCTTTCTTGGTTTTCTAGATCTACACTTGTTGTGTGTAGATATAGGGTTGTGGTTTCCTTGGATTATGTTTTTAAGGCTTTTGAATGCTAGGGAAAGGGATCTAGAGAGGTTTCGGTGGTGCGTTCTCCGTATTTGAGGCATGGTTGTTCGTGGGTCGATTTCTTGGGAACCCTAAAGGTAGGTGGCTTCTCACTCGACTCCACTAGGTTAGAGATAATGGTTTTGGTTACAATTAATTTTTTGTTCTTGAAATTAATTGTGTTTTGATGTGCGAAATTGGTTAGAAATCCCTTGGGTGATGTTTTGGGGATTTTTGGGAAAAGGGTGGTTTTATGGTGAAATTTTATTCTTGTAGATTTTAAAATGGGATGCTATGGTTGATTTTTGAAAATGATTTATTGAAATGTTGTTTGGCATGGAAAATGGTTTTCAATAAATGGGTGATTTATTGAATTGGATTGATATGCAATGGGATTGGTTGATTGCATGTGGTTGTGACCTTCGTGGGTTATATTCTTGGCATTGGCTTGTTGTGAATGTTGTGTGGAAGTGGTGAGAAGTACCACTATAAAATGGGGATGGATAGTGAACGTAAGGGCCACCATCAAAGGATAAGTGGACGGGAAGAGCCACTAGTTGTGAATGGGTGAACGGGTTGGGTGGAAGACCCATAGTTTGGTTGTTTTGGTGTGAATGGGTGAATGGGTTGGAAGGAAGCTCCACCATTTGGTTGTTATGGTTGTTTTGTTGTTCATTTATTTGCAAGATGGAATTTTTGTGCTAATGTGTAAATGTTGGAATGGTTTTTGGCTTGTTTTTTTGGTTTTCCCTTGGTGGTTTGGTTTGGTTGAAATGGCTTGGTAAGGGTGTGGTTAGATTATGGTAATGGTATCACTTCTGATTATTTTATATAAACTGTTTTATATAAATTTGCTAATGGTTTTATCCTAGTGGCATGTGTAGGGAAGTCATTTGGGGAAAACCTACTGAGTTTTAGTACTCACCCCCTACTTTGGAACGTTGGTGTATTTGCAGATGTTGTGTATTATGACGTGGGAAAAGGTAAGGCATCACCCTCCTTTAGTGGAGCATTATGATCTCTTGGTGCAGCTTGGAGCTTGGTGTGGAGTTGTGGTGGTTTCATGGCTTGTGGCGTTTGGTTGTTTAGTTTCTGCAGTGTACTCTAATGTTGTGTGGACATGTCTGGTTGTATTGGTTTTGAGTTGTGTTGTGGAACAACTTAGTTGTCTTTGGGAATGAATGGTTGGGTAATTTTTTTGACATGAATCATATAGTGGTTGTTAGTGGATGGTTTGGTTGGTTTTTTCTTAAGGGAAAATCATTCCCTAACTTGATCTGGAAGCCCTTGGAATTTATTTCTAGCCTTTGGCATCTTGGGAACATAAGTGTTTTGGAGACACTTATAGGTATTGAATATCTCATTGTTGTGGGTGTAGCCAATGAGATTAGCATGACATGCATGGTAATAATGACTTCCCTCTAGGATTCATATTTCATTTAGGTATAATGATTTATGATGCGATAGGAATGTGTGAAATTTTACTATGAACAAATTGGTATTTTGAAAATGGTTTGGTCTTCAAAATGGTGAAACATGGAACATGTGGAAAAGGTGGAAAGCCTTGTTGTGATAGTGTTGTGTAATGTGATTTGAAACGGGATTTCGTGATGTCTACGGAAGTCAGACTCATGGTTGTTTGTTTTCTATTTATATAAATGGCATCGGGTAGGTGTCATAGAGACCAACCAGAGGAGGCTGCTGAGAATGTGGTAGCACCTGAGCCTCAGGTGAACTATCAGCCGGTGCAAAGTATAGTGCAAACCTTCCAAGTTGTGGAAAGTGGGAACAAAGCATATGAACCAAGGAATGTGGATCATGTGGTTCAGTTTCAAAAGAAGAATCCACCCATCTTTAGGGGTGATTCAGAGCCGAAGAGGGCAGAAGCATGGTTAAATAGAATGAAAATTATCTTCAAGTTCTTGGGAATGCCGCTAGAGTTGAAAGTGAAGTTGTCCATGTATATGTTGGAAGATATTGACCTTCAGTGGTGGGAGTTGGTGGTCCAAGTGGGGACGGACTAGGGTATGATGTGGGAAGGCTTTGAGGAATTATTTAATAAACAATTCTACCTACATACGTTCATAATTCAGTGTACGACTGATTTCTGCAGTTTGAAGCAAGAGCTTATGTCTGTGACAGAGTATGCATCTAAGTTTATGAACTTAGTGCGGTTTTCACCTGAGGTGGCGGGTAGCACATCGTTGAAGGAAAGGATCTTTGAAGCGGGATTAAGGCAAGAAATCTGTTCAAAGATAGCGGTGATGTGTATAGATGATTACACAGAGATGGTGAATAGAGCCTCGGTGGCTAAGTGGGATTTTTTGGGTGCTCCGGGTGGAGGAAGCATGGTGGTACCCATGAGGAATAGTGGGAACTCTAATGCTGGGTTCAAGCGAAGGAGGGACACTTATTCCCAGGGCGGGAATATGGCATATAATCTGACGGCAGGATCGGTAAATCTTCCTCTGAATCCCCAGAGCAAGTCGGGATGTTTTTAGTGTGGTTCTACGATCCACATCAAGCGGGGTTATATGGAAAAACCGTGATCATGTCATAATTGTAAGAATATGGGGCATCTACAGTGTTATTGTCAGAATTCTCCAAGGTTGGGTGTGTATGAAACTCCTCAAGGATCGCAGATGTTGTATGCTTCGACGGGATGGGTAAAGCATCACACTGCTCATCAGCAGAGTAAAGTGGGTCATGGTGATTCTCGGAACACCATGATGCCTCAGAAAAGCAATAAAGAGCAGAGCATGGCAAGAAAACATGTGTTTGGAGCTGAGCAGTTTGTGGTGGATGATCAATCAGGACCATCCACGGTGCGAGGTACTATTCTTTTAAATTCTACCTTGATGCAAATGCTTTTTGATATGGGTGATTCAAACTCTTTTATTGTTGCATGTGTGGTTGATTTGCTGGGTTTAAGGGTAGAAATGATGCCCTCAATTTTAAAACTTCAAACTCCTCTGGGTCGAAGAGAGTGTCGATACTTCTTGTGTAGATAATATTGTATCATTGTGGGAGAGGTTGAGCTAATGTGGAATCTCTCAGTGATTGAGAGGTATGGGTGTGATGTAATCCTAATAATGGTTTGGCTGGTGGATTTTAAGGCCCAAATCATCTGTGATGTGCGGACAGTGGATTTTACGACACACGGTGGCGCTAGACATCTCTTTAGAGGAGAGAAGCATGAAAGGCAGGGTGAAATGGGTTTGTTGGAACCAGTAGTGGGAACGTTATCGTATCAGTTGGCGGTGTTGTCATTGGAATCAGAAGACAGTGTTGAGTAGAGTGTTCTTCCAGCAGTGGTGGATCAGTTCATGGATGTTTTTCCTGAATAATTCTCTGGGTTACCTCCTATAAGAGAATTGGAGTTTACGATTGATCTCCTTCCGGGTACCAGTCCTATCTCACTTCCATCTTACCAGATGGCACCTACTGAATTGAGGGAATTGAAAGTCCAGTTGGAAGAGTTAGAAAACAAAGGGTTCATCCGGCTTAGCATTTCTCTGTGGGCAGCGCCGGTGTTGTTTGTGAAAAATGTAGATGGAACTTTGAGACTATGTGTCGATTATCGTAGACTTAACCAAGTTACGATAAATAATAGATATCCAATTCCACGAATTGATGATTTGTTCGACCAGTTGATGGGATCCCAGTGGTTCTCCAAGATCGACCTGAGGTCGGGATATCATCAATTGTGGGTGAGGAAGGAAGATATTCCTAAAACAGCTTTCAGAAGTAGATATGGACATTATGAATATGTGGTTATTTTCTTTGGTCTAACGAATGCACCAATGGTGTTTATGGCATTGATGAATAGGATATTTTAGAGATATCTGGATTCATTTGTGGTGGTGTTTGTAGATGATATTCTGGGGTATTCAAAGACAAGGGTGGAACATGATCAGCACTTTGCGATAGTGCTGGGGATCTTGAGGGATCATCGGTTGTATTCCAAATTGTCAAAGTGTGACTTTTGGATATAGTAAGTTCGTTTTATTGGCCATGCGATTTTTAAAATGGGTGTTTCAGTGGATCCAAAAAAGATAGAGGTTGTTATCTCATGGAAACCGCCAAAGAATGTGTTTTAGATACGGATTTTTCTTGGTCTAGTTGGGTATTATCGGCGTTTTGTTCGTAATTTTTCACATTTGGCTTCGCCGATGACAGCTTTGACAAGAAATAATGTTCTATTCCGGTGGAATGAATAGTTTCAGTAGTGTTTCGAAGAGCTAAAGGGTTTCCTTACATCAGCACCAATCTTGGTTTTTCCAGAACCGGGAAAAGGGTGCATGGTGTATTGTGATGCATCGGGATCAGGGTTGGGGTGCGTTCTCATGCAAGGGAATCATGTGGTTTCGTATGGATCACGAAAGTTGAGGGTGCATGAGAATAACTACCCAACTCATGATTTCAAGTTGGAAGCAGTGGTCCATGCTTTGAAAGTGTGGCGTCGTTATCTCTTCGGTGAGAAATTCACGGTATATATAGATCATAAGATCTTGAAGAACATTTTATCACAAAGGGATTTAAACTTGAGGCAAGTGAGATGGATGGAATATCTCCATATGTTTGATTTTGACTTAATGTACACACCAGGTAAGGTAAATTCTGTGGCGGATGCATTAAGTAGAAAATCATATGCTCAGGTGGTAAAATAGGCATCGGACCAGTGGCAGTTGATGTCGGTTATAGCCGATATGTGGTTGGAATGTGAGGACCAGGGCAATGGAGCGGTCTTCTTTCTGGTTTTTTTGATTCCTGAATTGGTTTTCCTGGTTAAATAGGCACAGATATCTGATTCTGAGTGTGTTACCATGGGGTCAAGACTCAATGGTGGGGAGACCATTGAGGGTTGGCAACTGAATGGAGATTCAGTTTTGTGTTTTCAGAATTGGATGGTTGTACCAGTTGCTTGTCAGGAGGATCTTATCAGGGCGTATCATCATTCCAGGTGGGTTGTTCATCCTGGAATTTAGAAAATATATAAAGTGTTGAAAGCAAAGTTCTAGTGGGCTAGCATGAAAAGAAGAGTGGTTGAGTTTGTTTCGAGATGCTTGACTTTCCAGTAGGTCAAGGAAGAGAATCAGAGGCCAACGGGAATGTTGCAGTCTTTACCAATCCCTGTTTGGAAGTGGGAACAAATAGCGATGTATTTTGTCACAAGTCTCCCAAGAATGGTCAGAAAGCACGATTCCATTTGGGTGATATTGGATCGTCTAACAAAGTCGGCCCATTTCATTCCAATTCGTGAATCTTATTCGGTGGAGGATCTATCCAAAATCTATATTCGGGAGGTGGTAAAGAGGCATGGTGTTCTAGTTTCAATTGTATCATATAGATATCTGAGGTTTACATCTCGTTTCTGGAAATCCTTACAGCAAGCCCTTGGGACACAGTTGACTATGAGTACGGCGTATCACCCTCATACGGATGGTCAATCCGAGAGGATGATACAAACTCCGGAGGATATTTTGCGGGATTTTTTCATGTGTTTTAGTGGCTCGTGGGAGTAGCACTTGTCGTTGGTTGAGTTCTCGTACAATAATAGTTATCATACATCCATACAGATGGATCCGTTTGAATCGTTGTATGGGCGGCCATGTCGTTCTCCACTATGTTGGGTGGAAACGGGTGAGTCCTCGATGGTTGGACCAAGCCTGGTCTAGGAGACTACAGAGAAGATCTGGTTGATCAGGAAGAGAATGGAGACAGATCAGAGTCGTCAGAAATTGTATGCAGATCATCGTCGACGGCTGTTGTCATTTGAGGTGAGTGATCATGTTTTCTTGAGGATCTCTCCTAGGTTGGGACATCGTTAGTTTGGGAAGCAGGTAAAGTCATCTTCGAGGTAAATTGGACCTTTTGAGATTCTTGAGTGGGTTAGTGAGGTGGCTTATTGTTTGTATTTTCCACCTAGGTTCAATGCGGTGCACAATTTGTTTCATGTGTTGCAGTTGAAAAAGTATCAGTCGGATCATGACCATGTGATTCAATGGGATCATATTGATCTAGAACCAGATGCTTCATTGGTGCACGTGCTAGTGCGGGTTGTGGATATGAAAGAGGAGGTATTTCCTGGTAAAATCATTGGTTTAGTTCATGTTTTGTGGCAACATGGTAAGATTCAAGAGGAGACTTGGGAGCGGGAGAAAGAGATGGTCGAGCAGTGGCCCAAGCTCTTTCGACTAAGGGTGGGTTCACTACTTTCTAGGGATGTAAAGTCCAATGGTGGGGAGAATATAGCACCCCCAGTTTGAGGTATTTGTCCTTTTTTTAATATTTTTTAGTTGTTTAAAGTTCATGGGATGAGTTGGGAAGAGGTTGGGAGATTTTGGAATGGTTTTGGATGAGTTTGGAGGATTTTCAATGGGTGCACGGTTTGAGCACGGTTAGTGGAAACCGTGCAGATTCTCCAGGAAACCATGCAGGGGGAGACAGTAGGCTTCGCATGGACTACGCATGGTTTCCCAAACCGTGTGAGGAAACTGTGTGGACCCTTGCTCCCGAGGTAGTAGTGTGTGCACAGTTAGCGCACGGTTTTCCAAACCATGTGGGCTAATCGTGGATCCACTTAAAAATAGGGTTATAAGTTCCGATATCCCTCGGGCTTCACCTATTTCACTCCAAAAATCCTCCCACTCATGGCTCACTCGGTTTCTTCGGTTCTCATGTGGTGTAGAATCTTTCCCACTCATTTTGGAGGCATTTTGAAGAGGGTTCTTGGTGTATTGAAGGTGGTTTATCCCGGGTAAGTCTTCTCTCATGGTTCCTTTTGGTTTTCTCTAGATCCTTTCTTCTCTCTTTCTTGGTTTTCTAGATCTACACTTGTTGTGTGAAGATCTAGGGTTTTGGTTGCCTTGGATGATGTTTTTAAGGCTTGTGAATGCTAGGGAAATGGATCTAGAGAGGTTTTGGTGGTGTGTTCTCCAGATTTGAGGCGCGGTTGTTCGTGGGTCAATTTCTCGGGAACCCTAAAGGTAGGTGGCTTCTCTCTCGACTCCACTTGGTTAGATCTAATGGTTTTGGTTACAATTAATTTTTTATACTTGAAATTAATTGTGTTTTGATGTGCAAAATTGGTTAGAAATACCTTGGGTGATGTTTTGGGGTTTTTTGGGAAAAAGGGGGTTTTATGGTGAAATGCTATTATTTTAGATTTTAAAATAGAGATTTTTAAATGGGATACTATGGTTGATTTGTGAAAATTATTGATGGAAATGGTTTTCAATAAAAGGGTTGTTTAATTGAAATTTTGTTTGTCATAGAAAATGGTTTTCAATAAATGGGTGATTTATTGAAGAGGATTGATATGCAATAGAATTGGTTGATTGCATGTGGTTGTGACCTTCGTGGGTTATATGCTTAGCATTGGCTTGTTGTGAATGTTGTGTGGAAGTGGCAAGAAGTACCACTATAAAATGGGTATGGATAGTGGATGGAAGGGCCACCATCAAAGGATAAGTGGATGAGAAGAGCCACTAGTTGTGAATGGGTGAACGGGTTGGGTGAAAGACCCACATTTTGGTTGTTTTGGTGTGAACGGGTGAACGGGTTGGATAGAAGCTCCACCGTTTGGTTGTAATGGTTTTTTTTTTGTGCATTACTTTGCAATATGGAATTGTTGTGCTAATGTGTAAATGTTGGAATGGTTTTTGGCTTGATTGTTTGGCTTTCCCTTGGTGGTTTGGTTTGGGTGAAATGTCTTGGTAAGGGTGTGGTCAGCTTATGGTAATGGTAGAACTTGTGATTATTTTATATAAACTGTTTTATATAAATGTGATAATGGTTTTATCCTAGTGGTGTGTGTAGGTAAGTCATTTGGGGAAAACCTACTGAGTTTTAGAACTCACCCCTGCTTTGGAACGTTGGTGTCTTTGCAGATATTGTGTATCGTGATGTGTGAAAAGGTAAGGCATTACCCTCCTTTAGTGGATCATTATGATCCCTTGGTGGATCTTGGAGTTTGGAGCTTGGTGTGGAGCTATGGTGGTGTCATGGCTTGTTGTGTTTGGTTGTTTAGTTTCTGCAGTGTACTCTGATGTTGTGTGGACATGTCTGGTTGTATTGGTTTTGAGTTGTGTTTTGGAACAACTTAGTTGTCTTTGGGAATTCATGATTGGGTAATTCTTTTGACACGAATCATATAGTGGCTATTAGTGGATGGTTTGGTAGGTTTTGTCTTAAGGGAAAATTGTTCCCCAACTTGATTTGGAATCCCTCGAAATTTATTGCTAGCCTTTGGCATCTTGGGAATGTTGCTTAAGGCCAAGTAGCCCTCACCGCCTCCTCAAGCCAATGAGGTAGGGGTGAGGTGTTACATTGGTCTAGGTACCTTTCACCCAAAGAGTGTTGTCATCTAGTTAGTTAATTGAATCATTTTTGGTCTTGAGGGAATAATCAGGGATATCCTTATCCTATTCAATGATCGTATCTTCCCATTTTATTTCTATGTCCTTGACATGAAAGGTGAGACATATTCTTCTCAATATCCCTTTATTCTAGGAAGGCCATTCCTCATGACAGATATAACTAAAATCGATGTCCATACAGGCATTTTATCCATGGAATTTGGCGGCCAACTAGTCAAGTTAAATATTTTTCAATCCATGTGATTCCCATTAGATAATCACTCTTCATTATTTATCCATACTTCTAAGAAAACCTATGATATTTGATTGAATCATATTCCATAATGTTCTTATTCTAATAAGAATGGAGTTTGTAAAATTTTTACCATGATTAACCAATTCATAAATGGAGAAGTTGGTGTTGACCTTTAATTTATAAAATACATCAATATAAAGGATCATGAAAACTATTTGGAATCCCATATCACCTCTGATCTCTATTGTTCCACCTTGGACAATAATAATGAAAATTAATCAAACCCAATTAGAATTCCTTACTCTATTCCTAAGTTTCATGGAATATAAATGATGGATGAAAATGATTCGAAATCTATTCTTGCACACCTAAATATGAATTCATTTTCTATGATCACTCTTATCTTGTCATTATCTCTCCTACACTTACTGAAAATAAGAACTCCAAACTTGTTCAAAAGTTAAAGGAAAACAAAATTGACTTAGGTTAGACCCTATATGATATAACAGGCATGAACCCTACCCTTTTCATTCATCACATCCATCTAGAAGAATCATCTAAAACAATCAGGAAACCTCAAAGAAGACTCAATCCCCTCATACTTGAGGTGGTTAGGGAAGATATTACCAAGCTTCTTCATGTTGGTATTATCTACCCAATTTATTATGGTTAATGGATTAGTCTAATTTAAGTGGTACCTAAGAAGGATGGGATAAATTTTATCACAAATGAACATGGAGAGGTGGTCACAACTTGAGTGAAAAAAATGGCATTTGTGCATCGATTATCGGAAATTGAATGTTGAAACATGAAAAGATCACTACCATATTCCATTAATTGATAAAATTCTAGAAATATTAGCTGGAAAGTCATATTATTTCTTTATTTATGGATACACCAGCTACTACCAAATCCCAATCACACCTCAGGACCAATAAAAACTATATTAACTTGCACCTTTAGAACATATGCATATAAGATAATGCCTTTTGGACTTTGAAATGCTCCTACAACATTCTAGAGGTGTATTATGAGTATATTTTTGAATTCATTGAGCATTGTGTGGAGGTATTCATGTATTAATTTACCATTTATGGTGATTCATTTTAATCCTACTTTCATTCACTCTCTAGTGTTCTATAAGAGTGTTTCAAATGTAACCTTGTGTAACGCCCTGACCCCAGCTACCCAGAGTCGGTGCATTACTTCGTAACATTGGCATGATCACAAAAGATCAAGTCTCGAAAGACCGATTAGTTTAGTAGCCTTGGAAACACTAGATACATTCGTAAATGTTACATTACATCATAAAGTGAAAAACTACAATAACAAAGTCTCCATAGTCCACACTCATATCCTCTTCTGACTATCCCTGCAGGTCATTCATAAAATACTTCTTCACATCCTGGAAAATATTAAAACATTGAAAGGGGTGAGCTCAGATGCTCAGTAAGGATAACAATATTGCGGAAGCTTTCATAAATAAACATAAACATTTAAGGCAATGTATAACTAAAACAAAAGCCTTTTTAAACTTGAACATCAACATAATATGGCAAAAGTAAAATGAGATAATGCCATTTACTTCTTCACATGGATATTCTACTGGTCGAATAATCACATGCAATATCAATAACCACTTTCATAATGATGGAATGCATAATGCCAGACTATCATAACCACGTAGTCAAGGCCTCGTGCCAAGACCACAAATAAGATTTTGTCAAGGCCTTGTGCCAAGACACTAGTTTGTCTCATGAGACCTGCCGATGCATCGAGGAGCTATAGCGGGCTCCACCCGTCACTTATTAAGTCCAATGCATTCCTCATATGAATAGGTTTAAACATATCATAAACCATAACATAATCGTATCACATAAAACATGCATAAAGGAAACATAACATTTCCACATTTCAATCACAAGATATCAATACAACACTTTGATATGATAAAAACGCTTTCAAAACCATTTTCAATACCAAAATAAAAGAAAGTTAAAACTTTGTATTTATTTTTCATTAAAAAAATGATGGCTTGTAGAGGAAGTCGAAACTCAAATAATGGTCACGGCGGCGGAGAAGTCATTGTCGCCGCATAAGTACGGAAAGAAAAACATTCCCTTTTGTCGTTTAGCAAAATGCTTCGTATAAAAAGATTCCTTTTGAATAAACGTAAAGGTCAAAGGGGTTTATACACCGTATAAAAGAAATTTGTGTATAAAACAAAATATGCCTCAATGAAAGGAGATTGAGACGAAGTCCTTAAAAAGATCATTTTTAAAATAGAATAGATATATTATGTGTATTCACTATAGGTACACATAAAGAAAGTAAAAATACAAAATAGGACATAATAACATCATGACATAATTTGAAAGTAGGAGATTAACCAAAAGAATGGAAATTGGGTTAAGAAGTTCCCTTACCTCGTGTCTGACTTGACTCAACCGTTCTTTAACCTCCTGAATAATAAACTAGAGTTAATATATACCTTATTAAGAACCATTTTCAACTTCATTATCCTTATTATATCACTTATTACAATGATATGAACATTATGTAATTATTTAAGTTAATAACGGTCGTTTTGTCGATCTTTGGTACTTGAGTCAACAATAAGCTTCTTATAATTACAAGTTGTTTATGTGGTGAAATATCCATTATATCCAGAATTATATTCATGATTTATATGTCATATATATCTTGTATATCCAGTATATACATTCATTTATAATATTACGTAACATTTAGAGGTAATAAATGAAATGCACCGTTCATGGAGACGGTAAGCCGCACGTACGCATGAACACTACTTTCATTTCAATTTCATATTTAATGGAACTAAATCATAATGATATAAATGTATAATATAATTCCAGTATAATATAGTGTATAATACCATTTACTCCATCCTTTATACATCCCACATATGGCATTAACGATTCAAATCACTTTGAGGGGGCGGTAGTCCGCACTTCCTAAAATGAAATTATCGCGTTTTACCCATAATGGAAATCATAAAGTATGCCATAAATGAGAAATACAGAAGCATAATTAAAACATAAACACATTATATATCATATATAAATATAGTGACATCTTAATGGCCACCTTTTAAGGTGTTATATGAGTGTTGAACAATCATCGTTTCGTGAGGCAGAAATTCGCCATCCACAGAAACCGTATGTTCTTTAACCATTAGATGTAGGTGTGTGTAAGTGTATCTCGAATCCTTCTTATAACAACATCCTAGTATATTTAGGATACTGGTGTTGTTACAAAAGAAATGAATAAAAAGAGTTTAGGGGGTTGGAGAAGAAAAATAAAATAAAACAACATTATAAAAGACATTACCTCAAAATCGGGTAACTCTTTTTGATTTGAGCTAAAGGCTTCCTTGGGAAGAGTTCTGCCCAAAGTGAGGTTTCTAGGAGTAAGGGAGGAATGTTGGGAGAGTATTTGGGCAGAGTTTGGCCGAGCCAAACGGCTTGAAAGTGTAAATGAGGTGGGAGAGGTGGGGGCCTTTTATAAGTGGAGAGGAGGGGCACTTTTGGAAAGATTGAAATGTTACATTATTTCACAATGCTTTTCGGATTCTAAAGGTCCCACACTTATATAATTCGAGGCTAAGTTGATAAGGTTTCTAAATCTCTTCATCCAATAGGCTTTGGACAAGTGTAAGCCTTGTATTTTGCATTATCTTCCCATTTTATTTAAATCGTTAAATAATGAGGTCATCACTACATCATCATGATGTCATAAATAATTTAATTTATTTAATGTCTAAAAATTATAAAAAAAAATACTATGATGTATGAAATCTTTTTAGCTTTATAATGAATATTTATAATCAAAATTTGGACTTGTGTAACCCCACTTAAAAACTGTTTTAGTAAAACAGCTCATGTTTGTGTCAATTTAATTTTAACATTAAATAAATATATATTAATGTCATTTTCCAACTAAAGTGGCTCCATGGGGTCCCCAAGTTGACCCATGGGTTGTCTTGGTCGGACATGACTCATCCAATAGGAGTAGGACAAGTGTCAAGCTCATATCATATTAATAAAACATTGTTTTTACCTTAAACTACACTAATTACCTCTAATCGCGATTAAGAACTTAAAAGTTACTATTCACCAAAAAATTATTTTGATCTCATTGAACCAAATTTTACTTCTTAATGAAAACCATGTATGTCGGATTTTTGAAAATCAAATCACAGAAGTGGTAATATTTCATTTAAATGAAAAATCAGTTATTTAACTACCACTTAGTGGTTTCACTATTCATCAAAAATTGAAGTTTTTCAGAACAATGCCAAAATTTCACCCTAAGCTATAATTGATATTCCGAATTCAAAAATGATGCCTATTTTACAAAATTCCAAACATATAAGTTGAATTAATTAATTTTATAATTAATTCCCGCTGTTACAACAAATAGCGTGTTTTTAAGAAACAATTTATATCAAAAGATTGGCAATTGTTTATGTCCAATTTCAATGTTAAATTAATTCTAATGAACACCATTGGATAAAATGGTAAAAATATATTCTAATTATACTCTAAAACCACTCAATAGTATAATTTATCACTATGAATTATTTTTATTAAAAAAGTTGTTTTAAGTATTTTTCACTATTCATAAAAATTTAGAAGTTCTCAGAAAAATACCAAAAATTCAACATAGGCTAATTTCAATATTCCGAATCCAAAAATGAAGTCCATTTTGATAAATAAAATTTATAATATTTCAAAAAGTAGGTATTACTATTCACAACGGCTAGATTAATTAGTTGTGGTGTCTGTTAGAGCTCGAGGTTGCGTACAACACACGCTATTGCATTATTGAATGAGAAGCGTATCGTGGAAGCTCGGGGTGTTACACCTTGTGATAAATTTTTAAAATGTTACTTCATGGTCACTGGTGGGATTGTTATAGAGAACATAATTTATCAAGAGTTTATTCAAGTTGATCGAGCTAAAATTAAGGTGATCCAATCACATATTAAACCCACGTCAGTATGAGACATCCATTCATTAATTTTTCATGCCGGTTTCTATTAACGATTCATCCATAACTTTAGTAGGATTTCCCTCCCACTCACTTGTCAACTCCATAAGGATGTTACATTCCATTTAAATGAATATTGAAAGAGATTCTTCATTGAAATAAAATATTTTCTTACATCTTCCCCAATAATTAAACCCCCATATTGGTCTTTATCCTTCGAATTGATGTGTGATGCTTACTATAGGTCTAATGGGTTCGTTCTTGGTCAAATAAAAGAAATAATTATGCATTTAATCTATTATACCTCAAAACACTAGATAAAACTCAATCTCTCTACAATTTTCCTAGAAATGGAACTTTTAGCTATGTTTTTTACCTTAGATAAATTTTGACCCAATTTCTTAGGTACCAAAATCATTATCTTTACAGACAATTTAGCTTTAAATTTCTTACTCAATAAAAGTGATTACAAACTGAGGCTAATAAGATGGATCTTAATGCTCCAAGATTTTGACCTTGGATCAAAGATACACCTGGAAAAAAACCCTATGGATGATCACCTAAGTAGAATTTATAATTCTTCTAATTCTGAAATCATTGATCTTGAATTTACCACTAAACACCTCTAATCTCTCACTCCAAAGTTACCATGGTATTCCCCAATTGAAAAATACTTGGTTTCCGGTGTTCTTTCTTAAATATTTTCAAAATATTAAAAATTGAATTTGAAAAGTGATTCAAAATAGTATTTTTCATAAGATAATAAACTTCGTAAAATTGGGACTGGCATGGTGATTAAGAGATGTGTTGATGAATATGAACATTATTCCATCTTGGAATTTTACTATATAGTGACCGTAGGTGGAAACTTGTGACCATAAAGGACCTATCGAAAGGTCCCAGACTCTGGATTATTACCTTCACTCTTTAAGGACTCACATGAGTTCTGTCAATCATGTCTCACTTTCCAAAATTTTGGCACAATTTATAACAGAAATGAAATTTCCCAATAGACCCTAATATTTTGTGAGATCTTAGATGTTTGCAGTATTGATTTTATGGGACCATTCCTCACTTCCAATGGATTATTATACATTATTATTCGGTCAACTATGTTTCTATGTGGTTCAAGGCCAAACCCACTAGAAAGGATGACGCACATACTATTAGTGAGTTCCTAAAAAACTATATCTTCCATCGATTTGGAACTCTTCATTCCTTAGTATGTGACTTAGGAACTCATTTGTATAATTGAACCATGGAATCTATTTTGAAAAATAATGGGGTTGTATATAAAACATCAACTTTATATCATCCCCAAACAAATGGGATAGCTGAACTTTCCAATAGATAAGTGAAAAGAGTACTTGAGGAAATTATTGAGACCACAAGAAAATATTGTTCTGAAAGACTTGGTGAAGTGCTTTGGGATTACCAAACTGCAAATAAAACACTCATTGGGATGTCTCTATTTAGGCTAGTTGTTGGTAAAGCGTGTCACTTGACAGTTTAAATCAATCATAGTTCATTTGGGACAGTGAAAACATGTAATTTTAATTGTGAAAAATCTTTTTAAGAGAGATTTTTGTGGTTGAATGAACTATATGGTCTCCTACTTGATTCCTATATAAATTCCAATATTTACAAAGTAAAATCTAAGGTACTCCATGATAAACACATATTAAGAAAGTTATCCTATGAATTTAAAAAGGTAATTATCTTTAATTATAAATTTTATCTTCACCCAGGTAAGATTAATTCTCATTGGGAAGATCCTTTTGTTGTTATTAATTTATTCCCATTTGGTGTAGTGCAATTCCAAGACCCTTCTTCCAAAAAGACATTCACAGATAATGGACATCGGTTAAAGAGTCTCCATGAGAGGACACACCCCCTGGGAACCATATCTACTTCCACTAGACCACCAAATACTATATTAGACCTACCACTAGATGGAGATGGTGACCCACAAAATCCAAACTAGGGGGAACCTATTTCCCTTTAAATCCCTCTCCCTCTCTTCTTCCTCCTCCACTTTCTCTCTCTCTCTCTCATTTCTCTTCTTCCTCTCACATTCTCACCTTTTCTCTTTTTTTATCACTTTCTTCATAAAACCCTTTTTTCCTGTTTATATTTTTTTTTTGTATTTTAAAAAAATAAAAAAGACTAAAAAAATACAAAAAAAAAAGAGTCATAGTGACTCACCTCTAAATTTTAAAATTTTGTACAACCATTTTGGGGATTCAAAAAAAATCATCTCAAAAATTTTATATTTTCATCATAAATTTGGATAAATAATTAGGTCAAGAACAATAAATTTTTAATGTTAAATGTTTTTATTTGGAAAATAATTCTTCCCTAACTATGAGGAAAAATGTTATCTTTCATTCCAAGGTCACCTATGGCCATATTTTAATATTGTCTGTTTTTTCACCCCTGGTTATGGATCTTGAGTTTTTGGACCTTTAAGACGAATTTCCTACTTTAGTATACATTAATATGATAGAGGAATTTCCTAAATCAAATGAGAATAAAAATATTTAAATATACTCTCATTACCCTTACATTTATCCTCTTCTTGAAATCCCCTTAGAGCCTACAAAAACCTTTTTTGATAGCCACATTAAAATCCCAAAACCTTTCCCTACCGAATATCTATATGGATTTTCATTTTATAATTTATTGAAATTTAAGTGTGGGAGAATGAATTTCATTTTGAGTAATATTTCCTTGATTTTCAATGTTTCATCATATTCTTGAGAGAAAATTTCCATTTAAGTGTGGGGGGAGGTTTTAATTTGTTGATTTTTTGGGAATGTATTTATGTTTATTTAATTTTTTACAATTTTAATTGAAAATTGTTCAAAAAAATATGAAAAACAAATAATGGGTAGTGTCTTATGTAACACCCCAATCTTCCACGATACGCTTCTCTTTGAATAATACAGTAATGTGTGTTGTACGCAGCTTCGAGTTCTAACACACACCACAACCAATCAAACTAGCCATTATGAATAGTAATACCCACTTTTTAAAATTTTATACATTTTATCTTTCAAAATGGACTTAATTTTTGGATTCATAATACCGAAATTATCTTAGGGTGAATTTTTGGTACATTTCTGATAACTTTCATATTTTGATGAATAGTGAAAATTACTAAATTTTAATTAAAAACAACTTTTTTAATCGAAATAATTAATAGTGATAAATTATGAATTTGAGTGGTTTTAAATTATATTTAGAATATATATTTACTATTTAATATAATTTTGGTCATTGTGCATAATTTCACATTTAAACTAGACATAAACAAGTGTCAATCTTTTGATTGTTATTATTTCTTAAAAACACACTTTTTATTTTGACAGCGGGAATTAATTTTAAATTAATTTCTACCACAACTGTGTTTTGAATTTAGAAAAATGGATTCTATATTTAGAATCATGAGGTCCAAATTGTGTAAATAGGTAACTTTTATTTTCATACATTTTGAATAATTACTTCGGTAAATATTTTATTTAACATGGTTAAAGGGTAAATCCGGTAAATAAGGGTAAAAATAATATTATAATAATAATAAATTACCCTAAAACGTGTCCTAACCCTATTGGTTGATAAATTTAAGACCATGGACATATTTGGGTTGATTTTGGGACACTATGGATCCACTTGTAAGTGATAATGACACTTTATATTAACTAAGTTAAAGTAAATACAAAAATGACATAAGCATATATCTTTTAGAAAAAAAAATTACATAGGGTTATATATGTTATATTTTCGACTATAAATATTAATTATAAATCTAAATAGATTTACTACATAATGGTATTTTATCTATAATTTTTAAACAATTAATAATTAAATTTATTTATGACGCAATAATGATGTAGTATTTTCCTTATTAATGAAATAATCAAATAATTAGTATTATAAATGTTAAAATAAATATAATTTGAAGTTTTGATTACATACATGAATTTTATTAGTTAATATTACATTTAATTATTTATTAAATTAATTTGGTTCGAATTAACAATGTTTTTAAGACTTTAACAAAAATCAATTATTAAATCTTGTCAAAATTGACATAAATGAGTTTTTAAAACAAATATTGTATTATTAATTGATATTATATTCCTAAAAATATATGGTTTGGTAAGTACTTATATAATGATAGGTGTATTATTAATGGACCACTTGGGGGTCTCTTGGAAGTTTATAGTAAGTTTATTGACTATATAATATAAAAATACAAAGAGACATGGTAAATGTCAAACTATTTAACTAAGCGTTAAATCAAAAAGATAAAGTTAATATAGTGACAAAAACCTATCTAAAATCTATTAGTTGAAATTATTTCGAACCATACCCACCTTATCCTCGAAATAAGTCACTTTTTATCCATTATAAACCGAATATTAATTTATTATAAAATAATATTTTAGGTTTTTCCTAAGGTGCCCCTCACCCCTCTTATAAAAGGGAACTTCCACTTCCCTCTAATTCACACCTTTAAAGCCTTTTGTCTCGGCCAATACCTACCCAAATATTCTCTAAACTTACCTTACTTAAATATAGAGGACTTATTTTGATCATAAATCCGATCTAAAGAGCCCTTTTGATCAAATCAAAAGGAAGAACCCGAAGAAGAGGTAATGTTTTCACCACCCTCTTTCAAGTTCCTTTCTTCTTCAAATTATTCTTTCTTTGTTATTTCCATTATAAAATAATAACTCCAGTATATTATATATATTGTGATGTTATTATAAATATGGTACAACCATATTCAGTATTCTATCAATCTTTTGAATGACATGTCACCATACGTGCGTACGTATGGCTTACCGTCTCCACGTCGTGGTGTAATTGTTATTCAAAACATTATTATTTGGATGGATATGATAATGATGTGTAATTGATGTAAATGATAAATATAACATGATAATGATTATTTATATATGATATACCATCCAATTAAATATTATTTTAATATCAAAGGAATGATATTGTCGCTCGTGCGTACGTACGGACTACAATCTCCACGAAGGTGATGAGATTCATTCCCCATCGTATCCATGAAAGAATAATTATCCTTTTATGATTAAAAATAATATTTAAGGACTTGATATCATTCTGTATATGAATAATATTCAACCTATCCATAACAAACATGACTTATGTAACAAAACATATAAAATAAAACGAGTAAGTTAACACCTGAAACGACGATAACACTAAGATATTGTTAACAAATCAATGTTAAAATATCATATATGATATCATATTAATGTATATGATTCTTGTATAATTTAATAACAATTTTTTCACCATTATACAGGAGGTTAACCTAATCTCAACCAAAGAAAAGTACAAGGTAAGGTTTTATTTCACAATCTCTTCATTATCCGAGGGTGTTTATACATAATTATCTACTGGGACCTCTTTATCATCCACATCCATGTTTCTTAAAAATGTATTTCAAATAATTATTAATATTTTATAGACTATGATTTAAAGTCATGTATACCCTTTTTGACCTTTTATAAGATGTTTATAAAGGAATCTTTCCGTTGTTTTCCAAACAAGGTCCTTTTTAACCTTTTCAACAAAATTGAGGTAAGTATGTATGTTTTTTAACTTATACGGCGGGTGTGGCTATTTTCCACCGTTATAAAATCATTGAATCTTACCTTATAGGCTTATAATAATATTTTCAAATTAAATTTTTTATTTTATAATTATGTGACTTTTAAATGATTTGAAAAAAGAGATATTTCTATCAAATAGTTTTGATTTCATCTATGTCAACATCCTTTGATGGATTTAAAGCTTATTTGGTGTTGGTTTATTATGATACAAAACATCCAAATTGTATTGAAGGTTTTGTGATATGTTTGACTGTGGATGTGTTATTTTTATACCATTCATGGTTTATGGAGAAAGTATTGACATTTTGTATGCTAGTTTTAATACGAATGTTTATGTTATGTTTAAACCTATTCATATGAGGAATGAATTGGACTTAATAAGTGACGGTTGGAGCCCGCTATAGCTCCACGATGCATCGGTAGGTCTCATGAGACAAACTAGTGTCTTGGAATAAGGCCTTGACAAAATCTTATTTGTATTCTTGGCACAAGGCCTGGACTATGTGGTTATGATAGTCTGAAATTATGCATTCCATCATTATGAAAGTGGTTATTGATATTTCATGTTATTATTAGACTAGTAGAATATCCATGTGAATAAGTAAATGGAATTATTTCACTTTATTTCTACCATATTATGATGAAGTTCAAGTTTAAAAGGCTTTTGTTTTAGTTATACATTGCCTTAAATGTTTATGCTTATTTATGAAAGTTTCTGCTATATTGTTATCCTTACTGAGTATCTGAGCTCACCCCTTTATATGTTTTATTTTACCCAGGATGTGAAGAAGTATTTTATGAATGACCTGCAGGGATAGTATGAGGGGATATGAGTGTGGAGACAAGATGTTGTTGTAGTTTTCATTTTATGATGTAATGTAAGACTTATGAATATATCTAGTATTTCCAAGGCTACTAAACTAATTGGTCTTTCGAGACTTGATCTTTTGTGATCATGCCAATGTTTTGTAATAATACACCAACTCTGGGTAACTGGGGTTGGGGAGTTACAGTTGGTATCAGAGGAAGTTTACTACAAACCTTGGAAACTAGATTTAGATAAACTCTGATTAGATCACATAGCCATAAGAGAGACTTTTAGGATTAGTATAGAAGAACTTCCTAGAATTTTGGTATTGTATATATTTTGTGAGTTTTATGAGAAATACATCCCCTTCTGGATATGAGTAGGTAGAGGAAGATCTGGCACAGATGTACCTAGGGGTAAAACCTGAAAACACCGCTTTGAGCTAGACTCGAATGGGAACTGGTGCACGACAACGGGCCTTGCTGCACTCTTGGTTATGACACTCTTGGGGGATATGCTTAGGATAATTATCATTTTCTTTACAAACCATTATAAAGAGTTTATGAGTATATACTTCCTCAAAGAAAACAATTTTATGATTATGGATTATATCCATAAACTGTTCAATCTATGTTAAGTGTTTTACAAGTTTGGATTTATGTATTGCGATTCATAAACTAATCTAGTGTATGCCATTTTTTAGAAATGGTGCCTAGTGGAATAAATAGAAACTGTATCAATTTATGCACTCCATGTAGGGATTTCCCTCTTGCTCAATATAATTATAGTGGAGTTGGTGATGCAACTGGTGCTGATCAGCTAATCACCATACTGGGACAACTCACTTAGGTTATGAATAATAATCTTACCTGTATGGAGCACCCAGATCCACAACGTGGAGGATAAATGTTATATCACTTCATAAGGAAAAAACCATCAACATTAACTGGGAGTAAAAATCCACTAGTAGCTAAGAAATGGATAAATTCTTTAGAGAAAATATTTCATGCCTTGGGGAGTAGTGAAAGGGAGAAAGTTATCATGGCAGTTTACCGCCTCACTGGAGATGCTGACCAATGGTGTTCGTTGATTCAAAACACAAAGGAAGATGATGAAGTATCAAATATGGAATGAAGGGAGTTCAAAGATATTTTCTTAGAAAAATACTTTCCTCGTGACCATCGAGTAGATATGGAAAGGCAATTTCTGAGTCTGAAACAAAAGGAGGATGAGAATATCGCAAAGTATGAGGATAACTTTTCATGGTTAACAAGGTATGTTGCAGATTATATACATAACCCAATAAGTAAGATTGATCGTTTCTTTTATGGGTTGAAACCATTTCTTCATCGAGCATTAGTGTCACAATCCTTCTCGTTGTACGAAGATATTGTATCATGTGCTATCAAGACAGAAAAAGAATTTTATAAGTCTTACAAATTTAAAGCAAAGAAAGAGAAGAAGATATATGTTGACCACTCTAGAATTGGAAATAAAGGGAAGAAGGGAAAAGTTTTTTATCCATCCTATATTAAATTTTGGAAGAAACACCCCGGTACTTGCTTGAAGGGAATGGGAGTCTATTACAAGTGTGCTGAAAAAGGACACCAAGCTCATGATTGCAAGGGAAATAAAGTTGTTGTCAACGTGTAATACAATAATTGTAGAGAAATGGGGAATTATGAAAATGAATTTCCTAAGAGTTATGGGAACTTACTTCAAAAAAGGCCAAGGGATCAAGGCCAAGATTATGCTATCACTAATGCTAAGGTAGAAGCTCTGAAAGACGTGGTGGCAGGTAATTTAATGGTTTCCTCAAGTTTATCAAATGCATTATTTGATTCAAGATCATCACATTGTTTCATATATTCTCACTTTTCAAAGAAAATTAGATATTTCCAATTTGATTTAACAAGGGATTTGTCATTAAAAACTCCTAAGGGAAGTATCATTGCAACAAAGTTTTGTGAATCAGTCCCCATTAGAGCACATAAATGTTATTCATCTGCTGATCTCATCTACATACCCATGATTGAATTTGATATAATCCTAGGTATGGATTGGATTTCGGACCATGATGCGAAGATTTATTGTAAGAAGAAGGATGTTACGATTTTTGATGATGCTGATAAGGAACACCTTATCTTTAGAGAAGAATCATCACCACCTAATTCTTATCTAGATCCAACCCCAGTAGCACTACTAAATTCAATTATCAGGGATGAATAGAATGAAATAATTTTGGGTGAGGAAAGGAATGTTCAAATAGAGGATGTACCTATTGTGAAAGAATATGTAGATGTGTTTCCGGAAGATTTACCTGGACATCCTCCAGAATGAGAAATTGAGTTTTCCATTGATTTAATTCCTGGTTTAAGGCCCATATTGAAGACCCCTTATAGAATGGCCACTGTGAAATTAGTTGAACTAAAGAAACAACTAGAGGAATTGAGTAATAAGGGATTTATTCTCCCTAGTGTTTCTCCATGGGGATCCCCTGTCCTTTTTGTTAATAAAAAATATGTATCTATGAGGTTATGTATCGACTATAGGGAAATTAATGCTATAACAATAAATAAAAAGTATCCCCTACCTCGCATTGATGATTTATTTGACCAACTACATGTAGCTCAATACTTTTAAAAGATTGACCTTCGATCTGGATACCATCAGTTGTGTGTGAAGAAATAAGACATTCTGAAGACAGCATTTCGAACCAGGTACGGGCATTATGAGTTTATAGTAATGCCTTTTGGGCTGACTAATGCACCCTCTGTTTTCATGGATCTAATGAACAGATTTTTCAAGGAATATATCGATGATTTTGTAGTGGTATTTATTGATGATATCTTGGTATATTAAAAAAGCTATGAAGATCATGAAAATCAATTGTGCATTATCCTAAAGACTCTTAGAGGACATGAATTATATGGGAAGTTTAGAAAGTGTGAATTCTGGCTTCAGGAGATTTCTTTTCTTGGCTATATTTTCTCTAAGTATGGAATATCTGTTGATCCTTTTAAGACCAAGGCAATCCAAGAATGTCCAGTCCCGATGAGTATAATTAAGGTACTTAGTTTTATTGGTTTAGCAGGTTATTATCGGCGTTTCGTCCAGAATCTTGCTCGATTGGCTAACCCATTAACGAAGCTCACACGTAAAGGGGTTAAATGTTTTTGGACAAAAGAGTGTGAATATTGTTTTAAAGAACTAAATATAATATTATTCAATTCTTCTATATCGACTCTACCATCGGGGAATGATGGGTTCGTTATTTATAGTAATCCATCAAAGAAAGGACTTGGTTGTGTCCTTATGCAGAATGATAGAGTTACTGACTATGCATCACGACAGTTGAAAATTCATGATCAAAAGTATCCTACTCATGATCTTGAGTTAGCTACTATAATCTTTAATTTGAAGATATGGATACATTATCTCTATGGAAAAAAATGTGAGATTTATACTTATCACAAGAGTTTGAAGTAAATTTTCTCACATAAATAACTCAACATGATGCAAAGGAGATGGCTTGAACTACTCAAGGATTATGATTGCATGATACACTACCACCCAGGGAAGTAAAATAAGGTGGTAGATGCTTTGAGTAGAAAGGATCATGGAGTTTTGAACAAGATGAGAGTTGAAAGGGATCCTATTTTCATGGATTTAGTAAATATGGATATGGGAATCACAATGGAAGGTGAAATATCAATACTTTTTCAAATGGTTTCTAAACAATCTTTACTAAAAAGGATAAAGAGTTCTGAGACCAATGATGAAGAGTTTAAAATGAGGATTAAATCTATGAATGATGGGATATTGAGTGACTTTGTGTATGAAGATGGAATTTTGAAATTTGGGAAGAGACTTTGTGTTACCAATATACCTGATATAAAAAGATAATTTTTGGATGATGCTCATAGTTCCAATTTCTCTATACACCCTGGGAGCACCAAGATGTATATAGATTTGAAGGAACATTTTTGGTGGGACAAAATGAAGAGGTAGATCACTGATTTTGTGTCAAGATGTATAGTTTTTCAACAAGTGAAAGTTGGAAGGCAACAGCCTGGAGGAGTCATGCAACCTCTTCCCATACCTGAGTGGAAATGGGATAATATTACGATGGACTTTGTCATGGGACTACCAAAGACTCCTAGAAGTAATGATGCAATATGGGTCATTGTTGATCGTCTTACCAAGTCAGCACATTTTCTTGCTATAAGGGAAGATTTACCACTTGAACGTCTAGCAATACTATATATTAATAAATTTGTGAGACTTCATGGAGTACCCATATCGATTGTTTCTGATCATGATCCATGTTTTACATCAAGATTCTGGAAAAGTCTTCAGAAATTCCTAGATACAGAACTTCATATGAGCACTTCCTACCACCCTCAAATAGATAGACAATCAGAACGGACTATTCAAACCTTATAAGACATGTTCAGATCATGCTCACTTGACTTTTAGGGTATGTGGGATCAATATTTACCTTTGGTAGAATTTTCCTATAACAATAGCTTTTATTCAAGAATTCATATGGCACCATATGAAGCATTATACGGAAAGAGATGTCGCACACCAACCTATTGGGATGATGTTGGTGAAAGAAAACTTTTAGGCCTAGAAATGGTGGAGGAAATGATGGAAAAGGTAAAGGTAATCCAAAACCACATCAAAGCAGCTCAAAGTAGGCAGAAGAGCTATGCCGATAACCGAATGAAGGATTTGGAATTTCAAGTAGGAGATCTTGTTTTCTTGAAAGTATATCCATGGAATAGAGTTATATGTTTCAGTAAGAAAGGTAAATTAAGTCTCAGGTACATCGGAACTTTCGAAATTATAGAACGAATTGGGGTTGTAGCTTACCATTTGGCAATGCCGCCAAGTCTCTCCAAATTTCACGATGTGTTCTAGGTATCACTATTGAGAAAATACATGTCTGACCCAACGCATGTACTCACCTATGAGGAAGTATAACTAGAAATTGATCTATCTTATTGCGAAGAGCCTGTCAAGATTCTTGATATGAGAGAACAAGTGCTGAGAAATCGGATTACTCTTCTGGTAAAAGTTCTATGGAGAAACCATAAGATGGAAGAGGCAACATGGGAACCCAAGGAACTTATGATGAAGAACCACCTGAGTCTTTTAATGTGGTAGTATTATAGAAATTTAGAGGAAAAATTTATTTGAAGTAGGGGATAATGTAACACCTCAAGCTTCCATGGTACGCTTCACTTTGAATAATACACTAGCGTGTGTTGTACGCAACTTTGAGTTCTAACACACACCACAACCAATCAAACTAGCCATTATGAATAATAATACCCACTTTTTGAAATTTTATACATTTTATCTTTCAAAATGGACTTCATTTTTGGATTCTTAATATCTAAATTATATTAGGGTGAATTTTTGGAACATTTCTGATAACTTTAATATTTTTGATGAATAGTGAAAATTACTAAATTTTAATTAAAAACATCTTTTTTAATCGAAATAATTAATAGTGATAAATTATGAATTTGAGTGGTTTTAAAGTATATTTAGAATATATTTTTACCATTTAATACAATTTTGGTCATTTTACATAATTTCACCTTTAAACCGGACATAAACAAGTGTCAATCTTTTGATAGTTATTATTTCTTAAAAACACGTTTTTTGTTTTGACAGTGAGAATTAATTTTAAATTAATTTCTTCCACTTTTGTGTTTTGAATTTAGAAAAATGGATTCCATATTTATAATCAGGAGTTCCAAATTGTGTAAATAGGTAACTTTTATTTTTATACATTTTGAATAATTACTTCGGTAAATATTTTATTTACCATGGTTAAAGGGTAAATCCAGTAAATAAGGGTAAAATATAATATTATAATAATAATAATTTATCCTAAAACGTGTCCTAACCCTATTTTTTGATAAATTTCCAACCATGGGAATCATTGGGTTGATTTTGGGACTCCATGGATCCACTTGTAAGTGATAAAGACACTTTATATTAATTAAGTTAAAGTAAATACAAAAATGACATAAGCATATATCTTTTAGAAAAACAATTTTTACATAGGGTTATATATGTTATCTTTTACACTATAAATATTAATTATAAATATAAAAATATTTCCTACATAATGGTATTTTATTTATAATTTTTAGACATTGAATAATTAAATTTATTTATGACACAATAATGATGCAGTATTTTCCTTATTAATGAAAGAATCAAATAATTAGTATTATAAATATTAAAATATATATAATTTGAAAGTTTTGATGCCATACACAAATTTTATTGGTTAATATGACATGTTAGGATCTCTTAAACGAATTTTTGTAGAATTAATAAAGTTTTTAATACTTTAAAAAAATAAATTATTAAATATTGTCAAAATTGACATAAACGAGTTTTTAAAACAAATATTATATTATTAACTGATATTCTATTACTAAAAAACTAAGGTTCTGTCAAACGACTTATATAATTATAGGTGTATTATTATTGAACCACATGGGGGTCTCTTAGAAGTTTATAGTAAGTTTATTGACTATATAATATAAAAATAAAAAGAGACATGGTAAATGTCAAACTATTTAACTAAGAGTTAAATCAAAAATATAAAGTTAATATAGTGACCCAGACCTATCTAAAATCTATTGGTTGAAAGGATTTAGATCAATACCCACCTTATCCTAGAAATAAGTCACTTTGGAGCTATTATAAACCTAATATTAATTTATTATAAAATAATTTTTTAAGTTTTTTCTAAGGTGCCCCTCACCCCTCTTATAAAAGGGCACTTCCCCTTCCCTCTAACTAACACCTTCAAAGCCTTTTGGATAGGCCAAACCCTGACCAAATATTATCTTAACTTTCCTCACTTAAACCTAGAGGCCTTATTTTGATCATAAGTCCAACCTAAGGAGCCCTTTTGATCAAATAAAAATGAAGAACCCGAAGAAGAGGTAATTTTTTCACCACCCTCTTTCAAGTTCCTTTCTTCTTCAACTTCTTATTTCTTTGTTATTTCCATTCTAAAATATTAAATCCAGTATCTTATATATACTTTGATGTTATTTTAAATATGGTACAATAATATTCAGTATTTTAACCATCCTTTTAATGACATGTCACCATACGTGCGTACGTACGGCTTACCGTCTCCACGTCGTGGTGTAATTGTTATTCAAAACATTATTACTTGGATGGGTATGATAATGATGTGTAATTGATGTAAATAATAAATATAACATGATAATTATTATTTATATATGATATACCATCCAATTATATATTATTTTAATATCAAAGTAATGATATTGTCGTCCATGCGTACGTACGGACTACCGTCTCCACGAACAAGATTAGATTCATTCCCCATCGTATCCATGCAAATCTAATTCTCATTTGATGATTAAAAATAATATTTAAAGACTTGATATCATTATGTATATGAATAATATAAAACCTACCCATAACAAACATGACTTATGTAACAAAACATATAAAATAAAACGAGTAAGTTAACACCCGAAACGACGATAATACTAAGATATTATTAACAAAGAAATGTTAAAAGATCATATATGATATCATATTAATGTATATGATTCTGGTATAATTTAATAAAAATTATTTCACCATTATACAGTATTTTAACCTACCCTCAACCAAGGAAGAGTACAAGGTAATGTTTTATTTCACAATCTCTTCATTATGCATGGTTGTTTATACGTAATTATCTACTCGGACCTCTTTATCATCCACATCCATGTTTCCTAAAAAATTTATTTCAAATCATTATTACTATTTTATAGACTATGGGTTAAAGTCATTTATACCCTTTTTGACCTTTTATAATACGTTTATAAAGGAATCTTTCCATCATTTTCCAAACAAGATCCTTTTTAACCTTTTCAACAAAATTAAGGTAAGAATGTATTTTTTAACTTATACGGCGGGTGCGGCTATTTTCCGCCGTTGTAAAATCATTGAAGTTTCCATTAAAATATTATAATAATATTTTCAAAGTAAATTTTTTCTTTTATAATTTTGTGACTTTTAAATGATTTCAAAAAATGAGATATTTATCTCAAATAGTTTTGATTTCATATATGTCAACATCCTTTGATGGATATTAGGCTTATTTGAAGTTGATTTATTATGATACAAAATTTCAATATTGTATTGAAGGTTTTGTGATATGTTTGACTGTGGATGTGTTATTTTTATACCATTAATGGTTTATGGAGAATGTATTTACATTTCTTATGCTAGTTTTAATACGAATGTTTATGTTATGTTTAAACCTATTCATATGAGGAATGAATTGGACTTAGTAAGTGACAGGTGGATCCCACTATAGCTCCTCGATGCATTGGTAGGTCTCATGAGACAAACTAGTGTCTTAGCACAAGGCCTTGACTAAATCTTATTGGTAGTCTTGGCATAAGGCCTGTACTATGTGGTTATGATAGTCTGGCATTATGCATTCCATCATTATGAAAGTTGTTATTAATATTGCATGTGATTATTCGACTAGTAGAATATCTATGTGAATAAGTAAATGGAATTATTTCGTTTTATTTATGCCATATTATGCTGAAGTTCAAGTTTAAAAGGCTTTTGTTTTAGTTATGCATTGCCTTAAATGTTTATGCTTATTTATGAAAGTTTCTGCTATAGTGTTATCCTTACTGCGCATCTGAGCTCACCCCTTTCTATGTTTTATTTTTGTCAGGATGTGAAGAAGTATTTTATGAATGACCTGTAGGGATAGTATGAGGGGATATGAGTGTGGAGATAAGATGTTGTCCTAGTTTTCATTTTATGATGTAATCTAAGACTTATGAATATATCTAGTGTTTCCAAGGCTACTAAACTAATTGGTCTTTTGAGACTTGATATTTTGTGATCATGCCAATGTTATGTAATAATGCACCGACTCTGGGTAACTGGGGTTGGGGCGTTACATATTATGTGGGTAAAATATCACTCTTCATCAACCTTTGATCTTATTATAAATATTAAAATTAGTGTTGTGAGTAGATCAAACACGGTTTGTGAGATGAGTGTGAGATTTTTTCTAAGTGAAACTTCTGAAAAATAAGGGAAAAAAGAAAAAAAAAGAAAAAAATGAACACTTGCATCATGTTTTCTTGAATCTATAGGGAAGTTTTTTATTTTTTACATATTTTATATTTTCATCCCCTTCCAATTTTCTCTCTCTATCTCTCTTGTCTTCCTTCAAACTTTCATTCCCTTGTAAATATTTGTTTTCATTTCCTTTTATGTCCTATTTCAAAAAAAATTGTGCATTTATTTTTCCATATTGGTATTTTATCCCTCTTTTCCTCTCTTTTAGACATTATATTCCTACCATATCAAAGACACTTAAAATCCCCTAAAAAGGACTCTTAATTCTTGTGCACTTTAGAATAGTTAATGGAAGCTAAGAGCTCTTACAAACTCTATGATTTTCAATTTTTGTTGGTGAATGAGTGAACTTCCTTGAATAAATTTACATCATCTTGAGAGGAGTTAGTTTTGAGTGACCATTTTTAAAATTAAAATTTTGAACATGAAAAATTTATTTTATTTACACATTATTGTAGTAACAAAGTATGGTGGAATTATTTATGATTGAGTGAATAGTTCTAGACCTCCCCTGATTGGTGAAAACCAAATTTTAATATATTTTTTGTGAGTGAAGATTATTTTGTTGTGTGTTTGTGTTTTTTTATTCAGTAAATGAAATATATTTACTGTAGGGGAGTTTATATTACATATTAATTCATTATTTTACATTACTCAAATAATTTATTTTGTTAAAAACTGATTAATTTCCAGTCAATTTTCATGTTTTGATCATAAACACATAAGGAGAGCATTGTTTGAATTCGTTCAATTACACTATAGTTTAATATTTTATCATGTATTTAAATATAATAATCCAAATTATGTGATTATTATTTTTTTTCTCATAATTAAAATTCCAAAAAAAATCTTTCAAATAGTTATTTGGATAATTTTTCCATCTAAAGATCCATTTGGACCACACAAGAAGGCATGATGAATCTGTCAAGGAAACCAGACCAACTATAATGTTATATAATCTGGGCTAAATATAGAAATAAAAATTATTTAATACTCCAACATAAGTCCCAGTAAATTCCATTATAAGTTGGATAAAATTTTCAAGGCCCAACTAATCCTATAAGGGGCCAAATTGATGCATGAAAATATAGCATAAAATTCTAAATAGGATTTGAAAATAGTCTAAAATTCAATACTTTTTTCCAATATAGATGTCCAATTGAGATGTAATTTTTTAAGAGAAATTCAAGATATAGGAGGAAAAAATTTTAGAATAATTTTTTCTTATTTGAAAGATTATTCAAAGCCAAAAATGAATTCACATTTAGACCATGGAAAAATTTGACACAAAACTAGACAACATCACATGGTTTTGGAAAACATCCATAACATTGGTTAAAAAAGTACAGTGGCCAACAAATTTGGAGGGTAAAATTTAAATATCTATTTCTACAACTTTAAAAGAAGAATATTTCTCTAGATTAAGTTGTATTAATGGTCAAATGGTCGATCCAACATGGGGAGTAGTTTTGGAAGACAAATACTCCACCATCTCTGGCCATAAATTCATCCCCATCTTCCCATTCCAAGAGATTGGAACTTAAGTGACTAAGATGATATATTGGAATGAAAAAAACATTTAAAATGTACTATTAGTACCTTCCAAACTCAATTTTATACTTGAGAGACTATTCCCCCTTTCTTTTTTTCATATACTTCATGTGTTTTGAATTGTAATTGTGTAAGTGTGGCTATAATTTAATTTGAATTTTAATGCATGTTTCATATTCATCAAATCTTATTATCATAAACCTAATATGTTTTAATATCCATGGTCTTAATATATTTTAAATAAATCCAAAAAATCTTTTTCTCTTTCACTTTATTATTCAATCAAAAGTGTATGTTTACCTCTGTTCATTTGTACGTGTTTGGTGCACAAATATTTTTCTCATCTCATTACCTTATTTATATTCATTTAACAAATCATCATAATCATCTGAACCAAATTATTAACCATATTAATGAATGAGTAAATCTACCATTTGGGTAAGTCCTAATTTGGGTATGTTAAGTGATTGAGATCTTTTTCTCATTAAATATTCTTTAGGTTAACATTGTGTATGTTAAACTAAAAATCTCATGGATTAATGACATGTTTTGTTTAAAATGTGAATTACATGGATTATTGGAACCATGAATAAAATAATATAAACAATTATTGATTGGTATATAACCCCATTTATGTTAAGTCTTGGATTAAAATCTCAACACTTGGGAATTTTGATCAAAATCATCTTGCAAAGTGGGTGTTAATTTAATGAAATATAACGTGAAGCTCAATGATATCAAAATATTAAATCCATAATATTTAAATCACACAAATATTTATCAAATTTTAAAATAAAACTTTATACATTAATAAATTTAATTAATCTATGAAAAAACCCACCATTAGAAGGACAAAAAAATAATCAACTCTAAGAAATAGTACCACCACCGAAGATTCAACCCAAGTGCTTCTATAAACATTAGAAGAGCACCATACCTTTGAATGGTCAATATCTTAAAATTGGTCATTCTTCATCCTTCATGGCTAACATTTTCTTTAAAGTTTATGGGATGAGTTTGGAAGAGATTGGGAGAGTTTGGAATGGTTTTGGATGAGTTTGGAGGCTTTTCTATGGGTGCACGGTTTGAGCACGGTTAGTGGAAACCGTGCAGATTCTCCAAGAAACCGTGCAAGGGGAGATAGTAGGCTTCGCACGGCCTGCGCATGGTTTTCCAAACCCTGTGAAGACTCAATCCACTCATACTTGAGGTGGTTAGGGAAGATATTACCAAGCTTCTTCATGTTGGTATTATCTACCCAATTTATTATGGTTAATGGATAGTCTAATTTAAGTGGTACCTAAGAAGGATGGGATAAATTTTATCACAAATTAACATAGAGAGGTGGTCACAACTTGAGTAAAAAAAATGGCATTTGTGCATCGATTATCAGAAATTGAATGTTGAAACATGAAAAGATCACTACCATATTCCTTTAATTGATAAAATTCTAGAAATATTAGCTGGAAAGTCATATTATTTCTTTATTTATGGATACACTAGCTTCTTCCAAATCCCAATCACACCTCAGGACCAATAAAAACTACATTAACTTGCACCTTTAGAACAGATTCATATAAGAGAATGCCTTTTGGACTTTTAAATTCTCCTACAACATTCTAGAGGTGTATGATTAGTATATTTTTTAATTCATTGAGAATTGTGTGGAGGTATTCATGGATTACTTTACCATTTATAGTAATTCATTTTAATCCTACTTTCATTCACTCTCTAGTGTTCTATAAGAGTGTTTCAAATGTAACCTTGTGCTAAATTTTTAAAATGTTACTTCATGGTCACTAGTGGGATTTTTATAGAGAACATAATTTATCAAGAGGTTATTCAAGTTGATCCAGCTAAAATTAAGGTGATCCAATAACATATTAAACCCACGTCAGTATGAGACATCCATTAATTAATTTTTCATGCCGGTTTCTATTAATGATTCATCCATAACATTATTAGGATTTCCCTCCCACTCACTTGTCTACTCCATAATGATGTTACATTCCATTTAAATGAATCTTGTAAGAGAGTCTTCATTGAAATAAAATATTTTCTTACATCTCCCCCAATAATTCAACCCCCATATTGGTCTTTACCCTTCGAATTGATGTGTGATGCTTCCTATAGGTCCACTGGGTTCGTTCTTGGTCAAAGAAGAGAAACAATTTCTCATTTAATCTATTATACCTCAAAACACTGGATAAAACTCAATATCTCTACAATTTCATAGAAATGGAACTTTTAGCTATGTTTTTTTACCTTATATAAATTTTGACCCTATCTCTTAGGTACCAAAATCATTATCTTTACAGACAATTTAGATTTAAATTTCTTACTCAAGAAAAGTGATTCCAAAATGAGGCTAATAAGATGGATCATAATGCTCCAAGATTTTGACCTTGGATCAAAGATATACCTGGAAAAAACCCTATGGCTGATCACCTAAGTAGAATTTATAATTCTTCTAATTATGAAATCATTGATCTTGAATTTCCCACTAAACACCTCTAATCTCTCACTCCAAAGTTACCATGGTATTCCCCAATTGAAGAATACTTTGTTTCTGGTGTTCTTTCTTAAATATGTTCAAAATATTAAAAGTTGAATTTGAAAAGTGATTCAAAATAGTATTTTTCATAAGATAATAAACTTTGTAAAATTGGGACTGGCATGGTGATTAAGATATGTGTTGATGAAGATGAACATTATTCCATCTTAGAATTTTACTATATAGAGACCGTAGGTGGACACTTGTGACAACAAAGGACCTATCGAATGGTCCCGGACTCTGGATTATTACCTTCACTCTTGAAGGACTCACATGAGTTCTGTCAATCATGTCACGCTTTCCAAAATTTTGGCACAATTTATAAAAGAAATGAAATTCCCCAATAGACCCTAATCTTTTGTGAGATCTTAGATGTTTCCAGTATTTATTTTATGGGACCATTCCTCAATTCCAATGGATTCTTATACATTATTATTCGGTCAACTATGTTTCCAGGTGGGTCAAGGCCAAACCCACTAGAAAGGATGACGCACATACTATTAGTGAGTTCCTAAAAAACCACATCTTCCATCGATTTGGAACTCTTCATTCCTTAGTATGTGACTTAGGAACTCATTTCTATAATTGAACCATGGAATCTATTTTGAAAAATAATGGGGTTGTATATAAAACATCAACTTCATATCATCCCCAAAAAATTGGAATAGCTGAACTTTCCAATAGATAAGTGAAAAGTGTACTTGAGGGAATTATTAAGACCACAAGAAAATATTGGTCTGAAAGACTTGGTGAAGTGCTTTGGGATTCCCAAACTGCCAATAAAACACTCATTGGGATGTCTCTATTTATGCTAGTTTTTTGGTAAAGCGTGTCACTTACCAGTTTAAATCAAACATAGTTCATTTCGGACAGTGAAAACATGTAATTTTAATTGTGAAAAATCTTGTTAAGATAGATTTTTGTGGTTGAATGAACTATATGATCACCTACTTTATTCCTATGTAAATTTCAATCTCTAGAAAGTAAAATCTAAGGTACTCCATGATAAACACATACTAAGAAAGTTATCTTATGAATTTAAAAAGGTAATTATCTTTAATTCTAAATTTTATCTTCACCCAGGTAAGATTAATTCTCATTGGGAAGATCCTTTTATTGTTATTAATTTTTTCCCATTTGGTGTAGTGCAACTCCAAGACCCTTCTTCCAAAAAGACATTCACAGATAATGGACATTGGTTAAAGAATCTCCATGAGAGGACACACCCCCTGGGAACCATATCTACTTCCACTAGACCCCCAAATACTATATTAGACCTACCACGGGATGGAGATGGTGACCCACAAAATCCAAACTAGGGGGAACCTATTTCCCTTTAACTACCTCTCTCTCTCTTCTTCCTCCTCCACTTTCTCTCTCTCTCTCTCATTACTCTTCTTCCTCTCCCATTCTCACCTTTACTCTTTTTTTATCACTTTCTTCATAAAACCCATTTTCCTGTTTATATTTTTTGTGTGTGTATTTTAGAAAAAATAAAAAAACTAAAAAAATACAAAAAAAAACAAAAAGAGTCACAGTGACTCACCTCTAAATTTTGAAATTTTGTACAACCATTTTGGGGATTCAAAAAAAATCAACTCAAAACTTTTATATTTTCTTCATAAATTTGGATAAATAATTAGGTCAAGAACAATAAACTTTTAATGTTCAATTTTTTTATTTGGAAAATAATTCTTCCCTAACTATGAGGAACAATGTTATCTTTCATTCTAAGGTCACCTATGACCATCTTTTAATATTGTGTGTTTTTCACCCCTAGTTATGGATTTTGAGTTTTTGGACCTTTAAGAAGAATTTTATACTTTAGTATACATTAATATGATAGAGGAATTTTCTAAATCAAATGAGAATAAAAATTTTTAAATAGCCACTCATTACCCTTACATTTATCCTCTTCTTGAAATCCCCTTAGAGCCTACAAAACCCTTTTTTGATAGCCACATTAAAATCCCAAAACCTTTACCTACCCAATATCTATATGGATTTTCATTTTATAATTTATTGAAATTTAAGTTTGGGAGAATGAATTTCATTTTGAGTACCATTTTCTTGATTTTCAATGTTTCATCATATTCTTGAAAGAAAAATTTCATTTAAGTGTGGGGGGAGGTTTTAATTTGTTGATTTTTGGGAATGTATTTATGTTTATTTCATTTTTTACAATTTTAATTGAAAATTGTTCAAAAAAATACGAAAAAAAAAGAATGGATATTATCTTATGTAACACCTCAAGCTTCCACAGTACGCTTCTCTTTGAATAATAAAGTAATGTGTGTTCTACGCAACTTCGAGTTCTAACACACACCACAACCAATCAAACTAGCCATTATGAATAGTAATGCATAATTTTTGAAATTTTATACATTTTATCTTTCAAATTTGACTTCATTTTTGGATTAGGAATATCGAAATTATCTTAGGGTGAATTTTTGGTACATTTCTAATAACTTTCATATTTTGATGAATAGTGAAAATTACTAAATTTTAATTAAAAACAATTTTTTTAATCGAAATAATTAATAGTGATAAATAATGAATTAGAGTGGTTTTAAATTATATTTAGAATATATTTTTACAATTTAATACAATATTGGTCATTGCACATAATTTCACATTTAAACCGGACATAAACAAGTGTCAATCTTTTGATAGTTATTATTTCTTAAAAACACGCTTTTTGTTTTGACAGAGGTAATTAATTTTAAATTAATTTCTACCACTACTGTGTTTTGAATTTAGAAAAATGGATTCCATATTTAGAATCATGAGGTCCAAATTGTGTAAATAGGTAACTTTTATTTTTAGACATTTTGAATAATTATTTCGGTAAATATTTTATTTACCATGGTTAAAGGGTAAATCCGGTAAATAAGGGTAAAAAATAATATTATAATAATAATAAATTACCCTTAACGTGTCCTAACCCTATTGGTTGATATATTTCTGACCATGGTCATATTTTGGTCGATTTTGAGACCCCATGGATCCACTTGTAAGTGATAATGACACTTTATATTAATTAAGTTAAAGTAAATAGAAAAAATGACATAAGCATATATCTTTTAGAAAAACAATTTTTACATAGGGTTATATATGTTATATTTTCGACCATAAATATTCACTATAAATCTAAAAATATTTCCTACATAATGGTATTTTATTTATAATTTTTAGTCATTTAATAATTAAATTTATTTATGACACAATAATGATGCAGTATTTCCCTTATTAATGAAAGAATCAAATAATTAGTATTATAAATGTTAAAATAAAAATAATTTGAAAGTTTTGATTCCATCAACGAATTTTATTAGTTAATATGACATTTAAATATTTCTTAAATGAATTTTTTTTGAATTAATAAAGTTTTTAAGACTTTAAAAAATCAATTATTAAATCTTGTCAAAATTGACATAAATGAGTTTTTTAAACAATATATTGTATTATTAATTGATATTCTATTCCTAAAAATCTAAGGTTCGGTAGAAGTACTTATATAATGATAGGTGTATTATTAATGGACCACTTGGGGGGTCTCTTGGAAGTTTATAGTAAGTTTATGGACTATATAATATAAAAATACAAAGAGACATGGTAAATGTCAAACTATTTAACTAAGTATTAAATCAAAAAGATAAAGTTAATATAGTGACAAAAACCTATATAAAATCTATTAGTTGAAAGGATTTCTACCCATACCCACCTTATCCTATAAATAAGTCACTTTGGATCTATTATAAACCGAATATTAATTTATTATAAAATAATATTTTATGTTTTTCTTAAGGTGCCCCTCACCCCTCTTATAAAAGGGAACTTCCCTTCCCTCTAATTCACACCTTAAAAGACTTTTGGATTGGCCAAGATGTGACCAAATATTCTCTAAACTTCCCTAAATTCAAACTATAGGCCTTAGTTTGATCAGAAAGCCAACCTAAAGATCCCTTTTGATCAAATCAAAAGGAAGAACCCGAAGAAGAGGTAATGTTTTCACCACCCTCTTTCAAGTTCCTTTCTTCTTCAAATTATTCTTTATTTGTTATTTACATTATAAAATAATAACTCCAGTATATTATATATACTGTGATGTTATTATAAATATGGTACAACCATATTTAGTATTATATCCATCCTTTGAATGACATGTCACCATACGTGTGTACGTATGACTTACCGTCGCCACGTCATGGTGTAATTGTTATTCAAAACATTATTATTTGGATGGATATGATAATGATGTGTAATTGATGTAAATAATAAATATAACATGATAATGATTATTTATATATGATATAACACCCAATTATATATTATTTTAATATTGTCGCTCGTGCGTACGTACGGACTACGGTCTCCACGAAGGTGATGAGATTCATTCCCCATCGTATCCATGCAAGTATAATTATCCTTTGATGATTAAAAATAATATTTAAGAACTTGATATCATTCTGTATATGAATAATATTCAACCTATCCATAACAAACACGACTTATGTAACAAAACATATAAAAGAAAACGAGTAAGTTAACACCCGAAACGACGATAATACTAAGATATTATTAACAAATCAATGTTAAAAGATCATATATGATATCATATTAATGTATATGATTCTTGTATAATTTAATAACAATTATTTCACCATTATACAGGAGGTTAAACTACCCTCAACCAAGGAAAAGTACAAGGTAAGGTATTATTTCACAATCTCTTCATTATCCGAGGTTGTTTAAACATAATTATCTACTAGGACCTCTTTATCATCCACATCCATGTTTCTTAAAAATGTATTTCAAATCATTCTTAATATATTATAGACTATGAGTTAAATTAATTTATACCCTTTTTGACCATTTATAAGATTCTTATAAAGGAATCTTTCCGTTGTTTTCCAAACAATTTCCTTTTTGACCTTTTCAACAAAATTGAGGTAAGTATGTTTTTTTTTAACTTATACGGCGGGTGCGGCTATTTTTTACCGTTATAAAATTATTAAAGCTTCCCTTACGAGCTTATAATAATATTTTCAAGTTAAATGTTTTCTTTTATAATTATGTGACTTTTAAATTATTTAAGAAAAAGAGATATTTCTGTCAAATAGTTTTGATTTCATCTATGTCAACATCCTTTGATGGATTTTAATCTTATTGGATGTTGATTTGTTATGATACAAAACTCCCATATTGTATTGAAAGTTTTTTGATATGTTTGACTATGGATGTATCATTTTTATACTATTCATGGTTTATGGAGAAAGCATTTACATTTCGTATGCTAGTTTTAATACAAATGTTTATGTTGTGTTTAAACCTATTCATATGAGGAATCAATTGGACTTAATAAGTGATGGGTGGAGCCCGCTATAGCTCCATGATTCATTGGTAGGTCTCATGAGAAAAACTAGTGTCTTGGAATAATGCCTTAAAAAATCTTATTTGTAGTCTTGCCATAAGGCCTAGACTATGTTGTTATGATAGTCTGGCATTATGCATTCCATCATTATAAAAGTGGTTATTGATATTGCATGTGATTATTAGACTAGTAGAATATCCATGTGAATATGTAAATGGAATTATTTTATTTTATTTCTACCATATTATGCTGAAGTTCAAGTTTAAAAGGCTATAGTTTTAGTTATACATTGACTTAAATGTTCATGCTTATTTATGGAAGTTTCTGCTATATTGTTATCCTTACTGAGAATCTGAGCTCACCTCTTTCTATGTTTTATTTTTTCCAGGATGTGAAGAAGTATTTTATGAATGACCTGCAGGGATAGTATGAGGGGATATGAGTGTGAAGACAATATGTTGTTGTAGTTTTCATTTTATGATGTAATGTAAGACTTATGAATATATCTAGTGTTTCCATGGCTACTAAACTAATCGGTCATTCAAGACTTGATCTTTTGTGATCATGTCAATGTTATGTAATAATGCACCGAATCTAGGTAACTAGGGTCGGGGTGTTACAGTTGGTATTAGAGGAAGTTTAGTACAAACCTTGGAAACTGTATTTAGATAAACTCTGATTAGAGCACATATCCATAAGAGAGACTTTGAGGATTATTATAGAAGAAATTCCTAGAATTTTGGTATTGTAGATATTTTGTGAGTTTTCCTTGAAATACATCCCTGTCTGGATACGAGAAGGTAGAGGTAGCTCTGGCACAGATGTAACTAGGGGTAAAACCCAAAAACACCTCTTTGATCTAGACTCGAACAGGAACAGGTGCACGACAACGGGTCTTTCTGCACTCTTGGTTACGACACTCCCAGGGGATAGGATTAGGATAATTATTCTTTACAAACCATTATGAAGGGTTTATGAGTATATACTTCCTCAAAGAAATTTTTTTTTATGATTATGGATTATATCCATAAACTGTTCAATTTATGTTAAGTGTTTTACAAGTTCGTATTTATGTATTGCGATTCATAAACTAATCTAGTGTATGACATTGTTTAGAAATGACGCCTAGTGGAAGAAATGAAAACTGTGTCAATGCACGCACTCCATGTAGGAATTTCCCTCCTACTCAAGATAATTATAGTGTAGTTGGTGATGCAACTAGTGCTGATCAGTTAGTCACTATACTAGGACAACTCACTCTGGTTATGAATAATAACCTTACCCATATAGAGCACCCATATCCATAGCGTGGAGGATCAATGTTAGATAGCTTCATAAGGAAACAACCACCAAAATTCAATGGGAGTACAAATCCACTAGTATCTAAGCAGTGGATAAATTCCTTAGAGAAAATATTTCATGCCTTGGGGAGTAGTGAAAGGGAAAAAGTTGTCATGGCAGTTTACCGCCTCACTGGAGATGTTGACCAATGGTGTTCCTTGATTCAAAACACAAAGGAAGATGATGAAGTATCAAAAATGGAATGGAGGGAGTTCAAAGAGATTTTCTTAAAAAAATACTTTCCTCATAACCATCGGGCAGATATGGAAATACAATTTTTGAGTCTGAGACAAAATGAGGATGAGAATGTCACAAAGTATGAGGCTAACTTTACAGAGTTAGCAAGGTATGCTGCAGATTATATACATAACCCAAGAAGTAAGATTGATCATTTCTTTAATGGGTTGAACCCATTTCTTCGTCGAGCATTAATGTCACAATCCTTCTCGTCGTATGAAGATATTGTCTCATGTGCTATCAAGACAGAAAAAGAATTTTATAAGTCTTACAAATTTAAAGCAAAGAAAGAGAAGAATAGATCTACTGACCACTCTGGAAATGGAAATAAAGGGAATAAGGGAAAAGTTGATTATCTATCCTACAGTAAATGTGGGAAGAAACACCCTGGTACTTTCTTGAAGGTAATGGGAGTCTGTTACAAGTGTGGTGAAAAAGGCCACCAAGATCATGATTAAAAGGGAAAGAAAGTTGTTGTCAACATGGAATGTTATAATTGTAGAGAAATGGGGAATTATGCAAATGAATTTCCGAAGAGTCGGGGGAACTTACCTCAAAAAAGGCCAAGGGATCAAGGCCAAGATTATGTTATCACTACTACTGAGGTAGAAGCTCTGAAAGACATGGTGGAAGGTAATTTAATGGTTTCTTCAAGTTTAGAAAATGCATTATTTGATTCTGGATCATCACATTGTTTCATATCTTCCCAGTTTTCAAAGAAAATTAGATATTTCCAATTTTATTTAACAAGGGAGTTGTCATTCAAAACTCCTAAGGGAAGTATGATTCCAACAAAGTTTTTTGAATCAGTCCCCATTAGAGCACATAAATGTTATTTATATGTTGATCTCATCATCATACCCATGATTGAATTTGATATAATCCTCGGTATTGATTGTCTTTCGGACCATGATGTGAAGATTTATTGTAAGAAGAAGGAGGTTGCAATTTTCGATGATGATGATAAGGAACACCTTATCTTTAGAGAAGAATCATCACCACTAAATTCTTATCTAGATCCACCCTCAGTAGCTCTACAAAATTCAATTATCAGGGAGGAAGAGAATGAAATAATTGTGGGTGAGGAAAGAAATGTTCAAATAGAGGATGTACCTATTGTGAAAGAATATGTAGATGTGTTTCCGGAAGATTTACCTGGACATCCTCCAGAATGAAAAATTGAGTTTTCCATTGATTTAATTCCTGGTTCAAGGCCCATATCGATGACCCCTTATAAAATGGCCATTGTGGAATTAGTTGAACTAAATAAACAACTAGAGGAATTGAGTAATAAGGGATTTATTCTCCCTAGTGTTTCTCCATGGGGATCCCCTGTCCTTTTTGTTAAGAAGAAAGATGGATCTATGAGGTTATGTATCGAATACAGGGTAATCAATGCTATAACAATAAAGAACAAGTATCCCCTACCTCTCATTGATGATTTATTTGAAAAACTTCATGTAGCTCAATACGTTTCAAAGATTAAACTTCGATCTGGATACCATTAGTTGTGTGTGAAGAAGGAAGACATTTTGAAGACAGCATTTCGAACCAGGTACGGGCATTACGAGTTTATAGTAATGCCTTTTGGGCTGAATAATGCACCTTCTGTTTTCATGGATCTAATGAACATATTTTTCAAGGAATATCTCGATGATTTGGTAGTGGTATTTATTGATGATATCTTGGAATATTCCAAAATATATGAAGATCATAAAAATCACTTGCGCATTATCCTGAAGACTCTTATAAGACATGAATTATATGGGAAGTTTAGCAAGTGTGAATTCTGGCATCATGAGATTTCTTTTCTTGGCCATATTGTCTCTATGGATGGAATCTCTATTGATCTTTTTAAGACCAATTCAATCCAAGAATGGCCAATCCCGACGAGTATAACTGAGGTACGCAGTTTTATTGGTTTAGCAGGTTATTATCGTTGTTTCATCCAGAATTTTTCCTGATTGGCTAACCCATTAACAAATCTCACACTTAAAGGGGTTAAATTTTTTTGGACAAAAGAGTGTGAATAATTTTTTAAAGAACTGAAGATAAGATTAGTCAATGATCCTATTTTTAATCTACCATCAGGAAATTATAGGTTCGTTATTTATAGTGATGCATCAAAGAAAGGACTTGGATGTGTCCTTATGCAGAATGATAGAGTTATTTCCTATGCATCACGACAGTTGAAAATTCATGAGAAAAACTATCCTACTCATGATCTTGAGTTAGCTCCTATAATCTTTGCTTTAAAGATATGGAGACATTATCTCTATATTGAAAATGTGAGATTTATACTGATCACAAGAGTTTTAGGTATATTTTCTCACAGAAAGAACTCAACATGAGGCAAAGGAGATGGCTTGAACTACTCAAGGATTATTATTGCACGATACATTACCACTCAGGGAAGGAAAATAAGGTGGAAGATGCTTTAAGTAGAAAGGATCATGGAGTTTTGAACTAGATGAGAGTTGAAAGGGATCCTATTTTCATGGATTTAGTAAAGATGGATATGGGAATCACAATGGAAGGTGAAACATAAATACTTTTTCAAATAGTTTCCAAACCATCTTTACTAGAAAGGATAAAGAGTTCTGAGACCGATGATGAAGAGTTTAAAAAGAGGATTAATGCTGTGAACGATGGGAGATTGAGTGACTTTGTGTATGAAGATGGAATTTTGAAATTTGGGAAGAGGCTTTCTGTTCCCAATATACCTGATATAAAAAGAGAATTGTTGGATGATGCTCATAGTTCCAATTTCTCTATACACCCTGGGATCACCAAGATGTATAGATATTTGAAGGAACATTTTTGGTGGGACAACATGAAGAGGGAGATCGCTTATTTTGTGTCAAGGTGTATAGTTTGTCAACAAGTGAATTCTCGAAGGCAACAGCCTGGAGGAGTCATGAAACCTCTTCCCATACCTGAGTGGAAATGGGATAATATTACGATGGACTTTTTCATGGGACTACCAAAGAATCTTAGAAGGAATGATTCAATATGGGTCATTGTTGATCATCTTACAAAGTCAGCACATTTTCTTGCTATAAGGGAATATTTACCACTTGAACTTCTAGAAAGATTATATATTAATGAAGTTGTGAGACTTCATGGAGTATCCATATCGATTGTTTCTGATTGTGATCCACGTTTTACATCAGGTTTTCAAAAAAGTCTTCAGAAAGTCCTGGATACTGAACTTCATATGAGCACTGCTTACCACCCTCAAACAGATAGATAATCAGAATAGACTATTCAAACCTTAGAAGACATGTTGAGATCATGATCACTTGACTTTTAGGGTATGTGGGATCAATATTTACCTTTGGTAGAATTTTCCTATAACAATATCTTCCATTCAAGTATTTATATGGCACCATGTGAAGTGTTATACGGAAAGATATGTCGCGCACCAACCTGTTGGGATGATGTTGGTGAAAGAAAACTTGTAGGCCTAGAACTGGTGGAGTAAACGATGGAAAAGGTAAAGGTAATCCAAAACCACATCAAAGCAGCTCAAAGTAAGCAGAAGAGTTATGCTAATAACCGAATCAAGGATTTGAAATTTCAAGTAGGAGATCATGTATTCTTGAAGGTACCTCTATGGAAGGGAGTTATATGTTTCGGTAAGAAAGGTAAATTAAGTCCCAGGTACATAGAACCTTTAAAAATTCTATAACTAATTGGGGCTATAGCTTACTATTTGGAAATGTTGTCAAGTCTCTCCAAAGTTCACGATGTGTTCCACATATCACTGTTGAGAAAATACATGACTAACCCAAAGCATGTACTCACCTATGAGGAAGTAGAACTGGAACCTGATCTATCTTATTGTGAAGAGTCTGTCAAGATTCTTGATATGAGAGAACAAGTGCTGAGAAACCGGATGACTCGTCTGGTAAGAGTTCTATGGAGAAACCATAAGATGGAAGAGGCAACGTGGGAACCCAAGGAACTTATGATGAAGAACCACCCAAGTATTTTCATGTGGTAGTATTCTAGAAATTCTGAGGATAAAATTATTTGAAGGAGGGGAGAATGTAACACCCCAAGCTTCCATGGTACTCTTCTCTTTGAATAATACAGTAGCGTGTGTTGTACGCAACTTCGAGTTCTAACACACACCACAACTAATCAAACTAGCCGTTATGAATAGTAATGCCGACTTTTTAAAATTTTATACATTTTATCTTTCAAAATGGACTTAATTTTTGGATTTGTAATATTTAAATTATCTTAGGGTGAATTTTTGGTACATTTCTGATAACTTTCATATTTTTATGAATAGTGAAAATTACTAAATTTTAATTAAAAACAATTTTTTTAATCAAAATAATTAATAGTGATAAATAATGAATTCGAGTGGTTTCAAAGTATATTTAGAATATATTTTTACCATTTAATACAATATTGGTCATTGGACATAATTTCACATTTAAACCGGACATAAACAAGTGTCAATCTTTTGATAGTTATTATTTCTTAAAAACACGCTTTTTGTTTGGACAGCGAGAATTAATTTTAAATTAATTTCTGCCACTTATGTGTTTTGAATTTAGAAAAATGGATTCCATATTTATAATCAGGAGGTAAAAATTTTTTACATAGGTAACTTTTATTTTTAGACATTTTGAATAATTACTTCGGTAAATATTTTATTTACCATGGTTAAAGGGTAAATCTGGTAAATAAGGGTAAAAAATAATATTATAATAAGAATAAATTGCCCTAAAACATGTCCTAACCCTATTTATTGATACATTTCCAACCATGGGAATCTTTGGGCCGATTTAGGGACCCCATGGATCCACTTGTAAGTGATAATGACACTTTATATTAATTAAGTTAAAGTAAATACAAAAATGACAAAAGCATATATCTTTTAGAAAAAGAATTTTTACATAGGGTTATATATGTTATATTTTAGACTATAAATATTAATTAGAAATATAAAAATATTTTCTATATAATGGTATTTTATTTATAATTTTTAGGCATTGAATAATTAAATTTATTTATGACACAATAATGATGCATTATTTTCCTTATTAATGAAAGAATCAAATAATTAGTATTATAAATGTTAAAATAAATATAATTTGAAAGTTTTGATGCCATAAACGAATTTTATTGGTTAATATGACATTGTAGGATTTCTTAAATGAATTTTTTTTTTGAATTAATAAATTTTTTAAGACTTTAACAAAAATCAATTATTAAATATTATCAAAATTGACATAAATGAGTTTTTAAAACAAATATTATATTATTAATTGATATTCTATTCCTAGAAATATACGGTTCGGCCAAAGGACTTATATAATGATAGGTGTATTATTAATGGACCACTTGGGGGTCTCTTGGAAGTTTATAGTAAGTTTATTTACTATATAATATAAAAATACAAAGAGACATGGTAAATGTCAAACTATTTAACTAAGAGTTAAATCAAAAAGATAAAGTTAATATAGTGAACCAAACCTATCTAAAATATATTGGTTAAAAGGATTTAGACCCATCCCCACCTTATACTCGAAATAAGTCACTTTGGAGCCATTATAAACCGCATTTGAATTTATTATAAAATAATATTTTAAGTTTTTTCTAAGGTGCCCCTCACCCCTCTTATAAAAGGGCACTTCCCCTTCCCTCTAATTAACACCTTCAAATCCTTTTGTATCTGCCAACCCCCACCCAAATATTCTCTCAAATTTCCTCACTTCAACATAGAGGCTTTAGTTTGATCATAATTCTAACCTAAGGATCCCTTTTTATCAAATAAAAAGGAAGAACCCAAAGAAGAAGTAATGTTTTCACCACCCTCTTTCAAGTTCCTTTCTTCTTCAACTTCTTCTTTCTTTGTTATTTCCATTATAAAATAATAAATCCAGTATCTTATATATAATTTGATGTTATTATAAATATGGTACAACCATATTCATTATTCTATCCATCCTTTGAATGACATGTCACCATACGTGCGTACGTACAGATTACCGTCTCCACGTCGTGGTGTAATTGTTATTCAAAAGATTATTATTTGGATGGGTATGATAATGATGTGTAATTGATGTAAATAATAAATATAACATTATAATAATTCTTTATATATTATATACCATCCAATTATATATTATTTTAATATCAAAGGAATGATATTGTCGCTCGTGCGTACGTACGGACTACCGTCTCCACGAACGCGATGAGATGCATTCCCCATCGTATCCATGCAAGTCTAATTCTCATTTGATGATTAAAAATAATATTTAAATACTTGATATCATTATGTATATGAATAATATACAACCTATCCATAACAAACACGACTTATGTAACAAAACATATAAAAGAAAACGAGTAAGTTAACACCCAAAACGATGATAATACTAAGATATTATTAACAAAGAAATGTTAAAAGATCATATATAATATCATATTAATGTATATGATTATTGTATAATTTAATAAAAATTATTTCACCATTATACAGGATTTTAACCTACCCTCAACCAAGGAAAATTACAAGGGTTTATTTCACAATCTTTTCATTATCCGAGGTTGTTTATACGTAATTATCTACTAGGACCTCTTTATCATCCACATCCATGTCTTTTAAAAATGTATTTCAAATAATTTTTACTATTTTATAGACTATGGGTTAAAGTCATTTATACCCTTTTTGACCTTTTATAAGATTTTTATAAAGTAATATTTCCGTCGTTTTGCAAACAAGGTCCTTTTTAACCTTTTTAACAAAATTAAGGTAAGAATGTATTTTTTTAACTTATACGGCGGGTGTGGCTATTTTCTGCCATTATAAAATCGTTGAATCTTCCCTTACAAGCTTATAATAATATTTTCAAAGTAAATGTTTTCTAATATAATTATGTGACTTTTAAATGATTTCAAAAAAAAGAGATATTTCTCTCAAATAGTTTTGATTTCATCTATGTCAACATCCTATTATGGATTTTAAGCTTATTTGAAGTTGATTTATTATGATACAAAACTTCCATATTGTATTGAATTTTTTGTGATTTTTTTGACTGTGGATGTGTTATTTTTATACCATTCATGGTTTATAGAGAAAGTATTGAAATTTTGTATGCTAGTTTTAATACGAATGTTTATGTTATGTTTAAACCTATTCATATGAGGAATGAATTGGACTTAATAAGTGATAGGTGGAGCCCGCTATAGCTCCTCGATGCATCGTTAGGTCTAATGAGACAAACTAGTGTCTTGGCACAAGGCCTTGACAAAATATTATTTGTAGTCTTGGCACAAGGCCTGTACTATGTGGTTATGATAGTCTGGTATTATGCATTCCATCATTATGAAAGTTGTTATTGATATTGCATGTGATTATTCGACTTGTAGAATATCCATGTGAATAAGTAAATGGCATTATTTTATTTTATTTATGCAATATTATTATGAAGTTCAAGTTTAAAAGGATTTTTTTATTTATACATTGCCTTAAATGTTTATGCTTATTTATGAAAGTTTCTGCTATATTGTTATCCTTACTGAGTATATGAGCTCAACCCTTTATATGTTTTATTTTTCCCAGCATGTGAAGAAGTATTTTATGAATGACCTGCAGGGATAGTATGAGGGTATATGAGTGTGAAGACAAGATGTTGTCGTAGTTTTCAATTTATGATGTTATGTTAGACTTATGAATATATCTAGTGTTTCCAAGGCTACTAAACTAATTGGTCTTTCGAGACTTGATCTTTTGTGATCATGCCAATGTTATGTAATAATGCACCGACTCTGGGTAACTGGGGCCAGGGAGTTACATATTAGGTGGGTAAAATATCACTCTTCCTCAACCTTTGATCTTATTATAACAATTATAATTAGTGTTGTGAGTAGATCAAACACGGTTTGGGAGATGAGTGTGAGATTTTTTCTAAGTAAAACTTCTGAGAAATAAGGGAAAAAAGAAAAAAAAGAAAAAATGAACACTTGCATCATGTTTTCTTGAATATTTAGGGAAGTTTTTTGTTTTTTACATATTTTATATTTTCATACTCTTCTAATTTTCTCTCTCTATCTATCTTGTCTTCCTTCACACGTTCATTCCCTTGTAAATATTTTTTTTCATTTCCTTTCATGTCCTATTTCAAAAAAATTGTGCATTTATTTTTCCATATTTTTATTTTATCCCCATTTTCCTCTCTTTTAGCCATTATATTCCTAACATATCAAAGCCACTAAAAACCCCCTAAAACGGACTCTTAATTCTTTTTCACTTTATAATATTTAATGGAATCTAAGATCTCTTACAAACTCTCTGATTTTCACTTTTTGTTGGTGAATGAGTGAACTTCCTTGTATAAATTTACATCATCTTGAGAGGAGTTAGTTTTGAGTGACTAATTTTTAAAATTAAAATTTTGAACATGAAAAATGTATTTTATTTACACATTATTGTAGTGAAAAATTATGGTGGAATTATTTATGATTGAGTGAATAGGTCTAGACCTCCCCTGATTGGTGAAAACCAAATTTTAATATTTTTTTGTGAGTGAAAATTATTTTTTTGTGTGTTTGTGTTTTTGTATTCAGTAAATGAACTATATTTAGTGTAGGGGATTTTATATTACATATTAATTCATTATTTTACATTACTCCAATAATTTATTTTGTTAAAAAATGATTAATTTCCAGTCAATTTTCATGTTTTGATTATAAACACATAAGGAGAGCATTGTTTGAATTAGTTCAATTACACTATAGTTTAATATTTTATCATGTATTTAAATATACTTATCCAAATTATGTGATTATTATTTTTTTCTCATAATTAAAATTCCAAAAAATCTTTCAACTAGTTAATTGGATAATTTGGCCATCTAAAGAGGCATTTGGACAACACAAGAAGGCCTAATGAATCTGTCAAGGAAACTGGACCGGTTGTGATGTTATATAATCTGGACTAAATATAGAAATAAAAATCTTTAATACTCCAACATAAGTCCTAGGAAATTCCATTATAATTTGGATAAAAATTTCAAGGCCCAGCTAATCCTATAAGGGGCTAAATTGATGCACGAAAGTCTAGCATAAAATTCTATATAGGATTTGAAAATAGTCTAAAATTCATGATTTTTTTCCCAATATCGATGTCCAATTGAGATGTAATTTTTTTAAGTGAAATTCAAGATATAGGAGGAAAAATTTTTAGAATAATTTTTCTTATTTGAAAGCTTATTCACAGCCACAAATGAATTCACATTTAGACCATGGAAAAATTTGACACAAAACTGGACAACATCACATGGTTTTGGAAAAAATCCATAACATTGGTTAAAAAAGTACAATGGCCGAAAAATTTGGAGGCTAAAATTTAAATATATATTTATAAAACTTTAAAAGAATAATATTTCTCTAGATTAAGTTGTATTTATGGTCAAATGGTCGATCCAACTTTAGGAGTAGTTTTGGAAGACAAATAGTCCACCATCTCTAGCCATAAATTCATCCCCATCTTCCCTTTCCAAGAGATTGGAACTTAAGTGACTAAGAGGATATATTTGAATGAAAAAAACCCTTAAAATGGACTATTAGTACCATCCAAACTCAATTTTATTCTTGAGAGACCATTCCTCTTTTCTTCTTTTCATATACTTCATGTGTTTTGAATTGTAATTGTGTAAGTGTGGCTATAATTTAATTTGAATTTTAATAAATGTTTCATCTTCATCATATCTTATTATCATCAACCTTATATGTTTTAATATCCATGGTCTTAATATATTTTAAATAAATCCAAAAAACCTTTTTCCCTTTCACTTTATTATTCAATCAAAAGTGTATGTTTACCTCTGTTCATTTGTACGTGTTTGGTGCACAAATATTTTTCTCATCTCATTCCTTTATTTATATTCATTTAACAAATCATCATAATCATCCCAACCAAATTATTAACCATATTAATTAATGAGTAAATCTACCATTTGGGTAATTCGTAATTTGGGTATGTTAAGTGATTGAGAGCTTTTTATCATTAAATATTCTTTAGGTTAACATTGTGTATATTAAACTAAAAATGTCATGGATTAATGACATTTTTTGTTTAAAATGTGAATTACATGGATTATTGGGACCATGAATACAATAATATAAACAATTATTGATTGGTATATAACCCCATTTAAGTTAAGTCTTGGATTAAAATATTAACACTTGTGAATTTTGAACAAAATCATCTTGCAAAGTGGTTGTTAATTTAATGAAATATAACATGAAGCTCAATGATATCAAAATATTAAATCCCCAATATTGAAATAACCCAAATATTTATCAAATTTTAAAATAAAACTTCATCCATTAATCAATTTAATTAATCTATGAAAAAACCCACCATTTGAAGGACAAAAAAAATAATCAACTCTAAGAAATAGTACCACCACCGAAGATTCAACCCAAGTTCTTCTATACAAATTATAAGATAACCATACCTTTGAATGGTCAATAGGTTAAAATTGATCAATCTTCATCCTTCGTGACTAATATTTTCTTTAAATATTCCTTTACAATATTAAATGATTATTTTTCAAATAAAATTATTGCCTTTGTATGTGTGCAGTTTTATTTTTAAATAAGTGATTTTATTCAATTAATTCTTTTATGAAGCAAGCATTCATGTTTTATGATTATTTTATAGTTCTTAAAAAAATTATGATTGTAACGACTCATAATTCTACCAATGTAAATTTCCTTCTTATAATTATTTCATATAATATAAATCACATTAATTTCACAATACAATATTTATAAATGAAGAATGAATGGAATAGGAGGTGTTTCTAGAAGTTAAAGAACCTATACCGATGAGATAGAAACTTGAATTTTAGAATAGTAATATGACTCTTATGAATAGTAAAATGTAAAATATAATAGTAACCCCACCCATGAAATTATAAATAAAATTTATGAATTCAATAAATAAAAATATGATATATCTATATCATGGAATAAGTAAATAAATGTTTTATAAATGATAAATTAAGTGTTGGTATTTTTGTAATTTATAAATATTTACTTAAAATTTTATAATTAATATAATTATTTAAAAGAAAAATTATTTTCATAAAATTTATTCATAAATTAATATTTTGTTGTCTTATGATTATAGAATAATTGTATGAAACCCTATTTAACTTTTCAAAGTGTTATAAAATCCGTTATAATTTTAAAATTTGTACATTTTAAATAAATGATGATTTTACTTAAAATTTAAATTTATCATATTTATAAATTTGTTTTCATTAAATTTAGTCCATTTTTTAATTCTACATGTTGAAAATGGTTACGGTGAATTTTTGGTATTTTTCTAAAATAGTTGAATTTTTTGGTGAATAGTAAAATATTGTTATTTATAGTATATATACATTATAAGTTAAATACACTATTAATTGATTCATCACTGATTTAATCCCCATAATATCAAACTATCATTATCTATTTTCTGTATTTAGTCATGTAATCATAATTATTTCTTGTTTTGAGGAAAATTAATAAACTAAGGAATAAAATAATGAGAAAACACTACTCTCCTCCCCTATAAATACCACTTCTCAACACCTCTTCTCCTAACACCTCTCAATATTTTATAATTATCAAAATTATACTCAAATATATTCCCAAGACCCTTACACACATCTATGATCCTTTAGTCTCATCAAAATACCAAAACCTTTTCACTAATGAGGTTCTCAAGGAGGAGGAATTCAAGAGGTAAAATCCACTTTCTATTCTTTTAATTTCTTTTCAAGTTTTTTATTTTTCTTACTATATCCTCACCTACCCTCATAAAACTAGATTGATAACTCCATTACCTTATATATACTTTAATTTTATTATGCTAATGTAATAATCCATAATAAAACCTCTTCTCCTATCCCTTTTATTCTAAAAATGGAAATGTCATCCATGAGGTGTTGTTTTATCACCTTCAAGGATAAAAAGTTTTTATTTTCTTTCACCACATTCAAGGATAGTAATAAAAACATTATAAACGTTGAAAACTATTATAAAATTTATTTTATAACCTTTTTTATTTTATGTAACTAATATATTAACATAATACTAAATGATAAAATAAAATGAGTTTGTTGTGGTCGAAAACCGCAAAAATTAACCCAAATGATTATATTTAACTATTTATATAATGATTAATCTCCATTCCATATAAATAAATGATATATAAGACCAATTTTAACTTTATAATATCATTAATAACTGATTCACACTCAAATTTACCCAAGAGAAGAAGGTAGAACGGTCCTTATAGTCTAGCTTGGGTTGTCGAATCCTCAGAGACCTAAGAAGTAACCTACAGACACGTACATTCTATGGACTATTTTTGGATATGAAGTCTCCAACTTGGATTTATTTTATATGGATTTAAATTATATCTAACAAATTTAAGTTAATTCAATTTAAAAGAATGAGTTGATCCTAGGTAATCACTCGGGGTGGATTGGATGAAATTATTTTTCGACTATTTCAATTTCTTATATTTGAGATGATTTAATTTAATAAGATCAAAAAACATCCTCACTTACTGGTTTAATACCTAAACAATTTAATACTAATCACCTATAAACTTTAAGGATTAAAGTTTTGAGCACTTCAAGGTAAAGGTTCGTATTATCACTTGAAGTGTGTGGCCTTAAATTCAACAAGGACGATGGAGTTTAGAAATCATCAAATAAAAATCTCAATTAAAAGAAGTGATTATAAATTAATAGAGTGATAAATAACATCCAATCAAACCCCTTTATAATCTCTTGTATCAACCCATAAGTTTATTATCCCTCCATTGATTCCATGGTTTCAATGGAAGCGGTAAGTAGACTAATGAGGGAGGAATTGAAGAAGTAAAGAAAACAATAAAAAGAAAATGATCACTCCACCGTTGTGTGAATAATTTCACAAGGTTTGGTGTGAATAAATTTACAACTTGAGACAGAGACATCAAAGTTATATGGAGAAGAACACAATAATAGGAGAATAATAACTTTTATTAAGAAACTAAATTGAATTGAACAACTTACATGCGAAAGACAAACTTGAGACAACAAAATCGCAACATGACATTACAATGAAAGGAATCTCAAAAGATGATCAACTCCTCCACCACCAATGCCTTAAATAGGAATTTTTGAATCCTTGGGTCTATCCTCCAATATTTCAAGTCTTCTCAATTAATTTTGGTAGGCCATGGGTGGGGGAAAAGTTGAGGGAGAGTTGATTTTTCCACCCTTGAGCCGAGGTGGAAGTCAGCTTGCTTCCACTGAACAGATGCGGCTGGAAGACCTTCTAGATGGCCGAATTGGAGTGGGAAATAGAAGAAAAACATGAATCTCATGATATACCATAACCTTATGTAAATTTTTATCCCAAAAATAGTTTATGGTTAATGATATATGTGTAAAATGGTGGGCTATTTTTCTGGGCCGCAGAATCTGGCCCATAATTTTATCTTCAACTTGGGCCGCCTAAATAACCACAATGGAGGCATAATTAGCATTGGATCCTGAAAAATTATTTTTTTTCTAGATGTATTATATTATATCACTAAATTTGGGCTTCATTGGTCTCGTATGTTGGGCCCCACATTCTCATCAGTGGGCTGGTGTCCAATCTGCCTTCTCCAGAATTGTTTGCATAAAATTCCATTTTGGTGGTCTTCCAATGTGAATATTCCAATAGTACATAAGTATTAATTATTCCCAATATAATTATAAAACTTAAAATTAAATATGAAAATAAAATCAAGATCATTGGTTATTTTAAATGATGTTAAAACTGCACCACATAATAGTGCATTTTAAGAAGGAATTACAATCATAATGTGAAATGATGTTCAAAGTCTAAAATGAACTAAAAATTGTGTTTATGAATAATAAAGCACATGAATATTATATATATTAACAATTAATATTCTCCTCATTTAGTGGATAATCACACCCCCCCAACTTGAGTTTTTCTAGTCCTGAGCAAAATATATCTCAACAATATGAAATTCTAATTTCCTTTTCCAAAAACATTTTAATACACAATGATCACCAAAAACCTTATACCAAAAAATCATGAAACTCATCAAAATATTTTAATAAAAGATATTTTCATAAGAATATCCCAATCCCAATCCCATTCCTTTGTTCAAATTCATTTTCATGTTTCATCCAATATCAATTAATTATGAGGATGTGTTGTGTATCACAATAGACATGGAGGTTCATCTTTATTAAAGGGGGAAATGATGAAAGCACTAGGTGGAATCACATTTCAATATTAATATGAGTATTCAATTTTTTTTATTCTTTTTTTTTTGTTTTTTTTTTCAATTTTCCATGGTAATTGAAATTGCACTCAAAAGAGTCAACCCCTGTAGCGAGACTTTGCTGATGACTCCCAAGCTCAAAGACCTTAGGGAACCAAGTGAAGCCCACATACTTGGGAATCATCTTGAGTTAACTCAGTCAAAAACAAATTCAAATTACCAAAAATAGAGATAAAATTACTAACTATGGGCCAGACAACTACGGAGTCACGATCCCCAAGTGCCGAAAGCCACACATTAGGTCATTTCATTACTCTACGTACAAATTTATTGTTTTTTTAAATTTTTTTATTGAATACTAATATTAAACTCTAAAATGATTGCCAAACCTATGATATTTATTTGGGGGACCCCAAGAAATCAAACTAATACCCCACTATCCAAAGGAAGTGCGTTGTGATTTTCTTTTATTTGGATGAAAATATAAACCATGAAATATCATATTAGGCAACCACACTTTCCAAAATCTATGCTCATGAAATTATACATGGATTAAAATCAAAATCAGGGCATGCTAAATTATTTGATATTCAGTTTCAAAGTTTTCAATGTTTATTATCATGTTCAAAGTTAGAGTAATTTTTCCTTCCATTTACACACATTTTTTTCAAATCATTTTTTTTCACAAAAGCAAATTTTTTTATTTCATCTCCCCCCCCCCCAACTTAAAATAACAGTTTCCCTAGTGTTTGAAGAAAAAAAAATTAGAAGGAGTAGAGGCAGATAAGGGAAGTTCAAAAAGGAAATTGAAATATGAGGATCATGGAATGAAGTCACCTGGTGGTTGAAGTTGAAGTTCTTGCTGCTCCAATTTAGTCCTTTGATATCCATTTCACTTGTAGAGTTCCCTAGTAGAAAAAGGAAAAAATAAAAAAAAACAAAAAAAACAATATATATATATATATATTTATAAAAAAATAAAATAAATATATAAGTATATATATATATATAAATTATAGAATAAGGAAGCACAATAAGTCGTAGGTCAGTGGTAAGTGCGTGCCCCTGTCTCCCTTTGATCCTAGGTTCGATTCCCCACGGCTTCGCTGGTTGTGATGAGGTTTGACCCACGACCTACGACATGTCCCTTTTTATTATTAATATATTTTTATTTATTTTTTGTATTTTTATTTTAACCTACAAACACATAAAATAAAATAAACTAATGATACATTGTCTTTTTTTTAAATTTATGGATAAGGTATTACTCAAGGATCACACCACGTGACACAGATGAATATGGTGATCCCCTTTCGTACCCATCTATACTCATAATAGAATAACAGGTCAACAGTATATTTTTTTATATCAAAATGATTCATTAATCCTATTTAAAAAAAATATGATTCGCAAATATGAAAATCACGGGTTTCCTCCCATGCAGCGCTTTGGTTTAATTTCGCTAGCTTGACTTAGAGCCTCAATTATTTAAGTATTTTCCTCATCTAAGGTTGGTTCACACAATTTTTCATCAACTTCATTTTTTTGGAATGGTTCAATGAATGGTTTGACTCTATGACCATTAAATTTATAGGTTTGACCATTGGTGGGATCTTGAATTTCTACAGCCCCATGGGGGTACACCTTATGCACTATGTATGGACCTGACCATCTAGACGTCAACTTTCCTGGGTGAAAATGGAGTTTAGAACTATATAAAAGAATAGGTTTATCTGGTACAATGTGTTTGGTTTTAAGATATTGAGATTGGTAGGCTTGTACTTTAGCTTTATTGATCCTTCAATTTTCATAAGCCTCCATCCTAAGTTCCTCAAATTCATTGATATCTAATTTCCTTTTTGTTTCGGCCAATGAGAGGTCATAATTCATTTTATGAATTTCCCAAAAATCCTTATGTTCAATATCCACTGGAAAATTGAATGATTTACCAAAAACCAACCTGTGTGGGGACATTCCTAAAATGGTTTTATATGCGGTTCGATAAGCCCAAAGAGCATCTAAGATTTTGATTGACTAATCTTTCCTAGATGGTTTAACAGTTTTCTCAAGAACTTGTTTGATTTCTCGATTAGCTAACTCAGCTTGACCATTGGTCTATGGGTGGTAAGCAGTGGACACTTTTTAAGAAATTCCATACTTTTCCATGAGTGATGAGAATGGACTATTGCAAAAATGAGTTCCGCGATCACTAATGATAGCTCTAGGAATTCCAAATCTAGAGAAGATGTTTTCTTTTAGGAATCTAATCACAGTTTTATGATCATTGGATTTTGTGGGAATGGTCTCAACCAATTTTGAGACATAGTCAATAGCTAAGAGAATATAAAGATATCCCCTAGAGTTTGGGAAGGGACCCATGAAATCAATTCCCCAACAATCAAAGATTTCAACCACTAAGATGGGAGTGAGAGGAATTTGATTCCTTTTTGTGATGGAACCTACTTGTTGACACCTAGTACAGCTTTGACAAAATGTGTAGGAGTCCCTTGAGAGGGTGGTCTAGAAGTGACCACATTGAAGAATCTTAGCATATGTTTTTTAGAGGAAAAGTGACCTCCACATGCCTCACTATGACATAATTTAAGGATGGACTCTTGTTCAGATTCCGGGACACACCTCCTAATGACTTGGTCAGGGAAGAACTTATAGAGGTATGGATCATAAAACACATAGTACCTAACATTATAAATGAATTTCCTTCGAGCTTTAGTCCCTAAAAATTTTGGGATTAATCTTGTAACTAAGAAGTTTGCTATGTCGGCATACCAAGGGCAGTCACTCACGGAGTATGGGTGTTCATCAGGGAATGAATCAGACATAGAAAGGTGATTTGAGTTGTCTTTTAATTCCATCCTAGAGAGATGATCATATACAACATTTTCAACACCCTTTTTATCTTTGATTGTGAGGTAAAATTATTGTAATAGAAGGACTCACCTAATCAATATAGCCTTGGCATCTTGTTTTTGGAAGAGGTATTTTAGTACAAAATGGTTAGTGAACATAGTGATGGGGGATCATAAGGGGTAGGACCTAAACTTCTCTAATTCAAACACAATATCAAGTAACTCCTTTTCAGTGGTGGTGTATTTTATTTGGGAATCATTTAAGGATTTTCTTGTATAAGAAAATACATAAGGAGTTTTATCACAACGTTGTCCTAATAGAGATCCTACAACAAAGTCACTGGAATCACACATAAGTTCGAAAGGAAGGTTCTAATTTGGAGATTTCATAATGGGATGAGAGGTTAGAGAGGATTTGAGAGTTGATAATGAACCCTCACATCTTTCTGTCCAAACAAATAGAGCATCCTTTACTAGTAGAGAACAAAGGGGACAGGAGATTGAACTAAAGTCCTTGATGAATCTTCTATAGAAACCAGCATATCCTAAGAAATACCTCACTTCCTTGACAGTTTTGGGTGATGGAAGGTGACGAATTATGTCAAACTTGGATTTATCAACTTCAATCCCCCTACCTGAGACTAGATGGCCTATAACTAGTCCCTCTTTAACCATGAAATGGCATTTTTCCCAGTTTAGGACCAGATTCTTTTCTTCACGTCTTGAAAATACTCTCTCTACATTCCTAAAACATCCATCAAATGAATCTCCAAAGAAATAGAAGTCAACCATGAATACCTCAATAAAATCCTCTACCATGTCTAAGAATATTCCCATCATGCACCGCTGGAAGGTTCCAAGGGCATTGCATAACCAAAAGGGAATGCATTTGAAATCAAAGGTGCTGAATGGACATGTGAATGTTGTCTTCCCTTTATCCTCTAGGGAGAACTCAATTTGATTATACCCTGAGTACCCATCTAAGAAATAGTAGAAGGAATGACCTACCACTCTCTTAAGGACTTGGTCAATGAATGGTAAGGGGAAATGGTTCTTCTTGGTAAATGAGTTTAGCTTCCTATAGTCGATGTAGAATATCCAGCCACTACTCACCCTTCTTGGAAGATTCTCTCCATCCTCATTGGTTATCACTATGATTCCAGCCTTTTTTGGAACAACTTGTATTAGGATCACCCACTCACTCTCAGCTATGGGATAGATGATATTGGCTTCTAACAATTTCAGAAGTTCTTTTATCACTACTTCAATGAGAGTAGGATTGATTCATCGTAGAGGTTGACGACATGGCTTTGAATCATATTCTAGAACAATCCTATGAGTCCCAATAAGTGGGTTAATCCCAGGAATATCAGACAGGGTCCAACCAATGGCTTTCTTATGTTTCCTAAGGAATTCTAGAAGTATCCTCTCATGATTGGCTTCAAGAGAGAAGAAATGACAATAGTATGTGTTTGATTTTCCCCTAGGAAGTCATACTTGAGTATAGCAGTAAGTTCCTTTAATTCAAGATTAGGTTGGTTTAGAATTTTAGCAGAAGAAATGACAATAGTATCCTCTCATGATTGGCTTCAATACTTGAGTGTAGCAGTAAGTTCCTTTAATTCAAGATTAGGTTGGTCTAGAAGTATCCTCTCATGATTGGCTTCAAGAGAGAATAAATGACAATAGTATGTGTTTGATTTTCCCCTAGGAAGTCATACTTGAGTGTAGCAGTAAGTTCCTTTAAGTCATACTTGGGACATTTGATCAAGATCAATTTTTTTTCCTATAGTTTTATAAAGGATTGATTCCCCACATGTAGAAGTTTCATCTACTAGATTGGATTGATCATATTTAGGGAAGGAAGTTGGAGTGGTATCCATGAAAGTGGTTTCCAGAAATGTTTCACTGATTATTGGACCTAATACTTCATTATAAGACCAATTTGAAAATGATTCAAGCCAAGGAGATAAACTTCCTTCATGTGAACAAAGGAATTCAATCTCATCCTGACTTAAACATCCATAAAATATTCCTTGATGTTCTATGGATTCATTATCAATGATTCCTATCATGTTTACTTCATGAAAGTCCTCGCCATCCCGTATGTGTGAGATTTCATTATAGATGTTCAAGTATAGACTCATGTTCCCAAAGGTGATGGTCATGTTCCCATTTTAGACTCAGATAATAGAGTTGATTGTTGCAAGGAAGGGATGACCAAGGATAATTGAGGTTTATTCCTTATTTCATAATTTTGGATGGTTGTCAAGGACAATGAATTCAGCAGGGTAGATGAAGTTTTCAACCTTTACCAGAACATCCTTTAAAATCCCCTTTGGAACCTTAATTCTACGATCAGCAAGTTGAAGTGTGACAGATGTGGGTTAGAGCTCTTTTAGGGATAATTGGCAGTACACAGCATAGGGGATGAGATTGACACTAGCACCTAGGTCACACAAGGCCTTAACAACTTTTCTCTCTCCTAGTTCAACATTGATTTAAGGGAAACCCAGGTCTTTCAACTTAGGAGGAATGGTCCCTTGAATGGTGGTACTCACATTAGCAGACAAAAGGACTTGGTTTTTATGTGAAATTTTTCTTTTAAAAGTACACAAGTCTGTAAGGTACTTTGAGTAGGCAGGTATGGTTTGGATTTCATCGAGAAGGGGAGTGTTCTACTTGACTTTTGAGAATATTTCCCTCAATTTTTTACTCAATTCAGGCTTGGTTTTCCCCCTCATGTGTTGAGGAAATGGTGCAGGTTGTGGGGTTGTTTTTTGGAGAGTTGTTTCTTTCACATTGTTATCAGTTTCATCAGTTTGATCTTGTGGTTCATTTTAATTCTCATCCAAGTTTGAATCTTTGGATGGGTTTTGAATTAGTTGTTCAGGTTTCTCTATTTATTTCCCACTTCTTAAAATAGTCATAGCCTTTAGTTGTTCATGAGTTGTTTGAGTACAGCTTGAATCTCCCCTTGAAGTTGAGGATGGTACTACCTGAGTAGGCATGGGTGCCTTTCCAGTTTTGATGGTTTGAAGTTCTTTTTTTAAGGAAGAGACTTCTGAGTTCATCCTCTCTATTTGTTTTCACAATTGTTCTAGTAGGCTTTGTGGAACAGTTTGGGTTGGTTCTTGAGAATATTGGTTTATCCCAGGGGATATTTTGGAGGTGGGATGGTTTGTTGAAAATGGATTGGTGGCTATTGGTATTGGATAGGTTGGTTTTGGAACTAGTTATGGGTTTGGTAGTTCGGATAGGGGTAAGGATTTTGTCCCTGTGGTTGGCTAGGTTGCTGGTTATCTTTCCAGCGGAAGCCTGGGTGGTCATTATACCTTGGGTTGACGTTGTTTTGGTATTGAGGCTTTTGAAAGTTCAAGGAATTTACTTCTGATGGGGGTCCTCCTAAAATAACATCCTTGATGGATAGAATGGTTGGGCATTTGTCTGTCTTATGGTCATGTTTTTCACAAATTGTGCAAACAGGGTCTGCAGACTGGATTTCATGGACTTTCATAAGGTCTATCTCTTCAACCTTCCTAGAGAGTTCCGTGAGTTTATCCCTAAGGATTTCCTCTTCTCTAAGTGGATGAATTCTAGTAGTTCTTTGTGGATTTTCAAAATAAGGTGAAGTTCCCCATGTTTGGTTTTTTTTCATCAAGGCTTTCTAGATACTCGTAAGCATCATTTAGGGCTTTGTTTTTAAAGGTTCCATTACACATCATGTTAATGAATTGTTTGTTCCCTGGACCCAAACCTTCATATAAAATTCTCACTTGTTTAGTAATAGAAAAACCATTGTGTGGAACCATGTTTATAGTGTCTTTGAACCTCTACCATGTTTCATATAATGACCCTCTCTCTTTTTCAAAAATGTTTTGGATACTCTTTTTAAGTGCAATTGTTTTGTGGTGGGGAAAGTATTTTTTGTAGAGTTCTCTTTGTAGTTGGTCCCAAGAGTTGATGGATGATGGTCTTAAATTGTTTATCAAATTTTTATCTCGATACTTTAAAGAAAAAGGAAATATCCTCATCTTAGCTGATTCTAGTTGATGTGGGATACACATGGTTTCTACAATGTCATTGAATTCCTTAACGTGAAGATAGGGTATCTTGGAATCTATTCTATGGAATGTGGGAAGGTGGTTAAGGACATAGGGTTTAAAGATGTAGTTGGAATCTCTTAGGTAATTTTGTCTAATTCATGAGGGAGAATTGGTCTAGGAAGGTGTGAGGTAGTCATTCATGGTTTTATCTACTGCATTTCCCAAGTTTGGGGCTGCCTCATTTGGGTTTCCATTTTGGCTCCCACCCGGGTTTATGAGTTGGTTTCTTTGAAGAACTTCCATTGAAATACACTCAATTTTTGACTCTAGAGTATTAGGAAGATTATGATCTAATAGAAAGAGTTCCCTTGGTGTACTTGACTCCCAAACCCCAGGACTATCCACCCTAACTAGACGGTTTGATTGATCGCGGGTGTAGGAGGACATGCGCCAAAAGAAAAAAAGCGAGAAAGAGACAAGATAATAGAATTTTGATGAGAAAGGAAGAAATGGTGGAGAATAGAATGGGTGTTTAGATGACTTAATTGGGTCCCCGTAAATGGTGCCAAAATTTGATTCATGCTCAAATTTACCCAAGAGAAGAAGGTAGAACGGTCCTTGTAGTCTAGCTTGGGTTGTTGAATCCTCAGAGACCTAAGAAGTAACCTATAGACACGTATATTCTATGGACTGTTTTTGGATAGGAAGTAGACAAATTGGATTGAGTTTAGATGGTTTTAAAGGATATATAACAGATTTAAGTGAATTCAATTTAAAAGAATGAGTTGATCATAGGTTATCACTCGGGGTGGATTGGATGAAATTCTTTTTCAACTATTTCAATTTCTTATATTTGAGATGAGTTAATTTAAGAAGATCAAACAACATCCTCACTTACTATTTTATTACCTAAACACTTTAATACTAATCACCTATACACTTTAAGGATCAAATTTTTGATAACTTCAAGGTAAAGGTTCGTATTATCACTTTAAGTGTGTGGCCTTAAATTCAACAAGGATTATGGAGTTTAAAAATCATCAAATAATAATATCAATTAAAAGAAGTGATTATAAATTAATAGAGTGATAAATAACATCCAATACAGCCCATTGTTACTCCCTTTTATCAACCCATAAGTGTATTATCCCTCCAATGATGCTATGGTTTCAATGGAAGTGGGAAGTAGACTCATGAGGGAGGAATTGAAGAAGAAAAAGAAAACAATAAAAAGAAAATGATCACTCCACCGTTTTTTGAATAATTTCACAAGGTTTGGTGTGAAAATATTCACACCTTGAGGAAAAGATATAAAATTGAGATGGAGAACAACACAATAAGATGAGTATAAGAACTTTTATTAAGAAACAAAAGTGAATTGAATAACTTACATGCGAAAGAAAAACTTGAGACAACAAAATTGCAGCATAACATTACAATGAAAGGAAGATCAAAAGATGATCAACTACTCAACCACCATTGCCTTAAATAGGAATTTTTTAAGCCATGGGTCTATCCTTAAATAGTCCAAGTCTTCTTAATTAATTGCGGTAGGCCATAGGTGGGTGGAAAGTTAAGGGAGAGTTGATTTTTCCACCCTTGACCCGAGGTGGCAGCCAGCTTGCTTCCACTGAACAAATGTTCCTGGAAGACCTTCTCGATGGCCGAATTGGAGTGGTCCATAGAAAAAACACATGAATATCCGGATTTCCTTTAACCTTATGTAACATTTCAGACCAAATTAGTTTATGGTTAACGATATATGAGTAAAATGGTGGGCTGTTTTTCTGGGCCGCAGAATCTGGCCCAGAATTTTATCTTTAACTTGGGATGCCTGAATAGCCACAATGGAGGACGAATTAGCACTAGACCTTGAAGAATTATTTGTTCCTATAGATGTCTTCTAGTATCCCACGAAATTTGGGCTTCATTGGGACCGTAGTTTGGGCCCCACATTCTCATCAGTGGGATGGTGTCCAATATTCCTTCTCCAGAATTTTTTGCATAAAATCCCATTTTGGTGGTCTTTCAATGTGAATATTCCAACACTACACAAGTATGAATTGTTTCAAATATAATTATAAACCTGAAAATTAAATATGAAAATAAAATCAAGATCATTGGGTACTTTAAATGATGTTAAAAATTGTACCATATAATAGTGCATTTTAAGAAGGAATTACAATCATAATGTGAAATGATGTTCAAAGAGTAAAATGCACTAAAAATGGCGTTTATGAATAATAAAGCACATGAATATTATATATATTAACAATGAATATTAGCCTCATTTATTGGATAATCAATAACATATAACTTTAATTCTAGAAAATCATTCTCATTTGACATGATTTTTCATACATGTATATAAGTAAACTGATCATGAAAACCAAGGAAAACAATGCTCCCTAACGATGAAATTGAATCTCATAACCCATAAAAAGGGATATAAATGAACTTAATAAAATTATAATAAATAAAATACTTGTATAAAAGGTTATTAATTAATTAATTAATGTATTTAATCTGATTATCCAGGACATTAAGATCAAGTGCAGAACCGTTTCGAACATAAAGTAATGGATTCTACCTGAACCTCCATTTTTCCTTCAGGTAATTATTCCCATTTATTTACCCCAATGTAATTCATATTTATTTTTTTCACTTAATATAAATTATGTTAATATTTTAAAAAATCATTTATACATACCATATCATCCTTATTTTATGGAGAAATGCATGTTTTAAAAAGGTTTCCTTCTCAATTCTTCCTGGTAAGCAAACCCGATTAAAGGGAACTTCCCGATTTCTTACCCATTTTCATGTTCACTCTATAATTTGTTTTAATACACCATTATTTTTATAAAATAACTCATTTTACCATGAAAATTTATCTTTTCTCAATTCTGGTTTATATATAAAATATTATGTTTTTCCCCTTAAATGCTCTTTAATATTTTCCTTAAACCGCACTAAATGTTTTATTTCTAAAGTTTATTGAACACTATTTTTACATGTTTTAAATTTAGTTTGACATCACTTATCATTATTTATGTATATTTTTCCTTATTAATGTCCATGTATTATTTAGATCCATTCTTTCATTGACACCATTATGATATTCCCGTTTTCTTATGCCTTTAGACATGGTTATGATACCCAATTCTTTCCATGGGTAACCCTTATGTTTATGTTTGATTACTTATGTACAATTATTAATTTTTCACACATATTCATGAACATATTATGGTGGTTTCACCCAGATATCCCGATAATTAATTGGGTAATGTTTAGTCTTATGAGACGTCATGTTGGGAAAAAGAGTGAACCTGATTCCTTTATAGGACTTTGTCCACCAAGTGATATAGTCTTCACAGTTAGCCTTGAATCATGTTTATGTCATGTTATATGTCGTTTCTACATTCCTATTATGTATTTTTTATATGTTCCCATGTTATAAATGTTATTCTTCCCTATATTTATTCATGTTTCATGCCTTTTATGTCATCATGTTATGTCTTCTAACCCATGTGTTATGTTTATTCCTATGATTATTCCCTTATTAGGCTTTTTATCTCATCCCTTTTGTTAATGTATTCCCTAGGTTATCCTTTTAAGATATAAGAGATTAATTAAAGTTAGGATCTCATTATGGATATTAGATAAAATAAGTTTTTAGTTTGGTTTCATGTTTTCAAATTATGTACCTAATCTTCAAAAGACACTAGAATTTACTATTCTTGGTTATATTTGATGGTTAATTATTCTTAAAATCATATAATGATATGTGTAAAAGGATAGGGTCACTATAGTTGGTATTAGAGGAAAAGTTTAGTTATTTTGGTATTAGGATTAGAAAACAATAGAAAAAACCTTAGGGATAAGACTAAGTATAAGAAAACATCCCTAAATTTTTCTAAGTATAGAGTAAGTGGTTTATCAAGTAATTAAATTCATTTATAGATACTATAAGTGGTCATGGTTTTGGCACAGATGTACCTAGGGGTAACAACTCTGAAAAGGTGTCTCGAGCCTGACATGGGGTTACTTGGTACATGACAATGGGCCTTATTGCACACTTTTTTTTGACACTCCTAGAGGATATGATTTGGTAAATTCATAAGCTCATTATGAACCATTATTAAGGGAAAAAATTCTCATAAGAATATATGTTAGGAATCAGATCATGGATAACCTAGATTGAAACCTAGGGAAACATAAGCTAGGATATAGTTTTCCTTTACAATTCTGTCCTTTTATGTTTAAAGTTTCCTTTTATTATGCTTGTTATCTAAGTATAAAAGTACCTAATTATAATTTATTTTTCTTAGTTAATGGTTGTAAGTAGAATAACTCATTCAAATAATCAATATAATAGGAAATGTGATTATTTCCTTAATGATATGCCAAATATGATGGGAACAGGGTCTTGAAACTTTATGATTGTACTTGCTCAGCTGGCTCAAGTTATGAATAATAACTTAAATTGTGTGGAACGCCCTTTTTATCCTAAGAAAGATCAAGTTTTATTATAATTTTTCATGCAGAAAAGGCCTCTCATATTTAGTGGATCTTATGATCTCCTCCTCTCAGAACAATGGATTAACTCCATTGAGAAGATATTCTCTATCATTCAATGCTCATAAGAAGATAAAGTTGTGTTGGTGGTCTATCATTTTGATGGGGGGGCCAATAAGTGGTGGACACTTATCAAGAATATGAAGTTCAAAGAAGAAATTGGTTCCATGTATTGGGAGGAATTCAATAAAATATTTTTTAATAAATATTTTCCCTGGACCCTTAGACTCAAAATATAAATGTAATTACTTGTATTAAAGAAGAATAAAGAAAAGTCTATTAGGTTGTACGAGGAAAACTTCACAAGGCTTTCAAGATACACCTCTATATTTTTCATGAACACTGAAAGCGAGGTAGGTCACTTATTTAGTAGACTAAATCCGAGTCTATGAAAAGCATTAGTGATTCGAGACTTTAAAAAAGATTATGAGGAGATTGTTCATTGTTCCTTTAATATTGAAATGGAGATCAGAGACTCTCAGTGGTCTCATGGGACCAGAGAAAAAAAGATGAAAATGGAGTTTAATATGGGTGATAAATCCCATCATGTAAAGAATACTCTACATCCCATGTGTCAAATGTGTGGGAAGAATCATCCTAGAAACCACTTAAAGGTAACCAAGATATGCTTAAAATGTAGAAGAGAGGGGAATATGGCTAATAAATACTAAAGTTATATGAATAATCCCACTAATATAGAAGAATAAAGAAAGGTTCATATCAATACTCAGTATATAGTGCAGTGTTTCAACTATAAGAAACATGGGAATTATGCGATCCATTACCCTAATACAAGGGTCGTTGGAGGAAATCAACAACAATAACCTCCAAGGAAGCAAGTAAGGGAATATAAAATCACTACCATGGTGGTGGATCCTAACTATGATGTGGTGAAAGGTATACTGGTTATTCATTCAAGAATAGAGAACATGCTATTTGATTCTGATTCTATGAATTCTTTCATATCTTGCATGTTTAGTAGAACTATTCAATCACCACATCAAAATTTAGAGGTTGATTTATCTGTGAGAATAGTAAATAGGGAAATTGATACATCCAAAGTTTATTACTCCTCCCCAGTTAATGTTTGTGGACTGAACCTCCTAGTAAATCTTGTCATACTCCCTTTGGTGGAGTTTGATGCTATATAGATCATGGATTGGCTATCTTCATATAAATCTAACATAAACTATTGGGAAAGGTAGATCACTCTTCACATGCTGAATCATCCTTCAATTTTGTGCAAGTGTAAGGAGGAAGTTGAATCTATTTCAAAATAATTATCTCAATTGTGTTTATTGTTTCCTTATGAACAAACATATGTAGCTCAATTTCTTGAGACAAAGGAGAGAAATATGCTCAAATACATGCCCATTGTGAGGGAATAAATTGATATATTCCATGAATAATTTCATGGTCTTCCTCCTAATTAATAGGTTTAGTTCTCAATTGAACTTATTCCTAGATCACTACCTATATCAAATACACCTTATATAATGGCCAACATTGATCTGGAAGAACTAAAGAAATAGTTATAGGAGAATCTGTACAAGGGTTTTTTATGCCTGAGTGCTTCACCATGGGGTTCACCAGTCCTCTTCATCAAGAAGAAGGATGGATCAATGCACCTATTCATTGATTATCGTGAACTCAAAAAAATCACAATAAAGAATAGGTATCCCCTTCCACAGATAGATGACTTATTTGATCAGCTATGTGGGGTCAGTTATTTCTCTAAGGTGGACCTTCGGTTGGGATATCACCAACTAAAGGTGAGGAATGAAGATATTCCAAAAACTGCATTTTGAACAAGGTATGGATATTATGAGTTCATAGTGATGCACTTCAGAATTACTAATTATATATAATATATATAAATATTACAGTAAATATGATTTCTATATAGATGAAGTATCATTACTAGGGCATATAATCATCATAAAAGGGATATATATGGACCCTTCCAGGAAAAAGGAAATTGAAGAGTGGAACAGTCCAACATATGTAACAAATATCCTTAGTTTCCATAGTTTAGCTAGATATTACCTATGATTTGTGAAGAACTTGTCATGATTTTCAAACCCCATAACCAAGCTAAATTTTAAGGAATTGAAGTTTGTCTAGACCAGTAAAGGTGAAGACTGCTTCAAAGAGTTAAAGAATATGCTTATCACTGCACCAGTACTCATGCTACCAATAAGTAGTGAACTCTTTATGGTGTACAAATATGATTCAAATATGGTATTAGGATTTTTACTGATTCAAAATGATAAAGTGATAGCTTATGCCTCAAGGAAGTTCAAAATTCATGAGAAAAACTGTCCTACACATGATCTGGAGTTGACATTTATGATCTTTGCATTGAAAATATGGCAGGATTTTATCTATGGGGAGAAGTGTAAAATATATAATGATTATAAGATCCTAAAATATATATTCACATAGAAGGAGCTTAATATGTGCTATAAAATATGGTTATACCTCATCAGGATTATAACTACTCAATCCACTACCATCCTGGTAAGAAAAATAAAGTTTTGGATACTCTAAGTATAAAGGATAATGAATCTTTATAAATGATGAGAATTGAAAAGGATAAAATATTATTATAACTTAAAAGGATATACATGGAAATATTTAATAAAGGAACATCATAAATCCTTTATCAAATAATTTTTCAATCATCCCTCATGGAGAAAATAAAGGATTCTTAAATAAATGATGTGGAAATTCAAAAAAAGGTGGAATATATCATAAATGGGAAATCCTATGAGTTCCAAATGGATGAGGAAGGAGTCATGAGATTTGGGTCATGACTATTTATACCATCCAATTCAAAGATAAAGAAGGAACTTTTGAATGATGTACATAGCTAAACCTTATTTATTCACCTAGGGAGCACAGAGATGTATCGATATCTCTACAAGAAAAAATGGTGGGACAATATGAAAAAGGAGATCACTAAATATACATCAAAGTTCCTTGTATTTCAGAAAGTGAAGGATGAAAGGAAAAATTTTAAAGAGATGATTCAACCATTACCCATACTAATATAGAAGTGGAAAAACATCATCATGGACTTTTTCATTGGACTTACAAAGACATCCAGAGGAAACAATGAAATATGGGTTGTTGTGGATCATCTCACAAAGATATCTCAATTTATCACAATTAGAAAGGACTTATCTCTGGATCAATTGGAACGAATATACATCAAATAATTGGTAAGTCTATATGGATTACCATTATCAATTGTATCTAATTGAGATCTAAGATTCTCCTTTGAGTTCTGGAAAAGTCTCCAACATTCTTTAAACACTAATCTGAACAACCGTATGACTTATCATCCACAAACTAATTGAAAATCTGAATGAACTATTCATACACTAGATGACATGCTAAGGGAAGGTTCTATGGACTTAAAAGGAGAATGGGTCTGTCATCTACCTCTAGTTGAGTTATCTTACAACAACAGTTTCCACTCGAGCATCCAAATGGATCCATGTGAATCCCTTTATGGGAAAAGGTGTAGAACACTAGCATGTTGGGATGAAGTTAGTGAACATAATCTTCTAGGACCTAATTTTTTTAAAGAAATGGTAGAAAAGGTGAAAACCATTTAGTAGCATATAAAGGCATCCCAATGTCAATAAATTGATATGAATATAATCATAGATGAGGCCTGGAGTTTAAGGTTGGATACATGGTATTCCTCTACATATCTCCATGGAAGAGCATCATGAGATTTGGGAAGAAAGGAAAGCTAATTCCTAGGTACATAGGCCCCTTAAATATCCTTAATCATGTCAGAGTTTTGGTCAATTAACTAGAAAATCCACCTACCATGTCTCAAGTACATGATGTATTCCATGTATCCCTATTGAGGAAGTACATACTGGACCCCTCACATGTACTGAATTTAGAGGTGGGACAGTTGGAGAATGATCTCTCTTACAAGGAGTGTCCAGTGAAGATCTTGGATCATAGTACAATGTTCTATGAAACAAGACTACTCACCTAGTAAAATTACCATGGTGGAACCATAATTATGAAGAGGCAACATGGGAACTTGAGGAAGTGATAAAGGAGAAGTATCCACACCTATTTTCAACATAGAATGTAAAAGAAAATTTGAGGGTGAAATTTCATTTGGGGGGAAGAATGTAATGACCCGAAATTCTATCAATGGAAATTTTATTCATATAATTATTTCATATAGTATAAATCACATTAAGAACACAATAAAAAATTTATAGATGAGTAATGAATGGAATAATAGGTATTTGTAGAAGTTAAGAAATATATACCAATGTAATATTAACTTTGCCTTTTGAATAGTAATATGACCCTTATGAATCGTAAACCAGACAATGGAATAGTAACCACACCCATGAATGTAGAAATAAAATTTATGAATATTATAAATAATATTATTATATATCTATATCTTTTAATAAGTAAATAAATGTTTTAGAAATGATAAATTATGTGTTGGTATTTTTATAAGTTATAAATATTTAATTACAATTTTCTAATTAATATAATGATTTAAAAAGAAAATTTATTTTCATAAAATGTATTCATAAATTAATTTTTTATTGTCTTATTATTATATAATAATTTTATGAGACCTTGTTTAATTTTTCAAAGCATTATAAAATCGGTTATAATTTTAAAATTAGTATTTTTCAAATAATTGATAATTTTAATTAAAAATTAAATTTCCCATATTTAGAAAATTATATTAATAAAATGGATTCCATTTTTCAATTCTACACATCAAAAAATGATTAGGGTTATTTTTTTGGATTTTTCTAAAATATTTAAATTTTTGTGAATAGTAAAATATGGTAATTTACAGTATATATACATTATAAGTTAAATACACTATTCCTTGAGTCATATTTGATGTAAGAACCATAATATCAAACTATAATTCTCTATTTTATTTATTTATTCATGTAATCACTTTTATTTCTTATCTTGAGGGAAATTAATAAAGTAATGGATAAAATAATGAGAAAACACCCCTCTCCTCCCCTATAAATACCACCCCTCAACACCTCTTATCCTCACACCTATGAAGCTTTGATACTTTTAAAAATTCTACTCAAATATCTTACCAAGATCCTCCACCATTTCCAAGAGCCTTTTGTCTCATTAAAATACCAAAACCTTTTCCCTAAGGAATTTCTCAAGGAGGAGGAATTCAAGAGGTAAAATCATCTTTCTATTATTTTAATTTCTTATCAATTTCTTTTATTTTTATTATTATATACTCAACTAACCTAATAAAAGTTTAATGATAACTCTAGTACCTTATATTTACTTGAATTTTATTATTATAATGTATCAATCTATAATCGAACTGCTTCTCCTCTCCCTTTTATTTTAAAAATGGAAACGTTATCCATGAGGTGTTGTTTTATCGCTTTCAAGGATGAAAAGTTTTCATTTTACTTCACCACTTATGGTAATAAAACGGTTATACTAGTTGAAATAGATTATAAAATTTATTTTATAACCTTTTTTATGTTTTTTAACTAACATATTTACATAATACTAAATGATAAAACAAAACAAGTTCATTGTGGTCAAAAACTGCCAAAATTAACCCAAATGATTATCTTTAACTATTTATCTAATGATTAGTCCAAATTACATATAAATAAATGAAATATAAGACTAATTGAAACTATATAAGATAATTAATAACATATAACTTTAATTCTAGACAACCATTCTCATTTTACATGATTTTCCATACATGTATATAAGTGAACTAGTCTTGAAAACCAAGGAAAACAACGCTCCCTAACGATGAAATTGAATCTCATAACCCATCAAAGGGGCCATAAATGAACTTAATAAAATTATGATAAATAAAATAAATGTAAAAAAGTTTATTAATTAATTAATTAATTAATTAATTTAATCTGATTATCCAGGACATTAAGATCAAGTGCAGAACCGTTTCAGACATAAGGTAAGGGATTCTACCTGAACCTCCATTTTTCCTTCAGTTTACTCTTTACCTATATTTATCCCAATGTAATGCTTATTCCTTTTTTTAAATTATTATAAATTAACTTTAGATGTTCTAAAATCATTTATACATATCACATCATCCTTCTTTGATGGGTAAATACATGTTTTAAAAAGGTTATCTTCTCAATTCTTCCAGATAAGCAAACCTGATTAAAGGGAGCTTCCTAATTTCTTACCCATTTTAAAATTAACTTCATAATATATTTTAATCCAAAATTATTTTTATAAAATAACTCATTTTACCATTAGAAAATATCTTGGTTCAATTCTGGTTGTTTTATAAAATATTATGCATTTTCCTCCTTAAATTCTCTTTAATATTTTTCTTAACTGCTTTAAAATGTTTTATTTCTAAAGTTTCTTAAACACTCTTTTTACATGTTTTAACTACATTTTGACATAAATTATCATTATCTATTCCTATTTTCCCTTATTAATCTCAATGTATGATTCAAATCCATTCTATCATGGACACTATTATGATATTTCCTTTTTCTTATTCCTTTAAACATGGTTATGATACCCAATTATTTCCATTGGTAAACCTTCTGATTTTTTTTGATTACTTATGTATGATTCTTAATGCGGCACATATATTCATAAACATTTTATGATGGATGCACCCAAATATTTATTCAATTCGTTGGGTAATGTTTAGTCTCATGAGACGTCATGTTGGGACAGGGAGTGAATCTGATTCCTTTATAGGACTTTGTCCATCATGTGATATATTCTTAGTAGTTAGCCTTGACTCATGTTTATGTCATTTTATATGTCATTTCCACATTCCTATGATGACTTGGTTATATTTTCCCATTTTATACAAGTTATTATTCCTTATTTTTACTTATGTTCCATTCCTTTTATTTCATCATGTTATGTATTCTAACCCATGGACTTTGTTTATTTCTATACTTATTCCCTTACTAGCCTATTTAGCTCATCTATTTTGTTCATGTATTCCCTGGGTTATCCTATGAAGATCTAAGAGTTCAATTAAAGTTAGGTTCTCATTATGGAGATTAAATAAAATAATTTTTTAGTTTGGTTTCATTTTTTCAAATTATGTACCCAATCTTACAATGACAGTAGACTTTATGATCCTTGGTTGTATTTTATGGTTAATTATGATTAAAATCATGTAATGATGTGTGTAAAAGTATAGGTTCACTATAATTATGATGGTTGGTTCCATTATAATCCAAATATGGGTGGGATCATGATATCCCACCAATGCATTGGGTATGTTGGAAGTTGGTCTTGATGGTTATTCCAACTATAGTTGTGATGGTTACTCCAAGTAAAACCACATGGGTTATTTTAAGTATAACCGTGATGTATATTTCTTATGTAGTTGTGATGGTTACTCAATAAGTAATTATGATAAGAAAATAATTCCCCAAGTTACCTATATGATATATTTATTCTTTCTATGTTTTTATAGAAATCTCATGTTTTCACAAAGTAAGTTATTGAGTTAATATTCATAGGAAAGTATATGTTTCTTTTTAAGGGTGAAAAGTGTAACTTTGTGAAAATTTATTCATGATTACAACAAAACCTTTATGGGTTTTATTTTTTCCTTTAATATTTCTTATTATTTTTTTATGGAAAGTTCTAGGAAAAAAAGGTGATTTCTTAGGCAAGGAAATGTTTATTTTGAGCCCAAGGTTTATTTTTATAAGTATTCATGGACTTATAGTTTATTTATTTATTTTGATGTCCCTTACTGATATTTATGTGCTTATCCTAAGTTTTAAAAAAATTTTCATAGGTTTTAAGGATGGATAAAGGAAAATAAGAAGTCAAGTTTAAAGTAATGAAGATTTTTCATGAAAAGAAATCATAATTTATTTAAAAAAGTTTTGTTTGGTGTAAAAAATGGATAATGAGTAGAAATTTATACTTTGTAATATATGAGTTGTTATGTATAAGTTATGACTTAATTCTATAAAACTCTAAACCAAAAATATCTTCAGGATTGTAATAAAGTGGATTATGGTTCAAATACACTATAATATATAATGTTTAAGGTTGGGTCCTTACACCATGCTTCATGTAAATTTTAAAAAATTGATTGAATTAAACCAAAAATGGATCTAAAGGATATAAAAAGTACCCAAAACATATGAAAGTAAAATAAAACATCAAGAACCAAATAACTTACATGAAAGAAAAGATATGGATATTACAATTCTCCCCACCATAAATTCTTTCTTTCCCCCAGAAAGCCTTTCAAGAAGACTCAATATCAAAGAGATGAGACCATTATTCTCTCATTAGTTTATCACAAACCTAAGTCTCATGTGAATCAGAAATATACTTCCATAACACCCAAACTTTCAACTTTTCCATTTATATATATATATATATATATTATTTTCTTATCTTTATTAATATTAGGAACATATTCATTTTTATTTTCAACATTTGAAGATAACTTTTTTTATCTTTCTATATTTCACACTTCTAAAACATTTCACCAATTTTAGAAATAGAATTTTTTGAACTCATAACTCCCTATTTAGTTTTTGAGAACTTTTGTTGAACAAGTTCTAACTCTTATTATTTCACTTTTATCTTTTCTTAAATTTGATCATTCTAATTCTTCTCTTTTTCAAGATATTTATTCTAATGATCAATATCTTCCAAAAACTTAGATTTATATTCAATAAAATATTCTTAACTATTTGTGGTAAAATTTTATTTTGTAAACTTCTTTATTTCTATTTCAAATCTTACATCCTTTAAAATAAATTATTTAAAAAAAATTAAGAATATTCTAGCTAAGTATCATATTCATAACTACTAATTTTATAAACAAAAAACTGTACATTATTTATTTTTTCAATAAATGTGTTTTTTATAGAAACTTCGATAAATTTTCCATTTACAACTTCATTTTCATCATCTTTTTAATTCTTATAAAAACAACTTCACCTTTTGGATTTGGAGAACTTTTTATCCTTTACCTTGGAATAGGATTTTGATTTTTCAATATGTTTCTTAAAGGATATTCTTGAATTTCTTTCATCTTAATCACATTCTTATTTATTCTTATTTTGAGTAAAATTTGTAGAAAAATTCCCAATAAATCCACAGCCAAAACATTTTAGTGGTAAATTTCCTTTATACTTTCTCATTCCTCTTTTTACATTTTATAGATAACAATGAAAAGAATTCATCAAGATTGTTACTAACCTAATATTTGGTTTTAGATTCATTAACTTATTCATCTTCCATAATCTTCTTATATTTTCCTTTCTTGGAAGCTTTGAATGATATTTCTTGATCAATTTTTTTTATTTTCATAACTTTCTCTCTTCTCATTTCATATGTAATTATAGTTACATAAAATACATACAATGAAAGAGTTTTAGTATCTCTATATTCCAGGCATGAAACTTTGTCATCAAATATTTTAGGAAGAATTTGTAAGATCTTTTCAACAAAATTTGAATCTTAAAACTTCTCACCAAGACATCTTATGGTGCTTACAATATCATTCACTCTTGTAAATAAATCACCAACAGATTCATACTCAACCATTTTCAGATCTTCTTACTTCAGCTTCCAAATTTTTAACTTTACCTTATTCACCTTTTTATTTCCTTCATATATGTTTTTCAAATTTTCCCAAAAATCATTGGTAGTTTTAACTCCATTTAGTCTAAGAAATTTACATTTAGAGAGTGAATTAAGAAAAGCATTTTTCCCCTGCATCATTCTCCAGATTTTTCTTATCATTGGCTGTAAGAGGAACATTCTCAACATGAGGTGGAAATCCATATTTAGTATCCTATATAACTTTATAACTAAGGGATATAATATATTTCAAAATTATATATTTCCATATATTATAGTTCATTTCATCAAAAACCAAAATCCCCTTACTCTTTACAAAATTAAAATTATCCATAAAAACTTCTCTTCAAACTTCATCAAAGAGTAAATGAAGGAACCTTCACTCTAATTCCCATTGAAAAGTCCTATATATAATTAATGTAATAACTAAGAGGGATAGGTGGTGAATTAGTTATATCTTTTTCATTTTTATGTTATATTTATAAATAACCTTCACCTCTTAATAATTAGAAAAAAAATTGTTGAAAAATAAACTTTCAAACACATCCATGGGAACATAAGTATTTACAAGGTTCACTAATCAATAAAAGTATCTATTCCTTGGAATGGTTTGTAAATAATCCAATAACACAAAATACACTAGAAAAAAATCATTTTTTGTGTGGATACAACAAGTAGGAAATACCTTTACACTTGTATAGCACTATGATCAATACAATAGTGCATGTACTTATTCTATCATGAAAGATGTAAATAATATGTTGTAAAAAGTTTATAAACCTTCACCAATTGGTTATGAACATTTTAACTATGATAATTAAATAAAAATAAACTTTTATATTCTTTAAAAAAAGAGTATTCACTTTATTATCCAGAATTAGTTAAGAACTTATTCTCTGGAATTCATACAAAACTTAGAATGATCCTGATGTATGATTCCTCAGTCTGATAGGACTTTCTAGAAATGATTCAGTATAATTTATCTTTATTAAAATATAACCATGATATTTCCTTATTCTTTCTTTGATAATAATATGTCAGTCTAATTTTTTAGTTCAATCCAATGAATTTTGATCACCACTTCTCCAATCACTTCTTTTTTATGGTAAAACTTGCACTGAAAGTTCTATCTGGAAACCTTACTCTGGAATCTCTATCTAGTAAATAGTTTGAAACCAAAACTCCATATATATTACTTAATATACATTAATAGTGTCATATTATGTTTTACTTGGACCCATTTAAATAGTTTCAATTAAAATAGAAAAATTATAACCTTAAATAATTTTCCTACTCAATAAAATTCATAGATTACTAAATTTCACGTTCATTTGAACTCCATTTGACTACTTCACAATTATTATAAACTATTATGGTATCTTGTTTAATCTTCTTGAATTTAATAAAACATCTTAATTTTCAACCTTACTAGAAAATGAACTTTACAAGTGCTATGTCCAAAAAATGATTGTTCGGAACATATCATTCTGAAACTCTATTTTTCATTCCAATTATCTTTTCATCCATTTTCTTCATCTATTCGACTTATCTTCAGTTCGATAAAACTTAGAATCTGATTAATCATTGGATTAAAATATATTATCCAATGAATTATTATTAATCATATTTTCCGATGAACTAGTTTCAACATCTCCTCTGATGGTTTTTTTTCTCCATTTCATCTGATTGATTAGTTTTTTAGATCCATTTGATGGATTGGTCTCTGATTTCCATTTAATGTTTCAATATCATATTCTCATTTGATTTATTGGTGTCTAAAACTTTCCTCATTCACAATCAAAAACTCTGGTCCATCCAATAAAATTTGGGTAGTTCGATGTTCTGCCTCCTATGAAAAATCTACATCTGAGCATCTGATGGATTGGTGGATAAAACATGTTAGATAGATCGGTGTCTACATTTCCTCTGATGAATCTGTATCAATAACAAATTCTTAATTTCTATAAATCAATGAATAATTGGTTTATTATATGTATTGGTTCATCTGATGAATTGGTTCGACTGATGGATTGACCATTTTAATGGATCATTCGATCATCACTTTTTAAAATCTTATGACTTCAATAAATTCAAACAAATTCTACGTTAAATACTTCTCAAATTGATGATCTGCATCTGGAAAACATTAAATTCATAAAAACACCATAGATTCACATTTCTCTTTTCTTATTCAAACTCTTACTTGTATCATGACTTATTCATGATTTTTAGATCATTGAGACCGGTATAGAATCATCTAGTTTATTATGTAGAACATCAATAACAACTTTCTGAATCCAATACATCTTCCTTCTCCAAAAAACCTCATTCCATAAAGATAATTTTGAAAACAATAACACTTGGTAAACAACATTCAAAACAAAAAATGTCAATTGATGGAATTTCTTAACAAATCTATGTCTAACTATCTGAATCTGAAACCCTTAATCTAATAACCAGAAATTACAAAGTGAGGTGATTTTTTGTAAATAAAACAAAAGTATAAAACTTCTAATAGACTTATTTCAAACAATACCTTTATAAAAATTGGTCTCAACATTCTATTATATAATGATCGGTGCATAAAAAAATTATTTTGGTTTTTTATCATTTGTACATTGAATCATATCAATGGTGGAATCTTTCCAAGAATACAAATCAACAATAGGAAATTTATTCTATAGAGTGTGATGAGTTTATAAGGTTACTTTTCAATAATTAATTTCCTTTTATTCTTCATATAAAAATATATAAGGAATTTCTTGAGCTAAATCATAAGGATAATGAATCCATTGGTAACTATGAGGAATATTTTAGAAGACTTGGGAGGTACACTTTTTGGTATTATTATCCAACCAAAAAGTAAGATTGATTGATTCTTTAGTGTCTTAAAATCAAGTCTCTGAAGGATTTATCTATAAGAGACTTTAGTAGCTATTAATAAATCATTTGATATACTAATAAGGTAGAAATAGAGATTATAGTCACCCATCAATCTAATGGTTTTGATAATAAAATAAAGATGTAATTTAAAGGAAGTACTAATAATAAAACCATGGAGGGAAGAAGATTGGTCTTCCTTTATTGCAGAAGTGTGGAAAGAAACATGGAGGAAATATCATGTGATCACTATTGTCGATGTGGGTTATGAGAATGAGGTGGTGAAAGGTATTCTTACCATCCACTCTAGAACTAGTGATATCTTATTTTATTCTATATCTAACCACTATTTTATATATGAAGAATTTTATAAGGGTATCACATTACCAAATCAAAAATTAGATGTTAAATTAGCTGTGAAAACTTCTAATGGTAGGATTATCACATCTCAAGTCTATGATTCTTCTCCAATTGAATTTTTTGGGAAGGTGCTTCCAAAAAATCTTGATATTATCCCTCTAGATGAATTTGATATTATTTTGGGAATGGATTGGATTTATTTGTATAGAGTTGATATTAATTACTGAGTAAGGGAAGTCATATTTGATATTTTGAGACAACCTATGATCATCTATTGGTGCATAGATAAATATAAACATATAATGAAATTTCATCCATTTTATGGGTCTTGATTCCAATTAAAAGGGGTATTTATCTCAAATGGTTGAGGAGAAACTCAACATCTAAGATATTACTATTGTACAAGAGTTTTTTAAAGTATTTTTGAAATATTTTTCTATAAATCCACTAAATTTTGAAGCTTTTTTTTCAATATAACTCATACTTAGTGACACACCGTTTTCAAATACTCCATATAAAATGGACCTGATTGAGTTTTATGAATTAAAGAAGCATCTCTAGAAAAATCTTGATAGCGGATTCATTCGACCAAGTGTGTTATCATGGGGTGTACCTGTTCTTTTTATTAAGAATAAAGATGGATAAATGTGAATCTATATTGATTATAAGGAACTTAACAAGATCATGATCAATAATAAGTATCATTTGACCTATATTAATGATTTATTTTATCAATTGTGAAGAACTCAATATTTCTCAAAGACTAGACATCGTTTTGGACACTATCAATTAAGGGACAATAGTGAATACATGCCCAAGATAGCCTTATGTACAAGGTATGTACATTATGAATTTATATTGATTCCATTTTTTCTTACTAATTCTCTCACTATATTCATGTATTTAATGAATAGAGTCTATATATATTACCTCAATAAGTTTTTGAAAGTATTTATATATTATATTATTATATATTCTAATAGAAAGTAAGAGTATGAATATCACTTAAATATTATACTAAAGACCCTAAGGAAGGATAATTTTTATGAAAAATTTACCAAGTATTAATTTTAGATGAAAAAATAATTTTTGGTTCATATAATCTCAAGTGAGGGTATATCAATGGATCCATCAAAGACATAAGTTATTGAACATTGGCCTAGAACAGCCACTATGAAAAAGATCCATAGTTTTATTGTATTTTTTGGATATTATCAACACTTATTGAATAATTTACCATTGATATCTAATCCATAGACCAAGTTATCTCTGATTGGTTTCAAGTTCTTTTTTACTTATGAGAGTGAATAAAATTTCAAGGAACTGAAGAGAAGGTTGGTAAGTGAACCTGTTTTCACACTACCCTACAATGGATAAGGGTTGGTATTTATAGTGATGCATCGAATAAGGGGTCAGTATGTGTTCTTATTCATAATGATATTGTTATAGGTTATGCCTCATGGTAATTTAAGTTTCATGAGAAAAATTACCCTACTCGTGATTTGGAGTTATCTATGGTATTTTTTGTATTAATGATATGGAGGAATTATCTTTACAGATAAAGGTGTGAAATATATATATATATCATAAAATTTTAAAGTATATATTCACCTAAAAATATTTTTATGAAAACCCATATATTTAATACAAATTAATTGATGATATTTTACATAAATATATACATGATACAATCTCAGAAGATCATGAGGCCCAGTGTCTTTTGGAAATTAGGTACATTGCACATTAACTTGAAACATGGGTACAACAATGTTATAAAAAATCAAAAAATATTCCCTTATATTCCATCAATCTTCTAATACTACACGAGATAACCTAGGGATGTCCATAAAAAAGGGGTGAGCTATAAGGTTTGGTAAGGGAATAAACAAAGTATAGTATAAGGTAAATTAGTACATGTGATTCAAGAGGCATAAAACGATGAAATGGAAAGGTGATAATCATAATCATAAACATAAAATTATGGTATAATATGATAATATCAAGGAAACATAAGGAATTTGTAAACAATATAAAACATGACATTATAAGAATAAGTCAAGGATAAACACCAAGAAATCATAACATAATGTTCTTAGGATAACCTCTTGTGAACCATACATGGAATCTCCTGAGATAAAAATATTACCCAATGAATTGGAGGGATAAATAATTCCAGTGTCACCCATCACATTTATATAATGTACATTCATTTTTATGCCACATATATCCTAAAACATAATAATTTATTTCATCACTTTTAATCTGTGATTAAGGAGTGTGGGTTACATACATGGAAGTCCCTAACAAATGAAGGATAGTTCTATCTAGGTGAATACCCTTGTAGCATCCTTTTTTTTGCGTGAAAGACATAAAAATACTTTAAGGAATATTTTTTGAGTCATGAATTGAGAAAAAATGAGATTCAAAAACCTAGTGATCTCGAAAGTGATATTTTAAAAATATTAAATTTATTAATATTATGTGTGCATAGTTTTCCTAAAAAAGTAGAATAACTATTGAACAAAGTCTAGGATATGAAATTTGATACCACCATTTAATTTTTAATTTGTTTTTTACCATAATAATGACATAATATTTATTGGTATCAGAAGTTTTGTTAAAGATAAATCGTGGGAAAAATTAGTAATTGAATAAATAAAATAATTTATTTAATTATTACTTAAATGTAGTGACCTAAACCTCTCTATAAATACATTTTTATGGTAAATATCTAGGGTTAGCTACATAACCCTAATATATTAGAGAGAAGGAGATCTTTTTTCATTGGTTGATCAATATTGAAGATTTCCAATTAACATATTGAGGTGAATTAAGAGACGGATAGAAAACATGGAAATATCTTCTTCTTCTTCACTAGAAGATGTGTTCTTCACTAATGATCAATAAAAATTAAGGTATTGAATTTATTTTATATGTATTTATCTATATTTATTTATCTCATATCAAACATTGGTCAATTCCACTAAAAAGAATTGATTCTTGGGTCGATGGTTGATATTGCAGATATTGTTTTGATGTTATGTTGTTAATTCCTCTTTTTTCATTGATTATACGATAATGGGTCGAGGATAAAAAGAACAATGGTTGAGTTTTTTTCCTCACATGATTGTTTTATGGATTTATCTACCCATTCTTCATGTATTCATCATCAGCATTTGGATTTATAGGTAGTTTGACAAATACCCAGTGGATGATCATTGTGCAATAGATATTTGGCATAATGAATTGTAACTATGGTTTTGGGATGGAGATTAATGGCATAGATTTTGTGCATGATGATGTAATTAGATTATCATTTCAATTTGGAGATCCCCTATTTACAACATCATGATATTTAGTACAATATGGTGATGAATTCTGGATAAATTAGATGTCATAATCCGATCACTGGATGTAGAAATACCCTTCAATCCTATATTTGTGACTCATGGTGTATTTGGAAGTAGAATCAAAGAAACTGGTAGTGTGAGTGAAGTCTTGTGAAGAAACTATGGATTCTATACAATTAATGACTACATGGTGTGTAGTCCCTTAAACACACATCATGTGGTCCCCCTCATTATGGTGCTAGAGTTTTCACACAGAGATAAGTATCATGCATCATGTGACCCTTAGATGGATATCTAAATGTGTACAGGGAGTACATGTCCAAGAATATATGTGGTGTAACATGTTATGTGTGAAAATTCACATTCTATGTAACCCTTATCAGATAACTAAGTGTGTAGATTGAGTACACACTTAGGAGCTCATATAGCTCTAAATTCCATGTATGGTGGGGTACACATAGTGTACTTAGGAAATTACATGGGAATGGGTAGGAGAAACATGAAGAGTTCCAGTCAGACACCTACACACCATGTACCCCTTGGGAAACATTGTGTATTTTGGTAGAATTACATGTTGTGTGAGAGTGATACAAAGATAGTATTAGGCATTAGTGAGACACATCATGTACCCTTTAGGGACATGTCGTTTACCCTTTAGGGACACACTGTGTACTACTTTAAGAATAAGTTAGATACATAATCATTCTCAATTAAAATTTGGTGTGATATTGGGTGTGTTCCGTCATACCATTCAATTAATGTAAGTTCCCATGGTACATCCCCATGAAGGTACTATGAGGCATCACATCCTAGGCTCGGGATATGATCCCCTCTATGGGATTAGTCTCAGGTAGAGTTACAGAATCCCCCATGAGGACCGGAGTGGGATCCTATACCATTCTGACCTAGGTGGAGTTTAAGGAATCAGTGTTACCAATATACATGGGAATTGATCCCCTAATTAGAGATTTATTATAGACTGTGTTTATGGTGTCCCCATGGCATTGGGTGTGATCCCCATTTGTGTATTGATATCTTTTCTATTCAATAAGGTGTAGTCTAATAAAGTGTGTTTCTCAGATGAGTCCTCTCAGTTTCCTTTGTGCTTCTCCATGGCTAAACCCAGTGAGTGCGACTTATCATATTATATCCATTATTATAGTGAGGCCCAATGATCATGTCCTCTTAGTAGAGTTTCATATATGACAGCATGGCTCGGAGAGTGAGTTCTCCCAAAAAAGTGTTATTTTTAAACCTTAAATAGGAATCCAAGTCTAGATTTGTGGTTGTGACCTTACCTCGGGGCTTAGTGTATGTAATTAGTATATATGGATTATTCTAGTTTGTTGTTATGTCACATATCTCAATTATAATACCTATTTATAATTGATTTTACTACTCTTGATTCTTTACATTTGGTGATTTCAGGGTTTCCTACTTGGTATTGTTATACTCACCCCTTCATGGGATTTTCCCAAACATGTCATTCAATATATAGATGATAGGCCTTTTATAGAGTCCTTAGAGGATCGATATTAGGTGGATCATAGTTTTGGTCTAAAAATACTAAGGTGCATACCAATGTTTCATTTGACAATAGGCCCCTCCTTCTGAGTAGGTTGATCTATTTTGTAGTTTTTGGTGGGCTTGTATTTTCCCCCTCTTTATAGTTTTCAGTAATTTTTTATACTCTGATATGGTATAGATGTTATTTATACATTATTGGTATCATCTTTTCTTTACATTTCATTATTTTATGGTCTTGGAGTTATGTGTATGCATACAGGTAATTTAGGCTAATGTCACTCATGTGTGTGATATGAATACTTGGTTCTACTCTCTAGAACCTAGCCTATTAGAGGTGGGATTTTTTTAGTCACATTTAAATTATCCACATACAGGTGAGCCTTATTGGTTTGGGTAATGAAAACCATTGATTGAAAATGGGGATGGGTATTCAAAATACAAAAGTTGGCCATGGAAAATCATGAGATAATTTTGGCAGCATAAAGGGTGTACATAAAGGTTCATGGATGATATTAATGAGAGATAAATGTATTATATTATTACTATATAATCATAAGGAAAGTAAAATGGATTTATAAAAATATATTTTGACATGAACAATTGGAAATCAAAAGGATTGGTAAAAAGAAAGTACTCCCCATAAAAAGGAAGAGGAGAGGATGCCTTACCTTGAGAGGGAGCTTCTAAAAGCTTGGGAGTAGCTTATTAAGATCTTGGGAATACCTTGTAAGGGATTTAAAGAGTTATAGGGAGATTAAATTTTTGATCAAAGGTTTTTGAGTGAAGATTATTGGGAGTATTGGTGAGTATTTATAGAAAAACAGAGGGGAATTATTTATTAATTTCTAAACATAGGTTTCAATATGATAAAATAATCAAAAAAAACCTTACCATGGTTTTTTCCCATGGTTTCTACCAAATAGAAGTTTTTTTCAATATTTTATAAGTCCAATGACCTAACTTATTAAAATAAAATCATTGGTGATGTGGAAGTGATTCATGTTCATAAATATTTGATTTTAAAACCTTAAAATATAATATGGAATCATTATAGGATTATAAAATTAATAAAATAACTTTAAAAACACATTATTTTAAAAGTGAAAAATAATTTTGGTCATGGATTCTCCTTATAGAATTTATTACATCACTTTTGGGCTATTATGATGTCATAATACAGACTGTATATTTATACTGTATTTAATTTTTACCCAAAAATTCAACTATCTTGGAAAATTATGAAAAAAATACCATTGGAAAATTTTTACATGATTATATAAAAAATAATATTTATTTTATCAAAAAAATCATAAATATGATGATTTTCACTTTTAAATAAAAAATCATTATTTATTGAAAAATAATAGTTTTTATGATACTAATGACTTTCTGGCCCTAACAAAAATCAAATTAGAATTTATTAAATTATATTATCATTTATATGTAAATAAATATTTTTTAATAAAAACAATTATTAAAATAAAATTTATTTCAAAAACTCTTGAAATTATAAAAAGAGTTCCTAAATTGAGAGCATATATTTTCCAAAAATAAAATTTTTATTTCTTCATATCAAAATATAATTTTTATCAAACTCATTATATAACCATTTAAAAATTAATAACAAAAATGGCTAAATATAATCATTATTTCATTAAAAATAAAATATATAAATTCATATTACTGGGGTCAAGATACATAACCCCTTATTACACTTGTGTAAGACCTAAGGGTAAGGTGTGTGATAATGGTTCTTTCTTGGGGTGGTTCAGTGAACATTGGTTGGGTTGTGATCTCGATAAGCTTTAAATTCTCCTATAAATAGTTTTGATCATGCGTTAGTTATTGAATCACATCTTGGGATTAGTCAAGGTTAAATCCCAGTGATTCCATCTCTCTAAAACGCTCTGATAAATGGGCTTCATTAGGTATGATCTTACTGGTTGAGGCCATCACTCCCTCTATCTATGAAAATTATACTTTATCATAACCCTTAATATATACTAATCTTATTTTTCATTGTAAAATAGTTATATTATCAATGGTTAAGATGCTTAATGGTATTTTAAATCCAATGGGCTATATCGATCCAAAATAACCAAAGTAATCCATGTGTTTTTTATAGATACATTACTTAATAAGGCATTTATTCATTTAAAAGGGGAATTTCATTAATAAAAGTTTGTGTCATTACATTCTTACCCCCTTTAGAAATTTTTCACTTGAAATTTTATTTCATACACTAAAACAAATAAAGGTACTTCTATTTCATCATCACTTTCAATTCCCATGTCTCCACCTCAAACTTGTGGTTCTATCATAACACTTTGACCAAGTGAGTTGTCTTTTTTCATAGAACTTTGTCTATATAATCTAATATCTTCACTGTTTTCTCCTCATATTAAATATCATTATGCAAGGGTGCCACCTCTATATTAAGTACATGGGAGGGGTCTGGTATATACATACTCAAGAGGGATACATGAAACATATCATGTACTTGAGATAGGTTAGGTGGGAGTTCTATTCTGATTTGATCAAGGATCTCAAAGAGTATGATGTATCTTGGAATAAGATTTGCCTTATTCTCAAACCTCATGACTTTCTTCCAACAAAATATACTAAAGAACACCTTGTCTCCAATCTCAAATATCAGGTCTCGTCGATGATTGTCTGCATATATTTTCTATCAAATTTTTATGTATTTCATATGATATTGAATGGTTTGAACCTTCTATATCATATATTGGATAATATAATATCCTATAATATTCCTATGTCCAAATTCATCTCTTTATGTTAGAGATTGATACCTCTTCTCATACAGAGCCTCATAAGGTGCCATTTGAATTCTAGAATGGAAACTATTGTTATGTGAGAACTCCTATAGGGGAATGTGTTGATACCAAAATCCTTGGAAATCCATTTAACATTATCTAAACATATCCTCTAGATATTTAATATTTCTATCAGACTAACCAATCATTTGAAGGTGATAAGAAGTACTAAAACTCATATCTATATCCAATTCTTCCTAAAGGCTTCTACATAACCTCAAGGTAAACCTCATATCTCTATCATATAAAATGGATAGTGGTACTCCATATAGTCGTACCACTTATATTGTGTATTTATTAGAAATTTGTTCAAGAGATAAATCATCCTTGATAGAAATGAAATGCACTAACTTTTTGTGGTGATTGACTACCAACCAGATGGAATTATTGACTTTAGATGTCCTAGGGAGTCCTGTGATAAAATCAATGGTTGTGTTTTCTCATTTTCATACTAGTTTTGGAAATGGTTTCATCATACCATTATAAATTTTTCATTCAACCTTGGATTGTTGGAATACCAAGCATCATGATACAAATTCTATAATCTCCCTCTTTATGTTATCCCACAAGAAGTTTTTCTTCTTATCACTATACATCTTAGTGATTCCTATATGAATAGAGAAGGATGAGTTATCTTTATTACCTAGAAGTTCATTCTTAAATTTGGTTTTTATGGGATACATATTTGTGTTATAAACCTTATAAATTCATATTTAAAAAATTTGAACTTCAGAATATTTCCTACCTTTTTCTATAGTACCTCATCATATTTTTAGGTCTCCTTGATCCTCTCAAGAATATATGGTTGATCAGTTATTTTAGAAAGGTAGGATAAATATCATTTTATTATTTTCATTCCCATCCTTTACTTTTTCAAGAAGATTGGATCCCTTTCAATCCTCATCATGGATAGGGTTGTAGGATCCTTTATACTTAGATCATCTTTGACTTTGTTCACCTTTCTATGATGGTAACGGATTGAAAAATCATAATCCGTGATTATCTCTAACCACCTTAATTGATGCATATTGAGATCCTTTTGTGTGAATATGTACTCAAGAGTCGGTGTCACAGATTCATTATCTGATGGGTGTGCTCGGGGTGATCATTGTGGTCTCCTGGAGAGATCTTTTCGGCAGTAGTGGGATTTGAGTATGGTTTGCGGAATATGTCTACCGGCGTGGTTTGGCATTCAGGAGGCTTCTTCATGGTGATGTTTTTTCTTCCTTTATATTTTGATTCTCGTGATTTGGTTTTGGTTGCAGAGGAATTCTGCTTGGTATTGCTTGCGGACTGGGGTCGGGCTTCGACGGATGTGGTTCTTGGCAGTGGCATGCTTTGAAAAGGCAGCGAAGGGTTTTGTGTTTGTTGCGGCTTGATTTGTTATGGTTGATGTTGGATTGAAATTTTGAAGTTGGTTTTGGATTTATGTTTGATTTTGCGAATGTTTGGAGCAGAATTTAAAAGATTCAGGCAGTGGAACTTGGTGCTAGAGGTTCATTGTTTCTCTGGTTTTGTTTGGAGTGGCCAGATTAGGGTTTTTGGTTTTGTGGTGACTGTTCAGTTTCGATTACTGGTGTGCTTTTTTGCGGCCGCTGGCGTGATGATGACACAGATGTTATGATGTTTTAAGGGGACCTGTTGATGGAGGCGATGGCACGATGGTCGATGGTCTTAAAGTTTCTGACGGTGGCAGCTCGTGGCTCAGAACTCACGACCCGAGGTGATTGGTCTTACCGGTTCGAATTTCAATCTCATTTTGAATTTGGTTTGGCGCTGGGTGTTTTGAACTTCGGTATTTGGGGTGTTTGTTTTGAATTTCTGGAATGTGCGGTTCCCACTTATCCTCATAGTGTTTTTTTAGAAAATTAAAAAAAGGATTCTGGCGGTGTGAATATGTACTCGAGTATTTTATTATCCATTCATGTGTCTCACTTCTCCTCATAGTGATAATATCTCCAAATCTTCAACACAGAGATCGTTTCAGCTAATTCCAGATCATGTGTTGGGTAGTTCTTCTCATATATATTTAATTGGTGGGAGACATATGTTATCACTTTGTTATATTACATGAGTAAACAACCCAAAATATTTTTAGACACATAGTTTTATATCATAAATCCTTCCCAACTGGTGGGTAATGTGATCGTAGGTGTAGGGATTAGATACTTCTTTAACTCTTTAAATATATCTTTGCATTCATCATTCCAGAAAAATTTCACCCCCTTCCAAGTTAGCTTGGTTATTAGGCTTGACAATCATGAGAATTTCCTCACAAATCATTGATAGTACTTATCTAATCCAAGTAACATATGGATCTCTATAATAGTTGTTGGTATGGGACATCCTTCCATTGCCTCTATTTTTGAAGGATCCATAGATATCCCTTTGTTAATGATAAAACATTCCTTGGGAATGTTACTTGATCTATCCAGAACACACATTTTCTGTACTTCACATACAAATTTTCTTTTTTAAAGGTTTTAGTACAACATTAAAATCTTCCTCATGTTCATCCTTACTTTTAGAGTTGATAAAAATATCATCTGTAAATACTACCATAAATTTGTTGAGGTAAACCCTAATTACTCTATTCATTAATTCAACAGATATATCTGTATAATTAGTTAGTCTAAATGGAATCACTTTGAACTTGTAGTGTCCGTACCCTATACAAAAAGTATTCTTGGGAATATCCTCCTCCATCATCATTACTTGATAATATCCTAATCAAATATCAATTTAGAGAATTACAAGGCTCCACATAGATGATCAAAAAATTAATCAATCCATAGAAGATGATACCTTTTATTTATCGTGATCTTATTGAGCTCATGATAATCAATTAAAAGGAACATTAACTCATCCTTCTTCTTGTTTAAGAGTATTGGTGCACCCCATGATGAATCACTTAGGAATATAAACCCCTTATCTATATTCTCTTATAGTTTCTTCTTTATCTCTTTAAGTTCAATAGTGTACATTCTATATGGAATATTGGATATTATCAAAGATTTGGGTATAAGCTCGATTAAGAACTCAACCTCACTAATTTAGAGGAAGACTAGTCAATTCATTGGGAAACACATCACCATACTCCCTTATAATGGGTATTTCATCAAGGATGATCTTTTCCTTAGTCTCGATAATTTTATCTAGATATGATTTCTCATAAGGTAATAATATCCATGCTTTATATGATGATACAAAAAGATATTCATCCTCCACCTTTCACTTGTATAGAATCAGAGGGAGATTCATGATACGGAGGGATATTTCATTATCCCAACAATTTATGTTAGCACTATATAATTAAATCATATCCATACCTATAATATAATCAAATTATACTAAAGGGATTATCATAATTTTTCCTAGTAAATTCATCCCCCAAATATGGAAAAGGGAGAAGCTATATACTTGGGATGCAAGAATTTCCCTATTTCCATTTTCATTGATAGTTCCACTTCCATGTTTTTGAGGTGGTGTTTGAATAGTTATACTAAACTTGTGTGATATGAAATAATTTTTAGAACCATTTTCATATCGGACATTTGAAGTTCATTAATAGATAAAATGCATTCCTTTCACTATTTGATTCTGGTTCCAATCATTTACCTCATCCAAAATATAATTAGGGATACAAATTTTCACAATTTTAAACATGTAAATAAAAACTATAAACATTGACGGGATAGAACATAAAATATATACATTCCTTAACCTATGAATTTATAGGTTTCAATCTAAGTTATCCATGGTCTATTTTATAACATAAGATTTTATGGGAATTTTTGTTCCCTTTATGATGGAATCTATGGAGCTTGTGAATTTAACGAATCATATCCATAGAGAGTGCCAAACCATGTGTGTATAAAGGCCTTTTTTTGTGCACTAGGTGATTATTGAGTTAGTTCCCAATGTTCCCTTCTCAAGTTTATTACCCCTAGATACAATTGTGCCAGAGCCACATTAACTTATAGTATCCACACATGGATTTTTTTTGTTTGGAAACCACTTAATCTATACTTTACCACAATTTATGGATATTTTCCTATGTTTATTATTATCCATAAGGCTTTCAATAAATGTTTTTAATCCTAATTTTAAAAAATAATTAGAAATTCCTCTAATGCCAACTATGAAAACTCATCTTTAATACACCTTAATTCATGATTTATTACATAAAGATACACATAATACAATTATAGAAGATCATGAGGCCTAATGTATTAGGAAATTAGGTATATAGAACATTAAATTGAAACATGGGTACAAAAAATATAAAAAATACTCAAAAAACACCCTATTATATTCCATCGATCTTCTAATATTTCACGGGATAACCCAGGGACATACATAAGAAAGTGGTGATCTATAAAGCCCGATAAGGGAATAAAAAATCATAGAATAAGGTAAACTAGTAAATGTGAGTAAATATTCATAACATTATGACATATAATTGTCATAATCATAATAGTTAACATTGAATCATGGTTTAAGATGATAATATCAATGTAGCATAAGGAATATGGAAACAACACAAAACATGAAATCATAAGCATGTGTCAAGGATAACTACCCAGAAATCATAACATAATGTTCTTAGGATAACTTATCATGAACCATACATGTAATATAATGTGATAAAAACATTACCCAATGCATTGGATGAATATATAATTTTTATCTCACCTGTTACATTCATATCATGTACATGCATTTGTGTACCACATAGATCATACAACATAAGAACATATTTAATCACTTTCAATCCCATGATTAAGGAGTGTGGGTTATATACACAGAAGTACCCAATAAATTAATGATAGGACCATATAGTTTAATACCCTTAAGTGGAAACAAGGATGGTTATTCACAATACAAAATTTAGGCATGGAAAATCACATGATAATTTCAACAGCATAATGGGTGTATATAAAGATTAATATATGGGATTAATGAGAGTTAAAGGTGATATATAATTACATGGTAATCATAAGGATAGTAAAAGGTAATTTTAACAATGCATTACAACATGATAAATTGGAAACTAAAAGGCTTAGTACAAAGAAATTAATCAAAATAAAAAAAGAAGAGGAGAGGATCTCTTACCTTGAGAGGGCGGTTCTAAATGCTTGGGAGGAGCTCCTTAAGAGCTTGGGAATACCTTAGGAGGGATTTAGAGAGGGAAGGGTGGATGAAATTAATGATAAATTGGTTTTTAGTGAAGAGTAGTGGGAGGGTTGGTGGGTATTTATAGAAAAATGGGGTAATTATTTATTAATTTATAAACTTGTGTTTTTGACTCTATATGATAAAATAATCAAAACTAAAAACCTTCCCATGTTTTCTGCCCATAATTTCTACCAAAGAGGATTGATTTTAAATATTCTATAAGTTCAATAATTTAACCTATTAAAATAATACCATTTGTGATATGTAAGTGATTCATACTCATAATTAATTGATTTTAAAACCTTAAAATATAATATAGGTTTTTAAGGATTATAAAATTAATCAAATAACTTAAAAAACACATTGTTTTAAATGGTAAACATAATTTTGTTCTTTTATACTCCTTATATCATTTATTACATGTTTTTTGGTCTATTATGATGTCATAATACAGACCATATATTTATACCATATTTATTTTTTACCCAAGAACTTGATTATCTTACAAAATTATGAAAAATAAACATTCACTAATTTTTATGCATTTATTTCAAAAATAATATTTAGTTTATTGAAAAAATCATAAATTTGAAAATTTTAACTTTTAAATAAAAACTCTATATTTACTAAAAAATACTAGTTTTATGATACTAACAACTTTTTGACCCTTATAGAAATTATATTGGACTTCACTAAATTATATTATCATTTATATTTAAATAAATATTATTCAATAATAATATTTTATTAAAATAACATTTATTTCAAATATTATTGAAATTATCAAAAGTGTTTCTTAATTGAGAGTATATATTTCCCAAAAATACAATTTTTATTTTTTCATATCATAATATAATCTTTATAAAACTCATTATATAATAATTTATAAAGTAATAATAAAAAGGAATAAAAATAATCATTATTTAATTAAAAAATAAAATATAAAAATTCATATTACTGGATTCTAGATACATAACCCCTTATTACACCACCATAATCCCTAAGGGTAAGGTGTGCGATGGTGGTTCTTTCTTGGGGTGGTTCAGAAAAAAATATTTGGGTCATGATATCTATAATCTTTAACTTCTCTTGTAAACAGTTTCAACCAATATTTAGTTAGTGTATTATGGATTGGGATTGGTCAAAGGAAATTCTCAGTGATATCATATCCCTTAGAAGCTCTGATAAATGGGCTTCATAGGGTACGATTCTACTGGTCTAGGTCATCACTAATTTAATCTATTAATATTATATTTTATCATACTACTACTAGAAATTGGGGCTATATCCATGGATTTATAGCCATAGTTTAGAAAACATATGTCTATAGCCAACATATATCCATGGTTTATAAAATGCATGTGGAATTATGCTCCCCCGTTTCTCTTGACTTATTCCTAACCTTATGATTTCTCCTCCCTATGACCCTCCTCCTCTGATGAGACCATATAACCTCCCAGTTATCCTCCTCCTCCAACATGGCTCTGACATAGCTCCCCACAAACCCGACTCTGAAACAGCCTCCCCACCTCCCTACTGAATTGGCTCTAATGTGGCCTCTCCACCTCTCTTTAATCCTCCTCCATTGATGTGGATTGATATAGCTCTAATGTGACCACCCCACCTCGTTGATATCCTTTTCCTCTGACACGAACACCCCACCTCCTCAATTTCTCTTTCGAACCCATCCCTACCCTTGTGATCCACTTCCTCCTGTGACTTCTCACTAACCCCATTCGACCAACCCTGGTGAAATCCTCCATTCCATTATTTTTCATGTGAAATACCTACCTCATGATCTTTTATTTAATTTCATATACATAACTGGTTAGGGTTCCCATCACAATGTGTTTTTCTGGGATTATGGGTAACATGCTACCTGTTTTTGTTTTGTTCCCCATAATTTTTCACTATAAATGGTTTTCTCTTTATGAATTTCTATTTCATCCAATATCCCCTATAAAAATTTTATAATATTATAATATTTGTTTAATTAGATAGTAAACTATATTTATTTAATGTATATACACTTTTATGATTTTCTCCCTATAGTAATGACTGATTTGGATCCCATTGTATTGTTGTTGCATAATGTGATTTTTCCACTATTTATACATGCCTAGACTATGTCAGAGGTATGACTTGGTTATATTTCATATTCTTCTATGTTTATATTTATGTAAGTTTATAATGGTGATTAAAAATCATGATCTTTATTTCTTTTTTCAATTGAATCTTACCTAACTTGAAATAGTTTCTATATTACATAGAGATTATAGGTATAATAAAGTTTCCAGGAACTACTGCATGATTTTTATCTCTTCTAGGTTTATTTGATTTCACTTAATAAAATTTTATTATAGAACTTATCACTTATTGTAAGTTATTTTTTATATGTGTTTCTCATTGAAAAAATCCATTTCTACGACTTATTTATTTATATTTTTAGTAATAGAATAAACACTTCTTATTTTTTAAACTAGTTATCATATGGGATAAGTGCGTAAATATTTTTTAATGGGTGGATTCGGTAAGACACTAAATATTTTTGTGTTAAGTTCTTAAAAAAATTCAATGGGTACAATTAATTTTTTTTCATGTCATAAAATACTAAATTTGGTTCATAAATTAAATATTTTTTTAGAATATGATATTTTCATTCATCGTTGATAGTAATCTAATCCTTTTTAATAGTTATGTTTTACATTAAGACATATTATAGTATTTATTTTCTATGTTATGGAATTTCACTTTCCATGATATCATGATTAATTATTTTTTACACTATTTATTCATTTACCAGGATACATGACAATTTGACATGTAATTCAAAATCTAGAGAAAGATTTTGTAAGTAAATGTGGTTTTATTTTATTCATGAATAATTATTGGGGATTAATTTTTTTAATGGTAAAAAATATATTTTTATGAACATTCTATAATTTTCATTTTTTTATTACCTGTTATAAATTTATAACTCTTTCAATATTGTTTTTACTTGTTATGTATTAGTAGTGGATACTTTCATGGGTTAAATTATTTTAGGTTTGATGTCGTTTTCATTGATTATCCATTTTCCAGAGACTTTTCCTATGAAATCATATTTTATTCTAGAATAATGTATTGATATTTTAATATATAATGGTGGTTTAAGAATGTGTGTATGTGTAGATTCATTTTATTTTTAGGCTAGATTCATTTTACATTCACCCTTTCCGTAAAGGTCAGTAAATTTAATTCTTTTTTTATATTTTTTTGTTAATTAGAAAAAAATTATTCTATAATATTTTGTTGTTATTATGGTAATTCATTCCATATGAATTATTTATAATTCTTATACTTACATTTTTATATTTATATAACTTTACACTGATGGATACCAGTTATTTTTTGTATTCCCTTTTACATTCTGATCATACCCACCTTGCGATAGTATTGATATTACCTAAAGATTACAAGTATACTAAAAATTCTATGAACTACTATAGGATTTCCATATCATTAGGGACTATTTGATAAAAATTATTGAAAACTATTTATATCACATATCACATAGGATAATCATTTTTGTAAAAGTGTATCAAATTGAAAAAAAATTCAGCCACTTATTTAAATAATAGATGTTTCAAAATCACTATTTTATGTTATTTATATATTCAAGAATGTATGTTCTTGATAAAGTTATATGATAAATTCAATTAGGTATATATTTTTCAGAGAAACTGCAATTTTTATGTTATTTATATATTCAAGCAGGCATGTTCTTGATAAATTGTAATGATCGATCCAAATAGGTATATATTCAAGTGGGTGTATATGTTATTGTCTAAATATATGTCCTTGAATAAATACTATTTTTAGGTAAGCGTGTTCTTGATAAAGTACAATTTTTAAGGAAGGTTTGCATTCTTTATAAATAATACATTTTTCTAAACCACTATTTTATGTTATTTATATATTCAAAAGGGTATGTTATTGATAAATTACTATGAGCAATGCAAGAGGGTATATATTTTCTTTCAAACTATTATTTTTATTTTATTTATATATTCAAGAAAGCATATTCTTGATAAATAATTATGTTTGATCTTAGTAGGTATATATTCAAGCAGGTGTATATGTTATTGTCTCAATATATGTCCTTACATAATTTCTATTTTCAGTTATCCATAATTGTCTCGAAATATTATTCACATTTTGTTAAAACTTTTTTCTATCAATTTATTATAGCCACACAACCCATTAACTCTTTTACCTTTTCTTTTTATAGAAAAAACATTAGAACATAATATTACAAATATTATACCGCTTCCATGATAGGTAATATCATCATTCTAATTTTAACCGTCCATGTATCACCAGCCAAACTAAATGTATTTTCCCTTATATTAAAGTTTTGGTGATTAGAATTATATTTCTACTCAGTTTCTCATTAATGGGTGGATTTTTTGGAATTTGGGATGCTCTGACACTCCACATGAGCTTGATAATGTTTTCATATCATTATAGTTAACACTTTTAGGGATAAATTTGACAATATAATTCTTGAATGAAATCCTCATAAATAAATAGGGAGAAATTATTCCTTTTTGTTAAGAAATATATAAATATTTTCATAGAATCACTTGATTGATAAGTGTTGCGATCATTTTTCAATAAGTTTCCTCAAATAAATCCAATTATTTACCCATATATGATCTCATTTTTCAATTTTTGGTTATCAATATTGGGACTGAAAGTGGGTCTTGAAAATTTCTTGAATTCTAGAGTTAAAGGTTGTGTGGATCATTTTGGGAGGACAAGAAAATAACTAAGATTATTGGGTTCCCTTATAGGTTTTTATGTAAAAATGAGTAAATGTATATTCTAAGTATACATACTGAAATATATATTCTTATATTTTTTGAATATATATATATTTTTGTATGTGTAGTGTGAATATTTATATTCTTATATATATTTTGTACATTTGTAATCTTATATATATTTTGAATATATTAATTTAAACCTAGACTTACTTTATTCTTTCAATCATTTATATTATTACTTTTTTTCAAATATATGTTCTTTTATTTGTTACTTAATCAATCATGTCCCCTGAAAATTTATGGGGGGATACTAGATAATGATTTCCCATTCATTCACTTGAGGTTATTGCTCACACATAAAGGTCATTTCTCTTATAATTTATCTAAAATTTCATATTTAAATATAATTGAATGATTTTTTACCAAACATCTGCATCTTCTTCCTCTTCTATTAACATATTGAAGTTCCTAAATATAACACCATAAGCTTCCACGGTATGATTCTCTTTCAATAATGCAATAGCTTGCATTGTACGCAAGTTCGAGGTTTTAACACATCGCGACCAATCAAAGTAGTCATTATGAATAGTAATACCCACTTTTTTAAATTATATAAATTTTATATTTCAAAATGGAATTCATTTTTGGATTTGGAATATCGAAATTATCCTATGTTGAATTTTTGGTATTTTTCTGAGAACATCCAATTTTCGATGAATAGTGAAAAATACTTAAAAACAACTTTTTTAATAAAAATAATTTATAGTGATAAATTATACTATTGAGTGTTTTTAAAGTATAATTAGAATATAATTTTACCATTTTATCCAATTTTGGTCATTAAAATTAATTTCACTTTGAAATTGGACATAAACAATTGTCAATCCTTTGATTGATATTGTTTCTTAAAAACACGCTATTTGTTTTAACAACGGGAATTAATTATTAAATTAATTAATGCAACTTATTGTTTTTAATTTTTTAAAATAGAAATCATTTTTGAATTCGGAATATCAAATATATCTTAGGGTGAATTTTTGGTAATTTTCTGAAAAACTTCAATTTTTGATGAATAGTGAAACCACTAAGTGGTAGTTAAAAGACTGATTTTTCGTTTAAATGAAACATTACCTATTCTATGATTTGATTTTCAAAAATCCTACATATATGGTTTTCATTAGGAAGTAAAATGTGGTTCAATGGTATTGAAATAATTTTTTGGTGAATAGTAACTTTTAAGTTTTATTAATCGTGATTAAAGGTAATTAGTGTAATTTAAGGTAAAAATAATTTTATAATAATATAAAATTACCTTAACACATGTCCTACCCTTATTTTATGAGTCATGGCCGACAAAGACAATCCATGGGTCAACTTGGGGACCCCATGGATCCACTTGGGTAAGAAAATGACATTAATAACATTTTATTTAAAGTTAAAATAAAAATGTCACAAACATGTATTGTTTTACTAAAACAATTTTTACATGGGGTTATACAAGTCATATTTTTGACTATAAATATTAATTGGAAAGATAAAACGATTTCCTACATAATATTATTTTTTCATAATTTTTAGACATTAAATAAATTAATTTATTTATGACACCATGATGATGCAGTGATTACCTCATTAATTAACGATTTAAATAAAATGAAAAGATAATGTAAAATATAAGACATACACTTGTAAAAAACCTATTGTATGAGTATATTTCGAACCCTTATCACCTTATCCTAGAAAATATATAATTTTGGGACCTTTAAAATCCGAAACACATTATATAATAAAGTAACATTTCTTGACTTTCCAAGAGTCCCCCTCCTCTCCTCTTATAAAAGGCCCCCACCTCTACCACCTTATTCACACCATAAAAGCCATTTGGCTCGGCCAACCTCTACCCAAATACTCTCTCAACTTCCCTATCTTACTCCTAGAAGCCTCACATTGGTCATAAGTCTTCCCAAGGAAGCCTTTGGCTCAAATCAAAAAGAGTTACCTGATTTTAAGGTAATGTCTTCTCTTATGTTCTTTTGTATTATTTTGCTTCTCCAACCCCTTAAACTCTTTTTATTCCTTTATTTTGTAACAACATCAGTATATTAAATATACTAGGATGTTTTTATGAGAATTATTTGATTTACACTTACACAAACCTTCTTCTAATGGTTAAAGAACATATTGTTTCTGTGGGTGGAAAATTACTGCCTCACGAAACGATGATTGTTCAATATTCTTTTAACACCTCTCATAGTGGCCATTAATATGTCACCATATTTATATATGATATATATTATGTTTATTTTTTCCTTATGTTTCTTTATTTTTCATTTATGGCATACCTTTATGATTTCCATTATGGGTAAACGTGATAATTTCATTTTAGGAAGTGCGGACTACCGCCCCCTCAAGGTGATTTGAATTGTTAATTCCATATGTGAGGCGTATAAAGGATAGAGTTAATGATATTATATATGATATTATACTGAAATTATAATATACCTTTATATCATTATGATTTCATTCCATTAAATATGAAATATAAATGAAAGTAGCGTTCATGCGTACGTACAGCTTACCGTCTCCATGAACGGTGTATTTCATTTCTTACCTCTAAATGTTATGTTATATTATAAATGAATATATCTACTAGATATATATGATATATATGATATATACATCATGAATATAATTCTGGATATAATGTATATTTTACCACATGAACAACTTGTAATTATAAGAAGTTTATTTTTTACTCAAGTACCAAAGATCGGCAAAACAACCGTTACTAACTTAAATAATTACATAATGTTTATAACATGGTAATAAGTGATATAAAAGGAATAATTAACTTGAAAAAGGTTCTTAAGCAAGTATAAATTAACTCTAGTTTATTATTCAGGATATTAAAGAACGATCGAGTCAAGTCGGACATGAGGTAAGGGACTTCGTCTCAATCTCCTTTTAATTGAGGCATATTTTGTTTTATACACAACTTTCTTTTATATGGTGTATAAACCCCTTTGACTTTTACGTTTATTCAAAAGTAATCTTTTTTATAAGAATCATTTTACTAAATGACAAAAAGGAATGTTTTTTTTGTCGTACGTATGCGGAGACAATGACTTCTCCACTACCGTGACCATTATTTGAGTTTCGGCTTCCTCTACAAGCCATAACTTTTTTCTAAAATGAAAAATAAATACCAAGTTTTACTTTTCTTTTATTTTGGTATTGAAAATGGTTTTATCATATCAATGTGTTGTATTGATATTTTGTGATTGAAATGTGTAAATGTTATGTTTCCATTATGCATGTTTTATGTGATACGATTATGTTATGGTTTATGATATGTTTAAACCCTTTCATATAAGGAATGCATTGGACTTAGTATGTGATGGGTGGATCCCACTATAGCTCCTCGATGCATTAGTAGGTCTCATGATACAAACTAGTGTCTTGGCATGAGGCCTTGACAACATCTTATTTGTAGTCTTGGCACGAGGCCTTGACTATGTGGTTATGATAGTCTGGAATTATGCATTCCATCATTATGAAAGTGGTTATTGATATTGCATGTGATTATTTGACTAGTAGAATATCCATGTGAATAAGTAAATGGCATTATTTCATTTTATTTTTTCCATATTATATTAAAGTTCAAGTTTAAAAGGCTTTTGTTTTAGTTATACATTTCCTTAAATGTTTATGTTTATTTATGAAAGTTTCTACTATATTATTATCCTTACTAAGCATCTGAGCTCACCCATTTCAATGTTTTAATTTTTTCAGGATGTGAAGAAGTATTTTATGAATGACCTTCAGGGATATTATGGGGGGATATGAAGACAAGATGTTATTGTAGTTTTGTTTTACTTTATGATGTAATGTAAAACTTATGAATGTATCTAGTGTTTCAAGGATACTAAACTAATCAGTCTTTCGAGAATTGATCTTTCTGATCATACCAATGTTATGTAATAATTCACCGACTCTGGGTAACTGGGGTTGGGGCGTTACAGTTGGTATCAGAGGCAGTTTAGTACTAACCTTGTAATCTATATTTAGATAAACTCTGATTAGAGCACATATCCCTAAGATAGACTTTGAGGATTAGTATAGAAGAACTTCCTATAATTTTGGTATTGTAAATATTTTGTGAGTTTTCTGAGAAATACATCCATGTCTGGATACGAGCAGGTAGAGGTGGCTCTGGCACAGATGTACCTAGTAGTAAAACCCGAAAACACCGCTTTGAGCTAGACTCGAATGGGAACTGGTGCACGACAACGGGCCTTGCTGCACTCTTGGTTACGACACTCCCGGGGGATATGCTTAGGATAATTCTCATTTTCTTTACAAACCATTATGAAGGGTTTATGAGTATATACTTCATCAAAGAAAACATCTTTATGATTATGGATTATATCCATAAACTGTTCAATTTATGTTAATTATTTTACAAGTTTGGAATTATTCATTGTAATTCATAAACTGACCTAGTTTGTGTCATTGTATAGAAATGGAGCCCAGTAGAAGGATTGTGAACTCCAGCAATACGTATGATCCAAAAATTAAGAAGGATCATATATTTCACGGTATTAAGCCAACATTTAGAAGGTAAATAGTCTCTCATGTATTCTCAACATATGAAGAAATAGTATCATGTGTTAATAAGATAAGTAAAGAATTCTCTAAGTCATATAGCTTTGAAGGGAAGCAAGAGAATAAAAGGATGGAAGAGATAAAGATGGATAAAGGGAATATGGAAAAGAAGTATTTTCTATTATGCGATAATTGTGGGAAGAATAACCCCGGTACTTGCCTAAAAGGAATGGTAGTTTGTTATAAATGTGGAGAAAAATGTCACCAGGCTCATGATTGCAAAGGAAAGAAAGAGGCTATCAATGTTGAATGCTAAAATTGTAGGGAAATGGGGAATTATGCAAATGAATGTACTAACCGTCAGGGAAACTTACCTCAGAAAAGGCAAATGGATCAAGGCCAATCTTATGTTATTACTACAGTTGAAGTGGAATAATTAATGTATTGGTGCTTTTGGACTCAAGGATTATATTCTGGTTATAAGAATAATGTGATATATATAAGGATTGTACTGTAGTACTTGTTGTTTTCATTAAGGTTTTAATATGATGAAGGTAATCATACTTTTAGTATGTGACAATAAGAGAAACTTTACTTTGTTTGGGGAATCTAATGTTACAATTGATTTTGGAATTTATAGACCTTTTAGAGGGAGTCTGGACACAGGTATTTTGGATAAATATAAATTTTGGAATGGATTAAGTTGAACTTTGGATAGTATTGTTTAAGGTTAAAACATTTCTGAAGATTATTTTTTGAATATTATAATACTATAGTTTTAGGAAAAGGACAACCTGCAGGTCGGGGGATAACTCGTCGCATCGGATAAAGCTGTAGGAATCGAACCCACAACCATAGTGCGACAGGCCTTTATTATCTACCACTAGCCTACAGGAAGTCCCTAGTTATTTCAAAATAGTTTTCCTAATCTAAATGGTATGTGTTAATATTTTGAACCTTGTACGATTAGGATAAATATAATATTTTTGAGTTCTATTATCTTTTTTAGTGAAAGATGAGTTTGTGGTAGAAATTAGTTGAAGGTTGAAACTCTACTTTTCAAGAATATATATATATATATATACCTATCTCTTATTCTATGAATAAATTAATTCTTAAACTTTAGGAAAGAGATATTAAAACAAAAAATGTGTTATCCTAATACCTTATGTTTTGTTGAACTGATGATATTTTAAATCAACATAGATTGAAGGCTTTGAGGCCCTCAATTTTACACTTGTTTGTGATTGATGACCTCAATCACTCCCTAAAAATATTTACATTTTTCTTCCAATTATATGTCTCTAATCTCCACCAATGTTCTCTTAATTGTGATCATAATTTGGTGGTGACTTTTTCATTTCAATTTCCCTCTTATTAAGGCCAAATTTTATTAACCTTATTTCTGATGTGGGTTTTCCACAAAGGTATTTTCTATTTTCAACCTTTTATTTTTTAAGAATGTTTTCAAATTGAGAGGACGCAATTTATTAAAGGAGGGGAAAATGTAACACCCCAAGCTTCCACAGTACGATTCTCTCTCAATAATGCAGTAGCTTGCATTGTACGCAAGTTCAAGGTTCTAACTCACCGCAACCAATCAAAGTAGCTGTTATGAATAGAAATACCCACTTTTTGAAATTATATAAATTTTATATTTCAAAATGGAATTCATTTTTGGATTCAGAATATCTAAATTAGCCTATGTTGAATTTTTGGTATTTTTCTGAGAACATCCAATTTTCAATGAATAGTGAAAAATACTTAAAAACAACTTTTTTAATCAAAATAATTTATAGTGATAAATTATAATATTTAGTGGTTTTAAAGTCTAATTAGAATATAATTTTACCATTTTATCCAATGGTGGTCATTAGAATTATTTTCACTTTGAAATTGGACATAAACAATTGTCAATCTTTTGATTGATATTGTTTCTTAAAAACACGCTATTTGTTTTGACAACGGGAATTAATTATTAAATTAATTAATGAAACTTATATGTTTTTAATTTTTTCAAATAGAAATCATTTTTGAATTCGGAATATCAAATATATCTTAGGGTGAATTTTTGGTATTTTTCTGAAAAACTTCAATTTTGATGAATAGTGAAACCACTAAGTGGTAGTTAAAAAACTGATTTTTCATTTAAATGAAACTTTACCACTTATGTGATTTGATTTTCAAAAATCCGACATAAATTATTTTCATTAGTAAGAAAAATTTGGTTCAATGGGATTAAAATAATTTTTTGTTGAATAGTAACTTTTAAGTTTTATTAATCGTGATTAAAGGTAATTAGTGTAATTTAATGTAAAAATAATGTTATAATAATATGAAATTACCTTGACACATGTCCTACCCTTATTGTATGAGTCATGTCCGACCAAGAAAATCCATGGGTCAACTTGGGGACCCCATAGAGCCACTTGGGTAAGAAAATGACATTAATAACATTTTATTTAAAGTTAAAATAAAAATGTCACAAACATGTATTATTTTACTAAAATAATTTTTATATGGGGTTATACAAGTCATATTTTTTACTATAAATAGTAATTGGAAAGCTAAAAAGATTTCCTACATCATAGTATTTTTTTTATAATTTTTAGACATTAAATAAATTAATTTATTTATGACACCATGATGATGCAGTGATTACCTCATTAATGAACGATTTAAATAAAATGAAAAGATAATGTAAAATATAAGACATAAACTTGTAAAAAACCTATTGGATGAGTATATTTTGAACCCTTATCACCTTATATTAGAAATATATAATTTTGGGACCTTTAAAATCCGAAACTCATTATATAATAAAGTAACATTTCTTGACTTTCCAAGAGTGCCCCTCCTCTCCTCTTATAAAAGGCCCCCACCTCTACCACCTTATTCACACAATCAAAGCCATTTGGATCGGCCAACCTCTGAACAAATACTCTCTAAACTTCCCTCTCTTACTCCTAGAAGCCTCACTTTGGGCAGTAGTCTTCCCAAGTAAGCCTTTGTCTCAAATCAAAAAGAGTTACCCGATTTTAAGGTAATATCTTCTCTTATGTTCTTTTGTATTATTTTGCTTCTCCAACCCCTTAAAATCTTTTTATTCATTTATTTTGTAACAACAACAGTATCTTAAATATACTAGGATTTTTTTTATGAGAATTATTTTATTTACACTTACACACACCTTCGTCTAATGGTTAATGAACATACTGTTTCTGTGGGTAGTGAATTACTACCTCACGAAACAATGTTTGTTCAATCTTCTTTTAACACCTCTCATGGTGGAAATTAAGATGTAAATATATTTATATATGATATATATTATGTTTATGTTTTCATTATACTTATGTATTTTTCATTTATGGCATACCTTTATGATTTCCATTATGGGTAAACGCGATAATTTCATTTTAGGAGGTGCGGACTACCGCCCCCTCAAAGTGATTTGAATTGTTAATGTCATATATGGGACGTATAAAGGATGGAGTTAATTATATTATATATGATATTATACTAGAATTATAATATACCTTTATATAATTATTATTTCATTCCATTAAATACGAAATAGAAATGAAAGTAGCGTTCATGCGTACGTACGTCTTACCGTCTCCATGAACGGCGCATTTCATTTCTTACTTCTAAATGTTATGTAATATTATAAATGAATATATCTACTGGATATATATGATATATATGATATCTAAATCATTAATATAATTCTGGATATAATGGATATTTTACCACATGAACAACTTGTAATTATAAGAAGTTTATTTTTGACTCAAGTACCAAAGATCGACAAAACGACCGTTTTTAACTTAAATAATTACATAATGTTAATAACATAAAAATAAGTGATATAAAAGTAATAATGAACTTGAAAAAGGTTCTTAATCAATTATAAATTAACTCTATTTTATTATTCAGGAGATTAAAGAACGATCTATTCAAGTCGGACACGAGGTAAGGGACTTCGTCTCAATCTCCTTTCATTGAGGCATATTTTGTTTTATACACAACTTTCTTTTATACGGTGTATAAACCCCTTTTAATTTTACTTTTATTCAAAAGGAATATTTTTTATACGAAGAGTTTTACTAAACGACAAAAAGGAATGTTTTTTTGTCGTACGTATGTGGCAACAATGACTTCTCCGCCATCGTGACCATTATTTGAGTTTCGGTTTCCTCTACAAGACATAACTTTTTTCTAAAATGAAAAATAAATACCAAGTTTTACTTTTCTTTTATTTTGGTATTGAAAATGGTTTTATCATATCAATGTGTTGTATTGATATCTTGTTATTTAAATGTGGAAATGTTATGTTTCCATTATGCATGTTTTATGTGATACGATTATGTTATGGTTTATGATATGTTTAAACCTTTTAATATAAGGAATGCATTGGACTTAGTATGTGATGAGTGGAGCCTGCTATAGCTCCTCGATGCATCAGTTGGTCGCATGAGACAATCTAGTGTCTTGGCACGAGGCCTTGACAAAATCTTATTTGTATTCTTGGCACGAGGCCTTGACTATGTGGTTATGATAGTCTGGCATTATGCATTCCATCATTATGAAAGTGGTTATTGATATTGCATGTGATTATTCGACTAGTAGAATATCCATGTGAATAATTAAATGGAATTATTTCATTTTATTTTTTTCATATTATACTGAAGTTCAAGTTTAAAGAACTTTTGTTTTAGTTATACATTGCCTTAAATGTTTATATTTATTTATGAAAGTTTCTGCTATATTGTTATCCTTACTGAGCATCTGAGCTCACCCCTTTCAATGTTTTAATTTTTATAGGATGTGAAGAAGTATTTTATGAATGACTTTCAGGGATAGTATGGTGGGATATGAATATAATATGTTTTTTTAGTTTTGTTTTACTTTATGATGTAATGTAAAACTTATGAATGTATCTAGTGTTTCAAGGCTACTAAACTAATCGGTCTTTAGAGACTTGATCTTTGTGATCATGCCAATGTTACGTAATAATGCACCGACTCTGGGTAACTGGGGTCGGGGCGTTACACTAAAACTCATATAACAACATGTTAGCCTATTCTATTTTGGAAAAATACCATTGTATCACCAAGAGATTTGATATATGTTTCATGTGTCCATAAATCATATGTGATGAACTACTTTGAACTATTGAGTGTGTGTTGTGTATTTAGTATGCTTCATTGAGTGTTAAATCAACCTTGATTTTATATTTAAATTTCATTTACTTAGTTGAGAGTTTTAGTATAGTTTATATTTATTTTATCTTTGTATGTAGTGGTAGCTAAATGCTTTTATAATCTCTTGATAGGAGATAGAATTATTTCACTTTAGTTTAGTGTTAGTCCTATAAATATAAGATTGTATAAGTGAGGTATCTTGTGGTTTTAGACAGTGAGTGAAATATATTGATAAAAATCCTTATAGCCAATGAAGAAGTTTTTTTCTGGGGAATTGAACTACTTATAGACACTTTTCAGTCATATTTGTTTAATTTACCTTATTCCCCCTCCACCACCCATGTGTAGTCAACCTAAACCAAGGCGTACCCTCAAACTCCTGATTCCCTTCCCCTATTGTATGTTGATTAAATTCTTCTATTAAGATTCTAATTTATATTTACATTATTTTAATTTACATTCTTCTATTTTATAGTTTCTATTTTTCTATTATGTGTTTGGAAACTTCCCAAAATCATTCATTGTAATTTTCTTATATATTTGCACCCTTTGAATTTTCATTTTTTGAATGGTAACCTGATTTACTTCAATCAATAGACTAATCAATAATAAATTATAATTATTGATTCACACAAAAGTATTAATATTAATTTGTTAATATTGATTACTTGTAACTTAAATGAAAACATTTCAACTCCTTTATTAGCTTTATTTAATATTGATATTTGTATTTTTTAAGTGCCAACTTGAATTAATGATTCATATTATTATTTTCCCATGAATTAAAAAGTTATCAGTTACTTTAAATTTCTATACTTTTATCAAGAAAATATTTAGATGATTCATCTATTATATGATATAATTGTTTTGGAATGGATCAATTATCACATGTTATATTCCATAGTTTCCTATTTATCTCAATTTCTCAATATGACCTAGTTCTGAGTTTTATTTTGGAATATCATAGTTCATGAAATATATTACTTTGTGTGAAATCATAACATACAAATTGTATTTATCCCAGTTTCCTTGTGTTTTTTGAAAAAATATTCTATAAGTATTTTTAGAGGTCTACAATCTATGTATTTATATCATTTTTTATTCTAACTTAATTAGAAAAAATTCACTTTCCTCATATTTATTTTATCAGGGGGAAAATATCAATTATAGTTAATTATTTAATTCTATATTTAATAGCACATACGATACTATGGTTAGTGATTCATAAATTAATCATAAAAATTCATATTTTTATTTATTTTAAATATTTATTCAATACAAATATATGTTTATCATTTTATTTTAGATCTTAAAAATGAGTTTTTTATTCAATATGATAATAAATATTCGTAGTGTTTTGATAGGTTCTTGATAAAATATATTTGTTCTCATTCCACTAGGTTTCCTTTAATTTTGTTTCCATCAATTTTTTATTATTATAAATTCTAAAAATTATTTTTAATGAGATATTTTTTTTTATGTTCTGATGTTAATTATGTTTCCTTTCATATTTCATAGTTTCTTAATTGTAAACTTAAATTTTAAGATGAAATTATTTAGTAATGAAATTTTCATTGACATATAATTCCAAAATGAATTGTGTTGTTTTTTTATTATGTTGTTCCAACATTTTTTAAAATTATTACTTGAGTAATTATGTTACATGACCTCTTTTAGGAAACAAAAATACAATTAATGATCACTAACTATTACAAATTTTAAAATTATCACTTTATTAATTTTTTTAACATTTTTGTTCCAACATGTTTTTGAATTATGGGGTCCTGATCATTATATATTTATAATTATATTTTTATTTCTTCTAGTTCATCAGATTATTAAATCCTTATTCTTTTAGAGAAGTTATGGGTCTATACCATAAGATGGTTTCTTGTCCTCTTTAATTTATATGACCATTCACTTTCTCATGGCCTTGATATGTGTTCATATGTGAATTTTGGATTTCTTATTGATTCAAATTTCTTCTATGTGTTTCTTTGATTGGTAATTAGTCTAATTAGTGATAAATATATTTTTTTGATGTGTAGAAGGATGATTGTGACCCTAAAATGTTGATAGAGGGTTATAATTAATTTTGGACACATTTAAACTGATGAATTGGTTGGGGAATGGTGAATATTAAATGCATAAGATAAATGGAAAATAATGTGATTATTTTTTATAGATAAATAAGGCTAAAAATTAAGAATGAATGGTAATAATGTTATATTATGTGAGAATTTATGCTTTTAAATTTAATATGGTGGAATTATAAGTTTCATTATGTCCTCTTGATAAGTTAAACATATCTTGGTGGTTTTAAGGGGTATAGTTTCTGCTAAAATGGTCATTTGAGCATGTGGAAATCAGTGTTTATGAGGGATAAGCATGTAAATCCTACTTTGGTGAATTAACCTCAAGATTAAAAGATTTATAGGAATTCTTAGGCTATCATCAGTGGATTATAAAAAGCTTGGAATATTATTTTAAGAGTATAAAGTGGTGAATAAACTTTGATAAAACACATAGAGTGCTTGGGGTGTTGGACATAGGCTTGATCTTACCAAAGTGTAAGATTGGTATGCTTTAAATGGTTTACTAAATTATGGGAAAAATGTTTAAGAGGAATATGGTATTTATTTTAAGGGGTAAAGAATTCCCAATGTATGTTAAACCAAAATGTGTGATGGTATTCCTTGATCAGGTTTGTTAAAGTGTGAGTTACATGTTAAACTTATATTTAATGAAGCTAGAAATGAATACTTAAATGGTTAAATAGGAATAATAATTGGGTAATGGTTGGGTAATTAACCTTGAAATTAAATATGGGATATTTAGTCCTTATTAGAGGTTATTTATGTGTATTTGGTTGTAGAAATTACAATATTTAATATAGATAATGGATTTGTATTTCCATGTTGATTTCACATACTATACAGTGGGAATAAAATGACAACATGAGTTTTCATGGGAAAGAAATGATTTAATATGTTTTTTTAGTGATGTATGAGATTTTTATCACTAACCATGTTGTGCTATGTTTGATCTATGGAAATAGTCACTTATAGGTGGCATGTGGTAGGGTGAGTTATGAAATTACATGGTATGGAATTATTGATCCTGAAGGTAATTGACCATTTTTGGAATTACACTAGTATTTATATATTCACATACTAACTCCTTGAGTTAATATTGGTTTCTATGGTTTTTACTAATTAGTATGTTCTCACTCACTATACATAAAACCTTTTGTGCATAAAAATTGAATCCATGCTGTTTTAGGTAATGGAAAGTTTCCTTTGTAGCTGATTGTTGATTTCTAGTAATTGTTTGATGCTTAGTATGCACTATTATAGATTATTAAAGATTGTGTTGTCCACACTTAATTTCATTATCTATTTTATTTTCATTACTTATGAATTGGTATGTATGACTTTCCATTGAGTTTAGTTTGACTATTTAACATCTTTGGGCTTGTTAGTGTATTATCTACAGAATTATTTAGTGAAAGCGACTGAATGATGGAATTATGAAATAAATCTTATAACACAACAAGAGTTATAGGTTAATTTTTGGTTAATTAATTCCAATAACATGATTAGTGATACGGGTGTGGCGTGATTTGTGGAATAGATTAGAATACCTGATATTGTATAGAATAATTTTATTTCATCCATTTTAAGTTATCACAAAATAATTAAACATTATTTGATGATTCGTTAAAGGTACTTCCAATAGTTATTCAAATCATTTAAATGATACATGTTTTTTTATAGTAGCTAGAGGATATGAGTGTTATTGTAAGATATAATAGCTGGAGGATATGAGTTTGTATCCTATAGGGTTGGAGTTTTTTTCAAGCATCTAGAGGATATAGCCATGGTTTATAACTATGGTTATAGATCTATTGTAATGGTTTAAACCATGGAAATAGGTTTATAAACATGATTCAAACCATGTAAGTATGAATTTTTGTATGGAGTCTAGAGGATATATCCATGATTATAAATTATGGCTATAGGTCTATATCCATAGTTTATAACCATGGTTATATACTATAGATGACTTTTCTTCACAATAAAAATGGACATAGTGGAGGTTCATGGAAATTAACCTACAACCACGATTATAAACTATGGATATATATATTTGGCCCTATTTCCACACCAATAGGAGCCACAGCTAGCTAAACCGTAGCTATTACCTATATCCATGGTTTATACCTCCATATCCATGGTTTAAAACTGTGGCTATAAATTAATTTTCTAGTTGTGTAACCCTTAATATATAATAATATTATTATTATCAGTCACTTAATAATGACTATATTATCAATGGTTAAGATGCTTAATGATCTTTTAAATTTGGATGTGCTGTATCGATCCAAAATAACCAAAGTAGTGCATGTGTTTTCTATAACTACATTACTTAATAACAAAATTTATTCATTCAAAAAGGTAATTTCATATATAAAATTTTGGGTTGTTACAAGTTGAATATGTTTCAGAGAAGATAGTTGGAGTTGATTAAAGATTATAAATCATTAATACATTACCACTCTAGGAAAGTGAATAGGGTGGATTATGCTTTTAGTTGAAATGATCATTCTATCTTATCTATTATGAGGATCACAAAAGATCCACTATTTCTGGATTTTCAAAGGATGGACCTTGAAATGTTGAATGGAAGAAATATTATCTTTCTCAAATGAGTGATCAATAATCTATCCATGTGATGCAGAAGGAATATGTATAACTAAAAAAATAAGGTGAGAAATTTTTTTAAGTTAAACATTGATTGTGATGGAATGATATGGTTTAGCAACCAAGTAAGTGTCCCATAAATACCATACTTAAATAAGGAGGTATTAGAAGAACCTCATAACTCATCATTCTTGTGAACAAATCTAGCATCATGTCCATGCATAATACACATAATCTCATGTGATATATCACATCCCACAATGCATTATATGGATATATAATTCCAATCCCACACACCACATCATAAAATTCTCATGATTATGCATGCCTCATGGAAAGGGGACATATAATAATGGTATTCATGAAATAAACCCATGGAAAGGAATGAGTTTCATAGATATTTAATAAATCATACATTAGTGAATAACCATTGGGATTACAAAATGAATATGATAGATCATATTTTGGTATTAAATATCATAATTCTTGAGTAGAGAAGAAACATTTCAAGAGGGGTCAATGTGGTGTTTTGGAAAAAAAAGTCATTTTGAAAGAAAAAAACTTTGAAATTGGATTACAAATCATTTAGACAGGGTAAAAACATGTATATACCTAGAAATAAAAGTTAAAAAATAGTTAAAAGAAATTTTAAGGACATTAGAGTAATATCCATACTGTAAATAATGTGAAAGAGGAGATAACCCAAAAAAGAGTTTGGTTTGAGAATCCCCTTACCTAAAATCCTATTATGTTTCATATCATTTGAACCTACCATATAAAAAACTTATATTTATTAACACATGAAAAAATAAGTGAAATATATTCATTTATGTCACTATTTATGAATTATAATTATTGGATTCTATTTTATAATACTCTTTGTTAAACATGAATTGTTTTTATGTCATCTTTTCATTAAATTGTCCTATCTTGTTTTGATTTTTATATTTTTGTTCAAGGAAATTTATAAATAATTAAAATTAATTATATAAGATTAAAATAAATTTAATTACATAATTATATATTATATATAATTTATACTAACCATATATAAAGGTGGTGGCATATAGAGAGTTGGAAATGTCCTTATAGGCAATTAACCAACCATTAATAGGACAATTTCAAAAGAGGAGGAAGAGAAGAATGACATATAAATATGTCATAAATATAATAATTATAGAATTTTAACATCATTAATATAATTTTAACATACTAATAAATTAATTTTAGAAGATTTGGTTTTGAATGAAATAGAGAAAATGGGGAAGAGAATAGAAAAATGAGTGAAAAGGTCAATAAAACCTTACCCACTTCTCAGTGTTGCTTCTTTTATACAACACTAAAATCCTTGAATGATTGGATTTAAGTTAATAAAAAACGTCCCTAAGAATTTTAGGGTATTAATAGAATTAATTTGGGTAGATTTTTGGATTTGGTAAGTGAGAGAGAAGTGGTTTTCCAAGGGTAGGGATTGGGGGTATTTATACTTGAGGAGAGGGTTATTTTGGAGTTAAAATATTGAATAAAATATGATTTCCGTGGTAAAAAATAAAATAGTGATATTATTGAAATTTTAAGTCATATTTTAATAAAATAAATTAATTTTAGGAATTTTAAATCTTTTCAAAGTTAGATTCATTGGTTTCTTAAAAAGGAAAGTTAAAAAATGACTAATTTTTATTTTAGTGGAATGCTTTATCATTTTAGACTTTGGAAAAAAATTATATTTGGAAATTAAGTTTATTGTTTTTAAATGACTTATTTATCTTATTAAATGATTTTTTGGTTGATACACAAGTTACAGAATTTATTATGTTGTTATTACCACTTGTATGAAGTAATTAAAATACATTGATTATGTAAAAACTATATTTTTTCTATTCACTTAAAAATTGAAGTATTTAGGAAAATTACCAAAAAAAATAACCCTTAAACAATTTTGATATTTTGATTTCAAAAATTGAAATAATTTTACCAAAATAATTTTCTAACATATTCAAATTTAAATTTAATATAAAAATTATGATTTTTATGAAATTCATTAAAATATAATTAATTTAAAAGGTGCTTATAATTTTTTTGAGTTTTTAATCTTGGTATTTATTTTATGGAATTAAATTATTTATATTTTCTTAAATTACTCATGATAAATGTTTTTTATATTAAATTTTATTATTTTGAGGTCAACTTACTCTTCTAATGGTCAAGTTACTATTTCCAATGGTCATGTTATTATTCCTAATGGTCATATTACTATTCCTAATAATCATGTTACTATTCCCAATGGTTATGTTATTATTCTTAATGGTAGGTTTATTATTCAAAAAATCAAATTACTATTTAAATGGTCATATTGCCACCTATAAATTCCCTTTAATTCTTTAATTCATAATTTACCTCAAACCCTGTTAAGGTTTTATATTTTTCATTTCTAAAATTTCAATTAAATTGATAATGTTCTATATTTTTTTATAGTGTTGTTCATCACTGTGATGATTCTAGGGGATAAAGATGGTCCAAATTTTCCTATTCTTGTAATATTATTTTTTTCTATTTATTTACCCATTGGAATATTTTCAATTCTCATTGCTATATTTTTTCTTTAAACACAATGTTCTCATTAAATTAAATAAAGAATTATATGTTTCATGTTTTTAAAATATATTATATACCTAATTGTGGAAATCATTATTTATTCAAAAGAAAAAAATAAATATGTACAAAATTTTGGGATATTACATTCTTATCCCATTTATAAATTTCATCCTTGAAATTTCAAATCATATCTTAGGCTAAGAATATATGAGGGTACTTCTATTTTATTTCCTCCTCTGATTCCCATGTTTCTTCTTCATACTTTTGATTCCACAAAATCACTTTAACAAGGTGAGTTGTCTTATTGTGTAGAACTGTATCTCTATGATCAAATATCTTCACCAATTTCTCCTCATAGGAGAGATCATTCTTTAGTTGTACCACATCTATATTTACTACATGTGAGGGATTAGGTATTTACTTCCCTGGGAGAGATACATGGAACACATCATGAACTTGAGCCATATTTGATGGGAGTTATAACTAATAGGTTAATGCACTTATGTGATCAATTATCTCAAATGCCCCAATATACCTAGGGTTAATCTTTCTTTTCTTTCAAAATCATGTTACTCTCTTCTATGGTGATATTTCAAGGGAAAAAAATTCTCCATATTCATTCTCTAAGTCCCATCAGCAATTGTCAACATAATTCTTCTACTAATTCTAAATAGATTTTATATGTTGTTGTATGCATTGAACCATCTCTATCATTACTTAAATAATATCAATTCCAAGTAGGTTTCATTCACCAACTTCATCCCAACGTGCAGTAGTTATACACTTCTTCACATATAGATATTTATATAGGGCCATTTGAATAATTGAGTGGATGATGTTTTTGCATGAGAACTCAACCAATGGGAGATATTGATCTATTACTTCTTTAAATTCCATTAAGAAATCTCTCTTTCTTTTTTTGAGTGTTTGAATGGTCCTTTTATAATATCCATCAATTTTTTAGTGATATACCATAATGAAATCCAATTAAATATTTAGAACATGTTGAAGACTTACCTAGAATTTAGAATTGAACCTTGTATCACAATCATAAATGATTAAAATGTGTGCCTAATTAATCCTCACAACTTCCTTTACATATATTATGGAAAGTCAGTCAAGCTATAAATATTCCTAAATACTAATGAATTGGGTAGTCTTGGTGAGTCGATTTACCACAACATATATCACATTTCTTCCTTTGTATGTCTTTAGGAGACTAGTGAAAAGTCTATAGTGATGTTCACATATTTTCATGTGAGTATGGGTAATGGTTTCATCATCCTCTTGGAATTTGTTTTCTCTACCTTAACTTACTGACATACTAAGAACTTTGAGGTGTACTCAGTAATCTATTTCTTCATGTTGTCCCACTAGAGTGATCTTAAATATCATAGTATTTCTTCATACTTCCATGATGGATGGATAATGATGAGATATTATCATTATCCAATGGATCTTTCTTTATCTCATGTGATGAAGGTGCACAAAGTCAAATTCTAAAATAAATGACACCATATTCATCGATGTTGAATTCATTAATATTCTCTTATTTTCCTTCTTACACCTTCTTTTGAAACTTTAAATCATCCCTTTGTGTATCTTTGTTCTTCTCTTGGATATATAGTAGGGTAATGATTTAGGCAAGGTAGGATGTATTTTATATTGTTATAATTTCTAAATACATCCTTTATATATCCATGAAGATAGGGTATTTCTCAATGTGAATCATGGATAATGTTATAGTTTCTTTTATGATAAGAGTATCATCTACCATATTCACCTTTATATAATGGTGGTGAATAGAATTTTTATAGTCATTGATCATCTCTAACTATCTTCATTGATTCATATTGATCTCTTTATGTGTGAATATATACTTTAGACTCTTGTAATTTATATATATGTCATACTTATCACCATATAGGTGGTATCTCCAAATATTCAAAGTGAATATCACAGCTGTTAACTCTAGATCATGTGTTGGGTAGTTCTGTACATGGATCTTCAATTTTAGTGAGGCATAGTCTATCACTTTATCATTTTTCATGAGTACAAAACCTAATAATTCCTTTGAAGTTTCACTATATATCACAAATTATTATCTACTTGAGGGTAGTGTGAGTATATGTGTATTTATTAGCCTCTTCTTGATCTCTTTAAATATTTACTCACATTCTTTCATCCATACATACTTTATCCCTTTCTGTGTTAACTTAGTTATTTGGATATACAATCATGATAAATTTCTCACAAATCATCTATAGTACCCAAATAATCCAAAAAAACTACTGATTTCTATGACACTTGAGGATCTAGGTCATTCCTAAATTGTTGTTGTCATTGAGGGGACCACATAACTTCCCTCACTAATGATCATGTTTCCCAATAATGTGAATTTTTATATCCAAAATTCACACTTTCTAAACATATCATACATCTTCTCCTTTCTTAATGTCTCTAGAATAATCCTTAGATTCACTTTATGTTTCTCCTTTATCTTTGAGTAAATGAGAATTTCATCAATAAATACTACCACATATTTTTCAATGTAGTCTCTAAATACTCTATTCATAAAGTCCATGAAGATTATAGAGGCCTTAGTAAGCCCTAATGACATCATTATGAACTCATAGTGTCTATATCTCATATGGAAGGTTGTCTTAAAAATATATTTTTTCTTCACCTTTAGCTGAGGGTATCCAAAAAATATATCCACCTTTGAGAAGTACTTAGATCCTGATAATTTATTGAAAAAATCAACAATCATCGGTAGGGTATGCTTGTTCTTTATGGTGAAATTATTAAGCTCTTGGTAATAGATGCACAACCGCATTGATCCATATTTTTTCTTAACAAAGATCATCAGAACATCACAAAGTGATTCACTAGGGTGTATGAAACCTTTTTCTAAATGTTCTTTTAGATACTTCTTTAACTCCTCCATTTCTATCGGGGCCATCTTATTATGGAATTTTGAGATAAGAGTGGCTCTAGGTATAATCTCTATTAAGGACTCTACCTCATGATATAGGGAAAGGTCATGAAATTATTTAGTAAATACATCATTATACTCCCTTATAATAGTAATATCATAAAGTTTGATACTTTACTTTGACTCAACCATTTTGAAAAATGTGCTTCTTCACTAAGTATCATCACCTGCACCATTTAGGGATTCTCTACAGGAGATTCATGATATTCCTTACATTTTTACAGGATCATAGGATGGTTTAGAATATAGAAATAGATTTAATTTAATTGAAATTTTTTGATAGATCTATATAATTAGATAAAATCCATTCCCATTGTATAATTAAAATTCATGAAGGGAAGGATTATGAGATTTTCTGGATAAATCTTTCCATAGATACTGATAGGAGAAGAGTCCAACACTTTGGTTTCAATTATCACAACACAAAGATTATTTATAGATATCTCTACTTAAAGGTATCAATAATTTGATTCAATATTTATAGAAAACTTTTAGGGTATAAAGTAATTCATAGATGTAGAATCAAATAAAATTTTTCTCATTCTGTAGCTCCGACCACCCTACCTTTATTTGGTGTTCTCTTGCTGCTCCTAACCACCTTTTAAAACTTATTCCAAGTTAAAAACACTTTTTTGGGTTTTCTATTCTCTTGGAATTTTATTTTAACACTATTTCTTAAAATTACATGTCAACTATAATGAAGGTTAAAAATTCCTCTAAAATTTAAGACTCATATGTGCACATGGGGTATTGAATCACCCCATTTATGTTGTCTATGTATTTAGAGGTTTATAAGAAAGTATAGGTGGTATAGAGGGTGAATTACCGTGATAGAGCACCCTTAGTTGAGAGTTAACAGGTACCTATGAGAAGTAGGGCATCAGATGGAGGGTCATAGATGATGGACCAGTAGAGGTTTTGATTGGAAGGGAAACAAATCCAATAGTCAGCATCACATTTATTGATGTATGGCAGTTCTCACACTATTACTAGGATCTCTAATGTTTTTTACTCTGTCTATAAAGGTTATGTTTATTACCATAAGTAGTTACATTTAACTCTGGAGAGTTATTATGGCTTTTACAGTTAGTGCCCCTTCCAACAGTAGTGGTAATTTTCCTTGAGGCAGTTTGAGTAGTGGGGTCTTCCATGTTATGTTTAGTAGCTAGTTAAAAAAACTTATTCTCATCTAGGAGTAGGTGTAGTTAGTATAGTGTATCCATATGACTTCTCTCACCATTAAGAACCCAAAGTAGAGTTTGGGCATGGATTCCATCCATAGTGGGGTAAAAGAGTTGGTTGAGTCTAGATATATGTGATAGAAGCTTTGGTGCCATAATGGTCAGAGGTTATTCAATGTATGATCAGTTTATCATCTACTCTAGTTTTTTATTTGTTTGATTTAAGAGCTTCTCAATACTTTTTCACATCCACCATGGTCTGTGAGATGGGACTAGAAATGGATAGGCTTTCCACACCCTTGTTGTTATCCATACTAGTTTTAGGATGGGATAGATTGTTTTATTTGTATTGTAGTTATAGTCTGGTGATGGAGCAACATTAATCATTGGGATATTTCTTTGTGTTGAAAATATAACCATAAGATCTCATTCTCGATATGGATTTCTTGTATTATGTTCAGAATATAGTTGATTATTTTTTCAGTAGATTTTTGTTTTCTGATGTGAAATGATAATGTGTGGTGTTTTCTAGTAAGTGATGTTTCTGGATATGAAGTAAGTGAGAATGGACCCTTCTTTACTTGATGACTAATTTATTAATAAAATTATTGAGAGATTAAATAGTGGGGATTCATAGAGTTTTTTTAAAGTTTTTAGATGTTTTCCCTAAGGAGGTTGTGACAGTACCCCCTTGAAGCAATATAGAGTTTGGAATAAAGTTTCATGAGGGTGATACACCAATTTCAATGTCTTTTTATTGGATAACACCCTTTTAGTTTTAGGAGTTGAGGATCCATATTGATTATATGATTCAGAAATGATTTCTCAATCATAGTGTGTCACTGTGGAGAGCTCTAGTTTTTTTCACCAAGAAGACAGACGGTAGTTTGAGATTTTGTATAAACTATTAGTGGATGAATCATGTGATAATAAAGAATATTTACCCCTTATGAGAATTAATTATCTCTTTGACTAGTTTAAGGGATCTATCTAGTTTTATAAGATAAATTTGTAGTTTGGATATCGTTAGTTGAGGGTGAAGGAGGTAGACATCCCAAAGACTATCTTATGGTACTGTTGTAGACACTTTGAGTTTTTAGTCACGTCTCTTGGTGTCACGAACTCACCAGTTGTATTAATGGGACTCATGAACTCTATATTTCATGAGTTGTTGGACTAGTTTGTCATCATGTTTATCGAAGAAATTATCATATACTCAAGATTAGAGGAGGAGTTTGGCGAGAACCTGAGGATAATTTTGTAGACTATTTGACACCACCATCCATAAAGGAAATTGGATAAGTATAATTTTTGGATGTGAAATGTGAATTTCCTTGGAAATGTAGTGTCCCAACAAGGAGTGGTGGTGGATCCGGCAATGGTTGAGGTAATTGTTTCTTGTGAAACACCCAATAACGTGGAAGAGGTTTATAGATTTCATGGTCTTGGAGGTTATTATTGGAGGTTTACATCTGATTTATCTTAGATTGTAACCTCATTGACCACCCTAACTATGATGGATAGAAATTTTGTTTAGACTAATCAGTTTCAGGTAGAATTTGACTACTTTAAGGAGCATATGGTCAATGTCCCAATTCTTTAATTTCCTAAGGAGTAATTGATGTTTGAGGTGTTTTGTGATGCTTACCACTTATGTCTAAGATTATTATTGATGTAGTTGTGGGAAGTGATCTTCTATGAGTCCATAATTTTATTCCCCGATGAGTGTAACTACACCACCCATGATCTAGAGATGGAAATAGTAGTGTTTTCCTTGAAGTTTTGGTGACATTACCTCATTGGGGTATTCTTTATGGTCTTTACATACCACAAAATCTTGAGGTATATCTTTTCTCAGTATAACCAAAATCTATAATAGTAGAGGTGGATGGAGTTTCTCTAAGACTGTGATTTATATATCTCCTATACATTGGGTAAGGGAAACGTGATGTTATATGTGATGAGAAGAAATTCCTGAGAAGACATTCGAGAATATGAAGATTCATGTAGTGTGATGGAGGGGTTAGAGGCTTTTCATCTTAGAGAAAAAGAGGTTGATAATAAAGGATACCTATTACATATAAAGATATAGACCATTTTGTTGAAGTTGGTGTAGGAATCTCACTAGGGTGACTCAGAGGTGGGGGTGATATGTGACTGTATTGTTCATAGTGATTCCTTTTTTGAATGGTAATGGAATTTCCAACATTGGTTTATGTTCTATGGAAAGATGATTGTCTCATTGGAAATTCATGAGGGAGTCCTCTGTGAGTTTCATGGATCATCTCTAGTAGTGCACCCCGGTGTATCTAAGATGTATTATAAGTTGAGGAGGTAATTTTTGTGTCTAATAATGAAGAGGTCAATGGTAGAGTTCATGGAGTGATGTTTGGTCTTCTATAAGGTAAAAGAAAAACATCACATTCCTTATGGTTTTTTGAAACCTTTGGATGTATCTGTTTTAAAGTGGGAGGAAATATCAATGAATTTCATCATCAGGTTTCCCCAATTCAGGGTGTATATGATTTCATCAAGGTGATCATGGACCAAATGATGAATCCAGTTCACTTTATTGTGATTCGAGAGTTGATTACCATAGATGTTCTAGAAATACAGTGTGTACATAATGTGGTGAGGCTTCATGGAGCATGATTACCATCATGCGGTGTATGTAATACAATGGATCCATATAAAAAATTGTCTTCCTCCCTGTTTCCTTTTTATCACCTATAGTGAAGGAACTATCATCCCTTTAGGAATATGATAATCCTCATGATAAGATCATGGATCCACTAGATGATGTACTCCCTCAAAGGTGGTGTTATTTTTTCCACTTCTCCTTATGATCTTCCTCAAAAAATCTCTATGAAAGTAAGATGGAAGCTACTGATTCTTGTGAATACTAGGTACTCTATTTTTCATTTTATTTTTAAATTGATTATTTGAAGATAGATATACTATGTTTTTGGTTTTCTTTCGCTGAAAATGATCCTTATATAATCATATGAAACCCATCATTGATCACCTAGACGTAGTCTATTTTTTATTTCTCTTATCATCTGATGAAACTAACTTTTGATTAGTTCATCTTTTGGTCACCAACATTATCTAAATGGTTGGACTTAGGCAATTACTAATTTTTCATATCTTTTGATGAACCTCTATTCCATTCCACTCAATGCTCATATTCTCTACATTTATACTAGTCATTCAAGATTCTGACAATTTTTCCTTTTCACCATCTAAAGTCATCGGCAAAATTATTAACCATAATTTTGGGTGATTTGACTTACAATATCACTTGGAGTCGATTGTATATCTTCTGACACTTCATTACTTCATCACTATGTGTTATCGAAGTATATTTAAATTACACTATCTTTTTTAGGGAAACTCTCATGTTCCTTATGTCACAAACTCATCTTCTGGTACTTTAACTTATACCTAATCTACCATTTCTATAATTCTAGTGATATCACATATCACTTCTTTTTTCCTATCACCTTCTTTAGGATCCTTAAAAATTAGTCTTACGTAATCCATCTTCAATAAAATTAACTTTTTATCAACTCTTTCTGAATAATAACTTCTTTATGTAAGTTGGATATATCTTCCTTTGAAGGCACAATATACACATAATCTAGATTATTTTTTAAACCGATTATATAGACCTATCATCATACTTCTCATAGATTCACTATTGTGTGACAACATCACAAAATAATGTCTACAACTCATCATATGGTAGTATATCTTCCAGATCCTTTGAACACTATAATTTTGTAAAATCATTGAATTAAAGGATCTTCTACTATATAAAACATATTTAGTGAACCTTACATTCCTTGGGGTTATCTTTATAAAGTCAGGGCAGCTTCTCTATGACTTTATCAATTCTTCAATTACTTTGTCTCCTGGTATTATATCTTTTAGACACCCTAGATTCTTATTTTCTTCACTGGTTGTCTTCTAATTATCTCAATTTATTCACAAGAAAACTATCTTCCTTGATCTCACATTTTGATAAAACATCGACTAAGTTCCACATGCATCCTTAATTGACTTATCTTCCATGCATTTCGATCATGTGTGTATTATGATGATTATTAATAGTCGATCAAAGCATGCATATTATACGTTCAAGTGTACAACCCATATCAACACATCTTCATCCTCCAAAATTTTAACTTTTATATGAATTTTATCTGGTAACTGAATAACTTCACCTTTATCGTTACATCAAATTATCAAATTGTGACTTTTGGTCAATATCTCTTGGTTTTACTTCTACTCCAACAACTCCTTTAATCAATAATTCTTCTTTAACCTTCAAAAATTGTTATAAAATCCACTAAATATCAGCTCTACAATATTCATATATAATACTATGCTTTACTTCATTACTTCTAGAAACTATCTCTCCCATCATCCGAGTAAAATATCAGACCTTATTCAGTGGGTGTCTTCAGGTAGTAGAATAATCATATACTAATGTTCCTTTATTTAATGGTTTCAACTTTTGGTGTGTGAACTTCTAGTGTGTTAACCTCCAAAGGACCCATAATTGACTTCACTATCCTATATTCTTTCTTCAATTTCATTCATTACTTAATCATTGACTTTGTCGTAATATGTTGTAATCCATTGACAGCAAATATCACACTTCATCATCCTAACCCCTTGGGTACTTCAAATTCAATTGTAAATTAATGATATGACTTAAAGTGAATTAAATTTGTGTACTTTATATGAAATACTACTGTGATATTTTATATAATTTGTTCAGTTTTGTGTGTCCCTTTGAGTAAAAAGATATTAGATGTTAATTAATATTCCAAGTTAAAGATGAAATTAATTAGGAAATTAACCTAAATTCATTTAACCAACTTATTATATTGGAATATTTGTATGAAAAGTTTTATTTATTTTATAATTAATATTTATTTTATATGATATGGTTATTAAAAATATTATGTGACTTGGTGATATGTTAATGTATTTTACATGTCAAACATTATTTATTTGGATTGAGTAAAATCTACTTGTGCAGATGGATTTTAATTAAACATGTTGTTTAAGAGTGGTTAAATTGATTAAAATATAATTAGAATTAATAAAATTTAATTGGATTATAATATTTTTTAAAGGGGTTAAATATGAATATTTTTACCATGTTTAGTGCATGGAATTGGGTTTTCACATCCTATAATTTTCATTACGATCAACCGGACCATCTATGTGTTGCAAAGACGTTTTTTTAACTAATATATATATTTGGGAACATAAATAAGTAGGGAGTTGAAAAAAAAATCTTAAAGGGTGAGGGTTGAATGTGTTTTTTATAATTTTTAAGGTATGCTTGAATATTTAACTCGCAAAGATAAGTTTTATGATGATCTATTTAGGTGTTGGGATGAAAATTATAATTTTTTAGTTGCATATAATAATGTGTTTGGCATGTAATTTAATTTGAATTTGAGATTATTTTTTGGATGGAAATTGTTTAATATATTATATTAAATTTTTTTTCTTCTAATGTAGAGGTTGAATTTCTATTATTTATTTTTTATCTAAAATTGATATTTTTGAATTTAATGATTTAAAAAGTGTGTTGTGTTTATCGTTATATAGTGTTATATACTTTGTGATTGTTAAGTTTATGTTTATGATACATTGAGTGGGTGAGCTAATGATACTGTATTATATCATTAATAAGTGAAAAGAATATGAAATGGGATTTTTTTAGTGAATATAATAAAGTTTTTTTCACTAAATTCTTGTTATTGAAGTCTAAGACTAGGCATTTGTGTTTATAATGAACACTCTTTAAATCAGATAAGTAAGAATAGTATTTAATGTAAAATAAATGGGAAAAGCATAAATTTGAGTAAATAAATTGGAATAATTGTTGGGAATAATATCATGATTATGATTTATGATGAAATGAACATAATATTTTTTTTATAAAAATATAGAGGATTTAAGTTAGAAATTTATGCTTAAAATGTATAGAAACAAGGGGAAATTAGTGTATTTTTTTAAATTTAATTGTGTGTTACATAAATACGCTTGAATGAGTATTGAGTGATACTTTTTTTCTTATGTTTTCATGATACATTGATGATTTTTCTTTATTTAATATATTATAATATACTAGAGTATTTTTTATGATTTTATAACTCTGATCTAGGTTGTTTTGTTTTTTGAAAACATTTGCTGATTTTTTTTACTAGGAAAACCTTATGTTATGATATAATATAACCATGAGATTTTTTATAATGTGGAATAATCATTGGTATTAGTTATATTGAGATTGTACATGTGTTTATCCTTGATGTGATTTTAGAAATTAGAAAATTATGTCACATGGTTTGTGGGGTTACTATATATACCATGTGTCTGGATATGGTATAAACTAAAAGATACCCTAATTTTATAACAACAATTGATGGGGTAGGTACATTCTAAGCCAGGATAGTTTTGTAAGAATTGTATGATTTTTTATAATTTGATTTCTACTTTAAATCCTATTATGCATTTTATATATATATATATATACAAGTGTGTTAGGAACCTGGAGATGTCTTGGGTCTCTGATGGTACCCTACTAAGATATATTTCTCATGCCCTATATATTTTCATCCTGTGGATGTGTAGTTATGTATATTTTATAATGGTATGGCCATGAGTCCTTAATAGTTAGTAGTTGGAGTTCAGGATTATTTTGATGATGTCAGTGGAGTTTGGAACCTAGAGATATTTAGAGTATGTTAGGAACCAAGAATTTTTGGAGTCTCTGATGGTATCATACTAAGATATATTTCTCACAACATATATATTTACATCATGTATGTCACATTCTTGATTTTTTTTTTGAGGTATTATTTTGTTTATATTTGGTCTTACTTTTACCCCTTGGGTTCCCCATGTATTTTTGGATAAAAATAAAAAAATTGGGCTTGAAAGTAGGTGTCACACTATTAGGGGAAACTGTGCACCATTTTCTAGGAAACCGTGCAGAAAATTTTATTTTTGGACAGCGGAAACCACATGGTTGGCACACAGTTTGGAAAAACGTGAAGTCTAATCGTGTGACTTATTCCTCTTGTGTAGTGAAGGATGTGTGGTTTCTGCACATTTTGGAAAACTGTGTGGTCTAACTACACGACCTATCTAGGTCATTAAAATTAAAAATTTACCCTTATTAACTCTTTAATTTTAACCCTATTTCTTCCCATTTCTTCTCCATTTAGGATTTTTCACCCTAGATTCCTCCTTACCTCTTCCTTACTCCCTTGGACCTTTAATTTTTGGGTGTATTTTGTGTGGTTTCTTTAATAATATTTAAGTAAGTTCCTTTCTTACTTGGTTTTTTCCTTCTTCTAGGGTTTTTATTCCCTCCTTTAGTGCTTATTTTTCAATGGGTTGTTCGACCTAAATGTTGGATTTGGTGGTCTAGAACCAAATAATTTGTACTTTATGATGAACTTGTATTAATAAATACCTTATCACATCTTGATTGTTCTTTTTTATTACAATTCATGTGATAATGTCCTAAGGATAGTTGTTGCAGTAAAGGTTCATAGTGTATCCCTACTATGATGAGAACCTGGAAGTTCCATAACACTATTCTTAAATATATGTTCTATGGCCGAATGATGTTATTTAAGGGACACAAATAATACAGGACATTCTGGGTGAGGACTCATAAAACTTTGAGGCACCTTCTCAAGGTGTGCTCCCTTGGTAATATCTAGGAGGATATTATGAGAACAAGACCCGCTAGTAGGAAATCCAAATTTCATAGTGTCATTGGATGTTCTTATCTGTAGAAATGTGTATTGGTCCTTAGACTTTAAGATTATTATTAATGGGTATTACAACTCATTCCCTTAGATTTATTAACAAAAACTATGATGAAACACTGTTAGCAATGAGGTATGATATGTTGGGTGCATCATGAGTAATACTACATTAATAGATAATGATAGAAAGGATTTGTCCCTTCTTTTCCATAACGGAAGTTGATATCTCAGGCCCTTTTATGGAATTGATATAGACTAAATATATTCATGTACATGGTGAGGAATGGGAAAGTTCAATTCCGGAAAGTCAAAGAAAGAATAATCGATCACATGGGTTGATGGCACTAGCATGCAACCCGCTCGATTTGAGATATCATGAAAAATGGATTACATTACATGGTAAGCGTTCGTAGGAGGTGACAAGTCATTGCAGCGTTAACTTCTTTCTCTATAGGTACCTTGGCATGTTCCTAGATTCTAACCTTGGACTTTAGGCAGGATCTGCCTAATGCCACTGAGAAAGAGGCCTAGAGGGTCACACACTAAGTGTGTCCAAGTATCTCAGTTAAATATTTATTTAACAAGATGAATAAAGATTATTCTCGATTATGGTTTAATAATTATTCAAGGATGCCTTATTGCATTTATTTCAACATAAGTTATTCAAGAGAATATATTGTGAGAGAAATAATATATTTATTAGAAAGTAATGAAGTGATATTTATTTAAGAAATAAATAGTCATTATTCAAGGTCTAATAAATGTGGTGGAGGAAATAAATAAAATAGAAAAACAAAAGTACACACTGTGTATATTAATATATAAACGCCGTGTAGTTTTTCTGGGGATTTGTGAGAAATAATATTATTTATTTAATTAAATAATATTAGGTGTAATTTTTTGGGTGCATGTCAAGTGATAATAATAATAGTCAAATGTTATTATTAGACATGGGGTATTACTAAGAATTAAATGAAATTAATAAATGCCTTTGGGTAATTAATTCATTTTATTATTCTAAGTATTATAAATCCAAATTACATTTACCTCATTAAGCCTAGCCATTCTTTGTGGGTGTGAACAATAGATCTGGAGAAATCTCTCAAGCTAAGAGAGAATTATTTTCCTCCAAAAATGCTCTCAAGTTACGAGAGATATCCTCCTTCACTGGATTAAGGAGAGCACTTTGGAAGCGGCTCTCAAGGTGATCAAAGGAGGACATAGAAAATGAAGGATCTTCCATGCTAGCTCCCGGAGATCCCTTCAGTGGAATCCAAAGATATGTGGAGCATGTGTGGATCACTGCTAGAGGAAGCCTACACTTTTTTTCTATGACGCAATGATAGATCGCATCAGATCGTGACCAGAAACATCAACAGAGAGATAATTGCATCAAGTTAATTCTTGTCTTTTAATTAAATTAATTATAACCAACATATGATGATCCTCTATATAGTTCCAGGACTCCCCTATTTTCTTTCATTCTTTGTTCTATTCCAAAGACCTGGTGTTTTATCATCGTGATGGATCTCAGATTGATCGTTGTTAATGGAAAAAAAATCATGTCGGGTACACCATCACGCACTTCTGCTGTGCTCGGAACCTACACTAAAGGGGGTTTGATATTGTGTTTTTGGGTGAAATATTGATGATTTTTGTTTGATCTTTCCTTTATAGGGTCTTATGGTGGTGTGATTTTGGTTTTTCACCGATTTCCAGAAGGTTCCAAGTGTGAGGTAGGTGGTTTCATGCTTTTACATTATTAGATGAGTTTGGCTTGCTTGCTTGATTATTTAAATGTGTTCTATGGATTATTTGTGTCATATTAAATATGTTTTGGAAATTTTTTTAGATGTACATGTGATGAAAATGGGTTTTCTAAAGTAAAGCGGTTGTCTTTCATGTGTTCTTTGTTATGGTGCTTCTTGAATATTTTATATGCCTTGTGTGAAAGGTGAAAATGTGTTTTCAAAAAGATTTAATGGTTTGAATGTGTTTAAAGTGAGTTTTCCAAGAGAAATTGGTTTTTATTACATGTTGGTTTATTTTTTTGCGCCTTTAATTTGTTATTAAATTTTGAAAGTGATGTGAATCATGTTAGGAAATGGATTTAGTGTGAGTATGGATTTGAAAGGGGCTTTGCCCATGGAAATGGTTGAGTTTCATATGTGTTATTCTTGTTGTGTTTCAAAATGGGTTTCATAAATTGTGGAAGTGGTGTGAAATGTATTTAAAAATGGTTTTAGTGTGTGTGTGAAATTGATAGTGGTTTTGTTATGGAAAATGGTGGTTTCCATGTGGATTTTCATTGTTGGATCAATGTGAAAATATGAAAGTGGTGATTTCCTTATGTGCTTATGATGCTTATATATGTGTATGTCAATGTGATGATTTGTGTTATGTGTGGAATGGGATTTGAGAACATATAGAATCTCGGGTATCTAGGTGGGAATACTAGAACAAGTGTGCTAGTTTATTCATAAATGGTTGAGGCCTGGATTCATCTAGCAAGATTGACGATTACAACACTAATTAAACATGTTATATGATCATATCCCACTAGAATTTTTGGATGTGATCCCCTATAGTGGATCATGCATAGGAACACTGTTGGTATTGGATTATGATTTGGAAACCACTGTAATTTTGGTAGACATTCCCCGCTAGTAGATCGTGTACAGAAACACTATTGGTAGTTGAGTTGGAGGATTTTGATCACTGAGGTATGAGTTTCATAGATTCCCAATTTTTCTAGTTACCTTTAGGGATTTACCCATGGTTCTCCCTTGTGATATGATTCTCATGTGATGTGGTGATAACCATCATCATATGGTATACCTTGTGTACATTTTTATTTCAAGCAAGCTTATTTATGAAAAAAAAATCCTTAAAAACTGTTTCTTGAGAAAGTTTTCCTTGAAATGTTTTCTTGGAAATATTTCAAATATTCTTATGGAAATGTGCATGTTGATTTGTCTTCTAATGTTATAGCATGGAATCTTTTCTTTGGGTGGAATCCTACTGGTATTTGTATAAAACCCTATATACACCTTTGGGTGTACGTATACTTTTTTAAGTATGACCTAGGTAAAGGAAAGATGTGTCATGGTAGTGATGGTAGATCCGATTTCTAGTGTTCTACTTCTTACAGGTGTTGGTGGTGGCGGATTAAGGGTGAATTCCCTCCTGTTGCATGGATATTTTTGGGATAGTTTTGTGTTCTCATTCCATTCTGGTAATTTTTGTTTTGGTCAAAGTTATAAACTTTGAATATGAAAATTGGTGTACCTTGTTTGGTCATTATTATCAATTATTTTGATGTTTATAATTGTTGGTTCACTATAAAAAAAGGTCAGTATTGGTGGGGTTTTTTTTGAACTAGTGGTGGTTTAAACCATCACCTAATAGCTTAGTGGTGGTTATTAAAATCTTCGTGTATTTCATGGTGCTATTCATTTAGCAGTATTTTTTAAATTTAGCAGTGTTTTTGTTAAATGTCATTTTTAGAGCATTCAGTGTTAGTTAATTGTTTATTTAGAGGTTAATTTTTTATAAAAAAAATACCCTAGGGAAATATAAATAAAATAAAATAAAACTGCCACTGAACATATTAGAGGCAGTTAAGCATAATCACCACAAAACATATTATATAAAATGTATTTAGTGAAAGTTACTTAAAAATGATGCTAAATAATATTTCTTTTTAAAAAAATAATAAAAACTACAAATATAAAAAAACTGATATAAAATAAACTAAAACATAAATATATGATAAAACCATCATACATATATCATACATCCATAGTCATATACAAACATCCATTCATTATAACCTCAATATAAGTTAGCCCATACATTTATTAATTACATATACAATATGTCCAACAAAAACCCATGCCCAGTACACATCCATGTCACAACATCCACTAAATTTTTATACCTCCATATCATGTCATCAATTGTAACTAACTATGTCATCTCACCAACTATAACAAAAAAACAAAAAATAAAACTACACATAATAAATTATAATTACAGTAAAATAATTGATAAAATTTTAACATACGATAGAAACTAAGAACCATCATGACTACCTTGTGAAGAATGTCGTGGATCAAAATGGTCAAACACCTGCCTACTACCGACATCTTTCACCTACAATGAAAACTATAACATTTAAGAAAAAAAATGTGAAAGAGAAATGACACAGAATATATTCAGAATGTTGCACATAAAATTGGTTATTTTTTTAATCAAATAGAATACATTTTAACATTAAAAAATAATATATAATTCAAAACACTTTGAAAACATAAACATACCTATTTAATATAAGATTCAATAGTTTAAACTCAAAAAGTTATGAGTAAATATTCTAATTTACTTTTAAAGCGATGTGCGTTGTGCTTAAAATTTACTTAATAAATTTTTGTAAATATTTTGATATCATAACATGTTCTATATTTCAAAAACAACTCAGCAGGGGTTATACTATGATTTCACAATAATATGAGGTCACTTTTTATGATTTTAATTGTTCCATGCACATTTTGATGTTTTAAAACCCTACAAACATGTTTAAAGCCATAACGGAAAAACCACAATTCAGAATGACATGATTTAGGTACCTATATTTCAAAATTAAATATACAATTGTTTTTTCATGATTTTAGGGAAATTTGACATCGTTTGTCTGGTTTTGACCCCCCAACACTTGTTTTTAAAGGATTTTGTACCTTTTAGAAGTGTATATCGAGTAATTCTTAAAACACCTCACATTTAATGGACATGTTCTCTCTTTTTACATGTCAAAAATGAATCATTGGTGGTTGTCTCAATATTTCACATCAATCTGAGGTCATTTTCGGTGGTTTTGACCATTCCACTCACATTTAAGTGTTTTAAAACACTAAAAACTTGTTTATGGCCATAACGAGAAAACCATAGTTTGGAATGACATGTCATCCATTCCTATATTTCATAATTAAATATATAGTTATTTTAACATTATTTAAGGACAATAAAATGTCGTTTTTCTAGTTTTGATCCCCCAATACCTGTTTTTAAAGGCTTTGTATCTTTCATAAGTGTATACCGAGTAATTATGACCACACCGCACATTGAAATTGATGTTTTTTCTACACATACACATCAAAAACAACTCATAGGTGTTTCTACCATGATTTAACATCAATATGAGGTTTTTTTCTATGGTATTGATCGTTCCACGCACATTTTAGTGTTTAAAAACACTAAAAAGTGTTTACAGGCATAACAGGAAAACTGTAATTCAGAATGACATTTCTTAGGTTCCTACATTTCAAAATTAAATCTAATTTCATTGTCTCATGATTTTAGGGTAATATGATGTCATTTTTCTAGTTTTGACCCTCCGATACTTGTTTTTAAAGGCTTTTGTACCTTTCAAAAGTGTATACTGAGTAATTCTGACCGCACCGCACGTCGGATTGATGTGTTTTCTATGCATAAACATCAAAAAAACTCACCAGAGGTTTTAACCAAATTTCACATCAACCTAAGTTCATTTTATATGTTTTATACTATTCTATGCAAGTTTTAGTGTTTTAAAACACTAGAAATGTGTTTATGGTCATAACGGACAAACCGTAATTCAGAATGATGTGTCATTAGTTCCTACATTTCACAATTAAATATATGGGTTTTCCCATGATTTCAAGGCAATAAAACATCTTTTTACTAGTTTTGACCCCCCCCCCCCTGACACTTGTTTTTAAAGGCTTTTGTAACTTTCAGAATTGTATATCGAGTAATTCCAACAACATAACACATCGGATTGACGTTTTGTCTACACATACATGTCAAAAATAACTCATTTGTGGTTTCCCATGATTTCACAAAAATATGAGGTTGTTTGTTTGGTTTTTACCATTCTATACACATTTGGGGGTTTTAAAACACTAAAAACATGTTTATGGCCATAACGGGAAAACCATAATTTGGAATAATGTGTCGTTAGTTCCTACATTTCAAAATTAAAAATACGATTTTTTTTCATGATTTTAGGTAAATTTGGCATCGTTTACCTAGTTTTTACCCCCTAAAACTTGTTTTTAAAGTCTTTTATACCTTTCAAAAGTGTATACCAAGTATGTTCGGCAACAACACACATTGGATTGATGTTTTTTCTACACATACATGTCAAAAACAACTCAGTGGTGGTTTCCCGTGATTTCACATCAATCTAAGATCGTTTTATATGGTTTTGACTATTCCACTCATGTTTTACTATTTTAAAACTCTAAATATGTGTTTATGGCCATAACAGGAAAACTGTAATTCATAATTATGTTCCGTTGATTCCTAAATTTCACAATTAAATCTATGTTCATTGTCTCGTGATTTCAGGAAAATCTGACATCATTTTTTTAGTTTTTACCCCTTAACACTTGTTTTTAAAGGCTTTTGTACCTTTCAAATTGTATACTGAGTAATTCTAACTACACCACACATTATATTGACATATTTTCTGTGCATACATGTCAAAAACAACTCAATGTTGGTTTTACCCCAATTTCACATAAATCTGAGGTTTTTTTCTATTGTTGTGACTGTTCCATGAATGTTTTAGTGTTTTAAAACACTAAAAATGGATTTACATCCATAATGGACAAACTTTAATTTGGAATGACATGTCGTCGGTTAATAAATTTAATAATTAAATCTATGGTTGGTGTCTCATGATTTTAGGGAAATCTGACATCATTTTCCTGGTTTTGACCCCTCGACACTTCTTTTTAAAGGTTTTTGTACCTTTCAAAAGTGTATACTAAGTAATTCCAACCAAAAAGCATGTCGAATTAACAGTTTTTATATGTGTACACATCAAAAACAACTCAACAGTGGCTGTACCATGAATTCACTTCAAGATGAGGTTTTTTTTATATTTTTTGACCATTCCATGCATGTTTTAGTGTTTTAAAACACTAAAAATGTGTTTACGACCATAACAGACAAACCATAATTAGGAATTACATGTTGTTGGTTTCTATATTTCAAAATTAAATCTACAGTAATTGTCCCATGACTTTAGGGCAATCTTACATCGTTTCCCTAGTTTTAACCCCAAGACACTTGTTTTTAAAGGCTTGTGTACCTTTTATAAGTGTTTACCAATTAAAAACTATGAAAACAAACTCATATTTCTTTAAAACATATGAATTAATATATGTACCAAGTTGGATGAAAAAGGTTCTTGGAAGTTTTGGGAAGTTTGTTTTACAAGGTTGTTGTCTTTTGTTGTCGAAGAAGATAAATCAACTAACTTTGTAAATGTTGAAAATCAGACTCACAAATTTTTTTTATAAAAAAACAAACTCACTTGTTTAATAAAGTAAATCATAATGACAATAAGTTGTTTGATTCTGATTAAACTCACCTCAATTCCATAATTAGAGAAGATCGTAATGAGGTATTGTTTGTAATCTGATTCAGCATGGATCTGATAAAAATGTGACAATTCATTACTGATCTTGGAGTTCTCATAAATCATAATTATTTGGAGAATTGTGATGTTAGCTTAATGAAAGAAATATGGAGTAAAATAGATGCTTCAAATCGTATTTATATTTATCAGATCTGGGTGGAAAGATAAAAGGGTGAAAAAGATCATATTCAGCATGATCATGACCATACTCAAAATGATCATATCCAAGTTTATCGTACTTAGAATGATCTTATCTAGGACAATCGTACTCATAATGATCGTATCTAGGATAATGGTACTCAGAAAGATCATAATCAGGAAAACCCTATTCAGCCTGACAGTATTTGGACCAATTATTCTCTAGAAAAACGTACTTAGTCTGAGAAGGAAAGAAAAAAGATGGAAAGAATGGAAAGTTGCGGTAATTTTCAATGTAAGTCTGATTATGCTGAAGATGTTCTCAAATGTATTCAAAGTTATGAAGGAAGTCATGATATAAGCACAATATTTTAAATGAAATAAATTTTTGAATCCAAAGCTATTGACACTAGTCCATCATATTTGTCATTCCATCATATTCAAATAGAATTGTTCTTAACAAATATTTATGGAAAAGGAATTGAGTTGAATCCAATAAAAATTTTAATGATAGAGGCTGATCAACAATGTAGTAAACCATTTAAAAGGGTTTGAGTTACTTTGTTTCTTTACAAATGAATCAAGATATTTGTTGAAGAAAATAGATGGATGTTGAGGGGGAGCTTGAATTTCAAAGGGTGTAGTTTACTATAATTGGTACAAAGCATTGTATTCAGTAATTGTATTTAAGAATCAAAATTGCAATTAGCTTTTGAAAAGAAAGTTTAAGAAGAGATGAAGGTTGAATAAGTTTCGAGAAGATTCGAGAAGAGTTTATGAAGTCATAAATACACCTGGTATTTAAGGGAAATTGATATTTGGGTGAATTTGTTTGAGCGAGAAATATTTTTGGATTCCCACCAAAACCTCTCATAGGTCACCTATAAAAGGAAAAAATTAATTTGTACTTTTACTAACTAATGTACTAATCTTGAGAGAAGAGAGAGAAGCTCTGAATTTCTAGGGAGAGAAGTTTTTTTCCATATTTATCTTTTTTTTGAAGATGTTTGGATAGGGATAAATGAAAGGATAAGAGACAAGATCACAACATTGTATTTAAATGATCATCGTATTAGGCTAGATAATCAGATCAGGTTTTCCGTAATGGAATTTCCAGACTGAGGAAGAAGAAAATAAGAATCATATTAATTTTTTCATACTCAAAATAAAAGTGGTGCATATTTGTCTCTACTGTATTCTGAAAAGGTTGTATATTTTTCGTACAGGGAAGAATCAGACTGGGAAAATCATGCTAGGAAGAATCATATTGGTAGAATCATATTGGGAAGAATCATATTGGGAAAAATATACTGGGAAAATCATACCGAGTTTTCCTTATCAAATTCCTTGTAGTTCTTACCATCTTCTAGGTAAGAAATTAAAGAATTTTTTTAAAAGGAATACATTTGTGAAGTTTAAAATGACCATAGGTAACATGTTTTGTTACAAAAATATTGTTCTACCCTATTTGTTATAAGAGGGTGCACATACACTATTGGAATTGTTTACATAGGGTTACATGAGTTAAAGGGTATATCCTACTCATTATATTTGAAGGATTTATTTCTAGTGGATTTTGTGGTATTAGATCATTTCCAAACCATACTAAGGATGTATATATTCTTATTTAATAGTGAACTTTATAAATAATTTTGTTCCTTTGGATGTGTGTTTAAATTGTTTTCAGTAGGGAATGAAATATTTAACAGGAGGTGAAGGCTGTTTTAAGGAAACACAAAAGAAAAAGTATCATTGATTTACCCCCTCCCCCTCTTAGTGATACAATCATCCTAACTGGTCACTTTCAAGTGGTATCAGAGGGTAGATTCCCTTTGCTTATTCTTTTCTGATGGAGAATTTGAATTTTTTGAATAATAAAGGTATTCTAGTTTTTGATGGAAAGAATTATCATATCTAGAAATATATAATGTTTTAGTATCTTATGTCTATTGGATATGATGTTCTTGAGGCACAACAGATGGGTTTCCTCCTATTGATTATAAAGATCATCTTACATCTATTGATAAGAAGAATCATGAGAATAATGTAAGGGCCAAGGATTCTCTATTATCATCACTTTCTGAAAGTGAATTATTAAGATTGAAATGTGTTTCCACATCTATAGGTATATGGGATAAATTGAAAAACATATACGAAGGTAATATAAAAGTGAAAATGGAAAAGTTACAAATCTAGAGATTAAAGTATGAAGATTTGAATATGGGTGAATAAGAATCTATTGGGGACTTCTTTACTATGGTAAATGACATTTTCAATACTATCATATGTCTTGGTGAAAAGTTAGATAATTCTATAGTTGTTGAAAAGATTTTGAGAATCCTTCCTGATAATTCTGATGCAAAAGTTTCTTTACTAGAATATAGATATCCTAAAACATTATCTATATATGATTTCTATAGAATTATCATTACTTATTAAATGATACGGGAGAAATCTATGAGAAGCAAGACAAGAGTTGATAGAGAAATTTCCTTTGAGGCTACTAAGAAAGAATATTCAAAGAATATTCTTAATGAAGATGAAGTTGGTGAATTCGATTTTAAAAATAAGGTATGTACAAATTTTAATAAAATATTATCCTTGTTTTCTAAAAATATGAAAATAGGTATAGGAAAATACAAAGTGAAACTTCCCTTGAAATGTTTTTAATGTGGAGTCATCGAGAATTTTGTGACAAATTTTCCCCAAATAAAGAAAGAAGAGGATAGAGATGAAGAAGAAATAAGGCCAAGAATATTGTGAAAGAAATAAGGAAATAAAGAAAAATATAATTTTATAGGGAAATATAGAAAAATATTCAAATAAAAAAGAAAAAGTTTCTTATATAAAGATAAAGAAAAAGATGTCAGTGAAGATGAGTCTGAAAAATCTATTGAGTATGATATTGAGAATACTTTTATTGAAACTTTGAATGATGAAGAATTCAGAAGCAGCAATTCCTAGAAATAAGAAACTCAACTTGAATTTCATTTGAAAGAATAATTGAAAGAGTGTATGATAAAGATCAAAAGGATTCAAAATTAAAATAGAAAGTTGAAAGATGAATGTTCCTCAATAAGAAATCAAGAATGTTTTGCTGATGAAAAGGTGAATTTGGTAAAAGAAATTTATCATTTAAATAAATCTCTTTAGGAAGAAAATAATTTTAATGATAATCTAAAAATGAAGCTAAAAGAAAAAGAAGAAGAGTTTTAACTTGTCCAACAAAAGTTATCTCAGTCTGAGATGAGAAATAAAAGTTTTAAAAACTCTATCTCTAAAGTTGGTGAAACTTCTCAAATATAAAAATCTGAGAAGGATCAATAAAATATACCTTAAAATATTGAAAATGAAAATGTTGTTTTTTTCTAAAAAGAAGAAAGATGGGAAAGTCATGTATATGGCCAAAACCAACAAAGTTAGGAATTCAGAAGTCTCAAAGAAACCTGAGTCTTAATTTTTTTGAAACATTCTGAATATGAAAAAGTTTCCAATACTAATGGTTTTGATAAATTTGAAAAGAAAATTAAAACATCAATTGATAATAGAAATTTTGGTGGCTCAGAAAATAATGAGGAGATGGTGGATGAGAAATGTATTCAAAATTCAAGTTAGTATGGAAGTTTTAGAGAAAAATACTCTTTCTATGGATATTGTTGGTATTTTGGTGGATTCAGATATACAAATAATATGTGTTGGTTCAACCAACAACATTACTATTACTTTATAGGTTATGAAAGGAAAAGTTTTAGGGGGAGTCAATTCCCTAAAAATAAGAAGTCTGAGAAATTTATTTTGAAGAAACCTAAGAAGGATGATATAAAGATTGAAAATAGGTTCCTACTTTTGGAAACTTTTTTTGAAATATGTGAACAACCTATACACCTTACAAAATGATGTCTTGTATTATTACCAACATAAAAAAAATATTCTTAACAATTCTCAGAAGTTGAAAGTGAATAAATAAAATAAAGAAGAAAAAGATCTTTTTGTTGAAACTACTTTGAAAGCTACAAAATGAGAATAACCTTGGATTATTGATAGTGGTGTTCTTCTCATATGAAAAAAGATTTGAAATTTTTTAATAATTTAAAATATTTTAAAGAATTAATAGTGAAATTTGGCAATGATGAATCCTTAAAAATCAAAGGTGTTGGATCGACCATCATTGGGAAAGAAAAGATGAAATACAATAAAAAATTGTATGTTGATGGGATGAAACATGGTTTTATAAGTTTTTCACAACTTTTTGATGATGGTAACAAAGTTATCTTTAGAAAAGATGAGTTTTTTGTGAATATTGAGGAATATGTAAAGATTGTTACAATAGTCCAACATACAAAAGGAAACTTGTTTCAGGTTGGTGAAATACAGAACACTTGTTACATGAGTATGGTGGAAGAGAATCAATTGTCGCATAAAAGGATAGGACACATGTGTCAAAGAAACATGATAAAATTGAAAAGGTGGTACAGTGTCTGAAAAATTCTTTATTTTCCAAGAAGAAGAGATTGGTGTCTCACTATTTGTTAGAAATGAAATATTACAAATGTTATGTACAAAAAAGTTGAGATTTGTTCAAAAAAATATTGAAGCTTATTCATTCTGATATTTTTGGGCCAATGAGAAAACAATCAAAAAATGTAGATAAGTACTTTATCACTTTCATGGATTATTTTACCCACATTACTTGTGTTATATATATGAAACATAAATCAGATGCTTTGAAAATGTTTAAAAGTTTTCAAAGTAAAGCTAAAAATGAATGTGAGTATTTAGTGAAGAACATGAGAACCGACAATGGAAGTGAATACATAAGTGAAGAGTTTTAAATTTATCTAGAGAATAATATAATTTTTCATGATTATAGTTCTCCATAAACTCCTCAACAAAATGGAGTTGTTGAAATAAATAATAGAAGTTTGGGGAAAATGGGAAGAACTATGTTACTTGAACATGGTCTTTCACATTACTATTGGAGGCAATCCATGAATACTGATGTTTATATTCAAAATCGATGTTTCTATAAAAAAATATTGGGTATGACTCTGTTAATTTTTTTATGGAAAAAATACAAGTTTGAAACACTTAAGATTTTTCGGGAGTCCATGTATTATAAAAAGGAAAGGTGGAAACAATGAAAAGTTTGAGTAGAAAGGTGAAGATGGAATTTATCTTGGCTATGTTCTGGAAGGAAGAGGGTATAGATGCTTCAATAAATAAACAGGAATAATTTTTTATTTATTTGATGTGAAATTAATTGAAAATCTATGTAAGAAAAGTGTATTCGGGAAGATAAATAGGTAGAGAAGGGTAAAGAAAGTTTTGAAAACAATTTTGATAAGGATACAGAAAATTTTAATCATTATCAAGAAGAATAATCAGGCTCAGCTATTTTTAGTGATGAGTAAGATACTCAAAAATATCATCCTAGACTGAGGAAACAAGTGGAAGCTCAAAATATTATTGGTGATCAACATCAGAAGGTTCAAATAATAAGAATAACAAATGCTATTGTACATACATATTTGAATTCAAAAGTGGAGCCAAATGATGTGAAATAAGCTTTTGAGCATACAGAATGGGTTCAAGCCATGAATGAAGAATTAGATCATATTAAGAAAAATGATACATGGGAACTCATACCTAAGATAGAAAACAAGAATATTATTATCAAAAAATGGTTTTTTTGGAATAAGCTGGATGAAGAAATAGAATTGATAAAAATAAATCACAATTATTATGCAAAGGGTATTTACAAATTCAAGGTATTTATTTTGATTAAACCTTTTCTCTGGTGGATGGACTTGAAACAATCATGATTTTTCATTCCATTATTTCATAATGTGGTTATAAGATCTTTCAAATGGATGTTAAATCTGCATTCTTGAATGGTGATCTTGATGAGGAAGTTTACATTGAACAACCTTTTGGATTTGTTTTTGGGAAAGATGAAAGTTATTTATGCATATTGAAGAAGACATTATATGGGATAAGACAAGATCTGAGATCATGGTATTCCAAATTGGATACCATCTTAAGGGAAATTAATTTCAATAAAGGAATGATTGATAACAATCTTTACATCAGGGAAGTCAAGAGTATTCCCTCATTGTAATTATTTATGTTGATGAAATTATCGTTTTTGGAAGCTAATTAGAAGTTTGTTTCATTTGACTACCTCAATAACCGACATTGTTTATGCTATTACTTTATGTGCCAGATTTTAGTGTGCTCCAAAATAATCAAATTACTTGCTGGAAAAATAATTCTCAGATAAATAAAAGGCATAATAAATTTATTAATTATATATAACATCTCAGAGAGTATTGATTTTTTTGGGTATTCAGATGCTGATTGGGCATGAAATTTTGATGATAGAATATCCACATCTGGTGAAGTATTCTTTGTAGGAAGGAATTTTGTTAGTTGGCATACAAATAAACAGAATTCAGTAACTCTCAGTACATATGAAGTTGAGTATGTTGTTTCTATTCAAGACACTACTCAACTTATGTGGATGAAAACTCAATTAGAATACTTGTTGAAGTAAAGTTACCCTTACACTTGGGTTATGATAATAAAAGTACAATCAGTCTCACCAAGAATATGGTTCAACATTCTCATTCAAAACATATTGATATCAAATATCATTTCATAAAAGAGAGTGTGGAGAAGAATTAATTGAAGTTGGATTATATTCCAACATTAGAACAAGTTGATGACATTTTCATAAAACATTTACCGAAAGAATCCTTTTCTAAATTGAGGTTGACCATGGGAGTCTAATCTATTTCTCATCAAGGTTGAGGTATGTGTTTATGTCCCCTATATCATCTTACATTTGGATAGTGTTTTCAAGGGGATAATTGTATTATTTCATAAATCAATCTTTTTGTATGTATGTAAAAAGGGGGAGTTGTGGGTAAGCTATGGATTCAACATTGTAAGTGTGTAAACTATTATAACTGTTTTTTAGAGTGGTTAAAGGAAATGATTTTTTTTATATTCCAAGAAAGTTGAAGAGCTGAGGAAGAAATATATTTAAGATGTTTTCATAATCACTTATTTTGGACAGCATGGTTTTGTTGTCAATGATTCTTGTTTCCTACAATGATTTATCTCACATAGGCTTAGAATTGTTGATAAGTAATCCATATCTTGAGGTTAAAAAGTTTAGTGATTTTTGAATCTTTTTTGACAAAAAAATACAAAGGGGGAGATTGTTGGGACCAAGTTAGATGGAGCAGGTTCTTGGAAGTTTTAGGAAGTTTTTTTACAAGGTTTTTGTCTTTTTTTAAAATAAGATAAATCAACTAACTTTTTAAATGTTTAAAATAAGACTCAAAAATTATTTTCAAAAAAAATGGACTCACTTTGATTAATAAATTCCATCGTAATGAGAAGTTGTTTGGTTCTTATCGGACTCACCTCAGGTCTAGAATGGGAGAAGATCATAATGAGGTATTGTTTGTAATAGGATTCATCATGGATCTAATAAAAATGTGATGATGCATCAATGATCTTGGAGTTCTCATAAATCAAAATTATTTGGAAAACTTGTGATGTTAGCTTGATGAAAGAAAGATGGAGTAAAATAGATGTTGTCAATTGTATTCAGATTGATCAGATCTAGATGGAAAGAGAAAAGGGTTTCAGAGATTGTATTCAGCCTAATCATGATCATACTTATAATGATCATATCTAGTCCAATCATAGGCTTATAATTTTTGATAAGTAATACATATATTGAATTTTAAAAGTTTGATTATTTATGAATCTTTGTTGACAAAAAAAATTCAAAGGGGGAGATTTTTAGGACTAATTTGGATAGAGAAGGTTCTTCAAAGTTTTAAGAAGTTTGTTTCACAAGGTTGTTTTCTTTTGTTGTCAAAGAAGATAAATCAACTAACTTTGTAAATTTTGAAACTCAGACTCACAAATTGTTTAAAAAACAGACTCACTATGTTTAATAAAGTCCATCATAATGAGAAGAAGTTGTTTGGTTCTGTTCAGACTCACCTCGGGTTCGGAATGGGAGAAAATCGTAATGAGGTACTGTCAGTAATTAGATTCAGCATGGATCTGATTAAAATGTGATAATGCATTGCTGATCTTGGAGTTCTCATAAATCACAAGTATTTGGAAAACTTTTGATTATAGCTTGATCATAGAAAGAGGGAGTAAAAGAAATGCTACCAATCATATTCATATTTATCTGATCTAGATGTAAAGAGAAAAGGGTGTCAGAGATCATATTCAGCCTGATCATGATCATAATCATAATGATCGTATCCAGGATAATCATACTCAAAATGATCATATCTAGGAAAATCATACTCATAATTATCATATCCAGGACAATGGTACTCAGAAAGATCATAATTTTGACTATCGTATCCAGTTTGATTGTATTTGGTCCAATTGTTCTCTAGAAAAATGTACTCGGGTTGAGAATGAAAGAAAGAAGTTGGAAAGAATAGAAAGTTACAATACTTTTCAATATAAGTTTGATGATGCTAAAGTTTTTCTCAAATTTATTCAATGTCATGAATAAATTCATGATACAAGCACAATCTTTCAAAATAAGTAAGTTGCTAAAGCTGAAGCTATTGGAACTACTCCATTTTATTCATCATTACATCATATTCAGACAGAATTGTTCTCAACAAAGATCAATGGAAAAGTAATTGAGCTAAAGCTTATAAAAATCATAATGACAGAGAGCGATCAATAATGTAGTCAACAATTTAAAAGGGTTTGAACTACCACTACAAAAAAAGGTGATATTTAGCAGCATAAAATTAGAATGGGTTATTCTAAACCCCCTCTAAATAAAAAATATAAGGGGTTAGTAATAACCCCTCATAATTATAAGTGTTTTTTATGAAAAAATAAACCAAAAAATATTAACTCCCATCCCTATTTTCTTTAGACCCGTACCCTCTCCCATTTTCCCTATTATCCCCCCCCCCACCCACAATAACCCATCACCCCTCTGGTCCCCTCTTCCCTATATTGCCCCACCCCCCCCCACCTACCATGATAACCCCTCTTCGCCCCTCTTACCTCACCCCTCTGCCACGATAACCCCTCACCCCTCCACTCCCCTCTTCCCTGTATCACCCCGCCCCCACCCACAATAACCCATCACCCCTCTGTCATGATAACCCCTCACCCATCTGCTTCCCTCTTCCCTATATATCCCCCTCCCCTCCGATAACCCCCCCCCCCCCCCGATAACCCCCCTTCCCTGAACCCCCTTCCCTGACCCCCCTTCCTTGTATCACCCCACCCCACCCCTGATAACCCTATTTCCCCTCTACCTTCACCCCCTCTCATTGCTCCCCTATCCCGCATTAGCTGGTATCTCCCTGCTCCCTACCCCATTCGGCATCTTCCCCTACCTCCCAGTGCTCCCCTCTCTTCCACTCCCCTATCATATATCCCTAACTCTCGTCGCAACAGTGCAACCTCTCTCATATGTCATTGTTTCATCCCCCCCCCCTCGTGAGCATGACAGCGCCCCCTCCCCCTACTCATGAGGTCACCCCCTCTCTCTTAGATCACGGAACCTCTCATATCAAGTATTTTACTCCTCATGTGAAAGTATCCATGGAACTCCAACAAAATCAGGTAATTCTCCTCACTTACACATCATAAAAACACCCTTGTAAAAGTCACTCCCTTGTGGTTTCCCTCCTGAAACCATTACCCAATGGGGAACCTCACCTAACCAGTCGGTTTTTAGGGATTATTCACCCATTTCCTATTAATTATAAACCCTTAACAAAACCCTCAATAAACTAGTTGTTTTAATATTTTTTTCCTTTTCTAAGGGTCACAAATCTTCTTTGGATCTCAAGGATACTAATTCTAGACCTAAGCGATAATCAATATCAGCGAGGTAATTGGATTGCTCAATTTTGGTCTTGGTTTCTTTATATTGATTTAGAAAATTAATGCTAAATTTTGTTTCCTAGAATTTCATCATTGATTTTATTCTATTAATTACAATCTTTGGAACCAATGCATATTTTTGGAACCACTTCTTATTTATAAAAATATTCCTATTAACTTTGATACTCATGAATAATCACCATAAATTTTATTTGTATCTGAATTATCTGGTATTTGGCTTCTTTTACTATTAAATGCCTATAAGACATATTAGTTATAATAAGTTTCACTTATTTAAGTGGTTTTATTTTGAAATTCAATCACATTTTTTTAGAATCTAATAAAAATTCTTTATTTTTTCAACTGTCTTTCATAACTGATAAAGTCTATGAGTAGTTTTCAATAAGTAATTCCAAACTATTCTCAAGTATGAGTTTTTTTTTTGTTGAACACACTTCTCATGTTTTTTCTAGAATTGATAAAAGGAAAAAATATTTTTTTTATGTTTTTTAGTAAAAAAACAAAACTTTAAAAAAAATTAGTTTTTAATTTTCTTAAATAGAAAAGAGATTTAAATTTTATATTTTTTAATGAAAGTGTTTTATGAAGAAATTTTCTTTAGATTTTTTATATTGTATAAAATTTATTTATATCATTATTATTTTTTCTTATGTATATTTGAACATATTTAATTGATGTATTCTATTTTAATTAATGCGGTAGAAATGGATAAATCATGGATTTTCTGGTCAAGAAAAAATGATGAGTATAAGGAAGGATTAAATAAATTTATCAATTTTTAATTTGAGCATAAATATGTCGAGGGAAGAATAATATATCCTTGTCATAATTGAAAATTTAAGAAATAGTTTACCAGAGTTTAAGCATATTCCCATTTGAGTCAAAAAAAATATGATTGAATACACCAAGTGGGTATGGCATGGAAAATTTTATGAAGTTGAATTATCATCTAGTAGAGCACAAGAGAATTATACTTCTCTCCATAATATCAATCATCTAGATTCTATAGAGGAAATGGTCAATGATGCATTTGGTGTTGATAATATGCTTGGTAAAAATGAATCGGACTCATCTCTTGGTGTAAACATGGTTGAAACTTCTACAGAATTTTCTGAGTTATTGAATGATGGGAATATAGAATTATATCAAGGCTATAAAAAGTACTCCAAATTGTCTTTTATAATAAAATTTCACCACATCAATTGTTTATGAGGAATGACTGATAAGGAAATGAAAATGATTTTGGATTTTCTAAGAGATTATTTTGAATATTCCAAAATCCCCAACTCTTTTTATGAGGCTAATAAAATCATCAATAAACTTGGGCTTAATTATATTAAGATACATGCTTGTACAAATGAATGCATGTTGTATTGGGGGGATGATGAAGACAAATAAATATTTAATAAATGTAAAACATCTAGGTGGAAGTAAAAAGTTATTGGAAAAAAAAGAAACAACCAGAAAAAGTTTTTCATTATTTACTACTTAAAAAAAGGTTGAAATGACTATTTATGTCTAGTAAAATTGCCAAGCATATGTGTTGGTATGAAAGTAAAAAATGTAATGATTAATTGGTGAGGCATCCTAGAGATTCTGAATCATGAAAGAAATTTAATGTCACATATCCTCAATTTGATTTATATCCACAAAATTATATCTTGGGTCTTGTAGCTGATGGTTTTAATCCTTTTGGTAGCATAAGTTCAAGTTATAGTATTTGGCCTATAATATTGATACCATATAATATTCCCCCATGGATGTGTATGAAACAAACATATATGATTCTTTCAATGATAATTCCTAGGAAATGAATGTTGGTAAATGACATAGATGAATATGTGAGACCTCTTTTGAAGGATTTGAAAGAGTTGTGGGTGGATGGAGTTGACACCTATGATGTCTCCATGTTTGAAAAGTTTAAAATTCGAGCAGCATTATTGTGGAGAATCAATGACTTTCCTAGACTCAGTACCTCATCTGGATGGAATACTTATACCGGATTAGATTGTCTGACTTGTAACTTTGAAACAACTCTATTTCATTTTCCTCATAGTAGAAATTGGTGTTTTTAGGGCATCTTCGATTTCTTGGTGATAGTCATAAATTTTGATTGATGAGATTATGTTTTGATGGAAATAAGGATTTTCAAAAACCTCCAAGTGTGTTGTTTGGCATGGAGATTTTCAAACAGGTAGAAAATATAAATGTCTCATTTGGAAATACAATAACACATGATGGTAAAGGAAAGATATATCGAGGGAATAACAATGAGGATGGCTCCGAATAATGGAAAAAATCTATATTTTTGGAATTTCCATATTGGGAGACTAACATGTTACGTCACAATATTGATGTCATGTATATTGAAAAAATGTAGGTGATGATGTCATTTATACTTTTTTGAATGAAATTGGAAGGAAAAAAGATCATCTTAAGGCCCAAAAAGATCTCTAAACAATGGGTATAAGAAGGGATTTGTGGCCTAATGATAAGAAGAAATATCAACCATGTCTTTTTACAATGAAAAATAGAATGAAAGTTTCCTTTTTGAAATGTCCAGTGAATATGAAGTTACCTGATGGTTATTTGAGTGACCTTTCTAGATGTATCAATATGAAAGATTGTAAAATATCTGGTTTGAAAAGTCATAATCATCATGTCATTATGGAGTAATTACTTCCCATTGAAATACATAATGTGGTGTTGAACAGTGTGTCTGCAATATTGATAGAGTTATGTACATTTTTTTCTAAAAATATGTGGCAAGGTTATCAATCCCATTGATCTTGATAATTTCCAACATAGAATTGTTCTCATGATTTTTCATTAGGAGATGTTATTTACTCCATCATTTTTTACTATCATGATTCACTTGTGTGTGCATCTAGTTGATAAACTAAAATTGGGTGGGCTGGTACAATATTGATGGATGTATCCCATTGAAAGGTAATTTAAAATTTTATACATATATTATTTCACATCATAATATTTTGTTTTTTATTCTTATTATTTGTGTATTTTATATAGATATTTGGGATATTTTAAATCTTATGTTTGTAATAAGACTCAACCTAAAGGTTTTATTACTGAGAGGTATATATCATAAGAATGTTTGACATTTTGATCAAGATATTTAGATGGGATTGAGACCAAATTCAATAGGTTAAGTAATGTTAATGATGAAGTAATGGATGTTGACAATGATGAATTGTATACTATATTTTCAAATATTAGAAGACCAGTTGGGAGTTGTACTACTTTTTTCTTAAATTCCATTGAGATGAAATAAGCACATAGAAATGTGTTATTAAATTATGAAGAGGTGGATCCATTCATAGAGTATGTATCAATTTATGTTTTTTTATTTAGTAATGTAAGTATTATGAATTATTATGTTAATAATCATTACTTGTAGGGAATACACATTACATGTGAAGAGAAAAATGAGGAGTCAGACACACTCATCTTCTGTAGTTCAGAATATTGTAAGTAAAGACTTTGTCGATGGGTTTTCTAGACAGATAAGTTAAAGGAATGACTGATAATTCAATATGGATTGATAATTATTTTCTTAAAGATTATTGTTTTTTAGATATTTTTGGAATATGTGGTTGGTACTCTATCAGATGATTTGAAACATTTAGCACAAGGCCCTCTTCAGAATGCTAAAAGTTTTTCTACATTCAATATTAATGGATTCAAGTTTCGTACAATGGATCATGAAAAATGATTAAAAACACAAAATTATAGAGTGTTCATGACTTCTAGAACTGAATGTGTTTCAAGTATCCATGATTAAAATCGAATTTATGTTGATCTTTTATATTATGGGAAGTTGAAAGATATTATTGAGCTCAATTGCTGTGGAAAATTTGTGACTCTTTTTAAATGTTTATGGGATAATACAACAACTAATAGAGGTTTTAGAAGGGATGGTTTGGGTTTTAATATTTTCAATTTTAGTAAATTGATTTACAATGGAGAATGTGAATAGAATGAACCTTTAATTTATGAATCTCAAGATCAAATGGTTTATTATGTTGAGTCTTCTTCTGAATGGAGTGTTGTGGTGCATCTTAAGCCTAGATATTTGTATAAAATGGGTGAAGATGATGAGGATAGACATGACCATGCACCTTTTTAAGAACAATATTTGAGTAAATATATTGACAATGAAAGTAAAAATATTCAACAGGTAAGAGAAGAGGAATATGATTGTAACGACCCGAAATTTTGAATAAATCTTGTTTACTAATTTCATGTGTTATTATATTTTATTTTTTATACTCAACAAAAATGTTTTATTTGATAAACATGATTATAATTAAAATGAGATCAGTGGGTTTTGACTATTATGTAACCATCGGTCAATATGATCGCTGTGAACAAAATGTTTTGATTATTGTCTCTAAATATAAGTAATCTTGGTTAATTATTATAGAAAGAAGATTCGATGGCCTCACCTAGTAGTCTTGGACCGATCGAAGCCCATCTAATAGAGATTGGGAAAGAGGTAGCACCATTGGGCTTTGCTCTGGATCAAATCCAAGCCGAGCTTCATCATGTGAAGCTAGAACGGAATCGCCTTCGTGAGAAGTTCAAACTGATAGAAATTACTACTCGGGCAATGTTGACTGAGCCGCCCCAAGCTTCTATCACCCTAGAACACCTTACTCTTAGGTCCTATGCTGGTATTATAAGGGGCTATGTAACGAGACCGTAACTGCCTTGTGTAATCCTTGTTTTAAATAAAAATTGGGATTTCTTCTTATGATGAAGTTATGAATTTTTAAATGACCGGATAAATATAGTATGCATATTTTTGATGAATTTTAGAAAAAGGATATTTTAAATATGTTTATGTAAACCCTAAATAATTAAAAATTTGTAATGATTTTCAAAAAATGGTCTTCTACAATTATGTTCAGTACTAAATTTAGAGTCTAATAAGATCAACTTGATTTTTGATGAATAGTAAATTATGAATAGTGATTTTATGATTAGGATTAGTAATATGACCAAATGGATTAGTAATCTCACTTAAAGAAAGTTTTAAAATAATCTAGGCACCTTGATTAAGTAATGTGATTCAATAAAATAGTTAAATAACGGTTTCATTAATTATTATTCAAGTATTAGTTTTTTCAGATGAATAGTGTTTTTTAATTAAAAATTTAATTAAAAATAATTAGAAAATTATTTTTATAAAAATGACTTTATTTTTGAACTCAAAGCATCGATATTATGTTAAGGTAATTTTTGGGGATTTTTCTGAAAAAAATGAATTTTCGATGAATAGTGTTTTTATTTAAAAATTAAATTAAAAATATTTAGAAAATTATTTTTATAAAATGGATTTCATTTTTGAAATCAGATCATTGAATAAATCTTGTTTACTAATTTCATGTGTTATTATATTTTATTTTTTATACTCAACAAAAATGTTTTATTTGATAAACATGATTATAATTAAAATGAGATCAGTGGGTTTTGACTATTATGTAACCATCGGTCAATATGATCGCTGTGAACAAAATGTTTTGATTATTGTCTCTAAATATAAGTAATCTTGGTTAATTATTATAGAAAGAAGATTCGATGGCCTCACCTAGTAGTCTTGGACCGATCGAAGCCCATCTAACAGAGATTGGGAAAGAGGTAGCACCATTGGGCTTTGCTCTGGATCAAATCCAAGCCGAGCTTCATCATGTGAAGCTAGAACGGAATCGCCTTCGTGAGAAGTTCAAACTGATAGAAATTACTACTCGGGCAATGTTGACTGAGCCGCCCCAAGCTTCTATCACCCTAGAACACCTTACTCTTAGGTCCTATGCTGGTATTATAAGGGGCTATGTAACGAGACCGTAACTGCCTTGTGTAATCCTTGTTTTAAATAAAAATTGGGATTTCTTCTTATGATGAAGTTATGAATTTTTAAATGACCGGATAAATATAGTATGCATATTTTTGATGAATTTTAGAAAAAGGATATTTTAAATATGTTTATGTAAACCCTAAATAATTAAAAATGTGTAATGATTTTCAAAAAATAGTCTTCTACAATTATGTTCAGTACTAAATTTAGAGTCTAATAAGATCAACTTGATTTTTGATGAATAGTAAATTATGAATAGTGATTTTATGATTAGGATTAGTAATATGACCAAATGGATTAGTAATCTCACTTAAAGAAAGTTTTAAAATAATCTAGGCACCTTGATTAAGTAATGTGATTCAATAAAATAGTTAAATAACGGTTTCATTAATTATTATTCAAGTATTAGTTTTTTCAGATGAATAGTATTTTTTAATTAAAAATTTAATTAAAAATAATTAGAAAATTATTTTTATAAAAATGACTTTATTTTTGAACTCAGAGCATCGATATTATGTTAAGGTAATTTTTGGGGATTTTTCTGAAAAAAATGAATTTTCGATGAATAGTGTTTTTATTTAAAAATTAAATTAAAAATATTTAGAAAATTATTTTTATAAAATGGATTTCATTTTTGAAATCAGAGCATTGATATTTGGTTAATGTGAAATTTTGGGATTTTTCTGAGAAAGTTGATTTTTCAGTGAATAGTAAAAATACAGTTTTAGGGTTTCGGTATGTTTAATGACATCATAATGGTGTCATGATGATGTCATGAGATCTTTTGAGGGTTGGCCGGCCAAGGGTGATGAATTATTGTTTTGGGGGCCCCATGTGGCCTAACTCCATGATAAATGACAAGGGAGAGCACATGGGTTTGAGAAAAGCACATGTGAGGTGTCCCTTGGCCATTAATGCCTTGTCCCCTCACTTTCCCTATAAATACCAAGCCCTCCTCTCATCCATTCGACTCCCCACTCATTCCCAACGAATTTATGGTCTCATTACCTCCCAAGGAGTCCTCCCAAGGTGCCCCCAAGCTTTCAAGGTCCCAACCTTTGAGGTTTAAGAGTTACATTTTAAGGTAAGGGATCCGACCTCTCTCTTTCTTTTCAAGTAATCTCTTTTATGTCATTTCTTTTATACTCCATGTTCTTATGTTGGAGGATGTTCTTTTATATTCATCCTACTGCCTATTTCATTTTCATATGATGAGATACCCCCCCTTGCTCTCATCAATTCGTTTTAAGAATGTTTAAGTGGCGCCGTTAGGCTGCCGAATTTTTTAAGGGATTCTTTCACCTTCCTCGTTTTCAAGTTCTATTTTCATTCAAGTCTTCATGTTCCTTTTTATTATGTTGGGGTATGATCTCTAAATTATCATACTGATCTTTTATGATCATATGATGAGAGACCCCATTTGATCGCTTCAATTCAGTATTTTGAAGTTTTAAGTGGCGCCGTTAGGCTGCCGAATTTTTAAGTGGTTCTTCACCCTTCTCGTTTTGAAGTTCTACTTTCATGTCAATTATTTCAAGTTCCTTTTTGTAATATTGGGGTATGATCTCTATATATATCATACTGGACTCTTATGTTCATATGATGAGAGACCCCATTTGATCGCTTCAATTCAGTATTTTGAAGTTTTAAGTGGCGCCGTTAGGCTGCCGAATTTTTAAGTGGTTCTCCACCCTTCTCGTTTTGAAGTTCTACTTTCATGTCAATTATTTCAAGTTCCTTTTTGTAATATTGGGGTATGATCTCTATATATATCATACTGGACTCTTATGTTTATATGATGAGAGACCCCATTTGATCGCTTCAATTCAGTATTTTGAAGTTTTAAGTGGCGCCGTTAGGCTGCCGAATTTTTAAGTGGTTCTTCACCCTTCTCATTTTGAAGTTCTACTTTCATGTCAATTATTTCAAGTTCCTTTTTGTAATATTGGGGTATGATCTCTATATATATTATACTGGACTCTTATGTTCATATGATGAGAGACCCCATTTGATCTCTTCAATTCAGTATTTTGATGTTTTAAGTGGCGCCGTTAGGCTGCCGAATTTTTAAGTGGTTCTTCACCCTTCTCGTTTTGAAGTTCTACTTTCATGTCAATTCTTTCAAGTTAATTTCTATTATGTTGGGGTATTATCTCTATATCTATCATACTGGACTCTTATGTTCATATGATGAGAGACCCCATTTGATCTCTTCAATTCAGTATTTTGATGTTTTTAAGTGGCGTCGTTAGGCTGCTGAATTTTTAAGTGGTTCTTCACCCTTCTCGTTTTGAAGTTCTACTTTCATGTGAATTATTTCAAGTTCCTTTTTGTTATATTGGGGTATGATCTCTATATCTATCATACTGGACTCTTATTTTCATATGATGAGAGACCCAATTTGATCGCTTCAATTCAGTATTTTGAAGTTTTAAGTGGCGCTGTTAGGCTGCTGAATTTTTAACTGGTTCTTTACCCTTCTCATTTTGAAGATCTACTTTCATGTCAATTCTTTCAAGTTCATTTTTGTTATGTTGGGTAATTATCTCTATATCTATCATACTGAACTCTTATGTTCACATGATGAGAGACCCTATTTGATCTTTTCAAATCGTTTTTGTTGAAGTTTAAGTAACGCTGTTAGGCTGTCGAACTTTCATAAGAGAAATCTAATTTTTGTCTTCCTTCCATGTTTTTCATTTCAAATGGTATGTCCTTGAAATTTCATTACCATGATCATGTATCCTTCTTATTCTGTCCATATACTATTTTATGGGTCATTTATGAATGTTTGACTCATTTTCCCTCTCTTTTTAATGTCTTCTAAAACCTCATAACATAGCCGTTATGCTGCAGAATTTCCATCTCAAAATGTCTCTCTCTTTTTCTAAAGTTCTTTTATATTATTAAGTGAATACTCAAAGCTCTTTATTCTAAAGGGGTATTCACATATAAACCAAAATGTTCTATTTTAAATTCTGGGATTTACATACATGAGACCCACCTTCCTTTTCTGTGGGTTTTAAAGTGACGTAAAGATCATGTCTTTAAAGCAGTTTTTAAAACATTATGATTATGAAATGAAACCCATTTACTTTATGTTATATGGGTTATTTATGAAATGTTTGATGATGATATATGTGGCTCACATGTTAATAAAGGCAAATTTAAGGGTGCGCCCTGATAGCGCTCCAATGCATTGGGTAATGATGTAACCACTAGAGATTACAATTTTAACGATGCCTTGGTGAATAACCTTGGTAATTTTTAACGACACCTTGGGGATGGACCTTGGTGAAACGAAACGATTGTCAATATTAAATGTTGCAGCCACATCTTCAAGTTATGAAAAAGTTTTATTTTTATTATGATATGCCTCATGATTTCATTTTCATGCATTAAAGTTCTTTTCATGACTTTATTGATGTATCTCAAGTTCATATGTAAAATGTTTCACTTGTTTCCCTTGCTGGGCCTTCTGCTCACCCTTCCTTTTGATGTATGTCCCCAGGTTATGAGATGCAGTAATGAGCCTAGGGTGAACATGAGGAGAAGACTTTCAAGTGTTTAAGAAGAATGTTTTTTTTTTGTTTCATGTTTTATGTTCCTTGTTTCCAAGACACTAAACCTTAAAGATCCTCAGTTCCGTGTAATGGAATGAAAAGTTATGTTATAAAAAGACAGGATGCTATAGTTGGTATCAAAGGGAGGTTTAGTTATTTGTGGAAATTAGGATATGAAAACTCTAGGAGGAACCCTATAGAAAAGTTTAATATAGGAAATCTTCCTGGTATTTTGGTGAGTATTGAGTATGGGGTTGCCAAGCAAATACATCCCTGTCTGGATACGAGCAGGTAGAGGTGGCTCTGGCACAGATGTACATAGGGGTAAAACCCGAAAACACCGCTTTGAGCTAGACTCGAACGGGAAATGGTACACGACAACGGGCCTTGCTGCACTCTTGGTTACGACACTCCCGGGGGATATGCTTTGGTAAATTCATAAGCTTGGTATGAACCATTGTTAAAGGAACAAAGATAAAATAAAATAAAGGTTCACATAAGAATATATGATCATTCACAACCTATATGGGAACCTAGGAGATCACAAGTTAGGGTATACCTTTCATATACAAGTTATCCTTATATGCTTTCAGTTCCTTTTCATGATTATTAGCTAAGTACTTAAGCCCCTAATTATGCTTTCTCTTCTTAGTTAATGGTGGGAAATGGAAGAACATGTTCCGACAACCAATGTGATAGGAAATGCGACGATTTTCGTATTAATATGACAGGGATGATTAGGGGATTAAAATATGATTATTATTTTGGAAGACGTTCATTATTTTGGGAACCATATTTGATCGAGGTAAATAGATTACTACGGTATTTTCATTGAGGAGTAAGGTTGACTTATATTTTGAAGAATCGATGAATTTAAGGTGAACTTATAGTAATTTAGGTTACTTATGGGAATGACTAACCTATCTTGGGTAAAATATGTTTAGGTTAGCTACTTTTTATAAGATGTTAGGAGTGGTTGATGTTGTCTGGAGATGAACAATGAAGTTGTTTTGGAAGACTATGTTATCAAATCCTTATTGTATTTGGGTTTCAATCTTAGTTTGGTTTGTTTTGAGGAATTTTAAGGACCGTTATTTATGGAATGGTCTATGATGAACTTTGGGTAGTACCATGGAACTTTGATGATTTAAAAGTAGTTTCCATTCCTATGGGATTCTTTCTTTTTGAAGAGTTGTTTTACCTTAACCTTTCTGTTTTTGGGATAATGTTTAAAGATAGAAGAAATAGATAGTTAATCTTTTGTAGATTATGTGATTCTATAGACGATGATTGTTGTGATTTTTTGAGACCAAGTGTTTTTGAATTCTCTTCATTTGGAGAAATGATTAGTGTTGGTAGGGACTTGTTAAAGGATGAAACTCTACTTGAAGGTAGGTATATTTTCTTATGTTTTTGTTCTATGTAGTAAATGAAATCCTCAAAATTATGAAAAGAAACATAAAACAAAAATGTTGTTGGTTTACGTTTCCTACTAGGTAATCAAAGACCGTTTACACACATCATAAGTTTGGGATTATCTCATGGTTAACTTTCTCCTAATCATGTTCTCTATCACTCTCCCTTAGAACTTGACCCTTTGTTTTTTCCTCCATGTCCATGTTTTCCTACATGGAACCCTAGTGTGGGTTAACTCGGGTGACCTTTGTACTTCCCTTTCTTTATTTTAAAGTAATAGTTTTACTGACTCCTTTTCCGATGTGGGACTTTCAATGAAATTTCAAAACCCAAATTTTTTTTAAAATTGCGAGGACGCAATTTCTTAAGGGGGGAAGATTGTAACGACCCGAAATTTTGAATAAATCTTGTTTACTAATTTCATGTGTTATTATATTTTATTTTTTATACTCAACAAAAATGTTTTATTTGATAAACATGATTATAATTAAAATGAGATCAGTGGGTTTTGACTATTATGTAACCATCGGTCAATATGATCGCTGTGAACAAAATGTTTTGATTATTGTCTCTAAATATAAGTAATCTTGGTTAATTATTATAGAAAGAAGATTCGATGGCCTCACCTAGTAGTCTTGGACCGATCGAAGCCCATCTAACAGAGATTGGGAAAGAGGTAGCACCATTGGGCTTTGCTCTGGATCAAATCCAAGCCGAGCTTCATCATGTGAAGCTAGAACGGAATCGCCTTCGTGAGAAGTTCAAACTGATAGAAATTACTACTCGGGCAATGTTGACTGAGCCGCCCCAAGATTCTATCACCCTAGAACACCTTACTCTTAGGTCCTATGCTGGTATTATAAGGGGCTATGTAACGAGACCGTAACTGCCTTGTGTAATCCTTGTTTTAAATAAAAATTGGGATTTCTTCTTATGATGAAGTTATGAATTTTTAAATGACCGGATAAATATAGTATGCATATTTTTGATGAATTTTAGAAAAAGGATATTTTAAATATGTTTATGTAAACCCTAAATAATTAAAAATGTGTAATGATTTTCAAAAAATGGTCTTCTACAATTATGTTCAGTACTAAATTTAGAGTCTAATAAGATCAACTTGATTTTTGATGAATAGTAAATTATGAATAGTGATTTTATGATTAGGATTAGTAATATGACCAAATGGATTAGTAATCTCACTTAAAGAAAGTTTTAAAATAATCTAGGCACCTTGATTAAGTAATGTGATTCAATAAAATAGTTAAATAACGGTTTCATTAATTATTATTCAAGTATTAGTTTTTTCAGATGAATAGTGTTTTTTAATTAAAAATTTAATTAAAAATAATTAGAAAATTATTTTTATAAAAATGACTTTATTTTTGAACTCAGAGCATCGATATTATGTTAAGGTAATTTTTAGGGATTTTTCTGAAAAAAATGAATTTTCGATGAATAGTGTTTTTATTTAAAAATTAAATTAAAAATATTTAGAAAATTATTTTTATAAAATGGATTTCATTTTTGAAATCAGAGCATTGATATTTGGTTAATGTGAAATTTTGGGATTTTTCTGAGAAAGTTGATTTTTCAGTGAATAGTAAAAATACAGTTTTAGGGTTTCGGTATGTTTAATGACATCATAATGGTGTCATGATGATGTCATGAGATCTTTTGAGGGTTGGCCGGCCAAGGGTGATGAATTATTGTTTTGGGGGCCCCATGTGGCCTAACTCCATGATAAATGACAAGGGAGAGCACATGGGTTTGAGAAAAGCACATGTGAGGTGTCCCTTGGCCATTAATGCCTTGTCCCCTCACTTTCCCTATAAATACCAAGCCCTCCTCTCATCCATTCGACTCCCCACTCATTCCCAACGAATTTATGGTCTCATTACCTCCCAAGGAGTCCTCCCAAGGTGCCCCCAAGCTTTCAAGGTCCCAACCTTTGAGGTTTAAGAGTTACATTTTAAGGTAAGGGATCCGACCTCTCTCTTTCTTTTCAAGTAATCTCTTTTATGTCATTTCTTTTATACTCCATGTTCTTATGTTGGAGGATGTTCTTTTATATTCATCCTACTGCCTATTTCATGTTCATATGATGAGAGACCCCCCCTTTCTCTCATCAATTCGTTTTAAGAATGTTTAAGTGGCGCTGTTAGGCTGCCGAATTTTTTAAGGGATTCTTTCACCTTCCTCGTTTTCAAGTTCTATTTTCATTCAAGTCTTCATGTTCCTTTTTATTATGTTGGGGTATGATCTCTAAATTATCATACTGATCTTTTATGATCATATGATGAGAGACCCCATTTGATCGCTTCAATTCAGTATTTTGAAGTTTTAAGCGGCGCCGTTAGGCTGCCGAATTTTTAAGTGGTTCTTCACCCTTCTCGTTTTGAAGTTCTACTTTCATGTCAATTATTTCAAGTTCCTTTTTGTAATATTGGGGTATGATCTCTATATATATCATACTGTACTCTTATGTTCATATGATGAGAGACCCCATTTGATCGCTTCAATTCAGTATTTTGAAGTTTTAAGTGGCGCCGTTAGGCTGCCGAATTTTTAAGTGGTTCTTCACCCTTCTCGTTTTGAAGTTCTACTTTCATGTCAATTATTTCAAGTTCCTTTTTGTAATATTGGGGTATTATCTCTATATATATCATACTGGGCTCTTATGTTCATATGATGAGAGACCCCATTTGATCGCTTCAATTCAGTATTTTGAAGTTTTAAGTGGCGCCGTTAGGCTGCCGAATTTTTAAGTGGTTCTTCACCCTTCTCGTTTTGAAGTTCTACTTTCATGTCAATTATTTCAAGTTCCTTTTTGTAATATTGGGGTATGATCTCTATATATATCATACTTGACTCTTATGTTCATATGATGAGATACCCCATTTGATCTCTTCAATTCAGTATTTTGATGTTTTAAGTGACGTCGTTAGGCTGTCGAATTTTTAAGTGGTTCTTCACCCTTCTCGTTTTGAAGTTCTACTTTCATGTCAATTCTTTCAAGTTAATTTCTATTATGTTGGGGTATTATATCTATATCTATCATACTGGACTCTTATGTTCATATGATTAGAGACCCCATTTGATCTCTTCAATTCAGTATTTTGATGTTTTTAAGTGGCGTCGTTAGGCTGCTGAATTTTTAAGTGGTTCTTCACCCTTCTCGTTTTGAAGTTCTACTTTCATGTGAATTATTTCAAGTTCCTTTTTGTTATATTGGGGTATGATCTCTATATCTATCATACTGGACTCTTATTTTCATATGATGAGAGACCCCATTTGATCGCTTCAATTCAGTATTTTGAAGTTTTAAGTGGCGTTGTTAGGCTGCTGAATTTTTAACTGGTTCTTCACCCTTCTCATTTTGAAGATCTACTTTCATGTCAATTCTTTCAAGTTCATTTTTGTTATGTTGGGTAATTATCTCTATATCTATCATACTGAACTCTTATGTTCACATGATGAGAGACCCTATTTGATCTTTTCAAATCGTTTTTGTTGAAGTTTAAGTAACGCCGTTAGGCTGTCGAACTTTCATAAGAGAAATCTAATTTTTGTCTTCCTTCCATGTTTTTCATTTCAAATGGTATGTCCTTGAAATTTCATTACCATGATCATGTATCCTTATTATTATGTCCATATACTGTTTTATGGGTCATTTATGAATGTTTGACTCATTTTCCCTCTCTTTTTAATGTCTTCTAAAACCTCATAACATAGCCGTTATGCTGCAGAATTTCCATCTCAAAATGTCTCTCTCTTTTTCTAAAGTTCTTTTATATTATTAAGTGAATACTCAAAGCTCTTTATTCTAAAGGGGTATTCACATATAAACCAAAATGTTCTATTTTAAATTCTGGGATTTACATACATGAGACCCACCTTCCTTTTCTGTGGGTTTTAAAGTGACGTAAAGATCATGTCTTTAAAGCAGTTTTTAAAACATTATGATTATGAAATGAAACCCATTTACTTTATGTTATATGGGTTATTTATGAAATGTTTGATGATGATATATGTGGCTCACATGTTAATAAAGGCAAATTTAAGGGTGCGCCCTGATAGCGCTCCAATGCATTGGGTAATGATGTAACCACTAGAGATTACAATTTTAATGATGCCTTGGTGAATAACCTTGGTAATTTTTAACGACACCTTGGGGATGGACCTTGGTGAAACGAAACGATTGTCAATATTAAATGTTGCAGCCACATCTTCGAGTTATGAAAAAGTTTTATTTTTATTATGATATGCCTCATGATTTCATTTTCATGCATTAAAGTTCTTTTCATGACTTTATTGATGTATCTCAAGTTCATATGTAAAATGTTTCACTTGTTTCCCTTGATGGGCCTTCTGCTCACCCTTCCTTTTGATGTATGTCCCCAGGTTATGAGATGCAGTAATGAGCCTAGGGTGAACATGAGGAGAAGACTTTCAAGTGTTTAAGAAGAATGTTTTTTTTTGTTTCATGTTTTATGTTCCTTGTTTCCAAGACACTAAACCTTAAAGATCCTCAGTTCCATGTAATGGAATGAAAAGTTATGTTATAAAAAGACAGGATGCTATAATGATGATGTTTTATTTGAGAATTTGGAGAAACATAAAAACAATTTGGAATAAATACTTACACTTTTTTCTGAATTTTTGGATTTTTTTTTACTAACTTGATAAAACATATTTATTTTGTGTTCATTTTTTTCTAGAAGAACATTTATGTTGTGGGTATTAATTGTTTTTTTCATGTCATGGGAAACCATTGTGTTGTCTTTTTTATTAAAATAGTTATAAGAGAAAATGTTATTTTTTTAAACATTTGTTTTGAAATTAATTTTGCTGATTGTTTTGTTTTTTTCTATATATCAAGGAACAATATATGAATTTGAACTCTAATTAATGTTTTAATGTTTTATTTTTTTTCAATTTTTTTCACTATGTTTCACATGAAAAAACAATTAATGTGTCTTTAGAATTGTATATTTAACTCAAATTTTTGATAATTTGATAACACTGGATAAGAAGTATATAAGTATGGTTAGTGAAATTTCCATGTCCACTTGTCTTCTCACATTGTTAAGAAAACCAACCAGAATTTTGGAGTTAAGATCCACTATAGACATACTGATGTTATAGACTACACATTATAATTGTTTCTTAAAAACTTTTTATGCTTGTAATCACTATATAGATACGCCTAATTTAAAATGAACTAGAGTTCAGAATATAAATGAACAACATATAACATAATCACAGATCAATGTGAATGTTCAACCTTCCTTGAGTGAAGATGTTCCATAAATCTCAACATGAGTTCATATCACCCAAGATGTTTTCCCCCATCAAATGCATTCATATTATGGTCAATCAACACAATTCACATTATCAAAGTCCAATACAGATGACAATCATCGATTATCTAGTCCTGAAAGTGGTTTCGGTGTTAAAGCTGAGATGGATGTGAATGTTGCTCAGACATCAATTGGTGTAAGGAGGTAAAAACAATGAACTGGTTGGATATAAAATTTTATAGGTACATCCAATTTTATTCATGCATTATTTATTTTAATTAATAAATTTTTAAATTTATTTCATTATTTGATTAGATTTGGAGGGTGTGATAAAAGTTAAAAAAGTTGTGAATGGAACAAATTTAGTCAATGGTGGATGAAAAAGTTATAGTGAACTTTGATGATTAGGTTCGTCCAATTGGGGAAGAAGGAGGTTTTTTTTACATGTAATAGGACATACAGCTAGGACTAAATTTCCTATAGATTATGAATCTTAGTGAATAAAACCAAATTCTGTAAAAGAATATGTGTTATATAGATTTATTTTGGTAATTATTTTTTGTTGATTTAATGAATTTTTAAGTTTTATTTTATAATTTCACAACTAATGTTTTTATTTTATTAGAAAAGCCATAATTTTAGTTTCTGCATGACAAGTTGGAAAAGTGTTTTTCTAAGATTGAAATAGGAAAAAGATAGAGAGATAATAGATGGATTTTGTTTCATAAACATTATGATCTTAGCTTAACTAAACAATAAAATGTTGAGTAGAACTGTTTAAATAGTATAAAAAAGGAGAAATGGAAAATTTATATTCTCATTCGTGATAATAAAAAACTCAAGTTACTTTCATATTTTTTTATTTCCATCATGTTTTAACATTTAATTTTTTATATTCATTAAATGTTACTAAAATTTTTGTCTTTATATGTGCAAGACATGTGTAAGCAAAATACACTAAATTGTAGCAGTCCAACCATTCCACATACATATGGAATTAAAACATTTTCCTGCAAGAAAGATGAGATGGTATTATATCATTTACAATTTTAGAAATTAGTTGCAGATTATTTATTTTTATAATATTTTTTATTATAGGAGAAGAACTATGGACATCTAATTGGTAGATCCAATCTATGGGATGTGGTCCATTGAAAAAGTGACATATCATATGTAAATGATGATGCAAAAACAATAAAAGTAAGAATTCATATTAAATTTGTGTTACTTTTTGACGTAACCAAACTGATGTCATCTTCATGTAGGAAAATTTGAGTGTGGTTTTTAAGTCCAAAGAAACTGTCACAACATTCAATGATTTCTCCAGATGATGATTTCAGAAAAAGTATTTGGGAAATAGAATACATGTCATGTATGATCTCTTGGGTTGGGAGCATGTCTAACAAGTGTATTCAGCTCATCCTATCAACAATTTAGAGGCATCAATGACACTATATCTGATTTACATCCTACATCTCAAAAAGAGGTTCCTGATTTGAAATCAAAGTTGAGTTAAGTCGAATTAAGATTACAAAGGAACGAATATTAGTTAGCCCAAAAAAAGCGCAAATGATTATGATCATTTATTTCCTTAAAGGAATGGGGGCCAATATTACTTAAATGAATGTCAACATAACCAATGATGCTAGAAAGGTATTTTTTTCATTATATTATTTACAGTGTGTTTAACTTTCCAGTACAAATGTAGTTCTTCTAGGAATGTTTGGACACAAAAAATTCTACTGCCAAAAAATGTTAGAAGGGACCTTGAAACTAATAGAATATTCAGGATATATACAAGTGTTCATTTTCATTTTCCAACCATCATAATGCCTTGGGTTTTTTAGATTTTCAATTCCACTATCAAAGTCTACACAACTAGGGTGGAATTGTTTTGATCCAGGATGAATAATCTCTATGTTCTCCAAAAAAAGCAAGACAAAAAACCATGTGCTCACCATTTTTGTGAACATCACAACTATCACTGATTCCAAAATAGTTCACCTGTATGAGATGTAGACCAATACCATATGTGAACTTATTGTTGTACAGTTTACCAAAACCAAAATCATATAGTAAAGCCTTCTTTTTTTGATTGTAGGCATCCAATTGATCATTTATGGTGTTTTTTTCTTATGAAAACAAGTGTATTGTTTTAATGTTTGAGAATGTTTAGATTTAAAATCATTAAGAAATTCATGTATGAAGTAGTTATCCATTTATATGGCTTGTAATTTTTATTGTTAACTACAAACATGTCTTCTTAATATATGTTTGATGAATTTTATTATTTGTACATGTTAAAACATTATGTTTTTAAATATTATTTAGGATTCCATTAATAAAAAAGATTGGGGGGAACCGGATATCAACCTTATCTACATCATAAAAGATTATCTGGAGTAAGTGATGTTAATTAAAAAGTTACACATGTACATGATTCTGTTGAGTTATTTGATCCACTAGTGTTCTAATTTGAGGTTTATGTTTAATTTTTGTTCCTTTGGTTAGTATCCAGAGTCCATTACCATCCTTCTACCACCCATTAGGGTTATCACTATGGAAATCATGATCACTCGTCACCTTTGGCTCTAAGTATCCCCAGTAAGGCTCCTTGAACTAATGAATCAAGGATGAATTCATTGTAATCTAATAAATAAATTCATGCCCAATTATTTCTTTAATGTTAATATTCATTACTAAAAGCTCCTACAAACCATTCCATGCATCACTAGATTCTTGAGCCAGATATCCTCTGTACTTCTGACTCAATGAATCTGCAAATACATTCCCTATTATTTGGAAATATATATATATATAAATTATAATCCTTGAGAAAATCTATCCACCTCCACTTGAATATAGTTAGTTCCCACTGAGAAAAAATATGTTTCCTAATCATGTGGTCAAAAAATCCATAAAGAACTTGTTGATGAAATAATTACACAAAAAAAGTTTATCACAAATGAAACCACCACCATCTCCATATCATATGTATAATAGTTACACTCTGGAGGAATTAACTACCTATACCCATGATAGATCAATGTAATATACTACATCAACCCACATCCCATACTCTGACAGGAAGCATCACAAAATAACTTAAAACACTCCCTCCTCATGAAACTAATGAATTAGAGCAGTCACCAACATTTATTTCAAGTAATATAATGATGCCTGACACAAATCAATCCACATGATATCCAGGTTCTTCTTAATGAGGGATGTTAGTAGGGATGTATCTTGATAGAAATTAGGCACAACACTCCTATAATAACCTGTCAGGTGAAGAAAAATATGAACCTATTCCATGTTCATGGTTGTTTCCCATGAAACAAATATATCAACCATGGATTGTTATACAATCACACCTAGTTGAGACACCACATTCCCATGAAAACACACCTCTCACATCTAGAAAATAAGTTTGGATAATTTCTCATAAATATGGTGGTGTCCAATGGCCTTGAAGATAGCTCTGAGATTTCATAAATGCTACTCCCTTTACATAGTGTAGATCAAGATATCATTAATGAATATAATAATGAACTTTTCTAGGAATTAAAATAACACAAAGTTCATGATCCTCATAAAAATATGTGGTTTTTTTCTAACACCGAACTACATGACCATGAACTTTAGTTCCCATACCAACATCTAAAGGAAATATTCGAGATATACAAATATTTCACCATCATCTAGTGATATCTAGACTACATATAAATAAAAAAATTGATCTCCTTAACTGGTTGAATAATTCATTAATCCACATAAGGGGGTAATAGTTCTTGAACATCATCATATTTAAACATCGATAGTCAATGCATAACCTCATACCACCATCAAACTTATTAAAGAATAAAAATGGAGCACCATAAGAAAATTTGCTAGGTCAAATAAAAAATCTATACATAATATCATCCACATACAACCTTGACTCACATAATTTCATATGTTCTATTAAATATGGATCCTTTGAAATTTTAAATGCACTTGGTTGTAGCTCTATCCCACACTCAACATCACACTGAGGGGGTAGGGTCATATCATCCTCTGTAAAAACATCATGGAACTCATACAAAAATATAGGAACATAATTTTTATTATATTCCACTAATATCTTCTCCAACTGAGATAAAAGAAGCTTCATTAGCCTACCACCCATCTTATAACCTCACTTGCCAATGATTGTTGCTCGATGGTACTCTGCATTAGGAAAGAACTCTCATCTTGATGTATTATATGCAATCATGTATGGAATATAACCAATCCATGCTGAGTATAACATTATATGGTTTCATCTTCAATACAAAATTGTCTCCCATTGACTTGTGATTCCCCACCACAATCCTATATCACTGGTACACAATATACAAAACATCATGACCTTCAACTGGTATAGATAACACCAATGGAACTTGAAATATCTCCACATACAATATCAAAATATATACCCAAGTAGGGGAAAAAGATTCCAATATTTTTAATCAAAAAAATTAACAAAAAATTAGTGGATGAATAATTAATTATACCGCAAACAACTCATAGTTCCACTAGCACTACCACCTCCAACATGTGAATCTAACCACACCTGAATCCCCTGCTAGTCTATTTTCTACCTCAAGGGACATAATATATCATAGGTACTTATTCATAGGGACTATAAAAAGGCCATACATACCAAATCCATCTTACCTCAACTATTAAAAAATCACTAATGGTCCCTACCACAAAAAAAATCCTTCAAGGAAATTGTTGGTGCTACCGAAAAGTGGTTCAAACACCCATCTGAAATTGGCCTCCCTATACAATAGAAAACTAATCATAGTTGTGACTGTTTCCACTAAAAATAGAATTAATATGTGAATCCAATGTAATTTGATCAAAGACCACCTTTCCTAGATGGATGAGAAAAGAGTTTTGGTGGCCACCTCCCAACTATTCAAAACCCTGACTACCTGAATACCTATAGTCCATTTCCTAAAACATTACTTCTTGAGGTTCCATATCATACAACCTCTTGTGGATAAAATATCAATTAATGAGTATTCTTTATAACCTCGTACTTTTTTAATAATTTAGATAAATAGGGAGTATAAATTTTGTGATCATATACCTATTTATTAGTCATAGATCCTCATCAAGATGCTACACTTTGGACTCGTCTAGAAAAATATCTGCAGAAAACTGCAATAGGTCCATGAACCTGTGATGTCATTATCCCCTTGAGAAAGGAAAAATATCTAAAAAAACTACAATAGGTCCATGAACTTGATCCCATGAACCTGATTCCATGAACCTATGACGTGGAACCATGTTTTGTGGTGTGGAGATCTCATTTTGGCACTACCACATTATCCCTTGGCCAGTTCACCCCATTTTATCTCATATTGAGTCATTATCATGAGTTTTATTAGGATTTAGGATCTGTGAATAATATCACACTTTAATTTTCTAATTCAAATAGATATTTAACTGAATATTAATTGCTAAATATATATCAATTATGTATATCCTAAATAAGTCTCAATATAGTGTTCTCATAATTTCATGGATGATATGTCTCTGTGAGCTACAGTGTTTGCTCGGGCAAGAGCATCAACTCCTTCATGTGATCTACCCAGTGTCATTTCTCCCTTCCAGCCTTCTCATTATCTAAGACCCACATCCTAACACACTCCAATGAAAATATGACCTCAAAATTCCTAGCATTAATTTATATGCATTCCATTGATGTTAATTCAGTGGACATACCTGCTCCAAAAACATAGTAATATGAATATTAGAATACCTCACATTCAACTAATGGAATAAAAATATTTTTATATTATACATACCTGCATAATAAAGGAGACAACCCCAAGTGATTAAATCACTTACATAATGAACTTTTCCCCCTTCTTGAGAACAAATTTGGATCACACCAAGGAGACAACCCCAAGTGATTAAATCACATCACCTTAAGATATTGGGTTCATATGGAGTATGAATGGAAAATGGTTAAGGGGTGAAGTATATACTTGGCATAATATAGACATGATTATGGACATTAAAGTGAAAATTCATTTCTATGATAACATGTTTAAGGCTGAACTCATTTGATGTCAAATGCAGTGTTCTTACGTGAAACTAAATATTATAAAAGATATGTTATTTCTTTAATGTGATCCCTTGTAGCAGGATGGTTTTAATTATAGTTTGATCCTAATATTCTCATGCTTCATGTTATAATTTTATCATGAATAAAATTTTAAGGCTTATTTTTGATATGGAACATATATATCTTTGTTTCCAATGTATTGTATATGTAGGTGTTGAGCCTTGTTTTGAAAATGATATATGTTGAATTGTTATGTAAGGAAATCGGTTTGATTTCTTGATTTTTTTTCTTGATTTATTTATTTTATTTTCTTTTCCATTAATTATTATTATTTTGTTTCACTAGGTTGATATTTCTTGCTGACGTTGTTGTGTCTTTGGCAATGAGTTTGGTGCTTTTCATCCGGTGGTGAGGGTGGTGCTTTTCATCTGGCAGCAAGGGTGGTGTTTTTCATCTGGTGAATTTGATGATTTTTTTGTGAAAGTTTTGATGTTTCTTTATGAAGTTTTATTTTGTTAAAATATATTAATTTTATTATTGTTTTTTAATATCTTGAATAATGTTGTGATCTATTTTTTTATAAAATCTTTGTATCTTATTTATTATATATATTTTTATGATTGATTTAATTGAATTTTATCAATAATAATAATTTTTTATCATTAAATATTATATAAATATATATTTGTTAATATTATGTTTTTTGGATTTATGGTTGGTGAAGATTATAGGGCGGTGTTTATTTTTTAAAAAATATATAAAAAATGAATTATTATTTAAAAAATTATTATTAGATTAGTGGAAGTTTTAACCCCCTTTAATGTTTTAAAAAAATAATTTTTTAAAATATAAGGGGTTAAAATATCCTATATTTTTTAGAAAATTTAATATTATATGTGTTTATAACCCCCTCAAATGTTTTTACCCTGATTAGAGGGGGTTAAAACCACCTCTGAATTCACCTCGTAATTTTAAACTTTTTTATTGGAGGTGGTTATAACCCCCTCTAATATTTTCCCCCGATTAGAGGGGGTTAAAACCGCCTCTAAATCCCCCCTAAAATTTTAAATTTTTTGATTAAAAGTGGTTATAACCCCCTCTAATATTTTCCCCCAATTAAAAGGGGTTAAAACCACCTCTAAATTCCATCTAGAATTTTAATTTTTTTTATTAGAGGTGGTTTTGACCCCATATTAGCTTTTCCGCGGTTAATTTTTTTAGATTAGAAGGGGTTTTAACCCCCCCCCCCCCCCTAATAGAACCACCACTAATTTTAAAATATCATAGATTTCCATAAACCATCAGTAATGAAAAGTAGGCGGCCATATTAGCGGCAGTTTGAATAACCACCTCTAATATGTTTAGAAGGTGTTATAACCCCTTATAATATTAGTATTTTTTTAGTTTAATTTGTTTCTTTTCAAATGAATCAAGATATTTGTTGAAGATAAAATATGGATGTTGATGGGGGCTTGAATTTCAAAGGGTGTAGTTTTCTATAATTGGTACAGAGTATTGTATATAGTAATTAGAGTTTAGAATCAAAATTGTAATTGGATTTTGAAAATAAAGTTGAAGAAGAGATAAAGGTTGAAGAAGGTTCGAGAATATTCAAGAAGCATTGAAAAAGTCATAAATACACTCGAGATTTAAGGGAAATCAAGATTTGGGTGAATTTGTTTGAGTGGGAAATATTTTTAGATTCCTACTAAAACCTCTCATAGGTCACTTATAAAAGGAGAAAAGTACATTGTACTTTTACTGACTGATGTACAGTTCATGATAGAAGAGTGAGAAGCTCCGACTTTCTAGGGAGAGAATAAGTTTTTTGTATTGAGTTTTTGTTCAAGAAGTTTCTATGGGTAGAAATGAAAGGGGAAGAGATAAGATCGCAATATTTTATTCAGTTGATCATCATATTATGATGGATAATCGGATCAGGTTTTTCGTATTGGGATTTCTAGACTGAGGAAGAATTCGGAAAGAATCATACTGAGATTTTCATAATCAAAATAGAAGTGGTGTAGATTTGTCTCTATCATATTCTGAAAAGTTATATATTTTATATAACGAGAGGAATCATAATGGTAAAATCATACTAGGAATAATTGTATTGGGAGAATTAGACTAAAAAGAATCGTACTGGGAAAAACATACTGGGAAAATCAGACTGAGTTTTCCTTATCAAAGTCCTTGGAGTTCTTACCATTTCTAGGTAAGAAATTGAAGAATAGTTTTAAATGTAATAAATTTGTGAAGTTGAAAATAAGAAAAGGTAACATGAATTATTACAAAAATATCATTCTACCCTATTTGTGCTAAGAGGGTACACACATACTATTGGAATTATTTACATAGTGGTACATGAGTTAAATGGTATATCCTACTCTTTGTATTCCAAGGACTGATTTATAGTGGATTTTGTGGTATTGGATCATTTCTAAACCATACTAAGGACGCAGCTATTCTTATTGAATAGTAAACCTTGTAAATACTTGTGTTCCTTTGGATGTGTGTTTGAATTGTTTTCATCATTGAATGGAATCTTTAACCGGAGGCGAAGGTTGTTTCAAGAAAACATAAAATAAAAAGTATCACTGATTCACCACCTCCCCCTCTCAGTGATACAATCATCCTAACCATGCACATTTAATAATGGTCTATAATTTATTTTTGACATGTAAGAATCAACCACATGTCAATTCAGAACAAGATGTTTTTTGTATGACTCAAAATGCATGTTTTATATATAAAAGTTTCATTTTAGTTTTATTTATGGATTTTTTATGTGTTCTTTTCAAATGTTTGAATGATCTATGGAATTTATAATTTACCTTGGTGGGATGATCAATAAGGTTGGAAATTTCCTTAGGTATAATGGAATCACTAGGATTCATAGAAGATGATGGTAGTGGTGTCATGCTCTGAGATGTTGATCGGCTAGGATCTTGAAATGTTAATATTTTGGGAAATCCTATATTTCAAATGGTTAAGGTATATTAAATGTATAAAAATGAAAAACTAAATATTTTTACAAAAAAAATAAAAGAAAAACTAAAATAATGTATATATGTACGAAACACTTGTCAATGATAAAGTGTAATATATTTTCATTACCAATTTATACATTCAATTATCTTCATTTTCATCAACCTCAATTGTGATGAGTGCTTCATTTTCCCCCTCTCTTGAAAGTTCTATTGTTTCAATATTTTTAGGAAAAAACTATTCAATGTTTTGTGGTTGATGAGGTTCACTGTCACAAAGCACTGATTGATATTCCTTGCCCATATCATATAAGTCTCTTTGATTTAAGTATACAATAATGCTCCAACATTCATGTATTTCATCATCTATATAATAAAACATCTTCACTTGTGAATCCAAGATAAATGAATCATGTTCTTCATGCTCACTGGTATCCATAAAGTGAGACAAGTTGACATAAGTAAAATTTAATGAATCTTTCATTATACCCCTATCAATGTTGACCCACTTATATTTGAATCAGACGACTAAAAACTATCCATGATAGTTTAATTCAATTATATCATTCATCTTCCCATAGTATCCCACCTCTGAAAATGTAAACACGCCACTATTATGAGTTTTCAAGTCTTTTTCATGATAAATTTTATGAAACCTAAATTCATGAATACTGTAGGCATTGAATCTCTTAGCCTTCCTTAAAGTACCTTGAGCCAAAACTCCAAATCATTTGATATTTCAACTCGATTTTCAACATTCATTATATAGAAAAACCCTTGGAATATAGAGTTTTTCTTCAAGGTAAATTAATCCAACATTTATCCATAAGTATTGAATTGTATTCTCCTTGTACATTTAGATATAAATATATAAATGTTTAATAAAACATGTACAATCTAAATTAAATATCACCCAACTTCACCATTGACTCTTTCATAACAATTATAAAGGAAAATGGGATGAATCAAATAATGAACTTTTAATTACTAAACTTCTAATATAAAAACATGAATCAAATAAATTATTATTTAGTATAAACATAGATGAATAATAACATAAATTAAATGACCACCACATTTTAGAAAAAAGGAAACCCATGAACATTCTAAAAGATATCAAATAAGTCTTTCTAAATTGATATTTGGATGATTAAGTGTATTTCTTAGTAAAGGTAAAATTAATTTTTTTAGGTTGAAGAATGATCTATATGTGATAGGATAATACTCAAGAGTGTGGTATTTGAAGTTAGATACATGTTTAAAATAATAGATATTTAATAATGGAAGTGTGGAAAACAGACTCTACATTAAATATGATAAAGATGTATCAATTTTTGAAATTTTATATGTAGATGATATTATTTTTATAGAATAAAATGATAATGGTGTATTATACCCAAGTTTTGTAACTAAGGAGGGTTCATTCCATTGAAAAATTAGCTACATTGAGCATTATCTGAACCATTTCCCATGATCTAACTAAGACCAAGAGCACCCCTTTGATAATATGAATGTAAAGTATAATTTATTTGGATATCATGATATTTCAATAATACCCAAAATATTCAACTCTATATATCTATATATTTATTGAACTGGTTTAGTGTGACTTCATGTTGTTTCATAATTTATATAAATCAAATTTGTTCACATTACATCGAATCATATGTTCCTTAAATTTGAGATAAACATAAAAAAATGATGTTAACATAAATTTAAATAATTTACATTGTGATTTTAGAATCAAATGATAAAAAATTAGTCATTTGACTCATAAAAACAAACTACACACTCTAATTAGTTTTCTTAAAAATCATTTTAGTTAAAATAAAATCAATAAAACTATGTTGGTTGTTCCAGTTAACCAATAATTGATTATAATGCATGTAAAACTTAAACATAACTACTCTATCATTATTTAATATATTTTATTAAACTAAATTATTCCTCACATATGCATAAAACATTAATCATTTTAATAAATTTAAAAAGGGTCTAATATCTCATTTTCAAGGCCTTTATCCTTAAAGACCTTACTAGGGGTTGTGATGAAACCATGTGTGACCCCAAACACTACCACCAATTGTTCATGAGTTGGAGAATAGTCTCAATTATGTATATGTCAAAAATTGGAGGTGTTAACATATATAGAACAAATTGTAATTCATTAATATCAAATACAAATAATAAAATTATGAATGATCTAGATTCCATAATTGAATTATATCATAAATGAATTTATTTTTTAAATTTAATACAACAGAACCAATATTAATGATTATTATAAATCCAATAAAATAACTACAAAATCCAAATAACACATTATAAACCAAAATTACATATATACATTACTATTGAATGAATGAAAAACAAATTATATACTCTTTTTATTATACATGATTGTCCATCTAATACTACTCAATGATAGATTTAGGGTGAGGATGATTGAACTTTTAAGGGGGGTATGTGTTGCCTTCGAGGAGGGGATCCAATCTGAGGAGAGGGAGGTCAGAGAGGGTGGTCTATGTCGCCACCAAGGAGGGGAACTGGGTCGGGGAGAGGGGGTCAGAGGGGGGGTCCATGTCACCAGCGATGATGGGAACCGCAATTCGGGGAGAGGGAGGTCAAAAGGGGGTATGTGTCACTACTGAGGAGGGTAACCAATCTAAGGAGAGGGAGGTTAGAGGTGGGTTGGGGGTTGTAGGGGTCAGGGTCAGAGGGGGTGTCGCGGGGGTCTAGGTCTCTGGAAATAAGGCATGAGGTTGGTCAGAGGAGTGGGAGGAATGAGGATCGCGGGGTCAGGGTCACTACCAAGAAAGGGAGAGGAGGAGGTCAGGGGAGTTTGGGTGTGAAAAGGGGTTAGGGTTGAAAGGGAATGGTTGAGGGGAGTAAATAGGGTTTTTTAATGTTTAGAAGCGATTTAACTAAAATCATTGCAAAATGTTAAAATAATAAAAATATAGCAGTGTTTTGATAAAACCGCCTCTATATTTATCACACTTATGATAAAATTTTCAGTTATTTTTCTATTATATTTTTTCATATCTTTTCCCCCTAGGTTCCCTTTTGAATTTTGGAGAAAAATTAAAGTTTTGGGTAAACAGTTTGAGGCACATGGTTAGCGCACGGTTTACCAAACCGTGCGGTCGGGCCCAGGTAACTATGTGTCTTGTTGTATTTAAGTAGTGGGAAACCACACGGTCACTACATGGTTTTTTAAATCGTGTAGGTTAATCTTATGGCATCTATTGGGTAGACAGTGGTAACTGCATGGCCGCCGCACAGTTTAAAAAACCATGGGGGCTAACTGTGTGGCCTGTTCAGGTTATTAAAATTTGGGTCTTTTCTCTATAATCCTAATTTTAAACCCTAAAACCCTCATTTTGTCACCCACCTTCAGTATTCTTTACCATAGGCATGCCTCCCCCTCTTTCCACCTCCCTTGGGGCTTCGATTTTGTGGTGAATTTAGGGTGGTTTCACCTCAAATCATCAAGTAAGTGTCTTCTTCCTCCCAATCTTTCTCTATTATAGGGTTTTCTTATATTTTTCTTATATATCCATTTCTACAGTGGATAGGGTTTCATTTTTAGGGTTTAATCTTGAGTCTTTTGGTTCAATCTCTTGGATTAGGGTTCCTTCTTTCTTACTCGTGGTGCGGTTGAGGTGCGGTTGGAGTTCCACACCGATTTTCAAAACTTTCTACACCTGAGGTAGATGATTCTATGATTAAACATTATTTTATAAATTTATTATTCTTTCTTGTGTATTTTGGAATTATTTGTGAATTATATGTGGGGTGTGAAAGTGTTTTTCAAAATGATTGGTTATACATTTGGTTTCAAAATGGATTTTTCATGTGAAATTGGGTGCATTTTTTAAGCAAAGGCTTGTTATTCTCCTTGAAATGGTTTTATAAATTATATAAATGATTTATTAGATTATGTAAAGGATTAAAACCATTATTGGAGATTTTTTTGTGTGATTTTTATTTTAAAAGAGGATTTTGGTATGCAAATAGTGGTATTTGGTGTGTGTAGTGACTTGTTTGGAATGTGTGCATGAATGTGTCATATCATGTGGCCTAAGAAACTTATATGGGCACTAAAGGGAATCCTGGGTAACTAGGAGGGTAGACTAGAACTAGTGTGTTAGTGATACAGAAGTGGATTTTGCCTGGTTTCACTTACTGATATTGATGATAATAACTCTAACTAAACATAGATGGTTATTGGAGACAACTAAGACATTGGGGTGTCCCCTCCTAGTGGCTCGTGCACAAGAATGATGATAGCCATGGTTTCTAAGCCACATTTCACTGAAATATGAGGTTCTAGTGTCTCATTTCTAGCTAGTACCTATAGGGTCTCTCCCATGATTAATGTTATCTGGCTATACCAAACTTACTACCAGCATACAGTATGATTGTGTTGGTAATTTCAAATGAAAACATGGTTTTATTTGAAATTTATTTCATTTAAATTTGTTTTTCTTGAAAGTGGTTTTCCTTAAAATTGTTCCTAGCTTTTCCTTTATTTATAAAACTTTCAAATTATTTTTCATTTAGTGTTTAGAGCATAGAATCTATTTTTGGGTGTCATCCTATTGGGAAATATCTAACACCCTACTTAAACCCTTGTATGTAATTAGATTTGGTAATGTTTGATATAAGTAAGGGAAAGATGTTTACATATGGTGGTTTGAGTTTCTAGAGGTCCTCCTTGGTGTAGTGTTGTGAGGGTTGTTGAGGAAGACACACCTCTTTCCATGTGGTTTTTTAGATGGTTTTGTTTCCCTTGGTTGCATTCTTTTTTTTCTGAATGTTGTAAATTCAAATCTAGAAATTTTGTATGGTATGTTTGGTTTGGACTTTCAATTTTAGTTTTTTTATATTATTGGTTTTTCTGTTATTTCATATTTGGTTGAACTATTCCCACCTGATATTATTGATACCTAGGAACTTGTGCTAGCCTATGGGGATCAAAAACACCCTTTGGACCTTACCATGGACTAGATCAAGTGCTGGTTTGGATGACAACCTCGCTTGGTTCATGAAAAAAATAGTATCAGAAAAGGTAGCTCTTTGGGTCATGTTATTTTGGATGAGTCTAGATGGATAGAAGGTAGGAATGTCAGGGATTATAGTTCTGGTTGTGAGTCAGGTACATGTCCAACACACCTCATGACAGACCTTGATTTGCCATGGGATGTTAGGATTCTTGTTTGAAATCTCCTATAGGTGGTACATGCAAGCTGTAGAATGTACATGGACATTGGGTGGGCATGAAGTGGTTTTTCATTGTGTTGCCTTGGCCTATTTGATTTATTAATCTTGTGCTTATTGCAAAATTTTTCAAACTTGTTATATTAATGATTTTATCATGTGACTGTAGCTTTTTGTAGCAACATGCCTCCCCGAATAATTCCCCTACAACTATAGGAAGAAACTGGAGACAGTTCTCCCTCGCCACTTGATCAGAGGTTGGTAGATGTTGTGGTTCGGGCTGTTCAGGCTCTGGGTCAGGGAGTGGGTCCTTCACCTACTCTAGTTAGAGAGTCTGAACCTGGTCCACATAAGGAAAAATACCATGAGTTTCTAAAGTACAAGATTCATTACTTCTGAGGTATCTCATAACCTCAAGAAGTAGAGGAATGGCTCAAGAAGATAGATCACATGTTCTAGTTCCTGGACACTTCTAAAGATGTTAGGGTGAATTGTGCTTCGTTTCTGCTAGAAGGTCCCAGGTGAAGGTGGTGGGACTCAGTGATCCAGGCTGGGAAACATGAGAGGATGAGTTGTAAGGACTTCAAGGTGGTCTTTAATGACCAATATTTCCATGATGTCTTGGTGTATGCTAGATCCCAGGATTTTATGGATCTTGTTCAGGGGGACCAGTCGGTGATGGAGTATTCCAATAGTTTTATTGAGCTAGTTCAATATGCACATGAAATAGTCTCTAATGACCATATTAAGGCTTGTAGGTTTGAAAAGGGGTTGTGTCCAGAGATCTATTCTTAGGTATTTCTGTTCCAGATAAAGACTTATGCTGAAGTGGTTGACTAAGATTTTATGGTAGATATTGACTGTAAGGTAAGGTTAGGCTCCTCTGGAGCTATTACCATGATGACCAGTTGTAGTTATTCAGAGAAGAAGAGTAAGTGAGATGAACAAGGGGAGAAGGGAGGTGGTAACTTAGACCATCCTTCCAGGCAGTCTTCGTCCATGGATTCCAATGCAGGTTTTGTTGTGTGCCATTAGTGTAGGAAGGCAAGTTACATTCGACCTACATGTCTAACTCCTCCTAATACTTGTCATCTATGTAGATTTATGGTACATTTGCAACATTTTTGCAAGACGATGTGCCCATATCAGAGTGGGGAAAGATATGTGGCTTCTAGGGGGATACCATCTAAGTTGGAACCATCTAGGATGGTGGGATCTTAGTTTTCTGTTCATGGTAGTAGGAATGGATATTCTTATAGTTAGAGTTAATCTGAGGTAGAGCTTCAGGCCAATGGTCATGTTCAAACTCAGATAGTACTAGGCATATTCATGTTGTGGATCAGGCACCAGTAGGACTGGATGTAGGGCCCTCAACTATTCAAGGTACCATTCTGATTGCATCTTCTATAGTTGTTGTTTTGTTTGATACTAGTGCATATGTTTCTTTTATATCTACCTGTTTTGTGAACCTACTGAATTTTCCAACTGAGTTGTTTTCTTTTTCGATGGAGTTGGTGACGTCATTGGGTAAGAAAAAGGAGCAGGGTCTTAGGTTCTCATCTTGTGCACTCTCTGTGCCAGGGGTTGAGATGGAGTGGGATATCTTGGTCCTGGATATCGACCTATTTGATTTAATATTTAGCATGGACTATATGGTGTGCTTCTAAGTGCACATTGATTGTTATCGACTATGAGTAAGTTTCATGGAACCTGATGGAAGTGCACAGGTTTTTCTTGGAGACTGGGATCCTCGATTGGGTCATTTCAGACCTCCACTCCCAGATTTGGGAAATATTGTTTTCAATTATCATCACTCGTATTGGAGGGTGGTGGTGGTGCTCCTGAGGGTGGATTAACTCACGTGGTGTATGGGTTCCCAGAGGTATTTATAGATGATTTTTCAAGTTTTCTCCTAGAGTGGGATGTGGAGTTATCAATCGATTTGGCTCTAGGAACATAGCCAATATCTCTTCCCTCATATCATATGTCCCCCAACGAATTGAGATAATTAAATATACAGCTGGACAATTTGGAATCCAAAGGGTTCATTCAGTCGAGAATCTCTCCTTGGGATTCTCCTATTCTATTAGAGAAGAAGTATGATGGATCTCTCCAGTTGTGCATCGACTACCGGAAGCTAAATAAGGTAACCATCAAGAAAAAGTACCATTTTCCCTGAATTAATGATTTTTTTGACCAGCTGAAATGGGAAAGTGGTTCTCCAAGTTCAACTGGTGTTCGAGTTAACACAAAGTCAGGGTGAAAGAGGCATATTTCCTAAAAACGGATTTCCAAAGCAGGTACGACCACTTAGAGTATTTTTTCATGCCTTTTGGATTGACAAATGCTCAAGTGATCTTCATGGTTCTCATGAATAGGGTATTCCACCAGTATCTCGACTCCTTCATTGTGGTATTTTTGGATGACATCCTAGTCTATTACGTATCTAAGGAAGATCATGAGCATCATTTGCAGATCATGCTGGGCACTTTTTAGAATCATCACATTTATGAAAAAATTTGAAGTTCACTTTCTATAATAGGGAAATGAAGTTTCTAGGACATGTTATTTCTAAGAAAGGGGTTTTAGTGGACCCTGAGAAGATCAGTGTAATTATGTCATGGGAGCAGCTGAATGATGTGTTCGATATCAAGATCTTTCTTGGCCTAGTGGGTTATTACAGATGGTTTGTTCGGGATTTCTCTCGGCTTTCCTCATCCATGACCACACTCACTAGGAAAGGGGAAAAGTTTGAATGGATCTTAGAATGTCAAGAATCCTTTGAAGAGTTGAAGTAGCAGTTTACCACCACACCCATTTTTATCTTACTGGAATTAGGAAATGGGTATGTGTTCTATTGTGATTCTTTAAGTATGGGTATTTGTTGTGTGCTTATAGAATATGATAATGTGGTGGAGTATGCTTCTCATGAACTCTTGCCACATGAAAAGAATTACTCGACCCACAACCTGGAGTTAGTTATAGTGATGCATTCCATAAATACTTGGAACCATTATCTTTTTGGGGAGAAATTTATGGTCTATTTTGACCATAAAATCTTAGCCTACATCTTCTACCAAAAGGGTCTCAATTTGAGGTAGTGCTATTGGATTGATTATTTGCAGGGGTTTGACTTTGACATCATCTATACCCTGGGAAAGGGTAATGTGGTGTCTGAAACCTTGAATAGAAAAGTTCCAATATAGGCTTTGAGGAAGTCCAATGATGAGTGAACTTTTATGGGACTCTTTGCCTAGATGCATTTGAAGACTAAGGAGCATAGTGGAGGTGCATTCTTGGAAATTGTATAGTAGGATTCCTCTCTTCTGGAGTTGATTTAGTGGAATCAACCTGGTGATGAGTTGTTATAGCATTCTATGTAGTTCCTTCATGGTGGGGAGACATCTTCTAATTAGTCATTGTCTCCCAAGTGAATCTTGTGCTTCAAGGGATGTTTTCTAGTGTCGTCATCTCTGAGGAAGTTGGTGATGTAGGATAGCCACCAATATCATTGGGTCGTTTATCCTAGGACTACCAAAATGTATTATGATGTTCGTTGAAAATTTTGGTGGCCAGGCATGAGGAAAGACATAGATGATTTTGTATCAAGGTTTTATACTTGTTAGCAAGTGAAATAGGATCATCAAATTCCCTCTGGTTTTCTACAAAAATTACCCATTCCTACTTGGAAGTGGGATGAGGTCACCATGGAATTCATTATTGGCTTGCCTCATACACCTCAAGGAAGGAACACTATTTGGGTAATAATTGATCATTTGACCAAATCATCCCACTTTATTTCGATCAAAGATTCAGCAAAAGTGGATGAGTTGGGCCGATTGTATGTTCAGGAAGTGGTCAGGCTTCATGGTGTGCCATCAGTGATTGTCTCCAATATGGACCCCCATTTTACCTCTTAGTTCTGGGAAGGCCTTCAGAAGGCGTTGGGGCCGTAGATCAAGATGATTACAGTATATCACCCTCAATCGGATGGTCAGATAGAGAAGACAAACCAAATTATAGATTACATTCTCCATTCATGTGTTTTGGATTTTGTAGGATTATTGGATAGTCATTTGGGGTTGGTTTAATTTTCTTAAAAAATAGTTATCAATCCTCTATTCGAATGGCTCCTTTTGAGGCGCTCTATGGTCAGCCTTGTCGGTCTCCTTTATATTGGGATAAGGTAAGAGGGACCTCACTTTTGGGACTGAGCCTTGTGCAAGAGATGTCTAAGAAAGTCAAGTTGATCAGGCAGAAGTTATTAACAGCTTAGAGACACCACAAATGTTATTCCGATTAGATTCGCTGAGATCTTGAGTTTTCCCTGGGTGATCAGGTGTTCTTGAGAGTGGACCCTTTCTTGGGTTATTGTTGTTTGGGGAAGTAGGGAAAGTTAATGCCAAGGTATATTAGACCTTTCAAAATCACCAAAAATATTGGAAAAGGTGGCATATTGGTTAGATTTTCCTTCTTAGTTGACATCGATTCACGATGTGTTCCATGTCTCCCAACTGAAGAAGTATAATCTGGACTGGTCTCATGTGTTGAATTGGGAAGAGTTGGAGGTAGATCCTAATTTATCCATGTTTGAACGACTAGTATGGATATTGTATTTACAAGAGAAGGTTATTTCTAGGAAGTTCATTCCATTGGTCTATATCTTTTGGCAGCATGGTAATTATACACATGAGACTTGGGAGCAAAAATTGTGGGTTGATCAAGAGTATACATTTATATTTTCCGATCAAACGTTGAGTTGACTTTCCAAGGGAAAAAAGTTTTCATGGTGAGGAGAATGATCACACCCATGATCTCATTTTCAGGTATTTTCTATTTTATTTTTTCCTATATTTTCCCCTATGTTGCCTTTTGAATTTTGGAGAAAAATGAAAGTTTTTGGGTAAATATCTTGAGGTGCGCGGTTTTCCAAACCATGCAGCCTAGCCCAGGTAACTGTGCAGCCTATGGCCTTTAGAAAGTGGGTAACCACACAGTTTTTCAAACCGTTTGGGCTAACTATGTGTCATGTCCTGGGTAAATAGTGGCAACCGCATAGTTGTTGAACGGTTTGACAAACCATGCGGCCTGTCCAGGACATTAAAAATTTGGGTCTTTTCTCTCTCCTCCCAATTTTAAACCCCAAAACCCTCATTTTCTCACCCACCTTTGGGATTATTCACCCTAGTAACACATCCCCCTCATTCCACCTCCCTTGGGGCTTCGATTTTTTGGAAAATTTAGGGCGATTTCACCTCGAATCATCAAGTTTCTTTTTTCCTCCTAATCTCCCTCCATTATAGTGTTTTCTCCCCTTTTTCTTGGGGATCCCTTTCTCAAGCAGTTAGGGTTTTATTTTTAGGGTTTAATCTTGAGTATTTTGGTTTGGTCTCTTGGATTAGGGTTCCTCCTTGCTTTCTTGTGGTGTGGTTGAGGTCCGGTTTTAGTTCCGCACCGATTTTCGGAACTTTCTACACCCAATGTAGTCGATTCTGTGCTTAAGCATTGTTTGATAGATTTATTATGATTTCTTGTGTGTTTTTTCATGATTTTTGAATTATATGTGGGGTGTTAAAGTTTTTTTCAAAATTATTGGTTATTAATTTGGTTTCAAAATAGATTTTTCATGTGAAATTGGGTGCATTTGTGAATCAAATGCCTGTTATGATCCTTGAAATAGTTTTATAAATTATGTAAATGGTTTATTTGGTTATGTAAAGGATGTGAACCATGGTTCTATAATTTTTTTGTGTATTTATTATTTTAAAATATGATTTGGGTATACAAATGGTGGTTCTTGGTGTGTGTAGTGACTTGTTTGGCATGTGTGTGTGAATGTGGCATATCATGTGGCTTGAGAAAATTGTATGAGAACTAAAGGGAAGCCTGGGTAACTAGTGATACAAAAGTATATTCGTACTAGTTTCACTTATAGGGATTGATGATAACAACTTTAACTAAACATGGATGATTATTGGAGACCACTAGGCCATTGGGGTGTCCCCACCTAGTGGCTCGTGCATGGTCATGGTTTCTAAGTCATATTTCATCGAGACACAAGTTTCTAGTGTCCCATTTCTAGATAGAACCTATAGGACATCTCATGTGATTAGGGATATCTGGATATACCACAATTACCATCAACATACGGTATTATTGGGTTGGTAATTTCAAAAGAAAGCATGGTTTCATTTGAAGTTTATTTCATTTAAAGTTGTTTTTCTTGAAAGTGGGTTTTCTTGAAAGTGGGTTTTCTTGAAATTGTTCCTATATTTTACTTTATTTATAAAACTTTAAAGTTATTTGTCATTTAGTGTTTAGAGTATGGAATCTATTTTATGTGTCCTCCTACTAGGAAATATCTCACACCCTACTTACAACCTTGGGTGTAAGTATATTTGGTAATGTTTGATATAGGTAAGGGAAAGATGTTTGGAGATGGTGATTAGGGTTGCTATAGGTCCTACTTGGTGCAGTGTTGTGAGGGTGGTTGAGGGAGATTCTCCTCTATCCATGTGGTGGTTTTTTGAGATAGTTTTGTTTCCCTTGGTTGTAGTATTTTTTTAGGTTTGTCTAAATGTTGTAAACTAAAATCTAGAAATTATTTATGGTATGTTTGTTTTGGACTTTTAGTTTTAGTTTGTTTTTCATTATTGGTTGTTCTGTTATTTCATATTCGGGTAAACCATTACCACTTTCTATTATTGATACCCAGGAACTTGTTCCATCTTGTGGGGATCAGGAACACCCTTTGAGCCTTGCCACAAACTAGGTCAGGTGCCAGTTCGGATAACAACCCAACTTGGTTCATGAAAAAATGGTATTAGAGTAGGTATTTCTTTGGGTAATGTTATTTGGGATGAGTCTAGATATATAGGAGTTAGGACTATCAGGGCTTGGAGTTATGGTTGCAAGTCAGGTGCATGGCCAGCACACCTCACGATAGACCTCGAGTCACTATGGGATGTTGGGATTCTTGTTTGACTTCTCCTCTAGGTGGGATGGGCATGCTACAGACTGTACGTGGACATAGGGTGGGGGTGAAGTGGTTTGGTCATCAAGTTTACTTGGCCTATTTGATTTATTAGTCTTGAGTCTATTGCTGAAATTAATGATTTTATCATGTGATTGCTTCTTTTTGTAACAACTTACCTCCCTCGAGAATTCCACTACAACCATGGGAAGATTCTAGAGAGAGTTCTTACTCACTACTTGATTAGAGGTTGGTAGATGTTGTGGTTTGGGTCATTTAGGCTCTGCATCAGGGATCGGGTCCTGCACCTGCTCCAATTAGAGAGGTTGAACCTGGTCTACAAAAGGAAAAAATCCCAGGAGTTCCTCAAGAATAAGACTCCTTCCTTCTGAGGTAGATCGGGACCTTAAGAAGTGGAGGAATTCCTCAAGAAGATAGAACACATGTTCGAGTTCCTGGACACTCCTAAAGAGGTTAGGGTGAATTGTGCTTCATTTCTTCTAGAAGGTTCTAGTTGAAGATGGTGGGACTTAGTGATCTAGGCTAGGAAGCATGAGTGGATGAGCTGGAAGGGCTTCAAGGTGGTCTTTAATGACCAATATTCCCATGAGGTCTTGGTGTATAATAGATCATAGGAGTTTATGGGTCTTTTTTAGGCGGACCAGTCATTAATGGAGTATGCCAATCATTTTTATGATCTTGTTCAATATGCACCTGAAATAGTCTTTAACGAGAAGATGAAGTCTTAGAGGTTCAAAAAGGGGTTGTGTCCAAATATCTATTCTCAAGTATTTCTATTAAAGCTGAAAACTTATGCTGAAGTGTTTGAACGATCTTTTATGGTAGATATTGACCGTAAGCGTAGGTCAGGCTCCTCTAGAGCTATTCCCATGATGAGTAGTGGAAGTTCTTAGGAGAAGAAGAGGAAGTAATATGAAAAGGGGAGAAGGGAGGTGGTAACTTAGGCCATCCTTCTAGGGAGTCTTTATCCATGGCTTATGATGCAGGTTTCGTTGTGTGCCATCGGTGCAAGAAGATAGGGCACATTCAGCCAGCATGAACAACTCCTCCTAAGACTTGTCATTGATGTGGAGTTATGGGATATTTGTAGAATTTTTTCAACAAGATGAATGTATATCAGAGAGGGGAAATATATGTATATTCCAGGGGGATTTCAGATCATTCGGAACCATATAGAATGGTGGGATCTCGGTTTGGTGGTCGTGGCAACAAGACTAGATATTCTTCTGGTCAAAGTCAGTTCAGGGCAGATCTACGGGATATTGGTCATGTTCATAATCAAACAGAGACCAAACATCTTCATGTTGTGGATCAGGAACCAGCGGAACCAGATATAGGGCCCTCAACTGTTTGAGGTACCATTACGATTTCATATTCTATAGCTTCTATTTTTGTATACTAGTGTATATGTTTCTTTTATATCTTCCCTTTTCATGAACCTTATGAATTTGACAACAAATTTATTGTCTTTTATGATAGAGTTAGTGATTCTATTGGGTAAGAAAAAGGATAAGGGTCTTAGGTGACCATCTTGTGTGCTCTCCATGTTAGAGGTTGAGATGGAGTGGGATTTATTGGTCCTAGATATAGGCCTTTTTTATGTAATCCTTGGCATGTACTAGATAGTTCACTTCCAAGAACATATTGATTGTTATTGGTGGTGTCACGAACCAACCTGAGTCAACCCTGAACTGGTCACCTGAGCCTGTTTACGACATGGCCCAAGGAGCATTCCTGATCCCCGTAGGCTGGAAACTAGAGTCGGGCATCAAAATTTAATTCCTGGAAACGATTTGACCCCTAAAGACAAATAAATAAATAGGAATAAATAGAATAATAAAACTGAACTTGAGCAGTGGAAAAAGAAAATAAATGGAAAAGCTCAACATACCTCCACGTGACCTTCCAGGTCACTTCCCAACCAAAGGCTGACCATGCTCTAATAATGAGAAAATCTTCCAAGAGAACCATAGAAAAGGAAACATACAACTGAAATGATAAATATAGGTGTGAGCATTAAAAATGATCAGTAGGGTTTCCAAGATAAACCACAAAATCTAACATCTCCTTTCCCAAAACAACCCACTAACACAAGTTTGAAATACAATTATGAAACTAGGTTTTCCATAATTTAATAAAACAATATAATTTGCCCATTTTAAAAACCCAACGCACATTACATTCCATTTCTGAAACAAATTACAATTTTGAAAACAAAATCCAAATAAGGAAAACAAGGCAGTGCTAAAAGAAACAGGTGAGAGTATAATCTGGAAAAACAAGTATAGTTGAAAGTAAACAAGAAAATCAAAGGAAACCACGGGTGATCCTAAACATCCCTAGAAGACCCCTATACGTACTCAGTTTTGGAACCGTCTACCGGCATATGGTGAAGCTCCTAATTCTATAACCAACTGGACGCCCTAAACTGACCAATCATGTGGCAAAGCCTGCCTGGCCTAACAACAAATATAGGGGGTACCAACCCATCTAATCGAGGTTGATTAGAAACCATCACTCGATCATCTAAAATATGCCCAGGAACCCATGGTGGTTATATTAATACCATGTAAGTTGTAAGGATATCACACGCATGACTCATATCACTACACTTTTCTTCCCCAAACACAAACACTAACTATGCATTCACCCATAAAGGGTTACCCTAGATAGGAGCGCCCCCAAATATACATTATTTCATTTCACATCAACAAAGTACCAATCAGGCTGTCACACCATTTAACATTCAAACCATTTCATAAAATGTTCAAAGTTGCCAATCGGGCATACACTTTCTCCAAAACACAATCTCCTTTAGAAGTCAGTACAAACATCACCCTTGGGTTAAAAGTGCCAAATGGGCCCTTGAGTTCCAAAACGCACACCAAATCATTTCATAACTACCAAACGAGCCTTTATCATTTTCAAACCTACGTTAAAACACATTTCAAAGGAAAACGACCATGATACAAAGAAAAATTGTTTAGGAAGCACAACTCATTGCTTTAAAATCACAAAACCATTACCTTATAATCAAAAATAATTTCCAAAAAAATTTAACACAAACAATAAGGTTGTCATGAAGGTACACATTTTTTGAATGCAATCATTTCTAAAAGTTCACACAAACATCATCATTTGAGTTGAAGGTACCAAACAAGTTGTCACATTACTTAAACAAGAAAATCACTCTTTGAAAACACAAGTGTTACCAATCAGACCTTTAGCTTCACATAGCCAAAACATTACCCAAAATATCATGCAAAACATATTTTTTCATTTTTAATGTCAAACAGTTTATTTAAAATATTATAAACAGATGAAACAATCTATAAACAATTTAATAAACATACCAAATAATTTAAAAACAATTTTATAATGAACCCAACAATTTATGAAAAACATTTATAAACAGACGAAACAATTTATAAACAATTAAATAAATAGAATGAATGAATTTTAAACAATTCATTCAGATCGGAAACACTTCCACAACTTATTTCAGAGTATATTGAATGTGTTTTTCATGCTTAAAACATCATCAAGACCACATTTGACATCCAGCGACCATATTTTTCATAAGAACACATAAATATGACTAGAGAAAGTACTTTAAAACTATTTTTATCAAAACCAACTAACTTGAAAACACTATAGAAAGTTAACTAAGTGCATTGTGAAGGTGTGAACTAAGTCAAAATTTTAATTAAAAAAACTCATGTATTAAGTGGACTTAATCAGAAAGGAAAATGTGGATTCGCCTACCTCAAAGAAAAAGTGGACGCAATGACACTTCAATAGGAGGAACAACAACACCCCGCGGATTAACCGCACACCTAAAGTAACATGAAAAATGCGTGAAACACAACTACGGCATTAGGGTTTCAAAAAAACAAATAAAAACACCACAGATGAAATGAAGGGAAAAAATAATAAATATATATATATATAAGTAAATAAATAAATAGATATATCGGAGGAGGAAACAGTTGCTGACAAGGGGGGACGCGGCCACGCTGGAGAAAGGCAGAGGCGCCTCGTAGGGGGTTTGGATCACTGATGAGAGGGTGGTCGGACCAGAAGGAGGAGGCAGCAGACAAAGGGTGGCTGGGCTAGGTCGGGTGGCCAGGGAGAAGGCCAGAGGCCTGGTGTGCTGGGAGAGGGCACGCGACATGGAGCCAGGCAGGGGGTGGGTGTATTGTTGGCTGAGCTTGCGGCGAGTGGAGAGAACCATGAATTTGGCTGGTGGGATCAAAGGGGAAGGGAGTGAGGGAGGAGGGTTGATGTGGGGAAAGAGGTGGACCTGCAAGAGGTGTGAGGTGAGGTTGCCGGGGGATGCGGGTGGAGGGTGAGTGCGGAGAAGGTGAGGCAGTGCTGGGGCTGGTCGGTAGGTCCAGAGGTACGAAAGGAGCTGGGTGAACGCCGCATGAAGGAAGGTGAAGGGCGCTCAAGGCTAGGGGGAAACTAGGGGTGGCGGTCGCTGGAGCATGAGGCGAGGGTGGTGGAGCGGGCTGATGGGCGCAGCGCACCGAGAACAGGGCGGCGGCGAGGGGGGTAGTGAGGGGGTGAATCCAGGTGGAGGGGAGGGGAGCGATCACGGAGGGGGATGAGCAGGGAGGCAGCTCGCGGGTAAGGGGAAGGGGAAGGGGCCAGGTATAACTAGGGTTTGTTAGTTTTTTTTTTCATTTTCTTATTATTATAATAATACTAATAATAATAAAACTAATAATAATAATAATAATAAGAATAATAATAATATCATTAATGCAATAATAATAATAAATAATAACTATAACAATAATAACACCTTAGTAATATAAATATTTGTAATTAAGTAATAACATTATTATTAATACAATTTAAAAATTTAACCCATTTTATTTACATAAAAATTTGTTTATTTTAATCATTAGACATTTACACGGGCACCCAGGCTAACGACGCGGCTACCGCCCACTATGTGGTGACTACACACGGGTCTGAAACCTACTAAAAATATTTAAGTGACAAAAATTTTAAGTCGGGACCCAACCCAGACCTTGGTGTGAGAACCCGAATCCAATAAATATTAAAATAAAAATAAATGTAAAAGTTGGGGTGTGAAAATTCTCCCCACCACAGACACTTTCTGCCCCCATAAAGTCACCCGACCAAACAATAGACCAAACAAGAACCCATACCTGATTGAAACTGAAAGAACCCATAATATAAGAGAGTGGGATAACATGATAGGGTTCTCCCCACCAAAAGAGATCAACTAGTGCGTAAATTTAACACCCAAACATACCAACCTAGGAAGGGGGACGATGTGGGAACTCCCAACCAATCCAAACTAACTTCTATTGAACGAGCGAAACAACACCTTCGCTAAAACTTGGAACTCTCAACCCAAACCAAAAACCTCAAACACGAGAGAAGAACCTCCAAGATGAACGTAATACCAACAGTAAACCCGAGTATAACTACAATCCTTTAATTTCATTTACACACCCCAGTAATCCCAAAAACTTTCGCACATGTCTTCATCTTCTTTCATCCATATGCACCAACATGCACTTCCCATGAATTCCCTCACATGTACAAACGTTCATAGAGTACCTGAGGTTGCACCCGAACCATTTCTCTACCAATTCCAAACAAACACCATATTTTTAGAGCAAGGGATTTTGGTTTTAAAACCCATTTCACAAATTTAAATCCATTTAAAAGAAATAATTCTTATTTCAAAAACCCTTTTTAATTTTAAAAATCTCTCTCACACCAACTAGAACCAAGATGACACATAACTTTCATCAAACTACCAGATTGAGGAAATAGTAGTCATGCTTCACCTGGCGACATGGTAGTAGGTCATGCCCCAAGTAATCATCAACAACTTGGAGGAACTTAAATCATGTAATCGGACTCTATATGGGTCACTAATCCATGTAAAATCATGATTTTCCTCTATTGTCATCCCTCAAACTAAAATAAACCCAAACGAAATAGGGACTCAATTCCTGGAATACCCCTGATGACTCGAGGTTCGGAACGGGTGAGGTTTCATAACAACCTTCTTGTACCTACCTATCGAGTCTCGATAGTCCAAATATTCATCTACCGAACACCCCAAATAACAAGGGCCTCCTTTGATACCATTTTTTCACAAACCATCCCGGGTCGACCCTCAACCGGTCACCCGAGCCGGTCTGCGACATGGCCCGAGGAGCATTCCTGATCCCCACGAGATAGAAACTAGTGATGGGCATCAAAATTTAATCACTAGGAATGATTTGGCCCCTAAAGACAAATAAATAAATAGGAATAAATAGAATAATAAAACTAAACCCGATCAGTGGAAAAAAGAAAATAAACAGAACGGCTCAACGTACCTCCACGCGACCTTCCAGGTCACCACCCAACCAAAGGCCAACCTTGCTCTAATAATGAGAAACTCAGCCAAGAGAACTAGAGTAAAGGAAACCTGCAGATTAAATGATAAACATAGGCATGAGCATTAAAAATTCTCAATAGTTTTGCTAAGATAAACCACAAAATCCAATGTATCCTTTCCCGAAACAACCCACTAACAAAAGTTTGAAATACAATTATAAAAGTAGGTTTTCCATAATTTAATAAAATAATATAATTTACCCATTTTAAAAACCCAATGCACACGACGTGCCATTTCTGAAACAAATTACAATTTTGCAAACAAAAGCCAAACAAAGAAAACAAGGTAGTGCTAAAAGAAACAGGTGACAGTATAAGCTGGAAAAACAAGTATATTTGAAAGTAAAAAAATCAAAGAAAAATCATGGGTGATCCTAAACATCCCTATAATACCCCTGGACGTACTCAGTTTTGGAACCACCTGTCAGCATGTGGTGAATCTCCTAAGTCTATAACCAAATGTCTGCCCTAAACTGACCAATCCAGTGGAAAAGCCCACCTCACTTAACAACAAATCCAGAGGGTACCAATACATCTAAGTAGGTTTGATCATAAACTACCACTCGATCATCTAAAATATGACCAGGAACCCATGGTAGTTATATTAATATTGTGTAAGTAGAAGGACCCTCGCACGTGTGACTCATCTCACCGCACTTACCTTCCCCAAACATGGATGCTTCTTATGCATTCACCCATAAAGGGTTACACTATACAGGAGCACCCCCAAATACACATTCAATCATTTCACATCAAAAAAGTGTCAACCGAGTCATCACGCCATTTAACATTCAAACCATTTCATAAAATGTTCAAAGTTTCCAATCGGGCATACACTTTCTCCAAAACACAATCTCCTTTAGAAGTCATTACAAACATCACCCTTGGGTTAAAAGTGCCAAATAGGCCCTTGAGTTCCAAAAAGCACGCCAAATAATTTCACAACTACCAAATGAGCCTTTACCATTTTCAAACTCACGTCAAAACACATTTCAAAGGCAAACGACCATGATTTAAAGAAACATTTTTTAGGAAGCACAAATCATTACTTTAAAACCTCAAAACCATTTCCTTATAATCACAAAGCCTTTCCAAAATAGTTTAACACAAACAATAAGGTTGTTATATAGGTACACTATTTTTGAACACAATCGTTCCTAAAAGTTCACACAAACATCATCATTTGAGTTGAAGGTACCAAACAGGTTGTCACATTACTTAAACAATCATATCACTCCTTGAAAACACAAGTGTTACCAATCGAACCTTTAGCTTCACATAGCCAAAACATTACCCAAAATTTCACACAACACCCATTTTTTCATTTTCAATGTCAAACAGCTTATTTAAAATATTATAAACAGATGAAATACTCTATAAAAAATTCAATAAACTGACCAAATAATTTACAAACAATTTTATAAAGAACCCAACAATTTGTGAAAAAACATTTATAAATAGAATAAAAAAATTATAAAAAATTCAATAAACAGAACGAATAAATTTTAAACAATTCATTTAGACCGGAAACACTTTCACAACCTATTTCAGAGTATATTGAATGTGTATGTCATGCTTAAAAAATCATCAAGACAACATTTGACATCCAACGAACATATTTTTCATAAGCACACATAAATATGACTAGATAAAGTACTTCAAAACTATTTTTATCAAAACCTACTAACATGAAAACACTATAGAAAGTTAACTAAGTGCATTGCGAAGGTGCGAACTAAGTCAAAAATTTAATTAAAAATACTCATGTATTAAGTGGACTTAATTGGAAAGTAAAACGTGGATTCGCCTACCTCAAATCAAGAGTGGACGCAATGATGCTTCAGTGGGAGGAACAACAATGCCTTGCAGATTAACCGCACACCTAAAACAACATAAAAAATGCACGAAACAAAACTGCGACGTTAGGGTTTCAACAACAACAAATAAAAACACCACGGATGAAATGAAGGGGAAAAATAATAAATAAATAAATAAACAAATAAGTAAATGAATGAAGGAATAGATATACCAGAGGTGGAAAAGGTTGCCGGTAAGGGAGGAAACGACCAATTCGGAGAAAGGTAGAGGCGCTGCACAGGGGGTCTGGATCTCCGGTGAGAGGGAGGTCGGACCGGAAGGAGGAGGTAGTGGATGGAGGGTGGCTGGCTAGGTCGGGTGGACGGGGAGAAGGCCGGAGGCCTGGTGCACCGGGAGCAGGCGCATGTCGTAGATCCAGGCAGGGGGTGGGTGTACTACTGTCCAAGCTTTTGGTGAGGGGAGAGAACCGATAAGTTGGATAGCGGGATCAGAGGGGAAGGAAGTGAGGGCGGAGGGTCGATGCATGGGCATGAGGTGGACCTGCAGGAGGTGTGAGGTGAGGTTATTGGGGGATGCAGGCAGAGGGAGAGTGTGGAGAAGGCAAGGAAGTGTTGGGGCTGGTCGGCAGGTTCGGAGTGCGGAAGGAGCTGGGTGCACGCTGCATGAAAGAGGGTGAAGGGTGCGCAAGGCTAGGGGAAACCAGGGGGTGGCAGTTATTGGATCATGAGGCTAGGGTGGTGGAGTAGGCTACTGGGTGTAGTGCACCGAGAACAGGGAGGTGGTGAGGGGGGGTAGCGAGGGGGTGAGTTCGGGTGGAGAGGAGGGGAGCGAGCACGGAGGGGGCAAGTAGAGAGGCGGCTTGTGGGTAAGGGGAAGGGGAGGGGGGATGAGTATAGCTAGGGTTTGTTAGTTTTTTTTTCATTTTCTTATTATAATAATAATACTAATAATAATAAAACTAAAAATAAAAATAATATGAATAATAATAATATCATTAATAAAATAATAATAATAATTAATAACAATAAAAATAATAACACCTTAGTAATAGAAATATTATTAATTAAATAATAACATTATTATTAATATAATTTAAACATTTAAGCTATTTTATTTACATAAAAATTTGTTTATTCTAATCGTTAGACATTTACGCGGACACCCGGGCTAACAATGCGGCTACCGCCCACTGTGCGGTGACCGCGCACAGGTCTGAAACCTACTAAAAATATTTAAGTGAAAAAAAATTTAAGTCAAGAACCATCATGGGCCATGGAGCGAGAAACCAAATCCAAGAAATATTAAAATAAAAATAAACATAAAAGTTGGTTTGTGACAATTTCCTCCACCACAGACACTTTCTTCCCCCAGAAAGTCACTCAATCGAACAATAGACCAAACAAGAACCCATGCCAGATTGAAACTGAAAGAAACCACAATACAAGAGAGTGGTAGAACACGTGAGGGTTCTCCCCACAAAAAGATCTCAACTAGTGCGTAAATTTAACTCCCAAACATACCACCCTGGGAAGGGGGGATGACGTGGGAACTTCCAACCAATCCAAACTAACTTCTATAGCACGAGTGAAACAACACCTCTGCTGAAACTTGGAACTCTTGACCCAGACCAAAAACCCCAAACATGAGAAAAGAACCTCCAAGAATAACAGAATCCCAACAGTAAACCCAAGAATAACTACAAGCCTTTAATTCTAAGTACACATCCTATTAATCCCATGAACTGTTGCACATGTCTTCAACCTCTTTCATCCATACACACCAACACACACTTCCCATGAATTCCCTCACATGTGCGAACATTCATAGAGTACTCGAGGTTGCACCCAAACCATTTCTCTTCCAATTCCAAACAAACACTAGATTTTTAGACCAAGGGATTTTATTTTTAAAACCCATTTCATGAATTTAAAGCCATTTAAAATAAATCATTCTTATTTCAAAAACCCTTTTTAATTTTCAAAAGTGCACTCACACCAACTATAACAAAGGAGACACTTAACTTGCATAAAACTACCAGAGTGAGGGACTAGTAGTCATGCTTCACCTGGAAACATGGTAGTGGGCCATGCCTCAAGTAAGCATCAACAAATAGGTGGAACTTAAACTGTGTACTCAGACTCCACATGGGTCACTACTCCATGTGAAATCATGATGTAACAACATCTTTCCTCTGTTGTCATCCCTCAATATAAAACAAACCCAAATGAAACAAGGACTCAATTCCCAGAATACCCCTGGCGACTCGAGGTTTGGAACGGGAGAGGGTTCATGACGTCCTTCCCGTACCTACCTCTCGAGTCCTGACAGTCCAAATCTCTATCTACCAGATACCCCAAATAATAAGGGCCTCTTTTGAAACCATTTTTTCACAAACCAACCTGGGTCGACCCTGAACCAGTCACCTAATCCGATCCGCGACATGGTCCGAGGAGCGTTCTCGATCCCCACGGGCTGGAAACTAGTGTTGGGAATAAATATTTAATCATTGGGAACGATTTGGACCCTAAAGACAAATAAATAAATAGGAATAAAAATAATAATAAAACTGAACCCGAGTAGTGGAAAAAGAAAATAAACGGAACAACTCAACATACCTCCACGTGACCTTCCAGGTCACCTCCCAACCAAAGGCCAACCTTGCTCCAATAATGAGCAAATCAGCCAAGAGAACTAGAGAAAAGGAAACCTGCAACTGAAATGATAAAGATAGGAGTGAGCATTAAAAATGCTTAGTAGGGTTGCCAACATAAACCACAACATCCAACGTCTCCTTTCCCGAAACAACCCACTAACACAAGTTTGAAATACAATTATTAAAGTATGTTTTCCATACTTTAATAAAACAATATATTTTACCCATTTAAAAAAACCAATTCACACCACATTCCATTTATGAAACAAATTAAAATTTTGCAAAAAAAAATCCAAACAAGAGAAAGAAGGCAGTGCTAAAAGAAATAGGTGACAATATAATCTGGAAAAACAAGTATAGATAAAAGTAAACAAAAAAATCAAAGGAAAACCATGGGTGATTATAAACATCCCTAAAATACACATGTGCGTACTCAATTTCGGAACCACCTATCAGCATATGGTTAAGAGACTAAGTTTATAACCAACTGGCCACCCTAAATTGACCAATCTAGTGGAAAAGCCCGCCTGGACTAAAAACAAATCCAGGGGTACCAACTCGTTTAATCAGGTTTGATCAGCAACCGTCACTCGATCATCTAAAATATGCCCAGGAACCCATGGTGGTTATTTTAATACTGTGTAATTAGGAAGTCTCTCACACGCGTGACTCATCTCACCACACTTGCCTTCCCCAAACACGGACGCTTCCTATGCATTCACCCATAAAGGGTTACCCTGGACAGGAGCACCCCCAAATACACATTCAATCATTTCACATCAATAAAGTGCCAACTAGGACATCACACCCTTTAACATTCAAACCATTACATAAAATATTCAAAGTTTTCATTCTGGCATACACTTTCTTCAAAACACAATCTCCTTTAGAAGTCAATACAAAAATCACCCTTGGGTTAAAAGTTCCAAATGGTCCCTTGAGTTCCAAAATGCACACCAAATCATTTCACAGCTACCAAATGAGCCTTTACGATTTTCAAATTCATGTCAAAAAACATTTCAAAGGCAAAATACCATGCTTCAAAGAAAAATTGTTTGAGAAGCACAACTCGTTACTTTAAAACCACAAAACCATTTCCTTATAATCACAAAGACTTTCCAAAACAATTTAACACAAAAAATAAGGTTTTCATGAAGGTATACAGTTTTTGAACACAATCATTTCTAAAAGTTCATAGAAACATCATCATTTGAGTTTAAGGTACCAAACAAGCTATCACATTACTTAAAGAATCAAATAAATCCTTGAAAACACAAGTGTTACCAATCGGACCTTTAGCTTCACATAGCCAAAACATTACCCAAAATATCATGCAAAACACATTTTTTCATTTTCAATGTCAAACAGTTTATTTAAAATATCATAAATAGATGAAACAGTCTATAAAAAATTTAATAAAAATACCAAATAATTTACAAACAATTTTATAACGAACCCAACAATTTATAAAAAACATTTATAAACAGAAGAAACAATTTATAAATAATTCAATAAATAGAACGAATAAATTTTAAACAATTCATTCAGATCAGAAACACTTTCACAACCTATTTCAGAGTATATTGAATGTGTGTTTCATGATTAAAACATAATCAAGACAACATTTGTCATCCAGTGAACATATTTTTTATAATCACACATAAATATGACTAAAGAAAGTACTTCAAAACTATTTTTATCAAAACCGACTAACTTGAAAACACTATAGAAAGTTAACTAAGTGTATTGTGAAGGTGAGAACTAATTCAAAATTTTAATTAAAAACACTCATGTATTAAGTGGACTTAATTAGAAAGGAAAACACAGATTCACCTACCTCAAAGCAAGAGCGGACGCAACGATGCTTCAGTGGGAGGAACAAAAATTCCCCGCAGATTAACCGCAAACCTAAAGCAACGTGAAAAAAGAACGAAACACAATTGTGATATTAGGGTTTCAACCAAAACAAATAAAAAAACCATGGATGAAATGAAGGGGAAAAAATAATAAATAAATAAATAAGTAAGTAAATAAATAAATTAATTAATAGATGTACCAGAGGCAGAAATGGTTGCGGGCAAGGGGGGATGTGGCCACGCCGGAGAAAGGCAGAGGCACCGCGCAGGGGGTTTGGATCCTTGGTGAGATGGAGGTCATATCAAAAGGAGGAGGTAGCATACGGAGGGTGGGTGGCTAGGTCGGGTGGCTGGGGAGAAGGTCGGAGGCCTGGTGTGCTGGGAGTGGGTGCGTGCTGTAGAACTAGGCAAGGGGTGGGTGCGCTGCTGGCTGAGCTTGCGATGAGGGGAGATAATCGGTAAGTTGGCCGGTGGGATCATAGGGGAAGGGAGTGAGGGCGAAGAGTCGATGTAGGGGCAAGAGGTGGACCTGCAGGAGGCGTGAGGTGAGGCTGTTGGGGGATGCGGGCGGAGGGTGAGCGCGGAGAAGGAGAGGCAGTGCTAGGGCTGGTTGGCAGGTCCAGAGGTGTGGAAGGAGCCGGGTGCACGCCGCATGAAGGATGGTGAAGGGCATGCAAGGATAGGGGGAAACCATGGGCAGCGGTCATTGGAGCGTGAGGCGAGGGTGGAGGAGTGGGTTGCTGGGCACGACGCACCGGGAACAGGGAGGCGGTGAGGGAGGTAGCGATGGGGTGAGGTTGGGTGGAGGGGAGGGTAGCGAGCGTGGTGGGGGTGAGCAGGGATTTGGCTCGCGGGTAAGGGGAAGGGGTCGGGTATAGTTAGGTTTTGTTAGTTTTTTTCATTTTCTTATTATAATAATAATACTAATAATAATAAAACTAAAAATAATAATAATAATAATAATAATATCATTAATACAATAATAATAAATAATAATAAAAAAAATAATAACACATTAGTAATATAATTATTATTAATTAAATAATAACATTATTATTAATACAATTTAAACATTTAACCCATTTTTTTTACATAATTTTTTTTATTTTAATGGTTAGACATTTACGCGGGCACTCGGGATAACAACGCGGCTACCGCCCACTGGGCGGTTACCGCGTACGGGTCCGAAACCTACTAAAAATATTTAAGAGAAAAAAAATTTAAGCCAGGACGCATCCCGAACCTTGGTTCGAGAACCCGGAGCCAAGAAATATTAAAATAAAAATAAACATAAAAGTCGGGGTGTGACAGGCGGTGGGTAAGTTTCATGGTACATGATAAAAGTGCTCAGGTTTTTCTCGGAGAATGGGATCCTCAGTCGGGTCATTCCAGACCTTCAATCCTAGAGTTGGCTAATCTTTCTTTTCAATTATCATCGCTTGTATTGGAGGATGATGGTGGTGCTCCTGATGGAGGATTACCTCACGTGGTGGATGAGTTCTCGAAGGTATTTCTGGATGATTTTTCAGGTTTTCCCCCAGAGTGGGATGTGGAGTTCTCAATCGATTTGGCACCAGGAACACAACCAATATCTCTTACCTCATATCGAATGGCCCCCACAAAATTGAGGGAATTAATTATACAGCTAGACAATTTGGAATCCAAATGATTCATTCGCCCAAGCATCTCTCCTTAGGCCGCTCCTGATCTATTTGAGAAGAAGACCAGTAGATCTCTCCAGTTGTGCATTGACTACCGAAATCTAAATATGGTAACCATAAAGAACAAGTACCATTTACCCAGAATTGATGATTTTTTTCGACCAGCTAAAAGGGGAAAAGTGGTTCTCCAAGATCAAATTGTGTTTGGGCTACCACCAAGTCAGGGTGAAAGAGTCATATATCCCAAAAACAACTTTACTAAGCAGGCGTAACCACTTCAAGTTTTTTTCCATGCCTTTCAGATTGACAAATTCTCCAGTGGTCTTCATGGAACTCATGAATAGTGTATTCCACCAGTATATCGACTCCTTAGTTGTGGTATTCATGGATGACATCCTAGTCTATTATGGATCTGAGTAAGAGTATGAGAATCATTTACTAGTTGTGCTGGGAACTTTATGGAATCATCGCCTTTATGAAAAAATTTCGAAGTACACTTTATGGAATGGGGAAGTGATGTTTCTGGGACATGTTATTTTTAAGAAATCGGTTTTAGTGTACCTTGATAATATTAGTGTTGTTATGTTGTGAGAGCATCCGAAGAATGTGTTTAAGATCATGAGCTTTATCATCCAGGTGGGTTATTACAGACAGTTTGTTTGAGATTTCTCTCATCTTTCCTCATCCATGAGCACACTCACCAGGAAAGGGGTTAAGTTTGAATAGATCCTAGAATTTCAGGCGTCCTTTGAGGAGTTGGAGCTGCGGTTGACCACCACACCCATGTTGATCTTGCCAGAATTGGGAATGTGGTACGTGGTCTATTATGATGTTTCGGGTATGGGTCTCAGGTGTGTGCTTAAACAAGATGATCACGTGGTGACATATGGTTCTCACCAACTCCGGACACATGAAAAGAATTACTCAACCCACAACCTGGTGTTATCAGTGGTGATACTTTCCTTTAAGACTTGTAACCATTATCTTTTTAGGGAGAAATTTGTGATCTATTCTGACCATAAAATCGTAGCCTACATCTTCTCCCAAAGAAATATCAATTTGAGGAAGCATTTTTGGATTGAGTATTTTCATGGGTTTGAATTTGAAATCATCTATACCTTGGGAAAGGGTAATGTGGTGGCTGATTCCTTGAGTAGAAAAGCTCCAATGCAGGCTTTGAGGAAGTCTAGTGACAAGAGGACTTTGATGGGACTATTTTCCCAGATGCATTTGGAGACCAAGGAGCATAGTGGAGGTGTGTTCTTGGAAAGAGTGTAGTTGGATCTGTCTCTTCTGGATCTGATTCAGTGAGAGAATCATGGTGATGAGTTCTTCCAGCAGTCTATGCAGTTCCTTCATGGTGGGGAGACATCTTTTGATTGGTCATTATCTCTTGAGGGAATCTTGTGCTTAAAGGGATATTTTGTAGTGTTGTCATCTCTGAGGAAGGTGGTGATGTAGGATAGCCACAAATATCAGTAGTTTGTTCATCCCAGGGATATCAAAATGTATTATGATGTCCTTTAGTATTTTTGGCGGCCAAGCATGACGTGAGACATAACTGATTTCGTATCGAGATTCTATACTCGTCAGCTGGTGAAAGCAAAGCATCAAAGGCCCTCTGGTTTTCTACAATAATTACTCATTCCTACTTGGAAGTGGGATGAAGTCACCATGGATTTCATTATTGTCTTGCCTCATACACCTCAAGGAAGGAACACTATTTGGGTAATAATTGACCATTTGACCAAATCATCCCACTTTATTTCTATCAAAGATTCAGCAAAAGTGGATGAGTTGAGCCGATTGTATGTTCAAAAAGTTTTCAGGCTTCTTGGTGTGCCATTAGTGATTGTCTCTGACAAGGACCCTCGTTTTACCTCTCAGTTTTTGGAAGGCCTTCAGAAGGCATTGGGGTTGCATATCAAGATGAGTACGGCATATCACCCTCAATCGGATGGCCAGATAGAGCGGACAAACCAAATTCTGGAGGACATGCTTTGTTCATGTGTTTTGGATTTTAGAGGATTATGGAATAACCATTTGGTGTTGATTGAATTTTCTTATAATAATAGTTACCAATCCTCTATTTGAATGGATCCTTTTGAGGTGTTCTATGGTCAGCCTTATTGGTCTCCTTTATGTTGGGATGAGGTAGGTAAAACCTCACTTTTGGGACTGAGCCTTGTGCAAGAGACGTATGAGAAAGTCAAGTTGATCATGCAGTGGTTATTGATAGCTCAGAGTCTCCACAAATCTTATGTTTGTCATAAGTTCCAAGATATTGAGTTTTTCGTGGGTGATTGGTTGTTCTTGAGAGTGTCCCCTCGCTTGGGTCATCATCATTTGGGAAAGTAGGGAAAGCTAACCCCAAGGTATGTCAAACCTTTCAAAATCACCAAACAAATTGGAAAGGTGGAATACCGGTTAGCTTTGCCTTCTCAGTTTATGTCGATTAACGATGTGTTCCATGTCTCCTAATTGAATAAGTATAATCTAAACTCGTCTCATGTGTTGAATTAGGAAGAGTTTGAGGTAGAACCTGATTTATCCGTGTTTGAATGGTTGGTACAGATAATGGATTTCCAAGAGAAGGTGCTCCGTGGGAAGTCCATTCCATTGGTCCATATCCTTTGGCATCATAGTAATGATACACATGAGACTTGGGAGTGAAAATCGTGCGTTGATAAAGAGTATCCATTTTTATTTTCCGATCAAACTTCGGGTTGACTTTCCGAGGATGAAAAGTTTTCATGGTGGGTAGAATTGTCACACCCGGGATCTCTTTTTTTGGTATTTTTATATTTTATTTTGGCCTATATTTTCCCTCTAGGTTACCTTTTGAATTTTAAAGAAAAATGAAAGTTTTTGGGTAAGCAGCTTGAGGCGCACAATTGACGCATGATTTTCCAAACCGTGTAGCCCAGCCCAGTTAACCGTGTGGCCTGTAGTCTTTAGGTAGTGGTCAACCTCAAGGTCACCACATAATTTGTCAAATAGTGTGGGATAACCATGCAGCGTGTCCTAGGTAGACAATGGTAACTACACAGTTGCCGCATGGTTTGACAAATCGTGCAGACCAACTATGCGGCCTGTCCAGGTCATTAAAAATTTGGATCTTTTCTCTCTCCTCCTGATTTTAAACCCCAAAACCCTCATTTTCTCACCCACCTTATAGATTCTTCACCCTAGGCACCCATCCCCCTCCTTCCACCTCCCTTGGGGATTCGATTTTGTGGAAAATTTAGGTCAGTTTCACCTAGAATCATCAAGTAAGTGTCTTCTTCCTCCTAATATCCCTCCATTCTAAGGTTTTCTCCCCTTTTTATTGGGGATCCTTTTCTCCATCGGCTAGGGTTTCATTTTTAGGGTTTAATCTTGAATATTTTGGTTCAATATCTTGGATTAGGGTTCCTCCTTGCTTGCTTGTGGTGCAGTTGAGGTGTGGTTGGAGTTCCGCACCTATTTCCAAAACTTTCTACACCCGAGGTAGGTCCATGCTTAAACATTGTTTGATAAATTTATTATGCTTGTTTTTGTTTTTTGGCATGATTTATGAATTATATGTGAGGTGTGAAAGTGGTTTTCAAAATTATTGGTTATGCATTCGGTTTCAAAATGGCTTTTTTCATGTGAAATTGGGTTCATTTGTGAAGCAAAGGCTTGTTATGATCCTTGAAATGGTTTTATAAATTATGTAAATGATTTATTAGATTATGTAAAGGATTCGAACCATTCTTGTAGAATGTTTTGGTGTGCGTTTTATTTTAAAAGAGGATTTGGGTATGCAAATGGTGGTAGTTGGTGTGTGTAGTGACTTGTTTGGAATGTGTGCGTAAATGTGGCATATCATGTGGCTTGAGAAACTTTTATGAGCATGATTCACGCTCAAATTTACCCAAGAGATGAAGGTAGAGCAGTCCTTGTAGTTTAGCTTGGGTTGTTGAATCCTCAGAGACCTAAGAAGAAACCTATAGACACGTACATTCTATGGACTATTTTTGGCTATGAAGTGGCCAACTTGGGTTGATTTTATATGGGTTTAAGTGAACTCTAAGACACTGAAGTTAATTCAATTTTAAAGTATGAGTTGATCCTAGGTTATCACTTGGGGTGGATTGGATGCATTCCCTTTTCAACTATTTCAATTTCGTATATTTGAGAGGAGTTCATTTAAGAAGATCAAACAAAACCATCACTCACTGGTTTAATGTCTACACACCCTAATACCAATCACCAATACACTTGAAGGATCAAATCTTTGAGCACTCCATGGTAAAGGTTCGTATTATCACTTGAAGTGTGTGGCCTTAAAATTCAATAAGGATGAAGAAGTTTTAAAATCATCAAATAAAAATCTCATTTTAAAGAAGTGATTAGAGATTAAGGTAGTGATAAATAACATCCAATACAGCCCCTTGATACTCTCTTGTATCAACCCATAAAAGATTTATCCCTCCATTGATGACATGTCTTCAACAGAAGCGGGAAGTAGACTTACGAGAGTGGAATTAAAGAAGTAAAAAACAACAACAAAAATTGATCACTCCACCGTTGTGTGATAAATATCACAAAGTATGGTGTGAATAAATTCATACCTTGAACCAACGGTATCAACATGATATGTATAAGAACAGAATAAGAGTAAATTAAGAACTTTTATTAAGAAACTAAGGTGAATTAAACAACTTACATGAGAAATAAATGTGATTACAAACACAAAGCGGCACCATAACACTACAATGAAACCAAGAACCAAAGATGAAAAAATCCTCCATCACCACTGCCTTAAATAGGAATTTTGGGAGCCTTGGGTCGAGAATCCAACATTACAAAGCATCCCACTTGATTATGGTAGGCCTAGGGTGGTGGAAAGCTTATAAAACATGGACTTTTCCACTCTTGACCCAAGGTGGCAGCCAGCTTGCAACCACCGAACATACGTGCTTGTAAAACCTTCTAGATAGTCGAATTAGAGTGGTCCATATAAGAGGAAAATGTATCCCCATATGTCTCCTAACTTTATATAAAATTTGTGCCCATTTGGAGTTGTGGATTCTGAGATATGATTATATTGGTAGGATGTTTTCTGGGCCGCAGAATCTAGCCCGGAATTTTATCTCCAAATTGGGCCGCCTTAATAACCACCATGGAGGCAGAATTAGCACTGTATTTTGAAGAATTATTTGTTAATATACATGTATTCTAGCATCCCACGAATTTTGGGCTTCATTGGGCCTATATGTTAGGCCCCACATTCTCATCAGTGGGATTGTATCCAATCTGACTTCTCCAGAATTGTTTGCATGAAATCCCATTTTGGTGGTCTTCTAATGTGGATCTTCCAACACTCCACAAATATGAATTGTTCCCAATATAATTAGAAACCTGAAAATTAAATATTAAAATAAAATCAAGATCATTGGTTACTTTAAATGATGTTCAAAAATGTACCTCATAATAGTGCATTTTAAGAAGGAATTACAATCATAATGTGAAATGATGTTCATAGTGTAAAAAGCACTAAAATGATGTTTATGAATAATAAATCACATGAATATTATATATATTAACAATGAATATTAGCCTCATTTAGTGGCTAATCATAGCACTAAAGGTCGGTCTAGATAATTAGGAGGGCGAACTAGAACTAATGTGCCAGTGATACGGAAGTGGCTTCGGCCTGATTTCACAACGTGATTGACGATACCGACTCTAACTAAACATGGATGATTATTGGAGACCACTAGTTCATTGGGGTGTCCCCCTACTACTAGATCATGCATGATAATGCTGATGGTCGTTGTCTCTAAGCCACGTTTCACCAAGACATGAGGTTTTAGTGTCTCGTTGCTTGCTAGTACCTATAGGGCATCTCCTGTGATTAGTGCTCTCTGGCTATATCACACTTACCGTTGGCATACGATATGTTTGGGTTGGTAATTTCAAAAGAAAGCATGGTTTCATTTGAAGTTTATTTCATTTAAAGTTGTTTTGCTTGAAAGTGGATTTCCTTAAAATTGTTCCTAGCTTTTCCCTATTTATAAATCTTGTAAGTTATTTGACATTTAGTGTTTAGAGCATGGAATCTATTGTGGGTGGCATCCTACTAGGCAATAGATCACACCCTACTTACACCCTTGGGTGTAAGTAGATTTGGTGATGTTTGATACAGGTAAGGGAAAGATGTTTGGAGATGGCGGTTCAGGTTGCTAGAGGTTTTTCTTGTTGCAGTGTTGCGAGGATGGTTGAGGGCAACGCACCTCTTCCCACGTGGTGATTTTTTGAGATAGTTTTGTTTCCCTTGGTTGTAGTCTTTTTTTGGGTTTTTCTAAATGTTGTAAACTCAAATATGGAAATTATGTATGGTATGTTTGGTTTGGACTTTCAGTTTCAGTTTGTTTATATTATTGGTTTTTCTATTATTTCATATTCAGGTAAACCATTCCCACATTCTATGGTTGATACCCGGAAACTTGTGTCAACCTGTGGGGATCAGGAACACCATTCGGGTCTTGCCACAAATTGGGTCGGGCGTCGACTCAGATGATGACCCCAGCTTGGTTTGTGATACTATTATTATTATTATTTAATCAGATTTAACTCACAGCGATTACTAGAATCGCTGTTAAACATCGCTTTTTGTAGTGGTTGTTCATGATTATATAAATGGGTGAAATCATTCCCAAAGCATATTGTTGATGCACAGACACTAGTTGCCAGCCCGTGAGAATTGGGAATGCTCTTTGGGTCATGCCACAGATCGGGTCGGGTGTCGGGTTTGATAACACTCCGACTTGGTTCATGACAATGTGAATGTGTAGTTATGCATGTTTTATACAGGTATGGCCATGATGTCGAAGGTGTTGATGGAGAATTGTTTTCTGAGTTACTTTTTGTTATTTTTAGTTATATCGTATTGTAATTTATGTATTGGGATGTGATTGTTTTTTATATCTAATTTTATAACATGTGGCGTTGATGATAATTTTTTGTAAAGATTTATTGATGTTTTAATGTACCCGTTTTTGTTTTGTTTGCTTACTCTGGCTATGCATATTTTATTACGATGATCTATTGAGTTGAATCACTTCCTAAGTAGTACTCGCAGACCCTCAGTGCGAGTTGTTGGCCTCTAGTGATCAGGGGTTGCACTTGAGGCAATGTGGAATTTTTGTTTGGCATCACATTCATGTCAAGGTGGGGAGTTACAAAATAGAATTAGTGCAATTCCTTTTATAAGGTCTTGATATTTGGGGAATTTGTAGAAAATATATTAAAGGTTTAGACCTCTTATGAAAGCTAAATCTCTAGAGAAGTGTGGAATTGAGTTGATTGAATTTTGATGAGTTATTCTTTAATGAATTCCAAATAAATGAATTTTTCTTGGGACTATTAAATTCACCTAGATCGAGGGTGAATAATGGAAGGTTCGTGCATCATTTCAGTACGCAGGGGACGCAACATGTATGTGATCACACATGTGAGTTTGTTTGATTTGTGAATTGATTTAAAAAATGTCTTTAGTGGAATAAGTCAATTATTAATAAACTAATATGCGATTTAATGTATAGATAGTTAATAATGAATTTGTTGACTAAAATCAAATAGATTTCTTTGATAATGCATTGTGATTTGTTAAAATAATTTTTTATGTGCTGAGTTTGAAAAAGTTATAAGTAGAACTAGAAAGATTTAAAATTTGTTGAAGTAAATTAACATGGGAATTAAATGGGTTGGTTATGTATTTGACTTAAATTTATAATATAGGAAATTGAGAAGGGGTTTGGTTTATTGAATGTGTACACATTTATTTCTTTTATATTATTCTGATTTTGTTTAATATGTTTGAAATGAGGGTTCGACTCGAATTTGGGTGACAAGAGTTCGACCCTCTCCCCTGAATTTTTCCCTTTCAGAGGATATCCCTAAATTTCCATGCGTTTCACACGTCGTCGTCGTTACTCCTGAAGCGATTCCCAGACAATTCACCTCTACATCGACCCGCCGAAGCACTCAACCCACAACATCCCACTAAATCCTTTGTACATCCGCTGGCGTCGTTGATTGAAGATCCCCTTCCACTGGTAGCTTCCGCTGGGTGCTCAACTAATGCCGACAACAACCCTTCTGCTGGTGCGATCCCTCATGTCACCTGCTGATCTCTAAGAAATAGAAAGAAAAGCAGGGCCCCTTCCTGTGTACCGGTGGCCCTCACTCGAAGACCCCATATCAAGGGCTTCAGCGCCTTTAAAAAAACGCCTACAACGAGGAGAAACATGGTAAACTCTACATTGATTTGTAATATTGAAATGGTATACATAATGTGAATTTGATGTGTGTATTTTAGGTTTAATGAGAGTGATTATCATTTATTTTGAGTTATGTTCTTAATAAACTGCTAAAATGAGTAGTTTGATTTTAGTATGTTTGAAAAATTTAAATTGCAATAAATGGTTTGTCTAAAGATAAAAATGGGAATGATTGGATTAATGAGTTGAATTATATAGCTTGGAAAATATTAATTGTACTGAGCATGGAGTAGAGGCATAATGAGAGATTATGAGTTTTTGTAAGGATTAAAGTTGCATAATTAAATTTTCAATGGTCATTTTGAGCATGTTGGTAAAAAGCGGAGTGCTTGATTTTTGTTAAAATCTTGAAGTAATTAAATTTTGAGTTCGTTGGTTTAAAGCATGTTAATGTTTGGTTAGCATATGATCTTATTGATTTTATCATCTGTAATCTAGTATGTTTTTTTTGTTTGGGGCTGTTTTGTTGATGAACTTTGGATTTCCAAGATGTGGTTATCATGTTAAAGAGCATGTTAATGTGAAATATTAAGTGTGAATTAGGATGATGTGTATTTTGTTCAAATCATACGGAGGAAACACAATAATAAATTTAATGTTGGTCGGATCAAAATGAAATTTTTTATTGATGAGCATGTTGGGTGTCTATTGAATTGTTTAAAAGGGTTAATTTCTAGTAAATAATGTAATAAATTTGAGAATTTATTTGCAAGGACATGTTGATTTTAATGGTTTAATAATTTTTTTTTTTTTTGTTGATTATGATTTTATTTAATGTTAAATTTTGAGGCGTGATGAGGCGTGCCTTCATTAAGTGGTATTGTTTTTTTAGGTTGGGTTTTGTTGATCTTTTTTTGGAAGTTAGTTGGTATGGGTAATTCATGTTATGTTGATGGATTTGGTAAAGTGTTTGCCAAAACCTTAGCAATGAGTGGGTGTAGGAAAATTTTAGTGAGTTCACTGATGAGTTCAACTTTCTTATTGAATTTTGATTGTGTTATCTTTAGATAATAAGTTGTTTTACAGGGAAAACTTATTAGTTTGTCCTCATATGAGTGGTAAATATGATTCAATATTTGTTTTAGTTTTGGAATTCCTATAGCAGATAGCCTTGTGCTATTTTTATTGAAGTTTGTGCTGGGCTGTTTGTGTTAGTGTTTGGAAATGGGAAGTGAACTGAGATCTTAATAACCGAGTCATTCATTATACATACATAAAGATGCTTCTCGGGGATGAGAAGCATCATGGTGGGGAGTTTGTAACAACTATGGTTTCCTCAGTTGGATATTAAAATTTAAATTGTGACATTTAGTATGTTAAATGATTTTAAAATAATTTCTAGAAATTTGAACTTTTGGGTAAAGGAGGTGGAGGTGGGGGTGGAGGTGGGTGGGGGGGGGGGGGGGGTAGAGGTGGTGTTTTCCAGAAGCCAGCAAAGGACACCATCATGTACCGGGTATACAATCACAAAGTTTCTGTTGTGTGAGGTAGAGGGGTGGGGGTTACCCTGGTCCAACCACCCGCATCCTGTCCAAGTTACCCTTGGTGGCCGCTGGGTGGCCAGTGGTTAGGCACCTAGTACCCGATATATTGCTAGACTATTTCTTAATATGGGAATATTGTTTTTTTGTTGTCGTGATATTCGGGGACTTAACATGATTTTCCATTTCCAGAAAGGGATTGGCTCCCAATTTCCTTTCTTAATTCTCTCTTAACCACTTTCAAACTTTTTTTTAATGATTTATCTCTTGTTTAACCAAAAAGTTCAGGAGGAAGGCGAACCTATTCCTATAAAATTTATCTCTTGTTTCATAATTGATTGATGATCTGTTTGTTATGTTGCAGTTGAGATGATGAGTTGATGGTTAGCCCTATGGTTTTTTCAAATGCATCAAGGTTTAGTTTTTGATATATTTCAATTCGCATTTTTCTTGGAGTTTTGGATGGATTGATAATATTTGGTTGTCAGTGGAGGAATCACGCTTCCAATCCTTATGCAGATTGTTGACCTATCACGAGGTAGGTTGTCTCGACCTTCTCCGGGGGCTCTAATTCACTGCTCAAGTGCATTATTGCAGATGTGATATTAGAATTCAATCATATTGTTAATTTTTTACATAAAATTGATTATTTATTAGGAAATTAAAGGTATGAATTAAAAAGAATTAGATGGGTGTCTTTCATGCTAAATAGTGTGGTGATTTTTTGTATTAGTGGTTAGGTGTTGTGTGCACCTTGGTGTAAAATGAGATTAGATATTAATTAATGTTCCTAATTAAAGAGGATATTAATTATGAAATTATTTCATTGAAATGTAGTTATAAACATATGATTATTAAGTGTTTAATAATCATTCCATGTGTTTAAAACGGGGTTAAATGTGAAAAATGCATTTAGAGTTGACGTGAGTATTAAATATTGGATTCATGCATTTCATCCTACTTGTTGTGATGGATTATTGGCATGAAAATGGTTGTTTGTGTGACAAATAATCATTGTTGAATTGTGATGGTTGTTAAAATGATTATGTGGCTAGGAGATATGTTTATAATATTTTATTTTTACATGATAATAATTATTTGTTTGGATTGTGCAAAATCAGTTTGTGCTAGCCAGGTTTAATATGAATATTTCTACCATATCAGGTGCTGGAAATTAGGGATTAATATCCAGTAATTTTCTTTATGGTCAATAAAACCACCTATGTGTTTCAAATATATTTTGTTAAACCATGTGGATATCTAGGGTCATAAATGGCAAAGAAAATTGGCTAAAATTTCTAGAGGGTAAGAGCTGAATATGTGGCTTTAAATTGTTAAGAAAATGTTTAAATGATGAACTCATTAAGATGAGTTATAAGATGATTTTTTCAATTGTTTGGATGGAAATTATAATGTTTTGGTTTCATCAAATCATGTGATTTTCAATTGAGGAATTAAATATACTAGTATTTGCCCGTGCAAGTGTATTTGTTTAATGGGTTTTCTTTTAATAAGAGATTAGTATTTATAATAATCGGGAAGAAACAATAATGTTGAATAAAAAGTGAAAGATATGTCAAACATAAGACAATTGTTGTAATAATAAAACTGAGAAATGTGAAAATGATTGAATTAAATATGGCAACATGAGAAAACCTATAAAACAAAAACCGATGAAAATCGTCAAGCAACATGAAAAATATCTAATACAACAAAACGTCCGGCGTGAAACAATGTCCAACATGAAAAATCCAAGATAATTAATCTGCAGAAAAACGTCCAGTATAAAAAAAATGTGAATGCAAACAACGAATTGTAAATATGCGTGTGGCCTTGGAATAATCGAGCTTCGACAGAAGTTCGATTGAACACTAATATCCTTTCAGAACATGTCTGTAGTAAGTCCAAAGCATCATTTCTCAGAGCATCATAGAGAAAAACGTTGGTTTTATCTGTTGAATTTCTTGTTTCTTTCATTAAACCACAAAAAAGAGTGACAATATTGATAGATGTTAAAAGGCTCTCCAATATCACAATAAGCTGATTGAACAAAATAGTGTTGTAGGATATGTTATTAAAAAATTATACTCAATAGCAGAGAAGATGATTTTGTATTAAAGAACCATTAATGCATGTTTAGTAAGTACACTAACCCATGTTATTGGTAGTGTCTTGTTCTAGTGAGTCTCCTGTAGCAGCAAGCGGTACGTAATATTGGACTGACTTAAATAATAATAAAGTTAATAGTGTTTCAAGTGAAATGTGTACATTAAATTACCTCTATAGTTTTCTGCACGATGTATGTCAATATTTATGTTTGCTTGTGCTTCGGAAGTATTCGTTTTCATTGCTTCCCAAAGAAATGATTGTTGTCCAGAACCAGAAAGTAGTTGTAGAAAACAACTCATTATTCTACAGAATGTAAACTGGTATATATATGTGTGTGTCAACTTATATTGTACAACAGACCTGCACATGATAACGTATTGTAGTTCCCATCAGCAGTTGGAGTTAAGCAACATCTGTTGTTATAAGGAATCATAATAAATATAATTGGAATAACATGCATGGTAATTTGTAGGAAAAGTAGTCGTTCTTACTGTGTCGAGGAAACAGGTGATGAATCTGATAGACTATTTTCTTCATACATCAAAGCTATGCAAAGTAATGACCAAAATGTTATATGAGGAATACAAATGTTGTATGACCTACATTATTTGCATGAAAGATAATAGTTATGATACTTACAGAATAGTAGAGGAGAATGTGTCAAGCCACCCAGTCGTTGTTTTCGTTTGTTAGATCCAATAGACAATGTTGACCGAGGTGCAGATGGTTCTGACATTGTCGACAAAGAAGCAGTTAATTACTAATAATGTGTTAGTGTGAAATATAGTGTGTGGTTCAATAGTTTATACAGGTAAATTTAAACAGAACTAACCATTGTTACATAAAGGTGATAATGACATGCATGTGACTCCATTTGTGAATCTATTTGTTGGCAGAGGTTCAGTGTTTGGATTTCTAAACTGATAGATGTCACTGATGAATTTCCAGTAGATGTCTCCACTGATATTGTGGCAATTGTAATGAATACAGACACTGAAAGAATGATAATAACTGGAACATTTTAAAGAGATAGTATTAGAAAACTCACCAACTTTTTGTCGTTCCTTCATTAGCAGTCTGCGTTGTACCTTTGCATCTGTACGTTTTGATGGGAAATACATGTTTGTATTTGACCGAGTAGCCAATTGTTCAGGCACTATCATAAAAGTAGTTTAGCACGACTGATTTCGGTTAGTCTGAAATGAATTCTGAAACTTCCTAAAGATGCTATTGGTTAATGCAAATGGAACTAACCATTGTGTTGGGCAAAAATCCTTCAAGGTATCATTAAAGCATTTTTGAGGTGATTGTGTTTGTTGACAAAGTGGACATCTGCGTGGTGATTGTTGACAAAACATAACTATGACATACAAATTTGTTGACAAAAAGGATTTCATGGTGGAATGTCAAGTTCAAGAGCTGAGGTCAACGATCCATGTTTGTTTCAAGAACGTTGATAAAAGGAATGGATGATCTGGAGGCGGTACAAAAGAACAGATATAAGGTGGCGCTGTTTTCCAGTGTTTGCCAAATTTTTGGGCCTGAAAATCGGCAAATGAAGAAAAGTGTTTTTGGCAAAGGGACTTGCGCGCCGAGGACTTGGAGAATAGGAAACTTGCGCGCCATATGTTTTTCAAGATCAGAAGATCAAAATATGGCAAAGGAAGTAGGTTCGCGCAAGTTTGGGAGTTGGTCGCGCAAGTGTCTAAAAGGAGAGAAGACTTGCGCGCCGAGACTGGGTCGCGCAGGTGACTTGCGCACCGTCGCGCAGGGTGGTCAGATTGCCTATAAATATTGGACCACCACTCCTCATTCTTCACCGGAGTTCAACTCAGAGCTCCCGTCGCGCAGGTGTGGTGGTCGCGCAAGTGGTGTGTGTGGTCGCGCATGTGGGACTTGCGCGCCAGTGGTTGAAGTTGTGCGCCGGTGTTAGAAGTTGCGCGCCGGTTTGCAGTTGCGCACCAATAGTGGTTTGGGCGTAAAAGGAAGAGAGTCGCACAAGTTTGAAGTTGAGGAAGCTTGTGTCGCGCAAGTGTCAGAGGAGGACTTGCGCGCCCGTTGTGACTTGCGCGCTGATACTTGCGCGTCGAGGTTGACTTGCGCGCCAAGTAAGGTTTGTTCCAGCAGTGTTTTCGGGCTGCGTGGAAGCTGGAAGTTTGCCCGATACTTTCGGTGCAAAGAGATATTCATCTACGGGTGAAAGTTGTACTTCAACAGAGCATCTACACATAGAGGAAGATGCATTCATTCATGCAAATGAAGAGACCTACAGGTCTATAAACTGTGAGTGGATTCCTTCCAAGAGCAGTGAGCTTAGGAAGAGGAAGAAGGTGATCCTCTCCACCGGCAGTGAGCCAGAGAGAGAGAAACAGGGAGTGACCCTTGGGAAAGCAGTGAGCTGACCCTAAACATTGTAAAGGCAGTGAGCCTGGGTATAGAAGTGATCTAGCTCGAACCTTGTAATCCACAGCTAGTGAAGATTAGTGGAATTTGGTACGACCGGCAACCTATCGGCGTATGCTCCTTGGACGTAGCCCTTAGCGGTGAACCAAGTAAAATTGTTGTGTCCTGTGCTTGCTTTACTTTCTGTTTATATCGTGCAGCAGGAAAAAGAGAGAAGAGTGTTTTGCTTAACAGCGAAACAAGATCAGAACGAGCATTAATTTTTAATTAGCCATACCCTGATTCACCCTCTCTCTCAGGGTATCCAGCCTAGTGGACCTAACAAGTGGTATCAGAGGAAAGGTTTACAGTTGTTCTTCTCTCAAATGGAGGTCACTAATCATAGAGGGATTCCGATCTTCGACGGATGTAATTTTCAGATATGGAAGAATCGAATGCAACACTATTTCCGATCGTTGGGAATAGATGTGTTTTCAGCAGCTATGCATGGTATCACAGCTGATATTACTAGTGGTGCATTATCAGAAGCAGAACATAAAGAGTTGGATGCTGATTCTAAAGCAATCAATGCCTTAGGAGGAGCCCTTTCCAATCCCATATATACAAAGGTGATGTCATGCAAAACGTCACATGCCATGTGGGAAAAGCTCTTGAATATTTATGAAGGAGATATAAAAGTCAGAGAGGCAAAGCTGCAAGTGTTGTGGAACAAGTATGAAGATCTCAGAATGAACCCGAATGAGTCTGTTGATGCATTCTTTGACAGGGTAAATGCTGTGGTAGAAGACATGCAAGGTCTTGGTGAGATTATCGAAGACATTAAAATCGTAAAGCGCATCTTGAGAAAGCTTCCACCTCGGTTCAATCCGAAAGTTTCTGTTTTGGAAGATAAAGATCCGAAAGAGCTGACATTGGATAACCTACACAGCACTCTTGTTGCATATGAAATGAGAAATGATGACAACGATGCTGTGGAAAAGGGGAAATCCAAAGAGGTGACATTTAAGGCCATGAAGAGGCTCACTATTGAAGATTCTCAGGAGGAAGAAGAGTCAGATGAAGTGATGTCATTCCTTTCTTCAAATCTGCAAAGAGGAAAAGGAAAGTTTAAAGGGAAACTTCCACTAGCATGCTTCCGATGCGGAAAGGTTGGTCATCTTGCTGCAAGATGCCCCAAAAAGTTGCAAGAAGAAAGCGATGAAGATGAAGTTGAGATTCCCATGAAAAAATCTTCAGCCTATGTGAAAGGGAAGAAGCCGTTCAAGAGAAATTTCTTTAAGAAGAATAATCTACTTTCACAAGAAATAGACAGTTCAGCTGAGTCTGAGAGTGAAGAAGTTGAAGAGATAGAAAACTGCAAAGATCGTGGACAAAATGCGATGGTGGTTGTTGCCAGTAGTGCTCTAGAAAAGAAAGAAACCGAAACTGATGAAGAAGAAGAAGAAATTGAAGGGAGAGTTGACATGGAAGCTGAATTAGAAGCAGCTCTTGAAGAGATGGATGTTTGGCGAGCAAAAACAAAGAAAGCCAACAAGATAGTACGAGATGCCAAACTCTACATGCAACAACAAGAAGAAGAGAAGTCTGAGCTTGAGGAAGAAATTGAAAATCTTAAGTCTTCCAGGCCAGAGCGCACACAAAAGGGTGATGATCATAAGCTCAAGATTGAAGAGCAGAAAAGGGAGATCGATTGCTTGAGTCGAAAAGTGAAAGATCACGTCAAGCGTATTGAAGATCTTGAAGAGGAAGTTGTCGGTCTGCGGAGAAAAGTTAAAGACCAGGAAAAACCATTGAATCCCAACACATTCTTGGGAAATCAGGTCGTTATGAAGACTGAAAAGAAGAAAGAAGAGCCTAGTAGTTCAGCAAAAAAGAAGCAGAAATTGAACTCAGATGTTAAGGCTGAGTCATGGCTTAATCAGAAACAAAAATCTGTGGCAGCTGAAGTTAGACCGCAAGCACCGGTCCCAAGATTGAAAGTGGATTTGAGCACAAAGCAGAATCAGAATACTCAGAGATCCCAAGGAGAAACTCGTAGTGCTGAAGTAACACGGAGGAATGCACCTTATATCAGGTGTTATTGTTGTGGAAAGATGGAGCATTCACAGTATGTGTGTTCCATAACCAAGAGATATAGAAGGGAACAGCAACAGAGATGACAGCCAAACAGAGGAAGATTTTCTCAAACATATTTTGAAGGACACTGTTTTTTGTGTGGAGGATTTGGACACATGGCTAGGTATTGCACTTCGACCATTCAGAGAAATGTGCTAAAGTAGAATCAGGATGTTCGCAAGCAGCCAATCAATGAACCAACAAGTGAGTTAAAAATTCAGAACAGATTTGCTGCTCTACAAGATTAAGCTGGTCCATCATACTCTGAGAAAGAACAGAAGTCTCAATCTATTCCGAGTATGAAAGAAAAAGTATGGATCAAGAAGAAGAAAAATGAGAAGGCTGTGGTGGCGGAGATTGCCCTTAAAGCATCAGATCGATCTGGTGTTTGGATCCTTGATAGTGGTTGCACATCCCACATGACGGGTAATAAGGATCTTGTTACATGCATCAAATATGACAAAGAAGGAGTTGTCAAATTTGGAAATGATGAAGGCCTGAAGATTGTTGGCTCAGGGAAAGCCAAGTTTGGGGGCAAAGAAATGAGACATGCTGATGTCTTGGTGGTAGAGGGTCTCAGTCATAATTTGCTTAGCGTCAGTCAACTATGCGACTCTGGGCACTCTATCCTATTTACCAAGAAGATGAGTATTGTTAAAGGAAAAGATGGAATAGTCATTCTACAGGGAAAACGAACAAAGGGGAATCTTTACCTGGTAGGTAGGGAAGAAGATTCATGCTTTTTATCCAGAGAAGAAGAAAATCAGCTGTGGCATAAGCGACTTGGTCGTCTATGTCAACCATCTATGGAAGATCTGGTAAAGTGTGATGCTGCTAGAGACCTTCCCAAACTATCACGTGATCGCACTCATACGTGTGATGCTTGTCAACAAGGGAAGATCATCTGGAAGACATACAGGCCAAAAGAACAAAAAGCAACTGGAGTGCTCGAATTGGTGCATGCTGATGTATGTGGACCAATCTCACCACGAGCTATAGATGGACAAAGGTACTATGTTCTTTTCATTGATGACTATAGCAGAATGACCTGGGTATTCATCATTACCCATAAGACAGAGGTGTTCAGTTGCATAAAGCAGTACAGGAGGGAATCAGAAAAGATGCTTGGGCAGAAAATTCTGAAGTTTCGTATTGATAACGGTACGGAATTTACAAACAGTCAAGTTGAAAACTATCTCGAGAAACATGAGATAAGGCATCAAGTTTCATCAGTAAGAACTCCCCAACAAAATGGAGTGGTTGAAAGGAGAAATCGGATCATCAACAAATGGCCAGCATAATGCTTATTGATAAGGACCTACTAGAGAAATTTTGGAAGGAAGCAGTTTTGATATCGGTCTATGTTTCAAACAGGTCTCTGTTATGTCCGAAGCAAGGGAAGACTTCGTATGAACTGTGGTACGGAAAGAAGCCAATGTTGAAATACTTTCGAATCTTTGGAAGTGTTTCATTCTCAACAAAGAACATCATAGGAAGTTTGAGGCACGAGGAGATGAAGGGATATTCCTTGACTATTCAGGGAAAAGCAAAGCATATAAATGTTTCAACAAGAGGCTGAGAAAAATTGTTGAGAGCAATGATGTCACTATAGTCGAAAATGAACAGACTGCTCAACGACCCAGTGAACAGTTTCTGGATGAACGTGATGACGAGGTAAGCAACACAGGGGGAGCAGAAGTTGCAGAGGCTGACTCAGAAGAAGATACTGATGATGAACAAGAAAGTGTCAAGTCTATATCTGCAAGGAAGCCAAAGAGTCGAGCTGAAATTGATAGGCAAAATATCATTGGTGACCAGACAACACCAGTTCAGACTCGAAGAATGAAGTCATTACAGCAGACATCGTTTTTATCTCAGGTGGAGTCGAAATGTTTTTCCGATGCAGCTGAAGATGAAAACTGGGTTCAAGCTATGAATGAAGAGCTTGATCAGATTGAGAAGAACCAGACGTAGGAGATTGTTTCGAGACCAGCAGACAAGAATGTCATTGGGACTAAATGGGTCTATCGCAACAAAATGAATGAAGATGGAACTGTGATTCGAAACAAAGCACGACTAGTGTGCAAGGGGTACTCCCAGATCGAAGGAATAGATGTTGATGAGACATTTGTACCAGTTGCAAGGCTGGAGACAATCAGATTATTCTTGGCCATAGCAGTGCAAAGAAAGTTTAAAGTGTTCCAGATGGATGTCAAATCCGAGTTCTTGAATGGGGTTCTGGAAGAAGAGGTGTACATTGAGCAGCCAGATGGTTTTCTCATTCATGAGGATGAGAAAAAGGTTTGCAGGCTGAAGAAGGCATTGTATGGGCTGAAACAAGCACCAAGGACATGGTACTCAAGGCTTGATCAATACTTGAAGAAGCTTGGTTTCCAGCATGGAGGAGTTGATTACAACCTCTATTTCAGCAATTAATGTAATCAAAGGATGGTGGTTTTGGTTTATGTCGATGACATAATATTCGGCGGATCAGATGAAGCTCAATGCAGACAGTTCTCCGAATTCATGAAAAATGAGTTTGAAATGTCAATGATTGGAGAGCTAACATTTTTCCTTGGTTTACAGGTGACACAAGGAAGTAATGTCACTTTTATTTCTCAATCCAAATATGCCAAGGAGGTTCTAAGAAGGTTTGGAATGGATAATTCCAAGGAGATGAAAACTCTGGTTGCTACCTGGATGAGATTATCAAAAGATGAGGATGACAAGACAGTTAATATCACAGAATATAGGCAAATTATCGGAAGTCTGTTGTACTTGACCGCGACAAGGCCTGATATTGTTTTCGCCACATGCCAAGCAGCGAGATATCAAAGTAATCCCAAGGAAAGTCACATGCTTGCAGTAAAAAGAATACTTCGGTATATCAAGGGCACAGTGGACTTCGGGCTGACATATAACGACAAGTCTTCGACAGAATTATTGGGATATACTGATGCAGACTGGGCCGGTTCAGCAGATGACAGGAAATCAACATCTGGAGGTGCATTCTATCTTGGTGGATTGTGTATTTCTTGGCTAACCAAGAAACAAGATTGCATTTCATTGAGCACCGCAGAAGCTGAGTATATTGCGGCCACTCAAGCATGCACACAGTTATTGTGGATGAAGTAGCAGCTTGAAGATATGAGAGTTTAAGTGAAGTCTCCGATCAGAATCCAGTGTGATAACTCAAGTGCTATAAATCTCAACAAAAATTCCGTCCATCACTCAAGGACAAAGACCATTGAGATTAAGTATCATTTTATCAAGGAGAAGGTTGAGCAGAGAATCGTGAAGTTGGAGTACGTGCCTACAGAGCTACAGGTTGCAGACATTCTGACAAAGACCTTACCTAAGGAAGCTTTTGAGAGGCATCGACTGGCTCTGGGAGTTCAGTCGATTCCCCACACTTGAAATAGTGTGGATATGGGACCCCCCCTCTCCCCGATGTATGATGTATTTTTCCCTAATATGCTGATATGTGTTCTCTACTATGTTACAGACTACAAAGGAGTGTCCTTTGAGTTCGTTGACAAAGGGGGAGAAAAGTGTTTGTTAAAGGAGGAGAAAATAGTGATTGTTCAAGGGGGAGACAGTGCGGAGATTTGATAAATCATAATTGATACGGGGAGAAGCTGATAGGTGGAGCAGCCAGAAAGGGGGAGAAATGAGAAAGGGGGAGTGTATTAAATCTGACGATGCTAGAAGTGATCGATCAAAGAATAGATATCACGACAACTGAGGATCGTGATAAAAGCAGAAGAGTGGTGTTGGAAAGTGGTAAGACTATTTCCAAACCAAACATTGGTCTTCCAACAAATCCATCAACAATTGGTATCAGTTTAGTACAAATTGGTATCAGTTTGGTGTCAACAGTGGATGTCAGAGATAAAGTGATTCATTGATGAACTTTTCATTTACTCTTGTTTCTCACGCCGAGCATTGCTCATGTGGGCTTAGAGTATGTGTTGAGTAAATCCTTGATCGCTATCAGAATCGCAATGAGGCGAATGGAGGCTGAAGAATCAACGACGTATCTTTGTTTTGGAAGAGTTGTCAACAAACCCAAAGGGGGAGATTGTTGGGCAAAAATCCCTCAAGGTATCATTGAAGCATTTTTGAGGTGATTGTGTTTGTTGACAAAGTGGACATCTGCGTGGTGATTGTTGACAAAACATAACTATGACATACAAATTTGTTGACAAAGAGGATTTCATGGTGGAATGTCAAGTTCAAGAGCTGAGGTCAACGATCCATGTTTGTTTCAAGAACGTCGATAAAAGGAATGGATGATCTGGAGGCGGTACAAAAGAACAGATATAAGGTGGCGCTGTTTTCCAGTGTTTGCCAAATTTTTGGGCCTGAAAATCGGCAAATGAAGAAAAGTGTTTTTGGCAAAGGGACTTGCGCGCCGAGGACTTGGAGAATAGGAAACTTGCGCGCCATATGTTTTTCAAGATCAGAAGATCAAAATATGGCAAAAGAAGTAGGTTCGCGCAAGTTTGAGAGTTGGTCGCGCAAGTGTCTAAAAGGAGAGAAGACTTGCGCGCCGAGACTGGGTCGCGCAGGTGACTTGCGCGTCGTCGCGCAGGGTGGTCAGATTGCCTATAAATACTGGACCACCCCTCCTCATTCTTCACCGGAGTTCAACTCAGAGCTCCCGTCGCGCAGGTGTGGTGGTCGCGCAAGTGGTGTGTGTGGTCGCGCAGGTGGGACTTGCGTGCCAGTGGTTGAAGTTGTGCGCCGGTGTTAGAAGTTGCGCACCGGTTTGCAGTTGCGCGCCAATAGTGGTTTGGGCGTAAAAGGAAGAGAGTCACACAAGTTTGGAGTTGAGGAAGCTTGTGTCGCGCAAGTGTCAGAGGAGGACTTGCGCGCCCGTTGTGACTTGCGCGTCGATACTTGCGCGTCGAGGTTGACTTGCGCGCCGATACTTGCGCGTCGAGGTTGACTTGCGTGCCAAGTAAGGTTTGTTCCAGCAGTGTTTTCGGGCTGCGTGGAAGCTGGAAGTTTGTCCGATACCTTCGGTGCAAAGAGATATTCATCTACGGGTGAAAGTTGTACTTCAACAGAGCATCTACACATAGAGGAAGATGCATTCATTCATGCAAATGAAGAGACCTACAGGTCTATAAACTGTGAGTGGATTCCTTCCAAGAGCAGTGAGCTTAGGAAGAGGAAGAAGGTGATCCTCTCCACCGGCAGTGAGCCAGAGAGAGAGAAACAGGGAGTGACCCTTGGGAAAGTAGTGAGCTGACCCTAAACATTGTAAAGGCAGTGAGCCTGAGCATAGAAGTGATCTAGCCCGAACCTTGTAATCCACAGCTAGTGAAGATTAGTGGAATTTGGTACGACCGGCAACCTGTCGGCGTATGCTCCTTGGACGTAGCCCTTAGCGGTGAACCAAGTAAAATTGCTGTGTCATGTGCTTGCTTTACTTTCTGTTTATATCGTGCAGCAGGAAAAAGAGAGAAGAGTGTTTTGCTTAACAGCGAAATAAGATCAGAACGGGCATTAATTTTTAATTAGCCATACCCTGATTCACCCCCCCTCTCAGGGTATCCAGCCTAGTGGACCTAACACATTGATACTTAGAGATGATAATGGCATGCATGTGAGTCCACGTGGGATGTCATCTGTTGATACTGGTTCACTTGATGGAGTACCAGACTGGTTGGTAGATGTCATTGAATAGTTTCCAGTAGTTGTCAACATTGATCACGTGGCTAGTGTAATGAATGAAACTACTGAACGAAGGATAGTAAGTAGAACATTTCCAAGTGCACTTAATAGAGAACTCACAAACTGTATGTTGTTCCTTCATAAGTAGCATCCGCTGCAACCTTACATCTCTAGATTTCGATGAGCAGTTCATGTTTGATTTTTTTTCTTTATAGCTTATTGTCAAGGTGTGCAGTGAGACCATATAATGCATAATGGACAATAAAGTGAATGTAATTTACATTATGAAGGCAAACACCTAATAGGCTATAGATGTAATAGAACAGGTGAATCCCTATTAGTAATGACTGAAGATGTAATTGCAGAGGTTTACAACAGTAGTTATGACTGTTGTAAAATACATGATCCACTGCTCTAAAAAAGTGATCCATTGAGGTAATAAAATACATGATCCACTTCTCAAACAGATTACATGATCCAGTACCCAACTAAAATGCATGATTCACATACTATAAGAAAAAACTTGTTCCATTGCTTTAGTAAATGATCCATTACTGAAATAAAATACATGTTCCAGTAAACAAAGAAATGAAAAATCAGACAACAAAATATGCAGTTGGATATCAACATGCTTAAGAAATCTGTAAAAATACTGTTTATGAAAAATTTCATAACACTTCAGTAAGTAATCTAGAATGTATTATGTATGAGTAATAGGAATTCATTTACATATAAATAATATGAAACTTGTATATGCAGGTAAACAAATTCTGTAGTAGGTTATCAACATGCATGACCGAAATGAGTTGGAAATTAGTTGCAAGGAAAAACCTATAACAGACCACAATAGAGGTTTATTTTTTTCATTCAGGAAATGAAAAACCGGACAACAAAATCTGCATTTGGATATCAAACCAAAATGAAGTCGAAATAAGTTTTAAGGCAATTCCTACAGCAGACCACAATAGAAGTTTATTTTTTTCAAACGGGAAATGAAAATTCAGACAACAGTAAATAAACTCGAAGTCTTATAGAACTGAAATGATATCATAAATGCAGCTGCAAAGATTTAGGTTTTTCAATAGGTAGTTAAGGTCATACCTGAAGTACAAAGATAACGCGGGAGGGAACATGATATGCAGGAAGCGAGCCGAGAAGGGAAGGTGATTTCAGGTGAAATTCTAAATCCAAAAATCCCTTGAATACCCATCTGAAATTGCAAGGTGTAGGGGGTTCGAAGCGATGGTCTGACAGTGGAATGAATCGGCTATGAAGGGATTTATTGTAATTGGAACGAAGCGAAGGAGGCTTGTGGAGGAAAACCCTAACGTAGTGGGGTCAGTTCTTACAGGATTCACGAGCTGGAGAACCTATGAACGAAATTGCGAGTGGGAGAATGAACACAATGGAGAGGTATGGTGAAACCGGGATAAGGAGGAAGACAGAGTACGAGCACGACAGACTACAGGGAAACCAGGAGGAGGAGGATGCCGACATCAGGAGTTTGCGGGAACCCTAGGTCGCGAAGAGCTGATTCCCGACTGCGAGCGGGAGAAGGGACACCGAGATAGTTGAGTTGAAACTGGGAGGAGGACGTTGCAAATGGTGGTCGCCGAGGTGTGGGTTGAGCGGGAGAGGGAGGACGACGAAGGTTGGGGTTTGAGGGGAGTCTTGGTTGCGAAGCACGGAACCCTTAGCGGGAGCGGGAGAGGGAGGCGAAGAAACTTGGAGAAACCGAGCGAAGAGGCGACGTGGAGTAGTGTAGGAAGGGCACATATGAAGTTTCTAATGTGGAGGAACATAATAGTGACATGTGGCTGCTAGAATGTCAAGATTAGTATATATAGTATATTTGTTTTCCAATGAAGTTGTTGTGTGTCTCGTGATTGTTTTTTATCTAAAAATTATGTTTGAAAATCTAATGATTTAAAAAGAATATTGTGTTCTGAGTTAGAAAATGTGATGTACTTTGTGATTGTTCAGGTTTTGTTTATGATACCTGATGTGGTGAACTAATGATATTGTGTTATATCATTATTAGGTGAAGAGAATGTAAAGTTCAAATTGTTGAATCCTTGTTATTAAAGTGTATTATTTGACATTTATGTTTATAACTAATATTCCCTATCATGGATAACTGAGAAAACTGTGGGAGTAATGAAGTGACAGGCGATTCATAGAAGAGTAAATTAGAAAAATAAAAGAGCGGGAAGATCTTGGGACACAAAGATTTACGTGGTTTGGGAAATGATTCCTATGTTCATGGAGAGGTAGAATTTCACTAGTTTCGGGAACACAAAATACAAGGGTATTTCAAAGTTTCACACACATAAATCCTAATCCAAAATTGGCTAATAAAGAAGATGAAGTATTGTGTCACCAATCGCATAGAATGTCCGCATTGCTGTAGTGAATGATGACTGGAAGTCTGCATTGCTACAGTGTCATGACCATACAAGTCCAAGCTGGTACAGTGACCGAGGGCTGGAAGTCCGCAAAGCTACAATACCAATATGTCCAAAGTTCGGACTTCTACGATGCCCTGTTGGTGTCGTCTGGTCAGTTATGCTACAATTGATCAGAGTTGCTACAATCCTCCCAAACTTTGGGTCAGAGACCTTAGGCCCCCGAACCCCCGGAGCAGGGGCGTGTTGCCCCCTTCAATCCCTAACGAGCTCACCGTGAAGCTCAACCCACGAGAGTTGCGACCTGGTGCATAGTATGGGTCGCAAGCATTCAAGCCAACATTATCCAAGACAGATCGAACTACACAAATCCAGCAATTAGGTGAAGTGAATGTAAAATTTGAATTGTTGAATTCTTGTTATTAAAGTGTAATATTTGGCATTTATGTTTATAACTAATATTCTCTATCATGGATAAGTGAGAAATATATCAAATATAAAATAAATGAGGTGCTTGTCCTCGATATGTATCCAGAACTTTAATAAATTGGAACATGTGTTAGGAATAATATCATGATTATCATTTATAATGAAATTGAAATGTTTCAGATATAAATAGGGCGGGATTTAAGTTGGACATCAGTGCTAGAATTGTATGGAAATGAGGGGAAAATGTGTATACATGTGTAAATTGAATTGTTTGTTACCTAAAAAAGTCTAAATGATTATTGAGTGGTGTAGTTTTTCTTATATTAGCATGATTAGGTGATGATTTTAATTTATCCAGGAGAAGATAATGTACTAGAATTGATCAGTTTCTTACACTACATGAAAAATGGATTATTGCGACGAGCTATTTGCGACAGATGATTTATCTGTCGCAAATAGTCTCTTAAAATGAGTTATTTATAACAAATGAATATGTCAGTCGCAAATAATGGTTAATTGTGATGAAATTTCCATTTTGGTCGCAAATAATTTTGGTGCACATATGCGCCACAATGCGCGAGTATTATAGGCGACGACTAATAGTGATAGAATCTCATATCTGTTACAAATAATTTTTTCATGCAAACCTTTTGCGATAGATATTGATGTCCGTCGCAAAAGGGTTTCGCGGAAACCTTTTGCGACGGGTTAAATTGCATCGATATTAACCCATCGAAAAATAAAATTAACCTAAAACACATGACACTCTCCTCCCCATTTCACTTCTTTGCAAACCCTACCATGCCGGACGACCCCCATCCGACAACTACAGCTTGAAATCACCAAAAAACGCCCGTTAAACCCAATTTTTTACAGATTTAGGCTCAGATCTCTCAGGTATGGACTCTACTTCCATCTTTTATTATTTTTGTGATTTTGGTTTAAATCTTGCAAAAATTGATATGGTCAAAACGTAGGTCAATCAGTTTACCCGATTGTTATGGTTTATTTGATATTTAGTGTTGCTATAAGTTTATTATTTCTTATTTTGATGTCCACTGGCTTTACATGAGTTAATTTTAATTGATTTGAGTTATTTTGCTCATTGTTTGACATAGTTTATTTAAATATGTTTAATTGGTCAATTGTATATCATGATTATGGTGATATAATTTTTGTTGAATTATGATAATTTTTGGATTGTCACATTGATGTTTAATTGGTCAACGATCACTGCTGTCGATGTCGTTGCATTTTTTTCATTTTTTCTACATGATTTAGTTTGAGCAATAATGTAAGAAATTTTCTTTGATTTTTATGCTTTATTTGGCATTTAGGGTCATTGTAAATTTATTATTTTCTATTTGCGTGTTTATCGGGTTCGCGAGTTATTTCAATTGATTTTTAGGTATTTTTCTCATTGTTTAATTTTTAAATTCAATAGACTTTTCTATTTGATATTTTATGTCAATTCACGTACATTATATGTTCTCATTCCAAAAATTATGACTTTTTTATAAAATTCAAAATATAAAATTTAGAAATTTTACTTTTTAATTAAATCGTTTAATATATTGGAAAACTATTTTTATTAAATAAAATGATTTTTTTAACATTATATTTTCTTAATCATTTTTCATATCAATTACCAATTAAATGAGTTAATTTTAATTTTGTGCATATAAAATTTTAATTAGAATAACCCTTTAAAATCGTTCTATTTAATTTAATGAGATAAAAATACATATGCTTAAAATTTGTTCAATTTAAAACATAAAATTATTAATTAAAATATTAATTATAAAATGTTGTCTCCTGATTATGGCTTGACCCGAATTACCTTAGATGGTATTGAGTTGTAAGGTTGTGACTTGTATTATGATTTCATATGCTTTGATTATTATGTATGCTTGAGATCAAATTTGACATTACTTAGCACTTGGATTCTCCTACTGGGTTGTTGCACTCACCCATGCATACACTCATATGGTGACATACTTGGGGTAGTGTAGATGTTTTACTTTTTTCAGGAGTAAATAAAAGTTATGGATCGAGTGTTATCGGTCTATAAAAGTGTACCAAGTGTGGTGGATCATCATAGGTCTCTTTGTTGAGGAGTATACATTGGGTTTTGCATTCATGGACATGTATTATTATTCGAGTAATTATATTTCTATCATCGTGTATGTGTCTTTAATTATGTTTTGAATCCAATTAATAGATGGTGTGATTTGTATACATTCATTCATGTATTCCGAGTTTATAGTATGGTTTTTTGCTACATATGTTGTACATATTGTCAGTTTGTTGTTGTAAATTCATGGGTGAAAGCCTCCCATTTTGCGTGGGCGCTTGTTTGGTGTCAATCACCGACCCCTAGATTATTATAGGTGGGCTTAAGCAGATCACTGATTAGTATCGTTGGCCACCCAGGTGGGGCATTGGCGTGGTTGGGGTATGGCAAAAGCAAACAAATCAAGCCTTTTTAAATTGAAATACAATCAAATCAACATTTATTAAACTTTTAAAAAATAATCAATTAGAATTTTAAAAAATAAAAGCTGTATAAAAAATATTTTCTAAAAAAATTATTCAATCAATCATGGTTATTTCATAAGAATAAGAAATGATTAGATCTATATACCTTTATCCACTTAAAAATAATTCCCATGAGTATCATCCATAAAACTATTCATTGATACCTATTGAAATAAAATTTTGAAAATTCCTAAATTAAATGATCCATTTGAGAGGTGAAAATTATTCCTTAAAAAATTATATTGAGGGGTTTTAATGACATCAAATATGTCAAAGTAGTAAAAAACAAAACTTAAAAATTCATGAAGGACAGGAGAAATGATTAAAAAACAAATGAAGAAGATACATTCTATACAATAAACATTCAAGTCATACAATTTAAGATTATTACCTCTAAATTTAATAAACCAAATATGGATTTTCCAAAACACTTTTGGAAGGATCTCCTTTACTCCTAATATACATTGGTGTCTCTTCAAAGTAATTGAAACAAGAAGATGATAGACTTTTGGCCAAATGTACCACAATCAACTACTTTATAATGAAGATACAAACCCCTTTATATAAATTTTTTTTAATTTATGAAGGATCCTCTTGGAGTTATTGTGTTCAATAAACACAAGGCCAGTGATCATTTATAATGTTATATGCTATAACATTTCTCTCAATTGACTATGTGATAATTGAACTCTTTAGAAATTCAAAACATGTGTTATAATTAATTAAATACATCATCAAACGATTTATAAGCTAAAGGAAATGAAAACTTATGTGAGGAAAAGTGAAACAACACACATGCGATATCTTCATATCACAAATATATTGCTTCATGTGGTATATACCACAGATAGTGTAATAATACCTGACATATCCCATGATATAGGATTTAGTTCATATTAAATTTCAATATCTCACTTACACAAAGTCCTCATAGACTTTATTTCTATTTTACAATAATACGTGAAGTCATATTCAAACTCTTTTGGATAAACTATCATACTCACATATTTTGGATAAACACTTTGTACCAAAATAAATCTACATTGCATAGAAATAATTGTTACAGTGTGGGCCATTTTAGCATTGAATCTGATTATAAATTCCAAATTCATAACCATAATCAAAGAGTGGACTCTAGAAAAGAATTATTTATTCTCAAAGTATAAAGGCCCTAGTGTAATATCTATCAAATATATGCATCTTAATACAAGCATGTTTTCCAAATGTATATTCTTACATCATATGAATACCTGCATAATAAATTCCCCTAAGATACTAACTACAGACACAAGACTTGGAGCATGTCAATCTTATATAGGATAACTCATATATTCTCTATTTTTTGTAAATATATTGGTCTATCTCGATGAATGCATCACATTCCATTCATTCAAGTAAATGAACACATTACATGTTACTCAGCTAAGTAAAAATATTCATTTCTTCAATCTAAGTCAATTGAGGGCTCATATTGCATACCCATTATAGGGGGAAATCTTATCCTGGTTAATCCAAACTCATTGCATGACCATAAACATATGCAACCACCCCTATTCAACCTCAAGGATGGTGTAGGAAAGGTATGGAAGTAAGAAAGTTCACATATAGAGTACTTTTCTAACCTATACAAATAGGGATTAATATAAAGTATACTCCTCTAAGTATATAAAATACATTATGTATAACATTCCATATGATAGAATTTAATGGATCATTCTATGCAATAAGTGATGCTTGTTTCAGATGAGCGGACTCTTTATCTCTATACAAACACATGCTCACGATAATCTTAACATTTTTTCACAACCCACTACTTTCTTTGACAACATCAATTTGAAAAAACCCATAGATTTTCCCTAAGAAATTATTTATCATTAAACTTGAATTAATGATAACATGAAGGTTTCCTTTATTAGTAAAGACATGATATATTTGTATAATCCCAAGGTTTACATCACATAAAATGGCTTTTGGACTCAAAAAAAACCAAATATATTAGAGTCGGTTCTATATATATATCTTTAGTTTCTAAGTAGGATCGAGATCACTGGGGGGGGGGGGTGAATCAGTGGTTCCTTTTTCTTTTATAAGAAAGTTTCTTAACTTCTTAAAAAAACATTCTTAACCTCCGAAACTTGTTAGAGTTACGATCCACTCAAATATAACTCACAACCTCACCTTTCATATGCAAAAAATATAAAGAGATGACAACACGTGATATTTATATGGTTTGGTACAAAGACCTACTCCCTACCATGTTGGATAGTCCCACCAACATGGATTCTTTAACTATCTTCTTTCCGAAATACACATGCACAAGTAAAGAAAAATTCTACAATCCTAGTAGCAACTTTCCTTCTATAGTTGGTTATACCCCAACTATCCTTTTTAGTATCCACTTCCCAAAACAAGCCTTTTTAGCAACTCGTAAGCATCCACAGTTACAAGCTTCACTTTCATTCTTCTTTTCTGATCCACTTCAGAAAGTCTTCACTTCCTCCACAAGTAAGCTGAATCAAACTACACTTGTGTACCTTCTTCAAGAGCGTTAACAATTCACTTAAGGAATATGTTGGTTTTAAATAGTCTTCAAGAACCTCAGTCCGAAAAACATCCTCAGCTTCAATATGAAACAAAACGTTTGGTTAGATACTCAAAACCTATCCCACAAATTCTGAATCTTGAGTTCTTAAACAATCTAGAGTCACAGTTACAAATGAACTCAGCTCTCCTTTTATAGGGACCTCAAAAATGGTTTAGGTAGACTTCTTAAAACCTTTCCCGCTTAATGAAATTTCCCGAATCTTCAATTCTCCTTAAATCTTGGATATATCTTTGACTCATTCAATTCCTTTTTGAATCTTAAAATCTCCTTGATTTTCAGATCTTCCTTTGAATTATTCAATGCTTCAAACTTTCTTGAAAAAAGTTTCTTGAGTAGGAACTTTTCCTTGCATAAGAACTTTTTCTGTAAAAACTTTCCCTTGCATAAGATATTTTTATGTAAGAAACTTTTCCTTGCATAAGATCTTTTTCTTGAGTAAGAAACTTTTCTTTGTGTAAGAACTTTTTCTGTAAGAAACTTTTCCTTGCATAAGATCTTTTTTTGTAAGAAACTTTTCCTTGCATAAGAACTTTTTCTGCAAGAAACTTTTCTTTGCATAAGAACTTTTTCTGTAAGAAACTTTTCCTTCTATAAGAACCTTTTCGGTAAGAAACTTTTCCTTGTATAAGATCTTTTTATGTAAGAAACTTTTCCTTGCATAAGAACTTTTTCTATAAGAAACTTTTCCTTGCATAAGAATTTTTTTTGTAAGAAAAATTTCCTTGCATAAGATATTTTTCTATAAGAATATTTTCCTTCTGTAAGATCTTTTTCTGGAGTAAGAACATTTTCTAGAGTAAGATCTTTTTCTCGAGTAAGAACTTTTTCTTGAGTAAGATATTTTTCTTGAGTAAGATATTTTTCTTCCTCAAGCCTCATCAATATCTTTTCTTTCCTCAAATTTTTCTTTATAAAGCTTGTATCATAAGTTTCACAACTTACTTATGATTTATGAGAAATAAAAAACACCAAAGAATCATCAGATTAGATTCCAGATCTGATTATCTCAGAATTCTGGATCCGATTTACTCAGAATGTTGGATCTGATTTGTGCAGAATGCTGGTTATGATTTTCTTAGAATACTAAATCTGATTTGTGCAGAATTTTGGTTCTGATTTTCTCAGAATACTGGATCTGATTTGTGAAGAATGTTGATTCTAATTTGCTCAGAATACTAGATCTGATTTGTGCAGAATGTTGGATCTAATTTTTAAATTCTGGATCTGATTTTCAAATGCTGGATCTATTTTTCATCATTCCTCACATCCTTTTCAACATAATTTATTTCATCAACATATTGATCTATTGACAAAAAATACAACCAAAAATTAACTGGGGTTCAATAATCTCCCCCTTTGTGTTTTTTGTCAATACCCACTCAATACCTACACTTAACCTCTTAAAAAAATAAGTGGTATTGTTTTCTTTTCTCACATTTTCTTCTTCATGTCTTCTTTCCTTGCTTCCCCTATTCCCTGTCTCTCCCTGGTGTTTCCCTTGAATATATTCTCTCCCCCTTATTGGAAATAAAATTCAAAGGGGTCATCATGACAAGTTTCCTTCCTTATCGACAACTATCTCATTTCAAAAGGTTAGATCTTTTTATCTCAAAAACATGAAAGTATTCTTTGGAATAACATAAGTGTCACATGATTTTCTTAACAAATAACCTTTAACTAAACAACTCTAAGTCTACATCGGCGAACCTGGTGTAGAAAACAAGAGTGTATAATCAAGGTTATCAATGTTGTCCATTGAAAAATTTTCATGTAATACATTTTCATGTTTCCTTCAACATTCTCATTTCTAGGGAAATCTTGAAAAGAATTTATTTAAGATAAAAATAACTTGCACCCATCTCAACAAACATATCAGAAAGTTCAGGTATATAAACATAAATTTCAAAAAAAAAATCATAACCTCATTACTTTCTTTTGCAATAATAGTAATAGACTCATCAACATCAGCTTCCTTACTTCAACTCCTTCAATTCCCTATAAGTTTGTACAAATACAAATATTTTGGGAATAAGGATGAACCTCATAGCATATCAAAAGAAAAGTTTGGACTGAGAGTCTTCTCTCAGTATTGACTTTTTCTTCTTTTTAGATTTTTCATTGGATATTTTTTCTTCCTTCTGATCATCATTCTCAGATTTTTGTAACAAGTTTATTTTCATCTATAGAGTCTTATGATAAGGATATCAACTTATTTTCTTCTTTAGTAACCTTTTTGTTATAATGATTTTTTAACAACCTTTTCATCGCTTCTTCTTATTCTGGTAGGATAGTCAAACAACTTTTAGTAACTTGACCTTCTTGCTCACATCTCTTACATCTTTTTTGAATTATTAACCCACAATTTGTTGATACTTTTTTATCAAATTTTCTCACATCATCAAAGAACTTTTTCTTCCCCTTTTCTTATTTTTGTGCCTCTTCTAACTTTCTTCCCATATCAACTTATTCTAGCCAAATAACTAAGCACTCTTTCTTTTTAGATTCATCATGTTGGTTTTTCTACACTTTCTTAACATACTCAGATTTCTTTATCTTCTGAGTTTCTCTTTTTAGTTCCACATAATTTTTAGGAACATTTGACCTTCTTTTCTCATCATAGCCCCCCTTGATTCATGCCTATATCCAAGTAGAGACATGTTATACCAACATGATAAATCTCTATGTCTGAAAATTCTACAACACCAACAGTAACCTCTAAATCTTGATCTTTCAAATTGAGAGTAAAAATGATGAGAAATTAGTTGTTGTTTCTTTACAAATTGTGGACCACTTCGATCAGGAGTATACTTTTTTGAATAATTCTTATATTTATTGATGAAAGATTTTTTCTCACAAACCGGCTTTTGTAATCCTTTCTTTTCACCTTCTTTAGAAGTTTCAACTTTAACTTCAATCGCCTTTTTGAAGTTTTCTATCATCTTTCTTGTCTCACTTTTTGTAGTAAGAAATATTTATTGTGTTTCTAAAAACTCTTCTTATTTCTCAACCAACTTACTTTTCAAAACATCAATGATTTTTTGGATTCAACTATCTTCAACTTGTTCTGTTTACTTTCTTCAACAAGGCTAGATTCTATCTTGCTGAGATTCTCATTGGTAGCTGACTTTTATTTATAAACTTTTAGTTTTTTTCAAGTTCACAGTTATCTAATGTTATTATTTCATCATCTTTTTTAGCTTATTTCTTTCTTTCTTGAGTTGAGTATTCTGCTCAATTTCTTTCTCCGGATCCTTTTTGAGAATCCATTCCATTTCTGTCATCTCATCATTCTCTTCATCACTACTAGATGATTCACTTCCATTTCTAACTTGAGAAATAAAGTTGAGTTGATGATCAGATTCATAATCAAGTGATGAATCATTCTTCTTTATTCTGTTTAGATAACTTTTCTTCTTTTTTTTCGTAAGGAAATATTTCCTTATGTTTCTTCCACTTTTTTTTAGGTTTCTCATTATCATCTTCAGAATCATATTCTCAAAATTTCTTCATAGGAAAATTTTGTGAAAAATGTTCTTTACCTTCACAATTCCAACATTTGAGTGTTTTACTTTTCTATTTGCTCTTATTGTATTTCTTTGAAAGGAGGAAAACAATTGTGTTGAAATATTTAACTTCTTCATCATCTTCTAAATCACTTTATTCTTCTTTAACTTCTTCATCTTTGTTTTTCCCTTTTAAAAAATATTTGAAGGCCATTTCTTGATCAATATTTTATTTCTTTCTCAAAACATTCTCTCTTCTCATTTCATAAGTAACAAGAATATTGTGTAGATCATCTAGATATAGAGTTTTAGGATCTCTATCTTCTAATGATGAAACCTTGGCATCAAACTTATCAAGAATAATTCTCAAGATCTTTTCAACAATAGTTGAGTCTTCCAATTTCTCACCAAGTCATATTATGGTGCTAACAATATCATTTACCCTTGTAAAGAAGTCACCAACATATTCTTACTCAGCCATTTTCAGATCTTCATACTTCAGCCTTCATAGTTGTAACTTTACCTTCTTCACCTTTATATCGCCTTCATAAATATTTTTCAACTTATTCCAAATACCTTTGGTGGTTCCAACTCCCTTTACTCTAAGAAACTCACTTCCAGTAAGTGATGAGAGTAAAACATTCTTAGATCTTCCATCATTCTCAAGATTTTTATTATCAGCAACAGTAAGAGGAGTATTCTCAATACAATGAGGTAATCCTTTTATAGTAACTTCCAAAACATCATACCCAAGAGAAAAAAGATATGGAATCATTCTATCTTTCCATATATGATGATTCTTTCCATTGAAAACCAAAATCCCCTTATAGTTCACAGAATCTAAATTTTCCATTCCTAAGATGGATATTTTAGAGGGTACCTATGCTCTGATACCACTTATAGTTCCTAAGTAGGATCAAGACCACTGGGGGGGTGAATCAATGGTTCCTTTTTCTTTTATAAGAAAGTTTCTTAACTTCTTAACAAAAAATTTCTTAACCTCCAAAACTTGTTAGAGTTATTATCCACTCAAATATAACTCACAACCTCACCTTTCGTATACAAAAAATATAAATAGAAGGCAATATATGATATTTACAAGGTTCGGTACAAAGGCCTACTTCTTTCCATTTTGGATAGTCCCACCAACATGGATTCTTTAACTAAATTCTTTCTGGAATACAAAGGCATAAGTAAAGAAAAATTCTATAATCCCAGTAGAAACTTTCCTACTATAGTTGGCTATACCCTGTCACACCCCGACCGCGGACGTCCGTAACTTTTTTCTTCTTTCTTGGTCCTGATTTAAATTTTTTGAGGTTTTGTTGTGTCGGCAGTTTCGCGCCGGTGCGCGGTCATCGCATCGCTGGCGGTGGTCGTGCGTTTGGCCCGGGTGACTATGTGTTCACCCGACATTTTAAATATTTAGGTTTTTACATTGACCTTTTATTATTATTACCATTTAATTTGTATTATCATTATTGTTGTATTCTTGCATATGTAATGTATATATATAATATATGCTTATATATGTATATATGTATTATCTTTGAATTGTCTTATTAATTTAAATATTTGATCAAAATAATTATTGTTGAAATTAACTAATTTACTATTTATTATTATTATAAGATTTATTATTATTATTATAAGTTCTATCATTATTATTATCGTTATCATTATAAAATTTCATTATTTTTATTATTATAAAGTTTTAATATTAATATTATTATCATTAATTTTATTATAAGTTTTGTTATTATTTTATTATTATCAGTGTTATAAGTTTTATTGTTATTATTATATATATATATATAGTTTTTTTTTACACGCCAAACCCTAATCCGGTTCCCCCCTGGCGGCTCCCTCTCCGCTTCCGCAGTCGGCTCCACCCCGTTCTCCCCCGTTTCTCTCCCGCTCAGCCCAGGCGCAGCATCCCCGGCTCCCGACCTCACTCCTGCAGCCCGGCGACCCGCTCCGCCCCTGCACCCAGCCGCCGCGCCCTCCCTGTCCCGGCCTCCTCCGCGTGCTCCAGCGCTGCCCTCCCCTCTTGCGCTTTCCGCCTCGCCTCGTCCCGGCCTCTGTCTCCCCTGCACACCACCGCCGCGCCGTCCCGGCGTCCCGAGCCCCGCACCCAGCCACGGCTCCCCGTCGTCGTGCCGACCCCGCCGTCCCTTTGGCCTCCCGAATCGCCCTGATCCGGCGCGTTTCCCCTCCGGCGTCGACCCTCCCCATCCAGCCGGCCTCGCCTCTCCTCCCGCCTTCTCCGCCAGCCGACCGCCGACTCTCTCCGGCCTCCCACCACCTCCGCCGACCTCCTCTCCCACTGGCGGCGACACCCCCCGCCCCCTGCTCCCTGTCGTCCCGCCTCGCCCAAGCCGGAGCCGCTGTAAGTTTCTTTTTATTTTATTTTATTTATTTATCTTTTATTTTATTATAATTATAGTTATTATATTATTATTATTATTATTATATTTATTGTTGTTATTGTTATTTTAATTATCTTATTACATCTTTATTATAATTATTATTATGTTATTATTATTAATACTATATTATTATTATTATTATTATTATTATTATTGTTATTTTGAATATATTTATTACTGTCTTAATTATATTATTATTATGCTTATATTATTATTATTATTATGTTAATATTATTATATTATTATTATATTATTATTGTTACAATTATTATTAAATTATTACTTTATTAATATTATCATATTATTAACATCTTAATATTATTATATTATTATTATTGCTATTATTATTATTATTATTATTATATTTGTTATTATTTTAATTATTAACTTCTTCTTCTTATTATTATTATTATTATTATTTATTAATTGATTGATTAATTAATTGTCTATTTATTTACTCAATTAAGTATTTGTTAATTAATCAATTATTTAGTTATTTACTTATTTGTTTATTAATTAATTGATTAATAAATTATTTATTCATTTATTTATCTATTTATTTATTTATTTAGTTATTGATTTGTTCATTTTCTTTGTGTATTTGTTAATTAGTTGTTTATTTATTTATTCATTTAATTATTTGTCAATTAATTAATTCTTTATTTGTTTACTTATTCTTTCATTCACTTGGTTATGTTTTATTTTGTTTGATTACCGATTTGTTTATTCTTTTGATTATTTATTTATTCATGTATTTATTATTTATTTACCTATATATATTTATCTTAGTGTTTTTATTTAATTTTAAATAATCCTTTTTCTGTCGCGGGTTGAGTAACGTGTACTTTTTCACTGTTCAGCGTACGCAGTTAGTCTGCAGGGGTTCATTCTACTTTCTGCTGGGTTTCGGTCACGTCCGCTCCTTGTTTGAGGTAGGCGAGTTCACCTGTTTCCTTTTCGAAGCACTCTGCTGGTACTTGAATTATTTTAAATTAATTTTATTCCATGATTCGCATGTTTATTATAGCCTTGCGTGACTTATTGTGGTATTTTAAAATCTATAGTTTTGTTCGAAAGATAAGTTTGAAGCAATTATATTTTATGCCAAGGTAGTTGTGAACAAGATGTTGTCCTGCCCTTTTTATTGTTTATATAGTGCACCTGTTTAGGCGTTGCCAGCTAAGGAGAAACTAACTGCTTAAATTTTCTAATGTGATCATTGGTTGTTTTAAGTGGTGTTCTTTTTGTAAAAAAAATCACTCTCGGATCTTATTGTCCTGTGCTGGTTGGTTTTATGAAATTTGGTATCAATTGGAAGTGTTGTCGTGCCCCTTTGCAGGTTTGACGCACCATTGGATGTTGACACATCCATGGGTGCACCAGGTGCACACATGGATGTGCCCTCAAATGAAGATGGTGTTTGAAATTGTTACCATTTATGTCCATTTATTTTTATTTTCTCGAGATCTCGACATTTCTAAATGGTTCTTGGTTACAAAATGTTTTCGCCTCCTTTTGAGACACATCGAACTTGTTTTAAAAGAAGTATACGAAGATATGCCCGTTTGGCCCTTTACTTAATACAAAAACAGTGTTTTGAGTTATTTAAAATGATACTGTGAAATATTCGTGTAAAGCTGTTTGTTTTTGAAAAACCAAGTGCTCGCCTGACAACTCCAGGTATTTTATAAAGTTGTTTTGATAATCAAATGACGTGAAGGCCCGGTTGGCACTTTATTGATTGTGAAGTGATCATACATATAGATATATACATATACGTACTTGTGAGGGCATCTCTACAGGGGGACTTCCCTTCGAGGGTTGTCGTGTAGCGATGTCCGTGTAAGGGGTTGGCAAGTGCGGTGAGATGAGTCACGCGTGCGTGGGCCTCCCACTTACACAGTATTACTAAAACCACCATGGGTTCCTGGGCGTCTTGTAGATTATCGAGTGACGGTTGCTTGCTAACCCTGATTAGACGGGTTGGTACCCTCTGGAGTTGTGGACAGGCCAGGTGGGATGTGCCACTGGTTGGCTATTAGGGCGGCCAGTTGGTTATTGACTGTGGAGTACCATGCCGGCAGGTAGTCTGAACCCGAGTACGTCCAGGGGTTTTCTAGGGATGTTTAGGATCACCCATGGTTACCTGTTCACCTTGATTGTTTACTTTCAGTTATTCTTTACAACTTATAGTGTTACTTGTGTCCTTTTGCACCACTAACATCTTGCATTACTTGGTTACTTTCTGTTTCACTGGTTTGCTTTCAGCCTGTACTGTTTACCTGTTCCTTTTTAGCACAGTCGTAGTATTATCTGTATTTGGTTTTGTTTATAAAAACAGGAAATGGTTTTGAAATTGATTTATAGTGTGCGTTGGATTTCCAAATGGGGGAAAACATGTTGGTTGTTTTCAAATGTGAAAAATCTATTTTTATACTTGTATTTTTCAAACCTGTGTCAACAGATTGCTTGGGAAAGGAAACATTTGGATTCAGTGGTTTACCTTGGCTTACCTACTGGGCATTTTTAATGCTCACGCCTATATTATCATTTCAGTTGCAGGACTTCCCTTGCTTAGGTCTTCTGTTTTGAGTCGCTCAGTGTTGGAGCGAGGTTGCTCTCTAGTTGGGTGGTGACCTGAGAGGTCACATGGAGGTACATGGTCGTGTGGCTTCTTTTTCTTTTCCGTTGTTAGTGTTTATTGGTTCTGTTCTATTTTCTTTTGTTTGGGCTCAAATCGTTCCCACCTGCTTAATTTTGATGCCCGGCACTAGTTGTCAGCCCGTGGGGATCGGGAACGCCCCTCGGGCCTTGCCGCGGACCGGCTCGGGTGACCGGTTCAGGGTTGAACCGGGCTGGTTCGTGACATACCCCCCAACTACCCTTTCCAGTATCCACTTCCCAAAATAAGCTTTTCAACAACTGGTAAGGATCCACAGTCACAAGCTTTACTTTCCTTCTTCTTTTCTGATCTACTTCAGAAAGTCTTCACTTCATCCACAAGTAAACTGAATCAAACTCCACCTATGTACCTTATTTAAGAGCTTCAAAACTTAACTTAAAGAATATATTGGTATTGAATAGTCTTCTAGAACCTCAATCCAAAAAACTTCCTCAGATTCAACCTGAAACAAATGTTTGATTGGATACTCAATACCTGTCCCACAAATTCTAGAGCTTGAGTGCTTGAATAGTCAAGAGTCACGTTTAAAAATGAACTCAAATCTCCTTTTATAGGAACCCAAAAAATGGTTTAGGAGGGATTCTTAAAACCTTTCCTGCTTAATGAAATTTACCAAATATTTAGTTCTCCTTAATTCTCAGATATATCTTTAACTCATTCAATTCCTTTTCGAATCTTAAAATCTCCTTGATTTTTAGATATTCCTTTGACTTCTTCAATTCTTCAAACTTTCTTGACAAAATTTTATTGATTAGGAAATTTTCCTTGCATAAAAACTTTTCTATAAGAAACTTTTACTTGCATAAGATCTTTTCCTGTATGAAAATTTTCCTTTCATAAGATCTTTTTCTTGAGTAAGAAACTTTTCCTTGCATAAGATATTTTTCTGTAAGACACTTTTCCTTGCATAAGAACTTTTCCTGTAAGAAAATTTTCCATTCATAAAAACTTCTTATGTAAGAGAATTTTCCTTGCATAAGATATTTTTTTGTAAGAAATTTTTCCTTGTATAAGATATTTTTTTGTAAGAAACTTTTCATTGTGTAAGAACTTTTTCTGTAAGAAACTTTTACTTGCATAAGATCTTTTTCTATAAGAAACTTTTCCTTACATAAGATCTTTTTCTGTAATAAACTTTTCCTTTTATAAGATTTTTATTAAGAAAATTTTCCTTTCATAAGATCTTTTTCTATAATAATATTTTCCTTTTGGAAGATCTTTTTGTTGAGTAAGAACTTTTTCTTGAGTAAGAACTCTTTCTTGAGTAAGATATTTTTCTTAAGTAAGTCTTTTTCTTGAGTAAGATATTTTTCTTCCTCAAGCCTCATCAACATCTTTTCTTTACTCACATTTTTCTTCATAAATCTTGTATCATAAGTTTCACAACTTACTTATGATTTATGATAAATAAAAAACACCAAAGCATCGTCAGATTAGATGCTAGATCCAAATATCTCATAATTATAGATCTGATTTTCTCAGAATGCTGGATCTGATTTGTGAAGAATGATGGTCCCAATTTTCTCATAATACTATATCCAATTTGTGTAGAATATTGGTTCTGATTTTCTCAGAATACTAGATCTGATTTGTGTAAAATGTTGGTTCTAATTTTCTCAGAATACTGGATCCGATTTGTACAGAATGTTGGATCCGATTTTCAAATGTCAGATCTGATTTTCAAATGCTAGATCCGTTTTTCATCATTCCTCCCATCCTTATCAACATACTTTATTTCATAATCATATTGATATATGACAAAAAATATAACCAAAACTTAATTGGGGTACAATAATATATAATATTTAATGACATTACATGCTCATCAAGTTTTTCTATAAGAATGGGTTTTTCATTATATCAACAACATTATCCTCAGCAGTTGCTCAAAATATGTTTATATCACCTATCTAAATGATTTTTCTAATGATATGGTACTTTTAAAGAATGCACATGGTTCTTTAGTGTGATACAGATTCCTTGGATTGAATGATATCCATGTTGTTGTCACAATGGATTACAGCCAGCTCCAAAATTCTAGGTGACACTATAAGTTTAGCAATGAACTTCTTAATCCTAATAGATTCCTTTTTAGTATCTAATGTAGTGTTATAACTAGCATTTGTAGTAGATCGACCATTATAGGATCTTTAGAACACTTCCATATAATAGCTCCACTATTAAGGAAAAAATTCTGATTAAGATCTAGAATTATCATTGTCAATTTAGAAGCAAGCATCAACGTAACCATGTATAATGATATCTTAAAAACCTCTAAATACCAATAATGAATACTTAGTCATTATATATTACTTAAGGACATTCTTAATAAAAATCTAGTGAATTTTATTTGTATTTGATTGACATCGACTAGTTATGATCAAACTATATGATTCATCAGGTTGAGTACAAAACATGGCATGCATGATTGATTATAAAGCTGGAGAACAAGGAATCTCATTTATGTAGTTCCTTCATATTTTAGTAGGAGGAAACTAATCAGTCATAAGACTCACATCATGTAACATTGGCATAAACCCCCTCTTGATGTTCTCTAAGCTAAAATGTTTTATAACCTTACCAATATATGTATTCTGACTCAAAACAATAAACCTATTATATCTATCTCAATGGATATTTATACCAAGTATATTGGTTTTCCCACACATGTATTTCAAAAATAATAATTTTCCTAACCAAGAATTTAAAAAATTTAAAATAGGGATATCTTTTTCAATGAGAAGAATTTCATCTACATACAACACCAAAAACACAAAAATTATCCCACTAGTTTTCTAATATACACAAAAATCAACTCTATTTTTAATAAAACCAAACATATTTATTTCATTATATAAATGTATCTTCCAAATTTGAGATGTTTTCTTTAATCCATAAATGAATTGTTGAAATTTTCATTACTTAGAAACATCATTTGGATCCACACAAAATTTGATTATATCATATAAGCATCCTCAAATAGATTTCCATTAAGTACAGTGGTTTTAAAATTCATTTTTTTAACCTCATATTCATAATAATTTTTCAGATAAAGTATAATTTTAGTGGAATTTATCACAGCTACTGGTCATAAGTTTTATTCATAGTTAATACCATGAATTTATTTTCAAAATTTTTCCACTAAGTGAGCCTTATTAGTAGAAAATTTTCCATTCATATTAGTGTTATTTTGAAAAACTCACTTATACCCTTTAGTTATTATCCATTCATGTGGATTGACCAAGTTCCAGGACTGATTCAACTATATAGAGTTTATTTCATATTTTATGGCCTCTAGCCATTTTTTAGAATAAAAAATATCAATGGATTCTTAATAGTAAGTAAGTTCATTATTTGTATAAACTCAAATTCATCACCATTTTTTAAAATATATAAATATCTATCAAACTCCTAATGAATCTTACTTGACCAATATAGTTATTTTGATATTTGAGATAGTTTAGTTTCTACAACATCTTAAGGTACTGTCTCATATTCCATCTTTTAACCATTCTTGTTTTTTGGTCACGAACTTCAGTAAGTTTAGATTTTCTACCACTAGTTTATTGAGAAATGTATTCTTTCTAAAGAAACACTATAAAATGAGCCAAAAACATTTTTTATTATGATGGATTATAAAATTAATAACTCATTGTTTATTTGGGAAATGCGTGTGCGTCCTCAACCAGTGGCTGCGTCGCGGCTTCATGGGTGTCCTTCTTTTTCATCGTTGTTGCCATCTTCATGCCCTATCCCCCGATTGGCTTGGGTTTCCCATAGAAGTGCAGTGAAGATCCAGGGGTCATGTACTGCTACTGCAATATGAGGGTCGTAGAACCATTTTTGTATCGGCTATGGGTGTGATTGGGAGGTCTGCTGCGGTCTCGAGTGCGGCTTTGAAGGTAGCGACGAGAGCAGTTTTGGCTTGCGGTGGGACCTTTCTTCTGGAACATGCTCGGGTGGATGGAATTTCAGTGATTTTTTTCTCGTTATTTGGTTTTTGATTCATTTCTGGTTTGGTTGCGAGCTGCTGTGCGATTCTGGTTTAGTGAGGAGTTACGGTTTGTGGATCTGTGGAGGTGTAAGTGAAGGAGCTATCATCGTCAATGAGGTGATGGATTCTAGATCCTTGATTTTTGTCTTCATTTTTTTTATTTTGGATGTGTTCCTACTACTGTTCGTGTGATGATACTGGTCTGCTTGGATTCTGCTATCAGTGATCTGTTTTGGATGATTCTGCTATTGGTTTGGGTGAATCTTCAATTTTGTTTTTTGATGATTTGTGTGATTTTTCTATTTTGGTGGATTGGATTTGGTGGAAGAGAAAATGAAGGCGTTTTGGTGAAGGAGGTCTCGAGATATGGTTCATCTTTGATATTGTGGAATGGTTTTCAGAATGGATGCATTTGGGGGTTTTGAGTAAGAATCACATAATGATTTTTGCAGCAGAAGGGTTCAGGGGTTGCTTCTTTCAGACATTCTATAAGAAAATTCTTCAGAAGAGGATCAGAGTAGGTAGCTTTCACCATGTATGGATATTCAGATTTATAATTTTGAGAGGGTATGACTTTGCCATCGATACTAGGCCTGTGCATTGGTACACGAGACAACTTGCTCAGAAGTCATGCAATAGTTAAGGCTTTCCATAATGATGATGACGATGGGGAGAGGTATTCCTTAGTAGTCTTGTTCTAGGATGATTGCATCACTTTTCACCTTCAGGTTTTGTTTATCTCTATGTATTTGAAGTCTCTGAGGTTTTCCCCCTTTACCCTTAAAATGGGGATTATCCAAAAATGAATAAAAAAAATTTAGGCCTTCGGGCCATTCAGTCAATAATAGTATTATTGTTATCATTATCATTATCATTATCATTATTATGAAAATTAACCATAGTATTATTGGCTTGATTAATAATAAACACTACTATAGAAATTTCCATGTATAATGATTTTTTATCATATATAGTGATGTTAAATATATTACATGGTGATTTTTAAAGCCATCATTCATAGTGTCCCTATTTATGGCATATAAGAGGATATATATATTTTGGTAATTTAACATATATTTCATAGATAGTGAGTATAAAGGCTAATATATATGACATTTATATTAAATAATTATCAAATATATCCACAAATCGAGAAAATATATATAACGGTTATAATAAATTATTATCATATATATTATCCTCGCTATCTAAATATAATGGTTATATATATCCAAAAAAATATTTTCACTTGATTTTTTAATATAGTTTTTATATTACAGTGACCTTAGTAGCAATAATAATAAAAAAAAGTAGTAGAACAAAAAATACATCAACATTAACAAAAAAAAAATGGCACCAACAAAAAAAATACATCAACAAGGATATCCATCAAATAAATAGAACAACATATATATATATATATATATATATATATATATTTAAAATGATAAAATAGTTATTGATAGGTGTTATTGAAATAACAAAATAATAAAAACAACATAAAAATCAAATTTTAATAAGGGTCGTGAATAATAAGTGTTATAATAAAATGTACCATTTAGTTGGAGACACATAATCTAAAGATATATTGAAACCACTATTCTTTGACTTCATTAATTTCAATATATCCCAATTCATCCATTAAGAGTCTTGGTAAAAATATGATTAATATCACTTTGTAGATTAAAATAGGTATGGTGTAATTTAATTATGATGTGTAACTCATTATATATATAAATATATACATATACCTTTTTACGGGGCTTTATTTCTCCACGAGTGATGATATCTTTCACATATTTCATCAAAAAATATTCACAGTAAAGGATTCATGGTTTTTAATGTGAACACTTTAAAAAATAAATAAAATAAATAAAATCAATAGTTATCAATAATATATTCAATAATTCTTAATGATTACTTGATTAATACTCCAAGAATTGGACTTGTTTTGTTATTTGAATTATAGGATGGGAAGATTCTTTAGTGCATGATACAACTCCAAAACTATAAAAATAAGTAAAAAATATCAATGTAAAAAACTATAAGTAGAAAGAAGATATATGAAATTAAATACACTTATGTATTAAAAAATTCATTTAAAAATTAGTGGTTTTCAAGTTCCCTCCCAATTGAATCCAATTAGGATATGACAATTTTTCATTCATCCATTAGGATTAAAGTGACCAAAATCCAATGGTCCCTATAAAATAATAATGAAAATGTTAAAACAAAGGTTAAAAATTCATTATAATAAAAAAAACTTATCCTTTCACATAAGTTAGTAGGAATATTATGAATGTATCTCATAAAACTTATGAGTGTCACTTTAGATTATCATGGTATATATTATAAAATACACTAACTTCATATAGAGAGATAAATATTAACCTATATTTTAGGTTTTTGGAACAATATAAGTACCATAGTGGTATCTAGAATTTTTAAATTTTAATATCTGATAGAAATTATTATAGATAATAAAAAAATAACAATAATAAAGATGAAATACCTCATATAGAAATTTACAATGGTAACCATTTTATGTTTAAGAACCTCATCCAATACTTCAAGTAAAATCATGTCCATTATCTATCTCTCATACATGTTAGTTTTTAACATCACCATTGGTGTGGTCTAGGTATCCTTTAACATCCCTACATATGCCTCAAGTGAAAAAAATATTAATGATTAAGGCACATGTATTTATTTAACTATATCATTTCCCTTCACGAATCTACTAATCTTTGATTCCTTTACTGAATACTAGGGTTTTGTTATTATATAATTTAAAATTAGAAACCAAGTTATAATATATAAAAAAAATTAATTACAAAACAACATTATGTGGGTAATAGTTTCAATGAAAATCTGATCAATAAGTCATGACACAAATCTTTCTACAATACCTTCTACCATCATGGAATCATTAGTGTAGATAGAAATATCATATTTGTAGTCACATAAAAATTTAATATTGCATAGATGATGGACATTTAATAATGACATATTATATATATTGTCACCTGGGACATTATACACTTGACCAAAGGCAATTAGGGTTACCTGTAAACAAAGAAAATTTATTTTTATCATTATAAAAATAAAAGATAACTCAATATTAAAAGGGTTTAATTTTGAATAAAAAGAAAATAAATAATAAACTTTAAAGATTACCATATGGATATAGTTATTGGAAGGATGATTTATAATAAAACTATCCTTCTTGTTTGGGATAATATCATCTGGTGGATCCACCTTCCCTTGTTCGGTATATATTGATTAATGATCTTTTACCATTGTTGTACTTCCTCTCTCAACTTAATAACATCAGCAAAGGAAGTGGTATCTTTTGATATTTTCTTTTCAAAAAAAAAATCATAACACCAAATTTTATGTCTCTAACATACCCATAATGATTGGCATATCCCAATGTTGAAATCGAGAAATTTGTATCCTCAAGGATATTTCATTTCAAAAAATCCTCTGATATTGGTCCTATAAAATAGAGTAAAAATATTAAGTAATTTATTTTATTTAATACAAAAAATCATGTTAAGATTAAACAAATAAAAAATCATAGATTAATTACACATCGATTTGGGATCAATGGAACACAATCATCGATAATTTAACCCACTCAGGTGGTCCAAGCCATGATGACTAATGTCATGACCTGTCCCTGGGGACTATACTGTGACTACCCCAAGCCCACCTCCCAAAGGTCATGGGATAACAACTAGTGTCAAAGGAATTATCCCACAAGCGGGAGGCATTTTCCCAAGTACCTGTATGCATGCACACATATCCCCATCCCATAATGCTAAAAGTAAACATGCATGCCACTAAGACAACTATTGAGAGTAACAGAACAAAACTAAAAGTAAAGGGGCCAAAATACAATCCCAACAAAATACAAGTAAAATCTCCTAAAGTCCATCCATGGTAAACCCTACCTGAAGGGTAGGTGAAGGGGACTACCACCTAAAGCCATAGAAGGATGTATTATCTATCAGATCTCACTAGGCACCACCTGGTCTTGGACCACCAAGGTCTCTGTTGAAATGTCCTTTGTTTGCACAAGACACAACACATGCAGGCGGAGCCTGTGTAGAGGTGAGTAACACAATACTCAGTAAGGACCCCACAATACAAAGGTAATACCAAAAAGGAAAGTATACACAAAGAGTTGTCAGCTCACACATGTATAATCTAAAGTATGAAAAGAAATACTAGCAGTCATATACACTAAACACATTTTACTATTGAGGAACTCATCCTCGATGAGTCACTTAGCCCCACTGGGTCACTTAGACCCACTTATCACTTAGTCCTATTGAGTTACTTAGATTATCTCATCACTTAGGCCTACTGGGTCACCTAGACCCACTCATCACAACCAGCTGTAGGATTCCCACTTATAGCGTGCTTGATTTTGAGAGAATGTAATACTCAGGACATTGGTTATATCTTAATTTATATTAAATCTCACTTAGATTATATAAAAAGTACCGCCTCATCGCGAGGGTCCCAACACCACAAACGGATCGTCAATCAGATGTATGGTTTAGAAGTTATGGATGTTTTAGTGAAAAGGGGACGGTTGTGTTTGAGTTCGGTCTGACCAGGTCAGACCAACCCCACCCTATGAGTCAACCCGGCCCAAATCGGCTGGACCTGGCCCAATTCACTATGCCAGACTGACTTGGACCGAACCGAACCGATCTGCTGCACCGACCCACTAAAGCGGGCCGGTTTGTTTTGCCCGGGATACGGCAGACACTGCGTATCCGAACCACCCTGTGGGTCGCTGTGGGGTCCTGCCGCCATGGTCCAGCTAGACCGCAGCTCTCCAGCTGCCTGATGTGGCTTGTTGCTGCATTCACCGAAGCCACCGCATGACGTGGCTTGCTGCCACATTCACTGAAGCCGCCGTCGGCTGCCTACCAATGGCCCCTGTCTGCCAACCGGCGGCCCCTATCCACCACCCGCGACAATTACCATGGGCCACCCCACCATCAGCCTTCGAGCCAAAGGTCCTTTCCACCGCCATTATGGTCCTCCTGGCCATAGTCTTCTGCCAATGCCACGACCTTCTTCCACCGCCAGCTCCCCATGCTGGTGGTCATCTGCTTGGCCCAACTACGCCGCCAAGCCAGTGTCACTTCCACCGTCAACCTCGTCACATTCTGAAGAAAACAAAGAATGAGGAAGAGTAAAGGCACAAGAACACCCAAAGAACGATCTGAGCCTTTATTTGTGTTGGAACGAATTTGTTCTTATCAACAGGATCACGAAGCATAAATTTAAAATCACTAAGATTCAATCCCCAATTAATCACGAAGAACGAAATGAGAATCATAGAGATCTAACCCCTTTTTAATCCCCATGATGGTAATCCTAATCTCGTAAGAATGATCAATCTGTGGTTCAACCTATTAGTGGGTTGATCTGCATTTTTTGTTTAGAAAAAGAAGAATTGGAGAAAGGGAAATCACACAAAAAGAAACAAAACCCCTACCTGAAAAAAGGACCATTTGTCAGTGAATAATGAAGTTGTTCCTCCTTCATTCATCAATCCTCGATCTGTAACTCTTGTTGATGGTGAAATACTTTGAAGAGGAAGGAAGGAAGGTGTTTGTCATCACAGGTGATTTGTCATTCGCCAACGGTAATTCTCCAGAGCCTCCAAGAAAAACTTCAAGATCGTGACAATGATCCCAAATTACTATTAGGCTATTAATTGATGAAACATGTTTCAATGTTTCTATTATATTGAGTCGAATCATCATTACACTTTCATTTATGAGATGAGACAACATTTTTGTTACGTTGTTTCATTTATGAAATGAAATAGCTATCTTGACGTTGCATCACAACAAAACAATTTTGAATAAAATAAGATTTCTTAAGTTTATTTTATTTTTCTTTAAATCACTCAAGAATTAAATTTTACCATCGAACCGTTCTATTTAAGTTTAGGTCCTTATTTAGGTTAATTCTTTATTTTGGATGCAAAGGTTCCCTCATATTTTTAATATGGGCATCCATTTAGAAGTTTATAAAACCGCACACACGTGCTATTTTAAATAACTAAAAAGTTTAAACCTTTATTCTAGGCTCGCTAGGCCTCAAAATCAAGTGCCTTCTAAGATTCTGGTCTCAAAATAATCCTATATAATTTTTAAAAAAATATATAGAATTTTTGGGACATTACATTCTCCCCACCTTAGGGCTTTACGTCCTCGAAATCCAGAACAAGGATAAACAAACAATTGGGGGTAATGAGCACGAATCTGAGCCTCCGAATCCCAAGTGATCTCCCAGAGATTCTTATATTGCCACCGAACATGCACCAGAGGAATTAACCACCCACAAAAGAACCGCTCTTGCCGATCCTCAATCTCTAATAGGAACTCTACAAAATTCTCACCATCCTCAATGTTCATCTTGCCTCAGTCGATGAAGTATGATGGGTCATTAACGCACCTACTTATCTGCAACACATGAAATACATTATGAACCTAATGCATCTGTGGGGGAAGAGCTAGGCGGTACGCTACCTCACCAACTCTGTTCAGAATCTGGAAAGGGCTGATGAATCTTGGAGATAACGTTCCACCCCAGCCAAATATCTACAATCCCTATTGAGGTGAGACCATAAATAACTCATGGTCTCCTTACTCAAACTCCAAGGGCCTCCATCTCCTATCATCATATGATTTTTGTCTGCTCTGTGAAGTCCTAACCCACTTCTGGATAATCTGAAATTTCTCGGTGGTAGGTTGTCCCAACTCTGGGCCCATGAGTGCTGGCTCCCCATGCCCTGGGAGCCTCATATTGAAAAAACTATGTCCTTGGGTCGTCCCCTTAAAGGATTGACCCACTTGGGTACCCACATCTGCTGCCTGTTACCCACTACTGAAGACTCCACCACCTAGTGTCTACTGATATCTCCTAAGGCTAGAGCATGCTCTTTCAGGAAGCTCTCCATGATTAGAACTCTCTCTAGCACCCTATCCTGAGTAGGGAAGTTAAGAAATACCATAGATGCCCTGATCTCTCGGCATAGTCCCTGCTCAAAAGCCTGATCCTGGAAGAAGGGGTCTCGCACCATGTCTGTGGAGTAGCGAGAAATATTGGTGAATCTCACTGAGTACTCCACTAATATCATGATAACCTATTTTATGTGTAGTAGCTCCTGTATACTCACATAGAATAATGTCACCAAAAAGAACTCCTCCTTGAAGAGGTGGTCAAAGTCTACCCAGGTGAGGGTCACCTCATCATGCATCTGGATCGTGAAGCTCCACCATCTTCTTATCGATCCCTAAAGAAGGCTCGTGTCTAAGACCTCCATCTAGTCAATAGGAATCCTCACTAGGTGGAAGACTCATGTAACCACCTAAAACCAGTCCTCAGCCACCTGAGGGTTAGTCTCACCCCTAAACTTGGGAGGTCTCTACTTCTGGAACACATGTAATGCACTGAGCTTGCGTGTATCCTCTACTAGTAGTGCTGGCAGTAACTGTTTATTGACGGGTAGTGGTAACACTAATGCACCACCCGGTAGGGCTACCTCTAATACTGGTCCCTAAAGCAATGCCTCATTGCTAGGTATACCGTCCTCGCGGTCACACATCAGAATCCTGGCTAGCTGTCTGCATGGTGGCATCCTATAACAGACCAAGATGAACCACAATTAATAGATTATACCTGGTGAGATGACACTGAATCAAGAAGGACATGAGAACACTCTCAATTCCAATATTATGCATATAAATAGTATTTTCAGATACTGAGTCGAAAAGAAAAATTTAGGGTCCTGGTGTATGGATACATCAGCTGTCGTACCAACAGTAGACTCCCCGAGCCTGAAAGTCAAACTTGAAACATTCAACACTATTTCCCCAAAACAAAGCCATAGTCTCTCAGTCCTTAAGGTAGAACCTACCTCCTCTAATACCACTCTATCTTGACCCATCCCCTAGGGCCTATGTCGTGACTACCCCATGCTTGCCTCCCAAAGTCCAGGGGCTGTCGACTAGTGCCAAAGGCATTATCCCACAAGTGGGAGGAATTTTCCCAAGTACCTGTACACACACACACACATCCCCAACCCACAATGCTGAAAAGTAAACATTCAATCCACTAAGACAACCACTAAGAGTAAAAATAAAAAACTAAAAGTAAAGGGGCCAGAATACAAGCCCAACAAAAGACAAGTACAAGATCCTAAAGTCCATCCACTGTAAACCCTACCTGAAGGGTAGGTTAAGGGGACTAACACCTGAAGCCGTAGAAGTACGTCTTGTCTGTCAGATCTCACTGGGAACCACCTGGTCCTGGACCTACAAGGTCTCTTTCAAAGCATCAATCATCTACAAAAGACATGGAACTTGCAGGTGAAGCCCATGAAGGGGTGAGTAACATAATACTCAGTAAGGACCCCAAAACACAAAGGTAATACCGAAAAGGAAATTATACACAAAGAGTTTTCATCTCACACAGGTATAATCTAATGTATAAAAAGAAAGACTATCAGTCGTATACACAGAACATCTCGTACTACTGAGGCACTCATCCCCGATGAGTCACTTAGGCCCACTGGGTCACCTAGACCCACTCATCACTTAGGCCTTCTGGGTCACCTAGAACCTCTCATCACTTAGGCCAGCTGGGTCACCTAGACTCGCCTGTTACATCCTTCTTGTCACAACCAGCCATAGGATTCCCGCTCATAGCACACTTAATTTTTGGAGAATCTATTACTAAAGACATCAGTCATATCTCAATTTTTTGAAAACCAACTAGAGTATAAAAAAGGACCACCTCGTCTCTAGGGTCCCAATGCTGCAAACATCTCATCAATCGGTTGTATGGTTTATAAGTTATGGGTGTTTTAGTGAAAAGAGGTCGGTTGGGTTCAGGTCCGGTCCGACCTAGTCGGTGAACCACCCCGTGGTCCAGCTAGACCACGACTCTCTAGTCACATTATGTGGATTGCTACTGCATCCTCCAAAGCTGCCTGCTAGAAACCCTATTCAACTACCAGACTTTGATCCTATAGCCCCTGTCGCTGCTGCGACCTTTTGCTGTCACCACGACCCTCCCAACTACGGTCTTCCACCAACACCATGGCCCACCTAGTTGCAGCCTTCCACCACCACCAGCTCCTATACTGGTAGTCGTCCTCTTGGACCAACCGCACCGCCAGGCCAGTGTCGCTTCCACCTTTGGCCTCATCACGTGCTGAAGAACACAAAGAATGGGGAAGAGGAAAGACACAATAGCACCTAAAGAAAGATCCGAGCCTTTGTTTGTGTCGAACCGAATTCATTCTTGTCAACAGGATCACGAAGAAAAAATTTAAAATCACAAAGATTAAATCCTCAATTAACCATAAAGAATGAAAGGATAATCACAGAGATCTAACCCCCTTTTAATCCTAGTGATGGTAATCCCAATCTGACAAGAATGATCGACCCACAGGTCAACCTGTTAGTGGGTTGATCCACACTCATCATTTAGAAAAATAAGAATGGGGGAAAGGGCAATCTCACAAAATGAAACAAAACACCTATATGAAAAAATGATCTTTTTTCAGTGAATAATGGAGTTGTTCTACCATCATTCGTTGATCCTTGATCCATAACTCTTTTTGATGGAAAAATCCTTCGAAGAGGAAGGAAGGAAGTGTTTATCATCACAGGTGATTCACCATTCACCAATGGTAATTATCTAGATCCTCTAAGAAAAACTACAAGATCGTGTAAATGATCTCGAATTCATGTTAGTCTATTAATTGACCAAACACATTTCAATGTTTCTGTTACGCCGAGTCATCACGCCGTTATGCTGTTTCATTTATGAGATGAAATAGTGTTTCTATTACACTTTAGTTTCAATTTTTTTATGCTATTTCATTTATGAAATGAAATATTTGGCTCGATGTTGCATCATAGAGAAACAATTTAGAATAAAATAAACTTTCCTAATTTTATTTTATTTTTCTTTAAAATGCTCAAAAATTAACTTTTACCCTCAACCCACACTGGTTGAGGTTAGGTCCTTAGGTAAAGTCATCGTTCCAGGGCCAAAGGTGCCCTCAAATTTTTAATCCAGGTGTCCGTTTAGAATTTTCCAAAATCACACATGCACACTATTTTAAATAACTAAAAAAATTTCAAACCTTTATTCTAGGATCACCAAACCTCGGAATCAAGTGACATCTGAGTGTTTGGCCTCGAAATAATCCCATATAATTAAAAAAAAAATTACATGGAATTTTCAGGACATTACAACTAATATTTAGAGAGGTATGATACCATCGTCTATGTCTTCTTACTCAATATAAGTTTTATAATAATAATCAAAGCTTGTTAATATTATAATTTATTTTATATTAAATAATAAATATATATTTTTATAAAAATACCAACTACTACCCAATATCTGCATATCCTAAATGAATTTTTTATAGGGGTGTGTATTTTTCTTGGCTAATTCACGATTTTATTGGATTGATCTTTAAAACAAAAATAAAATATGCTAAAAAAATTATGCATGTAAACAATGGATAAATCATTAATAAAATAAGAAATATTGTTAAATAAAATTCTCTTAAAGTTTTCATGGGTCAATTGGGCTAATCAACTTAGTAGCATAAAAAATAATATTTTTCCTCACCCTCTTAATGTATCGCATCATCAAAAATACCTAAAAAATAATAATACCTGTTATAAACCTAATGTGCATACTTTTTATCACTACCATCAACCTCAAAAGTTGTCTAAAAACAATATATTAAAGTTAGTTATCATCACCACTTCACATCTCCCCAAAACCACCAGAAGGATCATTCATGGAAAGTGATCCAAAATTATTCTAATTATACTAATAAACATTTCCATTATTACTCATTTGTAATACTAAATAATATGTGTATGTTCTCATTGGTGATGCATCTAGTATATTTATGATTTATTCTACATAATAATGGATTAGATGATGGATGCAGAGATAATGGTTTCCATGGTTATGGTCTTGTGTATTCCTCCAATTACTTGAACGTTTAACAGTCAGAAATAATGAAATACTTGTTAGAAAAGATAAAGGAATATGGTTTTGTTCTAAGACATGAAATATCAGTATCCTTAAGGATTCAATCCACCCACACTTTTTTTCTTATAGGAAATCCAAACTTCCTCAAGGAATACACACAACATTGGGAAGAAACAATCATGATAACAAGTCGAGTTGGTTGTTCACTATGATGAGGGGATTTTTTTGAGGTTTTCATGTTTAGTGAGGAAGTCCCTGAAACTGGGAATTCATACCATTTTATATTTTTTTCTGCCCAGTCCCAAAATTCCACCATTAAATGAAGATGCATCCCATGAAATTTCTTAAGATTGAAAGGATACACTGGTTGAAGCGAAGAGCCATAACCTTTGGAATGAAAAGCCACACCAATTGGGTGAAAAAATACCAATAAAAGAAACATTGATGGAGTGTATATTCTATTTAACATATTCTATTTTATTTATTTTCATTTATTTATTTTGTATATAACACACACACACACACATATATATACAATATAAAAAACTATATTAATTTCAGAAATAATTTTCAAGAAATTATTTATTTTACAAAAATACTCCACCCAAGGCCTTTATTTACAAGGGTGTCTCTACACCTCCCCTTTACCCACCTTCTAATATGGGATCCTATAATATTAAACAAATCATTAAATACAACATCCCCTATTTTTTTAATATCATAAAAAATACTTAAATCAAAATATAACATCCCCCTAATTTTGTTTTATATAAAATAAAATACTTAAATCTCCAAATTTATAAATAAATTGGTATACATATTAAGGGTATATTTCAATTTAAACTCATACTTAGTATAAAAATATCAAAGTGATGTTAGATTTAAAATTAACTAAGCATTAAACTATTCATATTTATAACACCATCATATATAGCATACATATAGCAATTTATCATTCATCATAGCATCATAAATTCATAGCACAACTATGGACATGTTCTTTGACCCTTTTTTGATCTCTCTTAGAAATTAAACTCATAAAATACCAAAATAAGTTGTACTACTCTTAAGTTAATATAAGAGAAACATTACAATGTGACCCTATTATTATCTCCACATAACTCTAAGAGTCTTAATATTCTATTAAGAGTTATCACGCAACCTCAAATCACAATGGGTATTGTTGAAATAAAATATATTAAGGAAAATTATCAATATCAATAATCATTACGATAACATGATTTTACCCATTAAACACTTTAATTAGGATATATCTAATAATAATGTTAAGTTACCATTACCAAATGATTATGAAATGGTTTATAACCCAATTTCTCTATTAGTCGCAAGTAAAATTTCTCTCTACAGATATTTTATAAAAGGATCATCCAAGTTCTTACATGATTTCATATAAAAAATTATAATGTTTCAATAATTCAACAGCTACATCACATAATTATTCCTTAAGATGATGTGTTTATACTTCCCATTATACATATGACTATATTCTATTGATAGCGTTTCTTCACTATCACAATGTATAGAAATAAGATTTATTAGATTAGGCCACAAAAATATATCTACTAATAGATTTGTAATCCACTTTTCCTCTTTCCCACATACCTCTAATGACATAAATTCTAATTACATGTATGAATGTGAAATTAATGTTTATTTCCTTCTCACATAAGAAAAAACCCCTCCTCCAACAGTGAACAACGGCCCAAAAGTGGATTGGTTATCCCTAACCTTTATGATACAACTCCCATTAGTGTATCATTATAATATAGTTAGGTAACCATTATAGAATAAAATTAGATCTTTTGTCTTTTTTAAGTATCCAAAGAACCTTTCCATACACTTCAAACTGTGCATACTTGGATTACTAGCATATCTACTCACTTTAGACACTATATAAGAAATATCAGGTCTTTTTCAATGCATTGAAAACATAAATGATCCAATTACACTAGCATATTCAAATTATTTTTCTTCTCTACCAATTTTAGAAATTAACTTGATACTAAATTCAAATAGAATATTCACATATTTGATTGAATTTATTAAAAAATTTATCAACATAATGATAAAAATTCAAGGAATATCCTTCACTTTATTTCATAATTTTAATTCTTATAATAGTATCAACTACTCTGAGATACTTCATCTTAAACATGGAAGAAATATATCCTTTGGTGTCACCTATACCAATCATGCTAGTTCCAAAAATTAACAAACCATTTACATAGAGTCAAAAAAAACTCCATATTATTTTATAAACTTTGAGTAAATACCCTTATCATCATTATTATGTCTAAAAACATTAGACAAAATAAAATAAAAAAAATTTCATTCCACTGATTTAGATATTGCTTAAGACCATAGAGTTCTTTAACTAATTTAAAAATCTTATTGTCATTTACTTTTAAAATAGATTCCTCTGATTTTTCTATGTAAATATCTTCATCTAAACCACCATTTAGGAAGACTATTTTAATATCCATTTTATGAACACATAGATGATGGATAAAAAATAATGCAAAAAATACTTATTGAATTAATATGATCTAGAGGAGTGTAAGTGTAAAAATAATAAATTACATACTTTTTTCAACCCTTTATAAACTAATATTTCATTAAAATATTTAATGTTTCCTTTAGAATAATATTTTCTTCAAAACAACCACTTACACCCAATAGGATTTGAAACTTCTGTAAAGTCAGTGATAATACCAATACAGATTCCTATAATGGAATTCATATAATCATTTGTTACCTCTTTCTAGATGCCTACATATCTAGAATATATATCTTCATGATGTGATTTTGGATTATAATCTATGGTAAAAACCATTTGGAATTTGTTTAGGCTATTTTTTATTTTAATTACCATTAATAAGTAAAAGTAGAGAATTAGAAGTTTTAAAATTCATATAAAGATACTTCCATTTTCTAGGTATGTTACTACTTCTATAATCAACCTGAGAGTTATAATTACTCTCTACATCTAGGTTCAAATTTAATTGAGTACCCAAACTAGAAATATGTGTTCCTATTTTATGTTATCTTTATGAAACTTATCTTAAAATAATTATATATCTCAAGAGTTAACAATAAAATTAGATGTAAATCTAAAAATCTATGTTGCACTATTCTTAAAATATCCAAAAAATATTCCTTTAACATCCTTGGATCCAAAATTTGATTATTTAGGATTAGTAACCCTAAAATAAAATAAACAATATAGCATCTGTAGGTTTTGGGCGCAGGGGAAGCATGTTGGTGGGTGTGCCCAACTTTAATTTTTTCCGTTAATGATGATCAATCCAAGATCCATCACGATAATAAAATGCCGAATATTAGGAATATAATAAAGAATGAAAGAAAAGAGGGGAGTCCCAAAACCATAGATAGGATCATCATATGTTGCTTATAATTAATTTAATTAAAAGACTAGAATTACCTTGATGTAATTCTCTCTCTGTTGATGTTTTTGGTCACAATCCGATGTGATCCATCGTTGTGTCATAGAATCCAAATGTAGGATTCCTCTAGAAGTGATCCAAACGTGCTCCACATATCTCTAGACATCGCCGAAGGGATTTCTGGGAACTAGTACAGAAGAGCCTTTTCTTGGGATGTCCACCTTTGATCTCCTTGAGAGCTGCTTGCAAAGCACTCTCCTTGATCCGGTGGAGGAGGATCTCTCTCATAGCTTGAGAGAGTTCTTGAAAGAAAATAATTCTCTCTTGGCTTGAGAGATTTCTCTAGATCCATTGTACACAACCCCAAAAATTTCCAGGCTAATGAGAATTATATAATTGGGATTTTAATTACTTATAATAATAAAATGAATTAATTACCTGAAAGCATTTATTCATTTAATTTAATTTTTAGTAAGACCCCATGTCTAATAATAACAGTTGACTATTATTATTACTTGACATGCGCTCAGAAAATTACACCTAATATTATTTAATTAAATAAATAAAATTATTTCTCACAAATCCTTATAAAAATTACACGGTGTATATATTAATATACACGGCTTGTACTTTTATTTTTCCATTTTCTTTATTTCCTCCACCACATTTATTAGACCTTGAATAATGGTTATTTATTTCTCAAATATATATCAATAAATTACACGCTAATAAATATATTATTTCTCCCATAATATATTCTCTCAAATAACTAGTGTGAAAATAAATTCAATCATGAATCCTTGAATAATTATTAAACCAAAATTGAGAATAATCTTTATTCAACTTGTTAAATTAATATTTAACTGAGATACTTGAACACACTTAGTGTGTGACCCTCAAGGCCTATTTCTCAATGGCATTAGGTGGAGCCTATCTAAATTCCAAGGTTAGCATCTAGCAACATGCCAAGGCACCCATAGAGAAAGAAGTTAACACCGCAATGATGTGTCACCTCTTGTCACGACCCCCTCCCACCAAAGATGCCCCTCCTGAGCTGGAAATGGTGGAAGGGAGATAATGACCCCCGACTCCTGCCTCTAGTAGGCCCCAGAGTGGAGACTAGCACCAAGGGTATGAGTTTTTTACATATATGGAAGGCATTACCCTTTTTATTAATTTAAGATCAGTAAATAGGATGAGTCAAACACCAAGAAGAAGAAAATGAACAAGTATATAAATAGACCAAAACCAATCCCATATGCATGCTTTATACAATAGTGAAACAAAAGTACAAGTATAGAAAAACTCCAAAGTATTGTACCAAAAAGTAAAGGAAAACAACAACAACAAACAGCAGCAACTCCCCCTGCCTGACTAGTAAGGTCCCGCACAGTCCCTGTATTCCTCCTAAAAACCTGAAAGCAAACGTAGGGTGAGCATACAAGTATACTCAGTAGGGAAACCTAAAGCTCTCATGCACAAGTGGGGAGACGTCCTAATTCCCTGTGAGAAAACAGAAGAACCAAAACCTAGCAAGGAATCTATCCACCCATCCTCACCAGTCACACTCACCAAGTAACATAAGTAAATAGAGTATAGTAGTAATATTATCAAAGTATGGGTACCCCGCACCACCTTCCCACTGGATACTGCTCAAGCCCTCATGCCTAATGCTCTGATGCTTCCCCCTCTTCCTAAGCTAGTGCCACAACTTGGCCATACAAAGCTCGACCTAGTGCCGCAATCTAGCCATATGAAGCTCATAGTAACCCGCCGACACACAATCCTCAACCATCACTTCATCTCATCCCGAAAACACCTGGGAACCACATCACATATCATCCAAAATATTCTTGGGAAACATCTATCGTAACCTGCCTGAAGGATCTTGGGCTATAAAACCTAGATGAGGGAGCATAGGGAAGAACAGTAACCAGCCATCCACAATGTCCTTTGGATGTTGGGAATAACACCCCCCGTCCCACAGGTGTTTGACACGTAGTGCTCAACGCGGGTGGGGTGTGTAAAGAAACATAGAAAGATACAGATTTTTATAATTATATCAACTACTCAGCCCATCCTAAGGATTCTACACAAAAGATCTGAGCACATGCCTTAGAACTTCTACCTCGAGAGTATGAAAACTACAAGCAATCCCAAAACCCCATTTATGTTTTCTTGTTCAACAACTTTAGTAGTCAATTCTTTTAACTATTAGGCAACTATCAACAACCAAACCAAATTGAGTGTTCATAAAACATATCCCTACCAACCACAAAAAAAGTTAGGGAAAACAAAAGCAATCACATACCAACTCCTTAACAATTTGATTATCATATCCATCTTTAATTCATTTCCATCACAATACCCCATCGTTCATTTATTCCCAAGTTCCACATATAAATTCATTTTCCACATTCCACATTTTCATTACTTTCCCCCCGTATATAATCCACTACTAACCAATTTAATAATATTCACCACCCATCATTGCAGCCCCACTGCCAAACATCATATCACACAACAACCTAGAAATTACCACTTCACACATCCCATAACAAAACCAACCCAACACCAACATGTTCATTATTCCGTTTTGTTGAACCAGGGTGATCACACAAGGGTTCCGAGTATTTAATCAGTCAACTTTACGTGATTAACCAATTTCCACATTCAATAAAATTTTCATCCATAAGAAAATCTAGAAGGAGAGGGAAACATTTAATTGCGTAAGCAAAGGCCCTCAACGACCATGATTTTCAGTAGGCAGAATCTCATTCAATTCACAACATAATATCACAGAATATAAATAATGTAACTGCATTCACAAACATCCCATCCCCGTTATATAAGCCAGTTATTATCTTTATTAAACCGGTTCAAATGTGTTTCACGTAAACAAGAGGACACCCCCCCCCCGCATGATGCAAAATCTAGTGAGACGAAGGTAAGATCCCTACTTTAACAGGTTCCGATGTCCTTCTACGAATATGACCACCACGATCACAAGACTTCTCCCAGAATGACTACACCCACCAAGGATGTCGCGACACCACCAAATCAACAACACAAGAAACTACCTCAACATGGAGATCACATGTCGTAGCATGGAAAGAAAATAGAAGAAGTAGGATCGGAAATAGAATACAAGAACAGAGGTTTAACATACCTTTTTAGAGTCGTTCATCAAAGATCGTCATTCCCATCAATTATCAGCAGTCTCGGTTGGAAACTGCGGAGGAGAAGTCGAAGAAGAGGGAATAGAACAGGGTGTACGGTTTTCTCCTCGCTGACATGATCCCGCAGTCACTGACGGATCGACGATCGGAGTCCAGATGAAGAAGTTAGAGGAGGAAGACTTCCTGATCATCCAAGAGCGTCGTCGTGCGACGAAGAAGTGATTGGTCTAGAAGTAATCCGTGACCCTTTCTTATATAGGAAATGAAAAGGTAAAACGGTATACAACGTATATTAATGAATACATGGTGTGACCGTACACCCGTTACACGTTTTGACTGGTCAACACACAACACGTCACATGGTTTCCATGCGTTTTAATAATAATTATAATTATATTAATATTTGGTGTTTCGTTGACCCGAGGCATGATTCATGAAAAGGTATTCATCATTGGTCTTAAAATGATCGCCTTAATTTCAGGATTACACTACCGCTGACAGTTCGTCATTCCGACACCATATGAAGAAGTTATGGTTGAATTAAGATTATATAACCCAAAATAATAATAACATTTTATATTATTATTATTTATTTGTTTTCCTTGAAGCTTATACGCTCAAAATTGTCTCCCTCTTTTGATTTCACGCCCAAATCTCACCACCACCCATTAATCACCCTTATTTTCATTTTATTATGATAATAATATTATTATATGAATATTATTCATTTAAGGGGAAAAAAAGGAACCCCTTACGCATCCTTTACACACAAACATCACGCCCCCTTCCTTTATTTTTTCCATTTATTTATTTTCATTTATTATCTCATTTAATCCATATGATTTATTATTATATTATACATGGGGAGATCCATGTACAGCGCCTCACCCTCTCCAAGGTGCCTCATGCTCCTCATTCTCACATACATCATTTACATGCACATGCATCATTAATATAATAAATATATTACATATATTATTATTATTATAATAATGGAACACCTCATGTTCAATATTTTCACCCCTCACGCATATAAAGGGGCGCACCTCCCCTTCCATTCACATCCATTGATTGTTTTAATATTATATTATATAAATATTATATAAGTTATATAGTATATACAAAGCAAGTATTCTTCATGCGACTCAAGCATAATAGAAATAATATTAATTCCCTTGTATTTTATCCATTATTAATTTAATTATATTATCATATTATTATACTAGTAATATTATTAATTTCATATTTCAATTTTGGGAGAACCTATGCACAACCATTCCATGTGACTCAAAACCATTTCATTTAATTGAATTAAATGACAATAAAATTAATATAACTTACATATTCAACCCCCCTTTTTTAATACATTTAATTTCATTAACCTCTCGCACATAGTTTTACACCATAATTGTTATTTATTGCTTTTCAATAACAATAAAATTCCATTAACTTATTTTATTAACTCACCGACATTATTGTTTTTAATAACAATAATATTTACGCTCGTCTCATTGACCACGTTAAACCACCCCATTGGATATCTAAATCCGACCATGCCACGTCAATGTCGCGTAACATCCGTCAATTTAATTATTTAATTCTATTTATTTTATTTCAAACTGATTAAATTGAAACCACTTAAATTAAAACCATTCAATTTAATAAACCTTACATAATTTTACGCCAGCATTATTATAATTATTTTAGATAATAATAATAACGAAAACACATTTAATTTTATTAACACTTCTTCATTGTTATCATTAATAATTTTCATTATTACATGCGCCGTGTTGACCACATCCGAATTTTACAAAGGAATGGACCAGAGAGGTCTGTGCCATTACATCAGATACCTCTCAAAACATTCTCATCCTCGAGAATTAAAAACCAAGTCAAAGAAGAAGAGGTACGAACAACCACCCCGCAAGATACCTCTCATAGCTCTCGTCATAACAGGAAACCAACCAACAACCCTAATCATATGAGTTAGGAATTCCTTCTCCTATGTCAAGATATTATCCGCTTTAGGCGGCACTGACTTGCCTGCACGGGTTTAATCACATCCACATTAATGTGTACCAATTAATAATTAGGTCTTCCCACTTCCATATATTAGGTTTTTTCAAACTTAAACTGCCCCCAACACCATATAAATGAAAAACACATCGCCCGAACACATGGATTGGGTAATTATTTCTCCCATGTTGAGTTATTATCCTCTTTAAGCGGCACTAAATCGCCTGCACGGGTTTAATCACATTCACATTAATGCGTCTTGATTAGGGATTAAGTATTCCCTTCCCCACATGATAGGTCTCTTCACGTACATTTAAAGAAAAGAGGGAAACAACATAGCATTAAAAGTCACAAAAAAAAGGTCCAGACCCAAAGAATGAGAAAAATAGAGTTCCAATAATGGAGTCTAATGCTCCCAAACAAAACATAAACGAGAGCATTCAAGAAAACCCAAACACATCTATATCAATCCCTGGTCCTTCTAGAGATGCCGCCTCTGCTGCATGCAACTATCCGCGCCCAACTCCTCTGCCTCTCTGTTGATGTCCGCCTCCTCGACCACGTCCCGGTTGGGATCCTTGAGGAACTCCTTATGGCTGGCCACCACCTGCTCCATCTCCCCTCAGAGGGACTGGAGCCTATTGCTGCTGGAAGGGTCGGGCTGAGAACTTTTGTTGGGGATGGGGCTGAACCTGGTCAGTCCCATCGTACCGAGTATAGAAAGGGAAATTTCTTCTAAGATACCCACGATCCCCACATGCAAAGCACCTTGGTCCCAGGCCCATGGAAAACGGCCGGAAATTGTGAGATTGGTATGGGACCTGCTGAAGTCTACTCCCTACCGGTCGAAACTTTTAAGGTCCTGTTGCTGGGGATCTACTGATGAACACCTCCTTCTTGGATGAACTTGGGTGACTCCTCTCTCACAGTGGACCTACTTGCGAGTGCATCCTCTCGATTATCTCCGCCTTCTTCTGTACTTCTAGGTATGTTGGTATGGTGAAAGTGGTCACCACGCACCGAATAGAGGAGTGAAGTGCCTCCTCTAAATGTCTGGCTCAGGAAACCTCATCCGGAAAGAGATTTGGGAAAAAACGGAGGAGATCCTTGAACTTGACCCCTAGTTCCCGCACTGACATGCTTCCTTGTTGGAGAGACAACAACTCCCGCCTCTTCTCGTCCTTCCTCGTTGAGGAAAGAAATTCCTCGCGAAACTCCTTCTCAAAGTTGACCCATAGAACTTATGTCTCCTTCCCCTCCCCAAGGTAAAGCATCCACCACTAACGCGCCACTCCTCGTAGCTGGCTTACTGCTAGAGGAACCTAGTACTCTGATGGAGCCCTGATCAGCCCAAAGGTGATCCCGAGTTCCTCCAACCAACTCTCTGATTCTGTATCTGAAGTGTTGCCTTCATACTTCTTCAATATCTGTCACTGGAAAGCACGAAACGTGCGCTGCCACAAGTCATCTTCCTCCTCTCGGTCAATCCTCAGCTGATCGACTGTCTGAATCTGCTGGGTCGTGACTGCCCGAGTCACCCGGGAACGACATCTGATTAGTCACTGAAAGTGGCTAATATTCATTGTTAAGATCTTAATATTAATGTATTTAAAAGTTCATAAACATCAATTTTAGTCCAATTCAGAAATTGAACTTCATTTCCCATCATTGTGCAATTCATGCTTAAAATGTCAATTTGGGCCCACTCAATAATTTGCTTGTGTAAATTACAATATTCATCATTTTAATTTGAAATTTTGGTATATGATTTATCACTTTGTTTGGAACATTTTATCTTTTATGTCCGATGGATGAATCCCAAAGGAAGATGGAGAATTTTGCGCCTGAAGGCAGAAACATGCTGGAAAAAGCATAATGGGCCTAAGGCCCATCAAACAAATGTGGGGCCCAGACACCAAGCCCAATGAATCTCAAATTTATACAGTATAAAGATAAAAATATGAGGATCATTTTATTCAACTGTGGCCGGAGCTAATTCCGATGTTTGCATGATGATAAAGGGATCTGAAGTTGAGATTTAAATGGAGGACTCGTCATTAATGCACAGAAATCCGTCCCACCATTTAGACTATAACTTCCAAACTTCTGAGCGAAATTTCCTGAAATTTTTACAGATCATAGAGGACAGATGGATGAAGATATTTCTCTTCTACAGCCCCTCCGGATTCGGCCTTCTTAAATTTCGAATTCACACGTCAATGTGGTGGACGAATCTGGACAGTTTTCCGGGTCAAATTCGAAACATCAATTTCCTTTTGATTATTCACCCTCCATTTGACTCTATTAATTGTTGGAGGGTGAATTAATTGTTGGGGGATGTACCTAAGGCTCCTAATATTCCTATATAAGGAGCTATTGGTGAAGGGAATAGGGGTGGAAAATTTTCTTATCATCTTGGATGCTTTGTTTCATTGTAATGTTTTGCTTCCAAATTTCCTTTGTAATGTTTTCCATTTCCATGTAAATTTTTTTTTGTATCTTTATGTTCTTAATAAACTTCTTCTCTTATATATTTTCCATTTCATTTATTAAAACTTTATAATCACAAAGCACAATGATATCTCTGTGTTGTTGTGAATTAGTTCACACATAGGTGTGAATTTCATTCACACACACGGAGGAGTGCTCGTTATTTCCGCGGTTTTAATTTCTTCAATCCAATTCTTGTTAGCCATATTCCTCCCACCATTGAGAGTATACCATCAATGGAGGGCTAAACCCTTAATGGATTGATCTTAGGAGGATGCAAAGGCTGGATTGAATGTTATTTTATGAACAAATTGTTGTTAAATGGATAATTAATTTAAGAAATCCATTCTTCAGTTATTTCTACTCTTCATCTTTACTGTGTTTGAGCAAAATAAATTCAATTAATAAATGACCATATACCTCGGAGAGATCATGAATTTGGTTCTCTAAGTGTATAGGGGATTAGTAATTGTGTTTAGTAAGCACCAAACCAGAAAATGATGAAGGTAGTGTTATTTTTGAAGAATGGATTCATCAAGAATTAATAAAACCAAAATTGTTTAAAGAAGTAAAATTCATTCAATCCACCCCGAGCATAATCCTAGATCAACCCATTTTCATTGAATTGAATTCACGTAGGTTTCTTAGTGTTATTTAAAACCATCCAAAATCAAAACCAAAGTTGGCTACTTCATAGCCCATCCTTCACCAAATCATAGCGTCTCAAGGTTACTTCTTCGGTCCCTGTGGACTCGACCCCTACATGTACTACATCGATCGCTTTTACCCGTAGGGTAAATTTGGGCGCAACCAACATCCAGGTGCCATAGATGTATGGTAAACAAAGAATGCCTAAGCCCAAGTAGCAAGGAAAATTTCTCAAGGTTTCATTTGATCATTTTATTTCGATTTCTTTACCAAAACACCCAAATCAAGTAAAAACACAAATCATGATGATGCATGTATCTTTCCTAGGGTCTCTACCCTACAATCAATGCAGTATTAATTGGTCGTTCGATAAGCTCAGAGTCCTTTCATCGGATCATGGGGGGCCCTAAAATCTCGTGTCCTAGCCAGTCTTCCCTGGCCTATGTCACGCAATAAGATCATCCAACACTGTTTCCCTACTATCCCATGCAATCCTCACTGTGCCTAACTCCAGACTTCATCCTATCTCTCAACCATCACCTTTGACACAATTCTGTCATGACCCCCTCCCACCAAAGATGCCCCTCCTGAGCTGGAAATGGTGGAAGGGAGATAATGACCCCCAAGTCCCACCTCCAGTAGGCCCCGGAGTGGCGAATAGCACCAATGGTATGATTTTTTCACATATATGGGAGGCATTACTGTTTTTATTAATTTAAGATTGGGAAATAGGATGAGTTAAACACCAAGAAGAAGAAAAGGAACAAGTATAGAAATAGCCCAAAACCAATCCCATATGCATGCTTTATACAATAGTGAAACAAAAGTACAAGTAAAGAAAAGCTCCAAAGTACTGTACTAAAAAGTAAAGGAAAACAACAACAGAAAACAGCAGCAACTCCCCCTGCCTGACTAGTAAGGTCCAGCATAGTCCTTGTAGTCCTCCTGAAAACCTGAAAGAAAATGTAGGGTGAGCATACAAGTATACTCAGTAGGGAAACATAAATATCTCGTGCACAAGTGGGGAGACATCCTAATGCCCCGTGAGAAAACAAAAGAACCAAAACCTAGCAAGGAATCTATCCACCCAGCCTCACCAGTCACACTCACCAAGTAACACAAGTCAATAGATTATAGTGGTAATATTATCAAAGTATGGGTACCCCGCACCACCTTCCAACTGGATACTGCTCAAGCCCTCACCCCTAACGCTCTGATGCTTCCTCCTCTTCCTGAGCTAGTGCTGCAACTTGGCCATACGAAGCTCAAGCTAGTGCCACAACCTGGCCATACGAAGCTCATAGTAACCTGCCGTCACACAATCCTCATCCATCACCACATCTCATCCTGAAAACTCCTGGGAACCACATCACATCCCATCCAAAATATTCTTGGGAAACATCTATCGTAACCTGCCTGAAGGATCTTGGGCTATAAAACCTAGAAGAGGGATCATATGTAAGAACAATAACCAGCCATCCACAATGTCCTTCGGATGTTGGGAATAACACCACCCGTCCCACAGGTGTTCAGCACGTAGTGCTCAATGCGGGTGGGGTGCGTAAAGAAACATAGAAAGATAAAAATTTATATAATTATATCAACCACTCAACCCATCCTAAGGATTCTACAAAAAACATCTGAGCACATGCCTTAGCACTGCTACCTCGAGAGTATGCACACAACAAGAAATCCCAAAACCCCATTGATGTTTTCATGTTCAACTTCTTTAGTTGTCAATTCTTTTAACTACTGGGAAACTATCAACAACCAAACCAAATCGAGTGTTCATAAAACATATCCCTGGAAACCACAACAAAAGTTAGGGAAAACACAAGAAATCACATACCAACTCCTTAACAATTTTATTATCATATCCATATTTAATTCATTTCCATCACAATACCCCACCATTCATTTATTCCCAAGTTCCACATATAAATTCATTTTCCACATTCCACATTTTCATTACTTTTCCCCTGTATATAATCCACTACTAACGACTTTAATAATATTCACCACCCATCATTGCAGCCCCACTGCCAAACATCATATCACACAACAACCCAAAAATTACCACTTCACACATCCCATAACAAAACCAACCCAACACCAACATGTTCATTATTCCGTTTTGTTGAACTGAGGTGATCACACAAGGGTTCCGAGTATTTAATCAGTCAACTTTACGTGATTAACCAATTTCCACATTCAATAAAATTTTCATCCATAAGAAAATCCATAAGGAGAGGGCAACATTTAATTGCGTAAGAAAAGGCCCCCAACAACCATGATTTTCAGTAGGCAGAAGCTCATTCAATTCACAACATAATATCACAGGATATAAATAATGTAACTGCATTCACAAACTTCCCATCCCCGTTATATAAGCCAGTTGTTATCTTTATTAAACCGGTTCAAATGTGTTCCATGTAAACAAGAGGACACCCACCCCGCATGATGCACAATCTAGAGAGATGAAGGTAAGATACCTACTTCAACAGGTTCCAATGTCCTTCTATAAACACGACCACCACAATCACAAGGCTTCTCCCAGAATGACTGCACCCACCAAGGACATCGCGGCACCAACGAATCAACAACATAAGAAAATCCCTCAACATGGAGATCACATGCCGTAGCATGGAAAGAAAAAAGAAGAAGTAGGATCGGAAAGAGAATACAAGAACACAGGTTTAACATACCTTTTTAGAGTCGTTCGTCAAAGACCATCGTTCCCGTAAATTATCAGCAGTCTCGGTTGGAAACTGTAGAGGAGAAGTCAAAGAAGAGGGAACAAAATAGGGTGTACGATTTTCTCCTCGCTGAAACGATCCTGCAGTCACTAACGGATCAACGATCGGAGTCCAGATGAAGAAGTTAGAGGAGGAAGACTTACTGATCATCCAAGAGCATCGTCGTGCGACGAAGAAGCTATCAGTATGGAAATAATACATGACCCTTTATTATATAGGAAATGAAAAGGTAAAACAATATGCAGCGTGTATTAATAAATACATGGTGTGACCATACACCTGTTACATGTTTTGACTGGTCAACACACGACACATCACGTGGTTTCCATGCGTTTTAATAATAATGATAATTCTATTAATATTTGGTGTTTCGTTGACCTGAGTCATGAGTCATGAAAAGGTATTCATAATTGGTCTTAAAATGATCATCTTAATTTCAGGATTACACTGTCGCTGATGGTTCGTCATTCCGACACCATATGAAGAAGTTATAGTCGAATTAAGATTATATAACCCAAAATAATAATAACATTTTATATTATTATTATTTATTTGTTTTCCTTGAAGCTTATACGCTCAAAATTGTCTCCCTCTTTTGCTTTCACACCCAAATCTCACCACCACCCATTAATCAACATTATTTTAATTTTATTATGATAATAATATTATTATATGAATATTATTCATTTAAGGGGAAAAAAGGAACCCCTTACGCCTCCTTTACACACAAACATCACGACCCCCTTCCTTTATTTTTTCCATTATTTATTTTCATTTATTATCTCATTTAATCCATATGATTTATTATTATATTATACATGGGGAGATCCATGTACAACACCTCACCCTCTTCAAGGCGCCTCATGCTCTTCATTCTCCCATACATCATTTACATGAACATGCATCATTAATATAATAAATATATTACATATATTATTATTATTATAATGGAACACCTCATGTTCAATATTTTCACCCCTCACGCGTATAAAGGGGCGTACCTCCCCTTCCATTCACATCCATTGATTGTTTTAATATTATATTATATAAAATTATATAAGTTATATAGTATATACAAAGAAAGTATTCTTCATACGACTCAAGAATAATAGAAATAATATTAATTCCCTTGTCTTTTATCCATTATTAATTTAATTTTATTATCATATTATTATACTAGTAATATTATTAATTTCATATTTCAATTTAGGGAGAACCTATGCACAATCATTCCATGTGACTCAAAACCATTTCATTTAATTGAATTAAATGACAATAAAATTAATATAACATACATATTCAACCCCATTTTTTTAATACATTTAATTTCATTAGCCTCTCACACATAGTTTTACGCCATCATTGTTATTTATTGATTTTAAATAATAATAAAATTTCATCAACTTATTTTATTAACTCACCTACGTTACTGTTTTTAATAACAATAATATTTACGCTCATCGCATTTACCACGTTAAACCACCCCATTGGATATCTGAATCCGACCATACCACGTCAATGTCACATAACATCCATCAATTTAATTATTTAATTATATTTCTTTTATTTCACACTGATTAAATTGATCCCTCTTAAATTAAAACCATTCAATTTAATAAACCTTACATATTTTTATGCCACCATTATTATTATTATTTTACATAATAATAATAACGAAAAAAACTTTAATTTTATTAACACTTCTTCATTGTTATCATTAATAATTATCATTATTACACACCCCGTGTTGACCACATATGAATTTTACAAAGGAATGGACTGGAGAGGTCTGGGCCATTACAGCTCCTATGAATGCTTACCATGTAATATAATCCCCTTGTCTCGATATCTCGAATCAAGTGGATTGCATGCTAGTTTCATCAACCCATGTGCTTGATTATTCTTTCTTTGACTTTTTGGAATTGAAATTACCCATTATTTACCATGGAAATGGATTTATTTAGGATATATAAATTCCATCAAAGGGACTAAGATATCTACTTCCATTATAGAACAGAAGGGATAGATCCTTTCTCACATCATCTATTAATGCAGTATTACTCATGATGCACCCAATGTATCCTACCTCGCTACGAACAGTGTGTAGTCACAGTTTTCATCAATACATCTAAGTGCATGAGTTGTAATACCCATTAATAATAATCTTAAAATCTAAGGACCATTACACACGTCTGTAGATAGAAACTTCCAATGACACTATGAAATGTGGATTTCCTACTGGACGGTCTCATTCTTATAATATCCTCCTAGATATTACCAAGGGCGCACACCATGAGAAGGTGCCTCAAAGTTTTATGAGTCCTCACCCCTAATGGCCGATATTATTTGTGTCCCTCAAATAAAATTATCCGGATATAGAACATATATTGAAGAACAATGTTATGACACTTCTGGGTTCTAATAATAGCAGGGATCCGCTATGACCTTTTAGTATAACAGCTATCCTTAGGAAATTATTACATGAATTGTCACACAAAAGAACAATAAAGATGTGATAATGTATTTATTAATTAATAAAAAGTAGTTGGTTATAGGCCACCAACTCTAATAGACTCCCACTTGTACTAGAGCCAACTGCTACCAACCTTTAACCCGCTAGGTCTCACATAATCTTCATGCTTCTACTGAGATAGGACTTTAGTCATGGGGTCTACCACATTATCTTATGTGGACACTCTTCTCACTGCAACTTCAACACTTTGATATAAATCCCTCAAGAGGTGATACTTCCAGAGTATGTGCTTTGTCTGTTGATGTGACCTTGGTTATTTTGCAAGAGCCACAACTACAGTATTATCACAATACAATGTGATAGGATCTTTACTTCTAGGCACCAAATCAAGCTTCTGGAAAAAGTTTCAAATCTAGATGGATACTTTGGATACATCAGAAGCTGCTATATATTCAGACTCCACTGTGGAATCGGTGATAACTGGTTTCTTTGAACTATTCCAGCTCATAGCTCCTCTATTGAGACATAAAACATATCCAGATTGAAACTTTAGATCATTTTGACCTGTCTGAAAACAAGCATCAACATACCCTCTGATGACAAGCTCCTCATCTCATCCATACACCAAGAACATATCCTTTGTTATTCTCAAATACTTAAGAATAGTCTTAATAGTAGTCCAATGTTATTCTGCTAGATCTTCTTGATATCTTCTTACCATGCTCAGTGCATAGGAAACATCAAGCCTGGTACATAACATGGCATACATGATGGATCCTATAGCTGAAGTGTATGTGATCTTACTCATTCCATCTTTCTCCTATTGTGACTGAGGACACATTTTCTTGGAAAGATGTAGGCCATGTGATACTGGAACCAATCCCCTCTTGGATTGTTCCATAATAAATCTCTTTAGTATTTGGTCAATGTATGTACCCTGAATTAGTCCAAGAATTATCTTGGATCTATCACAAATGATCTTGATCCCTAGAATGTAGGCTGCTTCACCCAAGTCCTTCATGGAGAAACACTTGTTCAACCAGTCCTTAAATAACTGTAAGACTAGTACATCATTTCTAATAAGCAATATGTCGTCAACATATACTACTAGGATAACAACCATATTCCCATTAAACCTCTTATAAATACATGGCTCACATTCATTCTTAATGAAACCAAATTCCTTTATGGATTCATCAAATAGAATTTTCCATGACTTGGATGATTGCATTAATCCATAAATGGATTTTTGAAACTTTCAAACCCATTTGGCTTCACCTGGTGTCACAAACCCTTCTGGTTGTGTTATATAGACATCTTCCTAAAGGTTACCATTAAGGAATGCTGTTTTGAAATTCATTTTCCAAATCTCATAGTCATGTTAAGGTGCTATGGAAATTATGATTCTTATGGATTTAAACATGATAACTAGCGAGAAGGTTTCATCATAGTCAATTATTTGACACTGTCTGAATCCTTTAGCCACTAGCCTTTCTTTATAGGTGCTAACTTGACCTTCCATGTCCAGTTTTCTCTTGAATACCCATTTGCATCCAACATGATTTACATCAACTGGCTCATCGACCAGAACCCAGACTTGATTCTGATATATGGAATCCATCTTAGAATTCATAGCTTCTAGCCATCTTGCAACTTCTGAGCTTTTTACTGATTCCTAGTAGGAGAGAGGTTCATCATTGTCCAATAATAATTATTCACCATCCTCAGTGACTAGGAAACCAAATCTCTCTGGTTCCCTTACCTCTGTTGAGATCCTACACAGTACTTATGTTTCTGGAACCTCTTCTATGGGGACCTGTGGAACTTGTTCCTATACCAACTCCTATGTATCTTGATCATCTTTCCCCTCATTCATTGGCTTGGGAAGAGGCAAAGGTTCCACTAAACTTAGGTAAAATACCTAAGACACCAAAGGTTGGAAATAAATTTCAAGGACTTAATATAAATCTAGGGGATGATTTGACATGAAGAACTAGAACAACCAACAAAAAAAATTTAAAAAAACTATACGGTTCTTGTGTAATAACAATACATCTCAAAGGAAACCAAATAAATTGAAAATAAAAATAGCAGTGAGAAGTAATATGAAGTGAAACTAAGAAACCAAAGGACATCCAATGCAGTAACACCAAAGTGGAATCACACCAAAGGCACCAAGAGAGATCTACAAGATTTCAACACCTATTGAGAATGGTGAATCATGATTCACCACTATAGAAATGTTACTAATTTCACTTAACTGTATCTAGATACACAATATCTAAAAATTCACTAATGTGACCAAAAAGGGGGTGATTATAAACTGATTAGGTAATCCTCAAAGACTTACCAACACATGCTATTTGGACAAGAACAATTTAGAACATTTTATAAAATATAATTTTTATAAACAAAGTAAGAAAATATGAAAACAAAGTGTGTGATTATCAAAATATTTTTTTCATAAAAAATATAGTTCAAGAAAAAATAATTAAACCAAATAAATTAAAATTTTATTTTTATCCTCTCAGAATACTCATCCATGTATCACACACACACACACATTCATACATGCTGGGTGTTAGTTCCATACTCATGATCGGTATCTCATCCTCCACTAAGTCATCACAAGGTGGTTAACCCCATGTTCCATTACACCTTTAAAAATGAACACCAAGTCTACTTCAATAAGGCCCTACATAATTCAATATGAACACATGCCACCATGTATTCCAAGTTCTCATATCAAATTATTCCATATAAAACATTTTTTTTTTGAAAACTAATTTATTTCAAATATTTTATAAAAAAACAAATATTAAGATACTAAAATAAAGATAATTTTCCAAAAAAATTAAAGATAAATTAATTTAAACACCAAGACTTCAATTCATAGAATGAGTAAAATTGAAGAGTAGCTACCTACCTCAAAATGTTTGAAGAAAATAATAAACAACACCTGAAACATATAGATATGGAATTGAATATTCCTTAATTAGATCTAAAAAGATCTCATCAAGGACACTTCAAGAATCATAGATCTATCATTAAAATAATATATCTAATGTTTTAGGTGAGAGAATATGAGGATATCTAAGAAGAAACATAGGAAACAAGGACTTACCATTAATTCTAAATATCTAACACACTTTGATTCATTAAAATAACCTTATGGACTAAAGGGAATCACCAAGGAACCTAAGAGAGAAGAGGAGTTTAAGATACTAATATAGGAGAATAAAAATGAGGGTTCTAGGGATTTAATCCAAGTTAAATATTAATTTTTTAAGCATTAAATAAACGTCTCATGGTTAGGACACATGGTTTTTCAAACTATGCATGAAATATGCACATGATACTAGATATCACTCAGGTATATGCATGGTTTTTCCATAAGGTTTGAGAAATCATGTGGTGATACTGTATCAAATAAATACCCTTGCACGGTTGGCTTAAAAAATTTGAAAAAACATGTTCCAACCATGCTTTTCCCACTATCTATATTCACACAATTTCTTCTGGAATGTTCATAGTTTGGAAAAATTGTGCACTAATCATGAACTTACTCGGTGAATCCCAGTATCAACCTACATGGTTTTTTAGAGATAATGTGTGGTTTCCCCTAACCATTCTCAAAATTTTTACCCTTTAAAACAATTCCAAACCACCCCCAAATAATTCAAAAATTGTTGAAACTCAACCCAAGTATTATATAAGTTCAAAATAAATAATAAAAGGATAAATTTACAAAAGATGATGGTTTTAATTTTTCCCCATCATTGCATTTTTTATCCTTGTAAAGTGGGAGACTGATGTTTCTTTGGAAGAGTTTGGACCACTACTCCAAAATTTTCTTCACATGTTCCCATGTCTCTTCCTAAGTATAACCATGAATCCATAAAACTCATACCCCCTAATGGATTGAAGGCCTTATTTTTATTTTATTATGGATAATCCCCCTTTTAAGTGTTGAAGGGGAACCCGATCATGACCCATAGGCCCAAGGCACAAGGCCCGACTGACCCGCAATACATGACCCGAAGGCCCAGAGGCATACCATGGCCATTACATGACCCGTAGGCCCAACCCACTAGAACTGCCCCTCCCCAGCTTCTGTGTCATTGATAACCTATCTCCCCACCTTACATTGATAATAATCTAACATTTCCCCATACAAAGATGCATGGTGCCTGGTCCTGATGGCGGCTGCCATACCCTCTCATTCTTCCAATCCGGTTAGATCTGCTTCTGGTGGATGCTACTCTTGTTGCTCTGATCCTCTTTTGGGGCCCGTTCTATGTTAATTGGGCTACTACATGGTCTATGTTTCCCGGAGGCCCTATGTCCTGAAGGCCTTTAATGAACCGAAGGCCCTTGAGACCTGTAGGCCCAAACCGATGGCCCGAAGGCCCAAATCAGGTGAATAGTTCCAACTGCTACAATACCGAATTGTAACTACTACAGTAACTACTACAGTACTACTATAGTGACTACTAAAGTACCCCTAGAAAATCACCTCCACCCAGTTTTGAACCTGGGTCACTTGTATTCCAAGAAGGATCCCTTACCACTCGGGTACGGGCTCGTTGGCCATAAAACTCACACCAAACCGATTATTTTCCCATGAAAAAGTTTCTCTTGTCTATCCATAATATGTTTTGGTCCATGAATAAATGTAGCATTTGGTTCAAGATACATATGGTATCATCGAATCACATGGTCACAATTAGGCTTGTACTTATTTAATTGACACACATGAAACATATTGTGCACAAAACTGAATATTATTGGTAAATCTAACCAACAAGACACATCACAAACTCATTCAAGTATCTCAAAAGGATCAATGTACCACAAAGAAAACTTTCCTTTCTTACTAAAATGATATTGCCATAGTCTTGGATAGATTCTCAATAAAACATGATTATCTACATAAAATAATAATGTTCAATGATGATGATCCGCATATGATTTATGAAGTCTCTAAGTCATCAACACCCTATTTCTGATAATTTGTATATTCTCTTTCAAATCATGTACACGACTAGGTCTAATAAGTGAAGTATCACCTTTTTCCACCCATCAAAGTGGAGAATGATAAGGACATCCATACAATGGTTCAAAAGGAGCCATATGTATGTATGTATATATATATATATATATATATATATATATATATATATATATATTCCTAAAAACTATTATTGTATGAGAAATCTACTAATGGTATATGATCCTCCCATGAGACTCTAAAATATATAACACATGATCTTATCATGTCTTTCAATGTTTGGATTATCTATTTAGAATGAAAATCCATTTGAGGATGATAATTTATACTCATGGTTAACTGGGATCTAAGGGATTACTACAAGGACTTCCAAAAATGAGATATAAACCTGGGCTCTTGGTCAGATACAATTGAAAATAATATGTTGTGAAACTTTATAACTTCCCAAATGTAGATCTTTGACAAGTATTCCACCATATTGGATTCATGAATAGGGATAAATTGAGACAACTTCATTAGTAGAACTACAATAACCCATATGTCATAGTGTTTTTAATCCATTATTGATAGACCAGTAACAAATAGTTATTTTCTCCCATTTTCACATGTGTATAGGTAATGATTATAATATACCACTGGTTGTTGGTGTTATTCCTTAACTTGCTTAAAATCATCCGAATTGTATCCCAGCCAGTGGAACTAGAAGGCCTCAAGAATGTCTCCTCATATTCCAAATATTTTCAATAATAGGAGAGAGAGTCTATGATCAATGTTAGAAAGACCATACTATCAATATCATAACTACTAATAATAATAAATAACCAAGCACCATCCACAACAAATAATCAAAGTACACATGTACATAATCACAGCCAAAGAAAACCATAAAAAATCAATATACACCATGTTATATGATATATTTTGTGTCCTAGCAGGGGAATGAGTGTCTTTATAGGGGAATTATGTCAAGACCCATCCTAATGGGGCTTGTTCCATGACTACCACAATCCCGACTCTAATAGGCCTAGGGCTAGTGACTAGTGTCGAGTAGGCATATCACTCACATTGGAGACCTTAGTATAATGTACTTTTACACACACACACACAAATCACCAATCCCATACAATGTTTACATTTAAAATAACTAATAAAACATGCATGAATACATCTAAAACTCACTATCAAAGTATGACTAGAAGTATTGAAAATAGAAAGGTCCAAATAAAAGTCCACAAAAAAGAGTCAAAAAACAAGTCCAACCTAAAAGTATAAAAGGGGATTATTGTCAAGGTAAACACTAGAATACACCTCAATCAGTTTGGATCACTAAGCTACACCTGGTCCTGGTCCCTCTAGAACTCTATCAAAAGGTCGATCATCTGTATAAGACACGACATGTGTAGGTAAAGCCCATGATGGAGAGAGTATAACAATACCCAGTAGGATACCCCAAAATCACTAAGAATATAAAAACAGTAATAAAAGTTAGATCAACATGGGTATATGTATACAACACATATAACAAGAATATTCAGATATACTCAATAAAGACACACAATCTCAAGGTAAAGACACAATAGTAATTCCATCCTAGGAATCATGATTGAAGGTTACACATACCACTCTTCCATGATAACATGCTCCAAAAGTCAGATAGCATCGAAGGAATCCATTTGATATGGGACAAAGCATCAAATTCTGAATTTTCATATCCTGACTTAAACTAGACCTCAAATTCATATCCTAAAATCTTGGCTATCTAGAATTGCTGATCAGGTGAAGAGATGCATTACTGGAGAAAATATCAAAGACTTCACTAATCCTAGAATACAAAAAATTTACTTCTAATAAAATAAGGATGAAAAAAATTATATTGTGAGGACTAGGGCAATGATTTTCTTTTCCTAAGTATATTTATCTAGATTTAGAGTAGATAAAGTCTTGCTGAAAAGAGAAATCAGATTATGTTTTTTCATGTGGACAACGCCAATCCTCCACCTTGAATAATCACATTCAAGTTCAAAATCTTAGAAAAAATTTGGTAAAATAAGTATTAGAGATTTAATAATAAGATATTTAAGGTGAAGGAAGGAACTTTGAGTAGCGGTAATCCAGTGAAACACATCTTTTCTTTGTGAGGGAAATGAGAGGCTGAGTTGTAACACCATATCCTTGTATGAGCTTGTGATAATATTCCAAGAGGCTAAGAAATCCATAGACTCCTTTGTCAGTAAGGGGAGGAGGCCAGTCATGGACTTCCTAGACCTTGGATGGGTCTATGGATACACACTCACTAAAAATTACATGGCCTAGGTATTTTACTTGTCTTTGAGTGAAGTGGAACTTCCAAATGTTAGCAACAAAGTGATTGTTGATAAAGACCTGTAGGGTAGTAGTCAAATGGTTCATGTTCTATATCCAATCTGAACTGTATATCAAGATTTCATTAAATAAAATCAACAAAAAAATTATGAATTAAATGGTGAAAGAAGGCACTTATGGTGGATTGGTATGTATAAGGATCATTATCAAGGCCGAATGACATTACTAAATACTCATAGTGACCATTATGGGTGTGGAAAGATGTTTTCTCCATGTATTCTTCCTACATTCGAATTTGATGAAAGAATGATTTGAGGTTCAATTTGGAGATATACGAGGCACTGTAAAATTATTATAACAATTATTCAACCACTAGAATTGGAAATTTATCAAGTATTGTCAACTTATTGAGGGTCTTATAATTGACACACATATGCTAAGAGTTGTCCTCTTTATTTAACATCGGTCTAGTGTAGGAACTATGGCTAGGATGAATGAAACCATCACATAATTGTTCCTGTACCTGATGTTAAATATCTATTTTTTAAAAACGAGGATACTTGTAGGGCTAGACCACCACTGGCCATGGTCAGGTATCAAGCGGATGGCATGGTCCCAAAGTTGAGTGGTGGAAATCCCATAGATATTTCTAAAAACCATTCCAAAACCAAACTAGTAAGTGACCGAGAGCTGGGTATTGCCATCTCTCTGAGGGAATGTCACTTTGGGGGCTCTTTCCACCCAAAAGTAGACATGGATTGCCTGTTTCAACATAACTATGCACATGAACTTACAAGGAGATTTAAGATCGACTTAGAGGGGTCACTCCTTGAAGAAAACATCTGTGCCCCTCCACCAATTTTTTTTATAAACATTATTCTCCAATTTTTGTGCACATCCCCTAGTGTATGAATCCATGTGATACCAATTATAAGGTCTAGAATACCGATGTACAAGACTTGAACATCTACCCAACATGTGTATTCATCAATGAATAATGTTAATTGTTAATGCTCTACCAAGGACCAAAGTAGGTGGCTATCCCCCAGCTGGATGTACATTTTATAGAAAACTAGCATTGTCAGTCCTAGGATCTTAATCAATTTGGGTGAGATGAAGTTATGAGAAGCTACACTATCATTTATAATAAGTATAGGGAGCCTATTAAAAGTTCCCTCAACTTTCATAGATGAGGTGTCGTCATTTCTTGGCCCCTTGAAAAAATAGCTAAGCGAGAGGTGTTGGATTTCAACCCATTAACACTTAGTTTCCTATAAGTCTCTCAAATCCAACTAAATAGTGGGTCATAGATCTATGTCATCACTATCGGTATCTATCTCACCAAAAATCAATATTCACAACTTCAGATTAGTACACTGATGCATGGGAGAGTAAGGTAACCCATAACAGAAACACAATCCCTTTTTCTTGCGCTCTTACCATTCTTGACTTATTAGGTGGAGAATCCCACAGGTGCCCTATGAAACAAGTCTAGGACCTTTTTGGGAGGCTTGCCTGAACCCTTATCCACCTGATGCCTAGGATTAGCAGATATACCACTTGAATGAAATAAGGTCAAGTGAGGAGACAATGATCCCATGTGTCCCCCTATGTCACCCTCCAGAAAAACATATCCCACCCCCATGAAATTGACCATCTAGTCCCCAAAGGAGGGACAATTTGATATTTCATACTGGGAAAATCACCTAAAGGTGAGTCTCATGATTGTAAATGTGCACCCAATATTAGACGTCCTCCTAAAACCCATGCAAAAAATAGTACACATATTGTTGTTCTGATTGATGTGGTAGTAAGGAGGCCAAATACTCATATTGTTCTATGTAGTATTGGACCTGGTGAAGAGAAATCATTTTTTCACAGGGATTTTAAACTCCAAGACCACTAAAACAATCCATTAATTCATGTTTGAATTGTTTAAAAGTTAAATTAGGGTATATTTCCACCAATATAGTGAATGAGTGAATTGTGAACCATTCACACTGACCCACCCAAGATGGGTCTAAAGGGTGGATGGTATCTGATTAATGTGGAAATATAGCTCATTATGAGTGATCCATCCTCACAACTGGTTGTGTATTAGATAAGAAAGGAGGTTAATTGGATGTTGCATGGATCTTATGAAATGCGTGCTGGGGTGAAATAACATTTGTGTAACCAGAGGCCTTTGAGACCCTTGGTGGCTTAAAATCCCGAATAGGTTGTTTCTCTTGCTAACACAACATGATTTTCCAGAATTCGGTTTGTTTAGCCAGCTCTTAGTCTCAACGACATTGGCCTTTTTAAAAATTCTTAATTCCTTGCTGGAGTTCAATGAATGTTACATAAAACTTAGATGGTTGTTTACATACATTTGAGGTGTTTCTTGGCTCCTTCAGGTGAGTTTGATTATAGGTCTCCATGATGCGAAGTGTGAATCAATGGATGAAGAAGCAAGGAAGGAAATGGTAAGAATATCTAACAGTAGGGAGGAATCTCAAGTTGAACCAAGTTTTAGAGAACTCATTCCTTTAGTTTGTATTCAATAAGAAGAAATGAAATTACAGAGACCCCCTGTAACAAAGGATCCACAACTCTTGAAGAATCCCACAGGTCACAACCTAAGACAGGGTGAGGAGAGACTTTAGAGTATAATTGATAGACACTACATGGTTGTTTCTTTCATGATGATCTTGAAAAACCAATGAAGTGTAATTGATGCATGTAATAAGATTACATGCTGTTATATAAAATACAGAGCAGTATGAAGAAGCAAGTAGTGACATATAGAGAATGCATTCTTGGGAAGTAACTTGATACAATGATATTAAAAGATCATTGTTTGTGTTGTCATCATGGATATTAATATAATATTATGCAGACAACACCATGAAATTGACGCCATATCTGAAGCTAATACAAAATAGAATTTTAAAATGAACATAACTTAAATTTCCAACAGAGGATGTAAAGTGGATTTAAAATATAATTATAAGAAAATAAAGAAAACTAAAATGGAATGATTCTAATAAGTGAATTGGTTTTCCACTTAATTTTTATATACTATTTATTAATAACAATCTTATTTCTATGTGTAGATTATATATTTTCATGAACATGTTATCTTAATTCTCCCACAAGAAGTAAATGTTGGGGAAATAAACTATTAAGGAAGTTTTGATTCAAATAAAATAGAGGCAGTGATTCTATCTAATTATACAAAGAGGGATAATGTTGAATAATAAATGTCAACAATGGAAAGCACTAAGCACATGATGACATCGATGCATGAAAACATGGAAATGATTATGTGAGTGCAGAACAAGAATCAACATGTGGCTTAGGACTTTTCATAGTAGACAAAAGAGAACATGACCCTACAGATACACGATTCGGAGGAAAAAACTCTGGGGAGATTAAAATTAATTGATTTTCATGTGGAGCGAGGGATGAAAAATGAGAAATAGACCAAAGCCACACTAATCAATCTGTAAGGGAGTGGTATGGGAAGTATGGGGTTCGACACACAATCGGGAGAAATTTTGGCTTCAGAGGATGTCGTTCTATCATATGGGATACATTGTATTTTGAGGAGGGTGAAATTGCCAACATTTATGGGGGATGATCCTTTTGGATGGATAATGAAATAGTATATTTATTTTTTAATTAAACGAACCCCTGAGGATATGAAATTTCACTACGCATAGATTTATATGGTAGGGAAAGTGTTGTACTGTTTTTTGTCTTGGCATAGTACAATACCCAAATTGTCTTAGGATTCATTCAAACTGGAACTTATGGACTTATATGGGAAAGAAACAGATGATTATCCATTGAGATACTTGAAAAACCTATGAAAATATGACATGGTGGACCAATACATTGAGGAGTTCGAGCAAATCACTTTGAGATTACCCGAATTTGTTGAGCCATAGTATATGAGTTTGTTAATGGGAGGTATGCATCCCAAAATAGAGAATCAAATCTCAACACATGAACCAACTAATAAATTTCATATATTTAACTTTAAGGAAAGTTGAAAAAGGATTAATTAGTGAGTAAGTACTTTGAAGTACCAGTGCATGGCCGATGGCACCACCATTATCATGGAATACTAAAGTGATGTCTATGAACTTTTCCACTAAACATCCTATATTTGAATGAAATCCCATTTTTGAATGGAATTGAATAGATGAATATTTAAAGAAGATATAAGAAGATAATGTTAGGAGGTAGGATTGGTTCTCTCAAATAGGGAAAGAGGAACGAGGAGGGAAACTTGTGGAACCGGTATGAGAACTGATTGAATTTTGTAGCATGGGTGATGCAAGGGAAGATTCGATGTTGCTCACAAGGAATATTTTAGGTGTACCAATACTGATTTTAGTGGATAGTGGACCCAATCATAATTTCATTTCCAGACCTCTTATAAAGCTAGAAAATGTGAAGGTTATCCTGAAAAGACCTTTCATTAAGTAAGTAGTCTATTTGCATAAAATTACTCATTCCATCCTCAGTGATCGAGATAATATTATTTTCAAGCTCCACCATCTCCCTGCTGACCCCTAAAGAAGGCTTGCGACTAAGACTTCCATCTGGTTGAGAGGTGTCCTCACTAGGTGGAAGACTCACATAACCACCTCAAGCCAGTCCCCAACCACCTAGGGGTCAGTCTCATCCCTGAACCTGGGAGGTCTCTACTTCTGGAACTTGTGAAATGCAATGAGACTAAGTGAATCCTATACTTATAGCACTGGAAGCAACTTCTGATCGATGGGTAGTGGTAACACTGGTGCACCACTCAGTAGGGATTCCTCTGATACTGGTCCCTGAACCGATGCCTCATCACTAGTCATACTATCCTCACGGTCACACATCAGAATCTTGGCTGGATGTCTAGGTGTTGGCATCCTATAACAGATAAAGATAAACCATGGTCAATAGATCATACATGGTGAGCTGACTCTGACTCAAGTAGGACATGAGAACACTCTCAACTCATATATGATTCATGTAACCAAAGTTTTCATGTATCGAATCAAAAAGCAGAATTCAGGGTCCTGGTGTATGGATATATCAGCCGCCGCACCAACATTGGACTTCTCGAGCCTGAAAGTCGAAGTCGAAACATTAGACACTGTTGCCCCAAAACAAAGCCATAGACTCTCGAACATTAAGTTAGAACCAACCTCCTCTGATACCACTCTGTCACGAGCCGTCCCTCGAGGCCCATGCCGTGACTACCCCAATCCCACCTCCCAAAGGCTAGGGGATAGAGACTAGAACCAAAGGCATTATTCTACAAGTGGGAGACATTTTCCCAAGTACTTGTATGCACGCACACACATCCTCATCCCACAATGCTAAAAAGTAAACATGCATTCCACTAAGACAACCACTGAGAGTAACAGTACAAAAAAAAGTAAAGGGGCCATAATACAATCCCAATAAAAGAAAAGTATAAGATCCTAAAGTCAATCTATAGTAAACTGTACCTAAAGGGTAGATGAAGGGGACTGCCACCTGTAACCGTAGAAGTACGCCTCGTCTGTCGAATCTCACTAGGAACCACCTAGTTCCAAACTACCAAGGTCTCTGTCAGAGTGTCTGTCATCTGCACAAGACACGACACATGTGGGTGGAGCCCGTGTAGTGGTGAATAACACAATACTTAGTAAGGACCCCAAAACACAAAGGTAATACCACAAAGTAAAGTATTCACAAAGATTTGTCATCTCACACATTTATAATCTAAAGTATAAAAAGAATGAATATCAGTTGTATACACTGAACACCTCATACTGTTGAGGCCCTTATCCTGGATGAGTCACTTAGGCCCGCTGGGTCACCTAAACCTACTTATCACTTAGGCCTACTGGGTCACCTAGACCTGCTCATCACTTATACCTGATGGGTCACCTAGAATTTCTCGTCACATCATTCTCATCATAGACAACCACAAGATTCACACTTGTAGTGCACTTGATTCTGGGAGAATCTACTCCTCAAGCCATCGGTCCTATCACAACTTCTGTGAAAACCCACTTAGAGTATATAAAAAGGACCACCTCATCATGAGGGTCGCAACACTACAAATGGCTCGTTAATCAGATATACGATTTAGATGTTATGAGTATATAAAAAGGACCACCCCAGAGTCGTTCCCCCGTCGTTCATCGATCCTCGATCCACAACTCTTGTTAATGGAAAAATCCTTCGAAGAGGAAGGAAGGAAGGTATTGATCGTCATGGGTGATTCATTGTTCGCCAACGATAATTATTCAGAGCCTCCAAGAAAAACTCTAAGATCTTGGAAACAATCCCAAATTCCTGTTAGTATATTAATTGATGAAACATGTTTCAGTGTTTCTATTACATTGATTCACCGCACCGTTACGTTGTTTCATTTATGAGATGAAACAACATTTCTATTATGCTTTAGTTTCAGTGTTGTTATATTATTTCATTTATGAAATGAAATAGACGGCTTGACGTTGGGTCAAAGCGAAACAATTTTGAATAAAATAAACTTTCTTAAGTTTATTTTATTTTTCTTTAAAATGCTCAAAAATTAACTTTTACCCTATACCTATGCTAGTCAAGGTTAGATCCTTCCTTAGGTAAAATCATCATTCCATATGTAACAGTGCCATCATATTTTTAATCCGGGCATCCATTTAGAAGTTTCAAAAACCACACATGTGCTCTATTTTAAATAACTAATTTCTTTTAAAACTTTATTCTGGGCTCACCGGGCCTCAGAATCAACTGTAGTCTGTGCATTTGGTCTCAATATAATATAATATTATTTTAAAAAAAATTACATGGAATTTACGGGACATTAAAACTAATCTATAGAGAGGAATGATACCATTGTGTATGTCTTCTTACTCAATTTAAGTTTTATAATAATATACAAATATTTTTAATATTACACTTTATTTCATATTAAATAATAAATAGAAATTTTTATAAAAAGACCAACTGCTACCCAATATTGTCATATCCTAAATGAATTTTTTTATAGGGGTGTGAATTTTTCTTGGATAATTTATGGTTTTCTTGTATTTATATTTAAAAATAAAAACAACATAAGCTAAAAAAATTATGAATGTAAACAATGCATAAATCATTAATAAAATTAGAAATATTGTTAAATGAAATTATCTTAAAATTTTCATGGGTCAATTGGGATAATCAACTCAATAGAATCACAAATAATATTTTTCCTCACCCTATTATTGTATCACATCATCAAAAATACCTAAAAAATAAAAATACATGTTATAAACCTAATGTGCATTCTTTTTATCACTACCATCAACCTAAAAAGTGGTCTAAAAACAATATATTAAAGTTATTTATCATCACCACTCCACATCTCCCCAAAACCACTTGAAGGATATTTCATGGAAATTGATCCAAAAGTATTATAATTACACCGATACACATTTCCATTATTACTAATTTTTAATAATAAATAAGATGCGTATGTTCTCACTGGTGACACATCTAGTATCTTTATGATGTATTCTACATAAGAATGGATTAGACAATGGATGTGGAGATAGTGGTTTCTATGGTTATGGTCTGGTGTATTCCTCTAATTACTTTAATGTTCAACAGTAAAAAATGATTAAATCTATGTTAGAAAAGATAATGGAATATGGTTTTGTTCTAAGACATGAAAGTTCACTATCTTTAAGGATTCAATCCACCCATACTTTTTTTTCTTACAGGAAATCCAGACTTCCTCAAGAAATACACAAAACAGTGGAAATAAACAATTATGATAACCAGTCAAGTTAGTTATTCACTATGATGAGGGGATTTTATTGAGATTTTAATGTTTAGTGAGGAAGTCCCTGAAACTAGAAATTCATACCATTTTATATTTTTGTTCACCCAGTCCCAAAATTCCACCATTAAATGAATATGAATCCCAAGAAATCTCTTAAGACTGAAGTGATACACTGGTTGAAGCGAAGAGACACAACCTTTGGAATGAAGGGCCACATAGATTGGGTAGAAAAACACCTTGAAAAGGCACATTGATGAAGTGTATATTCTATTTCACATATTTTATTTTATTTTTTTTATTTTATTTGCTTTATTTTGTATATAATATATATATATATATACAATATAAAAAACTATAATAATTTCATAAATAATTTTCAAGAAATTATTTATTTTACAAAAATACTCCACCCAAGGCCTTTATTTTATAAGGGTGTCTCTACACCTCCCCTTTACCCACCATCTAATACGAGATCCTATATTATTAAACAAAACATTATATACAACATCCCCTATTTTTTTAATATCATAAACAATACTTAAATCTATTTATAACACCCCACTAATTTTGTTTTATATCATATAAAATACTTAAATCTAAAAATTTATAAATAAATTAGTATAAATATTAAGGGTATCTTTCAATTTAAACTCATACTTATTATAAAATATCTATGTGATGTCAGATATAAAATTAACTAAGCATTAAACTATTCATATTTATAACACCATCATAGATAAAATACATATTATAATTTATCATTCATCATAACATCATAAATTCATAGATTTAGTATGGAAATTTTCTTTTATTATTTCATGATATCTCTTGGAAATTAAGCTTATAAACTCCCATAATAAGTGGCACCACTCTTGAGTTCATATAAGATAAACATTAAAATGTGACCCTATTTTTATCTCCACACAACTCTAAGAGTCTTAATATTATATTAAGAGTTATCACACAGCCTCAAATCATAATGGGTGTTGTTGAAATAAAAAATATATTAAGGAAAATTATCAATATCAATAATCAATATAATTACATGTTTTTATCCATTAAACACTTTAATTAGGATCTACCTAATATGAATTCTAAGTTACCATTACCAAATGATTATTCAATGGTTTATAACCCAATTTCTCTATTAGTCACACGTACAATTTTTCTATATAGATATTTTATAAAAGGATCAGCCAAGTACTTACATTTTTTCATATAAAAAATTATAATGTTTCAATTTTACAACAACTAATTTACATAATTATTCCTTAATATGACATGTTTATACTTCCTATTATACATATGACTATATTCTATTGATAGATTTTCTTCACTATCACAATGTATAGAAATAAGATTTATTAGATTAGGATACAAATCAATTTCTAATAATATATTTTTAATCAACTTTTCCTCTTTCCCACATACCTCTAAGGAAATTAATTATAATTTCATGGATGAATGTGAAATTAATGTTTATTTCCTTATCACCTAAGAAACAAGGCCTCCTCGAATAGTGAACAAACACCCAAAAGTGGATTGGTTATCCCCCACTGTAAAGACCCTGAAATTTCAAGGAAATTTTTTTCTTAAATTCTTTGTAATTTTACGAGTCCCCAGTTTTTAACGGCACCTGATTCCGAGGCTCGGTGTGCTCAGAATCTTTTTCTGAAGTTTTGTTCGGGTACGTTCAGTGAACGTATGAGCGGGATTCTATATCTTTTGAACCAATGCTCAGAATTAAAATCCAAGGACACAGATGAACTCACAGCGCCAGTAATTGCTTAAGGAGACCTTTACCGCAGTTGCGTTTGGTTGAGAGCGGAAGTTAATTTTGGGGTTTCTTAATAAATGAAATAAAATAATGTGTGACATAATTTTTTTTAGTTGGTGGTTATTATCTCCAAAGGGAAGCTGGAGGTGGGGCCCACCCACCCATATAACCTCCCATGGGAGGATATTGTGTGGTGGGACCCACACAAACACCAAACCTTTCAACTCCCCTTAAAACCCCCTTAAACTCTTAACTCCCCTTGAAATTATTAAGGCCACCACTCCTCATTTATTTTGGGTGAACTCTCCACCTCCCTTCCCCTTAATTGTGCCAACACAACTAATTAATGTCTTCATTAATTAAATTGAAAGGATTTGAATTCTTTTGAATCCTTATTGGTTGCATGGCAATAATAAAATAAGGGTGGAGCTTTTATTTTATTTCTTTGGGGGGTGTTGGCATAATATTGGGAGGAGCTCTTGGGAGAGTCTTTAGAGAATTAAAAGAAAGTGTTCTTCCCATGAAGAATGCAAATAACATCTTCCTCTCGATGAAGAATTATCCACATCTCCGAAGGATGTGAAGCAACATCTCCTCCACTTCTTCAACCGGAGCAAGGAAAGGAGGCACCCAAGCCCACAACGTACACCGAAGGCATTGTCTCGACAAGACGTTTTGAGCTCTACTTCTTCCGATGTTGACGGAACGACACCCATCTTCCACAGCACCTGACTTCCATGACTCATCAACGTACGACGCTGATTATGAGTTAGGGGGAATTTGGATTATTTATTTTTTACATAAGAATTATATCCACAAACTTTGACATTTATTTTGGGATGATGGTGGCCAAAATGTTATCACCTAACGCGGAGGGCGCGTAACGAATGAACACGGCCTGAAGACCCTCTGTTGATTCTTGTTTACGTTGATAATGGAGGTGGAGCTGGTAGGGCACGGTTTTGTCACACCGTGCCAGAGGAAGGAGGCCGCGACCATGCAGACCGTGGCTGTCAGGAGAGGCGGTGGCGATCGGAGTCGACGACGACCGAAGGCAGCGACCACGTGGAGGAAAACTGCGGCCTGCATCAGCGGGCCGCTCAGGCTGAAAAACCATCCGGCTACTGCCGGCCGGGCTGGTGGTCCGCGACACCCGCAGGTGCTGCGTGGTAGAGACGCTGCCCGCAACCACGGGCCGCTCGATGGGCGAACCGGCCGGCCGGGCTGAAGGGTCGTGGCGCCGCGCGGAAGAGAACCGCGACCCGCTGTGCGGGCCGCTTGCGCTGGGTAGAACCAGCTGGCTATGGCCAGCCGAGAAGGAGGGTCGGCACCACTTGGAACTGCTGGGTGAATTGAACCTGCCCGCAACGCGGGTCAGGTCCACGGGTGGGCCGCGCCCCACCGGGCCAGGCCGACCCCCCAACCGGGTCGGACCCTTCGGGATGGGTCCGCGGGTGGGCCGCTCTCCACCGGGCTGGACTGACCCCCAGCCGGGTTAGACCCACCGAACTGGGTTGGGCCGACCTGCCACAACCCACTTGGCTTGATGGGCCGGGCCCGACTTTTCTTAAATGTGAATATCTTCAAGACCGTGCGTCCGAACGACGCGCCGTCTGCGGAACTGGGACCCTTGCGACGAGAAGGTCCTTTTTTGATACTCTAAGTGAGTTTTGGATGACTTTGGAAAATGAATGGATTTGGATCGAGCGTAAATCCAACCGGGTCCCTGGAATGGAAAAGCTAATAACTCTCCGACCGGGCGTCTGATTGACGCGCTGTCTGTCACGTTGGGTTTCTTTTGACGAGATGAAACTTCGAGATACATCAACTTAGGACTTTGTGATAGTTGATGTATATACCCCTTTGCTCGAGGATCGGACCCTCCCAGAATCGAACATGCTGTGTGTGGGAACCCTAAAGCTGGCTGCGACTGCGACGACTACTGTACTGGAATCCTCCGTGGGTTCGACGACAACGACTACTGTACCAGAATCCTATGTGGGTTCGACAGTTCTGACTTCTGTTCCTATATCCTATGTGGGTCCAACAGAATAGCTAGTTCTGTATCCTATGTGGGTCCGACAGCTCAGATGAATTATAGCTGGTCCTGTATCCTGTGTGGGTTCGACAGCTTAGATGAGATAGCTGGTCCTGTATCCTGTGTGAGTCTGACAGCTTAGCTGGTCCTATGTCCTGTGTGGGTCCACAGATTAGATGATCCATTGGCTACATCTGATCATCCATATCTCTCTACTATTGTGGAATACCTTTATGATCTAATTCATGTCTTTCAACCATTATCATCGTGGTGATTGACTTTACTTCCTTTATAGAATTGGTTTGTGCTTGGTCTCGAGAGTTGGAGTCGGACTGAGATTGGCAACTTAGGTATATGTATGGGAATATAGCTAAACAGGGTTAGTTGATACTTCATGATTTTATCTTTCTTATTTTGTTTATCCATAGTAGATATTGTGAGACCATGTGGGTCTCGGGGTCCCTACTGAGTATCGTTATACTCACCCCTGCACGGGCTATGCTCGCACCTTGTTGTGTTGGATGCAGATGACGAACAATGCTGACGGAGGCCGAGAGCGCCATGACTAGACAGTACCCAGAGGTGGACCTTGTGACGAGTCAACACACGGAGGATACTGATGGATGTGAGTGCTGAGGTGACCATCTGTACCTACCCTTCAGGTAGGAACCCCAGAGGACGATCCAGGAGCTGCTCTTTACTTTTAGCTGTTTGGCCCTTTTTACTTGTACTTGTTGTTCAATTGGGTTTTTATACTGGCCCATTTACTTTCCAGCACACTCCTTTGTATTCTGTATTACTTAGTGTTTACTTCATGTTGCGTACTTTGTTGTGTTTGTTTACTTTTATAAAGGCAATTCCTTCCCAGTTTAGGGTTTTATGCCTTTGGTGCTAGTCACCGCCCCTGGCCTATGGAAGGAGGGCTTGGGGTAGTCATGGAACAGGCCCTAAGGATGGGTCATGACACCCACCTTTATAATCCAACTCGCATCGGTGTATCATTATAATATAGTTGGGTAACCATTATAGAATAAAACTAGATCTTTGGTCTTCTTTAAGTATCCAAATATCCTTTCCATACACTTCCAACTATGCATACTTGGATTACTAGTATATCTACTCAGTTTATATACTATATAAAAAATAATAGGTCTTTTTAAATTCATTGAAAACATAAATGATCCAATTACACTAGCATATTAAAGTTATTTTTCTTCTATACCAATTTTAGAAACTAACTTGAAACTCTATTCAAATATAATATCCACATCTTTGATTTAATTTATTCAAAATTTTATCAACATAATGTTAAATATTCAAGGAATATATATCACTATGTTTCATAATTTAAATTCTTATAATATTATCAACTACTTTGAGATCCTTCATCTTAAACATGGAAGAAATATATCCTTTTTTATCACTTATACCAATCATTTTTTATTCCAAAAATTAACAAACCATCTACATAGTGGAAAAACAAAACTCCATAGTCTTTTATAAACATTGAGTAAATACACTTATCATCATTATTGTGTCTAAAAACATTAGAAAAAATAACATAATCAAACTTTTAATTCCAATGATTTAGATATTACTTAAGACCATATAGTGACTTAACTAATTTAAAAATATTATTGTCATTTACTTTTAAAACAATCTCATCTAGTTTTTCTATATAAATATCTTCATCTAAACTTCCATTTAGGATTACTATTTTAATATCCATTTAATGAACACATAGACGATGAATAAAAAATAATTCAAACAAAATACTTTTTGAAGTAATATGATCTAGAGGAGTGTAAGTGTCAAAATAATCAATTCCAACTTTTTTTCAACCCTTTATAAACTAATCTTACATTAAAATATTGAATGTTTCCATTAGAAGAATATTTTCTTCTAAAAAACCACTTACACCCTATAGGATTTGAACATTCTCGAAAGTCAATGATAATACCAATATGGCTTCCTATAATGGAATTAATATAATCATTTATTACCTATTTCTAGATGTCTACATATCTAGAATCCATATCTTCTTAATGTGATTTTGGATTATCATATGTGGTAAAAATCATTTGGAATTTGTTTAGAATATTTTTATTTTAATCACCTTTAATAAGGAAAAGTAACGAATTAGAAGTTGTAAAATCCATATGAAGATACTTAAATTTTATAGGTCTATTACTCATTCTAGACTCAACCTGAGAGTTATCATTACTCTCTACATATAGTTTCAAATTTAATTGAGTACCCAAACTAGAAATATGTGTAAATTTCTAATCTAGGTCATATTTATGAAATTTATCTTCAAATAATTCTGTATCTCAAGATTCAACAATAACATTAGATTTAAAATCAAAAAATCTATGTTGTACTATTCTTAGAATATAAAAAAATATGCCTTTAACATCCATGGATCCCAAAATTGACTATTTAGGATTAGTAACCCTAAAATAAAATAAACAATGTAGCATATTTACCCTCACTCATTGTATTGGGAAGAGGAAGAGGTGCCACTAAAATTAGGTAACATCCATATGACACCAAAGGTTGGAAATAAATTTCAAGGGATTAATATAAAGTTGGGGGATGATTTGACCAGGAGAACTAGAACAACCAACAAGACAAAAAAAAACTATGCGGTGCTTGGGTAATAGCAATACAACTCAAAGGAAACCAAATAAATAGAAAATAAAAATAGTAGTGAGAAGTAATATGAAGTGAAACCAAGAAACCAAAGGACATAAAATGTAGTAACACTAAAGTGGAATCACTCCAAAGGAACCAATAGAGATCTCCAAGATTTGAACACCAAATGAGAATAGAGAATCATGATTCAGCACTATAGAAATGTTACACATTTCCCATAACTGTATCTCATTACACAATATCTAAAAATGCACTAAAGTGACAAAAAATGGGGTGAATATAAAATGAGAAGGTAATCCTCAAATACTTACCAACACATTACATTTGGACAAGAACAATTCAACACATTTTATAAAATATAATTTTATAAACAAAGTGAGAAAACAATTAAGCAAAGTGTGTGAGTATAAAAATATTTTTTCATAAGAAATATAGTTCAAGAATAATAATTGAACCAAATAATTTAGTCATTTATTTTTATCCTCTTGGAATACTCATCCACGTATCACACACACACACATGCATGCATGTTGAGTGTTAGTTCCATACTCCTGAGCAGTATCTCATCCTCCACTAAGTCATCACAAGGTGGTTAAACCCATGTTACATTAAACCTTTGACAATGATCACCAAGTTTATTTCAATAAGGCCCCACATAATTCAATATGAACACATGCCACCATGTATTCCGAGTTCTCATATCAAATTATTCCATATAAAACATTTTTTTGAAAACCAATTTCTTTCAAACATTTTATCAAACACATTATGAGAATCATTCCATAACCAAATATTTGGATACTAAAATCAAGATAATTTTACAAAAAAATTAAAGATAAATGAATTTAAACACCAAGACTTCAAGTTATAGTATGAGTAAAATAAAAGATCATCCACCTACCTCAAAATGGTTGAGGAAAATGGTAAACAACACATGAAACCTATAGATATTTAATTGAATATTCCTTAATTAGTTCCAATAAGATATCATCAAAGACACTTCAAGAATCATAGATATATTAGTAAAATAATATATCTAATGTTTCAAGTGAGAGAAGATGAGGATATATAAGAATAAATAGATGAAACAAGGACTTAATACTGATTCTAGAGATCCAACACACTTTGAATCATTATAATCACCTTCTATTCTAAAGGGAATCACCAAGGAGATTGAGAGAGGAAAGTAGTTTTAGATACTAATATAGGAGAATAAAATGAGGATTCTAGGGCTTTAATAAAAGTAAAATATTAATTTTTGAAGCATTAACTAAACGTCTCATGGTTAGGCCACACAGTTTTTCAAACTGTGCACCAACTATGTGCATGATACTGGATATCACTCAGGTAGATGCATGGTTATTCCACAAGGTTTGAGAAATCATGTGGTGATACTATATAAAATTCATACCCTTGTATGGTTGGCTCAAAATTTTTGAAAAACCATGTTCCAACCATGCTTTTCCCATTATCTCTATTCACATAATTTCTCATAGAATGTGCATAGTGTGGAAAAACTATGCACTAATTGTGCACTTACTCGGTGACACCCAACATAAACCTACATGGTTTCCTAGAGATAACATGTAGTTTCCCCTAACCATCCTCAAAATTTTTACCCTTTAAAACAATTCCAAAACACTCAAAAATAATTCAAAAACTCCTAAAACTCATCCCAAGTATTATATAAGTTCAAAATACATAATAAAAGGATAATGTTCCTAAAACTGAGGGTTTTAATTTCTCCCCATCATTGGATTTTTTATCCTTGGAAATCTAAAGACTAGTGTTTCTTTGGAAGATTTTGGACCACTACTATAATATTTTCTTCACCTGTTCTTATGTCTCTTCCTAAGTTTGACCATTCTTCCATAAAAATCATACCAAACCGATGATTTTCATATGAAAAAATTTCTCTTGTCTATCCATAATCTGTGTTGGTGCATGAATCAATGTAGTATTTGGTTCAAGATCAATATGGTATCATCGAATAACATTTCCATGATCAGGATTATACTTATTTAATTGACACACATGAAACACATTGTGCACATAACTGAATATTGGTGGTAAATATAACCAATGATATACATCACAAACTCATTCAAGCATCTCAAAAGGATCAATGTACCACAAAGAAAACTTTCCTTTCTTAATAAAATTATGTTTCCCTAGTCTTGGAGATATTATCAATAAAACATGATTAGACAAATAAAATAATAATGGTCAACGATGATGATCCACAAATGATTTATGAAGTCTCTAAGTCACCAACATCCTCTTTCTGATAATTTTTATATTCTCTTTCAAATCATGTACACGACTAGGTCTAATAAGTGAAGTATCACCTTTTTCCACCCATATAAGTGGAGAATGATAAGGGTATCCATACAATGCTTCAAAATGAGCCATATATATATAGTCCTGAAAATTATTATTGTATGAGAACCATAATAATGGTATATGATCCTCCCATGAGACTCTAAAATACATAACACATGATCTTATCATGTCTTCCAATGTTTGGATCATCTGTTTGGAATGAAAATCCATTTGAGGATGATAAGTTGTGGTCATGGTTAACTGTGATCTAAGGGCTTTCTACAAGGACTTCAAAAAATGAGATATAAACCTAGGGTCATGGTCGTAGAAAATTGAAACTAATAAGTAGTGAAACATTATAAATTAAAAAATATAGATCTTTGACAAGTAATCCACCATATTGGATTCATGAATAGGGATAAAGTGAGACAAATTCATGAGTAGAACTATAATAACCCATATAACTTAGTGTTTCTAATCCATTTTTGGTATACTAGTGACAAAATACATAGTTATTTTCTCCCATTTTCACATATGTATAGGTAATGATTATAATATACCAGCTGGTTGTTGGTGTTATTCCTTGACCTGCTTAAAATCATCTGAATGGTATCCCAGTCGGTGGCACTACAAGGCCTTAAGAATGTCTCCTCATATTATAAAAAATTTCAATAAGCTGAGAGAGTCTATTATCAATGTTAGAAAGGCTATAATATCAATATAACAACTACCAATAATAATAAATAACCAATAACCATCCACAATAAATAAGAAAAGTACACATGTACGTAATTACAGCCAAAGAAAACCAAAACAAATCAACATACACCATGCTATATGATATATATTATGTCTTAGTAGGGGCATGAGTGTCTTTAAATGATAATTATGTCAAGACCCATCCCAATGGGGCCTGTTCCATGACAACCCCAAGCCCGCCTCCAACTGACCAGAGGCTGGCGATGAGCATCGAGTAGGTATATCACTCACATGGGAGACCTTAGACCAATGTACTTGTACACACACACACACATCACCAAGCCCATACATTTTTGAAATGTAAAATAAGTGATAAAACATGCATGCATACATCTAAAACCAACTATCAAATTATGGATACAAGTACTGAAAATAGAAAGGTCTAAATATAAGCCCACCAAAAAGAGATGGAAAATAAGTCCAACCTGAAAGTATAAAACGGGAATATTGTCAAGGTTACAACTTGAATACACCTCAGTTAGTTTGTATCACTAAGCTCCACCTCACCCTAGTCCTTCTAGAACTTTGTCAAAAGGTTTATCATCTTCATAAGACCCAACAAGTGTGGGAAGAGCCCATATAGGGGTGAGTATAACAATACCTAGTAGGACACCCTGAAATCACTAAGCATATAAAAACAAGAATAAAAATCATCTCAACATAGGTATATGTCTATAACACATATAACAAGAATATATATATATATATACTCAAAAAAGTCACACAATCTCAAGGTAAAGATACAAAAATAATGTCAGATTATGAATCTTGCTTGAAGGTTCCACATATCACTCTTCCACGAGAACATGCTCCACAAGTCAAATAGCACTGATGGAATCCATATGAGATGGGGAAAAGCATCAAATTCTGATTTTTCATATCCCAACTTAAACTGGACCTCAAAGTCGTGGCCTAAAAGATTGTCTATCCAACATTGCTAATTGGGTGAAGAGATTCACTTTAGAGAAAATATCAAAGACTTCACTGATCCAAGAATACCAAAAATTTACTTCCAATAAAATAAGGATGAAAAAATTTTGTTGTGAGGACTAGGGCCATGTTTTTACTTTCTTAAGTGGATTTATCTAGATTTAGAGTAGATAGTGTCTTTCTGAAAAAAGAAATTGGATTCTGTTGATGCATGTGGACAATTCCAATCCTTCTCCCTGAAGAATCACATTCAAGTTCAAAATCTTGGGGAAAAAATTGGTAAAATAAGCACCAGAGCTTGGGTAATAATCTATTTAAGGTGAAGGAAGGCACTTTGAGTAGTGATAGTCCATTGAAACACATATTTTCTTTGTGAGGGAAATGAGAGGCCAAGCTATAACACCATATCCTTGTATGAACTTATGATAATATCCCATGAGGCTGAGAAATCCATGGAACCCTTTGATAGTAAGGGGAGGAGGCCATTCATGGACTTCCTAGACCTTGTATGGGTATATGGATACACCCTCAATAAAAATAACATGGCCTAGGTATTACACTTTTCATTGAGTGAAGTGGAACTTCCAACTGTTAACAATAAAGTGATTGTTGATAAAAAACTATACGGTAGTAGTCAAATGGTTCGAGTGTTACATCCAATATGAACTATATATCAAAATGTAATCAAATAAAATCATCAAAAATTTATAAATTAAAGGGTGAAAGGAGGAACTTATGGTGGATTGGTATGTATTAGAAGAATTAGTAAGGCCGGATGACATTATTAAATACTCATAGTGACCATTATGGGTTTCAAAAGATGTTTTATCCATGTATTATTTCCTCATTATAATTTGATGAAATCCTAATTTGAGGTTCAATTTGGAGATATATGAAGCACCGTGAAATTATTTTAACAATTCTTTGACCACCATAATTAGAAATTTATCAGGTATTATAACCTTATTGAGGGCATTATAATCGACAAACATATTCTAAGATTTTTCCTCTTTAATTAACATCGGGATAATGTAGGTATTGTGGTTGGGATGAATGAAACCATCACATAATTGTTCATGCACCTGATGTTGAATCTTAGTTTTTTGAAAATGAGGATACTTGTAGGGTTGGGCCACCACTGACCATGGTCAGGTATCAAGCAGATGTCATGGTCCCAAATTTGAGTGGTGGGAAGCCCAGAGAGATTTCTTAAAACCATTCCAAACCAAAACAACAACTGATCGAGAGATTAGTATTACTGTCTCTCTAAGGGAATGTCACTCTAGGGGGTATTTCCACCCAAAAGTAGGCACTGACTACCTATTTCAACATAACTATGTACACGACCTTAAAAGGACATGGATGATATACTCATAGGGGTTGCTCTATGAAGAAAATATCCGTTCCCCTCCACCACAAATTTTATAAACATTGTTCTCTAATTTGTGTGCACATCCCCTAGTGTACGAAACCATGAAACACCAATTATAAGGTCCAAAATACAGATGTACAAGACTTGAACGTCTACCCAACATGATTATTCACCCATGAATAATGATAATTGTTAACACACTCTCAAGGACCAGATCGGGTGGCCATCCCCCATCTTGATGTGCATTTTATGCAAAACTAGCATAGTCAGTCCTAGGATCTTAATCAATTTGGGTGATATGAAGTTATGAGAAGCCACACTATCAATTATAATAAGTATAAGTATCCCTTTAAAAGTTCCCTCAACTTTCATATATGAGGTGTCGTCACTTCTTGGCCCCTTGAAAAAATAGCTAAGCGAGTGATGTTGGAATTAAACCCATTGACACTCAGTTTCCTTTAAGTATCCCAGATCCAACTGAATAGTGGGTTGCAACTTTATTTCATCACTATCGGTATCTATCTCACCCAAAACCAATATTCAAAGCTTCAGATTAGTGCACTGATACATGGGAGAGTAAGGTAACCCACAATGGAAACATAATCACTTTTTCTTGTGCTTCTCCCATTCTTGACTTGTTAGGTGGAGAATTACACGGGTGCCCTATGAAACAAGTTGAGGAACCTTTGTGGGAGGCTTGCTAGACCCCTTATCCACTCGAGGTCTAGGATTAGCAGATATACCACTTGGATTAAATAAGGTCAATTGAGGATACAATGATCCCATGTTTCCCCCGTGTCCCCCTCTAGAAAGACGCATCCCACCCCCATGAAATTGACCATCTAGTCCCTAAAGGAGAGCCAATTTGATATGTTATACTGGGAACATCACATAAAGGCGAGTCTCAGGATTTTGAATGCGCACCCAAGATCAGACATCCTCCTAAAACCCATGAAAAAATCAGTCTACATATTGTTGTTCTGATTAATGTGGCAGTAAGGAGGCCAAATACTCATATTGTTCTATATAGTATTGGATGATACATTCCTGGTGAAGAGAAACCATTATTTCACAAAGATTTTAAACTTCGAGACCACTAAAACGCTCCATTAATTTATGTTTTAATTGTTTATAAGTTAAATTAGGGTAGATTCTTCCAATATAACGAACCAGTGAGCTGTGACCCATTCACACTGACCTACACAAGCTGGGTCTAAAGAGAGAATGGTGTCTGATTAATGTGGAAATATAGCTCACCATGAGTGATCCATCCTCACAACTGGCTGTGTATCAGATAAAAAAGGAGGTTCGTTGGATGTTGCATGGCTCTTATGAAACGTGTTCTGGGGTGAAATAACATTTGTATCACCAGAGGCCGTCAAGACCCTTGGTGGCTGAAAATACTAAAGTGGTTGTTTCTCTTGGTATCCCAACATGATTTTACAGAATTCAGTTTGTTCAGCCTGCTCATAGTCAGAATGAAATTGGCCGTTTTGAAAATTCTAAACTTCTTGTTGGAGTTCAATGAATGTTACAAAAAACTTAGAGGGTTGTTTACATACGTTCGAGGTGATGCTTGATGCCTTCTAGGTGAGTTTGATTAAGGGTCTCCATGACATAAAGTGCGAATCAATGGATGAATAATCAAGAAAGGAAATGGTATAAATCTATAATAGTAGGGACGAATAATAGGTTGAACCAAGTTTTAGAGAACTTAGTCCTTTAGTTTTTATTCAATAAGTAGAAATAAAATTATAGAGACCCACTATAACAAAGGCTCCACAACTCCTAAAGAAGCCTGCAAGTCGTAACCCAAGACAGGGTGAGGAGAGACCTTAGAGTATAATTGATAGGCACTACATGGTTGTTGTTTTCATGATGATCTTGACAAACAAATGAAGTTTAATTGATGTATGGAATAATCTTACAGTCTACTATATAAAATACAGAGTAGTATGAAGATGTAAGTAGTGACATGTAGAGAATGAATTCTTGGGAACTTGATATAGTGATACCAAAAGATCATTTTTTGTGTTTTCATCAAGGATATTAATATAAGATGATGCATAAAACACCATGAAATTGACACCATATCCGAAGATAATACAAAATATCATTTTATTATGAACATAACCTAAATTTCCAACATAGGATGTGAAGTGAATTTAAAATATAATTATAAGAAAATGCAGACAACTCAAATGGAATGATTCCAATAAGTGAATTGGTTTTCTACTTAATTTTTATATACTGTTTATTAATAACAGTCTTATTTCCTTCTATAGATTATAGATTTTCATGAACATGTTATTATTCTATTAATACCATATCTTAATGCTCCCACAATATGTAAATGTGGGAAAATAAACTATTAAGAAAGTTTTGATTCAAATAAAACAGAGACACTGAATCTATCTAAAACTACAAAGAGGGATAATGTTTAAGAATACATGTTATAATATACTATGCACATGGGATATGGCGCTACATTATCCTGGTTGTCTGCTTTGGGTAAACTAGGGTTTCACTGCGCCTTTACTGAAATCGAGCTAGATTCTCTCTGTTTTGAGATCGTTTCTTTATCGCTCTGCCGCGACGAACCTCTGCGCATCCTTCATGGTCGATTTGTTCCTTGTTTCATTTCTTTGAGCAGTTTTCCGCTTGTTTCATCCTTGCTATCAATGTTATACTCCTTCTCTTTCCCAGATCTGTTTTTGATCCGTGCATCCTCTGCTTGATTTGAACTCCCTTTGAGCTCACAGGCGATGGTGATTTATTTGGTGGAAAGCAGCGGTGTGTGGTGATGTATTCAGATGATGGATGGGGCCGTACAACGGTCTCCGATGTCACAATCTCTCAATGACAATAGTAGGAGGAATGGATTTGCTCATTGTTTTCATATCTGATGTGTTTTATGTAGCTTTTATGGATTTGTTTCTTCTTGCCTCATGCACATTCCTTCCTCATACATTATAGTCTCCATGCTTCTTCCATTTCACCGCATCTTGCTGCTCCGTCTGGTTGCGAGAAGGAAACTCTTCCTATGACCTTGTTTGCGGCGTGGTGGAGTGGTCTCTGATTGATTCTTCACTATATTCCTCTCCCCCGGTTCCTTTTCGGGCATCTCAAACAGATTGACCCTCGTGTGGCGGGCGCAGCGGTGATCGGTTTTGGGTGATGATCATTCTTTGGGGCTTGTTCATCCGGCGACTCCCTCAGGTGATGGTTATGGTCTCCTGCTGGCAGATGGACCCTTCTTGCAATGGTTGCTTTGGATCATGTGGTTGCTTGTCGGATGAACTGGTGGTCTTTGGTTACCTCAGAAGTTGGATTTGCAACTGATCTTGGTTGGTCCTCTTGTAACGGGTTAACGAACATTGTAATGGTTTGATCAACTCTCATGTGAGGTATGATTTACTTTGTGCATATTTTTTTGTGGTTCTTGTTGTTCTATTTTTCATGTTTGATGAATTGTTGTTGGCCTTAAGGGTTGGGAATTCTATTTCATCGTATTTGGTTTCAATGATTTTGTACTGTTGGGTGGGTGGATTCAGAAGAGGGATGGGTGTGTTGACACCCATTATCCAGCCATTTATCCTTGTTTGATAGATGGGTGCATTGCTTGAATTTGTGTCATGTTATTTGTCTTGAGCCGTGTTGCTGTGCTTTTTCACTAACATTGTTGGGTGGGCAGCTCGAAAGACAAATAGATGTGATGACATATATCATCCGGTTCTCCCTCTACATTTCATGTGTGTGGGAGGAATGCCATGCACTATTGTGCCGCCAACACAGTACAACCTCTTGGAAGGGGGTGTGACACTTCTCTTTGACCAATCACATTGACACACTTTCTTTCAGGGGGGGAATGAAACTATTCCCTTCCTTTTCTGCCATCTGCTCTTTGTTAATAAATTTTTCCATCCTTCGGGTTTTCTTTTTTAGAATATGTATTCCTTTTTGTTATTTTTTACCTATTACCCCATTTGTAAAAAGAGGATTTCATGATTTATGATCAATTTCAGGGGCTATCCCCCCTCATATTCTTAAAAAAAATACTATGCACATGGTCATTCAAATCCACTTGTTTTTATTTTAGAGAGGAAATCACTTTACTAGTTTCCTAAGGCCTCATCATTTCAAAAATATATTGAAAGGGTTCATGTTCGCATTCAATATCCATCAATTTTATCTTATTGCATTCACTGTTTCTCATTGTTTTATGTTTCATTGTTCTGTAATTATCTATGTATATGAATCAAGTTTAACAAAACTCACACATAGATTTTACCTATTTTAATATACATTTTATTGGTTATGGCTACCTAAAAAAAATAATATTCACAATTTTTTCCTCTTCCTGTAAAAGGCACAGTGGGTTGTACCTCCACTTCAAAAGGTTGGGTAGGTTATGCCTTCAACATAAGGACATTATTTCCAACTTGGGTTCTGACTCAGGGGTTGTCCCACTGAATAACTCATTCACTCCCATTTTAAACACCTATAAGTGGAGGGGAAAAGGGGGAAATGTGGCCTAAGTTGGTTTGTTAGGCTCAAAGGGTACTCATCTAGTTATAAGTATAGTTGTGCTGTTTTTGTTGGGGGGTATCAATTCAATTAGATCATTTTCAATTCTATTGGAACATGAGTAGGTAGGAGAAGTGGTATGTCTCTCAATTCTTCTCTTATCAGTAGGAGGAGTGAATCTAGGAGGTGATATCTCTAGGTTTTTACTGTTGTACACAAATACTTTTTCTTAATTGTATTTACAAATTTCTAGTAATATTAATCTAATTTATACATGTTGGGGCAGCGGAGGTTCATGGCGATCAAAATGAATACAAAAACAGAAGAAAAATAGATCAATAGTGAGATTTAAGTAGTTTGGAATTTTTTGCCTATGTCCATGGGAGAAGGGTGACTTTTTACCATTATTCTCTCTAGATAATTTTCGGAGGATACACAATGGGATTACACCAGTTTTCTAATTAAAAAGATGTGAGATCTAATCTCGTTTAAATAGAGGAGAAACATAGCAACGTTAAGGGGTTGGTTTTTGGCGGTTCATCAACCCTTGAAAACATCTACTGCCGGCTGCTTCAAAGATGACTACTTTAAAAGTCCAAGGAGATGCCTGGTTTTTTTTCCACCCAAGAAGACTCCCTGATAAAGTTGTTGCCGTCCAAGGAAGAGTTCCATGCCAAGCTATTATCGACAAATCCTTTTGTTTTTTTCCATTTAATTCTCCCACAAATGGGAGTGGCTTGCACAAATCTCTCCCTCACGACTAATTTGGGGTAGAAGCTAGACCCGCTGTATCCTTAAAGGCGTCCAACTTCTCTTTTGGTAGAATCTTTGTCATCATGTTTTCCCCATTATCATTGGTGTGGATTTTTTCAACATTCAACAATTTTTCTTCCAACACATTTTGGATCCAGTAATATCGCATGTCAATGTGTTTGGACTTGGAATGAAATGTTGGGTTCTTGTTGAGATGAATAGAACTTTGACTATCACAATAGAGAATATAATTCTCCTGATTATGTCCTATCTCCTGTAAAAGATTCTTCATCCACAACATCTCCTTGCAGCCCTCAGTGACCACGATATATTATGCTTCTGTGGTGGATAAGGAAACACACTTCTGAAGTCATGATTTCCATGACACTTCTCCCCTGCAAATGATATCAGGTACCCATATATAGATTTCCTGGTATCTACATCTACATCCATATCTGCATCTGTGTATCCTTCTAAAATAGGTTTTTCACTTCTAAAACATAAACAATCACTATATGTACCTCGGAGATACCTCAATATCCATTTGACCACTTTCCAATGATCCTTTCTTGGATCTAATAATAATATTCTCACAACGCCAACAACACGAGCATTGTTTGGTCTAGTGCACACCATGAAATACATAAGACTTCCAATTGATGACTGATAAAGAACTTTTTTCATATCTAATTTCTCCTCCTCATTTTATGGACTTTGACCTATCATGATCCTAAAATGACTTGCAAGTGGAGTGAAAATTGGTTTCTCCTTGCTCATGTTGAACTTTTTAAGAACCTTATCAATGTACCACTCTTGAGATAGCCAAATATTATGATTCCTCCTATCATGAGTAATCATCATCCCAAGAACATGAGTAGCATCTCCCAAGTCCTTTATTTCAAAATACTTTTTCAACTCCTTCAACCTGTCAATATTGGTGTTATCTCTGCCAATAATTAGTATATCATCAAAATAAAGCAATAAGATAATGAAATCACCATAAATAAACTATTTGATGAAAACATAGTGATCAAAAGTCGTCCTCTTGTACTCATTTCTCTCTATGAATGAGTTGAATTTTCTGTACCACTACCTCGGTGCTTGTTTCAAACCATATAAGCTTTTCTTAAGCTTGCATACTAGGTTTTCTTTACCTTTAACCAAAAATCCTTCTATTTGCTTCATGTATATCTCCTAAAAAAGATCACCATGTAAGAACTCTATCTTTACATCCAGTTGTTGAACCTCTAGGTTTAGACTAGATGCCAATCCAAGAACAAATCTAAAAGAAGACATTTTAACCACAGAAGAAAAAATTTCATCAAATCCAATACACTTTTTCTAACTAAATACCTTCACAAGCATTCTGGCTCTATAGTGCGGCTGTAATCTACCATCTTCTCCTTTAATTCTGTACACCCACTTGTTATTGAGTGCCTTCTTTCCATGTGGAAATTCTACCAAATCAAATGTACGGTTCTTGTGTAAGGATTTCATCTCCTCTTGCATGACCTTATTCCATTCCATTATCTACTGAATCCTGATCTCACCATCATAACTATCTGGATATCCCCCTTCAGTGAGCATCACATACTCATGTGGTGAGTATCTAGGACTCAGTTTTCATTCTCTGGTGGATCTCCTCAACTATGCTTCAGAGGGAATCTGTTCTGGAATATCATATGATGAAGATATATCCACATATGGAGACATATTACCTGGTAATGATTTATCATCAGTGTCACGTATCTCTCTCATGTTAGCCGGTACTGATGGTGGTGAGACTGGTTCCAGACTAACTGGAATTTCATCAGAATGCAACTTCTCTACACTTTCTAGCATCTCAAAATCTTTAATCATATGATCCTCAAAAAACACCACATCTATGCTTTTGATGATACTCCTGCTGATTGGTTCCCAAATTCAGTATTCAAACTCCTCATGAGCATATCCAAAAAAGATACACCGCTTTCTTTTTCCATCCAGCTTTGCCCGTTCATCTTTCAGGATGTGAACAAATTCCCTACATCCAAATACTCTCAAGTGTTTGTAAGAAACATCTTTACCTATCTAGACACTTTATAGAACATTGTAGTTTATTGGAACTGATGGAGAAATGTTTATAAGATCAATTGCGGTAATCATTTCCTCCCCTAAAAGGTTCTTGGAAAATTTTCATTTGAGATCATACATATTACTCTCTGATAACTTGTTTTGTTCATCCTCTCAGTAAGACTGTTATGGTGAGGCATCTTCAGTATTGATTTTTCTAGTCTGATGCCGAAACTCCTGCAATACTCCTCAAATGAGACATGGTACTCTCCTCTATTGTCTTCTTACACACACTTTAATTGTTTTCTTGTTTCTGTTTCCACCTTCACATGAAGCTTCTTGAAAACATCCTGCACTTGATCTTTAGTTTTCAAAGCAAAGACCCAAACTTTTCTAGAATTATAATATATGAAGGTAAACAAATAAATAGCACCTCCCATCATCTTATTTCTCATAATGCATACATTATTTTGAATCAAATATAAGACATTTTCTTTTCTAGATGGTATATAGCCATGAAATGATACTCTGTGTTGTTTTCCCATGATACAATAAACACAAGTATACAGATGTGTACCTTTTATTCCTGATAAGAGATCTTTCTTAGAGAGAATTATTATTCCTCTCTCGCTTATGTGACCCAACCGCCTATGCCAAAATTCTGCAAGAACATCTTTTCTGAATGCATTAACTTCTTCTCCACATGGTCTTTCACCCATGAGATAAAGAGAAATATCTTTATTTCCTTTACCAATTACCAGGTTACTTTTGGTAATCTTCTATTTCCCATCACCAAAGGAACTGGCATATCCCTCATCATCAAACATTCCAGTACATATTCGATTGAATAAAATATCAAGAACATGCCTCACATCCTTCAATAATAACTTACATCCAACATTAGTTTTCAGAAAAATATTACCAATACCAGTAATTTTGAATGCACCTTCATTTCCCATCTTCACATGTCTGAAACTCTCTGAATAGTAAGATGATAAGAAATCTATTTTGGCAGTGACATGGTAGAAGGTTCCAGAATTGATCACCCATGTCGAGTCTTGGCTTGAAATACTGACATGATTGTATTTATAAACAATAACAATCTTTTCATTGACAATTGAAGCATCATTATTTTATGTCTTACCATCCTGATTCTTATGCTCCACCTTCAACTTTATACACTCTTGGATGAAGTTTTTGAGCTTGACACAGTGGTGTAACTTCATATAATATATTGATTGAGATTTTGATCACTTCCTCCTTTAAAAAATTTGGTCACAAGGTTCTCTTCCTCTGATTCTTCCCTGCCATTTCTACTTCCCGTACCTTTTAGTGATAAGAGCTTCTGATTTAGGTGCATGCCCCTCATCTTTTCTTCTGGACTCTTCATTTAACATTTTGTCTTTCACCATCTCTACGTCGAGAGTTCCATCTAGAGTTGAATTACTAACTAACACAACTAATGTGTCCAACATCTTCAGTAAAGATATCAATATTAACAGTGTCTACAACTCATCATCAATAATCATTTTCAGGGAATTTAACTGATCAACGATGCCTTGGAACTCGCTCATGTGCTTGGATACATTGGTCCCATATTTTTATTTCAAGTTGAAAAGATGGCATATCAGGTTTTCTTTATTTTGCGTGGTTTTCCTCGCATATATATTTTCTAATTTTCGCCAAAGAACAAAGACATCATGTTCATTAGATTTTTTTTGGAAGATGACTTTTTTAATCCACTATCTGATTTGTGAAGCACACTTCCTATTGAGTACGACCCACTCCGCATCAACTGGAGGGGTACCGGCTGATGTCTTCTCATTAGGTTTACCACTTGTTAACATTTCCTCCACTTGCGCTGTAACGGGCTTAGTGGTCTCCACTATTGGTTTCCATAAATCTTTAATACACAAAAGATCCTCCATTTTTGGTTTCTAGATGACATAATTAAACGCAGTAAGTTTAGTCATGTTACCAGTATTTTAATCTATTTATGGAGTGAGAATTTAGAAAATATAACTATATGGATGTGTCCATAATGGTCAAAATACCTGGAATCGACTCACGGATCAATGAAAACAGACTCTGATTGACCGAGATATGACTAAAACTGTTTCAACAGTCTGAATTGACCGCTGATGCGGTGATGACGTGGATCGCCAGAATAGTGGTTGGAAAATTTGCCATGATGTCACCGATGTAATGAACAGTTTCGTCTTCTCTAGAATGGGGTACTGTATCACCTTTGGTTTGACCAAAATTTGACCGAGCCCATCTCCTTTATTTCAGCTCCATTTTTGATGCCGCTCGCGCCGTTGGAATCGTCTTGTCATTCTCTTCACAGATCTGGCCTCAAATTTTTTTGTGGAGAAACTAAAATTTTCTACTCACCAAAAAACACTCTATTTAATACTCGAACCCTTTGATACCAAATTCTTGGGGCAACGGAGGTTCGTGGCGATCAAAACAAATACAAAAATAGAAGAAAAATAGATCAACAACAAGATTTACGTGGTTTGACAATTTTTTCCTATATCCAAAGAAGAAGGGGCCTTGTTTCTATTGTTCTATTTGGATAATTTTCAAAGGACACACAACGAGATTACACCAATTTTCTGATCACCAAAAATATGAGATCTAATCTTTTTTAAATAGAGGATAAACTCAGTAACGTCAAGGGGTTGGTTTTTGGTGGTTCATCAACCCTTAAAAATATCCGCTGCCAGCTACTTCAAAGATGGCTACATTAGAGGTCCAAGGAGATACTTGGTTTGGTTTCCACCCAAGAAGACTCCCTACTGAAGTTGTTTCTGGCCAAAGAAGATTTCCACGCTAATCTGTTTCTTAAAAGTCCTTTTTTCCTTTTGTTGAATTCTCCCACAAATAGAAGTGCCCCCCACAATACAGTACCAGTTAGATTGTTTCTTTATTCTTTGTGCACACAATCACTTTTGTGAAAATTTGTGTTGACTCTACTGGGGAATCATCAAAGCAGTGGATTTTACCTTATGTGTTTGTAAATTTCATTTTCCATAAAGGTACATTGGTGTAAGGGTCAAAGCAGGAGCTACTTAAGGGTGATCGTCTGACTTGCATAAGGGTGGAGAAGTGGAATTTGAGTTACGTAAGTTTGGAGGAGAAGCCCACATAAAGGTGATGACTACTGCGTAAGGTTTATTACATTTCCATAATGGTAGAGAAACTGATTTGCATAAAGAAATTATGATGGAAAAAATGATCGCAACAAAAAATGATCTTGATTCCTTTTTACATAAATTCTAGAAAATAATGTAGGTCGTGCACGATGGGGTGAACAATGTTAGTGATTCTAGAGTGCATAGTCTTTCTATTTTATGTAAATGAGAATGGAGAGTAATGTGGCTTTGATAGAGCTAACAATGTAAAGAATTAATCACATGATGACATCGATGCATGAAAATATGGAAATGATTATGTGAGTGCAGAACAAGAATCCGCATTAGGACTTGGTGCGATAGATAGAAGAGAGCATGACCCTACAGATACACGATTCAGAGGAAAAAAATCTAGGGAGATTAAAATGAATTGATTTTTATGTGGAGCGAGGGATGAAAAATGAGAAACATGCCAAAGCTGCACCAATCAACCCAGAAGGGAGTGGTATGGGAAGTATGGGATTCAATGCACAACCAGGAGAAAGTTTGGATTTAGAGGATGTCGTTCTATCATATGGACTATGCAGTATTTTGAGGAGGGTGAAATTGAAAACATTTATTGGGGATGATCCTTTTGGATGGATAATGAAGGAGGATATTTATTTTTTGATCAACCAAACCCCTGAGGATGTGAAATTGCACTATGCATGGATTTATATGGTAGGGAAAGTGATGTACTGTTTTTTGTCTTGGCATAGTGAGATACCCAGATTATCCTAGGATGTGTTCAAACCATCACTTATGGATTGATATGGGAAAGACAAAAATTATGATCCATTGAGATACTTGAAAACCCTATGACAATATGACATGGGGGACCAATATATTTAGGAGTTCGAGAAAATCACATTGAGATTACCAGATTTCACTGATCTATGGTATATGAGCTTGTTAATGGGAGGTATGCATCCCAAAATAGAGAATCAAATCTCAACACATGAACCAACTAATAAATTTTAGATATTTATCTTTAAGGAAATCCGAAAAAGGATTAATTAGTGATTAAGTACTTTGAAGTACCGATGCATGTCCAATGGTGCCACCATTATCATGGAATACCAAAGTGTTGTCTATAAAATTTTCTAATAACCATCCTATATTTGAATGAAATCCCATTTTTGAATTGAATCGAATAGAGAAATATTTTAAGAAGATAGAAGAAGATAATTTTAGGAGGGAGGATGGGTTCTCTAAAATAGGGAAAGAGGAACTAGGATGGAAACTTTTGGAACTGGCAGGAGAACTGATTGAATTTCGTAGCATGGGTGATGCAAGGGCAGATTCAATGTTTCTCATAAGGAATCTTTCAGGTGTACCAATACTGATTTTAGTAGATAGTGGAACCAATCATAATTTAATTTTTAGACCTCTTACAAAGCTGGAAAACATGAAGGTTAGCCTGACCAGACCTTTTAGAATTAGTCTTGACAACAACTCATGATATTTTTCTCAAGGTTTATGTAGACATATAGATATTAACTTAGAGAACTTTATTGTTACATTTGAGTATTTTTTATTTGACATTGGGGGGACTAGATTTGGTTTTAGGTATGCAATGAATGAGAAGCTTGAGAAATTTTTTGTTAAATTGGGGATATAAAACTATTTAGTTTATATGGAAAGGGAAGGAAATCAAACTATAGGGAATCACTACAGTTCAGGAGAACCCTTTGTATTTTTAATTTGAAATTTAATCAAAGAATCTATTTTTTGAGCGATGGTTTTAGTAGACACTGATTATGAATCTAGTAACAGAGGTGTTTAGTGGTGAGTTGGGTGACCATCGATAGTTGGGATATATCTTGGATACAATTTACTCCATGTTTCACCCACCAAAAGGAATACCACCATATATCCATGTAGGGATATAGACCACACTATCACTCTGATGGCAACAATAGATCCAGTGAATATTAGGTCATACAAGATGGATCATTACCATAAAGATGAGTTATAATGAAAAGTTTATGAGATGATGGCTCATGGAATAATTTTTCACAACATCAATCCATTTTATAGTCCCATTATTCTCATAAAGAAAAAATATGGAAGTTAGGGGATGTGTGTCAGTTACCATGAATTCAATAAAATCACATTTCTAGGTAGGTTTTCAATTACTTTCATTGAGGAGTTATTGGATGAATTGCATGATTCTATTCTTTACCAGGATAGACTAAAAATCCAGGTTTCACTAGATTCAGGTAAGAACATGGGATGTTAACAAAACAACATTCAGAACACATGAAGAGAATTATGAATTCCTAGTAATTCTATTTAGGATGATGAATGCCCCGACTATTTCCCATCCCACCATGAACTGGGTATTCAAGGAATTCTTGAGGAAAACTATCTTGTTTTTTTAGATGAATCCTTATTTATTGTAAAACCCGTGTTAACAACATGAATCACCAAGAGATCGCATTTCAGGTAGATCATAACAATCAAAAACAAATTACAAATTTTTTTTCATAACTTTATGTGGAATATTTAGGCATTGTCATATCTTCCAAAGGAGTGTTGATGGATCACACAAAAATAGAACGTGTTCTTGGGTGGTCCCACCCACAAACTGTGAAATGTGTCCATAGATTTTTGGGATTAAATGGGTAAAATAAAAAAATTTCAAAGGGTATGGGAAGATATCCAAGAAACTTATTGAATTAACCAAAAAAAATTCAATAGAACTTTGCAGCCAAAAAATCATTTTTTGACATCAAGAAGTGTTTGGTTTCTTCTCCCCTTCTAGCTTTATTGGACTTCCTCTAGCCATTTGTAATTGAGTGTGATGCATCCATATGAGGGGTTTGAGATTCCTCAATGAAAGAAGGTTATATAGTTTCATATTTTTGTAAAGCTTTAGTAGTGGATAACATTTCAAAATCTATTTATGAAAAGGAGACAAAAACACTTGTTTTAGCTATAACCCATTGAAGACAATATCTGGTTGAAAAACATTTTTTGGTTTATACTAGTCATAAGACTATCGAACACCTTTTTAGTTAGTAGATACACATAGAAAATCAACATGATTGTTATGTGAAACTCTTGGGGCTTGATTTTGAAGTCATTTACAAACCAGGATGCATTAATCATGCAGTAGGCTCCCTCTATTATAGGGCTACAAGAGATCTGGACACCCACATCGAGACTAAATATTTAAGCTCTATTGTGTCTGAACCATTTTGGATGGAAATTGACACAATCAAGGTAGAAAATCAGCAGAATATAGTAATGAAATGCATCTTATATTTCTCTGTAAAACAACCAACTTCTCAACTAGTATTTTGTTTTCGTGATGGTCTACAATTTTTACAATGACCAAATAGTTTTATCTTTCCAGTCCTGCCTCATACCAAAATTTAGGTATTATTATCACTCTTCTTCTATAGGACACCATGTTTGATTTCTCAAAACATATAAATGACTTTCCACTGGACTATATTGGAAAGGCATGATGAAATGAATTCAATAATTTTTCTTGGAATGTAATACGTTCCAATGTCGTAAGTATCAATCCATGTCTCCCACATGACTCCTTCAACCACTTCCAATTCTAGAATTGGTTTGGGATGAAATTTTGATGGAATTCATCTCAGGAATGTACAAATCCATGGGTTTTGTGTTATCCTGGTTTTTGTGGATTGTCTAATCAAGCATGCCCGTTTTTCTCCAATGGAAATCCATATACAACAAAGATTGTGGGTGAAATTAAGTAGTCTATTTGAATGAAATTCCTTGTTCCATCCTCAGTGATCAAGATCCTATCATTGTCAGCAATTTTTGGAAGGAGATATTTTGATAGGAGGAAACCAACTTAAAAATAAGTCCTTATCACCCTCAAATGTACAATCAAATAGATATTGTTAATAAATTACTTGAGTTATATTTATATTGTTTTTCTTCATAGATGCCTTTTTATTGGTATCAGCGGATTCCTTGGGCTAAATACTATTATAATACAACTTCACATTCTTCCACCAAATTGTACCTCTTTGAGGAAATATATGGACATAAACCTCTTAAAATTCTATGTTATTTAGTATAGGATACACCATTTAACAAAGTTCATTCATTGTTAGTGAAATAGGATCAAATACTGCACCTACTTCAGTACAACCTCGCTCGATCCCAACAATTTATGGTCTAGGCGTATTTATCAAATCATGTCGGAGTGACTGTGATATGTGGTGTGGAGTAGTGCACTTCTGCTCATGGAGACCAATTCATGTCACAATATACAATCACATCACAATTGCGGCATCACAGATCATGTGCGATCTTGGAGTCCGTGGACACAATACATTTTTTCATTCATAAAAAATGAGGTGTTTTCCCCTAATTCCTATTTTCTAGCTTGCACCACTGCCACCACAAGCCCTCGACATTGACATGACCCACCTTACTTGTTTTTTTACTTGTGCTATCATGAACCCTTAATGCCGACGATCCCCCCCCCCCCCGAGTCAACCAGGCTGGTCAAAACCTTCACATGATTCCTTTATTTTTTTGGCTATCATGAACCCTTAATGCCGACGATCCCCCCCCCCCAAGTCAACCAGGCTGGTCAAAACCTTCACATGATTCCTTTATTTTTTTGTGCCTTTTTATTTTTTGTTTTACCCAATGCCTAACTCCATATATCTAGGCTTCACCACCTATTGAGCCTACATCTTTTGTGCCCTATGTGTTCTATGCCACTATCCTTCCCTTTTTTGATTTTTATTTTGAATTTTTTATTTTATATGTTAGTTAAAAATTTTCATTATGCAACCCTTTTTAGTTTTTATTTCTTTTGTTATTATATATGTATTATTTTTATTCTGGTTTATATTTTATTTATCATATTCTAATTTTTAAGCATATATATATGTGTAGAATTATGTAATTTAAATTATATTAATTAGTCCAATTTTGGATAAAAAAGCCGTCGTGACACGATCCACATCACCTTTATCCTACTATAGGACCCCTCCATGTCGCAACGTGATCCAAGATTGACTACTGAAGTTCTAAAGGACCGAATAACAACTGATGGGGGGGGAGGGTTGAATTAGTTGTTAACTTTTATGAGTTTCAAAACTTTTAGAAACTTAATGCTTGTAACTTGTTAAGATTTATATCCTCATCAACTTTTATTAAATACCCATGAATGAAAAATAAGGAAAGAAAGTAAAGAAGACATGATTTACAAGGTTCGACCTTAGTGCGAGAACCTACATCCTTTCAATAGCCACTCCCATGTGTTTATGGAAATTCACTATTAATAATAAGTGAATACAACTTGTGTCAAATCCCATTAGACACATTCTATCTCTCAATAGAAAATATTATACTGACACCTATCAGTTTACAAATTTTATTATAAAACAATTGATCCAAAAAAAGAGTAAATACTTTTTTGAAATGGATCCATAATCTCTCAGTCTGAATCCTCATTCTGATTTTGCTGGATCAAAATTTCTAAATCCGATGAAGTCAATTTGATTCTACCATACCCAATCTGTACTTCTAAAACTCTACTAAACTCAATACAATGGAATCAATATAATAAACCCATTCTCAATATGAAAAAATCAAACTCTAAGAAAATTATCAATATGATCTTCTTCAGTCTGATTAAATCAATATGATTAACTCAATATGATCTTCTCAATACAATTTTTATAAATCCAGTAAAAAAACTTTTATTTGTATGATCCTCCTCATGAGATCTCTGTCTGGAAATATCTTTCACTTGATTTCTTCAGCACTCTTCTTTTTCCAATTGCATGAAAGTTTTAAATAAACAAATGATCTAATCAAGTATTTATAGGAGACATAGAGAACAAAATCAGGAAACTTGAAAACTTTCCCCACTTCCTCAAATTTCAAAAATCTGAAAATCTATCACATTTAAACTTAAACTTAAACTTCTTCAATCCTTATTATATTTCTATGAAATTTATAGAAAAATTGAATTTCAAGTTTTACCTCTTCAACTCTTCATAAAACTTATGGAATCTTCTTTTTGAGTCTTCTTTATAACCATCTCATTACAATATACCTTTCTTTATCAGTTCATTACGATCTATTCCTTTCTCATCTCATTACAATATGTTTTCTACTCATATTATTATGAATCTACTTCCCTCTTCACTCATTATGAATCTTCTTCCTTCTCACCTCATTACGATTTCTATTTGTTTCCTAGCTCATTACAATTTCCATTTCTTTCTTAGCTCATTATGAATCTATTCCCTTCTTAGCTCATTACAAATCTGCTTCCTTCTCAGCTCATTATGATTTCTGTTACTTCTCATTACGATGGAATTACCATTATAATAGAAATCCCATTATGATGATTTTTCCATAAATATGGAATGAATTTAATGATGAATTCACTTTAAATTCTTAAAAATTCATCAGATCCATACATTCTTCTTCTTTATTAAATATTCTACCTCCGATGGATATTTCATAATGATGGAATCCCCATTATGATGGATTAATCATTATGATCAAGTGTATCTAATGATAAGTCCATTCAGAAACATTAACAATTCTCAAATTTCCTCAACTATTACTCATTGACAAACTTTATCTTGATTTATGGAACCGATACAACTATTACAATTTCTCTATTTCATCAAAATATTTTATCATGATAGTTTTCATGATTTGTTATAACTTTATGACTAGAAAAGAATCATCTAATTAATTTAGAAAGTATGAAAACTCTCTAACTCATGAATTCACAATCTTATTTCAAAACTCTTTAAAAAAAAAATACGACTTCTTTAAATAGAAATATTTTATTTTCTAACAAACACTAAGTCCAATGAATCTCCATTATGATGGAATTAAATCTGATAAATCATCTGATCAGAAACTTCATCTATCTGACTACTTCTTTCAGTGCTGTTCAGTCTAAAAAAGTGAGTATGGAAACCTGTGTTTGAAAAATAACTTTTTTTAAAGACAAAAAATTTTTCTCCCCCTTTATGTTTGTATTTGAACATTAATCAACATTAAAATTTCTTATAGAACTCATTACGATGGATTGGTTCAGATTCCTGAAAAATAAAAAACATTCTTACATAAAAAGGTTAGTTTTCAACAAATTAAATTTTTTGTTAAAACAATTTATCACAAAAGTTCTTCAATCTCCCCATTTGGATTTGTTAAGAACCCTTTATTAACAAAATTTTCAACTCTCAAAATTTTTTCACAACTCAACTTTTATAAACAAAACATGTTTTTTTAGACTTTTATCAAAATATAAACTTTATAAAAGAGAGCGTCATGTCACCACACTACTGGATAAAGTAATGTTTTTGTGAAATTCCATCCCTCGGTGGCAAGAAATTTTTTTGGCCATGTAAAGATAAAATCTCCCTCACTTTTATCTTTTCCTCTCAATTTTATTTTTCTCTCCACCATTTTATGATAACCACAACTTTATATTCATAAAATAAAGATATGTAAAAACTTATTACAATGTATAAAGTTGTTACTTTCTCTCCCCATTTTTCAATATAATCTAAATCATGGTGGGGGTGCTTTCTTATGAGGTTTAGGTTGAAACGGGATGAGGCTAAACATCAAGTTACAACCTCAATTACATAAACCATTCTTTCAAAATTTCTTTTGTAAATATATCAACAATCTAATACTTTGCTGAAATATATTCCAAAAAAATATCTCCAACAACAACTTTCTATTTTATAAAGTGAAACTTTATATCAATGTGTTTTGATCTAGAATTTTGGACATGATTATTAGAAAGATTAATTGAACTCTGATTATCACAAAGTATCTTCAAAGTTTAAGAAACTTTTACTTTTATATCTTCTATCTGAACTTTCATCCATAACTTTTGAGTACAATCTTGAGTAACTGCAACATATTCAGATTCATCTCTAATCAAAGATACTAAACTTTGTTTCTTACTATGACAACTCACACAATATTCACCCTAGAAAAATGTTCCTCCCAAGTTTGATTTTCTATCATTGCAATATCCAGACCAATCGACATCAATATAACCATGAAACTTCATCTCATAATTTCTTTTGTATAACAACCCATGTGAAGTTGTTTCTTTGACATATCTCAGAATCCTTTTTTCTACCAACATATGTGATTATTTTAGATTACTTTAATACCTTTCACACAAATTCCCAACATAAAAAATACCAGGTCTTGAGGCTGTAAGGTAAAGTAGACTTCTTACCAGCATTCAAAAATATTTCTAATTCACACTTTTTCTGGATTCATCTTATTCAACTTTGTGCTCACTTAAATAGGATTAGAATATTCTTTAGATTCTTCCATCCCAAACTTCTTTAAAAAATACCTGGCATACTTTTCCTGAGATAAGAAAATGTATTTTTCTTTTTTTTGAACTTGTAAGCATAGGAAGAATGTTAATTCTACAACATTAAAATTTCAAAAATCTTCTTCATTTCTTCAGAATTTTTTTTACAAACATCTTATCTATCCTTAGAAAAAATTATATCATCCACATAAATAATTAAAATTAGATCTATATAGTAAATATCTTTCACATATAAGTTTCTATAAACTTTTCCTTTATAAAAATTTAATATTCTTAAATTTTTTTCATGTTTTAAATACCAAGAACAGAGATCTTGTTTCAGCCCTTACAAATATTTCTTTATTTTAAAAACTTTTTTTATCCTCATACAATACAAAACCACAAGGTTATTCATTGTAAACATATTCCTCAATCTCACTATTTAATAAAGATGAATTTTCATCCATTTGATAAACTTTGTAATTATGATGTGTGACTACTAAAAGAAACATTCTAATAGTTTCTAATCTTATAAATGAGGAAAATTTTATTCAAAATCCACACCTTCCACCTATGCATAGTCTTTACAAATAAGCCTGGATTTGTTTATTGAAACTTCTCCATGTTCATTTAACTTATTTATGTAAAACCAAATGGTTCCGATAACAATTTTATTTTCGGGTCATGAAACAAGTTCCCATGTTTCTTTATTCTCAATCTGATCCAACTCTTCATTCATATCATACAAGCATTCTATATTTTTAATAGCTTCTGAAACTGATTCTGGTTCAACTTTTGAGATAAGTGAAGTCATATTATCTAATATCAATTTTTTTCTTGTCTGAAATGGATCCTTCTGATTTCCAATAATGTTTTTGAATTCAACATGTTTTTTAAGGTAGGAAATTCCAAAGTTTCTTTCATAGATGAAATTTCTTTATCACACAATTATTTTGAATCTTGATAAGGATGTTTTGACTTACTTTCACTATTTTTGGAAATCTCAAGTTTATCCTCCTCAGTATTCTTAATAAATGTTTTAAGGAATTTTGGTTTTTAATAACTTTAAAAACATACGAGTCCATCAACTTTTTTTAAAAACTTTTCCCAATATTTATAACTTCTTCTATTTTGTGAATAACCCATAAAATTTCCCTCCTCATATTTCTCATCAAACTTTCCTAGATCTAGATTTTTTATTTTGAGTAAACATGGACTTATAAAAACTTCAAAGTATTTCAATGAAGGGTTTTTATTATACCACATTTCATAAGGAGTCATGTCGGTTTTTAGTCTCAACAAAAATATATTTTGAACATATAAAAAATTACTAACTGCTTCTCGCAAATAGAATTTTGAAAGTTTGTATTCTGCTGATATACTTCTTCCAATTTCCACCAAACATCTATTCTTTGTTTCTACTACTCCATTTTTTTTATTGATTATAGGGAGAAATATACTGATGTTTGATACCATGATTTCTTAGATAAGTTTTAAAAGTATTTCCTTATAATTAAATACCATTATCTATTCTAAACTTTTTTATGGAAACCCCCATTTTTTTCTCAACATCTTATCTGAAGAATTTGAACAATTCAATAGCCTCTGACTTGTGCTTCAAAAACATGATGTTTTCATCCGAGTGAAATTATTAATAAAAGTGATAAATTATAAATATCCTCTTATTGATTGATGTATCATCAGCCCAAATAAATCAGAATGAATAAGCTCAAGTGGTCTGGTATATTGAACCTCAACTTTTTTATGACTTTTATCAGTCATATTCCCTTTTTGAAAAGCTACACAAACATCTTCTTCTCTTATTTTTAATTATAGAAAGTTTCAAATGAAATCAAAATTTTAAAGTTTGTTCATAATTTTCTTTTCAATGTTACTAAGTCTCTGATGCCACAATTTTTTTTATCTTCATCACTCAAGTAACATGAGTTGTTGAATTCTTCTATTTGGAAGAGATTCCCACTAGTTCTTTCTCATTTTGTAATAAATTTTCCATATTTCAAACTTTTGATGATAAAAAGATATTTTTATAAAAAAAATTATTTTCCATCATCACAAAGTTTACTTACACTAAGTATGTTATGTTTTATCCCATAAATAAATAAAAATTTCTTAGATTTCAAATTTTCTGCTTCAATCTCAGCTATTCTGATTCCTTTGATTTTGAAGGAACTATCATTTCCAAAGGTAACTGCTCCTCCATCACGACTTTCAACATGTTTCAATATTTTTAAACCACCTATCATATTTGAAGAATAACCACCATTATGTATCTATGGGTTTTTATTTTATTTTTATTTTATTTCAAATCTATCTCAACAAAAAAACTCTTTCTTCAAATTTCTTATTTTTAGCTTGTTTTTATTTTATATCATAAGAAACTTATTCTAGAAGGAGTCTCATAAATCTTTTAGAATGATGAAAATCCTGATCACATCTTCCATAAAATCATTCCAGACATTCAAATTTATTTTTTTTGGAAAGTTTCTAACATCTTGAGAATTATCCTTTTCAATTTTCTATAAGTTATGAAATTTACTCATTCTAATTTCACTATTTCTTCCACTTTTCCCAAACCTTCTTTCGAGTAGAGATAAGTTTTGCTAAAAATTATAATCTCTATTACTATAGATTCCACAACACCAGAAATAACAATCAAATATTGATTTTATATTCATGAAAGATTTCTCTATATAGAAACTTTATTGAGGTTGGTAACTTCTTTCAGCTCTAATATACTTAGTAAGTGGAACATATTTTTTTGTGAGTTTTATAACTTTTTAAATTTGATAGGTTTCTCACATCCATTATCTACCCAAGATTTCCCAATACTTTTTCCAAAACATAAAATGTTAGAAAAATCAGATGAAACACTATTTTTGGTGGGTGAGGATTTCACCTAATTCTTGATTTGAGCTTTCTCAATAACTTTAGAAGTCACAACTTTTACTTATGTGGCTTTGTTGAAGTTTTAATTTATCTTCCTTAGGGTATTTTCAGACTCAATATTTTTTGATTGAAACATGTTAACTTCTTCCCCAGTCACCAGATTCTTACTAAAATCTTTAACCATCTTTCCTTGTTCAGTAGTTCTAAGTAAGTAACTTAATATCTTTTTAATATATTCATCCTCCTACTTGATGACATATTTTCTTCCTTCATAAACTTCTTCAAAATATTTCTTTATCATTCTGATTTCATTCTTGAGATATTTCTTTTCTCAAGACATGCAAGAAGTTTTATCCTTAGCTAATACTATATGTAAGATTCTTCACCTCCTTTTTCTTTACCATTTGAGGAGTCTTCAACTTTCTCAACTTTTTTAATAAAGGTTATAAATTTTTATGAACTTTAATCTTCTAAAGAATTTTTGTTAGTTGAGTCCGATTCATCTCTCTTACTCAACATACTTATCTTGTTCCTAGTAAACTTCTTTTTGGATTTGTTAGATGGATTTTCTTCTTTAGAAATTTTGTTCTACTTCTTTCATCAGGGTTTTTAATCAGAATCATCTCGATATTCACTAAATTTCTTATTGGGGAAATTCATAGAAAAGTGTCTAATTCCACCAAAATCAAAACATTTTAGAGGATGTTTAACTCCATATTTTATTATTCCTCTTTGATATTTATTGGATATAAGAGACAAGATTTTATTATTCAAATCATCATACTCTTTACCTTTAGAGTCATAAGGATCAAAATCTTCAACATATTGACTTTTTAGCTTTCTCATAGCTTCAAAATCCATTTCATATTTCATTTTCTTTTTAAAAATTGGAGATTTTTTAATTTCATAAGCAATAATAAAGTTACACAATTCATCATGCGATAAATCATCCTTATCTTCTAAAGAGGAAAATTTAGAATCAAAACTTTCTAGAAAGTTTCTCATAAGTTTCATCACAATTTTATATTCTTCCAATAAATATCTAAATCCTTTAATGTTGCAAACAATTTCATTTATTCTCATGAATTATTCATCAATAGTTTATTCATATCTCATTCTGTTATCTTTATACTTACTATACTAGATTTGTAGCTTTACTTCCTTAACTTTATTATTCCCTTTGAAAATACTTTCTATCTTTTCCCACATACTTTTTTAAGTATTGAGACCCATAAATGTATGATAAATATTCTCTGATAAGGACATAAGGATTACATTTCTTTCCTTTCCATCAAATTCTATATTTCTCTAATCATTAAACAGAATAGGAGCACCTCTCTCAATAGGTGGAACACCAATAGTAGTAATATCAACTACTTCATGGAAAAGAGATATGAGATAAGGAATCATCCTATTTTTACATCCATAATAACTTTTTTCCATAAAATATAGGAATTGATCTACTATAGACAAAATTGATATTGTCTGTGATAAGGATTCAAAAAGGGAACCTTCCCTATTATACCAATTGAAGTTCTAAATAATTGAATAACAATTGAGAAGGGGGGTGGGGGTTGAATTGGTTGTTCACTTTTATGAGTTTTAAATTTTTTAGAAACTTACCCTCTAGAAACTATTAAGATTTACATCCTTATAAACATTTAGTAAATAGTTATGCATGAAAAAGTAGGAAAGAAAGTAAAACACACAATATTTACAAGGTTTTTCCTCAGTGTGATAACCTACATCTTTTCCATAACCGCTACCACAGGTCTATAGAAATTCACTATTAATATGGATTTAATACAAAATGTTCCAACTCCCGTTAGACACCTTCTATCTCCTGATAGGAACGATTATACTGAATCCCATATATTTACAATGTTTTATTATAAAACAATTGATCTACATGAAGGAATAATTTTTTTCTGAAACTGATCCACAATTTCTCAATCCAAATCCCCAATATGATTAAGCTCGATATTATTTTCTCAATATGATGAAGTCTATACAATTCTTCATTACTCAATCTACACTTCTAAAACTATTCTTATAAATTCAATATGATAGACTCAATATGATGAAACAATTCTCAATATACAAAAATAAAACTCTGATAAAATTATTAATATGATATTCCTTATTCTAATTTACTCAATCAAATTAACCCAATATGATATTCTCAATATGATCTTGCTCAATTTGTTAAATTTTTTTAGTTTTTTGATCCTCCTTATGAGAACTCTGTCTTGAAATGAATTTCACTTGATTTCTTCAACACTTTTCCTTTTACACTTGTGTGAAATTTTTCAATGAATGAATGATCTCATCAAGTATTTATAGGTGACTCAAAAAGAAAAAGCGTGGAACTTGAAAATTTTCCCCACTTCCTCAAATTTCAAAACTCCAAAAGTATCTCACATTTAAAATTCAACTTTGACTTATTTAATCCTCCTTAAATTTCTCTATGATTTATGCAAAATTGAATTTCAAGTTTTACCTCTTCAAATCTTCATAAAACTTCTATAATATTATTTTTGAGTCTTCTTCATAATTAGTTCATTACAATTTTCCTTTGTTTCTCAGTTCATTATGATCTATTTCTTTCTCAGATCATTATGATCTATTTCCTAATCAAATCATCACGAATATATTTCCTTCTCAAATCATTATGAATATATTTCCTTCTCAACTCATTAATATTTCTATTTATTTCTCATCTCATTATGATTTATATTTCTTTCTCAGCTCATTGTGAATTTGTTTCCTTCTCATCTCATTACGAATCTGCTTCCCTCTCATCTCATTACAATTTTTGTTTCTTTATCAACTAATTATGATTGAATTCCCATTACGATGGAAACCCCATTATGATGGAAACCCCATTATGATTGTTTTTCCATAATAATGGAAATAATTCATTGATGAACCCACTTAGCAACTTTGAACTTCTTTAAACTTTACCAGCTTTGTACATTATTCTTCTTTCTTAAATATTCTACCTCTGATGGATATTTTATAATGATGGAATACCTATTACAATGGATTCCTCATTAAAATAAAGTGTATTCGATGATAAATACACTCATCAATATTGAAAAGTCTAAAATTTCCTCAGTTATTACTCGTTGACAAAATTTGTCTTGATTTTTGAAACTGATACAACCATTATGATTCCTCTATTTGATTATGATAGTTTCCATGATTTGTTATAACTTTATGACCAACAAATAATAATCTAAATTAGTTTATAAATTATAAAAACTTTCTAACTCCTAACTTCACAATCTTATTTCAAAACTCTTTAGCAACAATATGAATTCTTCAAACAAAAATATTTGACTTTCTAACAAACACCGAGTCCAATGAATCTCTATTATGATGGATATGAAACTGATAAATCATCTGATCAAAAACTTCATCTTTTTGAATGCTTCTGCTTCCATTGCAACTTAGTCCAAAAAGGTGAGTCTGTAAACCTATTTCTGAAAAAAAAAATTTTAAAGACAAATTTTTTTTCTCCCCCTTTATTTTTGGATTTGAACATTCAACAACTTTAAACTTTCTTATAGATCTCATTACAATGGAATAGATCTAATTCCTTTAAAAAACCATTCTTATACAAAATTTTTTGTTGTTAAAAAATACAAAAAATTTGTTAAAATAATTTATCTTAAAGGTTATTCAACTAATATGGGTTTGGGTTGCTAAAAATAATCAATGAGATATCACTTTTGACATTTGAGAGGTCGTATTCATCAAAATCTGACCAAATGTACATACTTTAAAATCTTATAAGTTGAAACCCAAGTTCACTACCCATTATTATTGGCCCTACCTGATTTTATCTCGGTTAGGAAACACTAATTATAATATTTCTTTGCCAGATACTATGAGAGTTTACCTAGTTTTTCATGTCTCACATCTCAAACAAGTTGTTGTCTAGACTTTAGTTCACTCAAATATTCCTAATTTGTGGGACATAGACCTTTCCCAAAGTTCAGTACTGATAGATATACTAGCTACCAAACATACACAAGGGAAACCTCAAGAAAAATAGATGATTTAGTGGCAGGTAAAACCATCCAAAAATTCCACTTGGGAATATGTTGATAAAATCCTTTCTCAATTTCTAGAATTACAACTTGAGGACAAGGTGCCATTTGGGGATGGGTGAAATGTTATAAACTTGGGTCTTAACCTAGGGTTTGTACCACTAAATAATCCACACCCTCCTATTTTACACACATATCAATGGAGGAGGGGAAATGGGGAAATGTGGTCTAAGTTTGTTTGTTAAGCTCGCAGGGTAATCAACCAACTATAAGTAAAACTATGCTATTTTTTGGTGGGTATCAATTCAATTAGATAATTTGTGATTCTATCTGAAATAGTGTGGATGTGAGAAGTTTTATGTCTCTCAATTCACCTCATATCAGCAATAAGAGTGAATCCAGGAGGTTGAATACTCAAGTTCTTCCTATTGTACATAGATACTTTTCTCAATTGTATCTACAAATTTCTTGAAATATCGTTCTAATTTATATAGTACTAGCTAGATTGTTTCTTCCTTCTATGATCAAACACTCAGTGTTATAAAATGAACTAGTTTAATGATATGTACAAGGTAGGGTTTCATGAATTCAAAATTTTAGAGAATGAAATTGTTGATGATATATATCATAGATTCACAAAGATTACGAATAACACGATTACTTTAGGAGAGACTAAGAATAATGAATTTATGGTTAGAAGATCTTGAGAGAACTTCCCATCAAGAGGAATTTTAATAATGTAAATATTGATGAAGGAAAGGGTTTAACTCAGTATATCATGAACAAGATTATTAGTTCACTTTTATTATTTGGACTTAAATTGAAAAAAACTGATTATGAGGGAAATGATAAAAAATAAGAGTGTTTATTTTAAAAAAATTATTACTTCATTTTCATGAACCGACCCAAATAACTCACCTAAACAGTACCCAAATCATGTTGTAATGGTGTAGCCCAATTTGTTTGGATGAATATGGGCCGAATTCTAGTGTCCCAAACTATACTATAGTAATGCAGGCTTACTATTGAAACATGTGATAGTAAATTGTAATAGTGTGGATATCTACATGGCACTATATAAGAATGTATGGCGACACCAATTGGTCACTGTAGCTTCACAGACTTCCAACCACTAGTCATTGTAGCACAATGAACTTACTATATGGTTAGTGGAATAATTTCATCATCTTATTTATTATCTCATTCAAGCAAGAGTTTCTATGTGTGTATGAAACTTTGAAAATCACCCTGTAATGCTTACCTCGATCATAATGAAAGTTTTGTCTCTCTATGGATGTAGTAATTTTTCATAAACTACGTAAATCACCATGTCATGTGATCTTGTTATTTTTTTTTATTTACTTCATTTAAAAATTATTCTGACACTACAACTCCCAACAATTCTACAAAAAATCAATCCTGATATGGCCCAAAGGATGTTACTGATCCCCAGGGGTTAGAAACTAGTGACAAGACAAGATGAAACAACAGAAGGGAACTATTCAACCAAAAATAAATAAATAATCAAATGAAAAGTATATAAGTAAAATAAGAAATTTAGGTATTCCAAGACAATCATAAAGAGTAAAACTCCACAGGGTGCACAAAACTTTAGACAAAAATCATGGGTCAATGACAAAAACCTCCCAATATCTCCTTGTAATAATTGGAACAGACACTCTGCCTATCACTACTAACTCCCAAGGTCTCACGTGTCAAGCACACCAACCACCTCCAATTGGTACTTACCCTTTTTATGGATCTGATATAAAAAATATAAAAACTCTCTAAGGAAAAGGTAGGGTGTGATAAAAAATATCCTAATATTATATCACTAAAAGTTATATAAGAAATTCCATAACAAATAAACCATTTATTCTTAAATTTTAAATAAAACATGGCATGGAAATATTTTCACAGTTCATATCAAAATGTTCTTAAAGAAACATATCAAATTATAATAATAAAACATGATTAAATAAAAATTTTTATAAAACAAAATGGCTTGGATAAATTAGTTTAATAAAAACCGACATGTAATAATCAAAATAAAATAAATCACCATGGTCATATGTCCTGAGGTTCATTAGATCCCGACTATAGGATCCTCGCACTACTCAGTCAACCAATCACTCTTAAAAGTTGCATACATACCTAAGGATCAGGATGATGAGACAGAATCAGTTAACACCCCCATCAGGGGAAATTAAGCCAGGATTTTTTAGTTAGTGTTTTCATTGTTAATTTATTTCTAGGTGTTAGAGTCCTAGCATGCTTTCCCTAATCACCCATTAATTACTCAAGATCACATGCACTTTCAATTAATCAATTAATCAATCGTGGGTAAATCATCCTTTTCAATTAAGTTCATTACTCACAGTCCAAATGCCAAATTTCAGTTTTTAACATGCTATTTAAATTTTAAAACCAAATCATAGGTTTTTATCAAGTCCATGACTTTCAAAATCATCTTTAAATTTAATCCATTTCCCTAAATAATAAATGTTAAATCATTTTATCAAAACAATTTTCATTTTCATCCAACTTTTTTTAAAAATCCACTATATATTTTCAAATCCTTCAAAGAAGGGATTTATTTCACCATTCCATGCCTTTTGAAAACAATCACCTAAATCTTCTCAATTAAAAGTTTAGAAATCAATTAAAAATTCAATTTTAATTAAGAAAAAAATTAAGGTTTCAAGTGTAGAGAAAAGCCTTATAGAACCACCTACCTTAAATAAAATATCATATAACATGATCGAGGGATCTAATAAAGTCAATAGAAGAAAGGTTTACACCCCATAATCAAATTAAAAAAAAGAAGAACACTCTTTAATCAATCACCTTGTAGATGGATTCCTTACTCCGCTCAAGAGAATCACCAAAATAGAAGAAACAAAGGTTCATGTATTTTTAAAAATATCATAGGAATTATGGTTCACAGTAGAAAATCCCAAATTAAAACATTATTTAATTTTCTATTTTCAATATAATCTTTACTTAATAAGGTTTAAAATCAAGTAAAAAAAGAGTTGCAATCTTTAATGGGTCAAAAGAATTCAATTCTTATGATTTATATCTTTTGAGATTGCAAAAATGGTATTACAGTTCATTATGGAAGAAGAAGAATTATAATCATGTTTTAAAAATGTTTTTTTTTTCGAAAAGAAGGGTGTTGTGTAAGGGTAACTTAGTTTACCCTTACACAGTTCATAACTTCAACATAAGGGTAAGGTGTTTTACCCTTACACAAATTTCACACCAAGACTTACCCTTATGTAAGTCTAGGCTACCTTTACCTAGCCTTTAAAATTAAGGATTTAACCTTATGCGTATCTAGGATACCCTTATGAAACCTTTATAATTAAGGGTTTACCCTTACATAACTCTACACTACCCTTAAATATCCTTTAGAAGTAAGGGTTTACCCTTACGTAATTACTGAGGTACCTTTACACAACCTTTGAAAACCCAAGACTACCCTTACACAAATCAGGGTTACCCTTAAACAAGTCAAAAGTTACCTTTACATAAGCAGAGTGTTTCCCCTGCATACATTTACACAAGCTAGGTTCACCTTTACACAACCAATCCCACTGTTATGCAATGCAAACACTACCCTCACACAGTTCAAGGATTTTCACCCTATCCTTATGTAGAGGGAGAATTACCCTTAGAATTTAAGAGTTTACCTTAAAAAACACCCCCTATGTATGGTTAAAGGGTCCTTATCCTTACGCATACCCCACGTGTAACATCCCAATATTTTTAAAATGAAAGACTATGTTTGATAGTGTACAAGATATACAACACTGAGCTTAAACGAACAACAAAATCTTATTATTTAAATGTGATTGTTATAACCTAGCCATTAAATTGACAGGAATAAATAATATTAACCACATTATGAAATATATAATTGTCCTACTCATTTATAATGTATTAATTAATTCTTTTTAAATAAGTATTATATTTTTTAGTAAAGTCATTTTTATTCTTCAAAAAAATATGTTTTCTTAGAAAATGATTTTTATGGGTAATTATTTTTTAGAAAGTTTAGAAATTTTATTTGAAAAAATTTATTTCATTTTTTAATTCACTATATCAAAATTATATTAGGATATATTTTTTATATTTTTAGGAAAATATTTATTTTTTAATAAATAATGAAAAATACAGATTTTTATTGAAAAATGTATTTTATTGTAAAGTATTTACAAGGTAAAATTATGTTTTGGATTAGTTTTAATTTTTAATTAGTTAATTTTTATTTAAAAAAACCAATTATGATTTTTGAAACATATTTTATACTTGAATTTAGTATAAAAATATTTTATATTTAAAAGGGTATTATTCCGAAAAATTATTTTTCATTGTGTTGTACCAGTTTAATTTTAAATTAAATTATGAAAATTATATGTTTTAAATTTTTAAAAATGGATTATAAATTTGGAATAAATGTGTTCAAATTTAGTAATTTATTTCTTTTTATTTTTGGACAATATGAATAGTAACCTTATTAATTTTTATTACTATGAAAAAGGGTAAATTGGGTAATTAATGGTTAAAAATAAAATGATAAGAATCATAAAATGACCCAAATACTTACCTAAATATTATTGGATGAGTATATATAGACCATAATAATCCAAGGGTTTAATTTTTGACTTTATGAGCCACTTGTATGAGATTATGATGTTTATAGTATTTTATTTAATGAAATGTCAAACATGTCACACTCTTGTTTTTAATAAGTATAATATTTTTAATATGGTGTTATATAGAGGAAGTGTTAGAGTATAAATAGTATTTTCAAATATAAAAGATATATATTCTTCATGGATTTTTTTTAATTTTTAGAGAATAAATAATTACTTTAACTGCCTGCACAATGTTGATGCAATAATTATTAAATTATTGGAAAAATCAAATAAATGATATTAAAAATATTAAATAAATATAATTTGTGATAATTAATGTGATAAAATAATTTCATATATTAAATTAAAATTTTGGGGATGTATTAAAATAATATTTTTGAATTATAAGTATTATATTGATATTATTAAAATCAAAGTAATGAATAGTTCTAAAAATTGACATTATGGATATTTTATCAAAAATAATATTTCATTAAATGATAGAAAATTCCTAAAAATATTAAATTTGTCTAGGTTATTATAATAAGTTTTAAAATATAAAAACCATGGTCCATTTATGGGTCTTTTATCAGTTTATAGTAAATATATTAACCCTCAAAGAGTAAAAAATCCATACTGTCACAATAAGAGTTAAGAGTTAAAACCAAAAGATAAGGGTAGAAATATAGTAAAAACAGGTCTAATTTTTTTTAAGAGAAAAGTTTGACCCATAATCATATTATATCATAAATAAATCATTCTAGATCCATTTTTAATTGAAAATTAATTTATATTAATTTAATATTTTAATAAATTCAAAGAGTGCCCCTCCCATCTCCTATAAAAGGGGATATCTTCTTCTCATTTATTCAAATTTAAAAATACCTTTTTTTCCTATCCAAAATACCTCCATATAACCCATAAAAAAATTATTTAGGTATTTTATTTTTAAATAATACCAATCTTAGAGGGATTAAGGTGATAAGAAATAGAGATTTTTCAAAGAAGAGGTATAGTTTTCAACTCTATGTTTTAGTTTTGTTTTTCCTCCACATCCCTCAAATATTAATAAACCATGATAGAATAATAAAACCAGTATAATACATATAATTATATTTATTATGATTAATATCAAAATCTATATCCATACCCTATTCCATTAAATAAGAAATGAAACCATTATTCATGTGTACAGAGAACTACCACCTCACAAACCGATGTAATTCATTTTCCATCACCGTCTCTCAAGATTGGTTATAATGATGGAATTAATGTTTATATATGATATTAATGACATATTTATCATTATTATATGATAATATATAATTTAACCTCTTAAATTTTTATGCATTGAAAAATAATAATGTCGTTCGTGTGTACATATGGACTACCACCTCCACAAAGCGATGTGATTCGTTCTTCATCACCACATCACATGGGTGATATATATAAGTATATTTAAAGAAAAAACATGATATATATGATATTATTACCATTATTTAAAGATAAAATAATATTTATCTTCTTTTTATAATGATCATTGAAAAATGGATTGTTATTCATGCGTACATGTGACCTACCATCTCCATGATTGTAACATAGTTCATTTTTCATAACCACATTTAATGAGTAGATTTACTATCATAATTTATGTATAAAAATGATAATAATTTCATTATTATTGTTCTACATATGATATAGTATTGAACTTTTTGACCATAGTCAACATACCAAAGTCATTTTGGACTTAAGTACTGGATATTATCAAAACGTATGACATGAACATAAATGATCAAGTAACTGAATATAACATGGTAATAAGTGATATAAAAGGAATAATAAAATTTAAAAATGTTATTAAGATAGTATAAATTAAACTAAATTTATTATTCAGGATTATAGAGAACGTACGGGACGAGTTGGACTCAAGGTAAGAGATGCTCATTTAAAAAATATTTTTTTAATGTTTTCCTTAAAACTATATTTTTCTTCCACATCCATTATTTTATAAAAATGATTTTTAATATTTTTATATTATTTTTAAATTAATTTTTACCAATGTTTAATTTTTTACAAAATGGTTTGAAATGAATCTTTTTGTCATTTTCCAAATGAGGTACTTCGCGACTTTTCCAACAAAAATGTCAAAGGATTTTTTTAAATTATAAGACATAAGTGGATTTTCCCACCTTTTATATTAAATTTTCATTAATTATTTTAAATTACTAATATAAATTTTTTTTACTAAAAAATTATTAATTTCTAGTCAATATTCATGTTTTGATCATAAACACATAAGAAAATCATTGTTAGAATTCATTCAATTATAGAAAAATTTAATATTTTGTCATATTTTTAAATATAATGATCCAAATTATGTAATTATTGTGTTTTAGTGCTCCTAATTAAAATTACATAAAATCATTCATCTAGATCTCTAAATAATTTTTGCATTTAAGGTCCATTTGGACCACATAAGAAGGCCCAATGAATCAATCAAGGAAACTGGACTAGCTATGATGTTATATTTTCTAGGATCAATCCAAAAATATAAATTTATTTATACTATAGAATATTTCCAAGTACATTAAATTAAAACTTTTATGAAAATTTAAAGTCCCAAATAAACTGATAAGGGTCCCAATTAATTCATTAAATTATAGTATAAAATTTTGTGTAGGATTTGAAAAAAGGCCACAATTTATGACTTTTATCCCAATATAGAACTAAAATTGAGATGTAATTTAGTGGAGAAAAATTAAAGATATAGGCTCTAAAATTTTTAGAATAAATGGTTTGAATTTGAAGGCATATTGATATCCATAAACCCATTCATATTTAAACCATGGAAAAATTCTTCACAAAACTGGACAACAACACATGGTTTAAGAAAACATCCATAAATTTGGCTACAAAATACCAATGGCCATAAAATTTTATGGGTGAAATTAAAAAATATAGATATAAAACTTTGAATAAGGATATTTCTTGATATTCATCTATATTAATTGTCAAATGGTCAAGCCAACTTGAGGGGAAGTTTTGGAAGGCAAATAGTCCACCACCTTTGGCTATAAATTCATCCCCCTCTTCTCCTTGAAAGAGGTTGACACTTCATCATATAGGATGATACATTTTAATGAAATAATCATTTAAAAAGGTCTAGAAGTACCTTACAAACTCATGTTTCTACTTGTGAGACCATTCCTCATTGTTTTCTTTTCTTATACTTCAAGTGTTTTGAATTGTAATTGTATAAGTGTGATTATAATTTCATTTGAATTTTAATTCATATTTCATTTTCATCATATCTAATTCTCATACACCGTATGTATTTTAATATCCATGGTATTAATATAGTTTAAATAAATAAAAAATCCTTTTTCTATTTTACTTTCTTATTCAATCAAACAACACATTTACATCCCTTCATTTGTGCGTGTTTGATGAACAATTATTTTTCTCATATCATTAATTCGTTTTTATTAATTTACCAAATAATCATAATAATCCCTACCATATTACTAGCCATACCAATGGATGAGTAAATCTCCCATTAGGGTGAGTCATAATTTGGGGATGTTAAGTGATTGAGAGCTTTTTCTTGTTAAATATTCTTTAGGTTAACATTGTGTATGTTAAACTTAAAATGTCATGGATTAATGGAATATTTTGTTTAATGTGTGAATTAAATGGATTATTGGAACCATAAATACACTACCATAAAAAATTATTGATTGATATTAGATTCCTATTTAAGTTAATGATTGAATTAAATCCTCAACACTTGGGAATTCAGATCAAAATCATCTTGTAAAGTGAGTGTTAATTTAATGCAATATAACACAAAGATCAAGGATATCTGTAAGAAACTAGAAATTCTAATCTTAGTTTTATTATATAGATATTTTATTAAATGTATTTTTTATAATTTAAACCAACTAATAATATTTTTGAGACAATTTTGTTTGAAAATAATATTTGAAAATAAGTGTTTTAATTAATCTAATTAAAATAATTATAATTAATTATGCATGTTATTTATAATTTTAAAATTAATATTCTAAAGACAAATATAGTTTTACTTTGTTTAAAATAATATTTTGAAATAACTATATTTATATAATTATTTTTGTAAAGTAGAATTTATTTAATATAATATTTTAATAATATCAATTAATGGTAATTTTTTTTAAATAATATATTTTACAAATATATGAGATATATTATGTTTTTTGTTTTATAAAATTTATAATTTATAAATATATATAAATTTTATATTATGAAAAAACCAACACTATACTTATGTTTTAAATAAAAATTTGATTTGATTTATTTATTAAAAAAATGAATTATATATATATTTATATATTTTATAAATATAAAATGATATATATATAAATAATTTAAAAGACTAAAACAAAAGATTTAAAATATGAAATGTTTTATGAAAATATATATATGAGTTATGAAAATATAAATTATAAATATATATAATTATTTTATATAAAAATGTCATTTAATAAATAAATAAATAAATAAATAAATAAATATAAGTATATGAAATTATCATTTTCTTATATATATATGTTTTATAATTATATGTTCTAAATATATATATCATTGTTTTTTTTCTATATGTGTCTTATTATGATCAATGGATAGAAAAAAAATATAATAATAAAAAGTGAAACGATTGAAAAAGTGAAATGATTGAAATGTGAAGAAACACACAAAGATAATAGAGAAACATGACTCATAAAAAAAATGTGAAAAGCATAAATCATTTATTTAAAAATGAAAATAAAACAGAAAAAAGAAGATAAAATCTGTTAAGGGGTTGCGGGTCCGTTTTGAGGAAAGGGGGGATCCAAGGATGTGTTTTGACCATCTGATTTGGCTAGGTACAATCCCAACTATCCCTTTTTCACTCCCATATGGGGCTCCACTTAATCATGCTAGGGTTAATTACAACACTTAGATTGATCCAAACTGATCTGAGTCATCTGTCCTTTCCTTCTCCCTTATTGAGTCACGCCTCAACCAGTCCATGCCACACCAGTTTGCATCATGCTACAGGTCGACCACCGACCCTCCTTTTTTACTTCAACCCATGATGCACCTCCATTCTCCATTGTCAAAATCGTCTTCCCCAAGGCCCCATGTTTGGTTCCATTTCCATGGTAATGACAAGATCGAGTGATTTTAAAACCCAACCCATGACTCAAGCTCAGATTCCATCATCTATGATAAATATATTTTCAATTCCTTTTGATTGGAACCCTTTTTCGATCCAATCAATTTTCCAAATGGGTCCAAAACCATGTTAAAATTTTCAAGGGGTGCATTTTTTATAAAAAACCTCTTTGTACCTAATTCCACCGGACCCTCTTCCTCCCAATAGCTTAATTCTTATTGCTTGAATTTCCAAAATCCCATAGCCCCTATTTTGATCTAAATCAAGTATGGTTTTAATTATTTTTATCAAGTTATGTTGTTTTTCAAATATATACATTTATATATATATATATGTATATATGAATCTCTGTTTATCTATATAACTTAATAATTTCAGATGATGGTTTTGTTTTAAATTCCATCTTCTAACCTATATTTTTAAGGGATTTATTACTTTCAAATTTATTATATAAGGGTGTATTTTAGTTTATAAAATTATGGTTTTTACATATATATGTGTATATATATGCATATATACACATATATAATTTATTATTTTCAATATATATACGAGTTAATTGTTTTTGTCTTAAAATTTAATTATAAAACTTATATATATAAGGGTTCATATTAGTTTTTGTTTGAAATTTCAAGACTTATATGTATATATATGCGTATGTACAAATATATATACATATATATCTTATTTGGTTTAATAATTTTTTATGAAATATCTTTGTTTTAAATTCATGTTTTAAGGATTCAATTTTTTTTATGTTTGATTTCATCAATACTTATATATATGTATATATATAAGTGTATACACAATTGTATACATATACCTATTCCACTTAAGAATTGTTTATGATAAATATTTATTTTAAATTTATGTTTTATGGAATGATTAATAAGTCCATCATTCATAAGGATTTAATTAATTTATACAATAAAAATTATGTTTGTTTTACAAAGGTGTAAATATATATATATATATATATATATATATTTATGTATAATTACCTATTTTTAGAAAATAGATGTTAAGGGTTTTGATTTAAGTTTTAATTCTAAGTTTATGTCTTGCATGTATTTAGTCTTATTATTGGTCAACTCAATTTGTGTTGATTATAATGATATATATATATATGTATATATATATATATAACTATATTTCTATCTTTCAGATTTTAGTAAATAGAGGTTTTGTTTTAAATTTTGTTTCTAAGCTAATATAACTATTTATCAAAGGGTTTTCTTGCATTTTCAAAAATATCATTTTATTTGTATGGTATACATATATATATTTATGCATGTACATATATGTACATCATTTTTATTTAATAAATATAGTTAATATTTATTTCCAAAATCTATATACAAAGTTAGATTATTTTTAATTTATCAATTTATGGTTTATGTTTATGTGTAGCCTTGTTTCTAAATGATAATAGTTATCATTTTATGTGAAAAACCTAAAAAGCTATTATTTTATGTGCACAAGCTATCATTTCATGTGAAAAACTTCTTTTGCACCTCTTAGTATGACACGTATAGTTAGTTATAGCAATCATAAAATTTATAAATAACATTCCATGCATCTTATAGAGCATGTATGTATTTATTTCACCATCCTATTTATTTTTGCATTCCAAATAAAGAAGGTTATTTACATGTAATATGTATACGATGCTTATTTTTAACCCCAATAATATGAGGAATGAATTGGACTTATAAAGTGCTGGGTGAGACCTGCTATAGCCTCTCGATGCATAAGTAGGTCTCATGAGACAAACTAGTGTATTGGCACAAGACCTTGATGGTGTAGTTATAATGTCGGGCATTATATATCCCCTCAAGGAATGAATTAAGCTTAGTAAGTTATGGGTGAGGCCCAATATATCCCCTTGATGCATTAGTAGGTCTCATAAGGCAAAAAAACTGGGTTTTGGCCAAGGGCTTACCATAGTATTTTCAAACGTCTTGTCCGAGGCCTCGGCGAAATGATTCAGATGTTCGACATTATGCATTCCCTCATTATGAGATCAATATTTGACCTACCATGTGATTTTTTGACTAGTAGAATATCCATGGTTAAGAATGATTCTCTTATGAAAATTTATATGGATTTATTTAATCAATTTTATTCCTACTTTGTGATGCTCAAAATTATATTTCTCAAATGTACTGGTTATAATGATTTATATTTATGTATATAGTTATGTGTATAAAAATTAATTTATAAATAGGTATTAATACTTTTTTTACAATATATAAACAAAGGTTAGAAATTTATCTATCATTTCATAGTTTTCATTTATGTGTTAAATGATAATTGATATCATTTTTTGTATAAACTCTGTACAAGTATTATTTTATTTTAAAATTTGTGTCTGCACCCCTGGTATGTCATAAAATATTAAGTATATCCATTATCTAATTTATAAATGGAATTCCATGATTTTTTTTCAAGTGCGTGCATATTTCATTATGAATTCTAAAAATATATATATATGTATATGAAATTATCATTTTATTTTTATTATATATATATGTTTTATAATTATATGTTCTAAATATATATATCATAATTTTTTTCTATATGTGTCTTATTATAATCAAGGGATAGAAAAAAATATAATAATAAAAAGTAAAATGATTGAAAAAGTGAAATGATTGAAATGTTAAGAAACACATAAAGATAATGGAGAAATGTGACTCACAAAAAAAATGTGAAAAGCATAAATCATTTAAAAAAATGAAAATAAAACAATAAAAGAAAGATAAAACCGGTTAATAGGTTGCGCGCACGATTTAAGGAAAGGGGGGATCTGCAGATGTGTTTTGACTATCCAATCTCAGACATCCCCTTTTCACTCCTATTTGGGGATCTAATTAATCATGCTAGGGTTAATTATAACCCTTCAATATATCCAAAATGATTTGATCCATCCATCATTTCCTTCTCCCACATTGGGATGCACCTCAACCAGTCCATGCTACACCGGTCTACATCACGCTATAGGTCGACCGCCGACCCTCCTTTTTCCTTCAACCCGTGATTCACCTCCAATATCCATAATCAAAATAATCTTCCCCATGGACCCATGTTCGGTTACCTTTCCATGGATGTGATAAGATCAGGTGATTTTAAAACCCAGCCCATGACTCAAGCTTAGATTCCTTCATCTATGATAAATATATTTTTGATTCCTTTTGATTGGAACCCTTGTTCAATTGGATAAATGGATCCAAACCCATGAAAAATATTTCAAGGGGTGCATTTTTTTATAAAACCCCTATCTTCACCTAATTATACTAGACCCTCTTCCTCCATAGAGCTCAATTCTTACTACTTGAATTTCCAAAAGCCCACAACCCCTATTTTGATCTAAATCAAGTAAGGGTTTAATTATTTTGATCAAGTTATGTTGTTTTTAGAATATATATATATATATGTATATATGTATATATGTTTATATATATAACTTAATAATTTCAAACGAGGGTTGTGTTTTAAATTCCATCTTCTAACCTATATTTTGTAAGGGATTTATTACTTTCAAATTTATTATGGAAGGGTGTATTTTAGCTTATAAAATTATGGTTGTTATATATAATCAAAATTATGTTTGTTTTACAAAGGTGTAGAAATATATATATATATATATATAATTATGTATAATAAGTTATATATGTGTATATATTCAGACACGCACACACACATATAACAACCATAATTTTATAAACTAAAATACACCCTTACATAATAAATTTGAAAGTAATAAATCCCTTACAAAATATAGGTTAGAAGATGGAATTTAAAATACAACCCTCATGTGAAATTATTAAGTTATATTGATTAAAATATATTCACACACACACACACACATGTATATATTTTAAAAACAACATAACTTGATCAAAATAATTAAACCCTTACATTATTTAGATCAAAATAGGGGCTGTGGGATTTTGGAAATTCGAGCAGTAAGAATTGATATCTTGGGAGGAAGATGGTCTGGTATAATTAGGTGAAAAGAGGGTTCTTTATAAAAAATTCACCCCTTGACATATTGTTCATGGTTTTGGACTCATTTATCCAATTGATCTAATCAAACATGGGTTCCAATAAAAAGGAATTAAAAATATATTTATCATAGATGAAGGAATCCAAGCTTGAGTCATGGGTTGGGTTTTAAAATCTCCCAATTTTATCGCTTCCATGGAAAGGGAACTGAACACAGGGCCATGGATAAGATGATTTTGATGATGGAGAATGAAGGTGAATCATGGGTTGAAGGAAAAAGGAGGGCCGATGGTTGACCTATAGCGTGATGTAGACCCGTGCGGCATGGACTGGTTGAGGTGCAACTCAACATGGGAGAAGGAAAGGATAGACGACTCAGATCAGTTTTGATCGATTGAAGGGTTATAATTAACCCTATAATGATTAATTGGAGCCCCAAATAGTAGTTAAAAGTGGATGGACAAAATCGAACCTAGCCAAATCGGACAGTTAAAACACATCCGTGGATCCCTCCTTTCCTTAAATCGGACGCGCAACCCCTTAAACCAATTTTATCTTTTTTTATTGTTTTATTTTATTTTTTTTAAATGATTTATTTTTTTCACATTTTTATTTTTTGATTCAAATTTCTCCATTATCTTTAGATGTTTCTTCACATTTCAATCATTTCACTTTTTTAATCATATCACTTATTATTTTTATATTTTTTTCTATCCCACAATTATAATAAGACACATATAAAAAATGATGATATATATATTTAGAAAATATAATTCTAAAACACACACATATATATAATAAAAAGAAAATGATAATTTAATATACTTATATATATATTTATGTATAATTAACTATTTTTAGAAAATAAATGTTAAGGATTTTTATTTAAGTTTTAATTTTAAGTCTATGGCTTGCATGAATTTTGTCTTATTATTGGTCAAATCAATTTGTGTTGATTATAAATAAATAAATAAATAAATATATATAAATATATATATATATATAAATATGTATATATATATGTAACTATATTTTTATCTTTCAGATTTTAGTAAATAGAGGTTTTGTTTTAAATATTTTTTCTAAGCTAATATGACTATTTATCAAAGGATTTGATTGCATTTTTAAAAACATCATTTTATTTGTATGGTATACATATATATATATATATATATATATATTTATGTATGTACATATATGTACATCATTTTTATTTAATAAAGAGGGTTAATATTTATTTCCAAAATCTATATACAAAGTTATATTATTTTTAATTTATCAATTTATGGTTTATGTTTATGTGTAGTCTTGTTTCTAAATAATAATAGTTATCATTTTATGTGAAAAACCTAAAAAAACTATTATTTTATGTGTTAAAGCTATCATTTCATGTGCGAAACTACTTTCTCACCTCTTGGTATGTCATGCATAGTTAGTTATGGCCATAATCTAATTTATAAATGACACTCCATGCATTTTAGAGAGCATGTATGTATTTATTTCATTATCCTATTTATTTGTGCATTACAAATAAAGAAGGTTATTTACATGGAATATATATATTATGCTTATGTTTAAACCCAATCATATGATAAATGTATTGGACTTATTAAGTGATGGGTGAGGCTCGCTATAGCCACTTGATGCATCGGTAGGTATCATGAGACAAACTATTGTCTTGGCATGAGACCTTGATGGTATAGTTATGATGTATGACAATATGAATCCCATCGAGAAATGAATTGGACTTAGTAAGTGAAGGGAGGGGACCACTATATCCCCTTGATACATCAGTAGGTCTCATGAGACAAAATAGAACTGGGTTGTGGTTGAGGCCTTACCCTAGTATTTTCAGACGTCTTGGCCGAGGTGTCGATGATATGCTTCAGATGTCTGACATTATTCATTCACTCATTACGAGATCTGTAACACCCTGACACCAGAAGCCCAGAGCCGGTGTATTATTTTAATACATTGGAATGCTTACAAGGAATCAAGTCCCGAAGGACCGATCAATTTTTCAATCTTGGAAAATAGATTACATACATTAAATTTACATTAAAATTTCAAACATAAAACACAACATAGATATTTCTTTGAGAATGCCATTATTCCATTTAGCTTAACCCTACATATCAATCATAATACACTTCTTGGAATCCCGGGAAAATAAAACATAAGAAAGGGGTGAGCTCAAATGCTTAGTAAGGGTAAACAATTTAGCAGAAGATAACATAAACAATAAGCATGGTGAATAATTAAAAACACATACCTTTAGAAATAATAAACATGAACAATTATAGCATAAATATGAGATGAGTAAATAATTCCATAATAAAACATAGTCATGGGTATTCTACTAGTCGAATAACCACATGAACCATCAATATTATTTTCATAATGAGGGAATGTATAATGTCCGACATTCTGAAACATTTTGTCAAGAACTCGACCAAGACATATAAAAATAATTAAGGCCTTGGCCAAAACCATATATCAAATTAGGAAAGGCCTCGACCAATTTCATGTCTAATTGTCTCATGAGACCTACCGATGCACCGAGGAGCTATAGTGGGCTCCACCCGTCACTTACTAAGTCCAATACATTCTTCATATTAAAAGGTTGAAACATAACATAAACATTCATATTAAAACTATCATATGAAATGTTAAAACATATCATAACTAATTTAATAAAATATATAATATTTTATAATAAATCAACCTCAATCAAGAATAATATCCCGTAAAGGATGTTGACATAGTTGAAAATGATTAGTAAAAATCTTTTAGAGAAATATCCTTTTTTCATGAAATCATTTAAAAGTCAAATAATTTATAAAGGAAGTCATTTAAAATATAGTTTTAAATCAAAGTGTCCCATACCACTTTGAAACTTTTAAAAGGAATTTTAATTTTAAAACATTCATGTCCATATAAATAAATCCTTAAAACTATTTTGAAATCATAGACATTAATGAGAAAGGTTTAGAAGAATAAATCTTTAAAACATTTAAAATGATGTTTTACTAAAAGAGTCCCTTAAAAATAATCCCTTTGAAAAATCTTTTATGAAACATGGACATGGATAATAAATATGTCCCAGTAGATACTTATGTAAAAACAACCTCGAATAATAAAGAGATTGTGAAATTAACCCTTACCTTGCACTTTCCTTTGGTCGAGGGTATGTTTAAACTCTTGTATAATGAACATAGTATGTTATTAAATTATACCAGAACCATATTCATATTTATTATATGATATATGATTCATTTATGATTTTATACTACCCATTTAATAATGATTTCCATGTTAAATTAACATTTTGGGTAATAATCGCTTTCTTTATCGTACATGTTTTAACTTGTTATTCTTGATCATATCACTTAGATAATGATTTAAATACTTCTAGAATATAAAAAATGATTTATATATCATAAATATATAGAATATAAATATGTATAATAGATAGATATATTAAATGGAAAGCACCATTTATGGAGATGGTAGGCTGTACGTACGAATAAATGTTGTTTCCGTTTTCACATCGTATTGAACGAAAGTAAGTTAATAATATATATGTAAGAACACACACACACACATACATAGATATATATATATATATATCTACAGTATCATTATTATGTCATATATTACATACTTATTAATAATATATATTTTTATAATCATCGTTTAATGGTGAACGTGGAAATGAATCTCATCGCATCGTGGAGACGGTAATCCGTACGTACGCACGAGCGAAAATATCATTATATTGATGGTGAAATCATATGTAATTGGATGGTATATCCTATATAAATAATCATAAACATGTCATATTTATTATTTACATCATTTATATTCATTATTATACCCATCCAAATAATGAATTATTTGAATAACAAACTACACCACAACGTGGAGACGGTAAGCCGTACGTACGCACATGTGGTGACTTTGTCATTTATAGGATGGATAGAATAACGAATATGGTTGTACCATATTTATAATAAAATCAAAGTATGTAGGAGTTAATTTAGTTATTATTATTATATGGAAACAACAAAGAAAGATAAAGTGGAAGAAGAAAAGAACTTGAAAGAGGGTGGTGAAATTATTACCTCTTCTTCGGGTGTTTACTTTCGAGTTAATCAAAAGGGTTCCTTAGGTTGGCTTTCTGATCAAATTAATGACTCTAGGTTGATGTGAGTAAAGTTAGTAGGATATTTGGGTAGGTTTTGGCCGAGCCAAATGGCTATGGAGGTGTGATTTTGAGAGAAGGGGAAGTGCCCTTTTATAAGAGGGGTGAGGGTCACTTTAGAAAAAGATTAAAATATTAATTTATTATATAATCATATTTGGTTTATAATGGATCCAAATGAATTTATTTAGATACTTATGTGGTTATGGGTCTAAATCCTCTAAACAAATAGGCTTTAGAAAAATTTAGGTTACAATTTTAACCATATATTTTAGATTTAACTATTTAATAAATAGTTTAACTTTTACCGTGTCTTCTTGTATTCTTACACTATATGGTTAATAAACTTACTCTAATCTTCAAAGAGAACCTCAAGTGGTTCATTAATAACATATATAATATTATTTAAGACCTTTTTCTCAACCTTGGATTTTTATGAATATTATATCAACCAATAACATAGTATTTGTTTTAAAAATTAATTTATGTCAATTTTGACACTATTTGGTATTTTGTTTTTGTGAAAGTAATAATAACCATATCACTTTGAAAAAAATTTATCTAATCAACCCCAACATGTCATATTAACCTATAAAATTAGTTTAATTTATCAAAAGTCTCAATTTACATTTATTTGGATATTTATAATATCAATTATTTTAATAATTCATTAATAAGGTAATTACTGCATCATCATTGTGTCATAAATAAATTAAACTATTTAATGTCTAAAAATTATAAATAAAATAAAATTATGTAGTAAATATTTTTATATTTCTAATGAATATTTATAGTCAAATTTATATTATGTGTAACCTTATATTAAAAATGGTTTAGTTATTAAAACTTGAATTTAACACTTTTAACTCTTCTTTAAATTAAATAATAATAAATATCCTAATCTAATCCAAGTGGAACAAAGTGGATAATATTTTATTAATAAGTTTTTTTGGTTGAATTTACCTTATAAAATAGAATTAGGACATGTGTTAGGGTAATTATAATATCATTTTTACCCTCAATTACCCTATTTACTTTTAACCATGGTAAATAAAAGTCAAAAGTTACTATTTGGAAAAAAATATTTTCATCTTATTGAACCAAATTTTACTTAATGATATCAATCATGTCTCTTGGATTTTTTAAATTCAACCCACAAAAGTGGAAAAATTAAGTTTTATGCAAATTTGCAAATGCTCCTAGAAGCTGGGTAAAAGAGGTTAAAAAGTACTCTAAAATTTTATACATCTAATTTTATTATAAAATGACTCTAATTAATTAAATTGAAATTATATAGGTATTATATATATATTTTGACTTAATATAAATTTATATAAAATAAATAATTATTTAAATAAAAAGTCGGTTTTAAATAATAACGCTGTGTTTTTCACTATTCATCAAAAATTGAAAGTTTTCAAAAAAATACAAAAAGGTCACCCAAAGATAATTTTGATATTCATAATTCAAAAATGAATTATATTTTACCAAATTAAATACATAGAAGTTTCATTTATTAATTTAAAATTAATTCATGTTGTCAAAACAAAAAAGCGGGTTTTTAAAAAGTAAAAACTATCAAAAGATTGACATGTGTTTATATCAAAGTTAAATGTGAAATTACTTATAATGACCTAAATTTTATTAAATGATAAAAATATAATCTAATTATACTTCAAAACCTTTCAAATTCATAATTTAACACTATAAATTATTTTGATTAAAAAATTTGTTTTCAATTAAAACATAATATTTTTCACTATTCGTCAAAATATGAAAGTTATCAGAAAAGTACCAAAAATTTATCCAAACTAAATTTCTATGTCCTGCTTCTAAAGAATAATTTAATTAAATTAAATTTAATATATAAAAGTGTCAAATATTGGTTTTAAAAATGGTTCACCATTAAAAGGCGGTAAAATTTCATTTCTTGAAAAATACGTCTTTTATCTGAAAAAATAAATTTGTTCTTATATTATGTCTAAGAAACACATAATATGTAACGCCCCGACCCCAGAAGACTAGAGTCAGTGTATTATTACGTATCATTGGCATGATCACAAAATATCAAGTCTTGAAAGTCTGATTAGTTTAGTAGCCTTGGAAGTACTAGATACATTCATAAGGTTTACATTACATCATAAAATGGAAAACTACAACAACATTGTTTCCATACACAACACTGAGATCCCATAGACTATCCCTACAGTTCAGTCATAATATACTTCTTCGCATCCTAGGAAAAATAAAACATAGAAAGGGGTGAGCTCAGATGCTTAGTAAGGATAACAATAAAGCGAAAACTTTCATAAATAAGCATAAACATTTAAGGAAATGTATAAGACTAAAACAAAAGCCTTTTAAACTTGAACTTCAGAATAATATGGAAAATATGAAATCAAATAATTCCATTTACTTATTCACATGGATATTATACTAGTCGAATAATCACATGCAATATCAATAACCACTTTTATAACGATGAAATGCATAACGCCAGACTTTGATAACCAAATAGTCAAGGCCTTATACCAAGACTAAAAATAAGATTTTTTCAAGGCCTTGTGACAAGACACTATTTTGTCTCATGAGACCTATCAATGCATCTAGGAGCTATAGAGGGCTCCACCCATCACTTATTAAGTCCAATGCATTCCTCATATGAAAAGGTTTAAACATAATATAAACATTCATATTAAAACTGGCATACAAAATGTAAATACTTTATCCATAAACCATGAATGGTATGAAATAAAACATCCACAATAAAAAATATCACAAAACCTTCAATACAATATGTAATTTTGTATCATAATAAATCAACTTCAAACAAACTTAAAATCCACCAAAGGATGTTGACATAGGTGAAATCAAAACATTTTTACAAAAATATCTCTTTCTATTTTGAAATCATTTAAAATTCACGTAATAATAAATGAAAACATTTATATTTGAAAATATTATTATAATATTGTAAGGTAAGCTTAGACAATGTTATAACAGTAGAAAATAGCCGCAACCACCGTATAAGTTAAAAAAAATATTCTTACCTTAATTTTGTCAAAAAGGTCATAAAGTACCTTGTTTGGAAAACAATAGAAAGATTCCTTTATAAACATATTATAAAATTCAAACAAGGGTATAAATGAATTTAAACAATAGTCTATAAAATATTAAGAATGTTTTGAAATACATTTTTAAGAAACACGGATGTGGATGATAAAGAGGTCCCAGTAGATAATTACATATAAACAACCTTGAATAATGAAGAGATTGTGAAATTAACCCTTACCTTGTACTTTTACTTGGTAGAGGGTAGGTTAACCTCCTATATAATGGTGAAATAATTGTTATTAAATTATACAAGAATAATATACATTAAAATTATATCATATATTATCTTTTAACATTTCTTTGTTAATAATATCTTAATATTATCGTCATTTCGAGTGTTAACTGATTTGTTTTTCTTTATATGCTTTGTTACGTAAGTAATGATTGATATGGATAGAATGTATCATATACAAATTAAGAATGATATTATGTATTTAAAAATTTATTTTAATCATCTAATGAAAATTATTCTTGAATGGATACGATTGGAATGAATCTCATCGCGTTTATGAAGACGGTAATCCGTACGTACGCACGAGCGACAATATCATTATTTTGATGTTAAAATAATATATAATTTCATGTTATATCATATATACAGAATCATTATCATGTTATAATTATTATTTACATCAAATAAAAATCACTATTATACCCATCTAAATAATAATGTATTGAATAACAATTACACCACGATGTGGAGACGGTAAACCGTACGTACGCAGGTATGGTGAAAAGTCATTTAAAGGATGGATATAATAATGAATATAGTTGTAATATATTTATAATAACATCACAATATATATAATATACTGGATTTATTATTTTAGTATGTAAACAACAAATAAAGAGGAAGTGGAAGAAGAAAGGAACTTGAAAGGGGTGATGAAATATTTACCTCCTCTTCTGGTTATTCATTTATATTTGATCAAAAGGGCTCCTTAGGTTGGCTTTCTGACTAAAGGAAGGACTCTAGGATAAAGGGAGGACAGTTTAGAGGATATTTTGTTAGGGTTTGGCCGAGACAAATGGCTTTGAAGGTGTGAATTAGAGAAAAGGGGGAGTTCCCTTTTATAAGAGGGGTGAGGGGCACCTTAGAAAAAACTAGAAATATTATTTTATAATAAAATAATTTTCAGTTTATAATAGCTGCAAAATAAATTATTTAAAGGTTAAGGTGGGGATGGGTCGAAAAACACTCAAAAAATAGGTTTTAGACAGGTTTGGGTCACTATATTAACCTTATCTTTTAGATTTAACTCTTAGTTAAATAGTTTGACATTTACCATGTCTCTTTGTATTTTTATATTATATGGTTAATAAAATTACTATATACTTCCAATAGAACCCCTAGTGGTTAATTAATGATACACATATAATTATATAATTCTTTTTTCCAAACCTTAGATTTTTAAGAATAGAATATCAATTAATAATATAATATTTGTTTTAAAAACTATTTTATGTCAATTTTGATACTATTTGGTATTTTGTTTTTTCTAAATTCATAATAGCATTATTAATTCAAAAAAAATTCATATAACAAACCCTAAAATTTCATATTTGCCTATAAAATCATTTTAATTCATAAAAAGTCTCAAATTAAATTTATTTGGATATATATAATATCAATTATTTTAATATTTAATTAATTAGGTAATTACTACACCATCATTGTGTCATAAATAAATTAAATTATTTAATGTCTAAAAAATATAAATAAAATACAATTAGGTAGTAAATATTTATATATTTCTAATTAATATTTATAGTTGAATTTATCATATGTGTAACCCTATATTAAAAATGGTTTAGTTATTAAACATTGAATTTAAAACTTTTAACTATTCTTTGAATTAAATAATAATAAATGTACTAATCTAATAAAAGTGGACCTAAAGGATCATATTTCATTCATAAGGTTGGTTTTGGTATAATTACACTTATCCAATATAATTAGGACATGTGTTAGGGTAATAATAATATCATTTTTACCCTTGATTACGCTATTTACTTTTAACCGTGGTAAATAAAAGTAAAAAGTGACTATTCACCAAAAATTATTTTCATCTTATTGAACCAAATTTTACTTACTAATATCAACCATGTCTCTTAGTTTTTTGAAATTCAACTTACAGAAGTGGTAAAATTAAGTTTTATGTAAATTTGCAAATGCTCTTAAGAGATGGGTAAAAGACTGTAAAAAGTTCAATAAAATTTTTATATATCTAAAATTATTATAAACTGAATCCAATGAATTAAATTGAACTCATATAGGTATTATGTATCTATTTTGACCTAAAATAATTTTAAAGAAAATAAATAATTATTTAAAAAAAATCGGTTTTAAACTATAACTCAGTGTTTTTCACTATTCACCAAAAATTGAAAGTTTTCAGAAAAATACAAAAAATTCACCCTAACCTAATTTTGATATTACTAATCCAAAAATTAAGTCCATTTTAAAAGATAATTTTTTTTAAAATTTCAAAAATGGGTATTACTATTCATAACGACTAGCTTGATTGGTTGTCATGTGTTAGAACTCGAATTTGCATACAACACATGTTATTGTATTATTCAAAGAGAAGCATACTATAGAAGTTTAGGGTGTTACATTCTACCCTCATTCAAATAATTTCATCCTCGAAATTTCTAGAATATTACTGCATAAAAAGACTCAGGCGGTTCTTCATTATAAGTTCCTCGGGTTGCCACGTTGCCTCTTCCATCTTATGGTTTCTCCATAGAACTTTTACCAGATGAGTCATTCGGTTTCTCAAAACTTGTTCTCTTGTATCAAGAATCTTGACCGGCTCTTCTCAATAAGACAGATTGGGTTCCAGTTCTAATTCCTCATAGGTAAGTACATGCGTTGGGTCAGGCTTATACTTTCTCAATAGTGATACGTGGAATACATCATGAACTTTGGAAAGACTTGACGGCATTTCCAGATAGTAAGCTACAATGCCAATTCGTTCTAGAATTTAGAAAGGTCCGATGTACCTGGGACTCAATTTACCCTTCTTATTGAAACGTATAACACCCTTCCATGGAGATACCTTCAGAAAAACATGATCTCCTACATGAAATTCCAAATCCTTCTTTCAGTTATCGGCATAGCTCTTCTACCTACTTTGAGATGCTTTGATGTGGTTTTGGATTACCTTCACCTTTTCCATCATTTCCTCCATAAGTTCTGGGCCTATGAGTTTTCTTTCACCAACATCACCCCAACAGGTTGGTGTGCGACATCTCTTTCCATATAATGCTTAATATAGTGCCATTTGAATACTTGAATGGAATCTATTGTTATAGGAAAATTCTAACAGCGGTAAATATTGATCCCACATACCTTGAAAGTCAAGTGAGCATGATCTCAACATGTCTCTTAAGGTTTGAATAGTCTTTTCTGATTGTCCATCAGTTTGGGGGTGGTAGGCAATGCTCAACTGAAGTTCAGTATCCAGGGCTTTCTGAATACTTTTCCAGAATCTTGATGTAAAACAAGGATCATGATCAGAAACAATTGATAGTGGTACTCCATTAAGTCTTACAACTTCATTAATATATAGTCTTGTTAAACATTCATGTTGAAAATCTTCTCTTATAACAAGAAAATGTGCTGACTTGGTAAGAAGATCAACAAATACCCATATTGCATCGTTCCTTCTATGAGTCTTTGCTAGCCCCATGACAAAATCCATCATAATATCATCCCATTTCCACTCAGGTATGGGAAGAGGTTGCATGAATCCTCTAGGCTGTTGGCTTCCAGCTTTCACTTGTTGACAAACCATTCATCTTGATACAAAATCAGCAATCTCCCTCTTCATGTTTTCCCACCAAAAATGTTCCTTCAAATATCTATATATTTTGGTTCTCCCAGGGTGTAAAGAGAAATTGGAGCTATGAGCATCATCCAAAAATTATCTTTTTAGACCAGGTATATCGGGAACACAAAGTCTCTTCCCAAATTTCAAAATTCCATCTTCATATACGAAGTCACTCAATCTCCCATCATTGACAGCTTTAATATTCTTTTGAAACTCCTCATAATTAACCTGATAACTTTTTATCCTTTCTAGTAAATATGGTTTGGAAACCATTTGAAAAAGCATTGATGTTTCACGTTCCATGGTTAATCCCATATTCATATTTACTAGATCCATGAAAATAGGATCCCTTTCAACTCTCATCTTGTTCAAAACTCCATTATCTTTTCTGATCAAAGAATATTCCATCTTATTTGCCTTCCCCGGGTGGTAGTGTATCGTGAAATCATAATCCTTGAGCAGTTAAAGCCATCTCCTTTGCCTCATGTTGAGTTATTTCTGGGAGAAAATATACTTCAAACTCTTGTGATCGGTATATATCTCACATTTTTCACCATAGAGATAATGTCTTCATATCTTCAAAGCAAAGATTACAACTGCTAACTCAAGATCATGAGTATGATAGTTTTTCTCATGAATTTTTAGCTGTCGTGATGCATAGGCAATAACTATATCATTATACATAAGGGCACAACCAATTACTTTCTTTTATGCATCACTATAAATAACAAACCCATCATTCCTCATTGGTAGAGTCAATATAGGATCATTGAATAATCTTCTCTTCAGTTCTTCAAATCATTCTTCACACTATTTTTTTCAAACAATTTTAACCCATCAAATAAATGATCAATCTTACTTCTTGGGTTACGTATATAATCTGCAGCATGACTCTCTAACCTTGTAAAGTTAGCTTCATACTTTGCGACATTCTCATCCTCCTTTTGCCTCAGACTCAGAAATTGTCTTTCCATATCCGCTCGATGGTCACGAGGAAAGTATTTTTCTTAGAAAATCTCTTTAAACTACCTCCATTTCATATTTGATACTTCCTCATCTTATTTTGTGTTTTTAATCATTGACCACCATTGATCTACATTTTCCGTGAGGCGGTAAACTGACATGACAACTTTTTCCCTTTCGCTAATCCCCAAGGTATGGAATATTTTCTCTAAGAAATTTATCCATTGCTCAACTACTAGTGGATTTGTACCCCCATTGAATGTTGGTGGTTGTTTCCTCATGAAGTGATCTAACATTGATCCTCCACGCTGCGGATCAGGGTGCTCCATACGGGTAAGGTTATTATTCATAACCTGAGTGAGTTGTCCCAATATAGAGATAAGCTGATCAAAACCAGTTATATCACTAGATTCACTATAATTATCTTGAGTAGGAGGTCAATACCTACATGGAGTGCATGCATTGATACAGTTTCCATTCCTTCCACTAGGTGCCATTTCTAAACAAAGGCATAAACTAGATTAGTTTATGAATCAAAATACATAATTCCAAACCTGTAAAACACTTAAGATAAATTGAACAGTTTATGGATATAATCCATAATCATAAAAAATGTTTTCTTTGTGGAAGTATATACTCATAAACCCTTCATAATGGTTTGTAAAGAAAATGAGAATTATCCTAAGCATATTCCCCCAGGAGTGTTGTAACCAAGAGTGTAGCAAGGCCCGTTGTCATGCACCAGTTCCCGTTCGAGTCTAGCACAAAGCCGTGTTTTTGGGTTTTATCCCTAGGTACATCTGTGCCAGAGTCGCCTCTACCTGCTCGTATCCAGAAAATGATGTATTGCTTGGAAAACTCAAAAAATCTCTACGATACCAAAATTCTAGGAAGTTCTTGTATATTAATCTTCAAAGTCTATCTTAGGGCTATGTGCTCTAATCATAGTTAATCTAAATCTAGTTTCCAAGGTTTGTACTAAACTTCCTCTAATACCAACTGTAATGCCCCGACCCCAGAATCCCAGAGTTGGTGCATTATTACATATCATTGGCATGATCACAAAAGATCAAGTCTCGAAAGGCCGATTAGTTTAGTAGTATTGGAAGTAATAGATACATTCATAAGGTTTACATTACATCATAAAATGGAAAACTACAACAACATTGTTTCCATAGACAACACTAAGATCCCATAGAATATCCCTACAAGTCAGTTATAATATACTTATTCGCATCCTGGGAAAAATAAAACATAGAAAGGGGTGAGCTCAGATGATCAGTAAGGATAACAATAAAGCGGAAACTTTTATAAATAAGCATAAACATTTAAGGAAATGTACAAGACTAAAACAAAAGCCTTTCAAACTTGAACTTCAGCATAATATGAAAAAGATAAAATCAAATAATACAATTTACTTATTCACATGGATATTCTACTAGTAGAATAATCACATGCAATATCAATAGCCACTTTCAAAATGATGGAATTCATAATGTCAGAATTTCATAACCAAATAGTCACGGACTTGTGCCAAGAATACAAATAAAATTTTGTCAAGGCCTTATTCCAAGACACTAGTTTGTCTCAAGAGACCTACCGATGCATTGAGAAGCTATAGCGGGCTCCACCCGTCACTTACTAAGTCCAATTCATTCCTCATATGAAAAGGTTTAAACAAAAGATAAACATTCATATTAAAACTCGCACACGAAATGTAAATAATTTATCCATAAATCATAAATGGTATGAAATAACACGTCCATATTCAAAAATATCACAAAATCTTCAATAAAATATGGAAGTTTTGTATCATAATAAATCAACTTCAAACAAACTTAAAATCCATCAAAGGATGTTGACATGGATGAAATCAAAACCTTTTTACAGAAATATCTATTTCTATTTTGAAATAATTTAAAAGTCACGTAATTATAAAAAAAAATTTATATTTGAAAATATTTTTATAAGATTGTAAGTTAAGCTTCGATGATGTTATAACGGTGGAAAATAGTTGCACCCGCTGTATATGTTAAAAAAACATTCTTACCTTAATTTTATCGAAAAGGTCATAAAGTACCTTATTTGGAAAACGATGGAAAGATTCCTTTATAAACATCTTATAAAAGTCAAACAAGGGTATAAATGAATTTAAACCATAGTCTATAAAATATTAAGAATGTTTTGAAATAAATTTTTAAGAAACATGGATGTGGATGATAAAGAGGTCCCAGTAGATAATTATATCTAATTATCATGATATCATATATGATCTTTTTACATTGCTTTGTTAATAATATCTTAGTATTATCGTCGTTTCAGGAGTTAACTGATTTGTTTTCCATTATATGCTTTGTTACGTAAGTAATGTTTGTTATGGATAGGATGTATCTTATTCAAATTCATAATTATATTAAGTATTTAAACATTATTTTTAATCATCTAATAAAAATTAGTCTTGAATGGATACAATGAGGAATGAATCTCATCGCGTTCATGGAGACGGTAATCCGTACGTACACACGAGCAAAAATATCATTATTTTGATATTAAAATAATATATAATTTGATGGTATATCATATATAAATAATCATTTTCAAGTTATATTTATTATTTACATCAATTACACATCATTATTATACCCATCCAAATAATAATGTATTGAATAACAATTACACCACGACGTGGAGACGGTAAGCCGTACGTACGCACGTATGGTGACATGTCATTAAAAGGATGGATAGAATACTGAATATGGTTGTAAAATATTTATAATAACATCAATTTATATATAATATAATGGATTTATTATTTTATAATTGAAACAACAAAGAAAGAGGAAGTGGAAGAAGAAAGGAACTTGAAAGAGGTGATGAAATATTTACCTCTTCTTCAGGTTCTTTTTTTGGATTTGATTAAAAGAGATCCTTAGGTTGGATTTATGACTAAATTAAGGCCTCTATAATTAAGGGAGGACATTTTAGAGGGTATTTGGGTGGGGTTTGGCCGATACAAATGGCTTTGAAGGTGTGAATTGGAGATAAGGGGGAGTGACCTTTTATAAGAGGGGTGAGTGGCACCTTAGGAAAAGCTAGAAATATTATTTTATAATAAAATAATTTTCGATTTATAATGGCTAAAAAATAAATTATTTAAAGGATAAGTTGATTATGGGTCGAAAACCACTCAACCAATAGGTTTTAGACAGGTTTGGGTTACTATATTAACCTTATCTTTTAGATTTAACTCTTAGTTAAATAGTTTGACATTTACCGTGTCTCTTTGTATTTTTATATTATATGGTTAATAAACTTACTATATACTTCCAAGAGAACCCAAAGTGGTTCATTAATGATAGAACTATTATTATATAAGTCTTTTGTTTGAACCCTATATTTTTAGGAATATAATATCAATTAATAATATAATATTTGTTTTAAAAACTCTTTTATGTCAATTTTGACACTATTTGGTATTTTATTTTTTCTAAATTCACAAAATCATTATTACTTAGAAAAAAATCCATCAAACCAACCCTAAAATGTCATATTAACCTATAAAATTAGTGTAATTCATAAAAAGTCTCAAATTACATTTATTTGGATATTTATAATATCAATTATTTTAATATTTCATTAATTAGGTTATTACTGCATCATCATTGTGTCATTAATAAATTAAATTATTTAATGTCTAAAAAATATAAATAAAATACTATTATATAGGAAATATTTATATATTTCTAATGAATATTTATAGATGAATTTATCTTATGTGTAACCCTATATTAAAAATGGTTTAGTTATTAAACTTTGAATTTAACACTTTTAACTCTTCTTTTAATTAAATAATAATAAATGTCCTAATCTAATACAAGTGGACCTAAAGGATCATATTTTATTCCTAAGTTTGGTTTTGGTCTAATTGCACTTATCCAATATAATTATTACATGTTTTAGGGTAATAATAATATCATTTTTACCCTTAATTATGTTATTTACTTTTAACTGTGGTAAATAAAAGTAAAAAGATACTATTCATCAAAAATTATTTTCATCTTATTTAACCACATTTTACTTACCGATATCAACCGTCTCTCTCATATTTTTGAAATTCAACTCATATAAGCGGTAAAATTATGTTTTATGTAAATTTGCAAATGCTCCTAGGAGATGTGTAAAAGACTGTAAAAAGTTCAATAAAATTTTTATATATCTAAAATTATTATAAAATGACTCAAATGAATTAAATTGAACTTTAATAGGTATTATTTGTCTATTTTGACCTAAAATAAGTTTAAATAAAATAAATAAGTATTTAAATAAAAATTCGGTTTTAAACTATAAGTCAGTGTTTTTCACTATTCACCAAAAATTGAAAGTTTTCAGAAAAATACCAAAAATTCACCCTAACCTAATTTCAATATTCCAAATCCAAAAATGAAGTCCATTTTGAAAGATAAAATTTATAAATTTTAAAAAATTGGGTATTACTATTCATAACGGTTAGTTTGATTGGTTGTGGTGTGTTAGAACTCGAAGTTGCATACAACACATGCTATTGTATTATTAAAAGAGAAGCATACCATGGAAGCTTGGGGTGTTACATAATATGGATGTTAAAATTATATAGGACATATAAAATTTAAAATTTGGTTAATACTATTCATAACCTCTTTTTTGAATGTCTAGTTTGGTAAGTCGTGGTGTGCTCGAACTCAGTGTTGCGTGTAGCGCAAGATATTGAATTACTTTTATGAGATAACATACTATGAAATTTTGGAGTGTTACAAGATCAATATTTGACCTACCATGTGATTATTCGACTAGTATAATATCCATGGTTAAGAATAATTCTCTTATGAATATTTATATGTATTTATTTAATCTATTTTATTCCTGCTTTGTGATGGTCAAAATTATATTTCCTAAATGTACAAGTTATATTGATTTATATTTATGTATATAATTATATGTATATCAATTAATTTATAAATAGGGATTAATATTTTGTTTCTAATCTATAAATAAAGGTTAGAAATTTATCTTTCATTTCATGGTTTGAATTTAAGTGTTAAATGATAATTGATATCATTTTATGTGAAAACTCTATACACGTATTATTTCATGTGTAAATTTGTATCCACACCCCTGGTATGTCATACAAAATTTAGTATAACAATTATCTAATTTATAAATGAAATTACATGCATTTTTGTTCAACTGTGTGTATATTTCATTATGCCTTTTATTTGAAACGTTTTAATAAGTTTAACAATTTTTGAGCACGGGTTTTCCCTAAATGTGATTTTAGAAACTCTCGAAAAATGATGATGAAATGTTATGTGAAAGGTTAATTTATTTTTAATAAGAGAATTTAAAGTATTTATTTTAATTCAAGGGATTTTTTTAAAATAATTCATTTATTATTTTTAAAACCTCCTACTGGGCATTCTAAATGCTCAGTCAACATTTTAAATTCAATTTTACTTGTTTTGTAGATTTATTAGTGATTTACTTTACTTTGTAGAGGTAGAAAACTTAAGGTTATTTTTTTACAGTTATGAGTAAATGTAACATTTTTATCTAATTATCTAAAACATAGACTGGTAAATATCCTCTGTTGTGTAATGTGATGTTTAATTATTTAGTTCCTTTTATAAAAAAATTACATAGCATATTTCAGCACTAACTCTAGGAAACTGGGGTCAGGTCCTTACAATATCATAATATTTAATCCCCAATAATGAACTCACCATAATAATTATAAAATTTTTAAATAAAAAATCATCCATTAATCAATTTAACTAAGCTTTACAAACAAAATCCCCATTTGAAAGAAAAAAAAAGATCGACTCTAAAAAACAGTTATATAGCTATGGATTTGATCTGAGTGTTTCTATACACATTAGCAAATAACTAGACCTTGAAAAGGTTGATATGAGACAATAGACCATGATTAAAATGATATCTTTTCAATGTAAATTGTAATAATTAGTCTATTTTTTTAGTAAAAAAAATAAAAAAATAAAAAATGCTGAATATCAAAAAAATAATTTGAAAAAAAATAAAAATAAAAACCTACATTCTTCATCCTTAAAATTTTATATTAATACCCCATATCCTCTTGATTATCCACTGAAAGAGGATAATATTTATTTTTATAAAATTTAATTTCCATGTGCTTCATTATTCATTAACACTATTTTTAGTGCATTTTACATTTTGAACATTATTTCACATTATGATTGTAATTCTTTCTCAAAGTGCACTATTACTTGGTACATTTTTAAAAACCTTCTAAAAAACCCAATGATATTGATTTTATTTTTATATTTTATTTTCATGTATCCCATTATATTTGTAAGAATTCATCATTATGTAGCACTTGGAGATTCACATTAGAAGACCACCATTTTGGACATTCAAATCAGAAAATAAATGGCATAGTGAACTCAACAGCAACCCAATAATATCACTATAGAGGACATTATTAAAGTATAATAATGTTAAAATTTTATCTTCAGATAGATGAAAACTTTGGGAACATTTCATTCAACTATTTTCATAGCTAATATAGAGATTTGAAGGGAGTTTCAGGTATCCCCACTTGAAGATGAAATTCTGGGTCAGTTCTGTGGCCCATAATTACAACCCACCATTTCAATCTTATCTCTGAAACTAGAAATACAAATTGGATGAAAATTTTTAGGATTTTATGGAATATCTCTAGATTGAATTTATTCTTCTATGTCCTATTCAAATTATTCCATCTAGATTATCTTTTGGACACATATTTCGAAGGCATGCAAACCGACTCCCATTTCGGGTCAAGGGTGGAAAAGTACACATTACACAAAATTTACACCACCCTAGGCCTACCATAATCAATTGGGAAGTCTAGGAATATCATGAGATCAACCCAATACTTCCAAAATTCCTATTTAAATCAGTGGTGGTGGTGAATTTTGGGGAAAGTGGTGTTTATTTCAATTGTTGTGTTATTTGGTTGTTTTGTATTTGTGCATTTGTTTTTCACTTGTAAGTTGTTCAAATAAACTATGTTTCTCAATAAAAGTTATTCATATTTTATTATTATATTCTTCTTCATATAATTTTGATATTTTTTTCTCATGGAGTGAATCTATTCACATCATATTTTCTTAAATTCTTTACACAATGGTGGTGTGATCATTATTTCATTGTTTTTACTTCTTCAATCCCACCCTTATGAGTTTACTCTCCTCTTATATGGAAATATTTACATCAATGTTAGGATAATAATATCATGGGTTGATATTATGGAGTATAAAAGGGGATATACTGGATTTTATTTTTCACTCTTTAAATGTTTAATCATTACTTTTATTTGAGTTTTTAAATCAATGATTTTCTTTCTTCCACTTATTGAATTTTATCACCACAATTTTTATGTGCTAATAAGATCCTTTACCTAATAGTGATAATTAAAATGATAATCCAAGTTTAAATGTGATTATAATGTGTATTTGAATGTGTTAAACCAATTAGTTATGAGTTTTTATTGATTTCATTGAATGAATCCTTCTCGAGTTAATGTAATTGAAATATTTTTAAAGGAATTATTCCAACCAATACCAAGTGATATCCTAGGATAAAATCATTCTCTCAAGTTGAATTCACTAAGTTATCATAGTGTTAATTTTAACCATATCAAATCAATCAAAAGTTGGAAACTTCATAGTCAAAAAAATTTACATAATGTATGTGTCTTTAGGTTTCTTCTTAGGTCTCTAAGGATTTGAAAACCTAAGATACACTATAAGATACCAGTTTAACCCTAGAGAATTAGGTAAATTTGGGTGTCATAAAATTTTGACACTATTTTTGGGGACCTAAGTAAGTTATCTTAATGCTAAAAAACAATTTTATTGAATATTTTATTGATAATATATGGTATAATTTCCTCACATTATGCTAAATATTTTCAATTATGAAATATTTGGGATTAGATCATTCATTTGCAAATTTGATGAAAATTCCAGTTTTACCCTTTTAAAATTCAATATAGTATTTCAGGCGTAAATATATTTCTGTATATTATTTTGATTTAAAATTTTGTAACTGTGTTCCTAAATGAATGGGATACAAATTCTATTTAGGACATGGGAGCTGGATCACGCATTTACGGGGAGTAAATCGGCCATGAAGACAAAGATGGACAGAACCATCCATATTGTACATTACTTCACCATTTGGGACATATCTTCTTCATAAAAGTTTGAATTGAGCCCAAATTTTTATAGAAGCTCAGGGACATAATTAAAAACAAATAATCCTTCTAGAAGGCCATCCAATTCATGCGTTTTGTAGGTCAACTATGTAGTAAAATTTGAAATACAATATTTGGCTGAGTTTTCATTTCACACTTAAAAAAGTTCTGTAACCCTAGCCATCACAAACTCTATTTAAAGGGGGTTTTCACTCTTTGGGAAGGTAGTTATAGGATTTGGGAAGGTTTTTCCTAAAGGGTTTCTCTTGGGAGCCCATAAAAACTCTTGGAAGAAGTAAGGGTTTGTGCAAACCTCTCTTCCAAAAAGGCTCTCCTCTCCCACCTCCTCTTTGTATTTATTTTATTTCATGTTTATATCTTGAAATTTTCTTCAATTAATCTTCTATGTTATTCACTTTTACTCTTATCTTAATCTTCCTAATTGTTTTGGAATCAATAGTGGAGACGATATTGGTTTTTACCCTTTCAATCCTTTGCTCATGAAAAATGTCTCCACGATGACCACACTTCCCATGAAAGAGTAATTTTCTTAGTGATCGATATATCTTATACCCTCTTTATTTAATTATTTTGAATCATTGAGATACTTTAATTCACTTAATATGATCCATGAATTGTGTTTTTAAATTATAAGAAACTAATCAAGCAATTCAACAATTAACGCAAAAACACGCGAAGTCGAGATTTTGTGAAATTGTGAGAGCACGATCTTAATCAGTAATACAAGACCACACGAGATAAATTTGTAGAGTTAAAATATAATACCTAAACACAATTCATCTTCATTTATATAATGTATATGTTCCTAATTAACCACTGACCATAAGCTAACCTTAGAACAACAATCAAAGCAGGGTGCTGCGATTGTGTATTCGGAAGCTAGCCTAGGGTTTAAGTAATTTCATCTTTGCGGTTAAGTTAACTCTTGTTGGGTTTGAGGGTTAAAAAATTAGGGGATCATAATTAAGTGGATATTGATTTAAATGATAATTATTAATAAATAAATTAAGAGGTAGAGTTATATCGATTAAACCTTTTAAATATTTTCTAAAAAAACATCTTCTTATTGTGTCATTTTAATTGAACTTCATTTCAAAACTAAAAACCAAAAAAAAAATACAATCTTCTTCTAGAAAAATTCTTCTAGATTTATAAACTATAAATAACCCCATACTTTCAAGAAGTGTTTTAATTCTATTATGTTTTATTTTTATAATATCTTTAAGAAGTTGTTTTAATTTACTTCCTCCTTTGAGAAACGACCTTTGTCAGCCACTCTGCTACACCTAAGTACCCCAAAAACCACTAATCATTTGAGGGAACCAATGACCTTACTCTTTCACTTAAACACTTATATCTTATTCTCACCCTAATTCTATGTTCTCACCCCTTATTTCACTCTAATGTAAGGGTTTTTTGAAAAAATCCCAAAAAAGGTAACCTCTCCCTACTTTGAATACCCCACACTAAGTGTGTTGTATAATGAACATCCTAGATTCTATTGGTGGTAGACTCAAAAGTCCAATCAACCAAAATATTTGAACTCCTATGATTCACAAAAAATTCCTATCTATAATGAGTTACAATCCCAACAAGGCCAATCTAAATATCCTCTTGTACAATTACAACAACTTAATTATACTCCTAGAATATAACATCCACCTCAATCCCTTGTCTAGCCTAATCTAGAGCCATTAATTTAGAAATAGTGTCAACATATATAGATAATGAATTCTGAGGTTTAATAATTAATATTAGAACTAAAAATCATTTAAACGGTTATAGAACCAATAGCCAGTCAGGTTATCCCCTCCTCAATATTGATAGAATAATCTTGTTACATGAAAACTTTACATGAAAAGCTCCATATTATGAGTATTTACAAGAGTGGGAAAACTATTGAAAAACCTAAAACATTGATTCTCAAACAATCAAAGGATTCAAAATCAAAGGAAAATATCAAAGAACCAACTTTAGAGTATGAGAAATCAGATCTGGAAAACGAGGTGAATTGGTTAGGGAATATTGAAATTTAACCCAAGGAACCAAAAAGAACTATTAATGTGTGTTTAAATTATAAGAAAATTGATTTTATATTTTCAAAAGAGAAGAATTTGACATCATGGATATAATATCCTGAATATTTCTCCATTACTATTCTTTGGACCAAAATTCACAGAACCATTTGAAAAAATCTTGAACTCTAAGTTTGTACCAACCCCCATCACCGAAATGGATAATTTGGTGAATAATACATTTTTTATAAAAGAACAAATTATTTATAATATTTTGTAAAAATAAATTAATTTTTATTTGAGATCCCAATCTGTTTTAGAAAATTTATACTAACCCATACTTGAATTCATGATATTACCTACCACACTCATGTATTCATTAATAGGGTATCACCATGAACTTCATATTCTCTTTCATTCATCACTACAACGAGACCAATATAAAATTATACTTGATATTTTAAGCATGAATAATAAATAAATTTTATGGAATCGTACTGATATTCTTAGGATTAAACCACTCGCTAAGAATCATAATTTAGTTTTTAAATTAAATTTTAAACTTTCTCACAAACCTCATTATAGATTCAATATCAATCTAATTTAAGGGGTGAAAAATAAAATAATTAAGATATTGAAATATGGTATTGGGTATATTATAGGGGTCCATGTTGAGCTAACAACATTAAAAAAAGAGCTTTATGGGAGGTAATCTGGATTTTACTTGTACATTGTCTTATAGTTTGGAGTTTCAAAACAAACATGTATGTTTTTTATCCTTTCCTTTTGTATTTTTTTAGTTAAGGTAACCTCAATGGGGTTTTATTGTGTTTTAATTTTGTTGGTGTGTAAGATTAAAGGGATGCTGAGATTGATGTTTTTTTGGAAAATCACATTTCTTCCTAGTGTACAAACTCAAAAAGTCATCATTGATGAGGCTTCTATGAGTAACATGGAGATCAAGGGATTAAATGGGAGCAACATGAACTTCAACTTCAACAACATTGTGACTTCATTCCATTATTCTCATTTTCAAATTTTATTTTGGAAATCCACTCCTCTTCCTCTACCCCATTTTAAATTTTCTTTTCTTTAAACACTGGGTATAGTGTTATTTTAAGTTGGGGGGGGGGTATGAAATATTTTTTTGACTTTGTGTGCATAAAAAACAAAACAAAAATTTCAAAAATAAAGTGAAATGAAAAAAATGTGCATTAATGGATGAAAAAATTTATCTAACCTTTAACATGATAAAAAACATCACAAACTTTGAAACAAAATATAAAATAATATTTAATGCCTTGATTCTTATTTTAATCCAAATTTATGTTCATGATCATGGATTTTGGAAAGTGTGGCTATCTAATGTGATTTTTCACTGTTTAAATTTCCATCCATTTAATAAAAAAAATTTACAATGCACTTTCTTTGGATTGTGGGGTATTAGTTTGAGTTCTTGGGGTCCTATAATAATTGGAATTGGTTTGGTGATCATTTTAATTTTAACAATATCATTTTAAAATAATAATAATAATTTTTCATGTAGAGCAATGGAATAACATAATGCATGGGTTTTAGTACTTGGGGATCATGACTCCATAGTTGTATGACTAAAGGTGGAAATTTTATCTCTATTTTTGGTAATTTGAATTTTTTATTGATTGAGTTAACTCAAGATGATTCCTGAGTATTTGAGATTCACTTGGTGCCCTACGGTTTTTGAGCCTAGGAATCATTGGCAAAGTCTCACTATAGGGGTTGACTTGATTGAGTGAAATTTCAATTACCATGAAAAAATTGGAAGAAAATTTAATACTCATATTAATATTAAGATGATATCCCCCTAGATATTCCGTCTTTTCCCCCTTTAATAAAAATGAACCCCCCATGTCTATTTTGATGTACAACATGTCATCATACATGATTGAAATTGGATGAAATGTGGTAGTGGATTTGAAAAAAGGAATGTGATTGTGATTGAGTTATTCTTGTGAACCTATCTTGTATAATTTTTTTGGATGGGTTTTATAATTTTTTGGCATGAGGTCTTTTGTTGAGTATTTTATATTAAAAATGTCACTACGGGAAAAATCGATTATTGCGACGGGTTATTTTCAACGGGAATAAATCCCGTTGAAAAAAACATGACAAAAAGCATATTTATGATGGGAATATATGTCCGTCGCAAATGGTCCGTTATTTGCGATGAGAATACAAGACCAGTCGCAATAGATATAGCGCGGTTTGCACGCCAAAACGCGAGAATCCTATTTGTGACGGTGGCCTTCGTCCCATCGCAAGTACCCGGCGGTGGTAAAAACTATTTGTGATGGGTAATTGTCCTGTCGTAAAAAAATATTCAGCAGGTGTTATTTACGACGGGTCCCGTCGCCAATACCGGTGGCGGTAAATAGGATTTTGCAATGGGGATATTCGCCCGTTGCTAATGGTATGTCGGCCTGTAGTTATTTGTGACGGGCCCATCGCAATAACTCTTTTAACCGCTACCTATATTAAATGCGGGCGAAGGTATTTGCGATGAGGCCCGTCACCAATACCGGCAGCGGTAAATAGAAATTTGCGATGGGGATATCCGCCCGTTGCTAATGGTATATCGGCATGCAACTTTTTGCGACGGGCCCGTCGCAAAAACCCTTTTAACCGCAATCCGTAATTAATGCGTGCGAAGGTATTTGCGATGGTATACCATCACAAATACTTATATTAGCGACGGGATCCCATCGCTAATAAGTCCATCGCAAATATTCTAACCTATATATACTCCCATCCGTTTTTTTTCAAATCATTCAGATCTCTCTTCCTCTTTCTTCCTCTTTTTGTTTAACTTCCTGTTCTAAGTAGTAAATTTTTTTATTTTAATTTTTCCTTACAAGAAGAGCAGAGAAGGAGTTAGGAGGCGCAAACTGCTTCAAAATATCAAAGGTATTTATAGTTTTTTTAATTGTTAAATTATTTTTAATTGTTAATTTTATTTGTAATTGTTAATTTTAATTTTTTTAATAGAATGTTTAGTAGCTATATAGTATAATTAGATTAAGTGGTTGTACCAAATAATTCTTGTCTGGATATGAACAAGTAGAGGCGACTCTAGCACAGATGTACTTAGGAGTGAAAACTCTGACAAGGTGTTTCGAGCTTGACTCGGGGTAACCTGGTACACGACAATGGGCCTTGCTGCACTCTTGGTTCGACACTCTCAGAGGATGTTTTGGTAATAATTAGAAATAAATATATTTAATTAGAAATAAATATAAATAGTTATATTTAATTAGGAATAATTATATAATTATTAAATAATTAATAAATAATTAGATTTAATTAAAAACAGTTAAAAATAATTAGAAAAAAATTAAAAACAATTAGAAAACAATTAAAAACAATTAGGAAAAAATTAAAAACAATTAGGAAACAATTAAAAACAATTAGGAAACAATTAAAAAAATTAGGAAATAATTAAAAACAATTAGGAAACAATTAAAAACAATTAGGAAATAATTAAAAACAAATAAGAAACAATTAAAACAATTAGAAAACAATTAAAAACAATTAGAAAACAATTAAAAACAATTAGGAAAAAATTAAAAACAATTAGGAAACAATTAGGAAACAATTAAAAAAAATTAGGAAACAATTAAAAACAATTAGGAAACAATTAAAAACAATTAGGAAACAATTAAAAACAATTAGAAAACAATTAAAAACAATTAAGAAACAATTAAAAACAATTAGGAAACAATTAAAAACAATTAGAAAACAATTAAAAACAATTAAAAAAAATTTAAAACAATTAGGAAACAATTAAAAACAATTAGGAAACAATTAAAAATAATTAGGACATAATTAAAAATAAAATAATTAGGAAAATTAGCAAGCGTGATTGACCGCTCATCTACCTCAATTTTCTTTTCATTTGTGTGTTGAGGCTTGACAGGAAACTTCTTCCTCTATATGTAATATTTTCTTTTACTGTTAAAATTATTAACCTCCTTGCCAGCATAGAAGTGATGAGGTTTATAATTTTGACAGTAAAAGCAAATATTACATGTAGAGGTAGAAGTTTCCTATCAACCTCAACACACAAATGAAAATAAAATTGAGGTAGATGAGCGGTCAATCATGTTTGTTTTTCTATTCAATGATTGATTAACCACCCGACCTATATGCATATCTTCACATTACTAATTAGTAACATAATTAGTAATATAATTAGTAACATAAATAGTAACATAATATAAAATATTATATTACTCTAATATTAATAATTAAATAATAATAATAATATAATTATTTTTTTATTATATGTTTAATATTTATAAAAAAATATTAATATTATTAAAATTATAAAAAATTTATAAAATATTACAATTATCAATATTTTCAACAAGTTTTTCCCTATTCTTAACATGTTCAAATCTTAAAGGGTCGCCAATTTTCAGGTCATGACTAATAAAAAGTTTGCATCAAATGTGTCTATTGTAAACTCTATAATTGTTATTACTTGGTTGATCACCTCACAAGTAGCGTTGCAAAAGGACAACCCAAGTCATGTCTTTCTCATCTATAAGAATCATATCACATGACTTTTTACATAGATCATTCTTTCTTGAAAAATTAAGGGAAAGATACTGAAGTTCTCTTAATTTTTCAAGGAAGAATGATCAATGTAAAGGGTTATGCCAAATGATTCTTAAAGACGAGAACAACATTACTTGTGTCGTCCTATTGCAACACTACTTGCGAGGTGATCAACCATGTAAGGAAAATTATAGAGTTTGCATTGGACATGGCTGACGCAAAATTTTTATTAGGCATGACCTGAAAATTGACGACCCTTTAAGATTTAAACATGTTAAGAATAGAGAAAAATCTGTTGGAAATATTGAGATTTGTAATAATTAGTAATAATTAGTAATAATTAATCAAAAATCAAATAAATTCGAGTACATGGTTATAAATTGACACAATTTCCAGCGGATTGACGACTACCTTTTGTTCAACGTCTCATATCTTTGTTACTTTCTCCCACTAAAATCAGTATGAAAAATGTGCTCTAGCGTATGTCAGAGCAAGTTTTTCATACTGATTTTAGTCAGGAGAAAGTTAAAAAGAGATGAACCGTCAGACAAAAGAGGCTCTTTTCCCTGACGACTCATCTCTTTCAAGGAGATGAGTCATCAGGCAAAAGAGATGCCTCCAATCCACTGGAAATTACTAAGAAATAACTGTAATTATATATCTTATCTTTTTTAGGATATTGTTTTTCTTATATCAAATTATTTAACATCATTAATGATTTTAAATTTCATAGAAACATATATATGAATATGGAACAAGTAAATCGACATCAATCATTATTAGATGATTGTGCTTGGATAAATCAGTGCAGAAATCCAAACAGTTCTAGTTTAAATCCTATTATATTGATGGTGTTAAAGATTTCTTATCATTTGCATCATCAAACCCGAAATTTGTTTCAGAAGGGACAATTAAGTTTCCTTGTAAAAAATGTACTCTGAGAACTTTTGAGACATTTGACATCGTTGGGCAACATCTCTTGCGTTATGGTTTTCAATCAGATTATATTTTTTGGTATCAACATGGTGAACGCAGTTTCGGAGAAGATACTAATAATTTGATTCTGGATCCATCATGGTTTCAGAATTTAGTACATGATGTTGTAGGGTCATCCATTCAACAAACTGAAATCGAGGATGATGTTGATTTACCTCCTGAGTTGGCACCATCTGAATTTGCTGAGTTGTTCAGGTCTGCTGAGGATGCATTATATCCTTGTTGTAAGATAAGAAAATTAGAACCAGTTGCAAAATTTATGGCTATTAAATCAGATAATGGAATGTCAAATAATAGTTTTGATCAGATATTTTCTTTGGTTAAAGCACTGTTATCTGAAGGAAATGTGTTGCATGCTAATTATTATGAGAGCAAGAGACTGGTTTGTAATTTGGGCCTTAGTTATCAGAAGATCCATGCATGTTCAAACAATTACATCTTATATTCTGGTGAAAATGAGTCGTTGGATAGTTGTCCCACATGTGGAAAATCGAGGTATAAAGAATCTCAATCAGGGAAGTCTAGATTGATTCCTGTAAAACAGTTGAGATATTTCTCACTTACACCCAGGTTGCAACATTTATTTATGTCTCAGAACACAGTGATAATGATGTCATGGCACAAAACCAATATTTCAAATGGTAAAAGCGTGATTCATCCATTTGATGGAGATTCATGGAAACATTTTGACCAAGTGCATCCGTCTTTTGCTTTATAATCCTGGAACGTGCGATTGGGTCTTTCTACTGACGGTTTTTGTCCATTTGGATCTTTTGGTAGTCAGTATTCCTATTGGCCTATCTTTATAACTCCATAAAATTTGCCTCTATGGATGTTGATGAAAGATCCTTATATCTTTTTGACATTATTAATCCTAGGACATCCAAAAAATAATATTGATGTTTATTTGAAACCATTGATTGATGAGTTAAATTTATTATGGAGTCATGGTGTTGGTACATATGATGCTGCTGCAAAATAGAATTTTGTAATGAAAGCTGCTTTGATGTGGACAATTAGTGACTTCCTAACATATGGCATGTTATCTGGCTAGAGTACACATGGTCCAAAATCATTTCCTTACTGTATAGGAGACAACAAAGCATTTATGCTCGTGAATGGAAAAAAACCTTGCTATTTTGATTGTCATCGCAGATTTATTCCAATTGATCATCCTTTTCGGAGGAATAAATCTCATTTCAAAAAAGGCAGAATTGAAAGAGAAAAACCTCCAAAAATGATATCAGGTACAGAGTTACAATCAGTTGTATTTTCATTACCTTCCATCACTTTTGGACCGATAATAAACCAACAAAAAATTCATGGCTTTGGGAAAGAACACAATTGGACAAAACGAAGCATTTTTTGGAATCTGCCATATTGGTCTGATTTGTTGGTCTGGCACATGTTGGATGTCATGCATATTGAGAAGAACCATTTTGATAATTTATTTCATACAGTTTTGGATACACTGGGTAAAACCAAAGATAATTTAAAGGCACGATTAGATCTTGCCCAAATTTTCAGGCGACCAGAACTTGAATTGTTTGAAAATGTCAGATCACAGAGATTAATAAATCCAAAAGCATCTTATACACTGACCAAAGAGAGTCTCTTATTATTTTGTCAGTGGATTATAGATTTGAGACTTCCAGATGGCTATGCTTCCAACTTGGGAAGATGTGTTAAAAATGGTCATATTACCGGATTAAAAAGTCATGACTGTCATGTTATAATGGAAAGTCTTATTCCTATTGGATTAAGAGGTTTTTTGAATTCTAAGATTTGAGATTCGATAACAGATATATCATATTTTTTCCGAGACATGTGTGCGGCGACAACAAACTACGATACACTAAGAAAACTAGAAGAAGCTATTGTTGTAATTATATGCAAACTGGAAAAAATCTTTCCACTGGCTTTCTTTGACTCAATGGAACATTTGATATTACATCTTCCACATGAAGAAAAATGTGGAGGTCCGATTCAGTTTCGATATATATATCCATTTGAGAGATGCATGCAGAAATTGAAGAAAAAAGTACGTAACAAAGCATCAGTTGAAGGCTCAATTGCTGAAGCTTATTTGCAAGAGGAAATTGCTTTATTCCGCTCTCATTATTTTGAATCTGAATATACCTCAAAATTTAACCGCATGGTCCAAAACGAGGGGAATGTTGATGATGATATGAACAATCAATTATCAGTTGTCAATCAGCCCGAACTTGGCTTTGGTGGAGTTCATGATAGATGGCTTTTAGATGATGAACATCATAGAGCTCATACATATGTTCTACTCAACTATGAAGAAATGTCACCAATTGTACAGTGAGTGATCCTATCCCTTATTCTATAGATTATGTTACAGTAAATTAATCATATTGTATTTGTAGGTTATATGATGATCATATCAAGAAAAAATTTCCACAAATTACAGTAGCTGGCTTAGAAGAGTGTCAGCAAAAAATTTTTGCCTACTAGTTTCAAAAACTGGTAATATACATTCTTTTTTGGTTTTATATATAAAATCAATTTATTACTTGTAATAGTGATAAATGTTTTACAAATTTTTAGGTATCTCTACATGCTGATAAGATTGATAGTCGATTGCGTATATTGAGTAGCCCACCATCCAAAATGGTTAAATCTTATAATGAATATGTGGTGAATGGTTATCGATTTCATACACGTGCATATGGGGAATCAAAGAAAACAATGAATAGTGGTGTTTGTTTGAAGGGATCACATCATAGAGATATTGAATTTTACTTTTACGGCATGCTTGAAGAAGTTATTGAACTGTGTTATTTGGGACAGAATTATGTAACAATGTTTAAATGTCGATGTCTGGATACTGAGAGTGGCTTGCGTATTCATCCGACTCATGGAATTGTTGATATTAAATATAAAAGTATTATTGTAGTAAATAAACCATTTTTATTGGCTCATCAGGCACATGAAATTTATTATGCAAAATACTGTGCTACTGCAAAAGAGTTGGATGATTGGTGGAGTATAATAAAAGTTAAATTTGGAGAAAATCATTTTACTCAAACTGAATGTGGTTCCACTGAAGTGCAAGGAAATGAAATTTTTCAGGACACTCCTCAAAACACATCTTTTTCACAAAGAGACATGAATATCAAGGATGACACCCCACAGTTAAGGGTCGATGGTGACGATGTTGTCAATGATGTTACAACTGAATTTGAAATGAAAAGAGATGATGAAAGTGAAAATAATATGGAAATTGATTATGTTGATGAGGAAGATGAAGACATTGACATTGAAAACTATGAAGATGATGATGAAGATGAACATTGACATAGTAAATTGCTGGTTAGAATCATAACAAATATATATCTATACATAATAGTTATTTTCAACTGTTTGCTAATAACAATCATTTCATGTTTCAGATGGACTCAGAAACATTTCATCCATTGCTGGAGGCTGATCTACCTATGGATGATGAGGTTCTTGAGTCATCTGACCCTCATGCTATTGTTACTATAGGGAGCACTCGGAGGGGGCGTGGTCTTGCTAGACTGATGATTCCAGATCCTATCCCGGAGCGATGCCTACCTCTTGGATTCAATGCACACACGCAGTGGTATGATAAACTATGTATTTTAGTTATCTTTCATTATAATTTATTTATATTCTAATTGTTTGATTATTTTTTCTTTTTCCATAGTTTTACGCATATAGCTATTGGACATGGGAGTGCTATCTTGCGCAATTATTTTTCTCAGCCCTGGCTCACATGGGATCAGATTCCCACTGATGTGCAGGCCGCCATGTTCGATCATTGGCTGGTACGTAATTAAATATTATTTATTTTGAAATTCAATTCATTAATAGCTTTATATTATGGTTTATGGTATCCCATCAATGAGAGCATGCGTGCCACTATCCATGCGACATGGGTGGTGTCTATGCGTGACCGCTTCCGTCAGTTTTTTCATAATTTGAGAAAGACGGCTGTGAGGAAATCTGGAGTGACAGAATTTGATGAGTCTTGTAGAGACCACCAACCAGAGTACATTTCATCTCACGTTTGGGATAGATTATGTACACACTGGTTGGGTGGTGGGTTTCAGAGGAGATCTGCATTGGGTCGACAGAATCAGGGGAGACAAGAGGTGACACATCGAGCCGGTAGTCGTACATTCAGTGCACATAGAGAGCATCTGGTAAGTACTTTTTTTAATATTTTATAAAACTTTAAATATAAACATTTATTTTATATTCATTATGGAATCCGAGCATCCTGGTAATACAACGTACGACGTTTATCAGAGGATGTACACAGATCTGGCTACTGGAGAGATTAGAGGTGACCGCCAACGTCAGATTGTGGTCAGTATTATTTTCTTTTCAGTTTGAAAATTAAATGAATATAATATTTTCATTATTTTAATTTCTAATTGAAAATTAATGAGTCATATGAGGCCGAGACCTCTCAGACACAAGCTGAGAGTCAAGACGAGACGGGTGATCAGACTAGTGCCCACCATTTTGATGAGACGACATGGATGCAAGCGACCCAGTATGGCTTCGAAAAGGGCCGAGTAGTTGGTATCAGCTCTCATTTGACTCCTTCAGCTTATTATGGTACTACTGCGATGTCAGCATACAACTCGAGAGGAGCTCGTGGAGAGACATCATCTTCTGCCTCACAGTATCAGGAGCAGCTGCGTGCTCAGAGTCAGCTTATAGAGGATTTGCGTCAGGGGCAGGAGAAGATGCGTCAGCAGCACGATGAGGAGATGCGTCAATGGAAGGAGCAGATGCGTCAGCAGTAGGATGAGGAGAGGCGTCGATATGAGGAGCAACATCAGGAGCAGATGAAGTATATGCGTCGTCTGACTCATAGTTTAGGGTTGAAGTTTCCTCCACCACCTCCTCTAGGTCCTCCAGATTATCCACCCCCCAGTGATTCATTTACATGTAATAAACATTTGAGTTCGTAGTTTATTGTCATATTAACTATTTACAATTCCTCTTTCATATTGGTACAAATATTGCATGATTTAATTTGTTTTTATTTTTTCTAATATTTTATTACTTATTAGTATTATTTTTAATGTCTGCTTATTTTAGTAATATTACTTTTAATATTTTATATTTATTGTTAATATTGAGAAGTTTAAAATTTTATAATTTTATTAATATTAATAATATTAATATTATTTTTTCATAAATATGTATGTTTATTTTAATAATAATAATATTATATTAATTTTTTATATTATTAATATTAGTACTATTATTATTATTTTTTGATATTAATATTTCATAATATATAATATAATATTATTCATATTCATATTATTATTATTTTTTGATATTAATATTTCATAATTATATTATATATATATTTTTATTATTAATATTATAATAATATAATTTCTTTATATTATTAATATTAATATTATTATTATATACATAATTTAATCATAATAATATTATATTAATTTTTTATATTATTAATATTAGTATTATTATATTATATTATATTATTTATATTCATATTATTATTATTTTATATTAATATTTCATAATTATATTTTATATATTTTTTTATTTATATTATAATAATAGAATTTTTTTATATTATTAATAATATTATTATTTTTATATAATATTATATGATTTGTATTAATTATTTTATTTTATTTTTATTTTTTTTAGTATTTGTGACGGGAATATTTGCGACGGGATGTCCCGTCGTAAATTTTTTTTACTGTAACATTTGCGACGGGAAGAATACCCGTCGTAAAAAAATTTCTACGACAGTCCTTCGCAAATACCTTCGTCGCAAATATTTTTTTGATTTCCCATTTGCGACGGGTCAAAAACCCGTCGCAACTAATATATCTGCGACGACCCATCGCAAATACCTTTTTTATATATAAACGAAAACCCATTTGCGACGGGGGAAAAATACCGTCGCAAATACTCTTTTTGCGACGGGACCGATGCAAAAACACCTATTTGCGATACTGTTTTCGGTAACGGGAGATTTGCGACGGAGCCCCATTGAAAAAGGTCTTTTGCGATGGGATCCCATCGCAAATCGCCCATCACAAATATTACATTTTCCTGTAGTGTGTTCTTGGAAAATGGTATTTGATTTCATATTTTTGAGATAATTTTTTCTCAGGACCAACAAAAATAAAGTTGGGGTGTTATTATCTACTAAAAGAGGATAATATTAATCATTATAATATTTAATTTTCATGTACTTCATAATTCATAAACACCATTTTTATCACATTTTACAATTTGAACATTATTTCACATTATGATTGTAATTATTTCTTAAAGGGGACTATTACTTGGTACATTTTTCAACACATCCTAAAACATCCAATGGTCCTGATTTTATTTTTATATTTCATTTTTAGGTTTCCCATTCTATTTTTAACAATTAATCCTTTTTGATAACTTGAATATCCACATTTTAAGAACACCATTTTGGACACTCAACCCATGAAATTATGGGCATAGTGAACTCAACAACAACCCAATAATATCACTATAGTGGGCATGATTTAAGCCTAATTAAGATCATATTTGAAATGAATATATATGAAATATTGGGGAAAATTTCATTAAACTTTGAAAATATCTAATTAAAATTTTTGAATGGATTTCTAGGCGGCCCATGTTGAAGATGAAATTTTGGTCCAGATTCTGTGGCCCAGAATTATAACCCACCATTTCGATCATATCTATGGAAAAATTCAATTGGGATGAATTTTTACTCAATATTTTGGAAAATATTTAGATTAAGTTTTTTATTCTATGGACCACTAAAATTTGTACATATATATTCCCTTTTGGACATATCTGTCAGATAAATTCAAGTTGGCTCCCATTTTCGTTCAATAGTGGAATAATCCACATTCCACAAATTTTACACCACTATAGGTCTACTGTAATAAAGTGAAAAGGCTTGTAATATTGGTGGATTGACCTAAGGATTCCAAAATTTCTATTTAATGCAATGTTGGTGGTGTATTTGGGGGGAAGTGGTGTTTATTTCAATTGTAATGTTATGCTACCATTTTGTATTCATGCATTTTTTTTCATATGTAAGTTGTTTGAGTCACCTATATTTATTAATAAAATTTCATCATATTATATTATTATGTTATTATTCATATCATGTTGATACAATTAAATCATGGAGTGAATCTATTCAGATCATATTTTGTGAAATTATTCATAAAATGGTGGAGTGATCATTATTTCATTGTTTTTACTTCTTCAATTCTACCCTCATGAGTTTACTGTCATCTTACATCGAAAGATTTTCATTAATGGAAGGATAAACCTATCATGGTTTGATATAAGGGAGTATAAAGGGGATGCATTTGAAGTTATTTCTCACTCTTTAAATGTTCAATCATTTATTTTATTTGAGTTATCCATTCAATGATTTCTTTCTTCCACTTATTGAATTTTTCACCACACTTTTCATGCGCCAATAAGATCCTTTACCTAGGATTTCTCAATAAAATGATCCTACAAGTGTATAAGTGATTAACAAGTGTATTTTAAGGTTTTAAACAATTAAGTTACTAGTTTTTATTGGTTTCATTTAATAAATCCTTTTTGATTTATTTAAATTAAAATAATTTAAAAATAAATTCATCCAATCCACCCCAAGCTATAACCTAGGATAAACTCATTCTATCAAATTGAATTCAATTAGGTATCTTAGTGTTAATTTAAACCATCTCAAATAAAATAAATATTTTCCAATTCATATCCAAAAAATCCATATAATGTATGTGTCTTTAGATTCTTCTTAGGTCTCTGAGGATTCGAAAACCCAAGATACACTACAAGCAACCGCTTCAACCCTAAAAACTTGGATAAATTTTAGTGAGACCACTTCCTAAACAATCCGTTAGATTTTTTTGATCTATAAATTGAGAAATATATTTGATGACTTAGGAGGATAATATGTGATAATCAAATCACTCAAGACCCATACATTACTCATCCAATTGATCTAGATATGACTAACCCTAGGGAACAAACCCTTAAAGAACTCGCTGCCCCTAACATAAATTACCAACCTCTTGGTATTAAATATCTAAGCATAAAGATTGATTTTGAACTCAAATCATGTTTAATTAATATTTTTTCCTTATTTACATGGGCTATCCAGTGAGGATGCTCATATTCACCTCAAAGAGTTCCAAGTGGTGTGCTCTACCATTAAGCCTTAAGGAGTTTTTGAAAAACAAATCAAACATTAATAATTCCCTTTCTTCCAAGTTGAATAAGCTAAATCATGGCTCTATTACCTCCCTCCTAGTTCCATAAACACATGGAATGAAATTAAGTGACTATTCTTATATAAATTCTTCCCTGATTCTTCAACTACTTCTATCTAAAAGGAAATTAGTGGTATCCATCAATTCTCCAATGAGTCACTCTATGAGTACTAGGAGCGGTTCAAAAAGCTTATTTGAACTTGAACACACCACAAAATCCCTGACTAACTCTTTATCCAATACTTATATGAGGGTTTATAAGAAATTGAGAGAACTATCATGGGTGAAAAAGGGGTGAATCTCTTATTTAAAAACTCTTACAGCTACATGAAATATCATAACCAACATGGATGCAAACACATAATAATTATATAATGGAGAACATGATCAAGTTAAAAAAGTCCAATAAAATCAATCCATAGAGGCTAATAAGATGACATAGTGGATGATTGAACTTATAGGTCTTGTGAGAAAACTAACAGTGGCTACCAAATCCCTAACACCATTTTCTCCACAATTTATGTTCCTTGGACCTATAAAAAATTGTGAAATCTACAGTTCACCGGTTCACCCAACTAATACATGTCCACAACTAAAAGATGATTCATTAGATTCATCTAGACCAATGTATATCAATGTAGCATATTCTCAATGGAACACAATCCCTCAAAAATCAGGCCAGTTCATTAAAAACTCCAACCAACCCCACTCTGATCCATTCTCTTCTTCCAATAACCTAGGCTTGAGGTATGGTAATCCTGTCTCTAATTCCCATAAATTCCCTCAAATTCAAAACCAATTCCAATATGGTTATGTTGGTAGTACCTTCCAAAAACCTTATAATTTTTTACCTCAATATCAATGAAAAAATCCTCCTTCTTATCTTCTTGTATTCCACTATCCAAGTGAGCCTTCTCAATTCCCAACCCAATACAAAAAATTTACGAAGAACCCAAATCATGGTGATCCCAATGTGAGACATTCCTATTCTTCTAAGTATACATGGGAAAGAGCTATAGATGATATTGCCTCCTTTACATGTTATAGTCTTATAAACATTGAAAACTAAATTGTTTAAATTTCATCCCACCTAAGTCTACAATAACAATCCAATTCTTCCCAACTCCTAACTCAACCGTTTCCCAACCCTAATAGATATGTAAGTGAAATTTCACTTAAATATGGAAAGAAAATTGCTATGCCTCATGATGAATCCTGAAATTCTCCTTTAAATGTTGAGTTAGAGAAAGAAAAGAATAAAAAACCAAAAAAATAACATGAAGCAACTCCCGCACCTCTTTTTATCCCTCTTAGGAACAGACTTCCTTTTTTTATCAAGCTATATCTAAGCCAAAGAAACCCTTTGAACCTGATCCTAAAATGATCAACATGTTTAGATGTGTTGAAGTCAACATTACCCTTTTGAATTCCATAAAAAAATTTCTATGTATTAAAAGCTTCTTAAATAATTTTTCACCCATAAAGAAAACTTAGGACCATTGAAAATATTTCAACTCAGCAGTAGATTCCCATGAAGTGCAAAGATCTAAGGAACTTTAAGGTTATATGTCAAATAGGGGGTTCTAACTTTGATGATGCACTCATAGACCTTGGATACTTGATAAATTTCATTCCCAAATCCATATTCTCTAACCTTGTTCTATGTCCCTTTCACCCAATGAGTGTTTCCAGTTATCTAATCGAAGCACTATTAGTTTTAAGGGAATAAAAAAGGATATCCTAACATAAGTCAATGATTTTATCTTCCCAACTAATTTATATGGATTTTACATGGAATGTGAGACATATTTTTATCAATATCCCTTGATTCTAGGGAGGCCATTCCTCATGATAGTTAGAACTAAAATTAATGTCCATATAGGCATATTATCCATAAAATTTGGTGACAAACTAGTCAAGTTCAATATTCCTCAATCCATGCAATACCCATCAGATAATCAATCTATATTCTCTGTCCATACTCATGAGAACACTTATGAGAGTCGATTGAATCCTATTCTCTCATTATATTCCTATTCTGATGAGAATTGAGTTTGTGAAATTTTCACTACAATTTACCAATTCATAAATAGAGAAGTTAATATTTAACTTTAATTTATATACTCCATAAATATAAAGGATCTTTAAAACTCTTTGGGATCCCATATAACCTCTGATATCTACTGTCCCACCTTAGATAGTAATAATGAAAATGAATAAAAACCAACTAAAATTCCTTCCTCTATTCTTAAGTTGTTTAGCCCACAAATGATAGATGAATGTGATTTGAAAGTTATTCCTCATCACCTGAAATATGTATTCCTTTTCCATGATCACTCTTATCCTATCACTATCTATGCTATAATTACTAAAACTGAGTATTCAAAACTTATTTAGGTGTTATAAGAAAACAAAAATACCCTAGGTTGGACATTATATTATATATTAGACATCATAACTTCCCTTTTCATGCATCGAATTCATTTAGAAGAATCATCCAAACCAATCGATAAACCTCAAAGAAGACTCAGTCCCCTAATACTTGAGATAATTAGGGAAGAGATCACCAAGCTTATTCAAGGTGGTATTATCTACCCAATTTTTGATGGTGAATGGGTTAGTCCAATTTAAGTGTACCTAATAAGGGTGGTATAACTGTAGTCAAAAATGAAAACAGAGAGATGGTCACAACTCTAGTGAAAAAATGGTACGTGTGCATTGATTATCAGAAATTAAATACTAAAACATGAAAGGATCACTGCCCTCTTCATTTCCTTGATCAAATGCTAGAAAGACTAGCTGTAAAGTTTCATCATTGCTTCCTTGATGGATACACCATATACATTCAAATCCTAATCACACCTGAGGACCAAGAAAAGACTACATTCACTTACCCCCTTGGAACATACACATATAAGAGAATTAATTTTGAAATTTTCAATGCTCTTATAACATTACAAAGGTGTATGTTGAGTGTATTTTCCAAATTCTTTGAGCATTGCATAGAGGTATTCATGGACGATTTTACCATTTATGGTGATTAATTTGAATCCTTATTGCATTCACTATCTATAGTCCTAAAAAAGTGTATCAAATGTAAAGTTGTGTTGAATTTTGAAAAATTTTACTTCATGGTTACTAATGATATTGTTCTAGGGAAAATTGCTTCTCAAGAGGGTATCCACGTAGATATAGATAAAATTGAGGTGATATAATCACTTCATGAACCCAAATCAATTTTAGAAATCCATTTATTCTATGGTCATGATAGTTTCTATCAGTGATTCATCCATAAATTCAGTAGGATTTCCCTCCCACTCAATTTTCGACTCCAAAATGATGTTACAACCCATTTATATGAACCTTTAAAGATATCCTTCATTAAATTCAAATCATTTATTACACATTACCTAATAATCCAACACCCCAGATTGGTCCTTACCCTTCAAATTGATGTGTTATGCTTCTGATAGTTTTATTAGGGATGTTCTTGGTTAAATAAGATAAAAAATTACTCATTTCATCTATTATAACTCAAAAGCACTAGATGAAACTCAATCTTAGTACATTTTCACTAGAAAGGAATTCTTATCTGTGGTTTTTTCCTTGGATAAATTCCAAACCTATCTTTTAGGTTTTATAATAATCATCTTTACAATATCATTCAACTTTAAATTTATTACTCAAGAAAAGTGATTCTAAATTGAGGCTAATTAGATGGATTCTAATGCTCCAAGAGTTTGACCATGAGATCAACGATATACCTGAAAAATAAAACCCTATAGATGGTCACCTAAGTAGAATTTATAATACTTCACATTCTGAAATCATTAATCCTTAATTTCCTAATGATCATCTCCCACCTCTCACTCCAAAGTTACTATGGTATTCTCCAATTTTAAATTACTTGGTTTCTAGTGATTTTCTGATTTTTTTTGAAAATAAAAAAAAGTAAAGTTGAAAAGTGATTCAAAATGCTATTTTTGGGAAGATAATAAACTTTATAAAAATAGTACTGACATAGTGATTATAAGATGTGTTGATGAATATGAAAATTCCTCAATCATGTAATTTTTCAACTCAATGTTCAAAGGTGGCCACTTTGGACCAAAAAGGATGTTCCAAAAGGTCACAGACTATGGATTCTTCCGATCTTCACTATTCAAGGATTCACATGAGTTCTTTCAATCATGTACTACTTTCTAGAAGTTTGGCATAATTTCTAAAAGAAATGGAATTCCCCAGAAGCCCCTAATATTAGATTAGATATTTGATGTTTGTGGAATCAATTTCATGGGACCATTCCCCCATTCCAATAGATTATAAAAACCCAGGATTTTCATACATTGACATTACATCACTTTTTCATAATACTTAAAACATTACAAAAATAGATTCTTAAAGATCATATTAGTTTAGTGCCTTTCGAAACTTGGAACACATTCTTATAATTTGGGGAAAGATATTCAACATATCCCATAATTATCTCCCCCTTCATTTTTCCTACCTAAAACTTTTCTTTATATCATGGGGAAAAATAAAACATATGAAAAGGGGAGATTATATGCTCAATAAGGGTAAAAAAGGGAGACACGTAAACATACTCATGAGCATGAGTGTGCGAGAACATTATCATGAAAATAGAATATTATACCCTGCGTATCAATGATAATAAATAGGAATCATGAAATAAATATTGGTAGTTAATAAGACACGAATTATAAGGAAATAAAGAGCATAATCTATGAAATCATAACATTGGAATAAGACATAAAATCTATAGTAGAGATATAAGAATATAAAATTATTTCCATGGTAGTCAAGGAATCACTATCAATGCTATCTTAGTAGTATGAGTTCACCCCCATACCATCTTGGTAGACATGGTTCACTTCCATAACCATCTTTTTATTCATGGTTCACTCCCATAACCATCTTAGTAGTCAAGATTCACTCCCAAGACCATCTTAGAAGATAAGGTCCTTTATATTTATCTCATGATATATAAATCATTACCCAATAAATTAGAGGGAGATATAGGTACCACATATCACATAATGGAATCATACATATATATTCCACAATAACATAAATCATGTATCATATCAGAACCCATGTAATGAAATGGGTTTCATAAATTTCATTCAATCATAACATAACCCATGTAAAAGTAATGGGTTTCTTAAATATCATTTCATTATAATAATAAACCATTCATAGAAATAATAAGAATGGTATAATTGAATCATATCACTAGTAAAACATAAGTAACAAGAAATAACATTATCTTATATGGGAAATAATTTTGATAGATTGCTTGAAAACAATTCTTGAGGAAAATATCTTCTCTGCTTTGAAAACAATTTCTTCACTTGAAATGCCACAAAATTTTAAAATAAAAAATTTTGTTTGAAAATAAACTTGTAAATTTTTAAGGGAAGCTTCAAGGTATTAATTCTTCATGAAATAATAAAAATATATTCATTCCATAAAAGTTAAAAAACATTCTTCTCGTATTTTTTTTTCCAGAAAAGTTAAAATATACCTTGTTAGAAAAATGACAAAAGATTCCTTTAAAAATATTTAATAAAAAGTCATAAATGGGTAAAAAGGACTTTAAAAAACAGTATAATAATAGTAAAAATATTTTAGAATAAATTTTTAAGAAAAATAGACATGCAAGATAAATACTTCCGAGTAGATACTTATGTATAAATAATCCCGATAATAACGAGATTGTGGAATTAACCTTTACCTTAGGTATGATTCCATCCATACATGTCCGAAACTCATGTATAGTGGTTTTAAACATATTTTTAACTTATAAAAGAATCATAATAATATTTATGATATCATATATTATTCATTTATAACTTTATATTACATGTTTATTAATAATTCCAAGTTAAAGCAACATTTTGGGTAATAACCGCTTTGTTTATCAGACATGTTTTGACTTGCTAATATTGATCCTAATACTTAGATCATGATTTAATTAATTATAGAATTTAAAACATGATATATATATTTATTATATAAATATATATAAAATATTTATATGTGAAATGGAATACATCATTCATGGAGATGGTAAGTTGTACATATGCATGAACATTGTTTCTGTTTTCTTATCGCACTGTATGGAAGATGGTAAATGACATATATGTATATATATTATTAAATTATAATTATTATGTCATATATTTAATATTTATTCATTATATACTTTTTTATAATCATTATTTAAATGGTTAACATGGAAGATGAATATCATGTCATTGTGGAGATGGTAGGCCGTACCTACGTATGAATACTGTTTTCATTTTCTTTTCAAGTTAAAAGAAAGAAAATTATATGATATATTATCATTAAAGAATAATTTTTATGTCATATATAATATATATATTCATAAAATTCATCCTTATTACCATACATGTAAAATATAGGTGAATAAAGAATCATATCGCATCGTGGAGATGTTAAGCCATATGTACGCACGAGCTACATTATCATTTTTTCAAAATATTAGATGGATGATAAAAAAGGTATAAATGATATTATAATTAAAAAAGTATAATTATTTCATAAATATCATATATAAATATTAAATCCATCATAAGTTTCACTCATAAAATATGGTCATGGAAAATGAATTGTATCACTACGTGGAGACGGTAAGCCGTGTGTACGCACGAGCGATACTTTCATTTTTTTTTGATGGGAAAAGGGATGTATAATGGTGTGTTAATAATATTAGTAAAATTTAAGAATATTTAGGATGATGAATTTATTTTTTTATGATATATATCCTAGATTTAGAGGTGTTATAGAAGATTACAAAAAGATAATGATCGGTTATAGCAATTACTTCTCCTTCAGAACGACACCTTTAGATCTCCTCTAAAAGACTCTAGAGTTGGTCCTTTGGGATGATAAAAACCTCTATGATGTGTCTAGGGAATTTTAGAATGGAAATGGGTAGTATTTAGTCAATATATAAGGCTCAATGTGGTGTGAAGAAGTGAGGGAGTATGTTCCCTTTTATAATTGAGGTGAGGGGTAATTTTGGAATTTATAAAAATATTAAATTATAATAAATTAAAACTCAATCCCAATACACAAAAAATGAAATTTATTCAAATATAAGATTATATAGGATTGTAATCTCATAATAAAATGAATTTTAGAGAGGTTTTGAAGTAATTTTAAACCTTATCATTTTGATTTACCCTTAATTAATATATTATAATTTTAATTGTGATAACAACATTTTAATTATTAAGAGGTAATAAATTATTACTTATATGGGGTAACTTTTCCATAAATGGAAACATTATGACTTTTTAAACATTACAATAATATATTTTTATTTTTTTAATTAATTTTATAAAATATTGTTTTTATAAAATATCATTAGTGTCAAGTTTGACACTGTTTACAACTTTGTCTTTAAATAAAATCCAAAAAGGAAGATAATTTTGAACCAAAAAATTGAAGACACTCATAAAATGTCATATAAACCCATAAAATTCATGTTTAACCTTAATTAATTCAATTTTTTTATTTTTTTATTTTCAATATCATTTATTTGATCCTTTTATTAATTAAGCAATTACTACATCATCATTGTTTTACCATTTAAGTTAATTATTTTATCACTAAAAATTATAAATAAATTATCATGATGTAGATTAATATTTTAGATTTAAAATTAATATATATAATCTAATTTACCTTCTATATAACCCTATATTAAAAATGTTATAATTATTTAAAATATGAGTATGACATTTTTAACTTGTCTTTAAATAAAAATAATAAATGTCACATTCTTACCCAAGTGGATTAAAAAGGTTATAATTTCATCTTAAGGTTTATTTTAGTTGAATAACACTTATACAATGAAATTAAGACATGTTTTATGGTAATTTTATAATATCATAATATTATTTTTACCTTTCATTATCTAATTTACCTTTAACCGCAGTAAATAAAAATTTACTAAAGTTACTATTTATAATATCAAAAATATTAATTTTATCCTATTAGAATCAAAATATCATACTAATTAAAACCTTCTATATCATTTTTTCCAAATTAAATTCCCATAAGTGGCTAAATTAAGTTTAACACTAATCCTGTAGATGTGGCAAGAAGGTGGATAAAAAGAACATTAAAAAATACATTAAGTTGTTATATCTAATTTAAATATAAAAATGATTCCAATGAGTTACATTGAATTGATATATGTATAATTGATATATTTTGACTTAAAAAAATTTAAATTATAATAATTATTTAAAAAAGGTAGTTTTTAACTATAATGCAGTATTTTTTTTACTATTCATAAAAAAATGAAACTTCTCAAAAAAATACTAAAAATTCACCATAAGTTAATTTTGAAATTACAAATTAAAAAATGATGTTTATTTTTTAAAATTAATTTTATAAGAGTGTATAAAATTAATTTTATTATTTTCCACATAAGGATATAAAAATAAATCCATTTAAGAAAATAGTATTTCTAAACATATAAAGACTTTACCAAAAATTAAAAATTTCATTATAAATATGTTTTATTTATGTGAAAAAATTTAAAAATTAGTTATTAATATTCATATCATTATTTTTAAAGTCCGTGTTATAACTATCTCATTTAAATAATTATAACATTAAAGTTTTATTTTGTAGAAATATAGTGTTGTTTGTAACGCAAGCCAAGTCGATGTTTCATGTAGTGGAAGCTTAACTTAGAGTTGCACATAGCGTAATATAGAAATACTGTTTTTCATATAACAAAATCTATATTTTTTATTTTTTTAAATGAAAAATATCATAAAGATTAAATTAATTCAAAAAAATATTTTACAAAATCTTAGGGTGTTTCATTCTACCCCCCTTAAAATGAATTTCGACCTTTAAATTTGTCTAGGTTATAAAAGGATTAATACTTGACAGTTAAATTCATAGAAACACACATCATAAAAATAAATACTAAAAATTCCTTAAAAAAATTAATCTAGAATCGTAATAGTTACCCTAAGTAACTCATAACTAGTTTCCCAGATAGGAGAACATAGGTGGGAAGTGAAAACTTGAATATGGAAGAGAAAATATAACTATCATGTTCTGATGGAGAATGATAGGGAAAATGATTAGAAAAAAGTTAACAATCACAAGACCTTACATCTATGATTATCTAGGGGACATTTGATTCATCAGAAATGAAGGTACTAGGATAACATTTTTGGTTTCAAGATCCTTTTTCTTAAAGTAGAATAATTTTGTTAAAAAGATATAATTACTTGATTTCATCATTATCTGACCCTTTTTTCTTGCCTTAATTAATTTAAACTTCTTTTATGATTCTAAGAAATGAAGGTTAGATTGTTATTCCTAAAGTACTAACAGATCATAAGATCTATAAATAGAATGATAAGTCATCACAACAAAAAGGGTAACAAAAGTTATCAAATATACATAAATCCACCTATGGTGATATAATAATTTAATCTCACAAACTTCATCCAAAGTTTAACTTAAACTTTCCCTAAAATTATAACCTTACAATCCTTTTAAAAGATTAAAGTCCAACACTTTATAAATAAGTTCACTAGATTTCTTAAATTTTTTTTAGCATTGATCCCCTATATATCATAAAGTAGCTCTTGTTTGTCACATACCAAACTTGTAAATATATTTATCATGTATTCTATTAAAACATGGTAATAACCTGAATTACCATACATCCTTATTGAAAAAATTCATGTTTCCTTATTCCAGTGTTTATTGGATATATTCCTCAAGTCCAAAAAATAGTAAACTTGATCAATGATAGCATAAACAACTTTTTCAACAAATCCTTAACCAGTCACATGGTAATTAGTACTATCCAACATATCTTTATCCAAACATAATTATCTCAACATCAGGAATAAATTAAGGATTACTTTCCCTTAATAAAAATATCACCTTTCATTGAATCATTTTTCTTAACTGTCAGAACCATTCAACACATTCTTGTAAATCCTTAACAAAACATAAACCATTAAATCCTTATATAATTCACCATTCATAATTTTAAAATCCAAATACATAAAATATTTGATTATTCTACTTCATCTATAAGCCATTTACAAGACTAACTTATCCTATTACTCAATACATCTTTCCTTCTAAATTTCATCTGTAGTCTCATCGTAATCAACAATATAACCATTACTTGTACCACCTTGATGAGTATTTTTTGGATTTTTCCTCTTAGGACATTGTTTTTCATAATGCCCATTAATTCCACACATAAAATATTAAAATCTTGGCAATACCTTAGAGAGGCCAATATTTCCATCCATTGCATTGACTAAAGTTTTAATTTTCCATTTACAGTTACTTGCTTTGTGTCCTTCTTTTCCATAGTTAAAACATATCCCTATTCCTTTGAGATGTTCACTTGGGTGTTTCTTTCCACATTATTGACATAAAAGAAACTAGATCTTCTTTCCTTTATGGTCTCTATTAACTGAACTATCATTAAACTCCTTCCTTCTATTCTTTGGTGTGTTTGAGATTTGGTTAAGGTACACATTGTTAATTATGTTATTTAAAAGCTTATTAGGAATGGTCACAACATATTTCACTCCAGTGATCATCCCATTTGATTTCTCATTAAAAATTTTTCCATCACATTCAATATTAATTCACTTCCTTTTGGTTCCATTCATTGTCTAAAACCAAAAGCATAGAGTAGTAAATAATTATCATAGTGAGGAACCACATAATAATGAAAAAATACTTATAGGATGTCTAAATTATGATACCTTATTTAATCCATGACACCTTAGGTTTTTCTAGGTTATTCATATCCAAATTATATTTAAATAATTTAGGATGGTTTATGAAGAGTTTTTGAATTTCTAAAGCATATCCCTTAGGAGTTTCAAACTATGTGTGAAACAAGGCCCGCTTTTATGTACCAGGTTACGCTCGAGTCTTGCCCAAAAAACCTTTTCAAAGTTGTTACCCCTAGGTACATATGTGTTGGATCCACATCCACTTATATTATCTAGACTTGGTTGTAATACTATGAAACCACTCACTCTATACTTTACCAAAATTCCAGGACATTTTCCTAAACATTAACTCATCCATAGAATTATTCTTAGAGACACCCCTAGACATATCCTTAGAAAAATTGATAGGGATCTCACTAAAGTTTTCTCATAATTGTTTTAAAATTTTGACCAAACATTTTCTCTAATACCAACTATAGTAACCTAGTCTTTTCATACATTGACTTTTCATCACTTTTGAGGAATACTTAAAACATTACAAAAATAGATGGCCAAAGACCATATTAGTTTAGTGCCTTTGGAAAATTGGAACACATTCTTATAATTTGGTGAAAGATATTCAAAATATCCCATAATAATATCACCCTTTAGTTTTCCTACCTAAACATTTTATTTATATCCTGCTGAAAAATAAAACATATGAAATGGGTGAGATCAAATGCTCAGTAAGGTTAGAAAAGGGAGACATGTAAACATAATCATTAGCATAAGGGTATGATAACATGATCATGAAAATAGGAGATCACACCCTGCATATCTATGATCATAAAAAGGAATCATGATATAAATATTGGAAGTTAATAAGACATGAATCATAAGGAAATAAAGAACATAATCTATGGAATAATAACATAGAAATAAGACATGAAATTTGCGGCATACATATATGAATATAAAATGATTTCCATAGTAGTCAAGGAATCACTATTATGGCCATATTAATAGTATGTGTTCACTCCCCATACCATCTTGGTATCCATGATTCACCCCCATAACCATCTTGGTAGTTATGGATCACTCCCATTTCCATCATAGTAGTCAAGGTTCACTACTAAGACCATCTTAGCATACAAGGTCCTTTATGTTTATCTCAAGAGATATAAATATTTACACAAAGAATTAGAATAAGATATAGGTCCCACAAATCTTATAATGAAATCATACATATATGTTCCACAATAACATAAATCATGTATCATATTAGAACACATGGAATGAAATGGGTTTCATAAATATCATTTAGTCATAACATAAACCATATAAAAGAAATGGGTTTCATAAATATCATTCCATCATAAACATAAACCATTCATAGAAAGAATAATAATGGTATAATAGAATCATATCCCTAGTAAAACATAAGTAACATTAAATAACATTATATTATATGTAAAATATTTTTTATAGATCACTTGAAAACAATTCTTGAAGAAAATATCCTTTCTTCTTTGAAAACATTTTCTTTACTTGAAATGCCGTGAAATTTTATAAGAATATTTTTTATTTTATAACAAAAATGTATAATTTTAAGGTAAGATAAAACGTATTAAGGATTTATAAAAGTGTAAAAATATATTCATTCTGTATAAGTTAAAAAAACATTCTTCTCGTACTTTTTCCGTAAATGTTAAAAATCACCTCATTAGGAAAATGATAAAAGATTCCTTTCAAACTATTTAATAAAAAGTCATACATGGGTAAAAATGATTTTAAACAATTTTATAAGAATATTAAAAACATTTTGGAAATATTTTTAAGAAACATGGATATGGAAGATAAATATTTCACAACAGATACATTCATATAAACAATCCCGATAATAATGAGATTGTGGAATTAATCCTTACCTTAGGTCTGATTCCATCCGTACGTGTCCAAAACTCATTTATAGTGGTTTTAAACATATTATTAACTTATAAAATAATAAAAATAATATTTATTATATAATATATGATTCATTTAGGACTTTATATTTCCTGTTTATTAACAATTCCATGTCAAAGCAACGTTTTGGGTAATAACCGCTTTGTTTATCGTATGTGTTTTGACTTGTTAGTCTTGATCATATTACTTATATCATGATTTAATTACTTCAAGAATGTAAAAAATGATTTATATATTTATAAATATTATAAATATATATAAATTATTGATATATGAAATAGAATAAACTATTCATGGAGATGGTAAGTCGTACATACGCATGAACGTTTTTTTTCCGTTTTCTTATCGTATTGAATGAAAGAAGGTAAATGATATATATATATATATATATATTACTAAATTAGAATTATTATTTCATATATTTAATATTTATTCATTATATAAGTTTTTTATTATCATTATTGAAATGATTATTGTGAAAGATGAATCTCATCATGTTGTGGAGATGGTAGGTCGTAAGCACGCATGAAAACTGTTTTCATTTTATTGTCGAGTTAAAATAAATAAAATTATATGATATATTATCTTTCTAGAATAATTTTTATGTCATATATAACATATATATTCATAAAATTAATCCTTATTACCATCCATGTGAAATATAGGTGAATAACGAATCATATCACATCGTAGACACGATAGACTATACGTACGCATGAGTGATGTTATCATTTTCCCAAAATATGAGATGGATGATAAAAAGGTAGAAATGATATTATCATTAAAGAAGTATAATTATTTCATAAATATCATATATACATATTAAAACCATCATAATTCTCCCTCATAAAATATGGTTATGGAAAATGAATTGAATCCCTAAGTAGAGATGGTAAGCCGTACATATGCATGAGTGATACTTTCTAATTTTATTTGATGGGAAAAGGGAAGTATAATGGTGATTTAATAATAATAATAATAATAATAATAATAAAATTTTACTATATTTATGATTCTTAATTTATTAATTTATGATATCTATCATATATTTATAGGAGTTATAGAATATTTGAAAAAGAGAATGATTGATTTGAGAAATTACCTCTTCATTAGAATGACTCTTTTCGATATCCTCTAAAGAACTATAGGGTTGGTCCTTTAGGAAGACCGAGACCTATAGAATGTGGCTAGGTAAGTTGATAAGGGAAGTGGACATGGGTTAGTTGATTTAAAAGGCTCAATTTGGTGTAAATAATTAAGGGAGGAAGGTGTCCTTTTAAAATTGAGGTGAGGGGAACTTTTAGAATTTCAAAAACTATTAAAGTATAATAAATTCAAACTCAATACAAATACCTACCAAATTAAATTTATTAGAAGATATGATTATACAGGGTTGTAATATCATCATTCAATGAATTTTATACAGGTTTTGAAGTAATTTTAAACCTTATCATTTTTATTTACCCTTAATTAATATATTTTAATTTTAATTGTGGTAACAACATTTTAATTATTAAGAGGTTATAAATTATTACTTATATGGGGTAAATTATCCATAAAGGGAAAATTTATTAAATTTTAGACCTTATCATAATTTTTTTAAATTTTTTTATGATTTTGAATAAAATATTATGTTTATAAAATATAATTAATGTCAATTTTGAAACTATTCTTGTAACACCCCAAGCTTCCACGGTACATTTCCATTTGAATAATGAAATAGCTTGCGTTGTATGAAACTTCAAGATTCTAACACATTGCGACCAATCAAACTAGCCGTTATAAATATTAATACCCAATTTTTGAAATTTTATCAATTTTATCTTTCAAAATGGACTTCATTTTTGGGTTCAGAATATCGAAATTAGTTTAGGGTGAATTTTTGGTATTTTTCTGAAAACTTTCAATTTTTGATGAATAGTGAAAACACTAAGTTGTTGTTTAAAACAGACCTTTTTTTAAATAATTATTTAATTTATTTAAATTTATTTTAGGTCATAATAGATACATAATACCTATATAAGTTCAATTTAATTCATTAGAGTAAGTTTATAATAATTTTAGATATATAAAATTTTTATTGAACTTTTTACAGTCTTTTACCAACCTACTTGGAGCATTTGCAAATTTACATAAAACTTAATTTTACCACTTCTGTGAGTTGAATTTTGAAAATCCTAGAGACACGGTTGATATAATTAAGTAAAATTTTGTTCAATGAGATGAAAATAATTTTTGGCGAATAGTAACTTTTGACTTTTATTTACCACAATTAAAAGTAAAGAGGGTAATTAATGTTAAAAATGATATTATTATTCCTCTTACACATGTCCTAATTCTATTGGATAAGTTTTATTCGACCAAAAAAACCTTAGTAATAAAATATGATCATTTAGGTCCACTTGGATTAGATTAGGACATTTATTATTATTTAATTCAAAGAAGAGTTAAAAGTGTTAAAGTCAAAGTTTAATAACTAAACCATTTTTAATATAGGGTTACACATAAGATAAATTCGACTATAAATATTAATTAGAAATCTAAAAATATTTCCTACATAATGGTATTTTATTTATAATTTTTAGACATTAAATAATTTTATTTATTTATGACTCAATGATGATGCATTAATTACCTTATTAATGAAATATTAAAATAATTGATATTATATATATCCAAATAAATATAATTTGAGACTATTTATGAATTAAACTAATTTTATAGGTTAATATTACTTGTTCGGGTTTATTAAATGAATTTTTTTCAAAGTAATAATGTTTTTAGAAATTTAACAAAAACAAAATAGAAAATAGTGTCAAAATTGACATAAAAGAGTTTTTAAAACAAATATTATAGTATTAATTGATATTCTATTCATAAAAATCTAAGGTTAACCAAATGGTATTAAATAATATTATATATTTCATTAATGAACCACTAGAGGTTTGATTGGAAGTTTATATAATGTTTATTAACCATATAATATAAAAATACAAAGAGGGTAAATGTCAAACTAATTAACTAAGAGTTAAATCTAGAAGATAAGGTTAATATAGTGACTGAAACCTATCTAAAACCTATTGGTTGAGTTTTATTTGACCCATACCTACATTAGTATTGAAATAAATCATTTTGGAGCCATTAGAAATCGAAAATTATTTTATTATAAAATAATATTTCAATCTTTTCCTAAGGTGCCCCTCAACCATATTATAAAAGGGAACTTCCCCTTATCTAGAATTAACACCTTCAAAGCCATTTGGATTGGCCAAACCCTGACCAAATATCCTCTAAACTATCCTACCTTCATCCTAGAGGCTTTAATTTAGTTATAAATCCAATCTAAGGATCCCTTTTGATCAAATTAAAAGGAAGAACCAGAAGAAGAGGTAAATATTTTATCACATCTTTCAAGTTATTTTCTTCTTCCACTTCCTCTTTATTTATTGTTACCATTCTAAAATAATAACTCTAGTATCTTATATATACTATGATGTTATTATAAAAATGTTACAATGATATTCATTATTTTATCCATCCTATTAATGACATGTCACCATACGTGCGTACGTACGGCTTACCGTCTCCACGTCGTGGTGTAGTTTGTTATTCAAAAACATCATCATTTGGATGGGTATAATAATGACTATAAATGATTAAAATAATAAATATAACATGATAATGATTCTGTATATATGATATTACATCCAATTATATATGATTTTAATTTCAAAAAACTGATATTGTTGCTCGTGCATACGTACGGCTTACCATCTCCACAAATGTGATGAGATTCATTCCCCATCGTATCCATTCAAGACTAATTTTCATTTGATGATTAAAAATAATGTTTAAATACTTTATATCATTCTAGATATGGATAATATACATCCCATCCCTAACAAATATGACTCACATAACAAAGAATATAAAGTAAAATGAATCAATTAACACCTGAAACAACGATAATACTAAAATATTATTAACAAAGCAATATTAGAAGATCATATATGATATAATATTTATGTATATGATTCTTTTATAATTTAACAAAAATGATTTAACTATTATATAGGAGGTTAACGTACCCTTGACCAAGGAAAATTACAAGGTAAGGGTTAATTTCCCAATCTCTTCATTATCTGAGGTTATTTATACGGAATTATCTACTGGGATCTCTTTATCATCCACATACATATTTCTTAAAATGCATTTCAAAACATTTTTACTATTTAATAGACAATGGGTTAATGTAATTTATACCCTTATTTGACCTTATATATTTTGAAAGGAATCTTTCCTTCAATTTCCAAACAAGGTACTTTATGAACTTTTTGATAAAATTAAGGTATGGATGTTTTTTTAACTTATATAGCAGGTGTGACTATTTTCCACCATTATAACATCGTAAAATATTTCCTTACAATATTATAAGAATATTTTCAAAATAAATATTTTCTTTATAATTATGTGACTCTTAAATGATTTCAAAATAGAAAGAGATATTTGTCTAAAAAAGTTTTTGATTTCATCTATGTCAACATCCTTTGATGGATTGTGAGATTATTTGAAGTTGATTTATTATGATACAAAAATTCCATATTGTATTTAATATTTTGTGATATGTTTGACTATGTATGTATTATTTTTACACCATTCATGGTTTATGGATAAAGTATTGACATTTCGTATGCTAGATTTAATATGAATGTTTATGTTATGTTTATACCTTTTTATATGAGGAATGCATTGGACTTAGTAAGTGATGGGTGGAGATCGCTGTAACTCCTCGATGAATCGGTAGGTCTCATGAGAAAAACTAGTGTCTTGTCATAAGGCCTTGACAAAATCTTATTTGTTGTCATGGCACAAGGCCTTGACTATGCGGCTATGGAGTCTGGCATTATGCATCCCATCATTATGAAAGTGGCTATTGATATTGCATGAGATTATTTGACTAGTAGAATATCCATGTGAATAAGTAAATGAGATTATTTGATTTTATCTTTTCCATATTATGCTGAAGTTCAAAATTAAAAGGTTTTTGTTTTAGTCTTATACATTTCCTTAAATGTTTATGCTTATTTATGAAAATTTTCTCTATATTGTTATCCTTATTGAGCATCTGAGCTCACCCCTTTCTATGTTTTATTTTTCCCGGGATGTGAAGAAGTATTTTATGACTAACCTACTAGGATAGTCTGAGGGGATATGAGTTTGTTCTATAGAAACAATGTTGTTGTAGTTTTTCATTTTATAATGTAATGTAAAACTTATGAATGTATCTAGTATTTCCAAGGCTACTAAACTAATCGGTCTTTCGAGACATGATTTCCTTGTATCATGCTAATGTTATGTAATAATGCACCGACTATGGGTAACTAGGGTCGGGGCATTACAATTGGTATCAGAGGAAGTTTAGTACAAACCTTGGAATCTAGATTTAGATAAACTCTGATTAGAGCACATTACCCTAAGATAGACTTTGAGGATTATTATAGAAGAACTTCCTAGAATTTTGTTATTGTAGAGATTTTGTGAGTTTTCCAAGAAATACATCTCTGTCTAGATATGAGCAGGTAGATACAACTTTGGCATAGATGTACCTAGGGGTAAAACCCAAAAACACTGCTTTGAGCTAGACTCGAACGGGAATGGGTGCACGACAACGGGCCTTGCTGCACTCTTGGTTACGACACTCCCAGGGGATATGCTTAGGAAATTTCTCATTTTCTTTACAAATAATTATGAAGGTTTTATGAGTATATACTTCCTCAAAGAAAACATTTTTATGATTATGGATTATATCCATAAACTGTTCAGTTTAAGTTAAGTGTTTTACAAGTTTAGAATTATGTATTTTGATTCATAAACTAATGTAGTTTATGCCATTGTTTAGAAATGGTTCCTAGTGGAAGTAATGGAAATCGTATCAATCCATGCAATCCATGTAGGGATTTACCTCCTACTCAAGATAATTATAGTGGAGCTGGTGAAGTAACTGGTGCTGATTAGCTTATCACCATACTGGGACAACTCACTCAGGTTATGAATAATAACCTTACCTGTATGGAGCACCCTGATCCCCAGTGTGGATGATCAATGTTAGATATCTTCATGAGGAAACAACCACCAACATTCAATGAGAGTACAAATCCATTAGTAGCTGAGAAATGGATAAATTCTTGAGAGAAAATATTCCACACCTTGGGGAGTAGTGAAAGGGAAAAAGTTTTCATGGTAGTTTACCGCCTCACTAGAGATGCTGATCAATGGTGGTCATTGATTCAAAACACAAAGGAAGATGATGAGGTATCAAATATGTAATGGAGGGAGTTTAAAGAGATTTTCTTAGAAAAATACTTTATTCATGACCATCGAGAAGATATGGAAAGGCAATTTCTGAGTTTGAGGAAAAAAGAAGATGAGAATGTCACAAAGTATGAAGCTAACTTTACAAGGTTAGCAAGGCATGCATCAGATTATATATGTAACCCAAGAAGTAAGACTGATCATCTCTTTTATGGGTAAAAACCGTTTCCCCATTAAGCATTAGTCTCACAATCCTTCTCTTTATATGAATATATTGTCTCATGTGATATCAAAACAGAAAAGGAATTCTCTAAGTCTTACGACTTTAAAGCAAAGAAAGAGAAGAAAAGATCGGTAAAACACTCTAGAAATGGAAATAAGGGGAAAAAGGGAAAAGTTTAATATACATCCTGTAGTAAATGTGAGAAGAAACACCCTGGTACTTGTCTGAAGGGAATGAGAGTCTGTTACAAGTGTGGTGAAAAAGGCCACCAAGCACGTGATTGAAAGGGGAAGAAAGAGGTTGCAAATGTCGAATGCTACAATTATAGAGAAAAGGGACATTATGCAAATGAATGAACTAAGCTCCAAGGAAACTTACCTCAAAAAGGCCAAGGGATCAAGGCCAAGATTATGTGATCACTACTACTGAGGTTAAGGCTCCGAAAGACGTGGTTGTAGGTAATTTAATGGTTTCCTCAAGTTTAGCCAATGATTTATTTGATTTTGGATCATCTCATTGTTTTATATCTTCCCAGTTTGCTAAGAAAATTAGATATTTCCAATTTGATTTAACAAGGGAGTTTTCAGTCAAGACTCCTAAGGGAAGTATCATTGCAACAAAGTTTTGTGAATCAGTTCCCATTAGAGCACATAAATGTTATTTATCTTCTGATCTCATCGTCATACCCATGATTGAATTTGATATAATTATCAGTATGGATTTTATTTCAGACCATAAGGAAACAATTTATTGTAATAAGAAGGAGGTTATGATTTTTGATGATAATTATAAAGAACACCTTATCTTTAGTGCAGAAACGTCACCACCTAATTCTTTTAGATCCACCCCCAGTAGCTAAACCAAATTCAATTATTGGGGAGGAATAGAATGAAATAACTATGGGTGAGGAAAATAAAGTTCAAATAGAGGATGTACCTATTGTGCAAGAGTATGTTGATGCATTTCCAGAGGATTTACCTGGACATCCTCCAGAACAAGAAATTGAGTTTTCCATTGATTTAATTCCTGGTTTCAAAGCCCATATCGAAGACTCCTTATAGAATGGACACTGTGGAATTAGTGGAACTAATGAAACAACTAGAGTAATTGAGTAATAAGGGATTTATTCACCCTAGTTTTTCTCCATGGGGAGCCCCTGTCCTTTTTGTTAAGAAGAAATATGGATCTATGAGGTTGTGTATTGACTACAGGGAGATCAATGCTATAACAATAAAGAACAAGTATCCCCTACCTCGCATTGATGATTTATTTGACCAACTCCATAGAGTTCAATATTTTTCAAAGATTGAACTTTGATCTAGATACCATCAGTTGTGCATGAAGAAGGAATACATTCCAAAGACAACATTTTGAACCAGGTACGGGCATTAAGAGTTTACATTAATGCCTTTTGGGCTGACTAATGCACCCTCTGTTTTCATAGATCTAATGAATAGGGTTTTCAAGGAATATCTTGATGACTTTATAGTGTTATTTATTGATGATTTCTTGGTATACTCCAAAATCTACAAAGATCATGAAAATCACTTGTGCATTATCCTAAAGACTCTTAGAAGAAATAAATTATATAGGAAGTTTAGCAAGTGTGAATTCTGGATTCAAGAGATTTCTTTTATTGACCATATCATCACTAAGGATGGAATATCTTTTGATCCTTAAAAGACCAAGGAAATACAAGAATGGACAACATTGACGAGTATAACTGAGGTACACAGTTTTATTGGTTTAGCAGGTTATTATCGACATTTCGTCCAGAATTTTCCCCGATTGGAAAACCCATTAACCAAGATCACACATAAAGGGGTTAAATTTTTTTGGACAAAAGAGTGTGGAGAATGTTTTGAATAATTGAAGAGAAGATTAGTCAATTATTCTATATTGAATCTACCATCGAGGAATGACAAGTTTGTTATTTATAGTGATTCTTCAAAGAAATGACTTTGTTGTATCATTATATAGAATGATAGGGTTATTTCCTATGCATCATGATAGCTAAAAATTCATGAACAAAACTATACAACTCATGATATTGAGTTATAAGCTATAATATTTAATTTTAAGATATGGAGACACTATCTATATGGTGAAAAAATGTGAGATTTATACTGATCACAGGAGTTTGAAGTATATTTTCTCACAAAAATAACTCAACATGAGTCAAAGGTGATGACTTGAACTACTCAAGGATTATGATTACACTATACACTACCACCTAGGGAAGTAAAATAAGGTGGCCGATACTTTGAGTAGAAAGGATCAAGGAGTTTTTAACAATATGAGAGTTGTAAAGGATCCTATATACATGGATCTAGTAAATATGGATATAAGAATAACCATGGAAGGTGAAACATCAATGAGTTTTCAAATGGTTGCCAAACCATGTTTACTAGAAAGGATAAAAGGTTCTCAGGATGATTATGAGGAGTTTCAGAAGAAGATTAAAGCTGTGAATAACGGGAGATTGAGTGAATTCATATATGAAGATGGAATTTTGAAATTTGGGAAGAGAATTTTTGTTCCCGATATACCTGATCTAAAAATAGAATTGTTGGATGATGATCATAACTCCAATTTCTCTATACACCCTGGGAGCACCAAAATGTATAGAGATTTTAAGGAATATTTTTGGCGGGACAACATGAAGTGGGAGATTGATGATTTTGTGTCAAGATGTATGGTTTTTCAACAAGTGAAAGCTGGAAGGCAACAGCCTGGAGGAGTCATGAAACCTCTTCCCATACCTGAGTGGAAATGAGATAATATTACGATGGAATTTGTCATGGGACTACTAAAGAATCCTAGAAGGAAAGATGAAATATGGGTCATTGTTGATCATCTTACAAAGTCAGAACATTTTATTGATATAAGATAAGATTTACCATGTGAACGTTTATTAAGACTATATATTAATGAAGTTGTAAGAATTCATAGAGTACCCCTATCGATTGTTTCTGATCGTGATCCCCGTTTTACATCAAGATTCTAGAAAAGTCTTCAGAAATACCTAGATACTAAACTTCGTTTTAGCACTGCCTACCACCATCAAACTGACGGACAATTAGAACAGACTATTCAAACATTAGAAGACATGTTGATATCTTGATCACTTGACTTTCAAGGTATGTGGGATCAATATTTAACTCTAGTAGAATTTTCCTGTAACAATAACTTCCATTCAAGTATTCAGATGGCACCATATGAAACGTTATATAGAAATAGATATTGTACACCAACTTGTTGGGATGATGTTGGTGAAAGAAAACTCATAGGCCCAGAACTTGTTGAGGAAATGATGGAAAAAGTTAAGGTAATCCAAACCCACATCAAAGTAGCTCAAAGTAGGCAGAAGAGCTATGGTGATAACCGAAGGAAGGATTTGGAATTTCAGGTAGGAGATCATGTTTTCTTGAAGGTATCTCCAAGGAAGGGAATTATACTATTCAGTAAGAAGGGTAAATTGAGTCCCAGGTACATCAGACCTTTCAAAATTCTATAATGAATTGGGACTGTAGCTTACCGTTTGGCAATGTCGCCAAGTCTCTCCAAAGTTCATGATGTGTTCCACGTATCACTGTTGAGAAACTACATGCCTGACTCAACACATGTACTTACCTATGAGGAATTATAACTAGAACACGATTTCCCTTTTTGTGACTATCCTGTCAAGGTTCTTGATATAAGAGAACAAGTGTTGAGAAACCAGATGACTCGTCTGGTAAAAGTTCTATGGAGAAACCATAAGATGGAAGAGGCAACATGGGAACCCTGGGAACTTATGATGAAGAACCACCCGAATATTTTTATGTAGTAATATTCTAGAAATTTAGAGGATGAAATTATTTGAAGGAGGGGATAATGTAACACCTCAAGCTTCCACTGTACACTTCCCTTTGAATAATGCAATAGTTTGCGTTGTACGCAACTTCGAGATTCTAACACATTGTGACCAATCAAACTAGCCATTATGAAAAGTAATACCCAATTTTTGAAATTTTATCAATTTTATCATTCAAAATGGACTTAATTTTTGAGTTTGGAATATCGAAATTAGCTTAGGGTGATTTTTTAGTATTTTTCTGAAAACTTTCAATTTTTGATGAATAGTGAAAAACACTGAGTTATTGTTTAAAACCGACATTTTATTTAAATAATTATTTTTTATTTAAATTTATTTTAGGTCAAAATAGATATATAATACCTATATAAGTTCAATTTAATTAAATGGAGTTAGTTTTTAATAATTTTAGATATATAAAAATTTTATTGAACCTTTTACCGTCTTTTACCCACCTCCTAGGAGCATTTGAAAATTTACGTAAAACTTAATTTTACCGCTTCAGTGAATTGAATTTTAAAAATTTTAGAGACATGGTTAATATCAGTAAGTAAAATTTGGTTTAATGAGATGGAAATAATTTTTTTGTGAATAGTAACTTTTGACTTTTATTTACCATGGTTAAAAGTAAATAGGGTAATTAAAGGTAAAAAGGATATTATTATTACCCTAACACATGTCCTAATTCTATTGTATTAGTTTAATTAGACCAAAAAAACCTTATGAATAAAATATGATCCCATTGGTCCACTTGGATTAGATTAGGACATTTATTATTATTTAATTCAAAGAAGAGTTAAAAATGTTAAATCCAAAGTTTAATAACTAAACCATTTTTAATATAGGGTTACACATAAGATAAATTAGATTATAAATATTAATTAGAAATATAAAAATATTTCCTAAATAATGGTATTTTATTTATAATTTTTAAACATTAAAAAATTTAATTTATTTATGACACAATGATGATGCAGTAATTACCTTATTAATGAAATATTAAAATAATTTATATTATAAATATCCAAATAAATGTAATTTGAGACTTTTTATGAATTAAACTAATTTTATAGGTTAATATGGCATGTTAGGGTTTATTAAATTAATTTTTTTGAAGTAATAATGCTGTTAGGAATTTAACAAAAACAAAATATCAAATAGTGTAAAAATTGGCATAAAAGAGTTTTTAAAACGAATATTATATTATTAATTGATATTATATTCCTAAAAATCTAAGGTTTAGAAAAAGGTCTTAAATATTTTATATATGTCATTAATGAACCACTTTAGGTTCTCTTGGAAGTTTATAGTAAGTTTATTAACCATATAATATAAAAATACAAAGAGACATGGTAAATGTCAAACTAATTAACTAAGAGTTAAATCTAGAATATAAGGTTAATATAGTGACCCAAACCTATCTAAAACATATTGGTTTAGTGGTTTTCGACCCATACACACCTTATAATTGAAATAAATCATTTTTTATCTATTATAAATGGAAAATTATTTTATTATAAGATAATATTTCAATCTTTTCTTAAGGTTCCCCTCAACCCCTCTTATAAAAGAGAACTTCTCCTTCTCTCAAATTCACACCATTAAAGCCATTTGGCTAGCCAAACCCTACCAAAATATCCTATCATCTATCCTAAATTTATTCTAGAGTCTTTCCTTTAGTCATAAAGCCAAAATAAAGAGCCATTTTGATCAAATCAAAAGGAAGAACCCGAAGAAGAGGTAAATATTTCATTACCTCTTTCAATTTCTTTTCTTCTTCCACTTCCGCTTTCTTTGTTGTTTCCATTATAAAATAATAACTATAGTATATTATATATAATGATATGTTATTATAAAAATGGTACAACCATATTCATTATTTTATTCATCCTATGAATGACATGTCATTATACATGCGTACGTACGGCTTACCGTCTCCACGTCGTGGTGTAGTTTGTTATTCAAACACTTCATCATTTGGATGGGTATAATAATGAGTATAAATGATGAAAATAATAAATATAATATTATAATGATTCTGTATATATGATATTATCCAATTATATACTATTTTAATATCAAAAGAATGATATTATCGCTCGTGCGTACGTACGGCTTACCGTCTCCACAAACGCGATGAGATTCATTCCCCATCGTATCCATTCAAGTATAATTTTCATTTGATGATTAAAAATAATGTTTAAATAATTGATAAAATTCTTTATATGAATAAGATACATCCCATCCATAACAAAAACGACTCACAAAATAAAGAATATAAAGGAAACGAATCAGTTAACAACCAAAACAACGATAATACTAAAATATTATTAACAAAGCAATATTAGAAGATCATATATGATATCATATTTATGTATATGGTTCTTGTATAATTTAATAACAATGATTTAACTATTATAAAATAGGTTAACATATCCTCAACCAAGGAAAAGTACAAGGTAAGGGTTAATTTCAGAATCTCATCATCATCTGAGGTTGTTTATACGTAATTATCTACTGGGATATCTTTATCATCCACATCCATGTTTCTTAAAATACATTTCAAAACATTTTTACTATTTACTAGACAATAGGTTAATGTCATTTATACCCTTATTTGACCTTATATATTTTGAAAGGAATCTTTCCGTCGTTTTCCAAACAAGGTACTTTATGATCTTTTCGACAAAATTAAGGTATGAATGTTTTTTAACTTATAAGGTGGGTGAAAATATTTTCCGCCATTATAACATCGTCGAATCTTCCCTTAAAAGTTTATAAGAATATTTTCAAAATAAATGTTTTTTTATAATTATGTGACTCTTAAATGATTTCAAAATAGAAAGAGATATTTCTCTAAAAAAGGTTTTGATTTCATCTATGTCGACATCCTTTGATGGATTGTGAGATTATTTTAAGTTGATTTATTATGATAAAAAAATTCTATATTTTATTGAAGGTTTTGTGATATGTTTTACTATGGATGTTTTATTTTTACACCATTCATGGTTTATGGATAAAGTATTAAAATTTCTTATGCTACTTTTAATACGAATGTTTATGTTATGTTTAAAACTTTTCATATGAGAAATTCATTGGACTTAATAAGTTACGGGTGGAACCTGCTATAGCTCCTCGATGCATTGGTAGGTCTAATGAGACAAACTAGTGTCTTGGCACAAGGCCTTGAAAAAATATTATTTGTAGTCTTGGCACAAGGCCTTGACTATGTGGTTATGATGTCTGGCATTATACATTCCGTCATTATGAAAGTGGCTATTGATATTTAATGTGATTATTGGACTAGTAGAATATACACATGAATAAGTAAATGGAATTATTTGATTTTATCTTTCCAATATTATTCTGAAGTTCAAGATTAAAAGGTTTTTGTTTTAGTCTTATATATTGGTTTAAATGTTTATGATTCTTTATGAAAGTTTTCTCTATATTATTGTCCTTACTGATCATCTGAGCTCACCCCTTTCTTTGTTTTATTTTTCCCCAGGATGCGAAGAAGTATTTTATGACTGACCTGTAGGGATAGTCTGAGGAGATATGAGTGTGGTCTATGGAAACAATGTTGTTGTAGTTTTTTATTTTATATTGTAATGTAAAACTTATGAATGTATCTAGTATTTACAAGGCTACTAAACTGATTGGTCTTTCAGGATATGATTTCCTTGTATCATTCCAATGTTATGTAAAAATTCACCAACTCTAGGTAACTGGGGTCAGGGCGTTACAATTGAAAACTTTGTATTTAAATAAAATCCAAACAGAAATATATTTTGCAAAAAAACCATTCAAGACACTCCTAACTAGTCATATTCACCTATAAAATTCTTGTATAACCTTAATTAATTCAATTTTTTTTTATTTTAATATTTTTAATATTATTTATTCGATTATTTTATTAATTAAACAATTACTACATCATCATTAGGTCACCATTTAAGTTAATTATTTTATCACTAAAATTTATAAATAAATTATCACGATGTAGATAAAAATATTATATTTCAAATGACTATTTATAGTTGAATTCATCTTCTATATAACCCCATATAAAAATACTATATTTATTAAAAATATGAGTATGGTATTTTTTCTTCTCTTTAAATAAAATATAATAAATGTCACATTCTTACCAAAGTGGACAATAAAGGTTATAATTTCAGAATAAGGTTTATTTTAGTTGAATCCCACGTACACAATGAAATTAGTATAAGTGTTAGGGTAATTTTAAAATATTAAAATATTAATTTTACCTTTAATTATCCGATTTTGCCTTAACTGTGGTAAATAAAAATCTACCAAAGTTACTTTTCATAATATCCAAAATATTAAGTTGATCCTTTAAGAATAAAAATATCATACTTATTATGACCTTTTATTTATGTTTTTCTAAATTCAATTCCCATAAGTGGATAAATTTAGTTTAACACTAATCCCGCAGTTGTGGCGAGAAGGCAGATAAAAAGAACATTCTAAAGTTTAATAAGTTTTTATTTATAATTTCAATATAAAAATATTTAAATAAATTAAATTTTATTAATATATGTACAATTTTTCTATTTTAACATATAAATAAATTTAAATTATAATAATTATTTTATTGAAAAAGCAGTTTTTAATTACAATGCACTATTTATTTCTATTCATAAAAAATTAAACTTCTCAGAAAAATACTAAAAATTCACGCTAATCTAATTTTAAAATTTCAAATTTAAAAATTATTTTTATTTTATCAAATTTAATTTCTAATAGTTTCTAAAATTAATTCTATTATTGTTCACAGAAGAATATAAAATGAAGTTCCTTTAATAAAATAGTATTTCTAAAAATATAAAGACTTTACAAAAAATTATACATTTCATTATAAATATGTTTTATTTATGTGGAAACATTTAAAAATTAGTTATTACTATTCATATTACTATGTTTAATGGTTATTTTATAAATATATATTATTTGAAAAGTTATTATAGTAAAGTGTTGTTTCATAGAAACACACTGTTGTGTGTAACCAAAGCCAAGTTGGTGTTGCATGTAGTGCAAGATTAACTTGGTGTTTCATATAAAATAATCTAGAAATAGTGTTTTTCATATAAAAAATCTATATTCAGTATTGTATGAAATGTAAAATATCAAAAATATTAAATTAATTCAAAAAAAAATCACAAAATCTTAGGGTGTTACATGGATTATCCTACATTATTCTTATAATCAACTATGTTTTTATATGTGTTGAATCCAAATCCACTAGAAAGGATAATGCACATACTATTAGTGAGTTCCTCAAAACCCACATATTCCATCAATTTCGAACTCTGTGTGCCTTGGTAAGTGACTTAGAAACCCATTTATATAATTGAACCATGAAATATATTTTAAAAAATATCAGGGTTGTATATGAATCATAAAATTCATATCAACCCAGAACAAATGGAATGGATGAAATTTCCAATAGAGAAATGAAAAAAGTGGTTTAGGAAATTATCAAGCCCATAATAAAATACTGGTATAAAAGACTTAGTGAAGCGCTTTGGGATTATCAAACTACCTAATAAACATCCATTAAGATATCTTAATTTAGTCTATTTTTTGGTAAAACATGTTATTTAACTGTTGAAATAAAACATAAGTTATTTTAGGTTGTGAAAACTTGTAATTTTGATTGTGAAAAATCCAGTGAAGAGTGATTATTGAAGTTGAATGAACTAGAGGGGATTAAAATTGATTCATATGAGAACTAAAATCTCTAAAATGAAAAAGTGAAGGTAATCCATGATAAAAACATCCGGTGTAAGGTATTTTATATAGGTAAAAAGGTAATGATCTTTAATTATAGATTTTGGCTTTACCTAGGTAAGATTAACTCTCACTAGGAAGGTCATTTTATTGTTAAAAGTGTTCTCTCATTTGGTGTAGGGAAATTCAAATACGATTCTACCAAAATAAAATTTATGGTTAATGAACATCGATTAAAGAATCACCATGAGAGTAAACAAAACCTAGGAACCACATCAACTTATATCGGATCCCCAATTACTGCAATTGACCCACACTGGATGGAGACGATGACCCACCAAATCCAATCTAGGGGAAGCTCTCTCCCTTTAACTCCCTCTCTATCCCTTTATCCTTCCCCCCCTCTCTCATCGTTTTACTCTCCTATTCTCATCTTCTCTCTTTTTTAAAACTTTCTTCATAAAACCCCTTTTCCCTCTATTTCTTTTATGTGGATATGTATTTAAAAAAAATTAAAAAAAAAACTAAAAAAATTCAAAAAAAAGAGTCATAGTCAATCAATACTAAATTTTGAAATTTTTTCCAATCATTTTTTAGGAGTCTTTTTTTCATCTCAAACATAACGTATTTTCACCATAAATTTGGATAAATAATTTTATGTCATTACTAATAAATTTATAATTCTATTTTTTTATTTGGAAAATGATTCTTCCCAAACTGTGAGGAATAATGTTAGCTTTAATTAAAGGTCACCACCTATGACCATATTTTCTTATTGTGTGTTTTCCCCCTAATTGCGAGTCTTGAGTTTGTGGAGCTTTGAGATGAATTTTCTACTTTAGCATACAGTAATATGATAGTGGAATTTTCTGAACCATGTGAGAATAAAAATGGCCAAATAACCTCCCATTAACCTTACATTGATCCACTTTTTCAAATCCCCTTCAAGCCTATGAAAACCCTTTTTTTATAGATATATTAAAATCTAAAAACCTTGTCTAATACAACATATACATGAATTTTCTTTTCATAATTTATTGGAATTTAAGTGTGGTGGAATTAATTTCATTTTGGGTACTATTTCATTTATTTTTAATGTGTCATCATATGTTTGAGGGAAATAATCCATTTAAGTGTGTGGGAGTGGTTATAATTTTATGATTTTAGGTAATGGATTCATGTTTATGTCATTTTGTTAAAATGTTATTAAAAAGTGTTCAAAAAAAATGAAAAAAAGGGAAAAAATGAAAAAAAAGAATAGGTTGTGTCTTGGGTGGGTAAACAATCGGTCTTTCTTAACCTTTGATATTTTTATAACTATTAAAATTAGTTACTTGAGGATATCTAACATGGGTTGGGATATGAGTGTGATATTTATACCAAGTGAAACTATCAAAAAAAAGGAAAAAAGTAAAAAAGAAAAAATAAAAAAATTTAAAAAAGAAAAATAGTAAAAAAGAAAAAAGAAACACTTGAATCATGTTTTCTGGAATCTTTAAGATTTTTTTTTATTTTTCACATATTTCATATTTCCATCCCCTTTAAATTTTCTCTCTATATTTTATTCCTTCACACATCGATGCCCTTCTAAATATGTATTTTTATTTCCTTCTACAGATCATTATAAAAAAAAATTGTGCATTAATTCTTCCATGTTGATGTTTTAAACCTCTTTTACTATCTTTTGGATATTATATTCCCACCATCCTATATCCACTAATAAACCTATAAAAAATAACTCTTGAATTTTATTTACTTTATAATAGGTAATATAATCTTAGAGATCTTACAAAATCTATATTTTTCCCTTTTGGTTAGTGAATGAGTGAAATTCCTTGAATAAATTTACATCATCTTGAGAAGAGTTAGTTTTGAGTGCTTGAATTTTAAAATTAAAATTTTAAACATGAGAAATATATTATATTAAAACATGATTTTTTTAAAAAATTATGTTGGAATTATTTATGAATGAGTGAACATGTCTAGACCTCCCCTAATCAGAGAAAACAAAATTATAATTTTTTTGGTGAGTGAAAATGATTTTTATGTGTTTATTGTTCTTGAGGAAATGCACTATATTAAGTTTGGGTGACTTGATATTACATATTAATTCATGATTCTACATTACTCATATTACTGTTTTTTACTAAAAAATGAGTAATTTCCAATCAATGTTCATGTTTTGATCTTAAACAAATAAGGAGAGAATTGTTCAAATTTATTCAATTACACTAAAGTTAAATATTTTTATAATATATTTAAATATACTAATCCAAATTATGTGATTATTATTTTTTATTGTTCATAATTAAAATTACAAAAAATCATGCAACTATAACTTTGGATAATTTAGACATTTAAAGGGCTATTTAGACCACACAAGAAGGCATAATGAATCTGTCAAAGAAAATAGACCACGCGTGATGTTATATTTTTTGGGATCAATAGAAAAATATACATTCATTTAAAATACACTATAATACCAATTAAATTCCATTGAAACATAGATAAAAATTTCAAGTCCCAAATAAACTAATAAGGGGCCCAATTGATGCATGAAACTCTAGTACACAATTCTTTATGGGATTTGAAAATAGGCCACAATTCATGAGTTTTCTCCCAATATTGAAGTCCAATTGAGCTATAATTTTTTAAGGAGAAATTAAAGATAGAGGATACAATTTTTAGAATAAATGGTTTTTATTTTAAGTCATATTCATAGTCATCAATGAATTTAGATTTATACCAAGGAAAATTCGATAAAAAGATGAACAACAACACATGATTTTGAAAACCATATATAAAATTGGATAAAAAAGTCCAATGGCCACCCAATTTTGTTGGTGAAATTTCTGAATCTATATTTATAACTTTATATAAGGATATTTATTGATATTCAGATATATGAATGGTCAAATATTCAATCCAACTTGAGGGGTAGTTTTGGAAAAAATAGTCCCCCACATTTGGATATAAATTCATATCCCTATTATCCTTAAAAGAGGTTGGAACATCAGAACTTAGGAGGATACATTGGAACTACCAAATCCTTGAAAAATTACTAGTAGGTCCTTCAAAACTCATGCTTCCACTTGAGAGACCATTTCTCCTTGTTTTATTTTCACACACTTCAAGTGTTTTGAATTGTAATTTTTTAAGTGTGATTGTAATTTAATTTAAATTTTAATGCATGTTTCATCTTTATAATCTCTTATTCTCATAAAAATTATATATTTTAATATCTATGGTCTTAATATAGTATAAATTAGGCCAAAAAACCCTTTTATATTTCACTTTCTTATTCAATCAAAAGCGTGTGTTTACCTCCCTTCATTTGTGTGTGTTCAATGAAAAATTATTTTTCTCATCTCATTTATTTTTTTATTCATTTAATAAATCATTATAATCATCCCAAAAAAATTACCAGTAATATCAATTAATGAGTAAATATCCCATTGGGGTGAGTCATAATTTTGGGATGTTAAGGGATTGAGATCTTATTCTCGTTAAATATTCTTTAGGTTAACATTGTGTATGTTTAACTTAAAATTTCATCGATTAATGAATTTTTTTTATTGTATGGATTACATGGATTATTAGAAACATAAATAAACTACCATAAACAAGTATTTATTAAGATCATAACCCTAGTTAATTTAATACTTGAATTAAATCCTCAACACTTGAGAATTCTGATCTAAATCATCTTGTGAAGTGGGTGTTAATTTAACGCAATATAACACAAAGCTCAAGGATATCATAATATTAAATCCACTAGAGTGAAATCATCCAAAAAATTATCAAATTGTTAAATAAAACTTCATATTTCCATCAATTTAATTAATATATATAAACAAACCCCCTATTCAAAAGACAAATAAAAAACAATCGAATCTAAAAAATACTACCATCATCGAAGATGTTACCCGAGTGCCAATATAAAAATTAGCAGAGCACCAAACCTTTAAATAGTCGATAGGAAAAAATTGGACATGAATCATAATTCATGAATAATCTTTTATTTTAAGCTTCCTTTATAATATTACATGGTTATTTTTGAAAGAAAATGTTTTCCTTTGTATGTTTGTAATTTTCTTTTCAAATATCTGATTTTTCTCAAGGAATGGTTTTATGATGTAAGAATTCATGTTTTATGATTATGTTATAGTTATTGATATGATGATGGGTGGTTACTTTATAAACTAGATATGGGTGGGTCCATGATATCCCTCCAATACATTGGGTATGTTGGAAGTTGACCATTATGTTTATTCTAAGTGTAACTGTGATGATTACTCCATGTATAACCATGAAGGTTATTTTAAGTATAACTGTGAGGGTTATTTCATGTGTTGTTATGATAGTTACTCTATAAGTATGTATGATAATAAAATAATTCCCCAAGTTACCTATATGATTTATTTATGTTTTCTATGTTTTTATAGAAATGTCATGTTTTCACAAAGTAAGTTATTGAGCTGATATTCAAAGGAAAGCATATGTTTCTTTTTAAGGGTGAAAAGTATAAATTTTTTATTTTTTAATGAGATTATCATGTTCTCAATGAAACCTTTATGGGTTTTATTTTTTAAATTATAATTTCTTATGAATTGTTTTATTGAAAGTGTTGGGAAGAAAATGTGATATTTTTATGCAAGGAAATGTTTATTTTAAGCCCAAAGTTTATTTTTATAAGTATTAATAGACTGATGGTTTATTTCATTGTTTTTATGAATTTTACTAATATTTTTGTGCTCATTACAAGTTTTAATTTTTTTTTCATATGGTTTAACAATTGTTAAATGAAAATAATAATTCATGTAAGTTGTGAAGATTTTTCAGGAAAACTAATCATGTTTTATTTAAAAATGTTTTGTTTGGTGGAAAAAATGGATAATGAGTAGAAATGTATACTTTATAATATATGAGTTTTTATGTATAAGTTATAACCTAATTATCTAAAAATATAAACCTGAAAGATCCCCATGATTATAGTAAAGTGAATTCTAGTTCAAAATACTAGAATATATATTGTTTAAGGCTAAGTCTTAACACCATGATCCATATAAGGGTAAATATTAACTTAAAAAAATTATTAAATTTATATTTAAAAAACACAATTGAATTAAAAAAAGAGATATAAATGGTATAAGAAGTCCCCAAAACATCTGAAATTGAAATAAAACATCAAGAACCAAATAAAATACCTTAAAGAAAAGATCTAGATGTTACAATTCTCCCCACCATAAATTATTTATCCCCCGAAACAACCTATTAAGAAGACTCTATATAAAAGAGATGAGACCATTGTTCTCTCATTAGTGCCTCATGATATTAAGTCTCATGTGAATCATAATTATGCTACCATAACACCTAAAACGAGGGTATGTATTTCCCCATAAGAACCTTCATTTAGGAATCAATAATCTGAACTGAATTCTCAATCATGGATAAATCATGTTCCACATTAAGATCTTCCTAGATCAGAACATGAAATGGATCAAAGAGATACTTTATAATATGCGAAACATGGAACACATTTCAGATTGATTTCATCTAAGGTGGAAAAGAAAAATGGCAATCCACCTTTCCAATATTCTCAACAACCTCAAATGGATCCACATATACTGGTGCTAATTTCCCCAATTTTTCTGGTCATTGGTGACCTAACTGAGGTAAAACTCTAAAAAAACCCATGTCACTAACTCCAAACTTCAAAGGGAATTGATGAAGATAATCATAAGATTTTTAAAGGATTTGTACCATTACCATTATATGTTGAATCAATTGAATCATTATCATTATCTCTTAGACCAAACTAGGTATCATTAGGGAAACTTCTCTAATCTTTGACCAACAAAACACAAATTTACATATTCCACCATAAAAGGCCCCAATGGGTGCCATCTTAATGGAAGAATGGTAGCTATTATTATAAGAAAACTCAATTAGTCCAAAATAGCCATCCCAATCTCCTTTAATGTTAAGGATGCAAGAACATAGCATATCCTCAAGAATATAAATAGCTCATTTTGTCTGACCATTCATCATAGGATGGAAATCTATTCTAAACGTTGCATGGGATCCCATCACCTCATGGAAGCCCCTCCAAAAATAAGAAATAAACATGGGATCTACATCAGAAATGATAAAAAACATAACTCAATGAAACATGATGATCTCTTGGATATAAGGATTTTCCAAGTCCTCAACTTTATTCGCATCAAAAATCAAAATAAAGTGAGACAATTTGGTAAATCAATCAATCACCACCCATATTGCATTCTCTCACTGAGGAGTACATGAATACCCAACCACAAATTCCATTGATATCTCATCCAACTTCCATGTCAGAACTAGAAGGGTTTAAAGTAACTTCAAAGACTTATAATGTTTGAGCTTGACCTATTGACAAATATAATAATGGGAAACAAAATCAGTAATGTCCCATTTCATAAATGGAAACCAGAAGTTTCTCCTCATATCATAAAACATATTTTTAGTTCTAGGGTGTACCACTCAATGAGATTTATATAAACCCACCATCACAACCTTCCCGATAGAAAAAGTAATGAAAGATAGACTCTGGAAGCATATAATACCCTTCAAATATATAGACCAATCACTAATGATCTCCCCAACACATAAATAATATCTAATAACCTAGAACTCATCATCAAGGTTGTATTTTTGAAGGATTATCTTGATAAGTGAGAATGTTAATAGAATAATCGATAAGAAAACCTTAACCTCATATTTTTAGGCTCCTAAATGAATATGAGAAAAGAGGGACTTCAAATTCCACTCCTCAAAAGATTATTTTATGATATGGGATGGAAGTTTCCTACTCAAAGATTCTCAATGAATTTTTCCTTATCAGGAGTATAGTAAATGTAAAAATAAAAATATTTCTAATACTCTATGCATCATTTATTACCAAGGTTCAAGTCTCTTTAATAGAAGATATAATTCAGTATTTTATGATTAGAGTAGTTGGTAAAACTTTTGATGAAAAGGAAACACCACCAACTTTTCAAAGCATGCATTAAAATTGTGAGTTCAAGATCATGTGTGAGATAGTTGTTTTCTTGAGGCCTAAGTTGACAAGAACCATAAACCACAACATGATCACCTTGTATAAGAACACAACCTATAACTAAAACTGATGCATCATAAAAGACCACATAGCCCCGCTCAGCTGTTGGAAGAGTCAAAACAAGATCTGAATTCACTTAATTCTTCAAATCATTAAATAAATCCAGAAATTTTAAATCCCATATAAACACTACACCCTTCTGAGTAAGAGAGGTCATAAGAGAAGCCAAATTAGAGAAATCCTTTGAAAAATGATGTTAAGGCCCTTTAAATCCCTAGAATATCTGAATCTAAAAGATATTATGTGGATCCTCCCAAGTCAAAAAGACTTTTAATTTCTTAGGATCAGCTGAAATACCTTGTTCAAAAATTATAAGTCACATGAATTTTACTTCCCACATCTAGAAGTTTCATTTAGAAATATTGGCATAATGATTTTCATTTCTAAAGATGTCCAACACTTCTATCAGATGATGAAATGGTTATACTTAGTCTTATAGTAAACCAAGATTTCATCCAAAAATAAAACTACAAAATAATCATGGTAATCATGGAAAATTATGTTCATCAATGACATGAACATTATGGGGGAATTTTTTAGAATAAAATGCATATAAATGTGCTCATAATGGAAAAACATACTGTTGAACATAGTCTTTTGGATATCAGGCTCCTTGATCCGAAGATAATAATAACTAGACCGAAGATAAATCTTTGAGAACCCCCTTCCCCTTTTTAATTGTTCAAAAAAATAATCAATTCATGGTAATGGATATTTATTCTTGATTAAGACCCGATTGAGATTTTTGTAATCAACATAGAGGTGAAGGGTGTTTTTCGGACTTATTGAATAAAATAACCTGTGCTACCCAATGTGAAAAACTAGGATGAATGAAGAATTTGGAAAAAATATCATCCAATTAAGGTTTTTACTCCTTTAGTTTAGTTGGTGCTGTAATGTAAGTGGGAATTAAAATAGGATGGGTGCTTGGTACCAAGTTGATAGAAAACTATACCTACCTCATCAGTTAAAAACCAAAAAATTATAGTGGAAACACATTGGGAAAATTTTTAGTTATAAGAGGAAAATTAATACTCAAAAATTCCTTCTCCAGGTCAAAATAAAATATAGATACCATCCTGCCCATCTCTGGAAGAGGTGTCCCATATCGACTTGGCCTTGAGTCCCATTTTCTCTAAAAGACATGACACACCCCATTGGGGGAATTAAAGGGAACCTATCAAAGATAACAGTTGATATGATCTTTATGAGCAACAATACAATCCATCTCGAGAATGACACACAATGGTTTCATATCCAGAACCAATAAGTCTCAAGAAATCTCAACATCTGATAACAAGAAATTACAAGAAAGGAATCAAAGACTCTGCACTCTCTTCACCTTGAGAGGAATAGAAATATCCATAATATAAGGTATGATATCCATAGGAAGATTAAAAAATTTCACAATTTTTATAGATATAAAGGAATCAGAGACACCAATATCAAATAAATCAGTCAATATAGATGAACCAATGGTAATGGAACCTCTCATAGTCGCAGGTACTACATCACCTTCCACCAGAGACTTGTTTACTATGTGAAGTAGCTTCTTTTCTAATTCCTATAGATATAATCCATTTATTATTGAAAAATCTACCTTTTCTATAGTGTTTTTTGGTATTAAGAATCTCTTTTCACTATATAGGGCATGACAAACCTAGTATAACATTTGTAGGTGGCTTGTGTAATTGCACGAACCAAAAATATTTAGCGCCTCTATACAAACCCACTTCTAATGACCAGTATTTCAACATTAAAATAAAGTAAATGGGCCTTTTCTAGATAATGTAGAAGGTACAAATGATATATGTTTTAGATATCTTCCACGAGATTCACCCACTTCCTCTTCCCTTTAAAGGGATCACTAAAACTACCATTAAGAGTAGGAGGAACACCTACCAGCCTTGACTTTCCTACCAAGTCAAGTTTCACCATCAAATATCTATCCATAAAATCAACATATGAGGTGATGTTAAGAAATAATACCTAAGACATAATATCTTCTCAAAAAACCATCTCAAATCTTTAGCCTTTTAGCTTCTCATTTGATATTACCTCAGGTGAGAAGCAAAAAAGCTAGGAAAATTGGTTGGCACACTGAGTTATAGTTTTATTGAATTTCCCAAGTTGAATGAACTCTATCAATTTAGAAAAAAACCATCAATTCTAGATAGTAACACACTATGAAAATATCCATGAAGTCTTCCCACTCCCATCCCACATTCTTCCCTATCTGAACAATTGATTCCCACCACCTCTTACAAGGCCTTTCAAGCTTAAAAGTGGTGAATTTCACCCTAACAGAGTCATATGTATCTAATAACTTAATGAGATACTCAAATTTGTTCAAATAATCCTCCACCTCATGAGGATCATTGGTACGCTAGAGAAATGGTGGCTTCAATTAAAGAAAGTATTTGTCATGATCTCTACTATCATCCCTCTCTAGGCTATAACCTCAACAGTATAAATGAGGAAAAGTCAATCTTCCTGGACCAAATCTTAAACAATAATCATGATAAACTCAGCATGGTTCTGATCAACTAGATGGTTCAATTGTTTTGATTCATCAGTATCTACCTCCTAAGGTTTATTCAATCATCTTCTTGGGGGGAATGATACTACAAAACATCAACAAATAACAAGGTAAACATCTATCAAGAGACACAATATCATCAACTCTATAAAAAATAATTAAACAGGGATATAAAAAACTCAGATCAAGCGTGATAAAATTTAATATTCATATCATAAAAATTCTTTAAAGTCACTTTTCTCTAATAAACCATGGTAATTTTAGGCTAGTTACAATGAGATCTGGTCATACACTCATTTTTAATATACACTTTAAGACCTGACAACACTATATTATACCTATTAAGACACCCCAAACTTTATACCGACATAAAATAAGAGGCTTTACCATATTTGACACTAATTTTTCATGAACCAACCCAAATAACCTACATAAAAAGTACCTGAATCAATCCTAACATGGCCTAAAGGGTATTCCCGATCTCCATGGGATGGTGACTAGCTTCAAGGCCTCACAAAACATTAGGAGGGAACAATTTATCCAAAAAAATAAATAATCAAACAAAAAAAACACAAGTAAAACAAAAAAAAGCTAGTATGCCATGAAAATAATCAATAGTAACACTCCACAAGGTAGAAAAAACATCAAAGAAAACATCATAATTCAATTAAAATAACCTCCCAAGATCCCCATGCAATAAGTGGAACAAGAAATTTGTCTATCAGTTCCAACAACCAAGGTCCCACAAGTTGTGTACACCAGCCACCTATAATTAGTGATTTCCATTTTTTAGGTCTTGATATAAAAAATATCAAATGGTTAAAGGAAAAGGTATACTATGAGTAAAAATTGTCCAGTAGGATACCACCAAAATTTCCATAAGAAATTCCATTACAAATAAACCATTTATGCTTAAATTTTAAATAAAACATGGCATTTAAATATTTTCATCGTTCATATAAAAACATTCTTGGAGAATCATTTCTGTGGGAAATAATAAAACCATCTTAAAAGAACATTTTTATAAAAGGTAAGGGCATGGATAAATCAGTTTAATAAACACTGAAATGTAATAATAAAAAAAAATAAATAACCATGGTCATATTCCCTAAGGGTCATTAGTTCCCAGCTATAGGATCCTCACACTACTCAGTTAATCAATCACATAAAAAAGTGTGCACATATCCCTAAGGCTCAAGTTGTTAGGATAAAATTATTCACGACCCCCATTGGGGAAAAATTATGCAAAACATGGTTTAGTTAGTGTTTTAATCATTAATCTATTACTAGGGGTCAAAGTCCTAGCTTTCTTTCCCTAATCACCCACTAACTACTTAGGATCACATGTTCAATCAATTAAAAAACAATTAATCATTGGTAAATCATCCTTTTCAATTCTGTTCATCATTCATGGTTCAAATTAAAATTTTTAGGTTTTAAAATTCCATTTCAATTTCAAAACCAAATCATAGGTTTTTATCAAATTCATTAATTTTAAAATAATCTTTCAATTTAATCAATTTTTATCAAGAATCAATATCAAATGATTTAAAAAAAACACTTTTCATTTCAATCCATCTTTTCTCAAAAGTCCATCCATTATTTTTAAAGCCTTTGAAGAAGGGTTTTATTTTACCATTCCATGCCTTTTGAAAACAATCATTTAAATATTCTCAAGTCAAATTTCCGAAATCAAATTTAAAAAATCATTTTTAATTTAGCAAGTAGTTAAAATTTCAAGTTTAGGTAAAATCCTTATGAAACCACCTACCTTAATTGTAATATCATAGAACACAATTGAAGGATAAAATAAAGGTAATAGAAGAAAGTTCAACAACCCAAAATCAAAAGAAAAATAATAAGAACACTATTATTTCAACCACATAGTAGTTGGACACCTTAAAATCCACTCAAGAGGATCACCAAAATCAAAGAAAGAAATAGTTAAGGTATTTTTAAAAATACACTAGGAGTTTTGGTTTGTAGAAGAAAATCCCAAATCAAAACACTATTTAATTGCCCATTTTCAATCGAATCTTTAACGAGGAAGGTTTAAAATAAAAAAAGATTTACGATCTTTAATAGGTCAAAATAATTCAATTATTATGATTTCCATCTTTTGATATTGCTAAAATGGCATTACAGGTCATTCTTGAAGAATAATAATTAAAATCAGGTTTTAAAAATGTTTTTATTCAAAAGAAAGGCACTGTATAAGGGAAACATGGTCTATCCTTATTCAAATCATAGACTTCATTTAAGGGTAAGGGGTTTTAACCTTATGCAGATATGAAACCCAGACCAACCCTTACATAAGTCTAGGATAACCTTAAACAACCTTAAAAATAAGATTTTACCCTTTCTCATCTATAGGCTATCCTTACATAGCCTTTAGAATAAGGGTTTACCCTTATGAAACTATAGGACACCCTTATATAGTGTATGAGGAACCTTTAAGAAGCCTTTGAAAACATAGGACTACCATTACACAACTCATGGTTACCCTTATGTAAGTACAGATTTACCTTTATATAGGCAGATGATTTCTCTTATTTACCTTTATGAAATCTAGGTTTACCCTTACACATCCATTCCTACCATTACATAGTGGAAATACCACCCTTACATAGTGTAAGTATTTTCACCCTACCTTTACATAATGGGTGACATAACCTTATGTAACCCTTATAATTTCATGATTACCCTTACGCAACACCCACTACATATGGGTAAAATGTCCTTACCCTTACATAGACCCCATACTCTATTTGAGGGTAAAAATTAACTTAAAAATTATTAAATTTATATTTAAAATAATTGATTTAATTTAACCAAAAAGTTATATAAAGGTTATAAAAATTCCCCAATATATACAAAAGTGAAATAAAACATCAAGAAATAAAGATAATACCTAAAATCAAAGACCAAGATATTAAATTCATCATATCCTTTTTCTATTGACATAGGTTCTAATCATAATGACAAGTTACGATAGACTATTAAAAATTTTGTATGATATTTTAGAAAAAATTTAGGATACAAGAAGAGTCTAGGAATAGAAAATAAAATGGGTGATGAGTGAATAAATAAGAAAGGTAACTCTGATTTAAATTTAAATTATTGAGATGCTATATGTTTTGGATATTGGATGAAAGTCTATATTAAGCCATAATTTCAAAAGTTAAAAAATGAAAGGATATATATTAATTATAAGAAAAAGGATAATAATGCAATTAAGATGGAATAGATCTATAGTGATGATACATATTCATGTTATTAATCCGAGCTTGAAAAGGGATATGTTAATTTAGTCTTGATAGAAAGTTTAAATGAGGTCAATGATTTTGGAAAGTGTAAATGAGGTCAATGATTTTGGGTCTCCACTCTTCTATTTTAGCATGGTTTTAGAGGAGGTCTAACCAACCCCCCTCTAACCTATATATCTAGGTTTTCACTCAAGTTTTACCTCAATGGGGGATGCTACCCACCATAGCTAGTAGGACCTCATTTTCTATTACTTCCCCTCACCCGTGGCACCCCTCATTGTGATTAACAACTGATCATACTATCCCCTTACAACACATATAAACCATAACCATCCTCTATTGTGCACAAACTTCCATCCCATTAAGAGTTTCCATCCCCTACCAATTTCTCTTTCACATCACACCATTATCTTAAGTTATGCCTCAGGTTTCATCTATCTCTCTTTTCCGAAATCCTATTTCAACAACACCCATGATGAGACCACTACTATTAACACCCTGAACCCTTACTCAAGAATGTCATGCAACCCCACTAATCTCTGTACTCCTTCTATTTCACACTCTAATAATACTAGTTTAAGCTGTGTGAGACTAATACGCATGTAAATGATTCACCTCATCATTACAAACACTACACCACTCCTCATTTTCTCTCTTTTTATAGGATTCCAAGAAAGATATAGTTTTCCATCCTATCCTACTCCCATCCCAAATTTCCCAAATTTCCTATATCGAGGCTCGATTTGGCTCTTCCTTCTAATGTATTCCATTTCTACCTATTCTCATTGGTTTTACATGTCAAGCATTGTTCTTTTTTCAATATATCTTTTTTTTCAACATCATTTTTATCTTGAGGGAGAGATACAACTGTGGATGATTTTTTGTTGTTCTGTAATCAAGCTAAATATTTCCTACTTGAGATGAAGTATTAGCAGTGTTTTTGATTTTTCTTATTTAATTAAGTATCCAAGCTAGGTACACCTAGCTTGAGGGGTAGTTTTAGAGTATGTGTGTCCCACATCATATATTAGGTACATTTTTATCCTTATTATTTATTATAATTAAACAAAAAGGCCTCTATTAGGAGGAATATTGGGTATTAGGTCACTAATCTTCTATTTTAATAGTTATGATTCAAATTATTATTATTATTATTATTTTATTATGTTAAGAATCATATATAAGAGTTAAATTATATGTGTGATAGTCTTGTAGATGATAATGATAATATTACTTTCATATATAACAATTTAGAGTAAAATCACCAAAATATGGCTCTAAAAATTAAGAATCCAATTCATGTGGTTGAAAAGTTAGGGAATACTACTTCCTCCACCAAAAATAATGTTTGTGATGATTTTGAAGCTATATAGAAGATAATGAGAAACTCAAATCTAAAATTGAAAGGTCGAATGAATCATCGATAATGTTCACTGTTGGAAAAGAAAATTTTAGATAAATTGATGTCACTATAAAGGTTAGAAAAGAAGATAAATCATATTGGTTTCATAAGGCAAGATAAAATGATTTTAAAGAAATACTTTATGAATGGTAAAAATATAAGTATTTATATTTTTATATTTTTTACATGTAGATCATTTGGACATTATACATTTGAATGTTTTTAATATCTTTTGAGTGGGTTCCCTAGACCTAACTCCTGTATGTAATTTTATTATCATTACATGTATACAGTTTGATATATGCATGATTTTTCTCATACCATAATAGTAAAATTACTCATTAATTTACTATATAAATGATAATGTACTTATATTACATGCCATATCAAAAGGTTATAATAGTTCCCAACTATAATGAGAACCCGAAGATATTATGAAAATAGTTTTAAAATGTCCTATGTTCTAGATAAATCATGCCGAAAGGACACAAATGATTTTGGACAATAAGGTGTTGGGGGCTCGTAATCATTGAGGTTTCTTTTTAATAAGTTCACACTTTGGTGATCTTGAGTAGTTGTGACCACGAGGACCAACACACTAATAGGAACACCACATGCTATATGAGTCATCAGTTGTTACTATCTATGAATATGTGTATTGGTCTCTTTAATTGAGATCATTATCAATGAGTATCATTTGACCACATACTTTAATACAAGATAAAAACCATAGCATTTATGTTATGGAAAGTTATTTTTTGTTGGGCGTGTTGTTAGTGTTATGACATTGGTTGAATGATTAGGACAAGGTTTATTACTTATGAGTAAATGATAAGATATATCGAGCTTAATTAAACAAGATGGTAGTACCTTCACTAAATCCATGGCCATGGTAGAAGAGGATAATTCTATTAATTAAGGTCATAGGATGAATAAATAAAGATGGTAAGGATGATGACATAAGTTATGTATCTTTCTTTTTGAGATATCTCATGAAAATGATATTATATTTCACGATGTGTGTTCATAGGAGTGGTTGTAGTTTTTATGTATATACCTTATCTCCTTAACGACCTTGATGGGTAGCTCAACTATACTCCTGGTTTGTGAGTGATACTCATTTCTATTGAGATAAGAGTATAGAGGGTCATGCATTAATCATATTCCAAAGTCTGTCCTATTCTAGTGAATATGAGTTTAGGACATAATGTGAGCCATTATAGGGTTTGAGTGATGTTTGAGTTTGGTTGATCATCAAGAAATAAATAAATTTGATATTATTCTAGTTTATAATAATCAATGATGAATTTATTTACTCATTGTATCCACAAGTTAATAAGTTAATATAAAATAAATATTTTTTTAATGAATATTATTATTCAAATTTCATTAAATATTTAATGGGAGAAGCAAGTTGAGTTAATGACTCTAATTATATCATGTAACATATGTTTGATGTTTCAAGTTTATGATAAAATATAAATGAAACTTATTATATATTTACTAAGTTAATTAGTTTCATTTATGTATTATTTAAAAGTTTTAAATTATATGGGGACCTAAGTGAAATTTCTGAGAATCTAAACCCACCTATATAATCCATGAAAAGACCAAATTTGTGGTATGATTCATTCATTTGAATTTGAGAGCCTATATCTTTTCTTCCTCAAATTCTAGAGTGATAAAGAGGAGATTCTATCACCTTGATCAAAGTTCCTTATCCATATCTAGTATATGATTCTCAAGTGATCTATTAGACATTAAAAGTGTATTTATTTCCTTGTGCTATTAACTAGAGAATGAAGACCGACATATCAAAAGGAACTTGAACTGTGTGTGGATGATCTAAAAAGATCTTACTTCAGTTCCATCATGATACGATCTCTAATAATTAGAAGAACATGTATTCAATCAAAATTGAATGGGGTATGATTATGATATTGATTTTTCATGCTTAAATAAATCATTTGATATCTTTGGGTGTTGTATTTGGTGTTTCTCTTTTGTGATGATGTTATAACATTGATCACAATGATTTTTTTTTTATTTTTCTATGCTCCCGTGCTTTTTTTTGCACACCCGATACCAACAATTGAAATCAAATAAATCATGATATTATTTAAGTCATAATTTTGATTAAATATTATAATATTTAAAAATATGGGTTTGATACAATACCATCAAACCTGATGGCTCATTGATCGAATTTTTTATGATCAAGTTGTGATTAATCGAAGATCAAATGGTTTTAGAAATAATATATATATATTAGATGGATTCACATTGAGGGTCCTCAATTTTGGGCCCTGATTGGCATGTACAGGTAATACACAAAACACAAAAAAAAAAAGAAATATAAAAAAATATATATAATTGGGTTGGTGGAAGTTCCCACCTTTGTCAATTATTTCTCCCCCATTGATTGGGGGGATAGTTGGAAAATGTACCAACATAGGTGAAACAATTTAAATAAAAAGAATATTTTAACTTATTTGGAATCCTAAAGAGGGTGCACCTATTCACACTTGTGTGCCCCATTTAGGGAATATGATCTGCATTTGACCTAGTATAAAGTTGGGTCAACTTGACCTAGGCCAGGCCGGGTTGGTTTGAAGACACTCTTATCAGCCCAACAAGCCCACCTAAAGCCTTATTTAATTATCTAGGGGCCTTTTTGGGATCCAAAAGTACCCAAAAATCTATAAAAAATTTCAAAAATTAAATTTCATTATCTCAAATTTAATAAAATTATTTCTTGTTCCATAGGAAATATCGATAATTAATTAAAATTATTTTAACGTGTGTTTAATGCATTAAAATTACCCTCAAGTTAAATTTTTTTACTTTTAATTTTTATTATGCAATTTAATCGCATATTGACTGATCATGAGATGAGACTGATCTGTTCCTGGTTAATTATTTATTAATTTAAATTAATTATTTTGTTTGGGCTTTAAAATGAAATATATTTTTTGATGATATGTGAATCATATCTCAATATTTAAATATATAAGAGTTCTCATATCCAAATTTTAGTGATAAAATGTGATTCTTGCACACCGAGTTCACCTCACCTACATGTGAGTATACATTGTAAAGATCAGAGGTGTTTGCAATGATGTTGTTCAAGTTGAGATCTGATATGAAACCCAAAAAATGAAGTGCATGAGAGTTTGGTGGGTGTTTCAATACAATTATAAGATGACTTGATGTATTACCTAAGGTCTCAATTAATTCATTGTCCACTCAATGGATTAACCAATAAATAACATCTCATGATTGATAGATTGGGTCCTTAGGAGGGTAATTTGGAGACACCTACACCACTAAAGGCCTACTTTAGAAGGAGGAATCCAACAATTTTAAATGAAGGTAAATTTGGTCTTTGGTTTGGTAATATAGTTTATATTTCTTGTGCTACAACTTTGGGAAGATATGATGGTGATCCTTTCAAGCTACAAAAACTATATATGGTTTCAATCGAGGCTCATAGAGAGACAATGAGGAGAGTTTTATTCCCATTTCTATTTTTCTTCTTTTTATTTTTTTCATTGTGTAATTATTCTTTTAGTTGTGATGGTTTGTATAAATTGAAACCTATTTTTTACATTTGAATTTATAATATACTAGTTATAAGTTTTAGGGTACTACTAATTTTGTGATTTCATTGAGAGATACTATTAAACACTGGATATGGCCATTTTAGCTGGTGGATGCTGAAAATGATGGAATAAAGGCTAGAGACTATGGAGACATAGATGGATCATATGTAGTAGGTAAAAAAATAGAAATTTTATTATAGTCTGAGTTGGAGTAATCCAGTGAAGGTAAAATCAGATTGATACAATAGATGGTCAAAGGCATATCACAAAAAATGAAAGACTAGTTGCAGACACTGATTAACATGATGAAAAAGACATTACCATAAAAATGAAGGCTACAATAGATATATCCATTCATCAGACATTTTTGGTCATTGGAAAACTTGTTAAGGAAGTGAAAAATAATTTGAAGGTTTCCTAGAAGCTTCAGAGATATTTAGAGGGGTGCGGTTTAAGTCCGCAACAAATCAACTGATACATGGAAGTAATTTTCTACACGCTATCTTTGAAGAACATGTAGTTGAATGTGAGGATTGGGAAATATTAGTGTGAAATGGATGGGAGTGTAGTGATTTTGGTGACTCCATGTGATTAGAATAGAGAACTTTTTCCAAGAATGTTGATCTATCTTCTTTTTTATGGTAAGATCTAATTGTGTGGATAACATGGGATGAGACATATCTTATGACCCAACAACACACTTTCAGCTATAGGTACCTATTGAAAAATTATTTATGTAAGGGAAATATTAGTAATGGATACTTGCATTACTTAATATGTGGACAAATCTTATGTGGGAGGAGTTCAAGGTGGAGTTTTTAGGATGATTAGGTTTAGTTATAGAGAATGATCCACTTAAGCACCTTAAAGGTATTAGACAAGAACAATAGAGGAATACATCAATGAAATTTATTGAGTATCCTTATAAATTCCAACTTTTCCTGATTCATGGTATATAAGTTTTTTTGGAGGTTTGTGACTAGAAATTGAGACCATGGTGGATACACACAAACCTATAACTAAAGCACAACTTACATCATAGTCATGGAGTGTGAAACATGAGTTGTTAGTAAAAGGGATTATTCATGGGCAGGAACTCAGAGTTCAATATTACTTTTGTCATTTGGAAATTCTAGTAGTGTAGATAAAATTAAATTCAACCCTGTTCTGGTGAGTTTTTATAGGGAGTGTAATGCAGAAAGAAAGGAAAATATCCTAAAGTGGAAGGGGGATTGAAATATTTCTCACATTTAATTTTAAGAATGAAAGGATAAAGGAATATGTTATTATTATAGAGTGAAATATGGTCCATATCACAAGTTCCTATAAAAATGATTTCAACTTATGGCGTGAGAGTTTATTGTACCTCATGGGGAGGAAGAAGATCTGAAAACACCCAAAACACCAGATTGTTTTGTAGAAGAATGAAATTGAGAGATAACTTTTCAAGCCTTGTACCTCAGTGCATTGGATGAGAAGGGAGTTTGGGGAACTAAGTTAATGATTATTGAAGGATTGATTTTGATCATTCCTATTTTGGTAATTGTGGATAGTGGTTAAAACCATAGTTTTTATTTGAAAACATTTCTTAAGATTTTGGTTTCACTAATGTCCCAAAAAAAATCTTTTTGAGTTTGATTGGGTGATAGCCAATAGCCAATTTATAGTGGAATATGAAATTAATTACCTATTCAATTGGCTAGTTTGGATATCAAAGTGGAATACTACCTTTTTAATATGTTTAGTTCAGACTTTTTTTGGTATTTTCTTGGTTTGAAACTTTAGGAGATGTAACTTCCCACTAGAAGAACTTGAGCATGATTTTCATTTTTCACAGACCATGAGTAACCTTACAGGGGATTTAGACTAGTCAGGACATTTAATTAGCATTGAAAACTATTCTAGACAATCATATTTTTTTTAAAAGATGTCCAATGGAACCCTGAAATAAAAAAATATAGAACAACCATTTAGTTTAACATGAATTTGTTACAACACTACACAAAATTTTGGATAATTTTACTCAAATTTTTGAAGATCCTAAGGGACTTCTAACTCAACATGCGAAATATCATGCCAAAATAAAATTAGAATCTATGTATTCAATTAAAAATCATCCCCAAAAAATTTATTATCTAATTAAGGATGAATTTGGGAGACAAGTAGCTAATTTTTTATAGTAGGGGGTATTTTGTGTCCGTGTGAGACCTTATTTTAGTCCAATCTTCTTGGTCTAAAAGAAAGAGGTCGGATGGAGAATGTGTGTTTAATTCTAGGCATTGGACAAGAAAAATATCCCAAATAGATTTATTATATCCATTATCGATGAAATATTGGATGTATTATTTGGGGCCTGATACTTTTCCAAGTTGTATCATAAATCAGGTTTTCATCAAGTTCATGTTTGAGGTGAGGATGTTGGAAAAAATATGATTTTTTTCATCCATGATGGACATTATGAATTTTTGGTTATTATATTTTGGTTTATGGTTTCCCCTTCCACTTTTCAAGATACTATGAATCTTATTTTTAAACCATTATTGTTAATTTTTTAGTCTTATTTGATGATATACTTTTATATAATAGTTGGATGGAGCATTTTGGGAATTTGGAATGTGTGGTTTCAATATTTTAGTGTAACCATTTCCATGTTAACCATAATAAGTGTTTATTTTTAAGAACAAATGTTGAGTATCTAGGCTGTTACATTACTCAATAGGGAGTTTCTATAGACCTGAATTTTTTTTTCCAGTGTTCTGGATTGGCTGGTTCCTTGTAATTTCAAAGAGGTATGATGGATTTTAGGCCTCTTTGTCTACTACTATAAGTTTTTTAGGAATTATGGGAAATTATCTAAACCACTTATAAAACTTATGAGAAAGAATAATTTTTAGTGGGGTACAGAAGCTCAATATTAATTTATGGTATTAGAATAGAGTTTGGTTATAGTTCTTGTTTTACACTTAACTGATTTTAAGAGAAAATTTACCATCGAGTGTAATGGTTCGGGTGGTGGTATGGGTGTGTTTCACATACAAGATAGGTGACCTATAACTAATTATAGAAAAAAATTGTTTTCTTCCACCCTAAAAAAATCAATATATGTGAAGGAATTGATGGAGCTTGTGCAAATTTTACATCATTAGTGGTAGTACCCTATTAGAAAGAAATTCATTATTTTTACTAACCATAAAAGTCTCAAGAATTTGTTGAGTCAGAGAATTCTTTCAATAGACTAACACTATTTGAAAGAAAAATTGTTAGGTTGTGATTTTGACGTCATATATAAATCTAGGAAAACCAATTCTACTGTAAATACCATTTATAGAATGAATATCCAATTTTTTTGCAAATGAAGCATTCAAAACCTTGTTGGATTTACATGACACTGGTCTCTATAATAAACAACCAAGATAAATTCACCATAGACCAAATTTTATCTCTCAATACTCAGGCTCCTATGCCTATTGGGTTTTCACTATATAATGACATGATTTATTTTAAAGGTTAGATAGTTATTTTTCTCCTGGATGATTTTCACATTATTACATTATTTTCATGCTTCACCACTTGAAAGACACAAGAGTTATTTGAAGACTTAAAAATTCTTAGAAGATGGATTATATTGGTAGGGTTTGAAAAAAAAACTCAAATTTTTCTAGGAATTTACTACTTTCCAGTGATATAAATACCCAACTCTATGTCCTATAGGTTTACTATAACCCCTTTCTGATTCCATATTTTATTTGGGAATAAATATATATGGACTTTTGTATTCCAAAATCACAAGGGTATGAGGTTCTATTTGTTGTGGTTCACCATATTTCTAAGTATGTTCATTTTTTACCTCTCAAAGATCCATTTTTTTCTAAGTACTTCACTGATATTTTCATCATTGAAGTTATTCTATTACATGGAATGACTATTTATATTGTCATCAAATGAGGCCTATTGTTTTATAGTCTATTTTAGAATTAATTATTTCATTTACATAGTACTAAGCTTAATATGAGCTCTACTTACCATCCTCAAATGGAAAGATAAAATGAGGTTTCCAACTAAAGCCTTGACCCTTACTTGTGATGTTTTTCTTTTGAAAAACCCAATTTCTATGTTTTCTGGTTACCTTGGGATGAATTATTATATAATAACTCCTCTCATGTTTCAATATGAATCATTCCATTTGAATTTTTTTATGAAATAAAATACCCAACTCTTCCCCATTATACTATTGGTGACATGGACCTTGACATTGTTTCCACAACTTTTATTGAGAGAGTTGTTTCTCTTTACAACTTAAATAATCATTTGTTGACAACCCAATTCTCTATGTGGTAGTTGGCTAACATAAAATGTAGGGATGTTTCTTTTTAGCCTGGTGATAATTTTTAATACTTGGTCTCTGAACCCTACCGTGTCATCTACCAAAGTTTATCCTAATCTTGATTCATGATTTTATGTCCCTTTCCCAATAATTTCTCAGGCGGGGACTATTACTTATCACTTGGATTTTCTAAAACACATTAAGTTTCATCCTATATTTCATGCCTCTAAAATTATGTTGGTTGTTGGGGATCCAATTTTAGAACATCTTCCAAAGAAGTTTTGTGAGGATCATCCTAAGTAGGTTTTTCCTGATTCCATAATGTGGATACTAGGGGATATGGATGTGAATTTTAGTGGACTGTTTGGTGGAATGGATGTCTATCTTGTGATGAAACTTGGGATACTTCCTAGTTATTTCAGACTCAATTTACTTTGTTCCACATTTGGGATAATTTGAAAATTTTGGAGGAAAAAATCAATAGGGTGGGTGCTTAGGTTGGTAAATTAGAGACAGATGCGCCACAAAAAGAATATTTTTGAGGGAGGCATCAAACTATTTTAAATGAAGGGATATTTTATCTTTGGTTTGGGGAATAAAATTTATATTGTATGAACCACTTATTTGGGAATGTTTTTTGGTGATTATTTCAGATTTAAACAACTATAGAGGGTTTTATCCAAGGCTCATGGAGAGACAACTAGGATAGTTCTCCCCCCTTTCTCTTTTTCTTCTTATTGTTATTTTCATCATGTAAATTTTCTTTAGTTCTTAAGTTTTTTTAATCACAAACCAATTTAGTATGTTTTAATTTCTAATCCACTAGTTATTTAATCCAAGATTCTATTAATGATCATGTAATTATTTTTTATTTTGTATTACATGGTTAATTATTTTATTATGTGGGTGCTATATAATCACATAGTATAGTTAACAAGCATCCAAAGATAAAAATAACTAATTTTACAGTGAATTTTTACCGTTTAAGCATTATTTAGTTGTGAGTGTGATAACATAAAAAACATTTTAAATAAAAAATTATTTCATTCGACATGAAGAATTAAAAATCCTTAAAATATATATCAATTCGAAATGCCTTCCATTTTTTACGATTGAACAAAACTGTATGTAAGAAGTTCTTATTTTCCCAAGATGAGGGTGCATACTACTGTTAGGAATTTATTATTAAAGGAGTGGTTATACTTGACTAAAGTTGAAAAAATAAGTATCCATACCTATTTTCCTACAAATTTAAAGGCAATGTGTTCATTAAATCAAGTTTACAATTTCTAGAAGCTGAAACTTCACTCAACAGATCAAAGAACTATGATTTAATGCGTCTGGCCAGCCAAAATCCTATCTTGAAACTCTTTGAGTAGTGAAATACCCATAACTAGGATTATGAGGAGAGGTATTAAGGATAATTTCCACTATAATACTCAAACAAATGATTATTCCAAATTTATTATTTGAGAGTGACTTGGATTTGATAAAATAGAGGGAGTCATTTAATGCTTAATAAATCAGTAATGTTTTTTGGTAATCAAGATCTAAACAAATCTACTAAAGTTTATTTATTGTAAATCAAATGAGAACCATCACCAGTTTAATTTCCCCATGATAAATACTGGATAAATATAATTTCATGATCATCCATAACTTCCAGGTGTGGTAGAGGTGCTTGTGCATAGTACCATGCCATGAGAGAAATATATATGTGATAGAATCTCAACTTCATGCCGAGCCTCCTATGAGATCAAGTAAGAAGGATAAAACTAAATATAAAAATCACATTCTATTTATGTTCAACTCATTATGATATTATATATGTCTAGTGAAATACATAAAATTCATGAGGATAAAGATATATTCACAATGTTATGTCATCTCCTTGAACTACTCTAGGAGAGAGCATGAAAAGAAAGATATGAGATTTAGAATGCATTGTACTGGTTCTGGATAATAGAAGGGAACAATAATGACATAATGTACTCAAGATGATTGGGTACATTGAGAGATTAGATTACCATGGGTTTAAGTTGAACAAATAACTGGAGACCGATCTCATTCCTTCCTATTTACCACCTAGATTCTGAACTTTTATCACTAATTATAATATTAATAACATGAAGATGTCTCTCATAGACCAACTAGATTCTATTTTGCAAATAGATAAAGATATAAATAATACATATTATTTAATATTTTCATTGAATATAAAGAGGAAGGGGATAATAAGGGGTCCAAGGCTAAGTCTAAGAAAATACGCTGACACACCACCCCTCGAAGATGCCAAAGATACAAAGGGAGGGTAATGAGAAAGATACTGTTTGCTTTTCTTGTGGTAAGAAATTATACTAGAATAATAATTTCATGTCTTGAAAAAAATAAGTAAGGGTATTCTTCTAATTTAGGTATATTTTTCATTGAATTAAATTTATCTATTTATAGATATTGGAAATTAGATATATCATACGATTCACACATTTGTATTCAAATTCAAGAACCAAGTAGATTCAAGAATATTGAAAAAGGTGATGTGGATCTCCAAGAAAAAATGGTACAAGACTAATAACATTGAAAGTGTGATATTATCATATGAATTTTTCTATTGGCATGATGATTATATTAAATAATTTTTTATGTACCTTTTCTCCCCAAAAACATAATCTCAGTGTCAAGTCTAGACACTATTGGGTTTTTAATTCATGTTCAAAAATAAATGTTGTTTATTTTATAATAATAACATATGTTATGGTATAAAATATCCTAATAATTGAATTATAATCTTCAACTTGAAAAACATGTTTTGTTAATCAATTAAAATTCTAGTGAAAATGGCTTATATCCTACCTACCTATGACACTTCAGGATTGATAATATAAATGAGAAGAATTTAAAAAAACTACATCAAGTAGATTATTTATAATATATTGAGTTAAAAACCTTGGATGTATGTAATTCTTGTTTATAAGGGAAAATTAACAAAAAAACTTTCATTGGAAATAGAATAAGAGCTACAAAACTACTGAAATTTATTCATACTAATGTACGCGGTCCATTTCTAGTAGAGACAAGAGGTGAATTTTCTTAATTTATAACTTTTAACAATGAATTAAATAGGTATGTATATTTCTACTTAATGAGGTATAAGTCTGATTCCTTTAAGATGTTTAAAGAATACCAGAATAAAGTAGAAAACCATATGGTAAGAAGATAAAGAAACTCTGATCAGATTGAGGTGGTGAATATTTGAACCAATATTTCATCGATCACTTGAAAAAGTGTTAGACAATTTCTTAAATAAATCCTCATAAATCTCAGTGAAATGGTTTAAGTGAAAGGATGATGTGAAATGGTTTAAGTTAAAGGAGGAATCACACCTTTCTTGACATGATAAGATTGATGATGAGTCATGAAAATATACCATTATCCTTTTTGAGATATGCACCAAGTCGAGTATTAACTATGGAATAAGATGGGATTCAATATGAGTTATGGTATGGAAAGAAACCCAATGAATCACATATATGTGTATGAGGATGTAATGAATTTTGCAAACCAATATCAAATGAAAAACTAACACCTCGAATCATAAAGTGAATCTTTATAGGTTATCCTAAGGAAACTAAAAGATATTAATTATATAACCCTGTATATCAAAAAGTGATTGTGGCAAGACATACCATGTTTCTAGGAAGGAAAAAAATTACTGATGGAAATAGTGGGAGAAATATTTAATTCAATGAAATTGATGATTTTTATGCACACGAGTTGGTAAAAGAATAATCTCCACAAGAGATAGTGGGAGATAAGAACATTACTAAGACACAAATAGTGCATAGATCTACTAGATAGGTTAGAGAACTAGAGAGATATTATTTTCTTATAATTGAGTTAGGTGACACATTATTCTTTAGAAATGAGTAATATCTAACATACTTGGAAGAATTGGTTGATAAAGATACTGCTTAATGGAACGAATCCATGTATTTTGATATGGAGTCCATGTACCAAAATCAAGTATGAATCTTGATATACCTCCCAAATGATGTAAAACCTATTGGGTGTAAATGGGTATTTAAGAAAAATTTAGACATGGATGGTAAAGTAATTATCTAATAAAGAACTAATAGTTTTGGATTAATTTATGAAATTTCAATGCATTTACTACCACCTTACAAACTAATGATAAATGAAACCATCGATCGTGCATATGATAGACTACCACCTCACGAACTAATGTAATTTTTTTCCACCACCATCTCTCACAGAAAAATATAATGATGAAATTAATGTATATATATAAGATATTTATGAAATAATTATACTTATATAATTATAATATCACATATAACTTCTTACCTTCCAATCTATTGGAAAATGATAATGTTTCTCATACATACATGTGGACTACCACCTCCATGAAGCGATGTGATTCATTTTTGGTTTTATTTTGACATGGATAGTAATAAGGATAGATTTTATGAACATATATGATGTATAATATATAATAATGATTATGTTAAGGTGTATTATTATTTACCTTTATTGGTTCTATCTATCAAAAAAATGAAAGCAACATTCATGCGTACGTACGACCTACCGTATCCATGAATAATGTAACTCATATTTCTATCTCTAACTTTTATGGACTGTTATAAATAAATATATATTGAATATATCCGATATTTATATCATTATTAACATGCCATATATTATGGAACAATGGTGAAAGTACAATTACCAAAACTGCCAAACCAAAGTATACATGAAAATTAGAGCAATTATTACCGAAAACAGTGATTTTAGTAAAGAATTGTTAATAAATGGATGATAAAAAATTATTAGAAAAAATTATATGGTATGATATATATGATTATTTTTTTAATATATATATATAATAAAAATATATTTATTATACAATAGTTTTGAACATTTATGAAGGAAGTCAGACCTAAGGTAAGAGATTTTCATTTGACTTTTATTTCTATGAGACACAAGACATATTCACCACTTACTTCTTTTATGTGGTGTACATAATACCAATGAATTTATTTTAAGATTATTATCATGAAAATTATTTGATATACATATCATTATAAATTTATTTCTTTCATGGTGCTTATAATTCAAAAGTTACCAAAGTGGTAATGTTTTATTTCACAATCTCATCATTATTCAGGATTATTTATGTTTAAGTCTCCATTGGGGGAATTATTTTATATTTCTATATTAAAACCAATATATCTTATTTACCTTGTATTATTTATGAAAATTATAAGTTTACATTAATTTTATAGTCTTTTAGTACTCAATATATTAAAAATATGTTTTTAAGAAAAATCGAATTTGTTTTTATACTCAGACGGGAATCTTTTTCTTACATATCCACATTTTCCATAAAAATTTAAAGAACATTTGTAATTTTACTAAATTATTTATTAAATAAATTTCTACCCCTATTTTTAAAAATTGGTTTAAAAAGGAATCTTTCTATTATTTTCTTAATGGAGCACTTTTTGAATTTTTACAAAAGAGTGAAAGAAATGTTTTCTTTTAACTTATTCAACATGAAGATTATTTTACACCATCATGAATGCTAAATGATTTAAAGTTTCCACTACAATTTTCCATGATTATTTTCAATAATAATGTTTTTCCTATTGTTTTGGAAATTTTGAGTTTTTAAAAGTGATTTTAAAATTCAAAAATGGTATTTTCCTCAAGAATGTTTTAATGATATTTCTATGGTTTTTATATTCATAATTGAAAATAAAACTTTAATTTTCTTATAATAAAGTGGGTATATATTATAATGATACCATTATTACTATTTATATGGATGTTTTATGATTAGTTTTACTGTGGATGTACTATTTTTATACCTTTATCCATATTACTCTAAATGAGTTATGATTAAGTTTATTAATTGGTGAAAGTATTTAAATTCCGTATTATAGCTTTTCAATACAAATGTTTAAATTGATTATGTTTCACCCCTTTAATATGAGGAATAAACTGGAATTAGTATGTGATGGGAGGAGACTGTTATAGATTCTTGATGTATCAGTATGTCTCATGGGATAAACTATCTTGGGTATTTGGATGAGGCATTTCCCATTTATATAAGATTTCTTGACATGAGGCCTTGAAGGTATGTTTATGATGTTCGATATTATACATTACCTTATTATAAAATTATATATATATATATATGTGATTATTTGATTATTTATGATATCCATTGATAAGTTTTAAGCTTATGTGATTATTTATATGGCATTATTTTTTCATCATTTATTCATACAATATTAATCTTTATGCTCAAGTTATTGATTAAATGGCATGTGTTTTTAGATATTTAACTTGGAAGATTGATTATGACTTATTTATTAATGATAACTTCTTCTAAAAATATACACTTACTAATCATCTAAGATAAACTTTTTCTTATGTTTCATTTCCCTAGGATGTCATGAAATGTATTAAGATTGATATATCGGGATATTCTAAAGGGAATAGTGGTGTTCTGGAAGAAAATTTGGTATTGTAATTTATTTTTTCAAATGTAATTTGAGAATCAAGTATGTATCTAGTTTAAAAACTCTAATAAAATATTTGGTCATTTGGGAGACAATCACTTATATCTTATTCCAATTTAATAAAGTAACCACTAATTTCGGGTTACTGGAGTTAGGGTCTTTACAGTTGATATCAGAAAATATTTAAAAAAAAAGAAACTAGATTTAGGAAAACCTATATTAGGGAATATATCCATATGGTTTAATTTGAGGAAAAGTATATGTATAGGATAACATCCTACAGTTTGAGTAAGGTATATATTATTTTGGCTTCCTAGAAATACATCATCTTCTAGTAAATACAAGTGGATGTGGTTTTGGAATAAATGCACATAGGAAAAATAACCCCCAAAAGAGTTGGTTTAAGTATATATCACCCACCATTCTAGTGCACAATGAATGCGACCTTACTACACACCTAGTTTGAAACTCCATGGTATATTCTTGGGTTAATTCATATTTTAATTAAAAATCATTATGAATTATTTGAATGATTATAATGAATAACCTATCTTAAAACTAAGGTGTCTTAGATTGAAAATAAGGTTTCATTATTTAGACAACCTATAACTGATTATGTAGTTTCCTACTATGATTATTGTTTCTCATAATATGTTTTTTTGGTTTTAGTCAATGATTGGAACAAGAAAGAATCATGTTAAAATTGAATGTTATGTACAATTTAGTGATTATGATCAATTAAATGGGATGAAAATTGGAGTTAAATATATCACAATTATTTCTAATATGTTATCATGATATATGATTAACAACATAAACCTTAATCAAATCTTAGACTCATAAAAGAAGAAATAATGGAGTTCATTGAGATATCGAGTGATGGAGACCATAGAGGAAATAAGGATCAATTTCCTTTATACTAGAAATGTGGAAAGAAAAAACTTGAATAATGGATCAATGGAATGGAATAATGTTTTATGTGTAGAAAATAAGGGCATAAAATAATAAATTATTGAGGAAAAATGAAGAGTCTAATGAAAGGAAATAAAATTCATTCTAATGATCCCTTTATAGTTCATTGTCTTAAATATGAAGAACCTAGTCATTATCTCAGTTAATTGACTTCTATAAAGGTTAATTGATAGACCAAGGAAGTGTTTATGTTTTTCCAATCATTGACATGGAATGATTGAATAGTTTATGCATTGGGATTCAAGAATTATGTTGTAAAAGAGTTATACCAATGATAATCTAGTTATAAGAATCATAAAACATATAAGTATTGTTCTACAAAAGTTTTTCATTAAGGATTTTCAAGCATATATTGAATAATACTAGTAACCAAGAAAAGTGATTTAGTGGTAATGTAATTTTTTTTAGAAAACACACGATTAAGGGAAATATTACACCTAATATGTGCCTATTATTGAGTTAATGATGTTTAGTTGGGATAAATAGATGATTAAAATTGATGAAATAAATGAGATTGTATTAGTGAACTTGAAATTAATTAGTGATTTGATGAAAAATTGGTTTATGTTTTCTTAAATGGAGTTTACATCATTTTTAGATTTACAGAAAATATTCCATAATCTATAATTTTATTTAAGAAATGGAGGGAGAGTTAATTTTTGGAATCATGCATGTTTTAATTAAGGTTTAATGGTAATTCAGGTTATTACCAAATTTTAATATAATATATAATCATGGTATTCAAATATTTGGTATATTACATTATGAGATACTTTATATTGTCTAGGGATAAATTTTTAATCACACATTTCAAATTTTTGGGTTTTGAATTTTTTCAGACATATTTTTGAGGTGTCTTAAGTATTAAAATGGAATCATGTGAATCATTATATAAAAAGATATTTTTTACTCCAAATTTTTGGGATGAAGTTGGTGAAAGTAAACTTGTAAGCCCAAAACTTATTTAGGATACAATGAAAAAGGCAGTGACTATTCAAACCCATATCAAAGTAGCTCAAAATAGTAAAAAGAGCTATGCCGACAACTGAAGGAAATATTTATAATTTCAAGTGGGAGATCATGTTTTCTGGGAAGTATATACATTTAAGAGAGTTATAAGGTTCAATAATAAAGGTAAAATAATCCCTAGGTACATCATACCTTTTAAAATCTTGGAAAGAATTAGAGTTATTTCTTACCATTTGTAAATTCCACCATGTCTCTCTAAAGTACATGAGGTCATCCATATATCATTGTGAAGGAAGTACATACCAAACCCAATGTATGTACTCACTTATTAAGAAATAAAATTGGAACATGATCTATCTTAATGTGAATAGATTATATAAATTATATACACTAGATAGAAAGTGTTGAGGAATCAAATTACTTGACTAGTAAAGGTATTTTAGAGAAATCATAAGATAGAAGAGGCTCTCTGGGAACCTGAAGAATTTATAATGAAGGAATACCAAAATATGTTCATAATGTGACATTATAGAAATTTATAGGATGAAATATTTTGGGTGGAAGAATGGAGCATCTCAAGTTTTTTTATGGCATATTTATTTTTAAATAAATTTAACCACTTCGATAGCTTGAAATACATGCAACCACGAGTCTAAAAGATCCCTAATATAGTGTACTATTATAACATAATATTTAAATTAGAAGGTATAATTAGAAAAAATTAAAATATAAAAATTACATGGTTTATACATTTATAAAATAAATTTATTTGTTATCAATTTATTATAAATGAAAATAATAAAAATCATTTGAAAGTAATAGAAATGTTTTTTTGAAAAATTATTTTTATGCACACAATGTGATTATATATTAATAAATTAAATTAAGTAAAATTTGTGAATTATTTTAATTAAATTTATATTTTTTATATTCAACTAATTTTTTATCATTAATATAATATTTTTTATCTATATGAGATAATAATAAATCTAGTTTTATTATTAAAAACTGTATTTTTTTTTATAAAAAGCGGTTTCATCGTGTTTGTAAAAATATGATAAAATTAAATTTTACCAATTTTAGAAAATTTATTTGAAAAAATTAACTTAATTTTTTAAATAAACATGTAAAAATAATGTTAGAGTGAAGTTTTTACAATTTTCTGAAAAGATTATTTTTTCAATGAATAGTAATAAATACTAATTTTATTGATAACTTTTTTTCGTTTAAAGAATTTACAAAGTTAAATTTTATTTTAATTTTTTTTAAAAGTAAAATTTGTTTATTTATATTATTATTAATACAATTTTTATTATTTTAATCAATTTTATGTTGAAATTTTATATAAATTTTTTTTGTACTTAAGAAAATTTTTCTTTGGAAAATTGCATTTTCATCATGTCTGTGGGTTTAATTTTAAATTAAATTATGGAACTTCTATGAGATAAATTTATTAAAATGGATTCCATATTTGGAATAATAATAATTAATACTTGGTACTTAGGTCAACTTATGTTTTGTTCATAATGAATAGTAGTGATAGTAAAAATAAGGTACTGTGGTTAAGGTTAAAACAAGGTTTTGCAGATTACATGCACCTGTGTTAAAATTATTATTTTTACACATATAGTAGTTTTATTTGATAAATTGAATATAATATCTATAATAAGTGGGTATAAATTTTCTAATAAGACTCATTTATTTTTAAGGTTAATAGATAAATTATCTTGGTAAATAAAAAACTAGTTATCGCAGTGAAAACAAAAATGGTAAAAGTGATAATTTTTGTGGTTAATGAAATAACATATTTAAAAAATATTTAATTTTTTGTGTTTGAGGTGTGTATTGAAGTTATTTTCCCTCAAATATATTATTTATAAATTTTTTAGGCACTTGGGTTGATAGTGTCTTCTCATTATTGAATAGTTTTGTGTATTTTAAAAAAATACCACTCATCCTCAATTATAAAAGGACACCTAATTTTCTCACTTATTAAAAACTATTAAACCATTTATATTGAAAAAAACCTACAAAAATATCTCCCTAATATCCTTATTCACTATATCTATGTTCTCTTATATCAAATGGGAATTGAAATCATCGACCGTGTGTATGGAGGATGATTGCCTTGCGAACTAATGTAATTCTTTTTCCATCAACACTTCTCAAAACTAGATATAATGAAAAATTTAATGATTATATATATATATATATAATATTTATAAAATAATAATTTTTATTCAATTATAAAATCACAAATACATTCTTACCTTTCAATCTGCTGGAAAATGATATTGTTGCTCGTGTGTATGTGTGGAGTACCACCTTCATGAAGCGATGCGATTCATTTTTCATTTTTTTGACTTGGATGATAAAAATGATAGATTTTATGAACATATATTATGTATATTATATAATTAAGATTCTATAAAGGTTAATTATTATTTATATTTCTTTCATTCCATCTATTAAAAAAAATGAAAACAACGTTCATGCGCACGTATGGTCTACCATCTCAATAAATGGTGCAACTCATTTTTCTATCTCTAAATTTTACTGAATATTCTAAAAAAATTATATAATGAATTTATATGATATTTATATCATGTTTAAAATTATATATATGTTGGAATCATGATTAGTGTACAAGGACCAAAACTACCAAACCAAAACATACATGAAAAATAGAGGAGTTATTACCCGAAACAATGATTTTAACAAATAATTGTTAATAAACAGGTGATAAATGATTATAAGTAAATAAAATATGGTATTATATACATGATTATGGTTCTTTAATATATATATAATAAATATATATAATAAATATATATTTATTATATATGAGGTTCAAACATGTATAAAGGAATCCAGACTAGAGGTAAGGGGTTTTCATCTCACTTTTATTTCCGTGGGATACATGCCATATTCACCACTTGTTTCTTTTTTTTGGTGTATATACTTATCATTAATGTATTATATGATTATTATCACTAAAATTATGCTATATACATATCCAATGAAATTTCTTTATTTCATGGTACTTACAGTTCAAAAGTTACCAAAGCGATTAGGGTTTATTTCGCAATATCATCATTATTCGAGATTGTTTATGTTTAAGTCCATATTGGGGGATTTATTTGATCTTTATATATTAAACCTAATATATTATATTATCCTATGGTATTTTTTGAAAATTAAAAGTTTTCCTTCATTTTACACTCTTTAAGTACTCAAGATATCAAAACCATGTTTTTAAGGAAAACTAGGTTCCCCCTACTCTTTTGGGAATATTTTTCATCCATATCCATATTTTACTTATTTTTTTAAAGAATATTTGTATCTAGGAACCCATCCACATAAAGTTCTCCCTTACTCAGATGAAGATGATAGAATGGAGATGGTGCCTTCCTGAGTCCTGACTCCAGTAGGACCTAGGTTGGCAACTAGCTCCGAGGGTATAATAAGCATACAGATGGAAGGCATTACCCTCTAAAACAACATGTGGAATAGAGATAAGATATACATATACCAATCATAGATTTATTAGAAATATAAATAAATAAAAAATTAATATATACAATTTCATAAATTAATAAAAAATTGAAAGGAAAACTATATGTTCCAAAAGATAAAGATGATAATGACCATGAAGCCCAAACAACTCCTACACAACCATGAGCAAGTAATATTTAGCCCAATCTCCAACATGCTCTTGCTAACTTGAAAAAATTTGATATATTCATAGGATTATAATAACAACATACTCATTGGGATCCTCCTTAGATATGATCACGTAGAATATAATGAAAGTATGCTAGAGAATAGTGAAAAATAGTGAAATTAACTCCTCACCTTAACATGTGTACTATGTTCCCAACCTCACCATGGATAACTCTCACCAAGTATCACATAAAATAGAGGATGTAGTATAATAATGAAACATAAAGGGTACCCCACTCCCACTTGACCACTAGTTTTCATCTCTATCCCAACATCTCATATCTTGATCTATCTCTATCCAAAATAAGCCTTTCCACATACACCCTAACAATGCATCACAACATACACCTCATTCATCACATCATTATATCTTATCATACAAATATCCATATCTAGTAATGAGTGGTTTATGGGAACCACCATAGCCTGTATATCCTATGTCATACATCAGGTATCATACCTCAAACCATCAGAGACCATACACCAAGTAAGTACCTCAATCCATCATAGAATATACATGAAATACCTATAATAATTATTTGGAAAATATATTCATAGATATATGTGTGTGAAATAACCACAAGACATCATGGTACTCTACAAAAATATTTGGGGAAACTAACCACCATGTATACTGGAACAAATAACTACAAAGAGAAGAGAACTGGGCCAAAGGGGGTAGCAAGCCATCCATCTACACACTGAGATATTGGTGAAAACATCATCTGAGAGTCCAATGGGTGTTAATCGCCCTAACCAAAATGGGTAGGGAAGCGTATGAAATAACATAATACATAGGATATAATTTATCTCATAACAAAACTATGAGTATAACCTAGTCCTAAGATCAACTACATATTTTGTCACTTGAACACCCGACTTTCACTACTAGGGACTAGATATATTATAAGAACATATGCCTTTAAATAGATACATTAAATTACTTTTTTTTCATTAAGAAATTAAATTTATGTTAATTTATTCATTATAAATTAATTATCCCACAAAATTATTCTGAATTACATTACTTTAATCATCATAGTAAATTCCACACACTCTAGGAATATTCCAAACCGAGTACATGATTTCTCAATATCAACATATTTTCAGCGTTTTCATTCCATCAATACCAACCCCATGGGTTAAGAATTATTTATTAATTATTAGTATCATTACATAACCTAGGTACTTGAGGAAAACCATCCTAAGCTGCCATAAAGAGTAAAAGTAAAACCGAGAACACATAGTTGCATCAAGCAGTTGGGAAAAAAATACATATAAAATAAGAAACTTGGACATCAAATAATAAAAATATTCATGTGAAGTAAGAATCAAAATTTATCAAATCAATGAGTACTCCCATATTTAACACATTTCATCATCTCTTGTATCATTACCGACACCTACATAGATATCCTGATGTTTCTCATCACCATCATAGGCATTAACTACTACCATATCACCTGGGCCTCCCTGACCCATATCATATCATCCATCCTAGGATCAACCACCCTAGGATCATAGAAAATTGATTAACGATGATCAAATCTAGAGAAAATTACAAAGGCAGCAAGAAACAAAGATAATAAATAGGTAAATATATTCCCTAAAATAAGGAATCTAACCATCATACAAAATGAGATCTCATGGCTCCAAACACAAGACACTAATCCTTCTCAAGAAAAAAGGAAACCCATGACCCATAAATTATATTTTTCACACATATGATTCTTATTTAATCTTTAATTAACCAATTAATTACTCATAGGTTCCAAATATGGGCAACTAAAGGCATCAAGCTATAACAAACTATTAAAATATAAACATTATCTTAACATTAAAACCATTTTCAACAAATATAGGGAATTAACATTCTCATTATCACACATTTTCATTTCAATTTTCCAAACAAGAATTATTATTATTTTCATTATTTATCAATTACATTATCAAGGAATAAAAAATTTAATTAAGCATGCACATTGCATCAATTTGAATTACTATCAAATCACAATAAGAAATACCAAATTCATTTGAAATGCCTCATATTTAATTATTTATATAAAAAATTAAAAATTACCATATTTATATTATTTACCATTTCCATCAAGATCAATATGTTAATCCATAACATCACAAGACATGATAACAATCATAATATAGGTAGCACACTATCTAGTAAATCAATAGGAAAACCGCTATCACTGTAGAAAGACTTGATATTCGATCACTATAACCAATTATTTAATAATTTGGTTTAATAATTATTAGGTTGATTCCATTTCCATCCAAATGGATATACCATGCTAACTTTATTATTTCAGTTAAATAAATAGATGAAGTTATGGATCCCCCACCTTGAAGGCATCAATGTTCTTTGCATGAGAACATACCAACCTTACAGATCTTCAATCACCTATCCCATGAGGAACTTAGATATCCAAGTAGAATCATTCCATAGACAAAAGAAAATAACCCCATAAGAAAATAGAACATAAAATTCCAAATCATTGAGATAATAAATGAGAGGAAATGAGATCGATCAAGGAGAAAATGTTAGAAAATGAGGAAAGAACATACCTCAGATCACCTTGGATTGATCATAGTTAGCGGGGATCAATACCTATTGAAATGGGATTTAAAGAGACTCAAAAATAACCTTTGGTCACCTAGAGTTTGAGAGATAATAACTAGAGGAAGTCTGCATTTTGGGGTCTCAGGAATTTATGGACAACCTGGAAAATTAGAAGACCATGGAGCGGCCTCATGGACCACACCGTAGCCTACCCTAACACGAGGTATTGTATGATGAAACCTTAGGACCATGAAAAAACCACCCTTGGTCAAATATAATTCAAAAAATCCATGATAGATCTTTTTAAAGTTGATCTGGGGGTACTATGTAGCCATAAGATCCACACCGCAAGACCCCCTTTACCAAGAAAGGGACCACACCACATATTACATCCCATGACATAGCCTACAAGCCATGGCACAACTACCCCCTAATTTGGTAGTATCCTTGAAACTCCTCTATAACTCCTTATACTATAGTTTAGTTCTACTATGCTGTATTCCCCATCACTATGATGCAACACATACCTCCACACTACATCCATGCCATTTTGGGTAGTGGCTCCCCCATATCTCCTCAAACATCCTCTAAAGCACTTGGAACCTACTCTGGATGCCTCCAACACCAAAAAATTATAAAGGAAATGGATTTTAGGATTTGGCACCTTAGATTTTTAATATTCTCTAATGATTTATTAAAGACATTTCTACCCTTATTTTTACAAAAGGGGTTAAACACGAATATTATTGTCATTTTCTAAATGCGGTCCTTTTTTAATTTTTTTTAAAAAGTGAAAGTAATGTTTTTAACTTATTTGGAATAAAAGGTATCCCACCTTCATGTATGATAAATTATTTTAAGATTATTTTAAAATTGTAAATAATTATTTTCAATAAAAACATTTTCCCTAATATTTTATAAAATTTTAGTTTTTAAAAGTGATTTTCAAATTGAAAAGGGTATTTCCCTTAATAATGTTTTTAATGATATTTTAGGATATTTATATTCATCAATGATAATAACCTTTTAATTTTCACATAATCTACTAGGGATATGTTGTAATGATACCATCATTATTCTTTCTCTGGATTGTTTATGATTAATTTTACTAGGGATAAACCATTTTAATACCATTATCCATATCACTTTGGATGGTTTATATTATGTTTATTGATAGGGGAAAGTATTAAAATTTTTATGATAGTTTTTCAATATGAATGTTTATATTGATTATATATGAAAACTTTCATATGAAGAATTAATTGGACTTAGTAAGTAATGGGCATTGCCCATTATAGCCAATCAATGTATCGGTATGTATCATGAGAAAAAAAATCATGGGTATTTGGATGAGGGATTATCCATTTATGTAATATGTCTTAGAATTAGTCCTTGATCACATGTTTATAATGTTTAACATTATGAATTCCCTCATTATGAGATTAGTTATTGATCTCTATGTGATTATTTGATTTGTTTTAACATCCTTGGATAAGTTTCAAGCTTATGTTATTATTTATATTCTATTATTTGATCATCATTTATTCCTACCAAATTATTATTCATGCTCAAGTTATTGATTAAATGACATGTGTTTTTAGATATTTACCTTTCCATTTTGATTATGCTGTATTTATCCATGATAGATTCTGTTGTTTTTATACCCTTACTGAGCATCTAATCTCACCCATTTCTTTTGTTTACTTTCCCTAGGATTCTAGGAAATGTATTATGATTGATATGTAGGGACATACTAAAGGTAATTGTGGTTATCTAAAAGATTTTTTTAATTTTTGTTTTCAAATGTGAAGAGAGACTCAAGTATGTATAGAGTTTATAAATATTATTAAACTATTAAGTAATTTGGGATACGATCACTTGTATCTTATACCAATATAATAAAGTAACCAACAATTTAGGGATATTGGATTTGGGTTATTTATATCCCACCTATCAGAGATAATACTTCCATATTACCATAAATACTTGACAGATATGGAGATTTGGATAATGGATTTTATGGATATGAGAATGTTTAATAATTATAAAGACTTATGAATAAAGTATGATGATAAGAAAGAGTAGTATATCATTTAAAAAAAAGTAATAGATTTATAATAACGAAGAATAACCACATTGGATTAATAAATCTAATGTAACTAAAAGGATTACAAATGAGAAATGAAGAAAGGAGTTTTAGGATCCCTTTCCTTACAATGAAGCATATGGAATACTGAGAATAAACACATTATAACCTTGAGAACACATTTTAGGGACTATATAGAGTGAATATGAGAGGAAAATAATTCTCAATAATTTTAGAGTGGATAGTAATGAGAGGATTAATGAGTATTTATAGAAAATGAGGAGGAATTGTTTATTAATTTTCTATTTTCGGCCTTGGAAATCTAGGTTGTGGAAAACAAAAAACCATTGGATTACCCATGTATTTAAACTATGGTATTTGATATTTAAGTCATTGTTTTTTATTTTTTTAGTATTCAAACCAAATTTCATTATTTTATATTACGTTTTTCCATGAAAAATACTTTTATTCATGAAGAATTTTTTTTAAAACTTATTTTCTATTTTAGACTTTGGGAAACCAATTATCAGTTTAGAAATAGATTTGAAAAAATAAATTATTTTAATAAAATAACATGTTTTGGTTGAGGAATAAATAATATTAATTATTAAATCATTTTTACATCATAATTACATAATAATTCTTAGAGCATATTCACACTATATTTTACTATTTTCCTGAAAATTTGATTATCTCATGATATTATGAAAAATTCACTATTATCTAATTACGACATGTTTATTACAAATTTAATGTTCTTTTATGAAAATAATTTTCTCTATATGAGAAAAATATTTATTAATAAAACTCTTCGTGTATTTTAAAATCACGTGTTTATTGCCAAAAAATTTAAAACTCATTTTTAATAAATATTATTTATATTATAAAACATATGTGTGTAGTTATATTAGTATTAATTTATAAGTATAAATTATTGGTAATTATTAATTAAATTATTAAAAAATTATTTTATGTATTTTATTTAACATTTTATGTATAATTATTGCATTACTATTACAACTATCTGATTCCCAATGGTGAAATTTCAATAGTTAGATTGCAATAATCCCCATACCTTACAATGTTCATATTATCAATTTTATATACAATTTATTCTAATATTTAAAACCATTCATATATTTATCTTAATTATTATACTATTTATAACAAAATGAAGAAGGTGTGTGCTTTAATATATATTAATATTTTTAAGATATTTATTATGGAGTCCTGCAAAACCCAAGAACTATGATGGTTATGAGGAAAAATTCAAAGATATAAATAGAAATATTTAATGGAATAAATAAATAAAATTGGTGCCATTACATATTCCATCCTTCAAGGATTTTCTTCCTAAAAAGAAAATGCTACACAAAAAGGTGGGTACTAAACCCACATATGGATCTCACTCTCCCAGGAGTTCTCTTGAATACTCTTATATTTCCAAAGAACTTGAACCAAAGGGATGATCTATCCATGCGAGTTCCTCTCTTATCGGTCCTCAATCACCACCTAGTACTCCAAAAATGATTCCCCATCCGTGATTTCCATCTTTCCCCAGTCAATAACATGTGTTAGGTCAGACACATATATACTCATCTGCAAAACTAGGAATACATACTACATTTGATTCAACTGTGGTGGGAAATCCCAAGTGGAAAGAAAACTCATCAACCCTCTGTAAGATCTCTAAAGGCCCAATGAACCTCAAGGATAACTTTCTTCCTTGGATAAACCTTAAAATCCTCAATGTGGAGAGAATCTCCTGAAAACATGTTCTCCCTACTCAGAATCCAAGGGCCTACGATATTGATCTATGTATGAATTCTATTGGATATGGGCTATCCTTATATGCTCACAAATCACCTAAATATTCTCTGTCATTGCTTACACTAACTTCAGGCCAACAAGAGATGTCTTTCCGATCTCATTCCTGCATAAGGGTGACCGGTAGGGTCTCTTATACAGGTCCTCAAAAGGTGCTATGACAATAGTAGTGTGATAATTATTATTATAAGAAAAATCTACCAATGGTAATTATCCTCCTTATGAAAACTAAAGTTCAACACATAGGATCTTAGAATATCCTCTAACACCTAGATGGTTCTCTTGGTCTATCCATCCATTTGGGGGTGAAACACCATGCTCATCTATAAATAGGTCCCAAAAGACCCTTGTTGGCCCCTACATAACCATGATGTAAACTGAGAATCATGGTTAAATATGATCATCATGGGTACCCCATGAATTCATATGATCTCCCATATATACAATTTCTCCAAGATCTCAACCAATATCTTATCCCTAATGGTAATAAAGTGTACCGAATTGGTGAGTCAGTCAATAATCACCCAGATAGCATCATTCCCTCTCAATATCTATATAAGCCTCATCACAAAATCCATAAATATTCCATCCATATTCCATTACGGGAAATCAATAGGTCCTGTAAAACTTTGTAGAACCTGTTATTATACCTTTATCTACTAACATGTGAAGTAGTATGAAATAAACTCGACAACAATCTTCCTCATGCCATCCCACCAAAACTACTGCTGAAGCTGCTTGTATATATTTCCACACCCAGATGTATAAATAAGTGAGAGTTATGAAACTCTCTCAACACCTTCTCATGAAACATGACTAGAACCACCATCCATACCTAGAAAAGGATAACATGCTCACCTATTTCATAAAACCCATCTAGTGTATCTCTAAAGGATACTTGGTCACATAGAAACTTATAGTCGATGTCTACCAAATGTGCCTCTCTCATATGTTGAAGAAGAGGTGGATTCACCACCATCGACTGAAGTTAATCCACACACTCCACACTACCATTTTTAGTTGTAATGAAGAAAATTGCTTAGAAACATCATCCACCAAGTGAGAACAAGACTTCCTGTTAAGGGAATCTGTCACCAAATTTCCCTTACCTAGAGTATAGACTATCTTAAAGTAATAGTCCTGTTAGAACTATTACCAAAGCCTCTATCTCATGTTATGATATCTCCGAGTGAAGATGTACCTCTGAATCTGGTGGTATGATTAAATTATGAAATGTTTTCCTAGAAGATAGTACCTCCACATCTTCCAAGCAAAGACTACCACAACCAATTATATGTTATAAGTCACATAATTATTCCCATTGGGTATCAACTGCCTCAAACCTTTAATGAGAACTTCCTTCCTCTACATCAACACACACCCAAACCCACCTCCATAGGCATCATAGAAAACCACATACCCAACTCCCTTCTATAGTAGTCTCAACATAGGTGCACCAGTCAACCTTAAACTAAAATCCTAGAGGGCCCTTTTACACTTCTTAGTCTAGGTAAATGGCTACCCTTTCTACATCAAGGAAGTAAAATGGTATGCTATCTTAGAAAAGTACACCACAAAACTCCTATAGTACCCCTACAAACCAACAAAACTCCACACTTTCGACACATTCCTTGGTGGATACTAAGAAATAACTTCATAAATATTCACCATATCCATTGTAAAACCATTCTTAGAGATGTAATTTCCTAGAAAGTGGAACTCATTGATCCCTAACTAACACTTTTAGATCTAAAAATAATTTTTTTTATCATGAAGTGTGTTTAGGACCATCCTAAAATTCCCTACACACTCCTCCTATGATGATGAGTATATGAGAATGTTATTAATAAAGACAACTATGAATTAGTCCAAGTCTGATTGGAAGATCTGATTCATAAGATACATGATCATAGTGGGGTCATTAGTCACACTGAAAGTCATCAACATGAACTCATAATGTCTATAGAGATATCATAATGTTTTCTTTAGTATATTATCCATGTGAACCCTCAAATGATGATAGTTGGACCTGAGATCAATATTTGGGATCCAACTTTCACCTTTCAAGTGTTAAAAAAGTTCATCAATCCTCCACAAGTGGCAGTTTTGTGTTATCATTACCCGACTCAAGTGATGATAATAAACACAAATCCTCAAAATACCATACACAATTTTCATAAAAAAATTTAGAGCTACCCAGGGGGACACACTGGGTATCATAAAACACTTCCATCAAAGGTATTACAACTGTAATCTTAGCTTATAAAACTCAATGGGGGCCATATGATATATTATAGGTGATATTGGTGAAATCATGGGGTGAAAGTTGATACATAAGTTGATTTCCCACCTTAGAGGTATTATCAAGACATTATCCGAAATGATGTCCGTATAATCATTCACTATCATTGGAATACAAATTCTTCAAGAGACCATTATACCAAGGGATAAACTCACTAAATAATGGGTGATGGTTTGTAGATTACTACTTTCGATCCCTACTTACTCAGTCATAATATTTTTCTCACCTATGAAGGAGAGTTTCTTTCCATCTTCCTGATGGAATCTAACTCTTCGGCGATGACAATCAATTTAGGAACACATCACAAACACCCATTCTATACCCAAGATGATTTCATAAGGTCACATCACAATGTCCAATATGTCCCATGAGATATTTTATCCACTAAATTCTAACTCGAATTATCAGAAGATTTTTGATATAGAATAATCACTCCTAGTAGGAACCTATAACCATAGCTACTGGGATAATGTCTCAATGTAAATTTTTAAATCTCACAAAATGGATATAGAGATGAAGGATGACTCTTTCATGTGCCTATAAGTGATGGAGAAAGGGTAGAAAAAACAAAGATCATACCTAGAATCATCTCATGAGTATCTTGGTCATATACCTCTATAACCAGCAAATTCCTGAAACCTCTACTTCCATCTCTCTGATCTCAGATTAGGACACTTGGTAGTGGTAGAGGGAGTATATCATTGCATCATCCTTCATCAACATCCCCCCTCTGAAGCCACACCTACTCCTCTATCAGTATCAACACCATGGTAACTTCCCTAAACACACCAAGGCGATATTTGATACGAACACTGCTGATGTTATTGTGGTCCATCCACTATACATCTACCTTACTCAACATGTTGGTTCAGAAAATCATGATCCATGTGACCTTTATTGTTAAAATAATTATATAAAACCACTTCTAGATGACTAGATACTCTACGTGAACCATGCACTATAGATCTACATGTATGAATCTGAACATGGGGAGGTATCCTACTGCAAGACCCTAATGACTGACATCTACTAGCTTCTGAAGATGAACCAATCCTATGATCCCCACTACCATCTCTTACCGCCCGACATCCCAATTCTAGGAAGATATCTATAACTATATCCCACTATAACACTCTAGTATTAGTATGAATTCATAAGGAGACCATGATAACACATATTTATTTTATATGTACCTTCTCAAACTTCCACACTCAAAAGTATCCATCTTTCACTATATTGAGGGAGTAATGTGTGAGGTCATTAAACCTTGCGCCATATTCAGAAGCTGACATATAACTCTAGTAAAGCTCAAGAATCTCCTAAATCCTCAAATAGTGCAATATCAAAGGGTAATAATCTTCATGGAATAGATACTATAAGTCTAACCATGTGAACGTCACCTCATCACGATTTTGGGTAATCATACTCCACCAGCACCCTAATACTATAAGAAGAAGGATAGCCATAAGTGAAACCATATGATTAGAAAAGGTCCAAAAAATTCTGAAGTCTCAGATTTCTAACTCAATCCAATCCTCCCCTTCCTAGGAGTACGAATCACCCTGAAACCTTAGTGGTATCTTTTACAAGAACTTGCATAATGTGAAAATCCTACACACATTTGTATCATGACTTTCGAGAGCTATTAGATGACTAATACGTAGTTGATCCTATTCCTGGACTAATGGGGGAAACAACTCATGATTAGGCCACTGAATTATGGCCTCATCGCTCAATATATCATTTTCATGATCCTATATCATCATCCTTGCTGACTGTCACCATGGAGGAATCCTAAAAGTTATCTATACATACCATAGTTAGATGATCATATATAGGGAGATGACTCAAAAAGGACATGAAATTCAAAATAACCAATACTATGTGAGGAATTTACAATTCATTTTCTGTAACCAATGTCTTGGTATGCTGAGTCAATAATCAGGTAGTTAAAATTCTAGTGTATGGATACACTGACCATTGCACTAACACTGGATTCCCTAGCTTGAAATCTACACTCAAGACACACTGACTATAAAACCCTTGGTTTAAGTTAATTAAAGCTTTATTTATCTATTTTATGTACATATAAGTATAGGGATAAGTTCTAGGATGTTTGGAGGGGTTTTAAAACCTTTTTTAGGATTTTCTGGATGTGTATAGTTTGTGCACAGTTAGTAGAAATTGTACAACATCTCTATGAAACTGTGCAAGGGAAAAATTGGGAACTGGATAGGGGAACAGTTTGGAAAAACCATTTGGATTCCTAGGAGAAACCATGATTCTTGAAATAGTGGAAAAATTAGGGTTGGATGATAGTTTTTCAAACCATGTGATCCAAATGTTCAAGGAGTGGCCTTAAGATAGTAACACCACATGATGGGTGCACAATTTTCCAAACTGTGTGACCTAACCATGTAGTGTACACGTGGCCCTTCATTAAAAGTATATCTAAAATGGATTATATTTTTAATAACTCAGTTTTCTTTTAATCCTACCATTACTCAAATTCCTTTTTCTCCCAAGTTGTGAGAGACGATCTCCTTCGACCCAGGAGTGATTCATAGGCAAATTAAAGTGCATTGGAGGTCTGAATTCATCAGTAATTTCCCTTTCATCCTTATTCCTCTTAGATCCAAGGTTCTTATCATCCTATCTAAAAACCATAGATCTAGTTCGTTATGGATATATATATGTGTTATGAATGGTCTATGATGGAATCTTATTGGATCTAGTGAAGGGAACGTGAATTGTGATTGGATATTGAAATTTTTTTGCGCCATTATTCATTTTCACCAATGTTTATGGGGTAGGAATATTATATCTTGGATCCACTTGATTTAAAAATTAAATCCTTAGTTTTCATTAAATTAATATCTTTAAATGATTGTGAAACCCTTGTGTGATTCTTGATGGACACCTCTTTAGTGATGGTTTTTTATATTTTTGAAAGTGGATGGTTTGTGGAAAATATTATTGAATGATAATTTTAAAATAATGATTTTAAAGTTTTAGATTTTGTTTTGATTCATGAAAAATATTTATTGAAATGTTTTAAATATTGAAAAGTTTTATCTGGATTTTTTTAGATTAGAATTTAGCATACATGTTTGGTGTGTGTTCATTTTCATTAGACATGACCCTGGATTATTACATTGGGGAACCTGGTATTGGTCACCTTGTGATGACTTAGGAAGTCTATGAGAGACCGATCATGAATATGGAACTATCACCTGGGTATGCATGGTGTGTGTGTGTGTGGAGATGTGGTTATGAGTATGTCACATGAATAAAGAAATTTTTTAAAGACTTTTCTTTATTGCTTTCCATGAAAAACTATTTTGGATATGATATAAACTATTTTAAATTAATCTTAATCTATTTTATATAAATGTGTTAACAAGTTTTGTCCTAGTGTCATGAGTTGGGAAGTCATTGGGAAAATCCTACTAAGTTTAGACTCACACCCTGATTGGGAAATGTTTTGTATTTATAGTTGTCATCTATCGATACATAGGTAAAGGAAATATTTCTTAGTTCTTTAGTAATTATTCTTGAATCCTTAGGCTTGAAATGTGGAGTTGGAGCTTGGACTGAGTTGGGTGTTTCTAGTTGATGACACTTTGGAGTTTTTTTTGAAATTTTGGTTCTCTTTGAGTATGTATTTTGGTTTTCTATTTGTACTCTGTTATAGTTTTGTTTTGGTTTTGTTGAGTTGTATTCTATACTAATGCATCATATAGAGGTTTGGTTACTTTTTTAGTTGAATGTTTTATAGTTATAGGTAAAATCATCCCCTATATGTTCTTGAGGCCCTTGATATATATTTCTAGACTTTGATGTCTTAGGGATGTCACATAAGGCCTAGTAGACCCCCCATCACTCCTCAAGACAATGAGGAGGGGTGGGTTGTTAAAAATTGCATCAATCTTGTTTGTTCAAAATATTTCATTGAGAAAAATGATATCTTATTGAGAAAAATGGTATCACTATTGTTCAGTCCTTGATATAGGATATGGTGTCAGTTTGTTTGATCATGGAATTGTAAATAGTATTATTCTATCTTTTGGGAAGGTAGTAAGGAGTAAGATTGCTGGAACTTGAAATTTAGAGAATAAAATGGCATAACTAACCTCTTCATGATGAAATTCTAGTTACCACAGTGTTTGGGTACTTGAGTATTTTTAGACACTTCTAGGTGAGTTTTTATCTCATCATCATGGGTTTATACAATGAGAGTTGCATGAAATGCATTGATACTAAGACTTATCAATAGGATTGCATTGTTCATTTTGAGTATTGAAGTTTATGAAATGGATAAAAAGTGTGATTTTTGAAAATGAAAAAATTATTGTTTTAAAAAACATGGATGTAATGTTTTCGAAAATGGTTGAAATGCTGACAATGTTCGCATTGAGGAAATATATGTTGTAATATGTGAAAATGTGGTAAATTGATATTACTAAGCTGTCATTTTCTATTGAGTGAGATTAAATATTGTTTTTTTCTAGTTATAGTGAATGTCACTGGGTTAGTGTTGCAAAAATCAATTAAAAAAATAATTATGAAAATTTGGTTGCACCTGAGCCATAGGTGAAGCAACATCTAGTTCCAATTATTGTCTAGGATTTTTAAGCCATGGATAAGTGTAATAAGAATTATGAACCATGACAATTGGACTGTTAGGTTCTATTCTAAAAGTAGAATCCACCCATCTTCAAGAGGGATTCTGAGTTATAAAAAGTAGAAGTCTGGTTGAGTTGGATGAATCCAAATTTTTTATTTCCTTGGTACAATAGTAGAGCAAAAACTGTAGTTAGAAATGCATATTCTAGAGTATTTGTCATGAAAATGGTAGGAATTAGTAGTTTAGGCTAAATTGGACCATGTCATATCATGGAATGATTTTGAAGAGTTTTTAATAAAAAATTATATCCTCACACCTTTCAAATTTATAGAACAATAGAAATATTCAGTTTGAAGCAATATAATCTCTTAGTGAATGAGTATATGGCAAAATTTATGAATTTAGTCCTCTTTTCCCCAAAACTTTCTACAAATGTGTCCTTGAAGGATTTCATTTTTGAGTTGGGACTACTACCATAAATTGACTCAAATATTTCCATTATCTATATTATATATTATACAAAAATGGTCAATAAAGAGATAGTGGAAGAAAGAGACATATCAGAAAACACATTTGGAGGAACCATGTTTATTCATATGAGAATAGGTGGGGACTATAATGCTGGTAATAAGTAGAATATGGACACCTATTCTTAAGGGGTGGTTTATCTCAGAATTAAAAAATGGGATTGGTCAAATTTTATCTTTGACCAAAGAGTAAGCCTTGATGTTTTCAGTGTGGTTATTTTGAGCATATGAAGTGATATTGTACGACACCACCTAGATCCTATCACAATTACAACCAGATAGGGCATCTTCAGTGATATTATTGTAGTTTTCTAAGGATGGGTGTTAGAGATATATCTCATGATTCTCAGGAATCAAATTCCTTAATGGGATGAGTATAGAAAAATAATTCTCATCATCATAATATAGTGAGTCAAGATGATTCTAGGAATAACATGAATCCTAAACTAGTGCAATATCAACAAGGAAACAAATAGAAAAGTAAAGAGAGTAAGAAATTTTATGGAGTTGATAAAATGATCATGGATGATCAATCTATCCCTTTGATGGTGATAGGTATAATTCATTTGAATTCTACATTTATGAAATATTTGTTTGATATAAATACATCCCACTCATTTATTGCTTCTCGTGTTGTTGATTATATGGGTTTGTTGGTTGAGATGATGCATTCTATTTTTAAACTACAAATCCTCTTGGACAAAGAGAGTGTCAGGACTTTATGTGTAAATCATATTCTATAACTATCAATGGGGATGAGTTACTTTGGGAATTATCTATTCTTGAGATGGATGTCTATGACTTGATTTTGTATATGGATTGGTTGAAATCATTCAAGTCCCACATCAAATGTTATGCCTGAAAGGATAGTTTCACATCTCTAGATGGTGTAAAGCATATCTTTAGTGGATATTGGGGTATAAAGGTTAGTAAAAAAGTATTTTTTTCAATGGTGTTTGGAACCATCTCTTATTAGTTGGCAGCACTTACCTTGGAATCTGTCGATGATATTGGGAATGAATATTTTACAACTATTATTGATCACAAAAATTTATTAGGTTTTACACCCAAAAGATAAGTAAAATTTATTATTGATATCCTATTTGGGGATAGTCTTTTCTCACTCCCATATTCTAGAAATTTATTATTGATATCCTATTGGGGTGTTACATTATCCCCAAATTCTAGAAATTGTGTCCTCGTAATTTTATTTACTTATTAAACAAGTGAGGGTACCTTTCCATTATAGAATTTTCAGACTCCCATGTTGCTTCTTCAACCATGTGGTTTTTACAAAAAACCTTTACCTGGTGGATTAACTTATTCCAAAATACTTGTTACCATCAATCAAGAATTCAAACTAGTTTCTCTTCATAAAAAATGTTCTCTTCCAGCTGAACTGTTTTGGGCTCAAGACATGTGATGAATCTTACACATACTTCCTCAAAATCGAAACATGAAAAACATTGTGTACCTAAGACAAACTCAGAGGAAAATCTACCCAGTATGCAACTGTTCCAACTTTCTACAGGATTTCAAAAAGACCGATGAACTGCAGACTTAGCTTTCCTTTCTTACCAAAACTCATCACACTTTTACAAGGAGAGATTTTAAGGAAAACATGGCCACCTACCTCAAAAGAAAAGTCTTTATTTCTATTATCTACATAACTTTTCTTCCTGCTTTGAGCTTTCCTCATGTGTTTTTGGATCATCTTCACTTTCAAATCCACTTCTTCTACTAATTCTAGCCCCATCAACTTTCTTTCACGGACATCATCCCAAAATGATAGAGTTCGACACCACTTCCCATACAAAGACTCGAAAGGTTCCACTTGTATACTGGAATGAAAACTATTATTATAAGAAAACTCTACTAAAGAAATATGCTGATCCCAAATTCACTGGTAATCTATTTAACAAACTCAAAGCATATCCTCCAATGTCTGAATCGTTCATTCTGACTGGCTATCTGATTGAGGATGAAAAGCAATACTGAAATTTAATTCTATGCCCAATGACTTTTGAAGCCCCTTCCAAAAGTTAGAAGTGAACCTGGGATCCTGGTCATATACAATAGAAAGTGGAACTCCATATAACATGACAAAATCTTTGAGGTATAGTTGAGAAAGATGATCCAAAGATATTGTATCTTGAATAGAAAGAAAATGTACAGATTTTTCAGTCGATCAACAATAACCCAAATCACATTCTTAACCCAAGAAGTCTTTGGTAGTCCGGACACAAAGTCTATGGATAAATTCTCCCATTTCCACTATAGAATAGGAAAAGGCTGAAGCATCCCCTTTAGTAAATTCCACTCTAATTTAACCTATTAACATGTCAAGCACTTCATGGTAAATTATGCAATATCCATTTTCATTCCAACCCACCAATAATAATCCCAAAGGTCTCTGTACATCTTAGTACTCCTAGGATGAACTAAAAATGAAGAATGATGAGCTTCACACAACAAATATTTCTTAAAAAATGAATTACAAGGCACACACAACCTTTTTCCAAATCTTAAAACACAATCTTTATCAAGGCTAAATTCTGGAAACCTACCCACTTTAACCAATTCTTCCTTTTTTTTCTGTAGCTCATGGTCTTCCTTCTACACTTCCTTAATTCTGTATGATAATGATGACTGTACTGAAACTTGAGACAAAACAGAGGTATTTCCTACACCAATAATTTCTAATCCAAAATTCATTAAATCATTAATCAAGGGATCATGTTACAAACATAACATGGTTAATGATGCATGATGTTTTCGACTCAAGGAATCCACCACATTGTTTTCTTTTCCTAGATGGTAATTGATCATATAATCATAATACTTTATCAGTTCAATCCATCTTCTCTGCCTTATGTTTAATTCCTTCTGAGTGAATATATACTTCAGACTTTTATCGTAAGTATATATTTGAAATTTGGCTCCGTATAAATGATGCCTCTAAATTTTAAAAGAAAAAACCATAGCTTCCAATTGAAAATCATTTGTGGGATAATTTAACTCATGAGGTTTAAGTTGTCTTGAGGAATAAGCAATTACCTGATCATTCTGCATCAAAAAACAACCAATTTCCTTTAAATAAGAATCACTGTAGATGAAAAACTCACCATTTCAGGAAGCCAAGGCCAAAACTAGAGAATTCACCAATCTCTTCTTCAGTTCTTGAAAACAAACATCACATTATTCTGTCCAAACACTAGTGAAAATTCCTCCTATACCAATTCCTCTATCCCAAAGGTTTAGAAAAACCATTAGGATAGGATTACTATACCAACGGTTTGTTGAAAACTGTTGGTATATGAATTTTTAGAGTTTATTTTACCAACAGTTTTTCAAACTGTTGGGATAGGCCCAGGTTGAGACACTTTTACCAATAGTTATAGATAACCATTGGTATAGGTGATAGTTTTCCCAACAATTTCTTTGAAACCGTTGGGATAGTGGAATGTGTACCCCCTATGCCAACTGTTCAATGAAACCGTTGGGATATGTTTGATAATATTTTACAATAGTTTTAAAAAACCGTTGGGATAAAATTCCATAAATGTAGCTCCCAATTCTGATTCTGATCCACCCACATTGTGCCGTACATGAGAGCTCCTATTATTCCAGCATGAAAACCCTTCTTCCCAGCAACCTATTGTTTGTTCTTACACATTAAATATGTAAGTTATAACTGAGTTTTATGTTCTAACTCTATTTATTCCATTTTTTATTCATATTTATTTAAAGATAAGGTTGTTTTTTGTTTTGATTACCCCTAAATGATAGCTCCCCTATTCTTTGCGAACCCTTCTTCCCAACCTGTGATCCATCCTTGATTCAAGTAAGTGTTTGTTCTTCCACCTTAGATAGATGATAACATGGTGTAGCGTATTTCCACTAACTTAACACAAGATTCCTCTAGTAGAATATCTATTCAAATTATGATTCCCCCAGTTTAGATATTTGTATCTATGGAATGTTATGCCATTCTATAGAGTTATTTTGAGCATCATTCCACTACATAGAGTTCCTTTAGGTGTTCTATTGAGGCCCTTTTGTTTAAAATAATGGATCATGTCTTATAGTGATATTTTAGTGATGTACTATTATATTGATCCAACAGGGTAGTGAGTTCTTAAACGGTAGGGAGACCTACTATAGGTCTCCATTTCATAATTTATTCTTTAAGGAAATGGGAGGGGGCTATGTAGTGGGAGGGTGGAGGTTGTGCAGTGGAAGGGTGGGGGCAGTGTAGTGAGAGGGGGTTGGTTATAGGGGGATGTGCAGTGGGGGGATGTGGGGGGTGTGGGGTGGGGGTGTGTAGGGTGGGGGCTGCAAGGGGTGAGGGGGGCAACGAGTGTGGGTAGCAGGGGGAGGTGGGGGCTGTAGGGTGGGAGGGGGCTATATGGGGTTGAAGGGTGGGAGGGGGCTATATGGGGTTGAAGGGTGGGAGGGGGGTTGGCTGAGCAATGGGGGGGGGGGGGGGGGGGCTGTGCAGTGGGAGGGTGGGGGCTGTGTAATGGGAGGGGGGTTGTAGGGGGGTTGTGTAGTGGGAGGGGATGTAGGGGGGGTGTAGTGAGAGTAGGGGGGGGGGTGTAGTGGGAGGGGGTTGGCTGTAGATGGGCTGTGCAATGGGGGGGGGGGCTGTAGGGGGGTAGCTGTGCAGGGTGGGGGTGGCTACAAGGGGTGAGGGGGGTGTGAAATGTGGGGGGAGGGGTGGGGGCTGTAGTAGGGGGGGGGTGCTGTTGGGGGGTGGGTGTAGTGGGAGGGGGGGTTGGCTGGGTGACAAGGAGGGCTGTGGAGTGGGAGGGGGCTGTAGGGGGGTTGTGCAGTGGTAGGGGGGCTGTAGGGGGTGTGCAGTGGGAGTAGGGGGCTGTGCAGTGGGAGGGGGTTGGCTGTAGATGGGATGTGCAGTGGGGGGGGGGGGGTGTAGGGTGGGGGGTTGCAAGGGGTGAGGGGGGATGTGCAATGTGTGTGTGTCAGGGGGGGGGGGTGTAGTGGGAGGTGGGGGAGGGGGACTGAAGGGGGGCTGTAGAGGGTTGTCTATAGGGGGCTGTGTAGTAGGAGGGGTAGGCTATGGGGGGGATGTAGGGGGTGTGCATTGGGAGGGGGGAACAATGTAGTGGGAAGAGGTAGGCTATGGGGGGGGGGTGCAGTGGGGGGGGGGGGGGGTGTAGAGGGGGTTATATAGGGTGGGGGATATGGGGGGTGTGGGGTTGGGGGCGGGGACTACAAGGGGGAGGTGGTGGGGAGAGGGGTTGGCTATAGGGGGGTTGTGCAGTGGGAGGGGGTTTTGGGGGGGGGGTGTGCAGTGGTAGGGGTGGATATGGGGCCCACTACCACAAAAACAGTTTTTTCACATTGCCCCCCCTTTATCAGCGCTAACAAAAAAGCACTGATAAAGGACCCCCCTTTATCAGCGCATGTTTAGTAGCACTGATAAAGGGGGGGGGGGCTTTATCAGCGCTTTTTTTAAAAGTGCTGATAAAGGGTCGACTTCAATTTTTTTTTTAAAAAATATATTAATATATTAATATATAAATATAGTTATATTGTTATATAAATATAATATATAATTTTTAAATATATTTTAGATAAGTATAAATGTACATTTACACTTATTACACTTAATATATAAGATATTTAGTGAAAATGGATTCTTAAAAAATTAAAAAAATATTTTTAATTAATAATTTGATAATCATTATGGAGTAATAGTCATTTAATAACAATTTGAAGACTAAAAAAATTAAAAAAAGATCCAAAATATGTTGAAAACGCAACTCAAACTTCAAACGGCCATAACTTTTGATCCGGGTGTCCGTTTGAGCTCTACCACATATCAAATCGAAGCCTGCGATGTGCTCTATGTCGTTATGACCTGGGGGGACCTCAGTCAAGGGATTTTTGATGTCAAAAGAGGCCCATAAGGCCTCCAAAACTGAGTTTTTAGTCGGGGTACCCCGATTTTTTAACATTTTGTGGATTTTCACCCTCATTTAAGGGGGTATTATTGGATTTTTTTGGCGGGGTCTGAATTTATTCCAAGGTATTACATTCATATTGATATTATGTCTTTGAAATTTCATCCTTTTTTATAATGCACTGCTATTTATAATAAAAAATATAACAATATATTCATATTTTTTATATATTCACACCTAAAAATTTAATTATAAATATAAATAATAAAATATATTTACATATAAAATATATTATCTTTATCTAAATAATAACTAACATCTATTTTATTTAAAATACAAATATATGAATATTTATATACCTATATATTAATCTAACTATATATATATATATTAATCTAACTATATATATATATATATATATTAATCTAATAACTATATATATATATTAATATAACTACATATATATATATTAGTATTACTATAAATACATATATTAATATCACTATATATATATTAATATAACTATATATATATATTCATATAACTATATATATGTTAATATAACTATATATATATATATATTAATATAAATATATATTACTATACGAATAAATATAACTAAATATATATATATATATATATATAGATATATATTAATATCACTATATATATATATTAATATTAATATATATATATATTATAATATAACTATATATATATATATATTATAATATAACTATATATATATTATAATATAACTATATATATATTAATATAACTATATATTACTATACGAATAAATATAACTATATATATATATATATATAGATATCATGAATTGGAAGACAAATCAAAATAGAGTAGTGGTAAAGGCTTAGGCGCGCAGGGGGGAGGTCTCGAGTTCAAATCCTGTGGGAGGCAGGGGCCCGCGCGCATAGAGGAATATAGCATCAAGCACTGTTAAAGGGTGAAGGGGGTGCGTGGGGTGCATGGGGTGCTATACAGGGGCAGAAAAGCACTGTAAAATGGGGGTCTCAAGCGCTATAAAAGCCCACCCGATTCGCAGTATTTTTTACTTTTTTGTTAAATTGTTTTTAATTTTTTTTAATTTTTTTTAATTTTTTTAACTTTTATCAGCGCTTTTTTAAAAGAGCTGATAAAATGTTCCTTTATCAGTGCTAAAAAAAGCGCTGATAAAGGAAACGCTGATATAGGACCCCTTTATCAGCGTTTTTTTTAGTGCTGATAAAGGGGTCCTATATCAGCGCTTTTCGGAGTGCTGATAAAGGGGACCCCCCCTTTATCTTCGCTGGATTTATCAGTGTTTTTTCTAGCTCTGATAAAGGCCATTTTTAGCGCTGATAAAGGCCGTATTTTTAGTAGTGGGGGTGGGGGCTGTGCAGTGGGATGTGGGGGGATGAGGGGGGTGTGTAGTGGGATTAGGGGGCTGTACAGTGGGAGGGGTGTTGGATTGGGGGGGGGGGGGGTTGTAGGGGGTGGTTGTGCAGGGTGCGAGGCTATAGGGGGTGAGGAGGTTTGTGCCGTATGTGGGGTGGGGGATGCTGGCGGGAGCTGGGGGAGGGGGGTTTAGGGAGGGTTGTGCAGTGGAAGGGGGGCTCACACAGCACTAGTCATGGAATTCTATGCGAAACACTTTCTTTATACTCAACTTCAACCCCATTTCCTATGTCGCATAATCTACGACAGTCTCCACCCATAAAGAGTGGTTAACACCACCTCAATGGGTTTTATCCTATGTGCACATGAATGGGATGACTATATTGGCTAACCATAGTGAGCGACATCAAAAAAAATACAAGGCTACACCTTTGTAAAGCCTCTGTCACCACCTATGAAACATTTTTCCCAGCAAAAACAAAACTATCTACCTTTTACTAAAAACCCACGTCTCCTCACTTATAGTGATTAACATCACCCATTATCACATGGTACTTTACCAACATAAACCCATGGAAAGAGGATTACATTTCCAGCTCAGCCAAATGGGTAACCATAAAACTCCATTTTAATATCAAAATAAACAACCTTTTTCTTTCTCATAGAACTATTCATTGTGTGAGTTGTATGTTCATTCCATGAGTCATCAGGACCCCCAACTCTTTATAACTATTCCATTCCATGGAACATAGTGTCACACTGTGAATGGATATAGACCAACACGAATCTCCCAAACCTCTTCCTTGTACACTCCCAACCCTCAAATCTTTTAAATCAATGAAAAATACATGTGCCTTGCCATACCCCAAACATATAATAGCTTATCCTTATTATATTTTGGCTATAAACATACCAAAACTCTCCTCCATCTCAAGTTCCCGATCTTCGGAAGAATTGGTAATGGTTAGAGTATCTGTAGACATTTAACTTTGAGATTTCCTATTCTTTAAGAGGGCGAGCTAACCCTACGGCGGTGGCGATGGCAATGATGGCCAGCTGACCCGACGACGATGTTGCCCGAAGAGGCCCCTCCTCCCATGGGGGGGGGAGGGGTCCTAGCCTTCTGCTTTTTTCCATGAAGCTTCTCACTCGGGAGATCCCGATACCTTTTGTTCCTCGACGGACGTGGGCTTTTTCGTTCCTGAAATTCAAGTGGCTCCGAAAGTCCCTGGCTGTGTTTCAGGTCAGCCGATAGTTCCGGTTTCGGTTAGGGAATTCACTGATGCATCGACGTTGCTTTCCTTGGCTCTAATTGTGCGTTTTGTGCGGTGGAAACCTCTGGTGGAACTCTTTGCCAAGGCTGTCAATGAGGATTGGGGTTTGAAACATCGAGCGCAGGTAGGTATTATGGGGCCACGCCAATTTCTTATTATGTTTGATGATGAAGACAATTTGGGAAGGGCTTGGTCGAGAAAGAGGAAATCTTTCTCCGACCTCCCTTTTCATTTGCTCCGCTGGTCTTTTGATGTCCACATGAACCGCGATTCCCCCTTTACGACGATTTGGATCCAGTTGCCTGGCCTCCCTCTCCCGTTCCAGAACCTTGGGTTGCTGAGATCAATTGGCAATTCTATTGGTCGTTTTGTGTGCAGTGATCAAAGAACAACATCCTTGTCGCACCCCATGTCGACAAGAATTTGTGTTGAAATGGATCTCTCTAGAATCCCACCGGAGATAGTATGGATTCTTGTTTAGGAGGAGTATAGGTATGCACAACCAATTTTTTATGAATCCTGGACTGACTTTTGTTCCTACTTCCACAGACAAGGTCATGTTGAGCAAGGTTGTAGAAGAAGATCTGGGAGTGGTCGAACCACTGTGACCACAAATGTGTCCACCATTGCACCTCTGAGGGGTGGTGTGATCACCACTAATGCTGGACATGGCAGTGCCCAAGCCACACTTGCAGGCCGGCCTCATGCTGACTTGGACCCTTCTAAGTCAAGTGAGGTCAATGTCTCAATGGGGATGGGGGTGCCTCAGGAGGAGGTAGGATTGGATAAGGCCAAAGAGAAGGCTCCTTTACCTGAGGATGCTGCAGCTTTACCTTCGGATACTTCTGAGATGTGCAGGAGGGAAACTGAACACTCCAAGGTGTTGAACCTTTATACTGCTTTCCAGTTTATGGGAAGGGGTCTCGAGACAACACACAACCCCGGTGAATCAGTGAGCCCAACTCTGATCCCGGAAATCAATTTGTTGAAGAGTGTGGATAACCGAGAAGGATGGGTGGCCAGCTGCTCCATGGAGGTTGGTGCGGGGGACAAGCGGTTGGAGGAAGGTCTGCTCAATGCTGGCAGTGCAGAACATGCTTCTCAGGAGGGGATAGGGGAGGATGAATCTGGTGTTATGCAGGAGGAGGTCTTGGAAATTCCTCTCCTAACCAGTGTTGAGGAAATAGGGGGACCAGACTCGGGCATTCAGGTAGGGGGAGCAGTTTCTCCAACTCGAACTTCGGTCAATCTGAGCAACAGATTTGCTAGTCTTGCTGTGGTAGAGTACCAAGAGGAGCCCCATGAAGAACCCTTGGAGGTCAGTAAAGTCTACTCTGAAGGAGAGCAAGGTCTGAAGAGCAATAGGAGTGACAAGAGGAGGAGGGATAAGAAGAACTACTCCTCCCTGCCACCTCCTATGAGGACTCGGTCAGCAAAAAGGGCAGTGGATGAGGAGCTGGGCAGCAGGGTTGGATGTCAGTTTAATTTCATCTGGTAAGTCTGACCCATCCTTGGACTTGATATTGTCCTCGGACGAGGAGGTGGAAGAGCAGGTTCTATTTCTCAATGCTTCGGAGGAGGATGCAGCTAGGATTATGGGTCAGACCTTTGACGTGAATCTCAATGAGGAGAAATATAAATGGGTTGACAGACAAGATATGATTCTGGTTGGTGGCTTCAACAAGGGGGTGATCAAACTCGAGGAGTATATCCAGGTATGGAACAAGATGACTTCTGCACTTGAAGATCTGCTAAGGGAGGAACCACACTATCATGTATCCTTCTTATCATGGAATATTTTTAGGGATATGGGCTCTGGAAGAATCAAATTGTTTGTCAATGATTCTGAAATCTCCGTTGATGTATGTGGGAAAGTATGAGGGCCAGACTGGTTCCGATGGGCTCGATGGGCTGGAGCACACCTCTGTCCACTTTGCAGGCCATTTGGGACTTGGTTGAATTTGAGGGAGGGCTTTGCCTTTGGGAGGGACCATGCTTGCATGGGATCGCTGAGTGGTCCTGCATTGGGGTTGGCAGTGTTATCTTTGCTTGGTCGGGTCTGTTTCTGGTTTTCTGCTTGGGTATTTTTGTTGTTTGCTGAACCTTTCAGTTTCTCACTTTTCCCACAAAAGTGTTTTTCTTGATAAAAAAAATAAGTTTCAGGCCAAGTGCCCGATCTTCATTGACCCAAAATTTGATATGACATTGAATGTAAATGTTTTATTCCCACATGCCTAGAATACCCCAACTACTCAATATAATTAATCGATCCCTTCTGTGGGAACTCCCCCCCATAGGAATTACCTATCTCATCACTTCTTGACCCATGGTAACAATATCCTGGTGGTTCTAAAATAACCATCATCCCATAACACCCATATTAGAAGCATCATACACCATTATTTACCACATCACATCATATTATCATTTCATAATCACACCATACATGATGCCTATAAAATACCACATCAAACTCAATGGTCATACAAGTCCTATATCACTCTTGATACCCATATATTAACCACACTTTGTTAATTCACTTATCACACATACACATCATGAACCAATTTACATAATAAATAACTAAAAATCATAGTCACATGCTCAAAATTTAACTCTAAAAGTCATGGTATCTTTGAAATGTGAGTGGCCTCTCACTCTTGATACCAATATACACCTTGCTGAATTTTCTAGAGGCATAATTCAGGATGCTCTCTATCTTGGTTGTTGAGAAAAATAAAGCCACAAAATCAATGTACCATGATTTTAATAGACTGAAGACACTTAGTAAATAACCATCCTACTAAAAATTAAATTTCTTTATTACATCTTGTACGATTTATTGAATTCATTATATATCTATTCATGCTCACCTAAAACAATGGATAGTAAAATTGCTCGTGGACAACCCACCCACCACCTTGGACAACCCCAACCCCCCAAAGACAGCCCCACCACCCCCACAGACAGCCCACCCACCCCTTTGACACCCCTACCCCCTGGACATCCCCCACCACCGTGGACAACCTACCCACCCCTAGACACCCCTACCCCCCTGGACAGCCCTACCACCCCCGTGGATAGCCCGCCACCCCCGTGGATAGCCCGCCCACCCACCTGGACACCCAATACGCCCCTGGACAGCCCCACCACACCTGTGGACAGCCCGCCCACCCCTTGGACACCCTATACCCCTAGAAAGACCCACCACCCTTGTGGATAGGTCGTCCACCCCTGGACACCCCTACCCCCTAGACAGCCCCCACCCCCTTGGACAACCTGCCCACCCCTTAGACACCTCCTACCCCCTAGACATCCCCACCACCCCCATGAAAGCCTGCCCACCCCCTGGAAACCCCGTACCCCTGTGGACAGCCCCACCACCCCCATAGATAGCCCTCCCACTCCTCGACACCCCGTACCCCCGTGGAAAACCCCTCCACCCTCATAGACAGTCCCACCACCCCCGTGGGTAGCCCTGCCACCCCCGTGGATAGCCCTACCACCACAATGGACATCTTGTACCCCCCTGGACAGCCCCACCACCCCTATGGATAGCCCCCACCCCCTGAATATCCCCCACCCTTGTGGATAGATCGCCCACCCCTTGGACATCCCCTACCCCTTAGACAACCTCACCACCCCCGTGGACAACCCACCCACCCCCTGGATACCCCTACTCCCTGAAAATCCCCCACCCCCATGGACAGCCCACCCATGCCCTTGGACCCCTTACCCTTGGACATCCCCCACCCCTGTAGAGAGCCCACCCACCCCTTTGGGCACCCCATACCCCCTAGATAGCCCCGCCACCCCTGTGGACAACCCGCCCACCCCTGGACACCCCCTACCCCTGGAAAGCCTCCATCCCCATGGATAGCCCACCCACCCGCCTGGACACCCCCTACCCCCCTGGATAGCCCCGCCACCCCCGTGGACATCCTGCCCACCCCCCTAGACACCTCTTACCCCCTGGATAGCCCCCACCTCCGTGGACATCCTGCCCACCCCCCAGGACACCTCTTACCCCCCTGGACAGCCCCCACCCCTAGACAACCCGCCCACCCCCTGGGACACCCCTACCCCCTGGACAACCCTGCCACCCCCATGGATAGCTCGCCCACCTCCCTGGACAGTCATACCCCCTGGACATCCCCCACCCCCATGGACAACCCTCCCACTACACTGTACACCTCTACCCCTAGACAGCCCCACCCCCCATAGACACCCTGTACCCCTTGGATAGCCCAGCCACCCCCGTAGATTGCCTTCCACCCCCTAGACACACCTACCCCTTGGAAATCCCCCACCCCCATGGACAACCCGCCCACCCCCTAGACACCCCTACCCCTGGACAACCCTACCACCCTCGTTGACAGCCCATCGACCCCCCTGGAGACCCTGTACCACACTGGATAGACTTTCCACCCCCGTGGATAGCCCTCCCACCTCCCTGGACACCCAACACCCCCCTACATAGACCCAACCACCGTGGACATCCCACCCACCCCCGTGATACCCCCACCCACCCAGACACCCCCAATCCCCCTGGACACCCCACCCCCTGGACACCCCGTACCCCCTGGATAGCCCCCACCCCCGTGGATAGCCTGCCCACCCTTGGACATACCCCACCACCCCCCAGAAACCCCCATCCCCCTGGACAACCCCACCCCCTGGACAACCCCACCACCCTCGGGGATAGCCCACCCACCCCTAGCCACCCCGTACCCCTGGACATCCCAACCACCCCCATGGACAGCCAGCCCACCCCCTGGACACCCCATACCCCCTTGGACAACCCCACCACCCCCGTAGGCAGCCCTGCAACCCCTGTGGACAGCCCCTCCACCACCGTGGACATCCTGCCCACCCCCTGGACACCACGTACCCCCAAGGACAGCCCCTCCACCCCCATGGACAACCCACCCACCCCCATAGACACCCCCTACCCCATGGACAGACCCCTACCCCTGAAGAGCCCCTCCACCCCCGTAGACAGCCCACCCACACCCTGGACACCCCTACCCCCTGGACAGCCCCACCCCTTGTACAACCCTCCCACCCCTGGACACTCCGTACCCCCCAGATAGCCCCGCCATCCCTGTGGATATCCCACCCATACCCCTAGACACCTCTACCCTTGGAAATACCCCCACCCCCCGTGGAGATCCCACCCATCACCTGAACACCCCCTACCCCCTGGACAGCCCACCCTGTAACCCCATAGAAAGCCCCACCACCCTCATGGACAGCCCGCCCACCCCCCTGGACACCCCGTACCCCCTGGATAGCCCCCCACCCCTATGGACAGCCCCCACCACCTGGACACCCCCACCCCCAGACACCCCTCATTCCCTCAAATACCCCCACCCCCTGGACACCCCATACCCCTAGATAGACCCCCCCACCCCCATGGACAACCCACCCACCCCCTAGACCCCCACCCCCCAGACACCCCCGACCCCCCTCGGACACCCCCATACCCTGGACACCCCCGACCACCTTGGATACCCCCAACCCCCTGGAAAACCCCCACCCCCTAAAACCCCACCCCCGTGGACACCCCCACCCCCGTGGATAGCCCCACACCCATCTGGACAACCCTACCCCCAGAACAGCAACGCCACACCCGTGGACAGCCCCGTCACCCCCCGTGGATAGCCCCGCCACCCCCGTGGACATCCCACCACCCCTGTGGACAACTTGCCCACCGCTGGACACCCCGCCACCCCTGTGGACAGCCCACCCATTCCCTAAGACACCCCTACCCCCTAGACAGCCCCCAACCCTCATGAAAAACTCACCCACCCCCTAGACACCCCACCCAATGGACCGCCCCTCCACCCCTATGAACAGCCTGCCCACCCCTTGGACACCCCCACCACCCTCGTGGATAACCCCACCACCCCCGTGGACAGACTTGCCACCCCCGTGGATAGCCTTGCCACTCCCGTTGACACCTTTCCCACACCCCTGGATACCCCGTACCCCCTGGACAGCCTCTCCACCCCCATGGACAGCCCTCCCACCCCCTAGACACCCCTAACCCCCCTGGATAGCCCCCCACCCTTGTGGAAAACCCGCCCACCCCTCATGGACACCCCTACCCCTGGACACCCCCACCCCCATGGACGGACCTCCCACCCCCCTGGACACCACCTACACCCTGGGCAGCCCCACCACCATCGGGGACAACCTACACGCCCCCTGGGCACCCCTACCCCTGGACATCTTCCACCCCCGTGACAGCCCGCCTTCCCCCCAGGACACCCCTACCAATCTGAACACCCCCCTAGACACTCTATACCCCTTAGACATCGCCACTACCCCCATGGATAGCCCGCACACCACCTGAACACCCCTACCCCTTAGAAATCCCCCACCCCCGTGGACAACCCTCCCACCCCCAAGACACCCCCTACCCCATAGACAGTCACACCACCTCCGTGGACTGCCCACCCACCCCCTGGACACCCCATACCCCTTTGGACAACATTTCCACCCCCGTGGATAGCCCATCCACCCCCCTGGACACCCCGTACCCTGCTGGACAGCCCCCACCCCCGTGGATAGACCACCCACCCCTAGACACCCCCTACTACCCCCGGACCTTCCATCCCCCAGAAACCCCCACCCCCTAAACACCCCGTACCCCCTGGATAGCCGCCGCACCCCCATGGACAGCTTTCCCACCCCCTTGGACACCCCCACCACCCCCTAACATCCCCCATCCCCCCAGACACCCCCACCCCGACCCCCTTGTACAAGCCTGAACCCCCTGGACAGCCCGCCCACCCCCTGGACCCCCCACCCCCATGGAAAGACCCACCCCCGTGGACAGTCCGTCCACCCCCCTGGACACCCCCTACCCCCTGGACAGCCCCTCCACCCCAGTGGACTGCCCGCCCACCCCTACCCCCTAGATAGCCCTGCCACCCCCGTGGATAGCCCCACCACCCCCATGGATAGCCCCTCCACCACTGTGGACAACCCACCCACCCCCCTGGATAGCCCCCACCCCCTTAGACATCCTGCCCACCTCTGGACACTCCCTACCCCCTAGACACCCCCACCCCCTAGACAGCCTACCCAACCCCTGGACACCCCTCCACCCCCATGGATAGCTTCGTCACCCCCGTGGACAACCCCAACACCCCCATGGACAACCCGCCCACACCCTGGACACCTCGTACCCCCTGGACACCCCAACACCCCTATGGACAACCCTCCCACCCCCTGGACACCACTACCCTTGGATATCCCCCATCCTGTGGACAACCCGCCCACCCCCTGGACACCCCTACCACCCTGGACAGCCCCCGCCACCCCCGTGGATAACCCACCCACCCCTCGGGACACCCCTACCCCCATGTACAACCCCCACCCCCGTGGACAGCCCGTCCACCCCTCCTGGACACTTTGTACCCCACTGGATAGCCCCACCACCCCCATGGACAACCCACCCACCCTCCTGAACACCCCATACCCCCCCGTGGATAGACCACCAACATATCAAATTCATATAAACAACATGCATAAACCATATTGAGATGATCATGGATTTCATATATTATATAGTGATAATCTAGTCATCAATCTTGACCTACTTAGATCATTAATTTATAGATAACTCCTTGAATCTTATCATGTAATATATAATGATTTTTGGATCTGTAACTACAAACACCAATGCCCAATACTCACAAAACATAAAATCTCTACTCATCACCATAATTAATATCAAGACAGCATGAAAGAATTACCATCTATCCAATTACAACATTGTATCATAAACCACTCATTCCCAAACAATATGGTTCTCCCCACTATAATAAATGGACAATACAGATCAATTCCAACAAATGGTGGTCTGTATCGTAGGAATCACCTATCGATAATGTATCCCCAATGGTACATCGACTATCGCAATACAGTTACCACCTTACCACAACTAGTCTTATATAAAAACATTGGTCTGTCATCCTCTAGTTGAATTAACCCAGAAATGCTCAGTCCCACTAACCAATGTGATATCACATCTCTTGATTAGGATGTTTAATTACTAGAAGGCATTGGTAGATCATATAAATTAACACAATTACAATTAGTCTAATTCCATGGGTAGATCACCCACATTCAAGCACCCATCCTTATTGAGAATCAGTATACTAGACCACCCCACTCAAATATTAGGTCACATCCAGAAACATATAATGGAATAATTATATGATGATTCTTATCATGTAAAATAATAGATAAATGATTTTGTTAAGTAGAATTCCACCAAGAAGTGATATGGGAAAATATCATATAAGTTATTGGTGACATAATGAGTTATTGGACTCTGTCAAATCCAATAAAAAGGGATTAATTACCAATATAACCAGTTCTTGTACTGACTCACTACATCCTTTGCATGGAGAGACTATGTAGCTGTCATCAAGGAAAACTCACCATATGATTCATAATACCATTAATTAGAAGTAATATTGTGGTTCAACTGTGTAGAATAATTACAATAAAGTAATACACCATATAGTTTTTTAAATTTAAATAGTTGAACCCTCATCATCACTGACATCAATCACATTAAAGCTCGAAAATGTCAACCAAACCCTACATTCCAAGAATTATTCATGTGGACAGGCCCCATGCCAATAGGCTAAGAAATAAAACCATAAATAATAATTGAAAATACAAGAACCATATTTAAATAAATATATCAACTGTAAACATAAAAATCAAGAATAATAAGACCTCATCCCTTTTAACCTATAATTATCACCAAAAAGTTATTCATAATTCACTTTTCTGAATACCTTGATCACATTCAATATTAATAAAAGTCTTTATTAGTAACCCACATAACTAGGAAGTGAAATCCCCTCCATTAATCATTACACCAAACTCCACCATAAGAGGATTTGATCGCACCTTAAGGAGAAGGGAATACATAGGGGGGAACTATATTCTGCTTTCTGGAATTGCATAGGAGGGTAGGATAATAGAATTGTAGAGGGGAGGCTGCTAGAATTGTAGAGGGGAGGCTGATGGAATTTCATAGGGGAGGAAGCTAGAATTGTAGAGGGGAGGCTACTGTATTCTTGAGGGGAGGCTGTTGGAATTGCATAGGAGGGGAGTCCACTGTATGCTTGCTGGAATTACAGTGGGGAGGTGCTGGTTTTTTATAGCTTATATTGTGGGAGGTGTAGGATTACAATGGGGGAAGTATAGGATATACCAACAGTTCTGTAAATCGTTGGTATACTGTATGCTACACTACATATCCCAACAGTTTCAATTAAATAATTGAAAAAAAACAGATTCTACATATATACCAACGGTTCAAAAACTGTTGGTATACATATATTCCAATGTTTTTTTTGAAACCATTGGAACATGTTTGATGTTGGACAGTATGTGTACCAACTGTTCTTGAACTGTTGGTACACATATATGCTAACAATTTCCATTAAACTGTTGGTAATATATTCATTCAGACAGCCTATACCAACGGTTTCTAATAAACCATCGACATAGGGCTATTGCAATGCCTAACATACCAACAGTTCTTGAAATCATTGGGATAGGATATCCCAACAATTTCAGGCCCCATCTTAATGGTTTCAAACCATTGGTATATGTCAAATTTTCTGTAGTGAAGAACATTTTACCCCTTTTTGTATTTACTTAGTTAGCGGGCTAGATAATTGTGAAAAGTTTTTTAACAAAATGTCAGTAATAACCTACTAATATGAGAAGACTACGAATCTCTGTAACATTTTTAGGTATTTTCTATTCATAAATCACTTTTGTTTTGGAAGGATCAACTATTATTTCATCCTTATTTACAATGTTCCCAATAAAATAAATATGTTGCAACCAAAAATCACACTTGGTGAATTTTCCATACAGTTTCTTATCTTTTAATATTTGAAAAACGACCCTTAAATGTTTTTCATACTCCTCTTTTATTCTAGAATATACAAGAATATCATAAATAAATACAACCACAAAATTATCCAAGAACTCAAGAAATATTCTATTCGTAAGATCCATGAATATATAATGTGAATTTGTTAACCCAAAAGGAATAACTAAAAACTGATAATGACCATATCTAGTATGGAATGCAGTCTTCGGGATGTCTTCATCCTTTACTTTCAACTAATAGTACCCTGACCTTAGGTCAAACTTCAAAAAATACTGTGCTCCCTAGAGCTGATCAAACAAATCATCAATATGAGGCAAATGATACTTGTTTTTAACAGTAATGTTATTCAAGGCTCCATAATTGATGAAAATTCTCATTGGACCATCTTTTTTTCTTAAAAAACAAGACAGAAGTGCCCCATGGTGAAGTGCTAGGTCAAATGAAGCCTCTATCTAATAATTATTGCAACTACTTTCTTAATTCTAGATGTTCCATTTGTGCCATTCGATAAGGAGGTTTAGTAATTGTCTTAGCATCAAGAACTAAGTCAATAGTAAACTCAACATCTTGATTAGTAATAAAACCAGGAAAATCATCAGGAAAAACACCCAAGTATTCATTTACCACTAGTACTTCATTAATATGGATAGTTCCCTTATCTTTAAAAATATGAGCAAGATAACTTTCATTTCCATCCTTTATTATTTTCATAGCTTCTTGATATATTATTAATGGTATGGGTTCATTCTTGTACACAAACTGAAATTCTTTCTGAAAAACAACTTATTTTTCTCGGCAATCTATCTTAGCATGATAAAAAGAAATCTAATCCATACCAAGAATAATATCAGACTCTACTAGAGGAAAAGAACAAGGTTTTCAAGTAAACTTATTCCAAAGATAAGGATATTAAGATTATTATAATTTATTTTTTCCAAAATATTTCCTTCAGGTGTTTTTACCATGAGATCTGACATCATTTCATGAGGTTAAATTCCCTATTTTTATGAAAATTTATCAGAAATGAAAGAATGTGTAAACCCTGAATCAAACAACAAATTTTTGAAATCTGTAAAAACAATCAATATACTTGATAACACCTCATTTGATGGTTCAACATCTACTAAATTTGTTTAAAAATATTTTACCAAACCCTTATGCTTCCAATCTTGCTAATTCCCTACACAAGTAACTAGCTTCGGACAAACATTAGAAAAATGACCCAATTCCTTACATTTAAAGCATCTCACCATATACTTATAATTATTTTTCAGATAATTTTCCTTGAACTCATGAGACATGTTTCCAGACATCCCACATCAATATAATTTCCTAGAATATACAAGACATTCACCAGGATGCCTTTTACCACACTTTTCAAAAGAAGGAAAATTCATTTTCTTACCTCCATACATCTTTGATGAGTTCTTCCCCATTTCCTGCCAACCTGATAAATTCTTATTCTTATCATCACGATGCACATATGTTTCAAGAAACTCTATCTCAACTTTTTCAGCACAACAAACAAGATTCTAATATCTTTTAAACTCTCATGATGCTAAAGATATTTATAAAAAACAGTTTCAGACCAGAGTAAAATCTATTAATTTTACTTTCAAAATCCTGAGTAAAATCTAGTATATACTTGGATAGTATTTTAAAATTGGATTCATATGCTACTACATAATCATCAACTTTCTACTTCAGTTCCAAGAATTTTTTCTCCATTCTGAGTCGAACAGTTTTGGGAAAATATTTTTCCATAAAAAGACTCTTAAAATCATCCCATTCTAGATTGTCAAGATCATCTCTTTCTCTCATATTATTAACTAGCGACCACCATTTATCAGTTTGAACTTCTAAATGATAAATTTCTAGTATTACATTTTATCATTCTGAATATCCCATGAAATCAAATATCTTTTTTAGAGCATTGATCCATCCTTCGGCTATCACTGGATCTACAGTTCCACTGAATGCTGGAGGATACTGCCTCATAAAATTCTTCACAAAAGACATGTTTCTTCATGGTTGATCATGTTACTCTCAATAATGGATACCACCACCATTTATTTCTTGAGTCAAATAAGAAATTTATGTCACAAAATGCTCAGTTTCGATTCCCACCATTTCGAGCTGCAGATTCGGACAGACATCAACCTCTTGGTGCCTTCCTACTTCTACTTCCCTATTTCTTCTATGGAAAACCATTATGTAGAAACATAACTTAGATGAAGCAACATGGTAATATTTAAATTTTATAACATTTCAAATTACTACAGAGTAAAAATCATTTATGTTATTCTTTAATATCATCCCAACCCCTAAAATTATATAAACCATCCACTGATACCCACTATAAGGACCCGGCTTTAAAACATTAATTAATCTTTAATTTTAAACAATAACTTACATTATTATGCATTGAAGATATTTTTAGGTTTAGAGTTTTAACAAATTAGGATAAATTACATATATAACATACCACATTCATACAAAGAGGACACTATTAGAAACAATTTCCATTTTTTTTCAAAATATTAGACATTAAGACATAAAGCATGATTTCTTTGACAACAATCCATATCAAACATCAATAATTACTTATTTATATTACCCATCCTAATATCCTATGATTTTTTTAAAAACATGGGATGATTATAAAACTCAGTAAGGGATATAATGATAGAAAGCGTGAGTCAAGTGATAACATAAAAACCAATAAAACCCATATCATAAAAACTCTAATGCATATTATACTCATGTTGTTGCCTTGGGACATATTTACCATATCAATATTACATTAAACCTTACACATGGAATAAAATTTTGGTCAAATTTCATCCCTAGAGTACCCAATGCATTGGAGAGCTATAATGGGGCTCACCCGTCATATCTTGATCTATAATGGGCTCAACCCAACATATCTTGAGCTATAATGGGATCAAACCAACATATCATGATATATAATGGGATCAACCTAACATAAATAATATCCAAGGAACATATCGAGTAATAAAATATATTGAATTTAGGAGAAACCTATCATTACATACACATAAAAAAACAATCCCTTTGAAATTTATTAAAGAGAGTTTTAAAGGATTTTAAAAGGAAAGTCCCTTAAAAATATAATTGGAATATGAATTAATATAATTGATTGGATATGTGTATAAAATGTAAATACACATAATACAATATAATATAAACAAAAATTCATCTCACAAATAATATTAGTACCACATAATGAATAAAGAATAAGGTTAACCCAAAGAATGGAAATTGGGTTAAGAATTCCCTTACCTTGAGTTTGTCTTACTTCAAACTTGTTTAAACCCTCTGTATAATGGTTAAAAGAGTGTTATTAATACCTTAAAGAAACATATCCATTTTTATAATATTTTATATGATCAGTTCATTACATCATTTCACCCTTTAATTGTTATTATTTTGTTCCTTGCATTGTTTTGGGTGCATTTCTTTAGATGATTTCCATGATTGGTTAATGATGGATATTATTATCGATTATAAGTGAAACTCTAGAATTAAAATGGAAAGGTATTTAAATATTTACAGTACCATAATTAATAGAATTTATCATTTTGAAGTTTTATATGAGGATGATTCATAAGTTAAAACATTAATGATGTTCGTTTAGATCATTTTAATGGTTCTTTGATAATAACGACCTCATTTTGTCTTATAAATTAAAAACAAGAGTACAAAATAATTCCAGAATGATGGATGATAAATAATAAATATATTATAACCTGGTTCAAACATAATTTTTTTTTCATGATAATACTTGAAATAATTAATGAAAATTGAAATTACATCTTCCACAATGTCGGTAATTCGACACATGACATGCAATGTTTGTATTCCTTGAATAAATTGGAGAGGAGAAGAAGAATGATGATGAATTTTTCATGAAAATAAGAAAATAAATAGAATACACGATTTATGGAGATTTAATTCCTCTTGGGTAAGAGGTGGTGAAGAAAGAATAAGAAAATAAAGAAACTCAAAATAACAGAATAATTGAGAAATCCCTTATAAAAATTCGGCAGCCTAATGACTATACAACATGGTTTTAGAAAATATTTAAAAAATAGGGGATAAGGAAAAAACATCCATAAATGAATCATAATACGGAATAGACCAAGAATAATAAGTAAATAAGAACATGGTATGGAAACTTGAAAGGTATCCCACATAAAAGAGAACTTGAATAGAAAAAGAAAGAGATTGAGAATTTTATTACCTTGTAGAGTAACTCCTAAAACTTGATGATTGGGACCTTGGGGGATTGAGAAAACCTTGGGATTACTACTAGGGAGGTAAGGAGGCCATAGATTCACTTAGGAAGAAATTTTAATGATGTTAATGAAGGAATGGGTTGTTATTTATAGAAAAAGTGAGGGAATATTTTAGTAATTTTCCAAGGACACCTCATTAGTAGTATTTGCAAAACCATGGGCATGCCCATGGTATTTGCCACAGGTATTTGTAACTTGGGACACCTAAAATCTTTGTTTACTTTAAAAAAGTCAACCATATTTATTACATAATTATTACATCATTAATGATGTCATTAATACACTGAAACACAAAATTGTATTTTTACTATTCACCAAAAAATAAACTATTTTTGAAAAATCCCAAAAAATTACCCTTACCATTTTTTGACATGTAGATTTCGAAAATGAATCCATTTTTTGAAAATAATTTTATAAATATTATTAATTTAATTTTTAAACAAAATCATACTTAATTCAAAAATTAAAAATTTCAAAACTATAACTACTTTTATATCACATTTGAAAATTAACCAAGATGTTATTATCTTAAAGCCTCAATAAAATAAAATAATAATACAATTTACTATTCATTTGGGCCATATTACTATTAATATTAATATTCATAAGGGTATGTTACTATTCACTAAAAAACAAGTTGGTTCCATCAGACTTAAAATAACTTACTGAACACAATTGTAGATGACTGTTTTTCAAAATTCAAAACATAGTAGCTGAAAATTATGTTTAAAGGATAGTTATAAATATATACTTAAAACAAATTTTCATGCATTTAATTTATTTTTTAAAAACCTTTGGGTGTTACATTTGGGAAGGTATTTAATGAACCAAAAGGGTTTGAAGGTGTGAATAATGTAAGTGCCCAGTCAAGGTGATTATATCACTGAGAGGGAGAGGTGGTGAATCAGTGATACTTTTTTCTTTTATATTTCCTTGAAACAACCTTCACCTCCTGTTAAAGATTAAATTCTCTTATGAAAATAATTCAAACACACATCCATAAGAAAACAAGTATTTACAAGGTTTACTTTTCAATAAGAATAGCTACGTTCTTGGTATGGTATAGAAATGATAAAATACCACACAATCTACTAGAAAAAAATACATAGATTACAACAAGTAGGATATACCCTTACACTCATGTAGCACTATGTAAAAACTATAATAGTGTATGTGCACCCTCTTAGCATAAATAAGATTATACAATGGTTTTGTAACAACTCATGTTACCTGTGCTTCTTTTCAATTCCATAAAGGTATTCAATTGAAAACAATTCTTCAATTTCTTACCTAGAAGAAGGTAAGAACTTCCTGAACATTATTATGAAAACTCAGTCCAATTTTCCCAATCCTTTTTTACCATTATGATTCCTCTGAGTACAATTTTTTCTGATACACTTCTTATTGGTAAGATAATTCCTGGTACAATTCTCCACACTATGAAAAATATAACTGATAGAATACTATAGAGATGAATCGACCCCACTTAAATTCTCTTTCTTCCTCAGTCTGGAAATCCTAGTACAGAAATCATGATATGATTAATCCAGCCTGATACAATGATCATTTGAATACAATTGAAAAGAAAAATATCATAGTCAGATCAGTATGATAAACATTGAGTATGATGATCAATTGAGTACAATGTTGTGATCTTATCTCTTCTCTTTCACTTCAACCCGTTAAAACTTATTCAACAAAAGTGAATACAAAAACTTATTCTTATCTCTAAAACTCAGATCTTCTATTTGATGAAAATTATATCAATCATCCATAAAGTACAATGTAATTTTCTACTTTTATAGGTGACCCTCAAGATACTTTGGTGGGAATACCAAAAATTTCCTCGCTTAATCAAGTTCACCTTAATCTCAATTTCCCTTAAAATATCAGGTGTATTTTTGACTTTGTCAACTCTTCTCAAAGATTCTTGATTCTTATACAATATTCTCTTATTAAGAATTTCATTTCAATTTATAATCTGATTTCAATACATAATTATAATTTTATGAATCTGATTTCTTCAAAAAAATCTTTTCACAAATTATAAGAAAGTGTATAAATAAATGGATACCATTCTGATTTGCTGGATATGATCATTCTTTTGAATGTCAATATCCCCCTTGATAGTGCATTCAATAAAATCCTTTATCTCTACTCTCAAACAACTTCTACTTCTTCACTTATTCTCTTGACCCATTTAGAAATATAAAAAAATTCAACTCTAATATGATGGATCTTGAATCACTTGAAAACCATCAAAGTAATTCAACCCTTTTGAAATGGTTGACTACATTGTTGATTTCATTCTTTCCTTCTATTTTCATTCATCAGTCTCAAGAAATTCCTTCTTTGAATATGATGGTATACTGAGTCCGATTATAAGCTTATTTATTTTTTAAATAGGAACTCACTTAAAGTATATTTCTATTTTCCCATCAACTTCATTATCATGCTTCTGAATACATTTGTGGATTAGCTATTACAATGTATGCCTTCCAATTTAAATACACACCACTTAATTCATTTCCTAATTTTGATTCACTTAACAATTTACTTTGAAAATTAAACAAAGTGATTCAACTCTTGACCCACTTGATGAAGACATTTGAAAATAAATTATGTCTCATTTTCAACAACTACCTTTATTCACAAACTCGTCCTTGTATCATGAATTCATGACTTTAAATGAATATGAGAAAAACTTTAGCATCATCAGAATTCAATTGGAAAGTATCATAATTTTCCATTCATTCCAACTTCTTTATTTTCTTCTTAGCTTGAGTGTGATCTTTTCTGAATATGATTGGCCTAGATATAATAATCCTAGGTATTATCATTCTGGATATGATCATTCTCTTCCCGAGATTGAGTGTGATCATCCTGGGTACGAATATTTTTTTATGCATATAATGGATGATCAAATACTACAGTGTCTAAGTACAATTATTCTGGGTATGATCATTCTGATTATAATCCTCAACACCTTGTTTATTTCCTTCTCATCCTGAATCCGATTTCCATGAGTATGATTAGCCTGAATCTTTTTCACGCCCTTTTATTTCACCAAGATTGAATCATAAGTTCTCCAATTAACTTAAAATTTATGAAATATAAATTATAAAATAATCATCATATTTAATTCATCATAATCATATAGTTTCTAATTCACTCATTCCAGATAATGATAAATTCTTTCAAAATAGATTCTCCTCATTACAATGGACAAAGTGAGTTCGATTCTTTTGAAAACAACCATCAATATGATTTTATCCAAATACATAGTGAGGTGATTTTATTCCTTAAAAATATTTCCCTAATAACAAAATACAACACATGAAAACAAACACCTTTATCTTTAATTTGTTCCTAACAAAAAAAGAGAGGAGAGGGCGTGGCCTTTTATAAGTGAGGTGAGTGACACAGTTGTAATTTTTGAAATAAAAATGGTGTACCCACGTTTTTAACATGCCAAAGGGTATAAAATAGAGTAATATTGAGAATTATATATTATAAGGTAAAAATATGTCCATAAAAAATTATAAATATGTTTTTAGATTATTTTAACACTTATCTTTTTAGTTTAACCCCCGATAAATCCATTTTACCATAATCACGATAAATAAGTTTTAATGTTTTTGACTATTAATTATGGTAGAAAATTTAGTTTGAATTATTAGATAATATAAATTATTACGATTCATAATTTGGAATTAGTTTTTATAAATTCAATTCAAAAAATTGGAAAAATATAATTTAAAATTTATCCCACAAACGCGATGAGAAGACGATTTTCAAAGAGAAAATGTTCAAAGTTTACAAGGTTTTTGTATAAAAATCAAATACTAAATTTATTATAATGAACTAAATTGGATTAATTTATATATAATTTAATTTATTTTTATTTAAATCCAATTTAACATGTAATATAACTTTTTAAATAATTTATATTAAAATACAGTTTTGATTGAAATTTAGTATTTTTCCCTATTTATTAAAAAATGAAACATTTCAGAAAAATCCTAAAAAACCATCATAAGATAATTTTGATATTATTATTTTGTAAATTTGGTTAATTTAATCAATTTTTTTTTCTAAAATTGGTAAAAATTAATTTTAAATTATGTTCTCAAAGAGAGACTAAACCTTCTTTTAAAAAAATACAATTTTTCAGAAAACATTTCTTTTTCATTTAAATGATTATTATTTGATTTATAATCAACAGATAACCATAATTTTCATAATTCAGTTAGTAATATTCATACATACTAATTTAATGGTTAGATTATAATGGTATTCTTTATTATTGTTCATTTCAACTCGAGGTTGTGTGTTCTGTAAGCTATTAAAGAGAGTAAATTTAATGAAATATATTTCATGGGTTATTTAAAATCGGTGTTACATGTCATCTAATCTATAAAAAAACTTCTTATTTTAAAATATTATGGTGTTATATTCTCTACACCTTAAATAAACTACATCCTTATAATTTAAACTTGATCTCAGAAATCAAGGGTTTTACATTTGGAAATACTATTTTTGAAAAACCCACATCATAAAAGGGTTAATAAAATATATTCTTAATAAGAAATAAATTGATGTAAAAAGTCCATTTGAATTAAAAAATAACTTGGTTTATAAGTAGAATAACATTGGTGGTATGTGAAGTTATGGGCATTGAAGAAAAATATAAGTAATTGTAGAGAGTGATAGTGGTTATTGATCACAAGAAAGTGAACAATTAATATAAAGTTAATGACCTCAAAACCATAATATATGATGATTTAAAATACCATATGATTCATTATATATGAATGTAAAATGATTTTTTTATTTTAACATCCTTTTCCTAAATTTGAGTAATTATTTTATCATCTAAGAATATAAGGAAATATACTTGATACATTTCTATTTCATAAGATCAATTTCATCCTTTGGTTGTGCTTAGATCAATTTCCAATTCTTTACTTACTACCATAAATGAATATCCAAAAATTAATTTTTTATGACCGAATCACTAAAATTCATTTTTAACAGATCGTATGATCCATAATAGAGTGACAAATATTTTTATCTTCCTCTAAATATTTTCAAAAACCAATATGGTTTGCAAAAGTTATCTAATATAATACATTAATATGTAAACCTAAATAGTTACACCACTGGATCATCATTAATATTTAGTTGTCAAATCATTTAACTAAAAACATATTAACCAGGATATCATATAGGACAATGGTAGGCATTAAAATCTTATCATCATTCGATTGTGGGTTTAAGCCCCATGACCTTGCTAGACATGAAGGGTTGTCACCTGAAATGTGGGTTTTTTTCTTCTAAAACCATATTAATATAATTCCTATAAAATCCCAAAAAAAATATAATTGACATACTTGAAATAAAATTAATCATTAAATAACATTTTCACTATGGTTTTTAATACAACTTATTTTTTCCACAAAGTATAATAATCTTATTTGTCTATTATTTCAATTTCATTAATAATCATATTAACCCTAAAGGTTATCAATACCTTTAAACTTATTTCTAAAAATTTATAGGTATTATTCCTCGAATAATTTTTTCATTAAAACATATACTAAAATACTGGTTTTTATTGCCATAAATTTCTCTCTAAATATCCTTAAACATGGTAGAATTTGATTATATAAAACCTAAAAAGGGGTGTTTAAGACATTGATCTTATGATCAATCTTAAATTCATAAAACCATGATGGTATCCATAGCTCTTAAGTAAATTAATACGTATATGATTCTAAAATTTAACACAATCCTTATATGTTTCATGATTCTTATAACCAAAATACCATTAGTAAAATAATTCAACAACTTAATTCTTGAATTCAAATAGATAAATAATTCACCTATTTTATATCCACATAGGTCCTTCCGTGGTCTACGGTTTAACTTTTAGAATATGTAATTGAATCAGATAAGGAAAAAGTTCCCCATATTTGTTAAAAAAAGATATAAATGGATCCCTAGGATGAGATTTATTTCCTTCCACCATACTCTTCAGTTTTCCCCAGAAATTATTTTCTTTATTACCTTCTTTTCCACACATAAATCATTTTTCTATTATATTTCTATAATGCACCACACTTTACATACAATTATATTACTTCAAATTTGAAGAATATTTATTACAAAATATAACAAAATCCATGATAGGTCCATATAAGTATAGTGTCTTTAGAAACTGGGAAACATAAAAAACTAGTTCATAAGAAATCTTCATTGTCTCCCACTTATTTTCTCATAACTAGACAATTTTTAAAATATCTTACTTAATAACCATATTCAAGATATGAGTAAAATACATATTAAAGGGTGATCTTAGATTTTCAATAAGGGTAAACAAGGGAGATATCAATCATATTTTAATCATAATACATAAGAACATAACATTTGAAAATATTATCCTATATATGAAAGATCCAGATATCATTCCATGGTATAAATCATGAAAGTTTATAATAATCAATGAACATAATCCAAAAAATCATAACATAAGACATGAAATTTTGTGGCATACATATAAGCATATAAAATCATTTCATTTTAGTCAAGGCTCATTTCTAAGATCATCATAGCGGATAAAGTCTATTACTGAATCGAGTTCACTCCTTGTTCCAGCCCTATATTACTGAACTAAGATCATTTCTCATTCCATCCATGTCTATCTCATGAGATATAAATCTTTAACCAATGAATTGGAGGTAGATATAGGTCCCACCCATCTCATAATGAAATCATTCTTACATGTGCCATAAAAACATAAATCATTCATCATAGTATAATCCAAGGAATTAAATGGGAATCTTAAAAATAATTCCCACATAATCCATATAAAACAAATGAATTTCATAAATATAATTCCATTATAAACACAATAAAACCATAGTAATAATAGGGTATAAACATAAACCTATTTAAATAATTTCATCTTAGATGGAAAATAATTTTGGTAAAACACTTGATATTAATTCTTGAGGAAAATATCCTTTCTTCTTCAAAAACATTTTCTTTTCTCAAAATGCTGAGAAATTTTAAAAGAAAATAATTTATTTGAAAATAAACTTTAAATCATGTAGAGTAATATTTGTGGAAATAAGGCATTATAAACATGTAAAAATTCATTCATGCTGTTTAAGTTAAAAAACACTATAATCATACATTTCCTGGAAAAGTCAAAAAGTACCTCATATCGAATAATGATAAAAGATTCATTTCATAAAATTTAATAAAAATTCACCAATGGTTAAAATTGACTTTAAAAAATTATATAATAATATAAATAATATTAAATATTTAGGAAACATGGACATGGATGATAAATATAACCTAGTAAATACTTACGTATAAACAATCTTGGATAAAAATGAGATTGCGAAATTTTCCCTTACCTTAGGTCTGATATCCTTTGTATGTATCCAAACCTCTAGTATAATGATTTAAATAATTTCATTTACATATTCCAGAATTTTAGTAATTTTCATGATATCATATATGCTTATATTATCGCCTGTTTTTTAGTAACATTACATTGTTACTCATTATTCGGATATTAACTGCTTCATGTTCTTATGCATGTTTTATCAAATAAGTTCGGGTTATCCTTATTAGGTCACATTTATATCATTAAAGAATGATATTAAAATAATATATAACTTATTTATTCATTATGTAAATTTATATAATAATTCTTTAATTAATATCATGTATAATGAACCACATTGTATCGTGGAGATAGTAGGTCGTATGTACGCACAAGCGACACTATCACTCCCATATTTATAGAATGGTATTGAATTGGATGGTGTATAATTTTTTAAAATTAATATAATGTTATAATAATCATATATATTAATTATTTACAACATTATATCCATCCAATTAAGGTTGTGGTGAGATATAGATTACACCATAACCTGGAGACGATAAGCCGTACGCACACACACTTGGTGATTTCATTTTTATTAGGTTGGATAAAAGGTGTAATATGGTTTTTTCATAATTATAATAAAATATAAATATATAATCTATACTATATTTATTACTTTATAATAAAAAAAAACTCATGAAGAGGAAGTTGAAGATGAAATATGTTTGAAAGAATTGGTAGAGGAAATTACCTCTTCTATGACGTGCTTCCTATAAATCTCCCCTTAGAGCACTAGAGTTGGTCTTGGAAGAAGACCAGAACCTATATACTGTAACTAGGAAAGTGTATAAGGAAACATTTCATGGGATGGTTAAGATTAAAGGATCAAATTGAAGTGAATAGTTGAGGGAGGAGGTTCCTTTTTATAATTGAGTTGTGGGGCATTTATGGGATCTCCAAAAATATTAATTTATAATAAAATAAAACTCCATAAAAAAACCTCCAAAATTACCCAAATTATAATATTATATTTGATAAGGTTGAAATATAATAGACCAATAATATTTTGACAAGTATTGCTTCGTATTTAAACCTTATCATTTTAATTAACACCTAGTTGTCTTATTTAATTTTTATTTAGGGTAACAAATATTTCAATATTAAAAGGGTGTAATATTTACTTATTTTATGTGAATTATATCATAAATAAACAATTTAGAACATTTTAGACCATATAATAATTATTATATATTTTTAATAACGTTTTATGATTTTTAAATAATTTAATAACATAATTTTTTGATAAATAATCAATAGTGTCAATTTTGATACTATTCAATTCGTTGATTTTTAAAAAATATTAATATAATAAGATAACTTAGAAATACTATTTCATTATATTCCTAGTATGTAAAGGTAATCTATAAAATTAATTAGAAATATAAATTATCCCAAATTATATTTACTTTAATATTTATAATAACATTTATTTTTTATATATATTAAGAAAATAATTACTAAATCAATATTGTGTATTTATGTAATACACTCATTATTTGAATAAAAATTAAAAACAAAAAACTATAATGAAGATAAATCTAATATATTTTTGAATAATATATTTAGAAAAATTTATCTTCTATAAAATATAACAATTAAAATGTTATATTTATTAAATTATAAATGTGACAACTTTAACAACACTTTAAATTAAAATATATAAGGGTCATAATCCCTTATATAAGGATCCAAATGGACAATAAATCGACCTTTGTATGGTCTAGATATACTAAAAAAAATATTTTTTCAACTATTTGGGTATTTTAATGGGTATTATTATTTTCATAAAAACTATATTATCGATTTTACATCAATTAAAAACATTTATGCATCATTAATGTTTAAGCTATTAAGGTAATTATTTATTTCCTAAATTTTTTAAAGAAATTAACATGATAAATAAAAAAATTTTATATTTAAAATGAGTATTTATAATTGAAACTATATTTTGTATAACCTCATATTAAAAATGATTTAGTTATAAAAATTTGAGTGAGGCATATTTAACTTTTCTTTAAATAAAATCAATTAAATGTTCTAATCTCATCCAAGTGGCTTTCAAAGGACAGAATTTTGACCCAAGGATGATTTAGGTAGAATAAAACTCATCCAATTAAATTAATACAAGTGTTAGTGTAATTTTATAAATAGTATTCTTACCCTTAATTACCCGATTTACCCTTTTACCGTATTAATAAACATTATCGAAGTTACTATTCATAATGCCCATAAATAAAATAAATCGATTTACATAATTTTTAACTACTGATCACAAATATGGAATAAATTTTTCAAAATTAAAAACATATAATTTTTAGTAATTAATTTGAAATTATTCTCATTTTCAGAAAGAGAGAATGAGTTTTTAAAAGCTAAAATATTGTAAAAGATTGAATTGTTTTTACATCTGAATTCAATGTAAAATTAATGATAGTGATATAAATTATATATAAAGATAAAAAATATATTCTATTTATAATTTAAAACCATTAAATATTATAATTTAACCATATAATTTTTTTGATCAAAAAAGTTGTTTTCAATTAAAATTTAGTGTATTTTTAGTATTCATCATAACTTGAAAGTTATCTAAAAAATATTAAAAATTCATCCAAAGTAAATTATTATATCCCACTTCCAAAGAAAAAGTTTTTTCATATAAAATTAATAATATTTCAAAATAATAATTTTAAAATGGTTCTCCATTAAAAGGTGGTAAAATTTCCCTTTTGAAAATCTAGGTTTTTATACATCAAATTATGTTTATTCATACCCTATGACAAAAATATATACTGAATGAATATAAAAATATTTTATTAATTATATAATATATATTTCTTTGATTTCATTTACTAATATTAATTCACTCAACTTATTAATGTAAGAAAAAATACAAATATTTAATTGATTTATATTTTTCATAAATAATTGGTATCGAATGACTTCACTATACATTTTCATAAGTTAGTTATATTTATTACCACTAACATAATGGGTAGTTTATAATGGTAATTTTACATTATGGGAATCTTTTGGTTCATTTAAACTCACATTCTTCACAATTCAAGCTATTGAAGAATTAAAATTATTTAGAGAAAATATTTCATAAAAACATCCAGGTGTTACATTCTACCCCCTTAAACTGAATTTTACCCTTGAAATTTATCAAATAGATACAAAGAGATGAGAAAACATCCCCCTCATCATATACTAAAGTTCCCACATAGCTTCCTCAAATTGGTTGTTCTGGCACAAAACTTTAACCAAGCAAGTGGTCTTATTTCACAAAAGTTTTTTGCTACGATATAGAATTTCTATCGGTTGTTATTCATAAGAAAGATCTTACTCCAGTGGTATGAAATTTGAGTTTAGTACATGTGAAGTATCATGTATGTACTTTCTCTAGAGAGATACATGGAACACATCATGAACTTGAGAGAGATTCATTGGAAGTTCTAATCGGTAAGTTACCTTCCCAACATGATCCATAATTTCAAAAGGACTGATATACATAGGGCTCAACTTACCGTTATTTCCAAATCTCATTACTCTATTTTGGGGAGATATTATTAGAAACACCTTGTCACCCACTTCAAACTCTAGGTCATTTATTTAGTTGTAATAATAACTTTTTTTGACTCTAAGATGCTCTTATGTGATGTTGAATAGATCTAACATTTTCTGCCATTTCATAAATAAGATCAGGTCCTAATAGCTTTGTTTCTCCAACTTCACCCCAGAAAGTTGGAGTTATACACTTATTTATATATAGGGCCTTATAATGAGCCATCTGAATACTGGAGTGAAAGCTATTGCTGTAAGAAACTTCCACCAAAGGTAGGTGTTGATCCCAAAAACCTTTTAAATCCATAGAGAAATCTCTCAACATGTCTTCCAGAGATTGAATTCTCCTCTTAGACTGACCGTCTATCCGAGGATGATAAGAAGTGTTGGAACTTAACACTATATCCAGAACCTATTGAAGACTTTTCCAGAACATTGAGGTAAACCTTGAATCCTAATCTTATATAATGGAAAGTGGAAATCCATGGAATCTTACCACTTCCTTTACATATATCCTAGAAATATGATCAATATAAATATCCTTTCTAATAACAATGAAGTGTGCCGACTTCATAAGGTGATAAACTATAACCCATATAGCATTATGCAATTTAGATGTTTTGGGATGTTTGATGACAAAGTCCATAGTGAAAATTTCCCATTTCCATTCTGGTATGGTCAATGGTTGTAACATCCCATTAGACTTATATCTCTTAGCCCAAACTTGCTGACAATCCAATAACTAAGAGACATATTTAGAAACATATATTTTCATTCTATATAACCAAAAATACTCTTTTAGGTCTCTATACATATTTGTGATTCCATTTTGAATAGAGAAAGAAGAACTATTAGTCTTATCCAATATCTCCTTCTTTAATTTTGGTATGGGAGTAATACAAACCCAATTCCTAAATCTTATTATTTGATCATAATCAAGGTTGAATTTTTGAACATTTCTCACCTTCTTTTGTAGCTCTATATCTTCCTTCTACTCCTTAATATTCACATGTATAGATGGTTGGATATTAATTTCAGAAAGATAATATTTATCCCCTTCCTTTAAAATTTCAAGATCCATCATTTGAAAATCCATAAATATTGGATCTTTTGTGATCCTCATAATGGATAGGAAAGCATATTCCTTTTGACTCAAAGAATCTACCACCTTTTTCACTTTCCCAGGTTGGTAATGTATTGAATAGTCATAATATTTAATAAACTCCAAACATCTTCTTTGATGAATATTCAACTCTTTTTGTGTGAAAATATACTTTAAAATTTTATGATGAGTATAAATATCACACCTTTCACCATAAATATAATACCTCCATATCTTCAATGCAAAGATTACCACAGCTAACTCAAAATCATGATTTGGGGTAATTTTTCTCATATATTTTCAATTTTCATGACGCATAAGCTATCACTATATAATTTTTAATGATAACAAAACCAAAACCCTTTTTGGATGCATCAATGTAGATCACAAACCTTTCTCTACTATAAGACTGTGTGAGAACAAGTGCACTGGCAAACCTTCATTTTAGCTCTTTAAAATTCTCTTCACATTTTTCCATGTAAACAAACTTATCTTCTTTCCATATCAACATGGTGAGTTGATTAGATAATCATGAAAAATATTTCACAAAATGTCAATAATATGAAACCAAACCAAGAAATTTTTTGATCTCACTTACCATTTTTGGTCTCAGCCAACTTTCAACAACTTTTTTTTGCTGGATCCCCAGATATTCCCTCTTTATAGATTATGTGACCCAAAAATAAAAGTTTCTAAAGTTAAAATTCACACTTGTTAAGTTTTTCATAAATCTTATCTTTTCTTAGGGTCATCAGTACAATTATAAAGTGATATTCATGCTCTTCCATGCTCTTCAAATAGATAATAATATAATCTATAAAGACTACCAAAAAATTATCAATATAGCCTATAATCAATATATCCATGAAGATATTGGGGAAATTAGTAAGACCAAAAGGCATCAATATAAATTTATAGTGTATATACCTTATAAAAAATGTTGTCTTTGGTATATTCTCATTATTAAACCTTAATTAATGATATCCTGAATGAAGATCAATCTTGGAAAATTATTTATCTCCATGTAGTTGGTTGAATAATTCATCAATGCAAAGAAAATGATATTTTTTCATGATGGTGATCTTGTTTAGTTCGCGATAATCAATACAGAGTCTCATTGATCAATCCTTTTTCTTAACAAATAGAATAGGTTCACCCCAAGGTGATACACTAGGGCCTATGAATTCCTTGTCAAGATTATCTTGGAGTTGCTTCTTTAATTCCTGTAACTAAATTGGGGCCATTCTATGTACTATCTTTGAAATAGGAATAACACCTGGTATGAGTTATACTGAAAAATCAACTTCACATTTTGGTGGAAGACCAAGAAATTATTCTAGAAAGACATCATCAAACTGCCATAAAATGGGTGTATTCTAAATTGTGAGTTTCTTCCCAACCATTTGAGATAGATAACCCTCATTTATAGGGACAAAGACCCATATGATAGAATAAATTTCTACTAGAAGGTTATATCTATCCTTGAATCAAAAGATGATCATAGATTGATCTAGAATATGGAATTTTTGTTACCTTCCTTGGAAATTGATATGAGATCCATATATAGAAATCCAATCCATACCAAGAATAAAATCAAATTCCACTATAGGAAGGACAACAAAATTTGCAGGAAGCACTTTCCCATAAACTTCAACCGAAGAATAATTATAAAATTTTGATGTGACCATTGTGCCATTAGGAGTTGTCACATTAACATAATATCTAACTGATGAGGTAATATGGTGATAACCTTAGAAAAATGATCAGAAATAAAAGAGTGGTTGGTTCCAGAATAAAAAAAACATTTTCGAATTTAGAGTGGATGGAAAGTTTGCCTTTCACAACTTCATTAACATACTCCAAATCGCTGATAGTGATTTCATGTGAATTTCCTTTTTATTTGGACTTAAGAGTTTACTAATGTCAACCATCATCAATAACCCTTGGATTAAGGATTTTATTAGAATAATGCCCCATTTCCTTTCACTTGTAACATTGAAGTATAGGAGGTTAATTCTATGTAGCCTTTTCTTTATTCGCATCATTAGACATCTTTTTTCCCATCACTTCGACATTAAACTACCTGATGACCTTATTTTCCACACTTAAAGAATTTAGTATTCCCTTTAAGACAATTTCCTCTATGTTTATTTCCACACTTTGAGCAGAAGGGGAAACTCATGTTATTTTTAGTGTGGTATTTAGGTTTTCCCTTGAATTCCATTTTTATCTTCTTATCGAACCCATTGAACTTATGGGTTACTCCATTCTCCATATCAACCTTGATAAAAAATCAAACAAATTATTCATAGATATTGAAGTACCTTATGGATAATTCCCTTCAAAGACTTGGTTTTAAGCCACTAAAGAATCGATCAATTTTACTCTCAGGTTGGATAATAATTCTAGAAGTGTACCTCGCAAGTCTTGTAATATTCTCTTCGAAGGTACCAATAGATTCATTATCATTTTTCTTATGTTCAAGGAACTACTTATATATCTTTATTCGAACAATATGAGGAAAGTAATTTTTGAAAAATAAGTTATTGAACTCATACCATTCCATGGATTCAATTTCTTGTACTTTTCATATATTCTTGATAATGTTCCACCATTGATCAGCTTCACCTTCCAAATGATAGAATACTAAGACTAATTTATCATGTTTTGAACATTGGAGAACTAAAAATATCATTTTTGTGGTACTGATCTATTGTTCAGCCACTAATGGATCAGAAGACCCACTAAAAGAAGGTGGATGCTGCCTCATGAAGGACTCAAAAAAATTTTGTTCCCTATTTTGCTTGTTTGGAAGTCCTACATTATTGATATCTTGATAAAGTTGTGGGAGAATTGGTACATTATTTTTAATTCCAAATCCCATAACATTTGGTTGTTTAGGAGGACAATCATTACATTTCCCGTCACATTCAGCATTAACACAGTTCCTTCGGGCACCATCCATTGACAAAAAATCAAGAAGCATAGTGTGAGAAATACTAATAATAATAATAAAACCACATAATCAAGAATAAAATTTGAATCTTGGAGAAATTAGGTTTTATACTAGGTTATTCACGATCATTTATAAAGCACTGGGATTGTAACCTATACTTCTACATATCCTTTGGGTTTTTACTAAGGTTTTCTCATCCAAGTTTTCAAAGGTTAACTATACATTTCCTATGATACCAACTATAACACCCCATAATTTATATACAATAATATTATATCAAAGTTGAATAACATTAATTATAAAATAAAACAAATCCAAGATAGGACCATATATGTATAATGTCATTTAAAACTAGGAAACATAAACAACTGGTTCATAATACATCTTCATTGTCTCCCACTTATTTTGTCATAACTAGAACCCTTTTTGACATATGTTACTGAATACCATTCTTCATGACCCAGGGAAAAGAGACACATAAAAGGGTGATATTAGATTCTTAGTATGGGTAAATAATAGAGATATCAATCATATCATAATCATAATACAAAAGAATGTAACATTTTAAAATCTTATATTGTATATGAAAGATTGAGATATCATACCATGGGATAAATTATGAAAGTTCTAAGAATCAATGAAAATAATACTAAAATTCCTAAAATAAGACATGAAATTTTGTGGCATACACAAAAGCATAGAAAATCATTTAGTTTTATTCAAGTCTCATTCCCAAGACCATCATGGTGGACCGAATCTATTACTGAACCGAGTTCACTATTTGTTCCATCCCTCTATTAATAAAATGAGATCATTTCCTATTCTAGCCATGTCTATCTCATGAGATATAAATATTTAACTAATTCATTGAAGGGAGATACATGTCCCACCCATCTCATACTGTAATAATTCTTACTTATTCCATAAACACAGAAATCATTTATCATAGCATAACTGAAGGAATAAATTTGGTATCTTAAACATCATTCCATCATAATCCATATAAAACAAATGGATTTTATAAATAGATTTCCATCATAAAAATAATAAAACCATATTAATAATAGGTATATAAACATACACATATTTAAATAATGTCATCTTATATTAAAAAATAATTTTGGTAAAACACTTAATAATAATTCTTGAGGAAAATATCTTTTCTTCTTCAAAATCATTTTTTTCTCAAAATGCCACACAATTTAAAAGAAAAGAATTTATTTGAAAATAAATTTGAAATTTTTTAGATTATAATTCATGTATATAAGGTGTTATAAAGATGTAAAAATATATTAATTCCATATACATTAAAAAAACATTCTTGTCGTACTTTTGCTAGAAAAGTCTAAAAGTACCTCATATCGAATAGGGACAAAAGATTCATTTCATACAGTTTAATAAAAGTTCACTAATGGGTAAAATTGACTTTAAATTTTTTTAAAATAATTGAAATAATATTATATATTTTTGAAACATGGACGTGAATGATAAATATACCCCAGTAAATACTTATGTATAAACAATATCGAATAAAAATGAGATTGTGAAATTATCCCTTACCTTAGGTTTGATATAATTTTTATGTATCCAAACGTCCTGTATAATGATTTAAATAATGTCATTGAATTATTATAGAATAATTTTCACTTTTATGATATCATATGTGATCATATTATCATCTGTTTGTTAGTAACATTTCATTGTCACTAGTTATTTGAATATTAACTACTTTATGTTCTTATACATGTTTTGTTGAATAAGTTCTAGTAATACATTTTAGGTCATAGTTATATCATTAAAAAATTATACTAACATAATAAATACCATATTTATTCATTATTTACATTTATATAATCATTATTTAATGAATATCATGTAGAATGAATCGTATCACATCGTGGATATGATAGGCTATATGTACACACAATCGATGATATCATTCCCAAAATTTATTAAATGGTATTGAATTGGATGGTGTATAATATTTAAGAATTAATATAATTTTATAATAATAATATATAGTTATTATTTCCATCATTATACCCATCCAAGTAAGGTGGTGGTAAAAAAGATATTGCACCACGACTTGGAGATTTTAAGTTGTACGTACGCACGAGTGGTGATTTTGTTTTTCGTAGGATGGATAGAAAATGGAATATAGTGATTTAATAATTATAATAACATATTAGTATATAATTGAAACTGAAGTTATTACTTTATAACGAAACAACTCATGAAGAGGAAGTAGAAGAAGAAATAACTTTGAATGAATCGGTAGAGGAGATTACCTCTTCTTGGACATGCTTCCACTAAATATCCCCTTAGAGCACTAGAGTTGGTCTTGGAAGAAGAAAAAAAAACACTATAATGTCACTAGGGAAGTTTATAAGGAAAAATATCATGGTATGGATGAGCATGAAGGCTCAAATTGAAGTGAATAGGTGAGGGAGGAGGTTTCCTTTTATAGTTGAGGTGAGGGGCATTTTTGGGATCTCCAAAAATACTGATTTATAATAAAATATAACCCCATAAAAAACCTCCAAAATGACCCAAAATACAATATGATATTTGATAAGGTTTCAATAACATTAACAAATAAATTTTTTATAAGTATTTTTTTCAATTTAAACCTTATCATTTTAATTAACACCTAGTTATCTTATTTAATTTTTAACAAGGGTAATAAATATTTCAATATTAAAAGGGTGTAATATTTACTTATTTGATGTCAATTAGACCATAAATAAATAATTTAGGGCATTTTAGGCAATATAATAATTATTATATATTTTTAAAAATGTTCATTATTTTTTTAATAATTTAATAAGACATTATTTTGGTAAACAATCAATAGTGTTAATTTTTACACTATTCAATTCATTGATTTTTAAAAATATTAATATAATAGGATAACTTTGAACCAAATATTTTATTATATTCACAAAAGGTGTATTTCATCTATAAAATTCATTAGACATATTAATTATCCCAAATTATATTTACTCTAATATTTTTAATAACATTTATTTTTTATTTCTATTAATAAAATGATTACTACATCAATATTGTGTAATATATTAAAATAATAATTTGTCAAATAAAAATTAAAAATAAATTACAAAGATGAATATAAATCTACTATATTTCATAATAAAATATTTAGTGGAATTTATATTATAGAAAATCCAAGAATAAAAATGTTATACTTATTAAATTATGAATGTGACAACTTTAACATCACTTTAAATAAAATAATATAAGTGTCATAATCCATTATATAAGGTTAAAAATGGTCAATAAATATATCCTTGGATGATTATAGTTGATATATACTTGAAAAATAATATTTTGTCATGTTTTTGGGTAATATTATTTTAATAAAAACTATATTATTGATTTTTCATCAATTAATTAATTTCTGTGTCATTAATGTATAAGCTATTATGGCAATTATTTATTTTCTAAAAAATATGGATAAATTACCATGATAAATAAAAACCTTTTATATTTAAAATGATTGTTTATAATAAAAAATATCTTTAGTATAACCTTATATTAAAAATGATTTTGTTATTAAAATTTGAGTGAGACATATTTAACTTTTCTTTAAATAAAACAAATTAAATGTCCTAATCACATCCAAGTGGCTTAAAAAATACACCATTTCAACCCAAGGATAATTTATGTCGAAAAAAACACATCCAATTATAATAAGACAAGTGTTAGGGAAAATTTTATAACAGTATTATTACCATTAATTACCCAATTTACCCTTTTACTGTATTAATAAAAATTACCAAGATTACTATTCATAAGACCCAAAAATAAAATAAATCTATTTAAATAATTTTGACCCAATTATTACAAATATGGAATCAATTTTTTAAAATTTAAAACAAATAATCTTAATTAGTAAATTTAAAATTATTCCTGTTTTCAGAAAGAGAGAACATGTTTTTAAAAGTTAAAACATTACAAAATATTGAATTTTTTTACATCTAAATTCAATGTAAAATTAATGATAATTATAGAAATTATATTGAATGTTTAAAATATATTATATTTTAATTTTCAAACCATTCAATATTATAATTTAACCATATAAATTTTTGTGGTGATTTTTTTTTCTTATTTAAAATTTAGTGTATTTTTACTATTAATCAAAAATTGAAAGTTATCAGAAAAAAATTAAAAAACCATCCAAATTAAATTTTTATATCTTGATTCCAAATAAGAAGTTGTTTTTAATTTAAAAATTATTAGTGTTTCAAAATCAGAATTTAAAAAGGGTTCTCCATTATAAGGTGATAAAATTGAACTTTAAAAATATAAGTTTTTTTACATCAAATATGGTTTTTTCATACCCTATGATAGAAATATATATTGGATGAATATCAAAAAAATTTATTAAGTATATAACACATATATTTCATTAATTTAATTTACTAATAGTAATTCTCTCAAATTATCATTACAAGAAAAAAATACAAATATATAATTTATTTATATTTTTCATAAATAATTTGTAGTGAATGACTTCACCATAAATTTTTATAAATTAGTTATATTTATTCCCAATAACCTAACAGCTAGGTTATAATGGTAATTTTATATCAAGTTTGTCTCATGGTTTGTTTAAACTCACAATTTTATAAAATTCAATCGATTAAAGAATTAAAATCATTTAGAGAAAATATTTCATAAAAACATTCGAGGGTTACAATTGTGACACTTTCCTAGACATATCCTTCCACATTTATAACATGAATAAAATAAAGACATATTTTCTCAATGGTATCCACCACTCCAGCTCTTAGGGAACTCTATTATTCTCTTCTTTGACGAGTTTGGGAGTTGGTTAAGGTATAACTTTTTAATCATATTTTAGGATAACTGATTAGTAATAATCACAATATCATTCACTCAAGTAATCATCCCATTTTTTGCTCATATTCACCAAATAACCCATCATATTAAATGATAACATGATTCCTTCAGGTTCTATACATTTAATGAAACCAAAAATCAAAGTGTGAGAAACAATAATAATAATGGGAATCATTTATTGTATGTCTAAATAATGACACATTATTTTCAATATCAGGAACCTTAGGTTTAACATAGGTTATTAATTATCATTATCCATTCAAATACTTCATAATGGTTTATAAATAAAATTTTAATTATCCTAAGAATATCTCCAAGAGTGTTAAACTAGGTGCATAGTAAGGACCATTGTTATATAATATGCAATGATTGAGATAAGCCCAATGCACCCTTTTAAGGGTTATTACCCCTAGGTACATCTGTGCTAGAACCACATACACTTATAGTATCTAGAAAGGGATTTATTTTCTAGGAAAAAACATATAATGTCTTCCTTACCAAAATTTCAGGATGTTCTTCTATACTTATTATAACACCTTAAGATTTTTTGAATTATTATTTTTGAATTTATTCAAACATTATGATATTTTTCATTTCATGTAACATTGAAAATAGTTTATTTTACATTAAAGAACTATGTTTGGATTGTGTTATACACAAAAGAAAATTCAATAATGCAATACACACAACATAAATTTTAGATTTACTACATAGAATATTGTGGTTATCTTATGACTTGGTGTACGTTACATGCAAAACCGACTTGGCGTACGCAACACACAACACTGAGTTTCTACGAAATGTATTTTTATTGTTATAATTATTTAAATTATATAATTATAATCCACCTATTAAACTTAGTAATATGAGTTATTATAAATACTTTTCAATTATTTTTTAAAATAGTTTTATATAAATAAAACATATTGATGAGGAAAGATATAATTATTTGTAAAAACTTTATATGTTTAAAAATATTTTTTTTTTCAAATGAACTGCTTTTAATGTCCATCTATGAAAAATGATAAAATTATATTTAAAAAAAATTTAGTAATTGAATTTGATAAAATAAATTTCATTTTTGAATTTATAATGTCGAAATTATCTAAGAGATAATTTTTGGGATTTTTTTTGCAAAACTTCATTTTTGGATTAATAGTAAAAAAATTGATTTTATTTCAAAGCTGTACTTTCATCTAATTTAATTATAAGGTTAAATTATATTTAAAATTAGTTTCAAATTTTAACTGGATAATATTTTTATCAATTAATTCAATTTAGTTTATTGGAATCAATTATACATTGAAATTGGGTATAAAAACTTAGCAAAAGTTTGGACATTTTTACTTTAAAACCCACGGTGTCGTCCCGTCAGTGAGATTAATTTTTAATTAATTTATGCCAATTATGTGATTATAATTTGAAAAAATTAATTTGATATTTGGAATCAGAATAATTTATAATTTCTAATAATTTAAACTTATTTTTTTACCAAAAATATTAGTGAAAGTAATTAAAATTAATTACATTGATTAAGGTAAAATTAAGATTAACTAAAGGTTAAACGTTAAATTTAAGGCACACAACGACCTATAAACATGTAAATAACACAATTTATGGAAATTATTCATCTATTAACCTTAAAGTATTGATTTTGGTTCATTTTTATGACTTTTTTAGGTAAAAATGTGGGTACACCTAACTTGTTTTAAAAAATGACAAGTGTGTCCTTTCCCTTCCCTATAAAAGGCCACCACCTCTACCTATTATTAAAAACTCTAAATAAACTTAGTTTAGGGAAATATCTACCCAATAAAATTCATAAAATCACTCAATTCATCCTTGAATCCTCCCTTCTAGCATAAATTAATCTAAGGAATCCTTTTGTCACAAACCAAAAGGAGTTACCCAATTAAGTGGCAGCACCTTCTCTCAAGATCCTTACGTTTATTTTCTTTCTAAACCCTTCCAACATATTTATTACATGATTATATAATAAAAACAGTATCCTCAATAAACTATTATGTTTTTTTCTATGGGTTTTACCTACACTTACACACACCTCCATCTAATATGTAATGAACATACTGTTTACGTGAATGGAGAACTACCACCGCAATAAACGATGATTGTTCATTTTTTCCTTTACCACCTTTCATTGTGGAAATTATGATTGAAAATCTATTTATATATGTTATTTATTATATTTATTATTTATTTAAGCTTATTTAATTATTTTACAACACATATCTTTATAATTTCCATTTTGTGTTAATACGATAATTTCTTTTGAGGAACTGTGGACTACTGCCCCCTCAAATTGATGTGATTTGTTTATAAACTACATGGAATGTATTAAGGATGTATTTAGAGAATATATATGAAATATATGATATAATAAATCTAATTTAATAATGATATATATATATATATTTATTTTACTTTCTTTCTTTCCACATGACAATTAAGCAGAAACAACGTTCATGCGTATGTACGACTTACTATCTCCATGAACAGTGTATTATGTTTCATAATTTTATATCATATGGATTATTATAATACAAATATAATGAAAATAAATTATATTTAAATCATGGTTTACATTCTGGAAATCATGATATAAATATAAGGACCAAAGATATAAAAAATTAAGACACAAGCAAAAAACAAAGAAGATATTACCTGAAGTGATAATTTGACATAGAATTGTTGACAAGAAAGTAATATAAAGCCATAATTAAACCATATATGGTATTATAAGTAATAATATGGTTCTGTGATATATTTATAATAAATTTATATTTATTATACAACATGTTTGAATGAGTATGACAATAGTCAACACACAAGATATGAGGATTTCATCTCACTTTTTATTTCCATGAGATACATGATTTATTCACCACCCATTCCTTTTATGTGGTTTGTATACTAACCATGTGTAACACCCGAAGATTTCATAGTACGCTATCTTTTCAAAGTAATTCAATAATTTGCGCAGCAAGTAACATTGAGTTTGAGCGTACCACAACTTACCAAACTAGCCGTTCAAAAAATGGTTATGAATAGTGTAAACTGAGTTTTGAATTTTATATACTATATAAAATTTTAGAATCCATATTATGTGTTTCTTATACATAATATAAGAACAAATTCATTTTTCCAGATAAATGAAGTATTTTTCAAAAAATGCAATTTTACCACCTTTTAATGGAGAACTATTTTTAAATCCAATATTTGACACTTTTATATATTCAATTTGACAAAATAAACTTTTTTTAGAATCGTGACATAAAAATTTAGTTTTGATAAATTTTTTGTGTTTTTCTAATAACTTTCATATTTGGGTGAATAGTGAAAAATTCAAAATTTTAACTGAAAACAAATTTTTTTAATCAAAATATTTTATAGTGTTAAATTATACATTTGAATGGTTTTTAAGTATAATTAGATTATATTTGTATCATTTAATACAATTTTGGTCATTATAAGTAATTTCACAATTATATTTGACATAAACACATGTCAATTTTTTGATAGTTTTTACTTTTTTAAAAACCCGTTTTTTAGTTTTGACAACATGAATTAATTTTAAATTAATAAATGAAACTTCTATATTTTTAATCTGTTAAAATATAATTCCTTTTTGAATTTATAATATCAAAATTATCTTATAGTGATTTTTTGATATTTTTCTGAAAACATTCAGTTTGTGATGAATAGTGAAAAATACTAAATTTTAATTTAAAAAAACTTTTTAAAACAAAATAATTTATAGTGATAAATTATAATATTGAGTAGTTTTAAAGTATAATTAGATTATATTTTTACCATTTAATCCAATGTTTTTCATTGGATGTAATTTCATATTTAAACTGGACATAAACAAGTGTCAATCTTTTGATAGTTATTATTTCTTAAAAACAAGATTTTTTGTTTTGACAGCGGGAATTAATTTCACCCACTTATGTGTTCTGAATTTGTAAAAATGGATTCCATATTTGGAATCAGGAGGTCCAAATTGTGTAAATAGGTAACCTTTATTTTTAGACATTATAAATATTTACTTCAGTAAATATTTTATTTACCATGAGTAAAGGGTAAATATAATAAATAAGGATAAAATATAGTATAATATTAAATTACCTTAACATGTGTCCTAATCCTACTGGATGATAACTATCTAACCATGGGCATCCTTAGGTCTAATTTGGGACCCCATGGAGGCACATAGGTGTGATAATGACATTTTATTTTAATTAATTTAAAGTAAAGACAAAAATGGCATAAACAAATATTTTTTAGTAAATAAATTTTTACATGGGGTTATATAAGTTACCTTTTAGACTATAAATATTCTTTGGAAATATAAAAATATTTCATACATCATGGTAGTTTTTTATATTTTTTGGACATCAAATAAATTAAATTATTTATGACACAATAATGATGCAATATTTACCTCATTAATAAATGATTTAAATAAATACGATTATAAATATTAAAACAATATCCAAAACCTGTCTAATTATTATTGGATTATTTTATTTCTACCATGATTAATATTAAATTTTATATTAACGAATATTTGACCTTTTGAAACCGAATATGAGGTTATAATAAAATAATTGTTTCAAACATTCTTAAAGAGCCCCTCCTCTACCTTATAAAAAGCCCTCACTTCCTACCCATTTATTACACTTATAAAGACTTTGGCTCGTAAAAAACCTGCCCAAATATCCTCCCAAAATCCCTTCATTCTAGAGGACTTACTTTAGTAAGAAAGCCAACCTAGAGAGCCCTTGTGATCAAATCAAAAGGAAGAACCCTAAGAAGAGGTAATAATTTCACCACCATTTTTAAGTTTTTTCTTCTTCCACATCCTCTTTATTTATTGTTTACATTATAAAATAATAAATCCAAGATCTTATATATACTGTGATGTTATTATAAATATGATACAATCATATTCATTGTTCTATCCATCCAATGAATGACATGTCACCATACGTACGTACGTACGACTTACCATCTCCACGTCGTGGTGTAGTTATTATTCAAATACACTATTATTTGGATGGGTATAATAATGATGTATAATTGATGTAAATAATAAATATAACATGTTATTGATTCTATATATATGATATATAATCTATTTACATACGTTTTTAAATCAAAATAATGATATTGTCTCTAATGCATACGTACAGATTACCATCTCCAAGAACACGATGAGATTCATTTCCCCATCATAACCATTCAGGAATAATTTTAATTTGGTTATTAAAAATAACGATTAAATAACATAATATAATTATGTATATGAATAAAATACATCGTATACATAAAAAAATACATCTTATGTATCAAAACATATAATGGAAAACGAATCAGTTAACACCTGAAATGATGATACTACTGAAATATCATTATCAAAGCTATATTAGAAGATCATATATGATATAATATTAATGTATTTGGTTATTTTATAATTTAATAACAATTATTTCACTATTATACATGAGGTTAACCTACCCTCTACCCAAGGAAAAGAATAAGGTAAGGGTTAATTTCCCAATCTCTTTATTATCTGTTTTTTTATTACGTGAGTATCTACTGGGATGTCTTTATCATCGACATCTATGTTTCTTAAAAATTTATTTCAAAATATTTTTACTATTTAATAGAAAATGGTTTAAAGTCATTTATACCCTTATTTAACCTTATATGTTTTGAAAGTAATCTTTCCGTTGTTTTCCAAACAAGGTACTTTACAACCTTTTCGAAAAAATTAAGGTAAGAATGTTTTTTAACTTATACGGAAGGTACAGTTATTCTACTCCATTATAACATCGTCAATGTTTCCCTTAAAATATTATAATAATATTTTCAAAATAAATGTTTTATTTTATAATTATGTGACTTGAAATGATTTCAAAAAAGAAAGTGATATTTCTATCAAATAGTTTTGATTTCATCTATGTCAAAATTCTTTAATTGATTTTATAATTGTTTGAAGTCGATTCATTATGATAAAAATATTCCATATTTTATTGAAGGTTTTGTGATATGTTTGACTATGAATGTGTTATTTTTACACCATTCATGGTTTATGGTTAAAGTATTGACATTCCGTATACCGGTTTTAATACGAATGTTTATATAATATTTCATCCTTTTCATATGAGGAATGTATTGGACCTAGTTTGTGACAGGTGGAGCCCACTATAGCTCCTTGATACATCGGTAGGTCTCATGGGATAGTTAGACGTGGAATTGGCTGAGGCCTTTCCCAATTTTGATATATGGTTTTGGATGAGGCCTTAATCATTTTTAGACGTCTTGGCTGAGGCCTTGACAAGATGTTTTAGAATGTCCGACCTTATACATTCCATCATTATGAAAATAATATTGATGGTTCATGTGGTTATTCGACTAGTATAATACCCAGGACTATGTTTAATTATGGAATTATTTACTCAGATCATTTTTCTTCCATAAAAGTGTTCATGTTTATTATTTTTAAAGGCGTGTGTTTTCAATTATTCACCATGCCTAATATTTATGTAATCTTCCATTATATTGATTACCCTTACTGAGACTTTGAGCTCACCACCTTCTTATGTTTCATTTTCACAAGATATGAAGAAGTTAGTTATGAGTGACTTGTAGGCATAATCTAGGATTCTTGGATATTTCTAATGGAATAAATTAGTGTTGTATTTCTTTTCAAGTTGTAAAGTTGAACTTATGTATGAATATTGCTTCAAATAATACTAAAATGATCGGTCATTTGGGACATGATTTTGTTTTGATCATGACAATGTTATGTAATAATGCACCGACTCTAGGTAACTGGGGTGGGGCATTATAGTTGGTATTAGAGGAAGTTTAGTAAAAACCTTGGAAACTAGATTTAGATAAATTCTGATTAGAGCACATTACCCTAAGATAGACTTTGAGGATTAGTATAGAAGAACTTCTTAGAATTTTTGTAATGTAGATATTTTGTGAGTTTTCCAAGCAATACATTCCTATCTAGATATGAGCAGGTAGAGGGAGCTCTGGCACAGATTTGCCTAGGGGTAAAACCTGAAAACACCACTTTGAGCTAGAATCGAACGAGAACTGATGCATGACAATAGGCCTTGCTGCACTCTTGGTTACGACACTCTTGGGGGATATGCTTAGGATAATTCTCATTTTCTTTACAAACCATTATGAAGGGTTTATGAGTATATACTTACTCAAAGTAAATTATTTTATGATTATGGATTATATCCATAAACTATTTAATTTACGTTAGGTGTTTTACAAGTTTGGAATTATTCACTACGATTCATAAACTGACCTAGTGTAAGCCATTGTTTAGAAATGACACCCAGTAGAAGGAATGAGAACTCTAGCAATATGCGTGATTCAAAGAGTAAGACAGATCATATATTTCATGGTATTAAGACAAAATTTATAAAGGAAATAGTCTCCCACATATTCTCAATATATGAAGAAATAATATCATGTGTTAATAAGATAAGTAAAGAATTATTAGAGTCCTATGGATTTGAATGGAAGCAAGGGAAGAAATGGATTGTAGAGGGAAAGATGGATAAATGGAAGAGGGGAAAGAAGGATTTTCCCATATGTGATAACTATGGAAAGAATCACATTGGTAAATGCATGAAGGGAATGAGAGTTTGTTATAAATGTGGAGAAAAAGGACACCAAGTATGTGATTTCAAGGGTAAGAAAAAAGTTTCAAATTTAAAATTCTTCATCTGCAAGGAGTTGGGACACTATGTGAATCAATGTCCTATTCATCAGAGTATACTGTAAATCATGCTATTGGATAATAATCAAGTTATGATACTACCACAGATAAAGAGGAATGACTAGTGTTCTTATGTTTTTACAAAATAATTCAGTCATTTTAGTGTTGTATCGATGATATACCATTAATATGAATTATGGAAATAAATAAGGATTGTATTGCAGTACTATTTCAATGAGGATTTTAGATTATATGGTTCTATGAAAAGTGACTCAACAATAAGTTAATATTTTTGAAAAAATACATGGTTGGATGAAAGGTAATACTTAATATGGTCTTGATACCGAGGTAGTGATTTTGGAATAAAATATGGTCGATTTGGATAAATTATATTGGATATTATTGACTTCCTTGGAACTGATTAATGGTTTGTTTATTCCATCATTACTGGAGTATTTAAAATTATCCCATATATGGAATATATCTTGTATTCTATAAGGAATAAGGGAGCATGAATTTAATAAATAAGGATGTTACCATGTTTTGAAAAAATACATGATGAAAGTATACACATGTTATTACATGGTAAAAAGGATAGTCATTATGATTACCTTCCTTATAAATTTTGGTATGTGAGTTTGGAAAGAAGTATTTTGGATAAGTATAAAGGTTGGAATGGATTATGTTTGAAATTGGATACTATTCTTATGGATAAATAAATTTTTGTAAGATTATTTTTGGATTCTTATAAAAAGGACAATGTGGAGGTCGGGTGACAACCTGTCACGTCTGGCAAGGCCGTGAGACTTAAACCCGCAACTGAAGAACGACAAGGGTGCATCAACTACCACTAGCCTACTTGATGTCCAGGTTTGTGTAATGTCATTTTTTAAATAATCTCTCAAATGAATTATAAATTCATTTTTTTGGAACCTTATACGATTAGGATAAATAGAGTATTTTTATGTTCAATTATCTTTTAGAGTGAAAGATGAGTGTGTGGTAGAAATTAGTTAAAGGATAGAACATTACATGTCAATTATATATATTTTTTCTCTTATTTTATTAAGAAATTAATTCTTAAAATTTAGTTAAGGGATCTTAAAACCAAAAATGTGTTATCCTGATACCTTATGTTTTATTGAACTGATGATATTTTAAATCATCATAGATTGATGTATTTGAGGCCCTCAATTTTACACTTTTTTGGGATTGATGACCTCAATCACTGCCTATAAATATTTAAATTTCCCTATAATTATGTGTCTCTAATTTAGAAACAATGTTCTTTTAATAGAGATCATAATTTAGTGGTGACTTTTAATTTCCCTTTCCCTCTTATTATGACTAAATTTTATTAACTCAATTTTTGATGTGGGTCTTCCACAAAGGTATTTTAGATTTTTAACCTTTATCAATTTCAAATTGCAAGGAACCAATTTATTGAAGGAGGGGAGAATGAAATACCACAAGATTTTATAGTATGTTATCTTTTCAAAGTAATTCAATAACTTGCACAACACACAACATCGAGTTTGAGCGCACCACAACTTATCAAACTAGCCGTTCAAAAAGCAGTTATGAATAGTGTAAACTGAATTTTGAATTTTATATACTCTAAAAATTTTAGAATCCATATTATGTGTTTCTTAGACATAATATACGAACAAATTCATTTTTCCAGATAAAAGATGTATTTTTTAAAAAATGCAATTTTACCTCCTTTTATTGGTGAAATATTTTTAAATCCAATATTTGACACTTTGATATATTTAATTTGAAAAAATAAACTTTTTTTAGAATCGTGACATAAAAAATTAGTTTCGATAAATTTTTGGTGTTTTTCTGATAACTTTCATATTTGGGTGAATAGTAAAAAATTCTAAATTTTAATTGAAAACAACTTTTTTTAATCAAAATAATTTATAGTGTTCAATAATACATTTTAATGGTTTTGAAGTATAATTGGATTATATTTTTATCATTTAATACAATTTTGGTCATTATAAGTAATTTCATAATTAAATTTGACATAAACACATGTCAATCTTTTGATAGTTTTTACTTTTTAAAAAACCTACTTTTTATTTTTGACAACAGAAATTAATTATAAATTAATAAATGTAACTTATAGGGTATGAATTTGATAAAATATACTTCTTTTTTGAATTTATAATATCAAAATTAGCTTAGGGTTAATTTTTGTAATTTTTCTGAAAACTTTCTGTTTGTGATGAATAGTAAAAAATACTAAAATTTTAATTAAAAAAAACATTTTTAATCAAAATAATTTATAGTGTTAAATTATACTATTGATTAGTTTTAAAGTATAATTAGATTATATATTTACCATTTAATCCATTGTTGGCCATTGGATGTAATTTCACATTTAAACTAGACATAAACAAGTGTCAATCTTTTGATAATTATTATTTCTTAAAAACACGTTTTTTTGTTTTGACAGAGAGAATTAATTTTAAATTAATTTATTCCACTTCAGTATTTTGAATTTTTGAAAATGGATTCCATATTTGGAATCACGAGGTCGAAATTATGTAAAAAGTTAACTTTTATTTTTAGACATTATAAATATTTACTCCAGTAAATATTTTATTTACTATGAGTAAAGGGTGAATATAATAAATAAGGGTAAAATATAGTATAATATTAAATTTCCCTAACATGTGTCATAATCCTATTTTATGATAAATATCCTACCATGGTCATCCTTGGGTCAAATTTTTGACCCCATGGAGCCACATGGGCGTGATAATGACATTTTATATTAATTAATTTAAAGTAAAGACAAAAATGGCATAAACAAATATTTTTTAGTAAATAATTTTTTACATGGGGTTATATAAGTTATATTTTCTACTATAAATACTCTTTGGAAATATAAAAATATTTCCTAAATCATGGTATTTTTTTATATTTTTTTGAAATCAAATAAATTAAATTATTTATAACACAATAATGATGCAATATTTACCTCATTAATAAATGATTTAAATAAATAAGAATATAAAAATTAAAACAATATATAAAACCTATCAAATTCTTATTGGATTATTTTATTTCGAACATGAGTCATATTAAATTTGATATTAACAAATATTTGACCTTTTGAAACCGAATATGAGGTTATAATAAAATAATTGTTTCAAACTTTCCTAAAGAGCCCCTCCTCTCCCTTATGAAAATCCCTCACTTCATACCCATTTCTCACACTTATCAAGCATTTTTATTGTAAAAAACTACCAAAATATCCTCCCAACATATATAAGTTCCTTATAGAGGTCTTAATTTAGTCAAAAAGCCAACCTCATGGTCCTTTTTGATCAAATCAAAATGAAGAACCTGAAGAAGAGGTAATAATTTCACCACCCTCTTTTAAGTTCTTTTCTTCTTCCACTTCCTCTTTCTTTGTTTTTTCCAATATAAAATAATAACTCTAGTATATTATATATACTATGATGTTATTATAAATATGGTACAACCATATTCATTATTCTATCCATCCTATTAATGACATGTCACCATATGTGCGTACGTACGACTTACAGTCTCCACGTCGTGGTGTAGTTGTTATTCAAATACAATATTATTAGGATAAGTATAATAATGTTGTATAATTTGTGTAAATAATAAATATAAAATGTTAATGATTCTATATATATGATATAACATCTATTTACATAAATTTCTAAATCAAAATAATGATATTGTCTCTCGTGCGTACGTACGGATTACCATCTCCACAAACGCGATGAGATTCATTTCCCCATCGTAACCATTAAAGAATAATTTTCATTTTGTTATTAAAAATAATTATTAAAGAACATAATATCATTCTGGATATGAATCAAATACATCCTATCCATAAAAAATAATGGCTTATGTATCAAAACATATAAAGGAAAACAAATCAGTTAACACCCGAAACGACGTTACTACTAAAATATCATTATCAAAGATATATTAGAAGATCATATATGATATCATATTAATGTATATGGTTATTGTATAATTTAATAACAATGATTTCAACATTATACATGAGGTTAACCTACCCTTTACCCAAGGAAAAGACCAAGGTAAGGGTTAATTTTAAAATCTCTTTATTATCCGAGGTTATTTATTACGTGAGTATCTACTGGGACCTCTTTATTATCCACATCCGTGTTTCTTAAAAATGTATTTCAAAAAATTTGTACAATTTAATAGAAAATGGGTTAAATTCATTTATACCCTTATTTATTATTATATGTTTTTAAAGGAATCTTTCCGTTGTTTTCCAAACAAGGTACTTTACGAATTTTTTGACAAAATTAAGGTAAGAATGTTTTTTTAACTTATACAGAAGGTATAGTTATTCTCCACTATTATGACATTGTTGAAGTTTCCATAACAATATTATAAAAATATTTTCAAAATAAATTTTTTCTTTTATAATTATGTGACTTTAAATGATTTCAAAAAATAAAGAGATATTTCTGTCAAATAGTTTTGATTTCATCTATGTCAACATCCATTGATGGATTTTATATTTGTTTGAAGTCGATTAATTATGATACAAATATTACATATTTTATTGAAGGTTTTGTGATATTTTTGAATATGGAAGTGTTATTTTTATACCATTCATGGTTTATGGTTAAAGTATTGACATTTTGTATGCAAATTTTAATACGAATGTTTATGTTATATTTCAAACTTTTAATATGAGGAATGTATTGGACTTAGTATGTGATAGGTGGAGCCCTCTATAGATCCTCGATGCATTGGTAGGTCTCATGAGACCATTAGACGTGGAATTGGCCAAGTAATTTCCAAATTTTGATATATGGTTTTGGCCAAGGACTTAATCATTTTTAGACATCTTGGCCAAGGCCTTGAAAAGTTGTTTCAGAATGTCCGACATTATACATTCCCTCATTAGGAAAATAATATTGATGGTTCATGTGGTTATTCAACTAGTAGAATACCTAGGATTATGTTTAATTTTGGCATTATTTACTCAGCTCATTTTCTAGCCATAAAAGTGTTTATGTTTATTACTTGTAAAGGCATGTGTTTTCAATTATTCACCATGCCTAATATTTATGTTATCTTCTGCTGTATTGCTTACCCTAACTGAGCATTTGATCTCACCCATTTCCTATGTTTCATTTTACTAGGATATGAAGAAGTTAGTTATGAGTGAGTTGTAGGAATAATCTAGGAGTCTTGGATGTTTCTAATGGAATAAATTAGTGTTGTATTTATTTTCAAATTGTAAAGTTGAACTTATGTATGAATCTTGTTCCCAAAAATACTAAACTGACCGGTCTTTCAGGACATGATTTCCTTGTGATCATGCCAATGTTATGTAATAATGCACTGAATCTGGGTAACTGGGGTCGGGGAATTACACCATGGATGTAATGAATTATTCTTATAATCAAATTTATGGGTATTTAAATATCCATTATATGAAATTTATTTCATGTATTTTAAGTTCCAAAAGTTACCAAATCAATAAAATAGTTTTGTCTCAATTTTCCTTCTTTGAGACTCATATTTTATTATGCACCTAAATTCTTATTGAGGTGTATATAATTCCATTTAATAATATTTATAATGAAAATAAATCTTTTCATGATATTATAAGCTTAATGTAATTTACTTTTCTTACATGGAGAACATGATCCAAAGTTACCAAGCAATAAGAGTTTATTGAAACAATCTCATCACTTTTCAAGATTTTTTATGTTTATGCTTCCTTTGATGAAATATTATATCCCATATCTCATGAAAATTCATGATTTTTATTATCCTATGGTTATTAATGATATATTAATGTTTTGGTACCATATTTCTACTATTTGGTTCATAATATAGTTAAGAAAGTGTTTTCATAAAGCCTAAATTTACCCACTTTTCAGTCAAAAATCCGCGTTTCTTCAAAACCATGTTTTCTAAAAGGGGTTTCTAAGAATATTCTACTAATTTACTATGGTCATTAAAAAAAATGTTTACCCTTTTTGTCTTTACCAATGATTTCAAAGGAATCTTCTTATGTATTTCTAAATGCTGAATTTTTATAACCTTTTTACCATGAAAAAGAAATGTTCTTTTTTCCTCATATGACATGTACGGATTTAATTACCGTCATTTATTCAAAGATTCCTTTGAGTTTTTAAATGGTTAATTTTTAAGAAAATATTTTTAAAAATAATTTTCAAGGATTTTTTTTTTCAAAATGTTTTTAATATTATTTTATAAATTTTCAAGGAAAATTATTTTATAAATGTTTATAAGACTTATTTATAAGTTTTGAAAGTATTTTGAAGGAAAATGTTTTTTAAAAAATTTCATTCTTATTTCATATGTTTTCAAGGAAAAAGGGTTTCAAAAAAATTTCAATATATCTCTCTAATTTTTCAATGTTTTTTCAAAGAAAAGTTTTTTAAAATATTTTGAAGCCTATTTTATAATTTTTCAAGGAAAAAAGTTTTCAAATCGATTTCAAGTATTATTTATACGAATTAAAGATATTTTATAAGAACATGATTTTCAAGTGGTTTTATGTATTAAATATCATTTTTCTAAGAAGAAAGTATATTTTCCCCAAGATTTTTTTTGAAAGATATTTCAAAATCATTTTCCATCTAAGATGACATCCATTGATGTTACTCATTACCTTCTATTAAATTATCTAAAGGTTCCATTAATATTCTTCCTATGAATGGTTTATGCTTAACATCGTGGTATTTATGAAACCTATTTCTTTTTCATGGGTTATATGTTTATAAAATAAATTTCTATTTCAAGGGTTATATGTTTATGAAATCCATTCCTATTTTATTGGTTATTATTTTTATGAAATGGTTATGAAACCTAAATATTTTTACACAATTTATCTTAGGTTTATATGTTTATGATAGACATTTAATTTCATGGGTTTAGACATGATTGTTTATGATTTTTTGAAACATCTATTCATAATTTCACTATGATATGGGTAGAAACTATATCTCCCTATAATGATTAGGGTAAATATTTATATCTTATGATTTATACATGTTGGGAATAAAAAATGAACTCGGTTCAGTATTACAGGGTTGGAATAAGAAATAAACTTAGTTTAGTAATACAGGGCTAAAACGAGGAGTGAAATCTATTTAGTAATATTGAAATGGAATGAGAAGTGAACCTGGTTCAGTAATGTATGGATAGAATGGGGTGTGAACCTAGTTTAGTATTTTTTCCTACCAAGATGGCCTTTGAAACAATTCCATGACTACTATAGAAATAATTATTATATTCTTATGCATTTTCTACAATTCTATGTTTTTATTCCTAAGTTATAATATCATGGATTATGTTCTTTATTTCCATATGATTAATGTCTTACAGACTTACAATATTTATGCCATGATTCACATATATGATCTTTTACATGAAGGGTATTATCTTATATTTTCATGATCATGTTCTCATACCCTTATACTCATGATTATGCTTAAATATATCCCTTATTTACCCTTTATGAGCATTTGAGATCACCCTTTTTTATGTTTTATTCCATAGGTTTTGAAGATTTTTATTATGTTTGATGTGTATAAGAAGGGTGATAATAAAGAGGAATATAGTGGGAGATAATGTATCTCATTTATATACCAGTGTTTATGTTTTCCATACTTCCAAGGGAACTAAACTAGTATGGTCTTTGGGCATCTGTTTGTATAATGTTTTAAATATTCTGAAAAATTTATGTAATGTATTTGTATGAAAAGAGAGGTTATCTATAGTTGGTATTAGAGGAATGGTTTAGTTAACCTTTGTATCAAAGGATGATAAAAACTTGTGAGAAACCTAAGGAAATGTTTAAGGATAATTCTAAGTATAAGGAAAATCAAAGGAAAATGTCTGGGATTTTTTGTAAAGGATAGAGTCGGTGGTTTCCTAGAAATACATCTCTATCTGCATACTACAAGTGTATGTGGATCTAGAAAAAAAGTACTTAGGAGTAAAAAATCTGACAAGATATTTAAAGCCTCACTCGGGGTAATCTAGTACACAGTAATATGCCTTCCTGCACATATAGTTTGATACTCCTGAGGGATATGCTTTTTGAATTGAAAAAATATTCACAAACCATCATAAAGTATTTAAATATAATTTGAATATGAATAACCTAGGATGAACCTAGGGTGTCATATATTAATAAAGGTTTCATGATTTATACATCCTATAAGTAATTATTTTCATGACTATGTGGTTTTCTATAATGATAAGTAATGATCACACTATGCTTATGGTTTTAGTCATTGGAACGAACCGGAAGGAACTGTATTAATTTTGAATGGGATAGAAGATTTTCTGATGATCAGTCAAGTGGGATGATCACTGGATTGAATGTTGTAGTAATAATTCCTAATCATTCTTCATAGAATATGATTAACAAAGTATACCTTAACCAACTATCGGACTCACCAAAGAAGAGAAAAAAGGTGTTCACTGAGAGTTTGGGTAATGGAGATCATGGAGGGAAAATGATTCATTTTCATTTATGTCAACAATTTAGAAAGAATCTCCTAAATGTATGTCTTAGTGGAATAAGAAGATTTTTTGACTTTCGAAAAAAGGACATAAAGAAATTGTAAGGGAAAATGATGAGTTCGATTAATGAAAGGGATGATAATACTAGACTCTCTAAGACATCATCAAAGGTTAAGTGTTTTAAGTGCGAAATAAATGGTTATTATACAACTCAATGTCCCAACAGGAAAGCTCCTAAAGAGAATCAATAAAGTGGTATGAGTAATGGTTATATTGCTGATCATGATGAGACTATAGATGAAATGTGAATAGAAAGAGGTATTGTAGAATAAGATGAGGTAAACTTTTCAATAGAATAAGGATGAAGTGGAATAATAAAAGTTTTTATGAATTTGGATTCAAGAATTATGTTATATGAATGGTAAAATATATAAATATTTTTCAGTTACTGTTTTTTCTATTGATTTACAAGAACACATCGAATGGTTCCAATGGAATAGAAAAGTGATATAATGGAAAGGTGATATCCATGGAAAAACGTGATTAAGGGAAAGATATCACTTAATATGTTCCTTATTTTATGATAATTTTGTTTGGATAAAGATATATGGGATATGAATAAGTAAATTGGATGGTAATAATTACCTTTGAACTAATTAAAGACATGTTGAAAAGTAGTTCATGCTATCATAGATGAAGCTTACAACTTCTTGACTTTATAGAATATATCCAGTAATCTATGGAATAAAAAGGCATGCATTTTTTCCAAAAGGATTTATAGTAATTTAGGTTGTTACCATGTTCCAAAAGAATTCACCATGAGGGTATTCACATGTTTGGAATGTGACAAGCAGGAGATACTTTGTGATATATGGGAGATCAATGATAAGATGATTTCAGGACTTTATTTCTAAAGTTTTGGATTTTAATCTTTCTGAGGGGTTATAAGTTTAACCATTCATGAAGATTTCATGTTAAACATCATCAGAAGTATTTATGCATTGAGATTTTATTGAAAACATTGGTTAAAAGGCTATTTAGTGACTAAACTTATTTCAAGTATGTCGATATATTTTTGAAATTATATTAGTGTTGTTTCATAAAACAAAATCATGTATAACTGGTGAAAACCAATAAAGTCCGACAAGGCCTTAGGTCTTGAACCCCTGACTGAAGGAAGATAACGGTTTCACACCTACCATTGGCCTACATGATGTCCTTGTTAATGTATAATTATTTTTCATGAATAATTATTTATGAGGAAACAATAGTATTAATTTTTATGTTTTGGGATTAATGTATTAACTATATTGATTTTAAGAAAAGTTAAAGATAAATAGTTATAATTTTAATTATTTTATGGGCCTTAATATCTGTTAAAACTATATTTTAGTGCTTCGGGCATCAAAGTTAATTTCTAGACATCCATTTCTTTAAGTAATGGATGAATTATAAATAGTTAAAAGTACAACCAAAAAATGATTTTTTGTTTATAGAAATATATCATGTAAGTATATTTCATTATATTCCTAGTTAATAAAATAATTATTCAAATATAGGATAAAGATAAAAAATTGTTGTCCTATTACATTAATTTTTGTTGAACTCATGGCCTTATAAATCATCACAAATTTATGACTTTGAGGCCCTCAACTTTTCCTTGATCATTCACTTGTTTATGATTGATGACCTCAATCACTCCCTATAAATATTTATTCTTTTCCTTCATGTCCAATATTCACACCCAAACAATGTTCACCTATGTGGAAACATAGTTATATGTTACTTTGGGTAACAATTATGGTTCCAAATTTCCCTTTTTAATGGAAGTTTTAGTATCCATTTTTATGATGTGGGTTTCTATGAATGAAAATTTCAATTATTAAACCATTGATAACAATGACTAATTTCAAGGGATTAATTTATTTTAAGAGGGGTATAATGTTACATCCCGAGATTTTGTGAATTATTTTTTGTGAATTTATTTAACCTTTGAGATATTTTACATTTCACGTAACACTAAAAATAGTTTATTTTATATTAAATCACAATGTTTAGATTGCATTATAATCAACACCAAGTTAATCATGAAATTTATGCAACATAAATTTTAGCTTCACTACATAGAACATTGAGTTTAACTTTTGACTTGGTGTACATTACACGCAACATCGACTTGGCATACACAACACACAACACTGAGTTTCTACGAAATGTCTTATTATTATCATAATTATTTAAATGATATAATTATAATCCATCCCTTACACATAGTAATATGAATAGTGATAACTATTTTTTAATTTTTTTATAATTATTATATATAAATAAAACATTTTGATTATGAAATATATGATTTTTGGTAAAGTCCTTATATGTTTAAAAATATTATTTTCTAAAATGAACTACTTTTAGTGTCTACCTGTGAAAAATAAAAAATTAATTTTAGAAAAAAAGATATTTAATTTGATAAAATAAACTTCATTTTGCAATTTATAATGTTGAAATTATATTAGGGTGAATTTTTGGGATTTTTCTAGGAAACCTCATTTTTGGATGAATAGTTAAAAATAACGAAATTTAATTCAAAACTATTTTCCCATATAATTAAATTATAAGGATAAATTATATTTTAAATTGGTTTCAGAGTTTAATTGAATAATATTTTTTTTCAATTAATTCAATTTATTTAATTATAATCAATTTCACTTTGAAATTGGGTATAAAAACTCTACAAAAGTTTGGAAATTTTTACTTTAAAAACCCGTAGTGTCGTCCCATCAGCGTGATTAATTTTAAATTAATTTATACCAGTTATGTGATTATAATTTAGAAAAATTAATTCTATATTTTTAATAATTATAATTTATAATATCTAATAATGTCAACTTAGTTATTTTCAAAAAATATTAGTGAAACTAATTAAAATGAATTACATTGATTAAGGTAAAATAAAGCTTAACTAAGGGCTAAACCTTACATTTAAGACTCAAAAAAACTTATTAACTTATAAAAAACCCATAGGACATACACTATTCATCCATTAACCTTCTATTATTTAGTTTTGTTTATTTTTATGACTTTTTTTTGTTAAAAACAAGGGTTAAACTAACTTGTTTTCAAAAATGAAAAGTGTGTCATTTCCCTTCCCTATAAAAGGCCACCACCTCTCCCTCTTCTTAACACATCTCAAACCACTTAGGTTTGAAAGAAATATGACCAATACACTTACCAAAATCCATAACTTCCTCCTTTAAGCATCCCTTTTGGCATAAAACAATCCAAGTAAGATTTTTGGCACAAACCAAAAGGAGTTACTCGATTAAGCGGTAACATCTTCTCTTAGGATCCTTTCTTTTATTCTCTTTCTACACCCCCATAAAATCTATTTATTCCAGATTGTATAAAAAAATAGTATTGTAAATATACTTGGATTTTTTTATTCTTAGGTATTTAACTAAAATTTTACACACTTATATCTAATGGGTAACAAAGATACTATTTATGTGTACGGAGAACTACCGCCTCATTAAACAATGATTGTTCATTTTTCCTTTACCGCCTGTAATGGTGGAAATTATGATGGAAAATCTGTTAATATATGTTATAAATTATATTTATTATGTGCATAAGTTTATATAATTATTTTACAATACATATATGTATACATTCCATTTCATGTTAATGAGATAATTTCTCTTGAGGAAGCGGGGTCTACCGCTCCCTCAAAGATAATTTAAATGGAAATACCATTCATGCATATGTACAACTTACTGTATCTATGAACGATGTATTCTATTTAATAATTCTATATCATGTGGTTTTTATAATAAAAATATACTGAATATAAATTATATTTAAATCATGGTTTAAATTCTAGAAATAATGATATAAATATAAGGACCAAAGATATAAAAAACTAAGACACATGCGAAAAAAGTGGATATTAACCGAAGTAAAACTTTAACATAGAATTGTTAACAAGAAGGTAAAATAAATACATTATCAAACCATATATGGTATTATTATTAAGAATATAGTTCTGTGATATATGTATAATAAACTTATATTTATTATACAGGAGGTTTGAATGAGTATGATGAGTGTCAAGACACAAGGTAAGGGGATTTCATCTAACTTTTTTATTTCTGTAAGATACATGCTTTATTCACCACCCATTCCATTTATGTGGTGTGTATAATAGCCATGTATGTAATCAATGATTATTATAGTTAAATTTATGGGTATTTACATATCTATTCTATGACCATTATTTCATGGGGATTAAGTTTCAAAAGTTACCAAACTGGTAAAATAGTTTTGTCACAATTTTCCTTCTTTGAGACTCATGTTTTGTTATAAACCTAAATTAATTTTAAGGTGTATATATTTCCATTTTTTATGTTATATCAGAATATCCATATTTTACTAATATTATAAGATTTATTCAATTTATTTTTCTTACATATATAGTGTGATTCCAAGTTACCTAGTGATAGGAGTTTATTGAAACAATATCATCTCTTTTCAAGATTATTTGTGTGTATGCTTCCTTTAACAAAATATTATAACCCATATATCAAGAACATTAATTAATTTTATTATTATATTTTTATTCATGATATATTCATGTATTGGTACCATATTTATACTCTATGGTGCATAATATAGTTAATAAAGTGTTTTTAAGAAAGAATGACTTTACCCTCTCTTCAGTTAGAAATCTATGCTCCTTTAAAACCATTTTTTTTATAAAAATGTATTAAAAGAATATTCTACCAATATCCCATGATCTTTGAAATACATTTTTACCATTTTTTTCTTATACCAATTATTTCAACGGAATATTTTTTTCACTTTTTGAACGAGGCATTTTCCTAACTGTTTTACCATGTAAAAGGAATGTTCTTTTTATATCATACAACATTTACAGATTTACCCATAATCATTTAATTGAAGATTTCTTCGTATTTTTAAAAGGTTATTTTTTAATAAAATGTTTTTAAAAGTAATTTTCAAGGAAAATTATTTTCAAAACATTTTCAATATTCTTTTATAAATTATCAAGGAAATTTTTTCAAAGTGTTTTCGAGCCTTATTTATAAGTTTTCAAAGTATTTTTAAAGAAATAGTTTTTAAAAATATTTCATGATTTATTTATATGTTTTCAAATTTTTTTCCAATAAATTTTTTTTTAAAATATTTTGAAGGTTATTTTATAAGTTTTCAAGGAAAATGGTTTTCAAAATTATTTCAAGTCTTCTTTATAAGCTTTCAAGGTATTTTATAAGAAAATTATTTTAAAATGGGTTTATGTATTAAATTTACTTCAAATAAGAAAATATATTTTACTCAAGAAACATTTTGGAAATATATTTCTAAATTATTTTCTATCTATGATGACATCCATTAATGTTACTCATTCCATTCTAGGAAATGATCTAAAGGTTACATTCATATAATTTCTATGAATGGGTTGTGCTTAATGTCATGGTATTTACAAACCCATTTCTATTTAATGGGTTATATGTTTATGAAATCCATTTCTCTTTCACTAGTTATATATTTATAAAATCTGTTTCTCTTTAACAGGTAATTATTTTGAAGAAATGATTATGAAACCTTTATATTTTTCCATACATTATGATATGTTTATATGTTTATGATACTTATTTAATTTAATGAGTTCATATATGATTGTTTATGATTTTGTGTCACATGTATGTATGATTTCACTATGATTTAGGTGGGACCTATATCTACATCCAGTGTATTGGGTAAAGATTTATATCTTATGAGATATACAAGGATGGAATGGGAAATGAACTCTGTTCAGTATTATAGAGTTGGAATGAGAAATGAACTCAGTTCAGTAATACAGGGCTATAATAAAGCGTAAAATAAGTTTATTAATATAGGGATTGAATGTGGAGTGAACTCAGTTTAGTAATACAGGGTTGGAATGGGGTGTAGACCCAGTTTAGTAAAGGAATAATCCACTAATATGGCCTTGGTAGAAATGCCTTGACTATTATGAAAATAATTATTATATGCTTATGTGTTTTCTGAAATTACATGTTTTTATTCCTATGTTATGCTTTCATGGTTTATGTTCTTTATTTCCTTATGATTCATGTCTTATAATCTTCCAAGATTTATGCCATGATTTATGTATATTATCTTTGATATGCATGGTATGATCTTCTATTTTCATGATCATGTTCTCATACCCTTATTCTCAGGTTTATGCTTATATATCTCCCCTTTTTACCCTTAATTAACATTTGAGATCACGCATTTTTATGTTTAATTCCCCAGGTTATGAAGATATATATTATTTTTGATGTGTCTAAGAAGGGTGATAGTCAAGAAGAATCTAGTAAGAGATAATGTATCATATTTATGTACAACTGTTTATGTTTTCCCTATTTCCAAGGGTAGTAGACAAGTACAGTCTTTGGGCATCAATTTGTATACTAATTTATGTATTATAAAAAAGTTATGTAATGTCTATGTATGAAAATTAAGGGTCACTATACTTACCTCAAATTAAATCATATGGTTATGTTCCCTAATTTTGGTTTTTATAAATATCCTTCCCAAGGTTTCAACTAAACATCCTCTGAAACAAACTGTAATGACCCCAACCCTAGTAGCCTAGATCTAGTGTATTCTTTATTACGTGGTAACAATTTACAAAGAACCACATCCCAAAGGACTTATTTTTTTTAGTAGTCTTGGTAAAATAGATACATACTTGATAATTTCATTACATTTGAAAAAAAATTTAAACATTTTTTTAACAATAACATTATTCTATATATCACATCCCTCTACATCAATCATAGTACACTTGAAGGAATCTTGGGGAAAGGAAAAAAATAAGGGTGTTCATAAACTCTCAGTAAGGTTTAAGTACAATTAAGAAAGAATAATCAATATGGAAAGGTAAATAATTTAAATGACATTAAATTTAATTAATAAATTTCCTATCATAATTAGATAAGTCATAATCAATATGACAAGGTAAATTACTGAAAACACATTCCATTTAGTCAATAAAATGAGACTGAAAGGAATCCAAACACAATACCATTATGAAAATATAATGGATAATAATAACTAAATTATTAATTAAGGAAATGATTAATTATCATAATTCATGATCTTAGGCATCATGATACCTATACCTTCAAGACCTTTCACAAAAAAACTTAAAACTATAGGTATAAACCTATTTAATTCTATCTTACTAATTCACCTAATTATACTACTAAAGAATCAAGGGGATATATAATTTTGGTCACCACCAATCACTGTATGTCTGAAGAATTCCTCATATATTGAACACTTTATTTAATTCATGAATATTATGCCTTATCATAAAATATTAATATTGAGTAAAGAATATAGATTTATCAATATTTACCTAGATAATAAAATAATATTCAATATATAAAACTGTATATAGAAATGATATATAATTTAAGTAATAAATATATCCATGATAAATAGTGTAGATATTTAGGGGAAATTTATTGTCTAATGATCACTAGAATGTGAATAATTCAAGGGTAAGTTAATGAATATAAAATGAATCTAGGAAGTGAATGTAAGTACTATCATTATTCAAAATAATCATCAACCATCTAGAGTAAGAATAAATATGGTATCAATAGAACATATCCCTAGAAGAGTATATCTAAAATAAATGGTTTTTATTATTGAGGAATTGTATTACTATAAAAATATATTTAAAAAGAAATTATTGAGGAAAATATTGTTTTTATTTAGAAAATATCCTTTCAAAAATAAAATTTCACACAAAATTTTTATTTTTTATTTTAATATAAACTTTGAAACTTATAAACTAAATTTTAAAACTTGCTGTTGTTATTATGGAAAGAAATTCCATACATGTCGAGTACGTTAAAACAAATATTTCTTTCAATTTTTTGGTAAAAGACAAACTTGCCTGATTTTAAAAATGTCATGAAGATTCCTTTTATTTTTTTTAAAAAATAAAAAAATTGTAAAAAATAATTTAAAAAACATTCAGAAATGGGTTAATTTTTTCATTTTTTTGGAAAACTTGGTTTTGGAAGAAAAAGGATTTCTGACTAAAGAGAGAAATGAAGTTGGATTTTAAAAAAAAATTATCAATAATTTTAAGTACCAAAGAGTAAAAAAATGGTAATATTACTTTAAAAAGTTCTTGAATAACTGTAGGATAATAAAATTAAATGGTTTATTAAACAATATTAAAATAATTTCTTTCAATGTAAATTCAAGTATAAACAATCCCAATTAAAATGAGATTGTGAAATAAACCCTTGCAAATATCATAACATTGAAGTGATAGTTAACCAATTAATCAATTATGAGTTTAAAATATAAATCCATTATAAAAGTGTTAATACAAAATATTATAATCATAATTCATTACAAACATATTCTTATAATATAAAAGATAACGAAGAAGTAATATATCCTAATGAAAAGAAATAAAGTAATGAAATTATTCACCACTTTGTAAATTTTAAGTCAAACACTCATTGATGAAATAATTAAGATTTAATTTTTAACTGACATTAATTATTAATTAATCATGATATTACATGTCAAAGCATTCTTATATTCACCATATGGAATAAATTAGGTTCAAGTCATTATAATATGCCTCAATGAAGGGAAATTGAGATGACGTCCCTTACCTCATGCTTTCTTTTGGTTGAACATGCTTTAACATCATATATAGAGGTTTTAAACATGTTATTAACTTATAAAAAATAATATTGAGATTTATAATATCATATATTATCCTTTTATAACATCTTATCACCCATTAATTAATAATATATCATTATTTTCATTGTTGAAGGTGTTAATTGTCTTGTTTTCTCATTCATGATTTTTTATGAAAGTTACGGTTCTTGTGATTATTATATAGTTCCATCACCTCCAGAATAGTAATCAAGACATAATTATAATATTTTTAAATAAATTATACTTTTAATTCTAATAATGAAATATTATTTTGATAAATGAAGTACATTACAATCATGGAAAAGGTAGGTCGTACGTGCGCATGAGTAATAATTCTACTTTTCAACAATCATTATGGAAAGGTGGTAAGTACTATTTTATCTTTATTGTATAATAATAATATCATAAATAAAATATTATTTCTTTAAATACATATATATATATATATACATATATATATCATCCATGTGGTGTGGTGATGAAAAGAGAGTCATATCACTTCTCAAAGGAGGTAGTCCACATGGACATGAATGATGTCATCATCTTTCAGTGATTGAAATGGTAAGAAAGAATATGATATATTATCTTTTTATAATGATAAATATTTCATTAATATAATTAATATATCATTTAAATGGCATATATTAATTAAATTTATCCTTATTACCTTCCTTGTAAAGCATTAGTGAAAAACGAATCACATCGCTTTGTGAGGCGACAATCCATCCTACACATGAGCGATGTTATCTTATCCCATAAAAAATGGAAAGTAAGAAGGTATATATGATATAATTACTCCATATATATTATTATGTTACAATATAATATATATTTATTTTATATCCATCATTATAAACAATCGTGATAGGTGGTAATAGAAAAATAAATGACACCGGTTGGCGAGGCGGTAGTCTGCTGTGCACACAAACGATGATTTCACAACCCATTTTATGGAAGTTGGGATGGTTGTAGGTCTTTAAATTATCAAAATAATAATAATTTTATGGATAAAAATTATTTTATTATATCATTTTTTAATAATAATTCAAGGACGAGTAGGAATAAATAAAAGACAAACTCATAGTTAGGAATTTTGTCTCTTCTCGGACCACCTCTTTAGGATTATAGAGAATGTTTTCATAGAATGAATTTATGGATAAATGAAGGCTTATAGGATTAGTATATTGAAGTTAATAAGTTATTCTTAAGGTATATTCCAAACCAAAAGGGTTTTAAGGTGTTAATAAGAGATGAGAGGGGTTGATCTTTTGTAAGTGAAGTAGTCGAACGCTTGTAAATTTTAAAAAGAAAAAGCTGTAACAATGTTTTTTCAAATGTCACAAGGGTATAAAATGGATTATTATTGATAAATAGAAGTTTTAAGGTCTAATATAGACATAAAGTATATTTTAGACAAATTTTATGTCATTTAACCCTTATCTTCTTATTTTAACCATAGGTTAACCTATTTTTACCTTAACCACAATAAATAATTTTTACTGTTTTTAATATTCATTATGGTCAAAAATTAAATTGAAGTTATTATATAATGTAAATTATTTATATTCCAAATATAGAATCCATTTTAATGAATTATATACACATAAGTGAAAATTTTTTAACATAAAATTAATCGCAGAGACACGATGAGAAAACGGGCTTCCAAAGAGAAAATGTTCAAAATTTTACCAGTTTTTTTATCAAAATGAAATATTAAAATAATTAAAATGAACTAAATTGAATTAATTGATATATAATTGAACCATTTTTACATTAAAAACAATATAAAATGTAATTTAACTTTATTAATAATTTAAAAAAAATGTAGTTTCAATTAAAATTCAGTATTTTTCATCATTCATTAAAGATGAAACATTTTAGAAAAATCCCAAAAAATCACCCTAATATAATATTGATATTTTTATTTCAAAAATGAATTCTTGTTATAAAATTAATTTTCTAAAATTTGTAAAAATTAATTTTGAATTATGTGTGAAATGAGAGACTAATATGTCTTTTAGATAAATACAGTTTTCAGAAAATATATTTTTCATTTTAAATGAATATTATTTTATTTCTGATCAATATATAACCATTATTTTCATAATTTAGTCAGTACTATTCATAAATTCTAATTTAATGGTTAGTTTATAATGGTATACTATATTATGGTTCATCTCGACTTAGGGTTTCATGTTCTATAAGTGTTTGAAGAGATTAAATTCAAAGAAATATATTTTGTGGGTTGTTTAAGATCAGTGTTCCTTATCAAATACACTATAGAAAACAATTTTATTCTTTTAAAATATTAGAGTGTTACATGTACACATTCATGATACACATATAATATATATATAATAATATTATATATATACTTTACATTTAATTATCGTGTATACAGATCATGAATAATATATATATATATATATATTAATATTCATGAGATGAATATGTGAGTGTCATGTGATGAAACTTCTAGTACAACTTCTCTGAAATAGTTTTAATGTGTTTTACAAAATGGTTATTTCATTTATTATATTTTTAGTAATTCATTGAAATGGTTTAAAGGAATTAATCTCATCAAATAGTAACATATAAGATGTGTTATAAAGTAGGAGGGTTGGACTTTGAATATTTATGGGAAGGGTTCTCTTCTGTTGTGGTGTGTGGATTATCAAGTTCATTTGATGTTTTTTTATCATCAATTTCATCCAAAGCTTCTAAAATTATCTCTCCTCCCCATGATCTATTTATATCATGAAAAAGGTGCTATCACCCATTCATAAGTTTGGGTATCTTCATAATATGATCATGTATCCTTTGAGAAGTGTAATCCCTAATAGGAATTAGGCTTAGTATCAACTACTCCACATGGTATTTATCAAGAATAATCCATCATGGTTGAATATAGATTCTTATTCTGCAAAAAATTCTAGTTACTCTATTTTAAAATAATATTTACATGCTTAAATGATAAAATTTTATCATTTTTCTTATAAAAAAACGTTCCATAGAATAATATTACAATTTTTCATGAAAATCATAATATTCATGAAATTTAATTCATCTCATAAATATACCATATACATATATGGATTTAGGGAATATATTATTAAACTTTCATATTCTCTAAGTTACTCTATTGTACCACAATGGTCTTTAGATTTAATATTTTGTATTATTTTACTTTACCAAATTTCATTGAATAGTTTTAAGTATAATTTGTGAGATGTTATGTATCCTATAAAAATAATGAGTTGTTCCTACACATGAGTAGTTTTCTCTTATGAAACAAAATACCTTTTCAAAATATTAAAAACCTACAACACAAAACTTTTAGATTTTAGATATATTTTACTTTAAATCTACTCAAAAATAAATTCTTTCACTTATACATGGGTCATAAACATTCTCAATCAAATTATAATAATCCACACTAATCTTTGACATCAAATGGAAAAAAGCTTAAAAAATTTCATAAGATCTTTAATGTACCCTTTAGATTTATTTTCAAATATAATAAAACACCAATTCACATGAAATCACAAAATTTATGAAAGATAAATATCCTAAAATAAAACTACTAAATAAAGTAATGTTTTTTGATAGACTTACATCCCTTGGAAACAAGAAATGTTTGGCTAGTAAACTCAATTTTTTAAACTTTTCAACTCAATTTGGTCTCATTATTTTTGTTTTAAATCAATCTTTTAATTCTTCAACTTGTTAAAATATCAGTTTTGTGATTTTCCCCCTTTGTAAATAGAATCCAAATAATTTAGTAAGATATAAAGGTTAAACATGCATTCTTAGTCGTAACACTTCAAATATATCCCTTGAAATAGCCTCGGGGAAAACATAGAAAATTAAATCTAGTATGGAAATTTATTCCATCCTCATAATTCCATTTTAAACCTTATCTTTTATAGATTGAAATTTGATATCAATATTATTTTATTTAAAGTGTCATGCTAGACTATTTGATAAATCAATTGAACTCTAATTATCATGGAAATTATAAATGGCTTCTCAACCTACACCTTATGGAATTCTGAATTATTTTTTATCCAATTAAGTTTTGTTCATGTATGTTTTTCAACCACAGACTCCACATATGAATTGATCAAAGTCAAAAAATTATTCTTCTAAAAATTCTAACTCACAAAACTTATTCTCAAAGAAAATGTGTAACTCCTGATGTTGAATTTTTTTGATCACAATCTCTATCCCAATAAGTCTTATTATATCCATAAAAATTATATTCTTCTCCTATTTTATACAATATAAAATCACTCAATGTTTATTTAATGTATCTAAATTTATATTGGAAAACTTCATGGGTGATTATTTTAGATTAATCTTTTACCTTACACACAAGGTCCGTGAATAAATAGTATTTATACTGGAAGAAGTTATCTATAAAAAAAATCATATCAATAATATAAATATCTTGCGAATCAAAATTTTACCTTTATATACTTTCTTAGAATCCCAAAAACTATCATTGGTTTAGACACATATTTAGGGTCTTTGATTTTATATTTAATTAATAATTCCATTGAAAATTTCTCTCAAGATATGAAAATATATTTATCTCTATTCATAACTTGTAATAATATAAAAAAAATTATCACACCAAGCATAAACTTCTCAAAATTACCCTTAATATGATTTGTAAATTTTTCATAATCAAAATCTTTGACACCTTAAAAAATTATGCCATAAATATATAAAATAACAAATAGATTCTTTATGCTCATCTCTTTCACATATAAGTTGTTGTCAACCTTACTTTTGATGAAATTCATTTATTTCATGAAGTTATAGATCTTGGAATACTAGGTTATATGGGATTTTTTAACCCATAAAAATCTCTATTAAACCTAAAAACATTTGTACAATCATTTTTAAGGATAAACCATTCATATTTCTCAAAAAATAACTCTTCCTAAAGATCTACAATCAAGACAGAATATTTCACATCCATTTTATAGATTATATTCCTAATAAACTATAATAAATAGACACATTATTATTTCCTAATGTATTTTAATACGTGAAAATACATCTTAAAGTGAACACCTGTAGCTTGAGAGTATCCTTTGCAAACCATTTTGGCCATTTATCTTAAAATCTCACCATTTTCATTGAACTTGTTTTTAAATATCCCCTTGGTACTAATAATATTATTACAATATTGTTTGGTAAAAATATCCCATGTGACATTATTTTCAATTGAATCTAACTCCTCATCCATATATTATATCCGCATTTTATTTTAAGCTGCCTCTATAACTGATTATGGTTTAACTAGTGTTATTAGAGTAATTTGATTGTTAAAATTTTATCTTCTACTAGTATAAACTAGTTCCTTTTTATTTCTAATGATATTCTCAATTTCAACATGTTTTTGAAGCCTATGATACTTATTTTTTAATTTCCAAAAGAACCATAATCATCCATGGTCATATTTGAATCAATACCAATATTAATTGATTTATTTAAATGTTGTTATTCACTCACATTTCTATAATATACATGATATACTTATCAAAATTTTTATAATCTAAATCATGAATCTCACTTAAATTGGCATTTTTAAAAAATATTCACATTATTGAAATATAATAGTTAAATTTTTTTCTAGTATCTTTAGCCTCTACCATTGGGTAAATATCCCATGAAAATACCTTCCTCAAATTTTTCATCAAACTTTCCAAGATATGAATCTTTGATTTTCATAAATTTTGGACTACTAAATACCTGTAAGTAATTAATAATGTGTCTATTATTATAAAAAATTTATTAAGTAGTTATGTTTGATTTAGGCCTAAAAAATTATCTAATTTGAATATGAACAGTTTTACTTATAACCTCTCTCTAAAAGGATTTTGTAAGTTTAAATTTAGAAAGAGTAGTTCATCCCATTTCAACCAAACTTTTATTTTTTATGTTTTGAAACTCTATTCCTATGGGGTGTATAAGAATCAATATAGTAACTTTAAATTCAATTCATATAAATATAGGATTCAAAATAATTTATATTGAACACCATTAAATTATCATTTTTTAAATTCTTGATATAATCTCTGAGCTCTTTATCAACTTCACTTTTGAATAATTTGAATATCTATACCAACATAGACTTATGCTTCATAAAAATAACATTATTCAACCTAGTAGAATCATAAATTAATGTAATAAAATTAATATTTTTTCTAGTGGATTAATTTATTATTGAGACATAAAAATAAAAAATTATTAATTCATATGTCCTAGTGGACTAAATTTCCACATTTTTTTAATTGCATGAAATATTTTCCCTTCTTGACATGTTTCAAAAATAAAATATATTTATCTATTTATATAGGGAATATATATCACCACATCATCCTTTAAGACTTTTCTTATAAAACTTTACCAATTATTTATAAGTATTCTATACTAAATCTTATTATCATATTTTTAAATCAGATATAAAGAGTCACTAGAATTTTTTAAAGTAAGTTACTATTGGTTATTTCTCATTTAGGGATAATTCATCCACCATTCAAGATCTTGATGATATAAGATTTTATTATAAAAATGAATTAATTCGCATTTTATCAATGTTTTCTAAAATGAAATATATTTTGTTTATTCCCATGTAGAAATAGAACACAATTGGATTTCAATTTTTTAGATTCAATATTAGCTATACAAGTTACCCTTATTTTTAAGGAGTTCCCATTCAAAAAATTAACTAAAAATAGATAATGATATTATATATATATATCAATAGTTTTTTTCCTCCAATCATATGACATGGACAAACACTATCAGGTATTAATTTAACACTTCTCTTTCTTTCATTAAAGTCCATACTAATAAGAATACACTTCTGAGTTTTTTTCTAAAATTTCGTAACTACCACTATTTAAGGTGATTTTCCATGAAGAGAAGTCAAAAAGTATTTATCAAAATTAATTTTTGGGTCACATATCTCATAAATTTATTTCAAAAAATCAATTATTTTTAAGTTTATAGATTTGGTGGATCTCTACTCATAGTTTGTCACTGCTCAAAATTATTTCTCATCTTCCTTGGAAATATAACCATCAATACTTTCCTTCTTTAAATCTAGGGAAAATACATGTTTTAATCTTGGATATACAACTTATTTCTATAGGTTCCACAGTACGAATGATAAAATTTAAATCTTAATCATCCTTGATAGAATGAATTACATCAATAAAAATATTTTTGTTGTCCATACACATTTTTATATTCTTAATAATTATGTCTTACAGAAGAATCGTTTCTAAAATTTCTATAAAATAACATTGATATTGGATAATATTTATCATAATTTTTCTCAGTAAAAACATTCTATAATTGGATTTATAAAATATATATTATAAGGAAAAATTTCATCAATTTCATTATTTTCCAAATAATTATTTATATTCATTTTGGGGATCACATTTACAGTATCTTGAGATGATTTAGTTTTTTTACATATATTTGTTATAGTATTGTATAATTTTTTTAAAGGTATTTTTAGCAACAAGACAAAATGATTGTGCATCATTAAAATTCCCTTAGTGTAAAATATATTTTTCATTAATGTATTTTAACAATTTTTCATGATATGAAATTCTCACTCTATGATGTTGGAGTTCTTAAATGGAATAATATTATTTCTTATGTAACTCACATTTTATTTCCATTATCTTCTTAGATTATTTATTTTATATATTTATTTCTTTATTGATCTTAGTTTTTTCTTAATACATTCTTTAAGATCAAATTTCAACATTTTTTCTAGTTTCAGTATCCTCATATTCATTACCACTAATTGAGGTTTATTTATGTTTTTCAACATTATCCATAAAGTTGTAATATTTTCTAATAATAAATTCCTTTTATTGACTGCTTAGTGGAGAATTCATCCTCTTATTCGTTATATATACTTACATTTTTCTTGTAAAAAGTCTATTTATCTCAATAGTTTTATTGATTTCTATAGTTATTGTACTCAATATATTTTTCATAAAATTTTCATATTGGTCACAATCATCATACTCTCTGCTTTTCATCTTTGGGAAATAAATTGTAGAATTTTCATTCCAATCACACTTGAAAAATTCCAATGGGAGTTTACCTTTATATTTGTCCTTAAATTTTATAAATTTATCTGAAATCCGATACATTACTCTATTGTTCTTTACCCATTTATTCATAATCTTTAGAGTCATGAGGGTAATATTCTTACTCTTACTTAATTTTATGTTTTTAGTGATTTTAATGCAATATCCTTCTTCACCTTGATCTTCTTCCTGAAAATAGAATACCTTCTCATTTAATAATAAAAAATAATATTTTAAAACTCATTAAGTTACAAATAATTCAAGTATCCATAATTTGTTACTGAAATTTTTATATCAAATTGGTATGGGATTTCATACACTAAATTCATGACAATGGAATAATATTCTAATATATCTCTAATTTTTTTTAAATTATTGTCTATATAATTAAATATTGTGAAAAAAATCATCAATAGTTTCATCATAATCCATTTTAACATCATCAAATTTCTCCCTATATATATTTATCTTGGGTATAATTACATCAAAATTACATTGAAAAATATTTTCAATCCTATAAAAAATAATTTTGGTAGTTTTGAGTCCCATAACCATTGTATACACATTGTATGATAAGAAAATAAATATTTTAGTACATGTATTTCCATCACATTCTATATTTATCTTCTTATCATGTGTTATATGACCATATTTCATGAAAACAAATAGCAGAAACATAAATAACCTTTAGGGAAAGTAAAAAAAATTGGGTATCTTCATATTCAACCATTCAAGATAATTATTTCCATTAAAATTAGTTATGCCTCCATTGTTGATAGAATTGAGAATCTCTTTATGATCTTTATCCAAGATAATATCTTTCAAGAGGTAATTTAGATAAATCTTATACTAATTGAAGTTCCCAAGTAATATATATTGTAATATTAATAAGGAGGGGTATGAATCCTTGTTAAATTTTTATAATTTATTTTATGAAATCAATCTCTGTCTCTCATTGAAGTCATTATACACTAATTCATAAAATCCCACTCTCATTGTCATGAAGGTACCCTTCCAAGGCTGAAAATAAAGGAAGAGAGATAATTAACCCTAAGTCTCTCCTCTAGTAGGCCCTAGGTTGGTGTTAAGCATTGAAGGTATAGAAATATCCAAAATAGAAGGCATTACACTCTTATAATAATAGGATCAGGAGATATGATAAATAACTACAAAAAAATCCAGTATATAAAAATAAAATTAAACCCAAAACAATCCCACTATGCATTAAAAATGTCAATAAATATAAAAAATGTCTCAAAGTAAATACCAAAAGACAATTCCTATAATAATGAATCAACAATAGCTCTTACCCAATCCAGAAATGTCCATATCGGTCCCCAAAGTCCTCCTAAAAGACTAAAAAACAGTTTATATATGTAGGTTGAGCATAAAAGTATGCTTAGTAGGATCATACCCATGATCTCAAGTGAACATGTTAAAATAATATACTAATGCGCCAGGGAAAATACAAAGAACCAACCAACACCTAAATAGGTCACCTAGAAATCTCGACCTCACCATGGATCGCTCAAAAAATCACACATCCAATATAGTAACATAGTAATCAATAATATAAGAAATGTGACTCTCTACCACTTCCCTACTGATTTTCCACTCTCATGCCCCAACTTTGAATATCCTTTACCCCCAAAACTTCCATACATGTCACATCACAACCATCCATTTCTGATGTGGTTCGGAATACATTATTACACACCCCACGCTCACAAGGTCTAGCATCTGGTGCTAGAATCTGTCATAATTACATCACATCTCACATGAAAACACCTAGTCCATCACATCACACATTGTCACATAACCATGGTAGTAGGGTATCATGAACGTGAATGACATCAACCTCATGCCCTTCTCCGATCACACATGTCCCCCACTATATATAACATCATATCACCACTTAATGACCTCACATCTCACTTAAAAAGACCTAGGATAACACTTCTGGGTTGTATCCAACACCAAAACATATCATCACTGATGTTGAAGAAAGAGTGGATAATAAGGGGTTACCAACCATCTATATCACCACCATCCTTAATGTTGGAGAAAATAATTGAAACAAAAAACCCTTGGGAATTGACAAGGTTATAAAACTCAGATGGGGTGAATATAAAAATAACATAAAAATACATGATATATAGATAAAAAATACCCAACCTATGGGTTTACTAAATTACACTAGTGCACACCACCATTCCCCCACTGCACCATAGAAAAACCACCATAACCATTTCTGTCACTATATGCAACACACCACATAATCACCACACAAGGACACACATTCTCAATTTCAATTAATGATTTTACTATTTTCTAGATTGAAAAAATTTACAATAACTCATATTTACCAAGAAATTACATTTCAAATTTATAAATACCATTCATTTAATGTTCAATTAAGATTATTTTATCTAATTATCACAAAAAAACCATCCTAACATTATTTAATTACCAACCCATGAAATTTAATTTTCGCATTACAAATTATTCCATGGATCACTAGGTAACTAAAAAAACCATACCACTCTACAATTTCTCCATCACAAATCAACTATCACCATAACACCACCTCGTCCAAGCCATATCACCACAACAACCACACATTACAACTACAATAACAAAACTGATTTACCAAATAACCACCAGAACACTTCCCATATCAAAAACCACGTCTCATAACTGTTACATAATAGAACACACTGTATCCCATGATAACACCACTCTACCCATTACCCCACTTATTTCACAATTCACCAGTCACCACTATCACTGCACAATAGTACCCATCACAATAGGAAAAATAGAAATCACAACACACAAAACATCACATCCAAACTTTGAAAAACTTTTAGTTTTAATGGATAATTTCAAATTATTATTCATCACGGGTATTATCAGACAAACCATATTTCCATGGGAAACCAATTATTAACCATATATATGTTCTTTAATCTTTTATTCTGGGTGAGATCAAACAAAAACACAACAAGGGTATCACACACATTAGCTATAGCACAAACAAGGCTCCCAATAGTCATTATTTTCTTCATTGGAAACAATCATATACAATCTTAATAATAATATAAAAAATATAGTAGTACTCATCTTCATCGATTTTATATTTTTCAATTAATTGTATTTATTATTATAAACCTTAATATTCACCCAAAGGAAAGAAAAAATCATGAAATCCTTGCATGTTGCACATAAATAGGGAGAGATCAAGGATTCCATACCTCAAATAAGCTTTCTGATTCATTGCACACAATAGGGTAAATGAGAAATAACCTGAAAACAATGACCACATAGGGAAACCCTAGATCTACTTGAACCACACCAAGGGAATAACAAAAAAATCCCAAAAACACCCCTAACTGAAACAACATCATCACTATGAATCCTTCGAAGAAGAATGAAAGGATAACATGGGGACAGAGAGAAGAAATCACCATGAATTTTCAAAGATCAATCCTTAAAACCCAAGGATCAAAACTAGGGGGAATGGGCTAGAAGATACTCTGAACATGTCTAGGGTTCAACCACAAACTGAGGATAATGAGGGTCATATAAGGGAATTCAGTTGGGTCCTTAAATTATTAAAATCATGAAACTCACCTAATTTATGTTGATAATTCCATATCCATGTCATGAATTCCATAGGGTCTATTAAATACTAGTCATGAAACCCATTTAATTCGTTAATAATTAAATTCTCCAACATCTATTGAAATTCTTGGTGTCCCAACCTGAATAATATCACATCCTGAACCCCCCTTTCACACCATGAACATATTTCATCCACTACTCCACTACCACATATATACAATCCATGAATCGATGCCCATACAATCCAAGAAACACCAACTCACTTCATGAATCCTCTTCACATCATGAATTTCATACTACAGTTCTGCTATTGCTCTAAATTCCACATATTATCCTTAAGTATCCTAAAAAACACCCCTAAATCCAAAACTGATAAAGTAAATGGTCAGGAACGTACAAAACATTACATTAGATACCTTTAAAATGATTCTTATACACAAGAATCAAATCAAAACCTAAATAAGGAGGTGTTCTGAATAACTATCCCATGAGATACCTCTTAGGGTTATTGTTATAACTCAATAACTACCAATATACAAACAAATAAAACTAAAACACCTATAAAACACCCCACACAACCACATACCCATCCCCCATAAGAAAACCACCACACCTGCTATCACATGACATAAGACTCCTTCTTTCCAAATAGTAATTTGTACAACTATCTCAACCTCCACACAAAACAAGAAGACATCTTCTACCACAAAACCCACAACACTACCCCAAGCACATACATCAAGGAATTCCATATTCCATATCAAGATATTATTCTCTTTGGGTGGATCTGACTCATACACATGGTTTTAGACGTGTCATAGTATAATAAATCTTGATTAGGAAATTTCCCCCCTATTCATATGACAAAAGGTTTATCACACACCAAATCAATAAAGAAATAACATGCCTCATAAAATAGAAATATCTAAACCCATCATCATCAAGAAAGAATAATAAAGATGGATAAAAAACTAGTCCAGGTACTAGGCATGCATTTTCATCTCTTGCTCCCAAGTAATCTCCTCTAGGACACCATGTATCCACAACACAATGACCAAGGTGATGATTATTCCATGAAAAAATTTCTCTCAATGATCCCAGATCTCTACTGGCCACTCCACAAATGAAACATCATCCATAATATACAACTATCCCAAGTTAATGATGTGGGAGTCATCATTAGATTCCAAAGAAGATGAGATACATAAAAGATACTATATAACCATGGTGGAAGAACCAAATGATATTACACCATGCCAAAACACTCAAATACCTTAAAATTTATAACAAAATAGGGAGAAAGATTACTCCCCTACAAAACATCCACTTCGCCCATCTTAGAGAAACCCTCAAGAACACATGGTATCCAACCTTAAACTACAGGGTCCTCCACCTGTGATAAAAATTGGACTTATAATGACCTTATGACACCCTCAATATCTCATGGAAGAACTCGATCTTCTCAGTCATTATCTACATCACATCAGAAATAAGAACTTTTAACTCTACAACTTATGTACAACACAAAGTAGAATGACATGGTTTCCCATACAATGCCTCAAAATGGTATATTCTAATTGATGAGTGATAGTTTTTATTATAATAAAGCTTAACTAGAGGCAAGAACCTTACCCATGATCTTCCAATGTCTAGAATGTAAGCACAAAATATATCCTCTAGTGTCTAGATGGTCCACTCCATCTTCCCATCTGTATGAGGCCAGAAATAAGTGATAAGGTGAAAATGGGAGCCAAAATCATGAAGCGATATCCCTTAGACCTATGAGGTAAAATGAGGATCCTGATTAAAAATTTTAATCCTTGGTACCCCATAAATCCTAAATACATCATCCATATACTTCCTTACCAATACATATAACACTCAACTCACAAATTGCCAAAAAATGTGGAGATTTCATCAGTTGGTCCACCATCACCCAAATGGAATCACAAAATCCTTATGTATAAGGTGATCTGGTAACAAAATAAATAAACATTTCTTCCCATTTCCACTAAATAATATCCAAGGATGACAAAAAACTTATAATAATATGGTGTTATGCTTTCACCTATAGAAAAACCAAATACTTTATCACAAAATATATTACCAAAATTTTCATCCCAATCTTCCAAAAAAGTCTTCTAAATCTAGGATACATCATAGTCACACTGGGATTCAACACTAAAGGTGAGATGAGATAATCATAGATAAATCCACCACACACTTCCAATAGAACCAAAAACTTTCAATGAAACAACAAATAGTTCTGAACATCCTCTGAATATTCTTCCAGAGCATCACTATGGACAACACAGTCACACATCACCTCTACCTATGAGTCTCCCCTCTAAGAATCCTCTACTATATGCATCAAGAATGACTCCAAAACTATCTGATGAATAACAAATTAGTAACTTCTCTCCCAAAGTCAAGATGCATTAATGTAAACTCCTCCATCCCTTTCAAAACATTATCACACTCTCGAACCACATCTCTTTGAGACTTCTGACTTAGCGCATCAGCAAATATGTTCCTCTTTCTACAGGTGTAAGAGATATCAAAATAATTATAATAAAGAAACCCCATATCCCTTTACTGTTGTAGATTCAAATATCTCTAAGATAAGTCATATTTTAGGGTCTTGTGGTCCATAAAAACCACAAATAACTCACTAATGAGGTAATTATTCCATAGATTCAACACAAACACAACCACCGCTAACTCCATACCACATGTGTTATAGTTACATTCACGGGGATGTGACTGAATAAACCTATAAGAGATCACTGCCCTATACTGCATCAAGAAATATCCCATGAGTATATGGGAATCACCATAGAGAGCCTTAAACATCACATCCTCCTTAGGAAGCCAAAGTATTGGAGAACTGACATAATTCTATATTAGGTAACCAAATGCTATCTGTCATTGATAAAATTAATAAAATGTCTTGGTCCTTCCTAGTCAAGGATGTTATCAAAGATACAAAATTATAGGAATAAAAAAAAATATGATAATTTGTAACCAAACCAAGAAAACTATGAACATATTCCATGTTTTTGGGTGATTCACAAGAAACAATTTCCTCGAACTTCTATAGGTCTACTACAATACCCTACTTAGACACCACATGTCTAAGAAAATGTACCTCTCACATCTAGAACTTTCATTTGAATAACATTCCATAGATATGATGGTATTGAAGGACCTATATGATAACTTTTATATTATTAGAATTACCCTCCTCTAACCTTGAGTAGATCATGATATCATTGATTAATGATAAACTAGTACAAGAACTCATAGAATATGGAGTTCATGAGGCAAATAGTGAATTTATGAAATTAAAGGACAAGAACATGAACATGAAGTGACCATAAATATATATAAATGATGTATTTTGGATATCCTTATCTTTCGACCTTATCTGGTGATATCCAGACCGAAATTCAACCTTATAAATCCAGCTGGCTCCCCTCAAATCATCGAAAAGACCATCGATACTCAAAATGGGTAACAGTTCTTGATCATTACCATATTATACCTTTGGTAGTCTAAGTACAATCTCATACTATAATCCAACTTCTTGGTGAACAACATTAGAGAACCCCAAAGTGACACATTAGGTTAGATGAAACCCCTCTGCACTAGTTAATCCACTTGTAACCTCAAATCATGTGACTCTATAGGTTCCATTTGATATGGAACCCTAAAAATTAGAGATTCACCTGGTTTAAACTCTATCCCAAACACAAAATTTCATCATAGGGATAATGATAAAAAATAATATGGGAAAACATCCAGTAACTCCCCCCACAAACCTAGGAATATACTCTACTTGAGCTTCTACAAACATCTCTCCCAACTAAGAAAAAAGTGGCTCAAATAACCTACCACATATATGATAAACCTAATAACCAATGAATACCACTCACTAGGCCTCCACATTGGAAAATAAAATTTTCCTCCAGAAAAAGTCAATGACTTCATGCATAGAATACACCCAATCGATGCCAAGGATAACATCTTATGACTGTATCTATAATAAGAATAAATCTTTCGATGACTAGTGCTACCCTATTACTAGTATATATCCATGACACAAATCAAATAAAGAATACTAGACTCTAGATGGAATATATAACACCCTGGTCATTAGAATCCTCTCCACATCTATTTCCAATACATGGAACAAATTAAGAGAAACAAAGGTGTACAAGACACTTAAATCAAACAATGCACAAGAAATAGTAGATGATAAACTGATTTTACTTTGAACAACCTTTGGCCCTGATGATGCCGATGCCTCTAATGTGTGCCTATGAATACACACAACTCATATTAATCTATACTTACAACCTCAATTAAAATGATATAGCCTAGGTACTTATGGATTGGGACCATCATTTGGCTGCCCTCTACCAACCCCATCTTCCCTAGTCTATTGAATAGGCACCGACAATACCTACTACAAAAATGCCTTCAAGGAAACTATTATTGTTTTCAAAAAGGGGCTTGACCACCAATCTAAAACTGGCCTCCTTGAGTGGCCAAACACTAATCCTAGTGGTGACTATGTCCCTTGAAAACATCTCATTAAAATGGGAAGCCCTCAATAGGTGATTAGTAGTCACCTTTCCCAAAAGGATAAGAAAATTTCAACCATTATTAGATTCCCATGGGTTGAAACACTATCTATCTATGAAACAACATTAGTTTTTTAAAAGTAAAGTTATGTTCAAGAGTATATTAAACATGAAACACCTTTTTTTAATGATCCTCAAAAAAATATTAATATTATTATTTAAACATGACCATTATAACACAACCATTACATGTGAAAGTATGAATAAGAATAAACAAAAAATTAAAATTAATTATTTAAGATGAAGAAAATATATTGATAAATAAGTAATTAATTTATTGATAAGTAATTATAAGCATAAAAAATACCTTTTTCTATAAAAAATATTTTTACTACTTTTAGTGAAAAAATAATAAAATTTTCCATTTTTACAAAATATATTTGAAAAAATGAATTTCTTGGAAAGCAATTTTTTTATTGAATATATAGGATTAATTTTAAATTAAATTATACCACTTTTGTGAATTTAATTAAAAAAATAGATTCCATATTTTTAATTATAATAATTAATATTATATAGAAATTTCAACTTAATTTTTGGTTATAATGAGTAGTAAAAATAGTAAAAATAATTACCGCAATTAAGGTTAAAGCGGGTTTACCAAGGGTTAAACTAAAATGATATGGTTTTAAATGACATAAAATCTTGTCCAAATCCTATTATTTGGACATATTTTAACATTATATCATCTAATTTTCAATAATTACCCATTTCAGAGACTTGTGGAATGTTAAAAATGTGGGTATAATTTTTTTATTTTCTAAAACTCCATGTATTCCCTCTACCCCACTTATAAAAGGGTAACCTAATCATATACTATTTACAATTTAAAGGCCTTGTTGCTCAGAAAATACTTTCCCAAATAACTTCCTTTCTTCCCTTAATTTTTCCTTGAACCCTTGGTTTGATTAGAAAGCTAATATGGAAAGGCTTTACGTATAATTTTAAAGAGGTGGTTCAAAGAGGAGGTATTGTTCTTAATTGAGAATATTTATTTTATTTTTTCTTACATATCATTAAAATCTTAATAAATCATGATGATATAATAAAATCATTATCTACCTTATAGTATGATGATTTTTTTTAATTTCATAACTTACATCCATATCCACTTACAAAAAATGGGAAACAAAACCATCTTTCATGTGTACGACCAACTACCTCATCCTGAATCGATGTAACTAATTTTCCATCATAAAATATCATGATGATATATTTAATGTTTATATATTATATTAATTAAATATTAATAATTCTGTAAAATTAATATATCAGATACCTTCTTACATTACCATCCATTGAAAAATTATAACATCATTCGTGTGTATGGTGGACTAACACCTCGTGAAGTGATGTGATTCAATTTTTATTACCACATAACATAAATGGTATATGTAAGTTTATTTAAAGAAATAATATTATATTCATGATATAATTTTCATTATTTAAATAAAAAATAATACTTTCCTTCTTTCCACCATGATCACTGAAAAATGGAAACACTACACATGCGTACGTACAACCTATCGTCTCCATGATTGTAACATCGTTAATTTTTCATAACCATAATTCATGGTTTTTTTAAAGTATAATTTTCATATAAAAAATTATAATTATGAAAAAATTATTATCCTAGAGATGATTAAATACAAATTTCTCTGAACTTAGTTAACTTTCTAAGGTGGTTTTGGGCATATGATCCAAACATCGTCAAAGCATCCAACTTAAACCTAAATGATCAAGTAATTGAATATAAAATAGTAATGAATAAAATAAAAGGAATAATAAACTTGAAAAATGATCTTAATAAATTTAATAATTAAAATAATTTTATTATTTAGTATGATATAGAACCCACGTGATGAATTTGGCTTAAGGTAAGGGATTTCCATAAACAACCCTTTTTCAGGTTATGACCAATATATCCCTAACTCACATTATATATCTATATAAAGTTATGGAATTATTATAAATTATATATACATTTATATCAAATATATACCTAGTTTATTTTCCCTTCCTTTCATATGGTAATACACACCTTTTCTTAAATGCCTTCATTATGAAATTTTCATGAATTATGATATGAGGCAAGATTACGAATCCCATTTTTATTCCCTGGGTAATTATTATTAGATGAATTATGATTTAATTACTTTATGTGAAACACATATATCATGAACATGTTATGATGGGTGCACCTATATATCACTCTAATGCATTAGGTAATGTTTTAGTCTCATGAGACATCATGTATGGGATTAGAGAGTAAACCATAATCCGTTATGGGACTTTGTCCACCATGTGATATTATCTAAGAATTTATCCTTGAGTCATGTTTATGTCATCTTATATTTTACTTCCATATTTCCTATGTTACCATGATATTATTATACCATGTTTCTTATGTTATTGTTCTGTGTGATTACTCATGAGCCTTCTCTTTTATAATATTATGTGATACCTTTGACTCACATATTATATTTCCTTCTCATGTTTATTACCTTACTATAATTTTTAGATCACCCCTTTATTTTATGTATTCCTTAGGTTATCCTATGCAATTTCAGGAGATCGAATTTATTTAGGAGCACATTATGGGAAATTTAATAAGTATGACATGTTGTATCTTCCTTTTAATGTAATATGAACACAATATTTTAATGAAATTATGCCTCATGATCTTTGGGATGTACATATTGTATAATTATGTTTAAAAATCATGTAATAAAATGAGTAAAAGGATTAATTTTCTATAGTTGGTATCAGAGAAATATTTAGTTAACCTTTATATACTTGGATGAGAAAAATTTAGTGAGAAACCTATGTTTAAGTATAAGGATAATTATAAGGATAAGGATAACTATCGGAAGATATCCTAAAATATTGGTGAAGTATAGAGGGAGTGGGATCCAAGAAATTATATCCCAATTTGGATACTATAAGTGTATGTGGATCTGGAATAGTTATACCTAGGGGGATAAATCTTAAAAGATCACATTGAGAAAGAAATAATCATCACCTAGTGCATGATAACAAACCCAGCTATAGACTTGGTTTGACAGTCTCGAGAGATATGTTTTAGAAATTCAAAAAAACTTTATGAACCATTATGAAGAAATTGAAAAAATCATTAGGTTAGAAAACCTAATAGGGGAATTAATATGGGTTACCTAAATTGAAACTTAGAGACTCATACGTTAGGATATACTTATCATTTATACGATATTCCTTCCATGTTTCTAATTTTTTTCTTTTATAAATTTATTAGTTATTTTATTCTCATATTGTTTTTCTTCTTTTAGTTAATAGCGAGAAATTGGGGAAACCATTCCAAACATCAACATGATGGGAATTGTGATGATTTCTCTATTGATATGACTAATATTATAAGAGTGAGATAATATAACTTCATGAAAGTATTGGATTAACTAGATAATGTTATTAATAATAACATGAATCATGCAGAACACCCAACTCCTCTTAATTAAGATCATGTTTCAATTGTAACTTTTATTAGACAAAGTCCTCTTACCTTTAGTGGATCTTTTGATCCCCTCATCACAAAACAATGGACTAACTCCATTGAGAAGATATTATTTGTCCACCAATGCTCAAAGAAAGATAAAATTGTGTTGTCCATTTATCATATTTATTCCCTTGAATGGGAAGTCTTTTATTAAATATTTTTAAAAAATATCTTCTTTGACCTATCCATCTTAAAATAGAGGGGGAGTTCAGAAAATGAAGACGAATCTATCAGGGAGTATGAGGAACACATCACAAGGCTTTTATGGTATACCTATGGATTTTCATCAACACTAAAAGTAAGACAAACCACTTATTTAGTTGTTTAAATCCACAATTTTTAAAATAATATGTTATTCTAGACTTTTTCTGCTACCAAGAGATTTTCTATTGCAACCTCAAAGTCTAGATGGAGATCTGTGAATCTTAATGGTCTCATGGGACTGGAGAAAAACATAAAATAAATTTTTATTTAGGGGTATAAATATCTAAATCCCATGGTGGAAAGAAAACCCAGATCCCACTTGTCAAAAGTGTGGGGAGAAGCATCCTAGAAATAGTCTATTGGGAATTGAGAGATAGTACATATGTAAAAAATAGGGGAAACAAGCTAACTAGAGCTAAAGGGAAATGAATAAACCCACTAATGTGGAAGAATAAAAGATGTTTAAGATCAATAATCATCCTATTGTGGCGCACTTCACCTCTAAGGAACACACACATTTGGAAAAACAATGCTCTAAGCCAAGGGTTGCCAATGAAAATCAATGATAAGAACCTCCAAGGTCTAAAGAGAAAGGAAGAGTATATGCTATCACTACTAATAAGGTGGATATTGATAATGATATGGTGAAAGGTTTTTTAGCTATTCATTGAAGAATAGAGAATGTACTATCTGATTACTGTTCTATGAATCCTTCCATATCATGAAATTTTAGTAGAACTATTCAAGAACCACCTCAAAACATGGGGGTTGAGATATCTGCGATAATAGAAAATGAAGTAGTGGGTTCATCCCAAGTTTATAACCCATCCTCATTCAATTTTTGAGGAATGAATCTTCCATAAACTATTTTCTTACTTCTTTTGTAGATTTTGATGCTATTTTGGGTATAGATTTACTATCCTTATATAAATCCAATGTCAATTGTCAAGTGAGGAAGATCACTCTTCACATACCAAGTCATCCACCTATTTTATACATGTATAAGGTGGAGGATAAATATCTTTTGGAATTATCTACTTAATAATGGATATTATTACCTTATTAGTAATCATATATATATATATGAAATGACTGATATAAAGTAGAGAATCATGCTTGAATACATGTCCATTCTGAGGGATTATACCGATGTATTCTCCAAATAATTTCTTGGCCTTCCTCATGAACGAGAGCTTCAATTCTCAATTAAACTTATACCTAGATCACTATTGATATTGAAAAATCCTTAAAGGATTTCCAACATTGAGTTGGAAGAGCTAAATAAATAGTTATAAAGAAATCTAGAAAATGATTTTTTACACCCAAGTAATTCACTGTGAGGTGTGTTTTTCCTCTTAGTTAAGAAGAAGGATGGGTCATTGTGCCTATGTAGTGATCATAATGAAATTAAAAAAGTCATGATAAAGAACCAGTACCCCTTTACCTAGATAGATGGCTTGTTCGATCAACTACGTGGAGCCCATTATTTCTCTAAGGTTGACCTTTGGTCAGGATATCAACAATTAAATTTAAAGAATGAATATATTCACAAAACTATCTTTCTAAAAAGGTATGGGAATTATGAGTTCATAGTGATGCCTTTAAGACCCACTAATTCTCCATCAATATTTATGGATTTAATTAATAGAGTTTTAATATATTATCTCAACAAATTTGTGGTAGTATTTACATATATTATTATGATTTACTTCAAAATCAAGAAGTGGCATGAGAAGAATTTGAATAATGTACTAAAATATTTGATAAAGGATAATCTATATATAAATTATAGTAAATGTGAGTTATAGATTAATGAGTTATCATTCTTATGTCATATTATTACTAGATATGGGATATATATGGACCCTTCTAAGACAAAGGAAATTGAGGACTAACCTAGACCAACATATATAAAGGAGATATATAGTTTCCTTGGACTAGAAGGGTATTAACAATGATTTTTGAGAAACTTATCATGATTTACAAACCCACTAACCAAGCTATCATGGAAGGGAGTAATCTTTTTTATGCATAAGTGAATGTGAAGAGAGCTTTTAGGAGTTAAAAAGGAGGCTTATCACTGCCCCAGTTCTCATGTCATCCTCAAATGGGAGAATTTTTATGGTATACTATGATACTTTAAATATGATATTACGATGTGTAATGATGAAAAATGATAATGTGATAGTCTAAAACCCATGATAGTTGAATTTTCATGAATAGAACTATCCCACATATGATCTGGAGATAGTTATAGTGATCTTTATGTTGAAAATATGATGAAATTATTTCTATGGGGAGAAGTGTGAAATATATACAGACTATAAGAGCCTCAAATATGTATTCACATATAATGAGATTAATATAAACTAGAGAATGTAGTTAGAGATGATCAATTACTATGAATAATCAATCAATTTTCAATGCTAGATAGATAAAAAAGTATCAGATGATCTAATTAGAAATGATTTGACAATTTATCAATGATGGGAATTAAGAAGGATGAAATCTTCTTATTCTTTCAGTGAATGCAGATGGGAACCATGAATTAAGGAGAATAATAATTCCTTTCTCAAATGATTTCTTAACCATCCATTCTATAGAAGTTAAAGAATTCTCAAATAGATGGTACAAGAATTTAGAAGAAGATGGATCCATAAGAAAAGGGAAATCCTCAGATTTTAAAATTGATGAATAAAGAGTTGTAATATTTAGGTCTTGACTATATATACCATCAAGTCTAGAGATAAAGATGAAGTTTTTAAATGATCCACATACCTAGACCCTCTCCATCCACCCAGGGAGCATGAAAATGTATCAAAATATATAAGAACACTATTGGAGGGACAATATAATGATGAAGAACCTAGAATATACATCAAAGTGTTTGGTATGTAAGTAATTGAAGTATGGAAGACACATGTTTAAGGGGATGATTAATCCATTACCCATACCTACATGGAAATGAAAAAACACCAATATATACTTTATCACTTATCTTACTAAGGTATCAATAGGAAACAATGCTAGATGGGTTGTAGTGGATCATCTTACAATGACTGCTCACTTCATTGCAATTCAATATGACATCTCACCCAATAAAATTATAGGTATATACAAAAAATAGGTGGTGAGGATACATGGAACACCACTATATATTGTATCTAACAGAGATCTGATATTTACCATAATGTTCTAGAAGATCCTCCAACATGCTCTAAGTACTGATTTTAACTTTTGTAAGATTTATCAACCCCAAATGGATAGAAAATATAAGTGTACTATTTATACACTAGAAGACATATTGAGATCATGTCTGATGGATGTTGGGCAAAAATCCCTCAAGGTATCATTGAATAATTTTTGAGGTGATTGTATTTGTTGACAAAGTGGACATCTGAGTAGTGATTGTTGACAAAGAGGATTTCATGGTGGAATGTCAAGTTCAAGAGCTGAGGTCAACTATCCATGTTTGATTCAAGAACATAGATAAAAGGAATGGATGATCTAGAGGTGGTACAAAAGAACAGATACAAGGTGGCGCAGTTTTCCAGTGTTTTTCAAATTTTAGGGCTTGAAAATCGGCAAATGAAGAAAAGTGTTTTTGGCAAAAGGACTTGCGCGCCGAGGAGTTGGAGTATAGGAAACTTGTGCACCATATGTTTTTCAAGATCATAAGATCAAAATATGGCAAAGTAAAGAGGTTCACGCAAGTTTGGGAGTTGGTCGCGCAAGTGTCTAAAATGACAGGGTACTTGTGCACCGAAACTGGGTCGCGCAGGTGACTTGCGCGCCGTCGCGCAGGGTGGTCAGATTGCCTATAAATACTGGACCACCCCTCCTCATTTTCACCGGAGTTCAACTCTTTGAGAAATCAGAGCTCCCGTCGCGCAGGTGTGGTGGTCGCGCAGGTGGTGTGTGTGGTCGCGCAGGTGAAGTTGTGCGCCAGTGGTTGAAGTTTTGCGCCGGTGTTAGAAGTTTTGCGCCGGTTGGCAGTTTCGTGCCAATATTGGTTTGGGCATAAAAGGAAGAGAGTCGCGCAAGTTTGGAGTTGAGGAAGCTTGAGTCGCGCAAGTGTCTGAGGTATACTTGCGCGCCCGTTGTGACTTGCGCGCTGATACTTGCACGCCAAGATTGACTTGCGCACCAAGTAAGGGTTTGTTCCAGCAGTGGTTTTCGGGCTGCGTGGAAGTTGGAAGTTTTCCCGATACCTTCGGTTCAAAGAGATATTCATCTACGTGTGAAAGTTGTACTTCAACAGAGCATCTACACACAGAGGAAGATGCATTCATTCATGCAAATGAAGAGACCTACAGGTCTATAAACTGTGAGTGGATTCCTTCCAAGAGCAGTGAGCTTAGGAAGAGGAAGAAGGTGATCCTCTCCACCGGAAGTGAGCCAGAGAGAGAGAGACAGGGAGTGACCCTTGGGAAAGCAGTGAGCTAACCCTAAATTTGTAAAGGCAGTGAGCCTGGGCATAGAAGTGATCTAGCCCGAACATTGTAATCCACAGCTAGTGAAGTCTAGTGGAATTTGGTACGAACCGGCAACTTGTCGGCGTATGCTCCTTGGACGTAGCCCTTAGCGGTGAACCAAGTAAAAATCTCTGTGTCTGCCTACTTACTTCCCTGCATTGAATTCAAAGCATCATCATTAGGTAAAAGAGACAAGTGATCACAGTAACCACACAAGTGAAAACAAAGTGACCCTTGTAACAAAGAGGTCAAGATCCAGTGGGGAAGAAAGAACTTTGAAAAAGAATATCCATACCCTGATTCACCCCCCTCTTAGGGTATATAGGCCCCTATTGTCCCTAACAATGGCCTTAAAAGTACGACGGGATAAACATGTTCCTCTAGTTAAGTTCTCATAATATAATATCTTTCACTCAAGAATCCAAAAAGATCTTTATAAAGACCTTTATGGGAAGAGTTATAGAATACCTTCATGTTGGGTTGGATTTTTTTAACACAAGATGTTGGGATTAGAAATGGTTGATGAAATGGTAAAAAAGGCCAAGACCATTCAACATCACATAAGGATTTTTTAGAGTTTACAAAAGAGCTATGGTGACAATCATTAACGAGACCTACAATTTGTGGTTGGGGATAAAGTGTTTCTCTGCATATATTTATATAAGAGAGTCATGAGATTTGGTAAGAAGAGAAATCCAAGACCCAGGTACATCAATACCTTTTATATTATTAACTATATCGAAGTTGTGGATTACTTACTAGCATTCTAACTAACCGTTTATCAAGTACCTAGTGTATTATCTGTGTCCCTTTTAAGGAAGTATATATGAGATCCCTCACATGTAAAAAATTTTGAGGTGGTACAGTTAGAAATTTATCTCTCTTATGAGGAGTAACCGGTTAAGATATTGTACCATAGAGATAGTGTTATACTCAATTATATGACCCACTAGGTCAAAGTGCTATGGTGGAACCATAAAAACAAAGAGGAAACCTGAGAACCGGAGGAAGTGATGAAGAAGAAGTACCCTCACCTATTTTCACCTTGATATTTATTACAAAATTTTAAAAGAGAAATTATTTATAGGAGTAAGAATGTAACACCCTGAGTTTTTTTTAAAAAGTTATGTAATGTTTGATAGAGTATGTGACATGCAACACAAAGTTTTAACAAACCTTAATAAAATATTAATATTATTATTTAAATATGGATGTTATAACCTATGCATTAAATTTAGAAATATGAACTGGTATAACCTCATTTTAAAAATTAATCACAAAGGATAAATAAAATATATTGATAAATAAGTACTTAATTTCTTGGTAAAGAGTTTTTTGGATTCAAAAATATCTTTTAATCAAAAAATGACTTTTTTTTGTGAAATTGTTATAAAATTATTATTTTTTAAATTTTTAAAAAATTTATTTGAAAAACTGATTTTCATTTACGGAATCAAATTTTAAAAATTTCATTAGGATTGTTTTTAATTTTTTTTAAATTTTAATGAATAATGGAAAATAATGGTTCTTATTGAAAACTGCATATCATTAAAATCATTTAAAAAGTATGTTTTTTATTTTAAATTGGTTTAAAATAAAATTTAGTTCAATTATGTTATGATTAATCAAATTTTATTCATTTATATCAATATAATCTTGATTTTTTTTAAAAAAACATTTCATACTTATGGAAACCGTTTCCTTGGAAAACCATTTTTTCGCCATTTCTAAAAGTTTAATTTTAAATTAAATTCTATAAATCATATGAATTGAATTAAAAAAAAATGGATTCCATATTTATAATCATCATAATTAAAATCATATAACAAATACAACTCAATTTTTTTTCATAATGAATAGTAAAAATAGTAAAAATTAATTACCGCATATAAGGTTAAAATAGGTTTACTAGGAGATTAAAATTAAAATATAATTTTTAAAATGACATAAAAACTTGTAAAAATACTCTTGGATGGAAATATTTAAAAATATATCATATAATATTCGATAATTATCCATTTTGGTGTCTTTTGTCATGTGAAAAACATAATTATAATGTTTAATTTTCAAAAATTTCAAGTGTGTCCTCTCCCCCACTTATAATGAGGAACCACTATTCTGTCCTATTTACACTTAAAAAGCCTTTTGGTTTTTACAATACCTACCCAAATACCTTATTTACTTCCCTAAACACATCCTATAAACCCCTTTTTTTTTATCAAAAACCCAATATAATAAGCCTTTAAGTACAATTCTAAAGAGGTGGTTTGAAGAAGAGGTATTGTTCTTAATCGAGCATCTTTGTTTTATTTATTAACTCCTTAAAATATTAATAAATCATGATGATATAATAACATAAATATATAATATATTCTAATATGATATTATTTTAATGTAATAACTTAAATCCATATCCACACCCATCAAATGGGAAACAAAACTATCATTCATGTGTATAGTGGATTGTTGCCTCACACATATTTTTTTTTTCCATAATCACCTATAATGGATATTAATGACAATGGATGTAATTTATATATATTATATTAATTAAATATTAATCATTTTATAAAATTATTAAATCATATTCCTTTTTATATTACCATCTATTGAAGAATGTTAATATTGTTTGTGCGTACAACAAACTACTGCCTCATGAAGTGATGCGATTAATTTTTTATTACCACATCACATGGATGGTATATGTAAGTGTATTTAAATAAATAATATTATATTTATAGTGTAAAATTAATTTTTCATGATAAAATAACACATACCTTTTTTACATCATGATCGTTGAAAAATGGAAACGTTACACATATGAATGTATGACCTATCGCCTCCATGATCGTAACAGAGTTCATTTTTCATAACCATAATTCATGGTTATTTTTAGAAGTATAATTGTTTTAAAAAAATGATAATTATTTCATGATTATTATTCTGGATATTATTAAATAATAATTTATTTGACCTTAGTCAACTTTCCAAGGTGATTCTAGACATATGATCCGAACATCATCAAAGCATCTAACTTGAAACTAAATGATTAAGTAATTGAATATAAAAAGGTATAGAATAAATTAAAAGGAATAATAATCTTGAAAATTTTCATTAATAAGTTCTATGATTAAAATAAGTTTTTAACCAATAAAATAAGGGACACACGTGATGAATCAGGCTTGAGTTAATGGATCTCTCTAAACCACCCTTTTCTTCAGGTTATGATCTCTAACTTACTTTCTCTATGTATTTAAATTTATGGGATTATTATAAATTATTTATATATATATCTCACATATTTGAATGTCTTATTATCCCTTTTTTATAATATAATACATTCCTCATGTTCATTTCAAAAATATCGTCATTAAAAAATTTATTTTGATTATGATATGAGAAAAGATAATGAAACCCATTTTCTTTCCATGGGAAATTATTGTGTAATGCCTTATAATTGAATTTATTTATGTGACACAAATAGATCATAAAAATTATATAATGGGTGAGACCAGTTAGAACTCTAATACATTGGGTAATTTTTCAGTCTCATGAGACGACATGTATGGGATTAGAGAGTAAACCTAACCCATTATTGTACTTTTTTCACCATGTGATATTGTCTAGGAATTGTCCTTGAATCATGTTCATATCATGTTATAAGTTGATTCCACATTTCCTATGTTACCATGAACTTATGATACCTTGTTCCTTATGTTATAAATCCATGTGATTACTTATAAACCTTCTCCTTTATGATATCATGTTATACCTTTGACTCTCATGTTATGTTTCCTGATCATGTTTTTTTTCTTATTGGTATTTTTAGTTCAATATTTTCTTTTATGGATTCTCAAGGTAATCCTATGATGTTTTTGGAAAAAATGGATTTATGAGCTCATTATGGAGAACAAAATAAGGATGCCATGTTTTAGTATCATTTTGATGTAATATAAACCTAGTATTCCAAAGTCACATGGCCTCATGATATTTGGGATGCATATTTTGGGTTCTTATATTTTAAAGTCATTTAATAACATATATAAAAGTCTTGGATACCTATAGTTTGAAAGTCCATGGACCACCTCCTGAAGCTATACTTGTAACGCCCTGCTGACCACCCTCTCATGGATCAACCCCCAAGGAAATCATCCACTTAATGACCTATGGTTTCTTTAGTACCTAATGGTATGTAGAAAACATAAATGGGGTGAATTAATACCTTAACACTAGGCACAAATCCTCCTTTATATGCCAATTTATGTACTCCTCATCTTGAAATAAATATAGGGAAAAGTACAAGATTTCTTTGAACCTGATCGCAAGATTCCATACACTCTATACCCCCTATTAAAGGGAGATAAAATCCTACTGATTTGATGCCTTTGTCATCGATGAAATGAACTCTGAACGGACCTCCTTCTGAAATTCTGACCACAATACATTTTCCTTCATTTGGTTACCTAGATAAATTATCTACCACTAAAGTGAAACACCTCATAACTAATAAACATCCAACAAAACTTAAAACCCATATCGATCTCTTATCAAACCAAATAAGATCTCAAGCTCCTCCAACCTGCACTTTGTCTTTAGATATGAGATTCACCCTTATATCTTGTCAAACTCTACCATTGAAAGGCATGAAAGTCTATATACCTTCCCTCGTTCTTCTCTAATGGGTTGATCATCCAATGATCAATTAGATCTACCTGTTGAACCTCAACCACCCAAGTTACTCATAGATAATAACCACGGGACAGTCCTAAAAAGAATAGAGGAAACCCAAGCCCAGTAGCATGGAATTTTTATAATATTTTTATTTATTTAATTAATTTATTCAACTTACTTTACACATTAACCCAATTAATACACAAAAAAAATTAATCATGATGTCTATACCTCTCCAAGTTTTTTACCTTGAGAATAGGCCGACCACACTTAGTCCTTCAATAAGAAAAGAGTCCATGAACAAGATCATGGTCCCCCCTAAAATCTAGTGTCCAAACTAGTCTTCCTAGCTTATATCATGTACCAAGATCTACTCACACCATTTCCCTAACATATCATGAAATAATCATAGTTTTTAACTCCAAAATATACTCTATCTCTCAGCCCAAACCTTTGATAAAACTCTGTCATGAACCCTCTCCAAAGGTACCCCTATATGAATTCTAAAAAAGGGTGATAGATAATTTACTTTTAGTTTTGCCTCTAATAGGCCCCAGGTTAATTAAAAGTACCAAGGGTATAAAAATATAAAAATGGAATGCATTACCCTCATATAATAATAGGATCATGAGATAGAATAAAAAAACACAAAAAACACCATCATAGAAAAATAAAAGTACACCCAAAACTACTCCATAATGCATGAAAAATGTTAATAAATATAAAAAAGTATATAAGTAAATACTAAAAGAAATTTACTACAATAGTGACTCAACAAAAGCTCTAACCCAAGCTTGAAATATCCAGATCAATCACCAAATTCCTCATAGAGACATGAAAAATAGTTTATATATGTAGGGTGAGTATACAAGTATACTTAGTAGGACAATACACAAGGTCTCATGTAAACATGTTAAAATATCATCCTAATGCACCAGTGAACAAACATAAGAACCAACAAGCACCTAAAAAGGTTAACTAAACAATCATAGCCTCACCGAGGTTTTCTCTACAAATCACGCACCCAATATATTAACATAGTAACCAAGAATATAATAAAGGAACCCTGCTAACAATTCTACACTAATTTTTCTCTCACCCCACAATAATGAATGTCCTATGCTCCCATCCCTTCCATATATTTCGCATCCCAACCAACCATATTTGATGTGGGTTAGGAAACATCCCGAACCTCTCCACTCTTAAAAGATCTAATATTTGGTGATTGAATAAGTTATCATCACATTACATTTCACCCGAAGACCCTTGGTCCATCACAACACATCTCCTTACATAACCTGTGCAGTAGGGTATCATGAACATGAAAGGAATCAAACTCATATCCTCCTCCTACTACACATGATCCCCCCACATATCACATCACATAAATATCTCATCACATCACATCTTTCTTGAAAACACCTAGGCCAAAATTTTTGGGTTATCTCCAAAACCAACCTATATCATCACTGCTACAGAAGGAAGAGCTGGGAAGAGGGGGAAGTCAGCCATTTGTATCCCCACCATCCTGGATTTTTGGGAAAACAACCAGAATCCAAAACCATTATATGTTGGTATTCCTATCAAAATCAGGTGGTGCATCTATAAAAATAACATAAATATACATGATATATAGATAACACATAATACCCAACCCATGGGTTTATAAAACATACACTAGAATACACCACCATGCCACCACTACCCCACCCATCAACCTCCAAAACCACTACCACCACTATATACAACATGACAATAAACACTGCACAAGGTCCCACATTCCCACTTTCAATTATCAATTTCACTATTTTCCATAATAAACGAATTCCCACTAACTCCCATTTACCAAACCATTACATTCCAAATTTATACAACCCATTCATTTAATGTTCAATTCAAATTATTTTACCCAATTACCATAAAAAACCAAACCACCTTTATTCAATTAATAGCCAATAACAACACCTCATACATGCCATCTCACCACAACAACTGTACATTACAACAACCACACTACAACAACCACACAATACAACCACCACAGAACTACCCATATCAACTTCCATATCTCATAATAATTGAATAATAGTCCAAATCATATCTCATTCCAACACCATTATCACTACTACCTCACTTATTTCACAACCCATCCATTCACCACTATCACTGCACTAAAACTCCACCACTCCAGGCAACCCAGAAAGCAAAAAACAAAATTCATAACATCCCAACATTAAAAACTATTAGTTTCAATGTATTTAATTATTTCACTTTATTATTCTACATGAGTATTATCTCAAAAACCATATTTCCATGGGAAACCATTTATTAGCCATATATAAGTTCTTTATCCTTTTATTCAAGGTGTGATAAAATAACAACACAATAAGGGTATCACAAATAAAATCTATAGAAAAACATTTCTCCCAACAATAGGATTTTTTTGAATTGGTTATAGGAATATAAAATCTCAAAAAAATATCAACAAAACAATACAAACATGTGATTACTTCCCATCTCCATCGATTTCTGATTTTCTAACTCATTATATTTAATAAGATGATCCCTTATATCCACCCAAATTAAGGAAAAATATTTAAATTATTACATGTTTAACATAAATAGGGAAAGAAAAAATACCCCTTACCTCAAAAAATATTTATAATTTTCTATGCACAATAGGGAGAAAGAGAAACAACCTAAAATCCATGATCACACTAGGAAACCCATGATCCACCTAAATAACACTAATGGGATCATCAAAAAAATTCCCAAACTTACCCAGGACCAAAAAAATATCATCTCCCTGAATCACCATTAAAATAATGGAATAAAAAAATGGTTATAGAGAGAATAAATTACTGTGGATCACTAAAGATCAAAAACCAGAACCCAACGATCAATGTTGGAATAAAGGGGTTGGAAGATCCTTTGATGGTGTCTAAGTTCACCCAAAAACCAAGAATATTGAGGAATGTATGAGATAATTCATCCAAGTACTTATGTTATAAATAGTCTGCAACTAACCAAATTTACAACATGAATTCTATATTTATAACCTGATTTTTTTAGGTTTTTTTAAATACAAGTTGTGAAACCCATTTAAGTTGTTAATCCTAAAATTTTCCAACTTCCAAAAAAAATTATGGCACCTGAAGTTGAATAAACTCACACCTTGAATTATGCTTTCACATCATGAACATGTTTCATGCACTGATCCAACACCTCATACAAACCAAGAATCACCATCCATATTAGTTGAAAAACACAAACTCACATCATGAATCCTCCCCACAAGGTGAATTTCCAACCACAGTTCTATTGTAGCTCTAACTTCCATAGAACCCTGTTAATCCACCTATGAAACACCCCAAACTCCCAAATTGAAAAAGTAATGGTCTAGGAAGGCATATAACCATACACTCACTTATATTTATTTGAATGAAAAAAACAAATCCTATTTTATTTTTACATGATTCAAAACAAATTTGGGTGTATATGTATGTACTATGTTTAGGTCAAGTATGTAGAATAGATGTATCAGTAATATCATAAAGTTATTATAATAGAAAAGGTATCATCCTTAACCCTTTACTGTTCCCTTACAATATCCATCAATAAATAGTTATTTATATTGGGTCCCTCTAGTTCACCATCCAAATTATATTTTTATTTGTTTTTAAGAGAACCAATTTTAAGGGTCGGATGGTAACTCGAACAAGTGTGAAATTAAGATTTAATAAGAAATGATAACCATGTATCCTACAATGGATCTAAATGATTATAAATTTACTCCACTTTATATTCATATGAATAAGATCATATAATAATGAATTCATCATGTCCCAGGACTTTTTGTACTCCTCTTTATTGATATTTACCACATTAAAACCCCAAATAAAAATGTGATTATGAGAATTAATTCATTTGTTTTTTCTTTAATGGGGTAAACATGAATATTTTTAGGACACATCATATATGATGCATAAATTTTATAAAGGTATGTACCTATTTAAATTTTGGATAAAATTACTTTTTTATGTATAATAATGTGGTTATGGGGTGTATGAGAAGTTTTAGGGGTGTTCCAGGGGTACAAGACATGAAAGGATGAAAAAATAGGCAAACAATTATATAGTGCATAGTTGGGGCATCATTAGTACAAACTGTGTTCCTAACCTAGGAAACTATGCCTCTTGGGGTCCCTGTTAAATAGAGGCTAGCGCATGGTTACTGCCCAATTTTCCAAACTGTGTTGGTGATTCAAAGATACCGTGAAACTTGTCCCCTCTTGGACATAGGGAACTACATGGTTGGTGCATGGTTTGTCTAACCTTTCAGACAAACCATGGAACCCTTAAAAAGTGGGGAATTCCATTTTTCCCTCTCACTCTTTAAGGGTTCGAACCCAATTTTCTTCTATATTCCTCCTCCAATAGATTGAGTGAAGAAACAAACCCTCAAATACATCCAAGAGGTGATCCAACTTTAATTCTTGGCTATAACATCTTGGACCAACTAACCTCTATGACGGTGGCCTGACTGGTGGGTCACATGATCTCAAGCGCATGTTCCTGAATGCCAAAGGCTGCCGACTAATAGTGAGGGACTAGGGTGTGTACGTGGAAAAAATATGCCCATATAGATCTAAGTATTCACAAAGATAAATAATATATAATAGATAGAAAAAGCATAAAAAGAACATACAATAACAGAAATACTAATAAATAATTGAAAAAGAAATGAAAGAAAATAATTAACAATTTAATAAAAACGGACGACACCAAATTATATAATAGATGAATGCATGTCATGGTGATGATACATAACTAAAATAAGTAAAAAATACAACATGATTTACAACATAGTCTAATAATAAATAAAGGATAGTAAATCCCCATAGACAATCTCCATGAGCATCCTGAGATCTAGCTTAGTCCTTTTCTCCTAACTCCTAGGTAAAATAAATACAACAGTTAACCTATATCCTTAAATTATAGGCTCTACTCAGGTATAAAGGGTAACCGAGTAGGGTGTGAGATATAAATATGAGTAGCCTGACACCCATGATGTCTATCCATATCCATACAATACAATATAAATTAAGAAGTGTGTCATATAAAATAAATGCAGATTGATAACAAACTAATAATATCCACTTGGTCTAGGTTCCTAATGGACACCCGTACCATACCAATTTCTTTGTCCTATACTGAAAATTGTAAAATAGGTACTTTTTTAAGAATAATATGCATACCAGTGCCAAAATTAACAAGGAAACTCAAAGAGTTACACCCCCCACACTTGTTATTAGGCTTGGGGTCTAATTCCCATATCATCACATAAGTTTGATAATAAGAAAGAGATAAAAGTCACAAGTACATTAACTAATATAAATAGAAGAAACAAGTACCACACAAGAAATTAACCCAATAAATCAATCAATGTAGTTCAAAAAATCTGTCAAATAAGATAGTGGAGTCTGAGCCCATCCCCAAGGTATCACTACAGTGAATCCATTCAAAATATCCAATGCCACTGAGCCTATCCAAGGTTATCCTTTTTAAGGTCTAAGTATTGCTCGCGGTATGGTAACCATGAGTTCATCCTGAGTATCATATGTAAGGCACCAAGTATCACTCGAGGATTGGCATGGACATCTTGCCAATGGGTCCATCCTTTTTTTCCCCTTAGGGAACCAATATCACCCAATAGTATAATAGAAAGACCATGGGAGCCCTTTCCTGGAGATCCTAAAACATGGTTTCCCTAATGTGTCATGGTATAACTACCCAAGCACGAAATTACATCCATGTGTCCTTAATATGGAACCCATGTTCTCACCCAGTCAGTATCAAGTGAACCATAGTTTCAAAGGAACATTTCAAGGAATACATCAATATATAAATCACATGGGAAGCATATACATAAAACATGCTATCAAACATGCACTATGAGACATAATCTATTCAATCTATCAAGTAAAACAATCCAATCCATAAACATAGAATAATTAATTTAGCACAAAATTTACCCATGGCTCTAGAAAGATCACTAAGTAATAAGAAATAAACATTATCAATGTTCAAACAAGAGGCTTAGTAACAAGGCATAAGCTCTAATAATGAAATGAAACTAGAGTGACACAGAATTAGAATGCCTTTAACCATATGTCATCAATGAAGTCTCAAGGTATCAATCTATCAAGCTTGACCCTTTATTTTATTCAACCAAGCCAAACTACTTTGGAAATAACAATATATCTACACAAGCATATTCACAAGGCTAAACAATAGGAACTAGGCATATGCATTTTCAAAGGCCCAGTCTATAGTTCCGTTTTCATTTTTAAATCAATTTATATATTTATGACAATAATCCATGGTACCACACACTCACCCAAAGGTGAAAAAAACCTAAGGAATTTGGAAAAAAGGCCATTTAGATTGGGAACACCCAAAGGGGTGGCCAAGAGGTAAGAATAACACCCTGAATGACTTTCTCCATAAGAGAAGGCCACAACGAGAATGATAAAACAGACCAAAGAAATTTAATAAGCGATAAAAAGGTATCTCCAAATGGTTTAGGTAAGGTTTACAACCACACAACATGAAACAAGTGATGAATTAAGGGGAAGTGGGTAGATTCCCTACACTGGTAAATCTAATTAAAATTTGGGCCACACACTTAGGATGTTCCTTGTCTTATCTATAATGTTTCAAAGGACACAAGATCATTTAGAAATAACCAAGAAAGTCCACGTACAAGCATTCCATAAATCTAGACAAGGAATTAAAAATAAGGAATAAGATAAGAAATAATTCCAAGAAATCTAAATAAAAAAACTATCACTATGAGTTTTTGCAGAAAACACACCTCCATTGGACGTGTTTTATTATAAAAACTTGATTTTTTATCAAAAGAACATTTATCATAACTAAAAACTTTTTTTAAAAATGAAGTGGCATAAATAAATATCCAAATGAAGTGTGGGAAGCAAGTAATTTAATGAAATATTAAATTAAAAGAAAAGAATAGGGATCCTAACACAAAGGAACCAAGCCAATACCTGACACTTGATAGATTCATTGGTGACCATCTGTAACTACTCCACATACATGAAAAAACATACCTTTATATAAATATATATATACCTTAACCCAACTCTCATATTTCCCATGCCATGAGGGAACACTTACATAGAAGATATATATATATATATATATATATATATATATATATATATATATATTCTTAAGTATATGCATGCACTCCCTTAAAGACATTCAAAACCCACTGCAACAATTATCAGGGGCTTAAAGAATCACCACAGCAAGGTGAACACACTTGAAGTAAAATATAAGGAACTCATAAATTACAAAACACCTAATTATAATTTAAGCATTAATGAGGAAAAAAGGAAACACTCACCCAAAAACGTTGGCAGTGAAACAAATCAAACCCATCTTCTTCACCTTTAGTGGAGGATTCTAGAATATGTACAAAGGGGTCTCGAGAGTCCCTTCACATACCCTAACATTTGAGGAATAAATCAAAAATAGGATTACTCCAAACCCTAGGTTAGGCCAATCATGAGGGTTGAGGGGAGAACAAAATCAGCCGAAGAGAAGGAGGATAATGTTGGAGAAAGGATTACCTCAGAGATTTAGACAAGAATCATTAAGAAACTAGGTGGAAACGACATATGTAGAGGGAGATCGAGAGAAGGTGTGTCGGGTGGCCAAGGGGAGCCCGAGGGGGAGGGGCATCACACATAGATAGGAAGGGGGAGTGGGCGTGTCACGTTCTAGAGGGGGAAAGGGATACCCCTTGGGTCTCTAATAAATAACCTAATAAAAATAAAAATAAATAATAATAAAAATAAAGATAATAATAACAATAATAACAATTATATTATTATTATTATTTTAAAATTCCCTTATTTAATTTATTTATATTTAAATTTTAATTAATTTAATTCAATTTATTTAAAATACACATCACAGTGTCAACTCTCGGATTTTTTTTTCTAATGCATGGTTTTAAAAACAGTCTACCTAGAAAATGAAAAAAAAATTAAATTCACCTATAATTTTTCATCTGGTTCAAAATGCGGGATATTACAACTTTCCCACCTTAGAAATTTTCATCCTTGAGAAGCCTTTGATAACTAAAGAAACATCACCCAACCTAAAGAGGTCATAAAGTATCATTCAAATGGTTTTTTTTCATTTTCGAACACCCAACACACCTTTTAGCACTTCTTAAACACATGACACTTAAGTTATCAAAGCTTGAGGTAATGCTCATTTTCCAACCAAAACATTGATAAATGCTCAACTGAGCCCATTTAGCTAGAGAGACGATCACATCATCATCTCATTAAACATATGGCCAAAGGTACTTCAAAACTTAGGCTTTAACTTTAGAAAGGTGGAAAATTATAATCCATGACACTTTCCACCATAAGAATTTCCTACAAGACACGACCTTAAGCATTCTAGTGATGCTTCTCACATGATTTACAAAATATTTAAAATGGTTTATTCCCCATAGAACTCAAATTCCATGTAGAGATAGATTTTCATGTATGTCCCGAGCCTAAACAAAACGAATTGGTCACATCTAATGATGTTCCAGAAACAATCCTTCATTGATCACTCCATTGAACAAGAGAGAAAAAAAGTCAATCCACTTCGACTGACCATTCAAGAATATGCTCAGCTTAGATGACTAGAGTTTTACAAACTAAACTAAAATTTATTCTTCCAAGGTATCTTTCATTCACCACAAACACATCCACTGAATTCCATACCTAACTTTCGATGAAATTCCTTGATTTAAGCATCATTGATCCCAACAATAAGTCCAGGATAACATCAGATTATAATGAAATGAGTACAAGAGACTAACCTAAGGTTTTCCATACTCCATTTTTATGAGTGAGAGATTTTTACAAATCCAACACATCCACATCGGATCATTGACTGAGCCCATAACAACATCAACTTGATGGTCAAGTTAGATGAAAAAAGTAGTGTTCAAGAGTTTGTCTAAGGAATTGTTACATGGGAATCCAAGGGTCACTCAAGACAATCCAAGCCTTGATAAGAACCACTCATTCATCCTGAAACACTGGGAGACCACTAAATACACCCAAAAACATTTAAACTACAACATGACATAAGACCAATGAACTCTTAGTGTATCAAGGACAATGTCAATATATGGGACATGCTCGACTCTTAAGAAGAGTACATAAAGAGGATTGAATGGTTTCCAGTCAAAATCACCCAATTACTAGACAAAAGAATAGTAAAACCATAACTAGTCGAATCGTGTCGAAAGAAACTCATATTCACTTTCCAACACACTATCATTAACTGGTCAATTAGACTTTAACCCCTAAGGCAACCCATGATCTTTCAAGATTAACCACATAAGTCCACCCATGACCAACGATGTTTCTCAAGGGTTTCATACACCACCAACCACACCAACATCGCACTGCCATGAAATCATTGACATCCTTTCAAGTTCTCAAGACTCAAAATAATTTAAGTAAGACCAACCTCCTCCAATTTTCCTCTTTGGTTGTATTCCCAACCACCTAGAAGAACAAGTATTTAACAGAACTGACATGGACCTTCCCACCTTAGGTGTTTCCCAATCGAAGACAGAGAATATAAACTAGATGATAACAAGAATACTAGATCCAAACTACCTTAAACATATGTGTGACATTTACCCAAGTCACACTACATGTGACATTTTCCCAAGTTATAATCACAAACATCAGTACATTAGACAAGGAAAATAAAATCAAATTGATCAGAATGTCAAAATACCAGAGTCTCAAGAAAGTCCTCCCAAGCAATGGGAGAGACTTGTTTATTTAATGATCATGTCACTCTAATATGGAGATGACCCAAGAAAACACTCAGAAACACTAAGATGTCCATTATTAAGGAAGAATAAAGAGTCAAGTGACCTAAAAAACATCTGACCATTCCTGAGGCCTGCCTAACCAGCTAGAAATGAACATTACACTCATATAAAAGGAGAAGAAGGACATGAACACCCATCTGAACAAGGGTTTCTTTTTTAAAGAAAAGTGGGTTTGACTTGGGATTATAGCACCATATAATAGGAAGCTCATAGTTTTTATCAAGTCATTTAATCACTAAGGGTGCTACCTACTATGGGCTATCCCCTTATAAAAGAAAACGCACTGGCCCTATCTCTAGGTAATACCAACAGAAAAGTCAATAGGATCAAGAGATGACCATCCAAGTCATTGGTAAAAAGAAATTAGACCCTTATAAAATGCTTATGCTTTAATTCCAAAGAAACTTAGTAAGAAACATTAATCTACCCTTGTATGAGGATTTACACAAAATACACCACCTATGGTTCCATTTTAAGGCCATTTCATTGATTCCAATTTTTGATCATTAACAATTAAAAATATTTAACTAACACATCAAGGAAAAGTAGGCAAGTCTCAATAAAATTAATTTTTAAAACATTTTATACTTCTTATTATTCAGTCATAATTTAGAAATTTATCAAAATAAAATTCTTTTAATAGATAAGGCTACCTTTGAAGGTACTATTAATCCAAACTGGGTTCTTCTAAATTCAACCTAATAGAAATTTCTAAATTGTAGAAATCACAGACACCAAATAGGGTCATTCCATAAGAAACATGCCTCTAAATAACCTAATTGGGAAGAGGTTATGCAAGTGTTTTTCAACAGACATGATGTATGTGGTCTCAATGTTTTTTTACCATAGTCTTGATTCTTTATAAGTGTGTGTGGTTTTACTAATGTAGCACCTTGTTTATTTTCAATATCCTTGGACATGGAAAGTGATTTGGGCCTTACATTTAGGTACGAGACCCTTCACAGACCCTGTTTGGATCATAAAAGATATGAGAGAAAACCAAGGGCTACCATTGGGGTATTCCAAACCTTTGAAAATGGTGAAATAATAAGGTAAACATTGATATAGAGAAATTATAAAAATGAATGGGGTTTGAATAGGAAATTGGTATGTGAACATGTATTAAAGGGATAACTGATTTAATTATATGTTATTTTTGAAATGACTAAGTGGTATGAATGGATTAAATGTGGTGTTTTGGATTTTGACCCAGTTACAATTTTAAATGATGAAAATAATGTTTGAAAGTGAGAAATGTTTTAAAAATAGGTTTTGAAATAAATGTGATTTAAAAATAGATTTTACTTTGATATTTAAAATGATTACTTGAAATGAGGGGTGTGGCCCCTTTCTTATAGAAATTATTAATGACTATTTTGAATGGATGAAATGGAAATGAAAGCCTTGGGGAATGTATTATTTATCAAAGTGGAAGACCCATGTTTAAAGGGTAGACTCAATATGATTTCAAATGAGTATTTGAATTGTGTTATACTATGGGTTGTTCTCAAGGTCTTTTTTTAACATATTCATTAGTTTGATGTATGGGTAAACAAACCATTAAAACTATAATGGAATGATGACATGGATATGAAATGAACTAAATTATGAATGTTTATAGTTGATTAAATGGAATAAAGGGGGTGTTTAGAATAAGGATACATGTTAATGGGATATGTCTTGTAAGTGGGTTATGTATGATGAGTTATGATTGTACATGATAGGTGTGTTTAATAGTTATGGTTTGTGTTGTAAAATGTGATATGATTAAAGAAGAAAATGCACATGGATTAATGGTATTATGGGTTATTAGACTAAGTCTTCTCCCACTAGTTGGCCAAATTGATGCTCTAAGTCCAATGATGTATTTCGTGGGTTAAGGAGTTGTACTGAGGCTCTATGTACCTAATGAATTCATGTGGTAATTCACCTGGAATAAGGCTCAAAGGTGATGTAATTTACCTAGATTAAGGATCCAAGGTAAGTTAATTATTTTTTGGGGATTATTTTCCTTGTTAGTTAAGGAAACTTGACCCTTTATAACTAATTTATATGACCTATATGGGATGTAGTGAAATTTATGAATATAGATAACCCTTGAAACTAACGATGAAAGTGACTAATGTTACACCTGCTAATAAATGGCACATAGATTACATTCTATTTATCATTTTGTTCATTATTGTACCCGCAAACACTATTAGTAGTACAGTCTTACTATAGATTTAGACACCATTGGTGGTGGCCTACTGAGTTGTACTCACACCCTTCTTGGGGAACCATGGAACTTGGGTACCCAAGAAGATGCTTATTATTTTCAGGTATATGGTTTGGATAGGGAATTGGTGTTTGGTTTGTGAATGGGCTATCCAGTTGGATCATGGGATGGGTTGGAACTTGGGTTTGTGCTTGGGATATTTTGGTAGTTTTAGTTTTGGGATTTTATTTGTATGAATTCCTATCATGTAGTGTATTCTTCATATTGTTATATCATGTGATGCTTGGTTACCTATTGAAATTCTTTATATGATTTACATTTATTTTTTATGCTAGTTATTATATCCATTGGTATTATTTCTTCTATAGAATCACTTGGAAAGGATGTTATAGTCTCACCAATGTTCTCTATAGACTTGCGCTGCAAGTAAGTTTCCTACGACATATGGGGAGGCGCACATGAGGTCATGTGAAGACACAACTCATGTCACTACATATAGTGGTATTTAGGTTGGGGATTCTAGTAAGTGTTATTGGAGTAATAGTCTTTTGTATTGCTATTTGGGGGTATGGTAGACAAGAGACTAGGATATTATTGGGGCTTGATAATGAGATAATTCTTGGGTGCCTGTAGCCCCATGTATGAGGGGAAATACAAGTTTCTAGGGGTGTTAATTGATGTTCAATTTTGTGATTTTATAGTTTTATTTTATTTCCACCAAGATTGGTTTGCTTGGATGTGATTTTATTGATTTTTGAGGTTTAATATCTTCTCCAAGCATGTAAATAGAGTTTTTAGGAGTTTATGCATCATTCTAGTAACATTGGATTGGTAGGTCATTGTATGATGCCTATGATTGATAGTTCCTTGGGATTCACATGATGGTAGTGTAATTTTCCTGTTTAAAATTTTTTATGTTTATTTTACCATGAAACATTTGATAACAAAAATGTTTTTGAAATATAGATTTGAATAAAAATTGGTTTTTTGAAATTTTGGGTTAATAAAAAGGTTTTGGAAAATTTAAATTCTTGGGTTCGAAATGGAATTTTTTAAAATGTTTCGAAATATGAAACCTTGGTTTTTAAATGATAATGTTTAATTAATAAGGGAGATGGAAGATGATGGAAATTGTGGGGATACAGGGAATGGGTTTCCCTAGTGTTGTGATCAGACCTCATGTATGGGTGGTTTGGGAAGTAAGAGTTCCCTATATTGAAACCTTAGTTGCAGCCCATTAGGCTTGGTTGGGCCTTAATGTTATAATGGATGGTTATCCCTTATTGTACCCTTGGTAGGGTTGTGGCCTTTGGGTTATGATATTTTTTTCTGGTAATGTGTGTGTGGTAACTCTTGTGGATCATGATCATGAAAGTTGAGTTTTGGTCCCTAGAGTGGTTGTTTGGAATGTAGTTCCATCATATGGGTGTGGTTATCCTTGGTGTAAAGCCTAGAGTAACTGGTTTCTTGGTTTGTTTGGCATAGTGTGTCTGGAACAAGGGTATAATTTTAGCTATGAGTAGTGGGTTTTTTGAGGTTTATTTGTATGGATTAGAGGTATATTCAATGACCTTTATTAGGCATAAATTAGGTTTGGGGAGCTGGTATCATTTGACTCTCATGAAAACCTGGGAGAGGGGTCGGTTGGGGTTGCTAGTGATTTTGGGTGCATATAACATAGGTGGATGTTTTGGACTTTTATAGTATAACACAGAAAGAATTTCCTAGTGTGGATTTGGACTATAGGATTAAGTGGGATGGTTGTCGGTTTTGGTGAGGCTACTAGAGTTTTGGATATGAGTTGATAGTCTTGGAAAATCAAGGCTAGCCCCGAGGGAGGTTGGCCTAGTATTGAAGCTTCCATGGGATGCGAATCATGAGGGGTTACTTTAGAGGTGGTATAGATGCATGGACAGTGTTTTCAAGTGTGGTAAAGGTGCATGATTATGCCTTGGTTTCTTTTTTAGGGGTGTATTTGGGAGATTTTGGTTGGTTGTAAGGCCGGTTTTGGAAGAGTTAAGGTAGGAAGGATCCTTTTCCTAAGGTTTTTATGGTGTTTGATGTGGGAATCAATGTTAATATTTGAAAGATAGAACATGGGTGACCAAGGAGTGGATGGATGATTTTGGTGTGGAAGTGAAACCCGGGTTGGTGGTGGTCATGCGTCTGGGTTTGATTGTATGTTGGATGCTTATTGAATGAGAATGTTGAGAATGCATCGAGTCCAATGGGGTTGAAGGACTAGGAGGCAAGGTCTTGTGGGTGATTAGATGTTGGGAATATCTCTATTGATTTATGAATTGTGTGATCTAGAGTCATGTTCAACATGTGTTCACGGGAAGCGAGAGACCTTGAGGGCTCGATGAGGTCCAGATGTGGTCATGTGTTGGAAAGGTATGATGTCACTTGGGATGGATGAATATGTGGATTAAGAGAAGAACCTATTGTATTTCTATGTGATCATAGTGGGAAGCACAGGTTCCACATGAGACATTAGGGTTGTGGATTGATGTGGTGGTCATTGCGTTTCTGTGTGAACCACCAGGGTTGTTCTGGAATGACTCAAGTGGGGCAATGGCTGTGGTGACAACCAAAATGTTGGGTCATGACTACTTAACATAGGGTCATGAATTAGTGGTGAGTTTTGGTTGGAAAAATCATTCAAGTTGTAGTTGTTGAATGTGGATGATATATTGGTGTGCAGGGAATCTCGAGTCTTTTGGTAGGTTAAGGTTTCCCCATAGTATAAGGTGACACTAGTGATGGATAGTTTATGGTGGTGTTCGTCGATGACTCCTTGGTATACCTTTTTTTAGTGATGATAATGTCCAATATATTGACATCATCTCAAGTACACTGAATGATCTTTGTCTTTACTCCTAGCTACCAAAATGTTCTTCAGTGGGATATGGGGCCTCATGGGGGTATGCTCATGGAGATATATATGTATTTTGAGTTTTATTTTGGAAAGTGATCCATAGAACTGTTATGGGAGAGGTCCTTAGAATGGATAAAAGGACGAAGAATGCTACTAGTGGAGTTCTAGGAAGTTAGGAATAAATGGAAGTTAGTGATATTTGGTTGTTCTAGAATAATATATATGGAAACATCAATGTTTTGGGTTTAACATGAGATCAAAGCATGATCCATGGTGGTTAAAATTGCTAGAGGAAGGTGGTGATAATGATAATCCTATGGCGAGGTATGGTATGTTAGTCATGGATGTATGGAGAAAACCATAGAGGGGGTGTGGTGGCTTCAGGATGTCAAGGAGAAGACCATAAGGTGCTTTTTTGGGTTCCGTGGGGAACTCCAAGCAGGCCTTGGATGTGGTGGTAGATCAAGCCGAACAATGGATTCAAGTTCCAGACGGTTTTAGAGGTGATATAAGTGTTTACATTAAAGACATATTGGTGGGTGATGATGAGCCGATATGGTTTATGGATCAACGAATGATGTGGTGGTGAAGTTGCACCACAAGTTAGGAATAGACTCTATTGGGTGAAAACAGATGATGGAGGTAAGCATTAAGTGAGAAGGCATCATGACCAAGTAAAGGAGAGACCTTCCAATAGTTGAATTTGGGTTCCAATGGAGTTAGTCAAATGAGATGACCTGACTTAGTTTGGTAAAAAGGTAATAGATGTGGTGGGCTATAAGACACTATATATTAAGGTTGGAATATTAAGTTTGCTTCAGGAAATGGGTTTTGAGGAATGACCATGCTATCCTCATTTTAGATATGGATTATGGAAGTGTGACCAATCTAGGAAGCTTTGATGATAAGGATGAATGCCATATTTCGGTGATGTTCTCATGGATTTTGGGTGTTGTGATTTGGGAAATTCATTGGGTAAACTGAAAAAGTTGACATGAGGTTCTGTTGGTATCTTTTTTATGGTGGAGGTTCCAAACACTGAGTGATAGAAGTGGATAGATAAAGTGTTTGGTGGGGAGAACCATATCAGGATAATGGTCTGTTGATGATGTGAGAAGTAGTATGAGATAGATGGAATTATATGAGAATCATCTTGGTGTTTTTATTTTTGTAATAATTTTCAGTTCAGGCTTCGACCAGTTGAGTACTGTGAGGTCAAGATTATGCTTGGGTTATGCTATGAGTGTTTAGATATGTTGTGAGGTCATTAGGCCTTGGGTTTAATATTGGTAATGATTTGTAAATGTGGTAGTAATCTGGATAACCCTTATGATGATTCCATGCTTGGGCTATCATCAGAGCTTTGAAAGAACGGGGTGAGATGGTGCCAAGTGATTTGGTCCATGAATTGTGGAGAGGATCAGACCAAGGTTGTTCAAGTTGGATCTCCCAGGGTAATGTTGTTCCTTATTTGTATCCTTTTGTGTGGTGGTGTAGTGGTGTTACTTGAATATTTCTATTATGTTTGATTCTAGGAATGACGAGTTTTAGGTAGTGACATTCCATGATTGGTTCATGGTTTTATATTTTCATGGGGGGAATTTTATTCAGGGTAGGATTTCTACCATGGTCTAAGTGTGGTGATGGAATGGACAAGTACAAGAGGAAACTTGGGAAATAAAAGTTCATAGGTGGGCTCTGTGTCCTGCCTTCAGGTAATGGGTGTTCAGTAAGTATTGGAAGTGTTGCACAATGACAATTCAATATAAGGTGGGGAGGTTGAAATATCTTGACCTATTATAAAGTTACTTCTTTGTTTAATTGTTTTAACTTCCTTTTTTATGTATAATGAAGTGGTTCTAGGGTGTATGATAATTTTTGGGGGTGTTCTATCGGTATGGTAAATGAAAGGAGGTTAAAAGAGTCCAAACAGTGTGCAACACATAGTTGGTTAATGGTTAGCATAAACTGTGCGCTTGCACCAAGAAAATACATGGATTACTACCCCTTTCAAATAGAGGATAGTGCATGGTTACTACACAGTTTTCCAAATCATGTGGGTTTTTAGAGGAAACTGTTTGGCTTGGACCCTCTTAGATAGAGGAATACGCATAGTTATCACATGGTTTGGCTAACCGAGCGGCCCTTAAAAAGTGGGAAATTCCAATTTTTTCCTCTCATGATTTAAGGTTTATAAACTTATTTTCTTCCATATTCCTCCTCCAATATCTTAGGTGATGAACCAAACCCCCAAGACTTCCAAGAGGTGATTTACCTTCCATTATTGGATATTTAGAGAGCATTTAGGTGAGAATCAAAGATCTCGGTGAGTCTTATACTCCCATTCCTTTAGATTTGGGTTAGTTTAATACTCCTCTCCTTTTTTTTCTTGATTAGGTCTTGTATAATTATTCCACTTCTTATGAAGCTATAAAAACCCACTTTTCCAGTAGATTCTAGGTTGGGAATTTAATGGATGTTTAAGTTCAAATCATGGGTGGAGGTTAAGAAAGCATTCATCAACAAACATGAGGTAGGTGATATTAAATCTTTTCACTATAGTATTGATGTTTTATAAGTTTATGTGTTTTCTCCAATGTAACACCTTGTTACGTTTCAATATCCATGACTATGTAAAGTGATTTAGGCCTTAGATTGATGTACGAGACCCTTTACAGACCCTGTTGGGATTGTCCAAGATATGATGAAAAACCTAGGGATACCTTTGGGGTATGCTAAACCATTGAAAATGGCGAAAGGATTCAGTAAAAATTGAGATAGGGAAATTATTAAAATGAATAGGTTGCGAATAGTTAATTGATATGTGAGTTTGGATTAAAGGGATAACTTAATTAATTATATGTTGGATTTGTGAAATTCTTAAGAGGCATGGATGACTTAAATGTGGTGTTTTTTTATTTTTACATGATTGTGGTTTTTAAATGATGAAAATGATGTTTGAAAGTGTGAAATGTTTTCAAAAGTTGTTTTTACCTTAATGTGATTTAAAAAGGGTTTTCTTATGAGGTTTAAAATGATTATTTGAAATGGGGTGTGTGGCCCTTTTTTGTTTTAATGATTAATGATTGTTTTGAATGGTTGAAATGGAAATCAAAGCCTTGTGGCATGTCTTAGTTTTCAAATTGGAAGACCCATGTTTTAAATGGTGGATTCATGATTATTTAAGATGTGTATTTGAATTGTATTATACCATGTTTTGGTTTTAAATGTCTGTTTTGACTATATTCATTGGTTTGATGTATGGGTCAATGTTGAAGGTCTCATGAAAATTATGTTGGCATGATGACATAGATATTAAATGAACTAAGTGAGGAATGTGCATAGTTAATCACATGTAATAAGGGGTGTTTGGAATAATGATACGTGTTAATGGGTTATGTATTCTAAGGGGGTTATGTATGATGAGTAATGATTGTACATGATAAATGTGTTTAATAGTTATGATTTTTGTTGGGAAATGTGATATGGTTAAGTAATCATGTGAACATGTATTAATGAAAGTGTGGGTTATTGGACTAAGGATCCTCCCACTGGTCGGCTAGATTGATGCTCTAGATCCTTCGATGTATTGCACGAGTTAGGGAGTTGGATTTAGGTTATATGTCCCTAACAAATGCAAGTGGTAATGCACCTAGACTGAGGCTCCAATGTGAGGTAATTTACCTGGACTAAGGCTCCAAGGTAAGTTAATGAATTTTGTTTTTTGTGATTATTATCCTTGTGAGTTAAGGAAAATTGACACTTTATGCATAATTTATATGACCGACGTGTGCCATAATGAAATTGATGAATATGGATAACTCTCAGAACTAATGATGAAGTGACTAATGTGACCCATATTAATAAATGGAACATGGATTACTCTCTATTTATCTTATTTTTCATTAATGTACATACATACACTCTCTATAGTATATACTATTTATAGATTTAGACACTGTTGGTGGTGGCCTACCAAGTTATACTCACACCCTGATTGGGCCACCATGAAACTTCGGTACTCGATAATATGTTAGTTGTTTTTAGGAATTGGTTCAGGATAAGGACATTGTGTTTGGTTCATGCATGACCTATTTGGTTAGATCATGGGATATGAGGACCAATTTGGGACTTGGGTCCATGATTGGAGTCTTATGGTTGTTTTGGTTTTAGGATTTTTATTTGTATGACTCCCAGACATGTAGTGTATTCATCATAATGTTATTACATGAGATTCTTGGTTACCTATTGGAATTTTCCACATACTGTCCATTAATTATTGTTGATAGTTATTATATTTGTTGAAATTATTTTTTCTATGTAATTACTTTGACAAGAAAGTATATTCTCCCCAATATTATCCATAGAATTGCGCTGCTAGTCAGTAGCCTTTAGCATATTGGGAGGAATTCCTGAGGTCATATGATGACTCAGGTCAGAGCACTAGATATAGTGGCCACTAGGTCAGGGATGATATACATCATGTTAAATTCTTCTTTTTAGGTATCTATGATAGGGAATTACTCTCCCATAATTTCCTCTTTATAATGAATAAGGAGTTCTATAATAGTCCTTCCTTCTCTCCTCCCCTTTCAAGATGGGAGGTTCTACTATTGATATTCTTGTAGATAGTTCCAAAATATATAGAATCAAATGATTTTATTATAGTACATTTCATATCCATTGATGAAAGCTGAGGCTGTAGTGATTTTTTAGCTGGTATTTGTGCTAAGTTTATATCCACTAGATTCCCAAAGTTTTAATTTATATATATGGATACCAAATAAATGATTTCATCTACTCTTTCTCTATGAGTTTTGTCTCTAAAAGTTTTTCAATCCCAAGTTTCCTTACATATATTTTCCATCAATATTGGGATCATCAGAAGCCTCATGTAAATCCAAATGGCCTAAGTTTTCCTCAAGCTCAGAGATTCCATCCTTGATAAGTAGATTAAGGTCAGTTTCTTCTATACCCTCACTTTTAGATCCTTCTATGTTTTACCAATGAATATGGAGCCTTGAATTCCTAGGATAAAATACATTGTGGGTCTAAACCCATACTTGATGATCTAGTCACTATGGGATTGGGAAGATTGGAATAATCCTAACGCTGTCTAAATTTCATTTTTTTGTTGAAAAGGTATTCTATGGAGTTATGTCCTTCTTTCTACCCATTATTAGTACAAAAAAACTAAGTTTATATATACTCTTTAAAGTTAGAATTTTCTTTCAAAGAGGAACCATATCCATTAAATCCATCCAAAGGTTCATTAGGTCCCATTTTAAGATAACCCTCTTCACTCCCAGCCTCAAGATTCATAGAAATATCCTAATTTTTCATCCACCTTAGTAAAAAAACATTCAATACATTATATATATCATTATTAGTAGAATTTACATGTAAATTCTCAAATAATTTCTATAGATTAATTTCAAAATTTGGATACTATATATAAGTCTTTATGGGAATCAGGTTTCTAGTACAGTCATGTCCAATGATTAGTAGAAAATCTTTATTATTTCCCTCCTCTATCCTATCTAATTGCATAATAGAAGAATCAGGATGATCCCTAGTCTTAAGTTTAGCTTGAGGTAATCCCTAGAAAGGATTCTTTAGTTCTAACAACATTTTCTAGATATATAACCTAGGATAAGAGTAACCTCCTAGAACATGTGGTTCACTGTTGGATTTTGAGAACATTTCCTTCATGTAGGTGGGAACACCTATAACCAAACATGAGGGAAGGATCCTCTCCCCCATCATTTCACCTCACCTCAAATATGTAGTATTCTCTCCAACCACTGAAGGATACAAACTGAACATAAGTAGATTCATCATAGGACCTTGATAAAAAAACTTGCTAGTGGTAGAACAAGTGATAAAAAGGAGGGAAAAAAATCACACTAGGTCTCGAAATGAAACATTTAAAAGCATTAAAACTAATCTTAAACCTCAATATAATGTGATTAAAATGGAGGATTAAAAAATATACTTCTAGGTAGATTCACAGAGTAACATACTGACCCATGTCCTTGGTTTTTCTATGTAAAAAATGAAATATAATGACCATATTTTCATGAATTTAAAGAATAATTGGATTTTAAAATGAATGAGGTACACCAATGAATCTTACCCAAATCACTAAATTTAGATCATCACAATGTAAAATCTATAATATCATCAAAAAAAGAATACAAAAAATTGTTAATGAGATTCTTGTCGTGAGACTTGATGATGGAGAAGTCCTCTTCCACTATGAAATGAATCATTATATACCAAGAATCCAAAAAATTTACTATTGTGAGATCCTTAAATACCTATGAAGAGTAGACAGATCTATCAAAAAATTCAACTAGTGGATGAAGACGGCTGAACCAAGAAAAAAATTAAGGATAAGATGGTTTTAGGCTTTGATGAACTCCCTATGTGAGGGAAAAAACATTAGGATCCAATCTGCGAGCAAAGGTACCTTCAAGAGAAGTGATATTTTAGGTAAAACATAATGATATTTAAGGACCATTAAATGGTGAATCCTGGGGGGGGTTCTTGTGAGTCCATAGAGGGTCCCTTGCCCCTAAAAATGAGCAGGGATGAATAGAGTGTCCATTATTTTTGGGTAAACCCTAGGGAAATCCAAAATCTAAGAGTCATGACATTGTTTACTCCCCTCAATAAGATCCCTCCATTATATAAAACAATTATTAAATAATAATTAAATAATATCTATTAATATATAGGATGCTCTAAAATCAAAAAATATGTTCTCTTAAGCCTTTAAAATCATTAATATAAACTTATTACCCCACTTAACTTAAGAAAATGACATATAGTTATTTCAAAAAGTAGTAGTATATCATCAATATCTTCTCAATGCAATAGTTATTCATAACTTTTATTAGTTTTCCTCTTTTTTACTCAACTTAATCTTCCAAAATTTAAATATCTATTAGGATGACATCGGTGTTTTCCATAATTCAAATATTTAAACTCTAAATAAAATTATGGAATCATGATTCAAATATTTGAAACTATTAAATATACATTATGGTAAAATCCAAACTGTAATCCTTAGAATCAAGAACAAATACACTTATTGAATCTTAATATTTATAATTTAAATATCCCCTCAAATAATTTTTTTAATATCAAAAATTAAATCTATTAAAAATTCAAATTATTCTCATCAACTTCCTAATTCTATATTCCATAACATTCATAGTTTCCTTTCCATGTATTCTTGGTCAAACACACATAACTACTCAATTTCAATTTTACTTATTTATATATTGAAAACATCTTTGTTCATATCATGATCACCAAGAATTATCATGCTACAAAAATCTTTAAAGATTATAAAATCATCATCTAATTTTATCTTAGATACCACATGAGAAAACTTATTTAATTTTACAAGATGTTTAAAAATAGATTTTATATCCTTGAAAACCTTAAGCTAATCCTACACATTCTCATAATTAATTTTACCCATGAAATATAACTTCAAATTTAGTCTCATATACCACCATATTTCATTGACCAAGATCATTATATCTATACGTACATATTATATTACTTCACAATATTTATTTGTAATATCATACATATTATCTATGAGATTTTATATATTATCCAGAAATCAATAATTACTATTACCCAAGATTCGGTTACTCTTACTTATCAATTTTTTAAACAACTAAAATTATAAAAATCCAAATTTTTAGAACTCAACTTTAGAAAACTTCAACTCCACTCTAAATAACTTCACCCAATTCAACGTGACAAAAAGATTTCTCAATCACTTTATAATGATTCTCACATAGAATTGAAAAAAATATTAAACCTTAAATAATTCCATAGTATATTTAGTATTTTATTTAATAAATCACATTAAAAATTGATTTATTTTATTTATATGACTGATAAAATTTTCTAACAAAAGATAATACATCATGTATATACCCCTTTATTTTTCTTAATTTCATTCTCTATAAATTCTACCTTGGAAAATGAATATTTTATTTGAATGACTAACTCCAATAATCTCCCCAATATCCACACACATGATCAAAATCCCATGGTTAATCTATCTCCTCACTTCATTTTTTAGAATTTATACAGATAAAAAATATTATTTAAAAATATTATTTTTCATGATGCAAAAACTATTAAAATATTTTGTAATGATACTATCCTTTTATATGATATGAAATAACTTTGTTACATGTTTCAACCAAGGATTATAATGTTTTTTTTCAATTGAATTGAATTGGAGTTCATGGTTTCAAGTCATTTTTATCCATGATTTCTTCCAATGACAAATAGTTTTTAATATTTTATAAGGAAAACAACCTAACTCCTTAAAATAATAACCTCAGTGATGTGGAAGTGTGTCATGTTTAAAAATAATTGATATTAAAAACTTAAAATATAATATAGGTTTTGGAGGATTCATTAAGATTTAATAAAAATAATCAAAAAACTTTAGAATAACATTATTTTAAAGGTGAAATATATATTTGGTCATGGATGCATTTTATAGAAATTATTATATCACATTTGGGTAATTATAATGTCGTAATACACAATCTATATCTAAAATATATTTAACTTTTACCCAACAACTTGACTATGTCAGAAAAGTATGAAAATTTAACCATCAGATAATTTTTTCATGGTAATTTAATTTTTTTATTTTATCAATATAATTTTAAAAATATGAGAATTATAACTTTTAAATAAAAAACTTATTTACGAAAAATATTTGTTTTTAAGATATTAATCACTTTTTGACCTTTATAAAAATCACATTAAACATCATTAAATTATTTTACCATTTATATTTAAATAAATATTATGTATTAATAATATTTTATTAAAATATAATTTTTTTAAAAATTCTTTGAATTTATCAAAAGTGAGTCTTATTTGAAACTATATATTTCCCAAAAATACAATTTTGATATCTTCATGTTGATATCTAATTTTTAACAAACTAATTATAAAATCATTGATAAATTAATAATAAAAAGATATAAATATAATAATTATTTTATTAAAAATAAAATACCCAAATTTTTATTACAAGGTTCTAGAAACATAACCCCTTATTACACCAACATATGCCCAATGAGTATGGTGTGCTATGGTGAAACTTTCCTGGGGTGGTTTGAAGATCATGGTTTGGACCATGATCTTGGTAAGCTTATACTTCTCCTGTAAATGGTTTTTGTAATTTTTTAGTTTTTAAATCTCATCTTGGGATTAGTCAAGGGAAAACCCAGTGATTCCATGTCCCTCATAAGTTACAATAAACTGTCTTCATAGGGTACAATCTTAATGGTCATGTTTATTTCTTCTTTTGACCATTTCAATTGGATTTTATCATAACCGTTAATATATACCAATCAGAATGGTCACTATACAATGACTATATTATCAAAGGTTTTGATTCTTAATGGTCTTTTAAATTTGATAGGATATAACCTATAATGGTCCAAAATAACCAATGTAGTGCTGGTTTTTTCTATAGAATTATTATTTAATAAGGAATTTATTCATTTGAAAAGGGAATTTCATTTATAAAACTTTTAATCATTAAATTTAACCCATTTATAAATTTCACTATCTATATGTAATTTCATATACTAAAAAGGATGAGAGTACTTATGTTTCATCACCTCTTCCGATTCCCAATTTTCTTCCTCATACTTATAGTTCCACCACAACACCTTGACCTGGTGAGTTGTCTTGTTTAATATAACTTTTCTCTATAGAATAAGATATTTACATGATATTAATCATATGAAAGATCATTATCAAATGGCAACACATCTAGATTCAGTACATGTGAGGGATCTAGTCTGTATTCTTCTCAAGGGGATACATGGAACACATCATGTACTTGAGATAAGTTAGGTGGGAGTGATAGTTAATCGGCCACATCTATAATGAAATAAAATATCTAAAAGAGTATAATGTATCTTGGAATAAGTTTTAACTTCATCCCAAACCTAATGACTTTATTCCATGGTGATATATGAAGGAACACCATATCTCTGATCTCAAACTCTAGGCCTCATCGATGATTGTCTGCATAGATTTTATGTCAATTTTGTACAAATTTCATATGAAATTGAATGGTTTGAACCTTATCTATTATATATTTGATAATATTAGGTATGCTAATATTCCTCTATATAACTACATCCCAATATGTTGGAGTTTGAAACCTCTTCCTATACAAAGCCTCATATGGTTCTATTTGAATGCTAGAATTGAAACTATTGTTATATGAAAACTCCACTAGGGTAATGTGTTGACACTAACATCCTTGGAAATACTTTAAACATGGTCTCAAAATATCCTCAAGAGTTTGAATTGTTATCTCAGACTAAGCATCTGTCTAAGGGTGATAAGCATTTCTAAAACTCAAAATCTATATCCAATAATTGCCGAAGGCTTCTCCAGAACCACAAGGTAAACCTCAGATATCAATCCCATACAATAGAGAGTTGAAATAAATTTTGTCTTACCCATTCCCTTATATATCCCTTGGAAATTTGATCAAGAGATAAATCTTACTAGATAGTAATGCCATGTTTTTACTTTATAAGGCAATCGACTACCACCAATTTTTTTTACCACATTTATATATCATGGGGAGTCATACAATAAAATACATGGTTATGTTTTCCCATTTACATACCTAAATGAGAAATTATTTCATCATACCATTAGAATTATTTCATTTTTCATTGACTTTTTGTCATAAAAATAATTGAGATACAAATTATAAAATCTCTTTCTTCATGTTATCCCACCAAATTTTTATTCAGATCTATATACATCTTAGTGTTCCCTAGATTAATAGAGAAGGATGAGATATGCACATCATCCAGAAGTTCCTTATTTATATCTGGTTTTGATGGGATCTATATCAAGGTTCCAAGCCTTATAACTCCATCCTTATCAAAGTTAAACTTCAGAATATTCACAACCTTTTCAAATAGATCTACATAATCTTTTTAGGCCTCATTGATCCTCTCAATAATGGATGATTGAGTAGTTATTTGAGAAATGAAGGATGATGATCCTTTTATTATTTCCATTTACATCTTCTAAATGTATAAGAAGTTTGGAACACTTGTAATCCTCATCATGGTTAAGGTTGTAGAATCCTTTCTACTCAGAGGATCCTCTAGTTTGTTAGCATTCTCATGATGGTAATGGATTAAACAATTATAATCCTTGATTATAACTAACCACATTCATTTGTGCATATTTAGTTTATTTTTCTTTTGTGAATATATACTTGAAGATTTAATGATCTATATATATATATAATACTTTTTTCCCATAGAGATAATGTCACTAAATATTCAGTGTGAATATAACTATAGAAAATTCTATATCATGAGTTTGGTAGTTCTGCTCATGGATATTTAATTAGTGTGAGTCATAGGCTATCAATTTTTTATCTTGAATGAGTACACAACCAAATAACTTTTCATATGAATTTATATAGATATAAAATCCTTCCCCACTGGTGGGTAATGTGAGTATAGGTGTAATGATTATACTTTTCTTGAAATATTTAATGCTCTCATTAAATTCTTTATTCCTGAAATAATTTTTTTTTATTTTGGTTAACGGGATTAAAAATAAAGATATGTTTCTCAAAAATTGATGATTATACCTAGCTAATCCAAGGAAACTATATATTTCTGTCATAGATGTTGTTTGGGGCCATCCTTTAATTTCATTAATTTTTCAATGATCTATATGTATCTATTTTCTAGTGATAACAGGACCTAATAATGTTAATTTCTAAATCTAAAACATTCATTTTTATAGTTCACATGAAAATTTTCTTATTTCAGAGTCTTCATTACAACATTAAAATTCTTCTAATGTTCCTCCTTTAATTTAGAGTAAACTAGTACTCCGCCCCTAAAAATTCATGAGACTATCAATTTTTTTTTCAAATCATGTGGTTCTACATCATTCAAAAAAAAATAGTCAATATAATGCTTAAAATAAAATAATGATGATAAAGTGAGTGGAATTAATGTGACAAATGGAAGTGGAGTGAAGACTAATGCTGGAAGAGAAGGAACATGATGAAATGGGGGAGGAGGGTATCAAAGACTGAGATGAAATGAAAGATGAAGGTGGAGTTGAGGCCAGACGATCCTCAAATGAAATACTAAACGAATAACGTATAAAATAAATGATTCCAACACAAAAAGTAATATAGTATATTAAACACATAATACATCACAAGAAGAAAATTTTGGGAAAATAGAAAAGGGAAATGCTAACCAAAAAAAAAAATAAATTCATGTAAACTCACTTTTAATGAAATAAAAAATAAATAATAGATCAAATAAAAATAAAATATATACTACTCCAAAATAAGCCAAATGATCCCCTCTTCCATGATGTTGTATTTACCCAAATTGTAGTGTGACTCAACCCAATCACCATGTAGAATCGAGACCCCAACACTAGAATTGTTCACTAATTTTCTGCCGTTGACATCAACTATAGTATAATTATGTGCAACAGTCGGATGTAAAAGGCATGATGAACAATCTAAAAAAAAATCAAGTATTGGTGCTATTGTACCTAGGTTTAGATCCTATAATTAGGAATATAAAAAGAGTACATAAATATCAAACATGGCATATCTTCACATCACTACAAATCATGTCACCTTGTACATTGATGTATATTCTACATACCATATAGGAACATCCAAGAAATATAAACAAATGTGTCAGAACATCCACAAACAATATGTAAAATCAATCATATCCCAATTAAGATGATAGTGCCATATAATCTACATGTAATTTCACAAAGGTCCAGATGCATGGTTTAGTAGACAAAATCAGCAACTTCGGTTCCTAGAATCATCTGGATGGAAACTCAGAAAGGCTTGATATATGATCCAATAAACTGTCTAATGACCATGTCGAATGTGAGAAAAATCAAAATTAGATCGATAGGGTAGAAAGGCCCATGAAATACCAGGGAATTAGGACCCATGGATAAATATCTATTCAAGGAATCTACACCCACATTCAAGTCCTAGAGGAAAAAAATATATGGTGTCTAATGGAATCATGATCAAATGATTTCAAACAAACACATCCTCTATCTTCTAATTCATCACATTTAATAATTCAATTCATAAGAATTTATTTGTACGATTATATGAACTAATATATTATATCGCATTTAAACCACGAAATTGTTAAACATTATGTATAACATGGAAAAAGAGGCAGTACATATCCTAATATATCAATTGAATTAATTTTTTTAATTAAAATTTATTTTCTAACAATGAATTGTTTAAAAAACACCCCATGGGAGATTTAAAAAATGAAGAAGGTAAAGGGAGCACACCATGGGCGGCCTAGGTTGGTCAATAGCCTCCAAATTACTCAAGGAAAATGATGGGAATAAAAAAACACTGCATTACATTTGATTACATTAATCAATTCAAATTCAAGGCTTCACTAGATCATTTGGTTGGATGAATAGTGTCATATAGATTAATAAATCACCAAACCTTAGTGTAATGGTTCAAACCACATATTATAGTTAAAAAGTGGAATGATCATCGAGTATCAACTTTTTATTTTAATTAGACCAGAAGAAAAATGAAGAATAGATGAAAAATCAAAAATTAATGAATATTAATTTACACCTAAATAGTGTAGCCCATAGTAAGAAGAATGAGGAATGTACTAAAATGTTTATAATACTAAATAATTCATATTAGATGATATGCACTGACAACAAAAAAAGGAAAAAGATGCAGTAAGTGTAGGATTCTCACTAGAGTCTCCTAAAAACTTGAAATCAAATTAGTGAAGGGTTTTCAGGTACTAACTTTAAATGAACCATCACTTAACCATCCAAAAACTTATTCTTCAATGCAAACTAATTTCCTGAAGTCAATCAAATTAACACATCAAAAGCCCAAAAAGGTAAAAATATCCATTAAGTCTACATCATACCACAAACGAATCAAAAACTATATTATGAATTTACACAGAATTTCCTATTTATTTGGTAATCAGTCACTTTACTTTAGGAACAACAAATATATGTCAACCTCTACCTATGATGAATTGAATGGTTGAGGGATGATTGAATTTACATTTCTCATCTATTCCACTAATTGGATTTATATCATTACTCATTGACAATAGAAAAAACAGTAGTGCAGAATGAGAATAATATTAATGTAAATAAATCAAATGAATAATATACATAAAATGATTTAAAGAAAAATTATAAATCTGTTATCTATCTTATATACCAGTTTCATTTCATATATGACACTTTTTTTCCTCTAATTATAGAATTTGTGAGTCTTGAAATTCATTTAGAAGAAAGTATGGTACCTTTATAACCATGAGATGAGTAGATCTCAAGAAGTTGAACCATCACTTTCCCATCCGAAAACATGTTCTTTGATGTGAACTCATTTCCTAAAATCAAAAGAATTAACATATCAAAACCCCAAAAAGGAAAAATATTCAGCAAGTTTAAATCATATAACAAATGAATCATGAATTATAGTATACATTTACACATAATTTAAAATTTCTCTGGTAATCAGTCACTTGCCTTCAGGAACAAAAAATATAGGTCATCATGTACCTATGATGGATGGTAAGATTAAGGCTGATTGAATTTACATTGTATATCTTCTCCACTGATATGATCAACATCAATTCTCATTGACATTAGTAAAAATAGTAGTGCACAATGAGAATAAGATTAAGTGAAACATGATGTTATCTTCAACCAACAATGAAAAGAATACATTAAAAGATAACAGTCCTAGTCATGAATTCAAAAAACAAAGTAAAGAGCTATCCCAGTTTCCCAAACATGAACAATATTATATCTATCAAATTTAGAGACTAAAATATCGAACAAAAAATCAATTTGGGAAATTGAATAGGGTTACATATGAAGTAGTGAAGGGTTTCCAGGTACTAAATCCAACTGAACCATCACATTACCACCCAAAAACTTGTTCTTCAATGCAAACAAATTTACTAATATAAATCAAATTAACACATCAAAATCCAAGAAAGGGAAAAATATCCAGCAAGTCTACATCATAAAACAAACGAATCTAAAATTATAGTATTCATTTACACATAATTTTAAATTTCTTTGGTAATCAGTCACTTGCCTTTAGGAACAAAAAATATAGGACAACCTCTACCTGTAATGAATTGTAGGATTGAAGGCTGATTGAATTTACATTTCCCATCTATTCCACTGATATGATCAGCATCATTACTCATTGACAACATATAAAACAGTAGTTCATAATGAGAATGATATTAATGTTAATAAATAAAAAGAAAAATATAAATAAAATTATTGAAAGGAAAATTATAAATCTGTTTTCTATCTTAAAGAATAGTTTCATTTCATATATGAAACATTTTTTCCTCTAATGAAATAATTTGTGAGTCTTTAAATACATTTAGAAGATAGGATGGTACCATTATAACCATGAGATGAGTATATCTCTAGAAGTTGAACCACAACTTTCCCATCCAAAAAATGTTCTTCGATGTGAACTCATTTCCTAAAATCAATAGAATTAACATAGAAAAAACCCCAAAAAGGAAAAAAATAGAGTAAGTCTACATCATATAACAAAAAAATCATGAATTATAGTATGCATTTACACATAATTTAAAATTTCTCTAGTAATCAGTCACTTGGATTTAGGAATAGCAAATATAGGTCATCTTGTACCTATGATGGATGATAGGATTAAAGGATGATTGAATTTACATTGCACATCTATTCCACTAATATGATCAGCAACATTGATCGTTTAAAATAGAAAAAATAGTAGTGCATAATGAGAATAAAATTAATGTAAATAAATCAAAACAAGAATATAAATTAAATGATTGAAAGGAAAATTATAAATATGTTTTCTATATTATATAATAGTTTCAATTCATATAACCTTTAGATGAGTATATCTTATGAAGGTGCATGTAGTTTAAAAAAATGGATCTTTTTTTGAAAAGGAATTAAAAATTTATCAATCATGTCAGTTATAATTTGGCAATCAAGATGCAATATCATCTACTTGGAGATTCAAAACCTCTTCCAAAAATAGATTGGGAACCATTAAAATTATCATGCAACATACAAACAATGTACAAATCATGGATAATATCGAATTAGGTAGATCATGCATCAAAATAAAATGACCCACTACTTCGAACTATTATATGCAATTAAGAACATACCTTTCTCAAGATCCCCAGTTTGGAAAATCCCTTCAATAAAAATTCTATAGCTATAAACATTTGGGGGGTATTACATAACTTTTCTTTCCTTTGAAAATAATAAAAGCATCAAAAAATTCACCTATAAGACACATACAATAAATAAATGCTTCAAAATATAGTTTTTGTTCAATGGAATAATGAATTACAGGAGATAGAAAAAAAAATAGTGGAGACATATATAAAAAAAGTTATAAAATTTAAAGTATAGACAAGTATGGAAGAATAATTTACTGTATGTGGAACGACCCGTCACAATTTCTTCTAAGGAATAATGTTGGAAGTTGTAAAAAAGTCCTAAAATTAATAGAATTAACACTTCAAAACCCCCAAAAGGAAAAATATCCATTAAGTCTACAACATATTACAAAATAATTGTGAATTATAATATTCATTTACACATAATTTAACATTTCATTGGTAATCAGTCACTTACCTTCAAGAACAACAAATATTGGACATCCTATATCTATGATGGATGGTAGGATTTAAGGCTGATTGAATTTACATTGCACATCTATTCCACTTATATGATCAACATCATTTAAATTGACAAAAGAAAAAACATTTGTGCAGAATGAGAAAAAGATTAATGTAAATAAATCAAAATAAGAATATTAATCAAATTATTGAAAGGAAAATTATAAATATTTTTTCTATCATATACAAAAGTTTCATTTCATATATGCCACTTTTTTTCCTCTAACTAAAGAATTTGAGAGTCTTTAAATGCATTTAGAAGAAATAATGGTACCTTTATAACCTAGAGTTGAGTAGATCTCAAGAAGTCGCATGTATTGAAATGGAATTGGAAATATATCTACCACATTAGTTATACTTTCATTGGTAATCAGGCTGTAATATCATCTACATAGAGATTCAAAAACTCTTCCATAAGCACATTGGGAACCATTACAATTATCATGAAACATATAAACAATGTACAAATCATGGATAACATCGAATTAGGTAGAACATGAATCAAAATAAAATGACCCGCTGCTACGAACTATTATCTGTAATTAAGCACATACCTTTCTCAAGATCCCTGTTTTAAAAAATCCCTTCAATAAAAATGATATAGCTATAAACATTTGGGGGGGTATTCCATAACATTTTTTTCTTCAAAAACAATAAAGGAATCTAAAAATTAACCTATGAGACATAAACCGTAAATAACTATTTAAAAATATAGTTTTTGTTGAATATAAGAATGAATTACTAGAGACAGATAAAACAGAGTTGGAAAAAATGTAAAAAATTCATAAAATTTAAAATATAGACAAGTATGGAAGAACAATTTACTGTATGGGGAATGACTTGTCATAATTTCTTCTAAGGATTCGAAGCATATTAAGTTTATGGATAGTGGATGTGCTAGAGAAGCTGAAGATAATCTGGTAATAGTTGCTGGGAGAGCAGCACGTCGGCTGAAAGTCTTTAGCAAAAAGAGATGGATACCACAGATGCGTGAGTAGGTCATCTGTGAAAAAATTTATGACCGGGTTGCAGGGAATGGAGGATACAATAGAAAAAATATAGTGGGTACCATAGGAAGTCCTGATGAAAATCATGAGTCATAGGGGGTTCGATGAATTGGAATGATATTACTTTGAAATGGATGAAGTATTCACTCGAAGGACTTAGCTAGATCACAACACTGGCGTTTTTATATGGGAACTATTGGATGAGATGAGAGGAATATCTAGGAGGAACCGAATTCGAAGAGGACATAAATCTAGAGAAGGACGATGTAGGTGATATGTGTAAACTGTAGGAATAGTGGAGGGTTATCACGATTAGGAACCCTAGAAAATAAAGTGGAGGAGGCGTAGGCATAGCAGGTTGAGGGCGAGTGAGGATGAACCGGTGGAGGAGTAGTAGGGGGAGGCAGAGCGGGTGGAGGCGGAACAGGCGGAGGCAGAGAAGGCATATCTGGAGAAGGCTCTAGAATTCTTCTAGAACCCTAATCCATGCGGAGGAAAATCCTGAGCATTGGATGGGATTACAGGTCAGAATGAAGTAAAGGAAAATGGGAGAGACAACGTGGAGGGCTGTGATGGTGACACGTATGTTGAAAAAAACCCTTCTTTAGTAGGTATATAGATAATAATATTTTTTTATAAAGACTACCACAAATTTTTCATGGTAATACTGAATGACATTATTCATTAATTCCATGAAGATATATGGAGAATTATTGAGTCCAAATTGAATCACTATAAGCTCATAGAGATCATAACATGTATGAAAATTAGCCTTGGGGATTCAGTAGTGGAAAATTTTATTAACACATTGGCATTTTTCACGTCAGTTCTATATAACTGACGTGAAAAGCTATAATGATCAATATATCACATTAGTTATTTTATAACTGACATGATATATCAACAAAGATCCATATTTTATGTCGGTTATAAAATAACCGACGTAAAATATATAAAGATTAGCTTTTTGACGTCGGTTATTGAATAACCGATGTGAAAATCAAATCTGGTGTGCTTTATCACATCAGTTATTTTATAACCAACGTTATAAAGGAAATATCGACACTTTACCACATCGGTTATAAAAAAACCAACGTGATAAGTCCAATATTGAAAATTTATCACTTCAGTATAAAGCAACATATATCACGTCGGTTATGAAATAACCAACATGATAAATTGTTTTCGACGTCGGTTATTAAATAAAAAATGCTATAAACATTAATTTTTTTTATCACAGTGGTTATTAAATAAGCGACGTGATAAATCTTTTAAATGGTTTATCACACCCCGTATTCAATCATTCTGTGTTTTCTTAGATCGGGCGACCTGCGACTCGTCTCTATCGCACGGAAAACCTAGAATCGATTCATCAAATTTGTTCCCTCCAGCCTCGTTTTGCCAACATCATTATTCATATTTATTATTATCAGATCTATCAGGTCAACTCACAATACTCAAGTAAGCCTCACACGACTCATTTTCAGTTTTTTTCATGATTCCCTAAACTAATTTGTTGAGATGTTATTTTTTCTTTGTTCTTGCAATCATGGTTAGTTTCATAGTTTTCATATATACCATAATAAATTCTTTTCTGGTAAAATAAACCTATGGAAGTGATTTCAGTCAAGTTTATGATTTTTGTGTGTTCTATCACGTGTGTGCGCGCATACAAGGGGTTTACAAGGGGGTGGGGGGTGTGTGCAAGTGGGTGGGGTGTCCTGGGGGGTTGGGTGGGGGTGTCCAGGTGGTGTCAAAGGGGGTGGGGGTGGTGTCCAGGGGGGTGCGGGGGGTGTCCAAGGGGGTTGGGGGTGTCGAAGGGGGTGTGAGGGATATCAAAGGGGGTAGGGGGTGGTGTCCAGGGGGTGGGGGAGTCTAGGGGTGGGGGGTGTCTAGGGAGGTTGGGTGGGTTGTCCAGTTGGGTGTGGGTGTCCAGGGGGTGTCAAAGGGGGTGGGGGTGGGGTCCAGGGGGGTGCAGGGGCTGTCCAAGGGGGTTGGGGGTGTCCAAGGGGGTGCAAGGGATTTCAAAGGGGGTGGGTGGGGGCAGTCCAGGGGGTGGGGGCAGTCCAGGGGTGTGGGGGTGTCCAGGGGGGTTGGGTGGGCTGTCCAGTTGGGTGGGGGTGTCCAAGGGATGTCAAAGGGTGCGGGTGGTGGTGTCTAGGGGGTGCAGGGGCTATCCAAGGGGGTGCAGGGGTTTCCAAGGGGGTGCGGGGGATGTCAAAGGGGGTGGGGTGTGGTGTCCAGGGGTTGGGGGGCTATCCATATGGTTTGGGGGCTATCCAAAGGGTTAGGGGGTGTCCAAGGGGGTATGAGGTGTGGGGGGGGGGGTGTCTAGGAGGGGTGGGGGGAGGGGGTCCAAGGGGGTGGGGGGGGGGGGGGCTGTCTAGAGGTGTGGGGGGCTGTCAAGGGGGTGGGGGTGTCCAGAGGGGTGTGGGATGTTCAAGGGGGTGGTGGTGTCCAGGGGGTGTCCAAGGGGGTGGGGGTGGTGTCCAAGGGGGTGGGGGATAAGTGTTAGTTGGGATTGACTATTGCATCATGGTTTGTGAGATTATTACATGATGATTGTATTGGTTCATGGATATTAGGCTATAATTTATTAGTTTTGTTTAAGGGGATGGGGGGTGGTGTCCAAGGTGATGGGGGATGGGGTCCAAGGGGGTTGGTACAATCTCTGTTTGAGGTTTCCACTATGATTTTTAGGGATTCACGCATTATGAAAATATGATGGGGTGTTGCAATATGATTCTATTTGGTTATATATATTTTGACCAGTCATTGACTCTGAGAAAATTATGGGTTATGGGGGAGACCATGTCATGGTTTTCAAAGATGCATAGTTATCCTCACCCCATTGTGCTGTGATGATAGGCTTTACACTGTGATTTTCTCCATCCAAGTTTTTATTTTATATTTGATTGGATTCTTAGTTTTACTCCGTTTTCTCCAATTTTCTATCAACCATTGGAGGCCCCATGGTTTTCTTGGATTCCATGGAATTTCCTTAAATAAGTTACTTATTCTATGTTCTTATTCCTTTATTATTTGTTTCTTTTTTTTCATCTTTGTCCACTTCTTCTTCTCCTTTACTCCTTCTATTATTAGTGATTTTTGGTCATTTTTAAATTGACGGTTTAATAGTAATCAATGTGTTATAGGGTTATTAGGAGGGGTGGGGGTGTCCAAGGGGGTGGGGGCAGGGGGCTGTCTAGGGGGTGGGGGAGGGGCTATCCAAAGGGGGGGGGGGGGCTTTTCAAGGGTGTGGTGGTGTCCAGGGGGTGTCCAAGGGGGTGGGGGTGGTGTCAAAGGGGGTGAGGGTGTCCAGGGGTTGGGGTGGGGGGGTGTCCAAAGGGGTAGGGGGTGGGGGTGGTGTCTAGGAGGGGTGGGGGTGTCAAAGGGGGTGGGGGGATGTATAGAGCGGTTGGGGATATCAAGGGGGTGGGGGGGCTTTCTAGAGGGGGGTGGGGGGGGGGGGGTTCCAAGGGGGTGGTGGTGTCCAGGGGGTTTCTAAGGGGGTAGGGGGTGGTGTCCAGGGGGTGGGGGGCTGTCCAAGGGGGTGGTTCTATCTAGGGGGTGGGGGTGGTGTCCAAGGGGGTGGGGGTGGTTTCCAAGGGGGTGGGGGTTATGTTCAGGGGGTGGGGGTGGTTTCCAGGGGGGTGGGGAGTGATGTCCAGAGGGGTGGGGGGTTGTCCAGAGGTTTCAAATCATTAGGATCTGTGTAATTTTTAGTAGTGAATCTATACATATTTTAATATTTATTCTTCATATTTCTTTTTTACAGAAAGGTGAATTTGGTATCCAGTTGCACCAGGATGTATTATTTGTGAACCTTAAGAATAAAGGATCCAAGATGAATTTAAAACTGTTATATCTAACAATATTTTCATTTTAAAATCATATTCAAGCATATTTTTTTAAATACAGATAGATTTGTTTTATATTTTAGAATTGTTTTGCATTCAAATTATGATGTTTTTCATATAAACATATATTTTTCTTATCTTAAAAAGATGTATAATTTTGATATTCTTTATTAGTAATATTGAGTCGAAGTTTGATTATGACACATCGAATGAGCAATGAATATGAAGAAGGTGTTGATGCCTTTTTTGGAATTTTCTAAATGAAATGTTCCAAGTAGTGACATTTTTTTTCTATCCGTGCATGAAATGTTTGAATCTGAAGAAGTTGAAAAGTATAGAGATAAAAGATCATCTGATTTGTCATGGTTTTAATCCATGTTACATCCCTTGGATTTGGCATTGTAAAACTGGATGGAATTTCACTGATGATGATGATTCTCAAGATGGTGACTCTGATGGAATTGAAGAAATGATTCACAATATTGCAGCAGAACAAATTGAGATAGAACCGACAATTGCGCATCTATATGTGATGCTGAAAAACCATTATATCCTAGTTGTACAGATTTTACAGTTTTGTCAGCGGTGTTAATATTTATTAACCTGAATGAGAAACATGGATGGAGTGACAGAAGTTTTACAGAGTTTCTACAATTGATGAAAGAAATTCTTCCAAAATATAACGATCTTCCAGATTCACATTATAAGGCCAAGAAAATATTTTGCCCGATGGGATTGGGATACAAGAAAATACATGCCTGTCTGAATGACTGTATGATATATAGGAAGGAATATGAATTTCTATCATAGTTTCCTAAATGTGGGACATCACTGTATAAGCCGAAAGAAAAATCACAGGTTGATATAGAGATTATAAAGATCTCTTCAAAGTTATTTTGGTATCTTCCTATAATTAATTGTTTCAAAAATTTATTTAATAATTCACATAATGAAAAAAGGATAAGATGGCATGATGATGAGCAATTATGTGATGGAGAAATATGTAATTCAGCTGATTGTTCAAAATTGAAGAAAATTGATGAGTAGTATCCTATATTTGGAAATGAAATTCGAAATCTCAGACAAGGGTTGTTCACAGATGGAATGAATCCATATCGAACCCTCAGAAGCACACATAGTTCATGGCCTATTTTATTGGTAATTTAAAACCTCTCTCCGGAAGTTTGTATGAAGCAGAAATATGTCATGTTGAGTATAATGATCACTGGTACGAAGCAACCCGACAATGATATTGATGTTTTCTTGTCACTGTTGATTGATGATTTGAAACTTTTATGGGAGCATGGTATTAGGGTGTATAATTCTTATAAAATGGAATATTTTCAACTGCATGCAGTGCTTTTGTTCACTATAAATGACATCCCAACATATGGAAATTTTTCTGGATACAATGTTAAAGGGAATAAAGCATGTCCAATTTACGATCAATAGATGTCATACTATCAATTTCATCATGGGAGGAAAATAGTGTACATAGGTCATCGAATGTTTTTTTCCAATGGATCACTCTTATAGAAGACTAAAAAAGGAATTCAATAGCTCACATGAATTTGATATTACTCCAAAACCTTTATACCATAATCTGTATTTTGAGAGGGTGGAAAACCATGATGTGACATTGGGAAAGACACCAAAATTTGGTAATGATAGACATATTTGAGAGAAAAGGTCAATATTTTTTGAGCTACCATATTGTAGATATCATGAAGTTAAACATAATATTGATGTCATGCACGTGGAGAAGAATATCTATGATAGTTTGATTGGAACATTGTTAGATATTAAAGGAAAGAAAAAATATGGTTTGAATGCATGATTAGACATACTATCAATGGGAATACGTTTAGAGTTAGCTCCCACTCCTAATGGAAGAAAAACATTCCTTCCCCTCGGCTTTCCATACATTATCAAAGAGGGAGAAAATTATCTTTTTTCAGTGTCTTCATGATATCAATGTGCATCAAGGTTATTCTTCAAATATAAATTTTTTTGTCTCATTGAAGTACTTGAAGTTGATAGGTATGAAACCTCATGATTGTCACATCATGATAAAAAAACTTCTACCAGTTGAATTGCATGAAATATTGTCCATCTGTGTTAGAAAGACTATAATGAAGTTGTGTTATTTTTTCAATTCAATTTTTAATAATGTGATTGATGTGAATGCTTTGAACATTTTGGAAAAGGATGCAATTTGTATACTTTGTCAATTGGAAATGTATTTTCCTCCAACTGGTTTTTGATATAATGGTGCATTTAATGATTCATCTATTTCAAGAAATAAAGCTTTGTGGACCTGTATATCTTCGTTGGATGTATCCTTTTTTAAAGATATATGAAAATATTGAAGGGGCATGTTAAGAATCCATATCGAACTAAAGCCTCCATTATTGAAAAGTATATTTCTGAGGAGGTTGTATAGTTTTGTACGAGATACTTGGATGTGGTGAAACACATAGGTTTGCCTCCATCTCATCATGAATGAGTTAATAATGAGGGAAAGGGGATTAGTGGCTTGAAAGTCAAATCATTGTCAGCTGAACAGATGAAGAAGTTAGAATCATACTTCTTGAATAACATAGTTGATACTCAAACGTATATCACATTGCATATTAATGAGTTGAAACAATGTCATCCAAAGAAGAAAGAAATGTGGATTTTGAATGAGCACAACAAAACATTTTTGTCATGGGTTAAAAAGACCTTGCTTGGTAGATCAGATGTATCAGATACATTAAAATGGATAGTGGGTGGTCCATGTTTAAATGTGATAACATGGTCCAGTTATGACATTAATGGCTATACATTTCATAAAAAATCTCAGGACAACAGAAGTGCAATTCAAATTAGTGGTGTATTGGTGTTTGTAGAAGCAATGAATTTTTCAAGTGCTAAGGACAAAAACCCAATTTCTGCATCAAGTGCATATTATGGAGTAATTGAAGACATATGGGAGGTGGATTAATTTAAAATTAAAGTACTTGTTTTTAATTGTAAATGGTTTATCAGTAAAAATAGTGTCAATCACAATGAATTTGGAATGAAATTTGTTAATCTAAATAGATTGGAAGACACAGCTGATTATTTTATAATAGAAACACATGCAAAAAAAATTTTCGATGTAGTAGACCAATCAGATATGTAGTGGGATATTGTTTTACAAGGAAAAAACAATATATTGGTGAGGATGACCTTGATTAAGATGATGATTTATGTGAGATCCCTAATTCCATGGAATGATTAACAGAACATAATGATGAGCATGTTGAAGACATGGTTTGTGCCATAAGGAACGATCACGAAAAAGGAATTTGGGAAAACAATCCATTTGTACATTCCTAAAATTACAGGTAACATTTGTTTATTTCTTGTTTACATTTATTATTTTCATAAAATGGTATATATTATAAGTTTTTTCTTTATTAAAACATGTATTCAAACAAAATAAGTATAAGTTTTTGTTTATTTTAATTTTGTTTAGTTTACTTTATCATGTTTACCATTACATTAATTATATATCTATTGTTTTTTGTTCAGTGAAAATTACTTTACCATGTTTACCAGGTATACCATGTTATAATTTTGTTTAGTTTACTTTATCATGTTTACCATTACATAAATTATATATCTATTATTTTTTTCAGTGACAATTACTTTACCATGTTTACCATGTTTACTAGGTTTACCATGTTTACCATGTTTACCATGTTTACCATCTTGACCATCTTGACCATCTTGACCATTGTTTAACATGCTTTCCATATTAACCATGTTTACTATTTTGTAACTTAGTACAATTTTCTATTTTTTGATTATTTTAGTATTAAAATATTTGAATTTGTATATTTGTGAACAAATGTTTTTTTTTGATATGAAGGATAATGATAGATAAATAAATTGATCAACCAAATGATTCTGGAGATGGGCATATTAGTCATACCTCTGAGGAGGAACATTCACATTCTCCTCTTGATGTTCCCCAATATTCCTCATGTGCTCCCATAACTACAAACAGTTCAAGAGTTGGTAAATGTGGGTGCACGTGTTTACCAAAATTATCACTTTACCGTACGCAGGATCAGAGGATACTTGTTGATTTTGATGAGGATGATATTACTAGAGGTCCAAATGAAAAAGATTTTAATCGTTTTGTTTCAAATCAGGGTAAGAGAAAAGTAAGCATTTTGTATGATGACTGGAGAAGTGTGGAAAAAGCGATAATCCGTCAGTTACGGGAGATGATTTTGGTAAGATCTTTTGTTATTGTTTGCCTATTATTTAACTGTTTCTAGTATATATAATATGTTTAACCTCTTCTTTATCAGATGACATTTGATATTACTGACACTGGATGAGTCTAGAAGAAGTTCTTATCGATGGATGCTAGGAGATGGATGGATTTCAAATCAACCCTCACATCTGATTTCAGTTTTGGTCATAGGAGTCATGAAAATACATGTCGTATATATACTTTCATAGATAAATATACATGGAGATAGTTTGTTGAAAGTAAAGAAAAGATTCATTTTTGGTAAGGGAAATGTAAACTTTTGTAAGATTTCTTATATAAATGATCTTATTACTGTTTTGTTAATTATTTCTCATTCTTAATTTACAGAAAATATGGAAATCTCATCAACTGATCCAATATAAAAACGTATACCCTCATAGTTTATCTCGGGGTGGGTATACATTATTTGAAGAACAAATGATGGCCGGAAAATTACAAAAACTAAGAGTTGAGTCTTCAAGATCTGGAGAGGTGGACCCTATATCCCCTCCATCTAGACATGAAAAATGGATGAGATCTTAGATGGGTAAAAAAGGGCAATATCTTTTGGATAATTTGAGAATAGTAGCTGAGAGGATTATAAGATATCTATTTTATTTATTTAAGTTAACTATTTTACTCATATAATTTCAATCATTACAGAAATGTTCAATTAATTAATACAGGATTCTCTTGAGGAGCAGAGCTCACAGGGGGTATTTACAATTATTGGGAGGTAAGATATTTTATCTACATCATTGGGAAAGCCCGAACATCCTGGTCGTGTACGAGGATATTCGGTAGGTGTATCGGTAAGAAAAGAGTCGACACATTCTTCAACTATATACGTTGAGGGTGTTTATAAAAAAAGAATACTTGGAGGCTAAAGTTGATAATATTAATGCGACAATGGAGGAAAATATTAGACCGTCAGTGCAGTCTATGTTTGCAGACATGCAAAGACGATTTCAGAATGCAGCTCCCACTCCTCCACCTCCCCCTGTAGACCCCATTATTTATCCTCCACCTCCGCCTATAGCTCCCATTCCACCACCTACCCCTGCAGACCCCATTATTTATCCTCTACCTCCACCAGTAGCTCCCACTCCCCTACCTCATCCCACAGACCCCATTTTTTATCAAAATCCTCTGCTGTAACTTCCTACTTATTGCGAGTTATATGTTGATGATCCTCAACATCATATATTTGCATATGGGTTGTTATATTGTATAGGAGATACAATTCATCATCAAAAATTAGAGGTAGAAAATCATAGGGTCACTGTACAAGATATTATAGATAGATCAGCTCGAGCACCGTTACGTAAAAATGAGGTGACGACAGTTGGACATAGTATCAACCATTTTTTATTTGGCCATCCAGACTTCTTTGACTCATTACCATAGAGGTATGTATGTTATATATTCTATTTTATTTTTTCATTAAAGTTGTTTTATCATTTGAAAATTAATATATTTTTTTTATTTATTTTTATAGGAATTCTTCAAAGGTAAAGAAATACTGTATAGAAAACAAAAAAATACAAATGGCTATGACATCAGATACATATTCTAGTAGTTTTGACAGATTTTCATGATTTTCAAATTTGTTGGCAGATCATTATGAGTTTCCAATGGAAGCTCATGTTTGTGGATGTACAATAACTATGGGGATTATGAAAGCTAATATCATGGAACTTGTTACTGGAGATTAGTTAAGCATCAACATGGTGCAAATTTTTTCCATGTAAGTCTTAACACCTTTTCCCTGCATTATATTTATTAAAAATGTATACTTATGTCTGTTTTGTATTAGGTATATTTATAAAATTTTTGAGAAGAACGAGCGGATAGATGTATATGGGTTCATGGACTCGCATTTTATTTCCCCTGAATCATATGCATTAGATGAGGAACAAAGAATGCTTTATATTGCTCAAAGACTTAAACAGAATATAGTCACACAGTGTTGGATGATGCCTTTTTGTGAGAGGTATGAAACACATATCTCTCAAAGAGTTCATTATCATTTAACATGAAAAACCACTAACCTTAATTTTTTATATCAGTGATCATTGGATGTTAGGGGTTTTTTCCCAAGGGAGAAGACACTTTATTGGATATGCTCTGTCTATGGTGATGTGTAGGAAATTTTTAAAAAAATGTTGGAAAAGTTAGTTTCAATTTCTCAATAGTTTTATATATTATAATGAATTTTAAATTTATCCCATTAGTATTTTTTTCTAACAGGGGATGGGTTTACTTTTGAAAAAACACAAAGAAAAGGAGTTCGAAGATCAAATATGTAAATGTTAAGGTAAATATCCATTTATAATTTTTACTTTTTGATTTATTACTTAAAAATAATATACTGAATTTACACTCATTCAAACAGTATTTTCATGAACAACAAGGCGTCATCGAATGAAGATATTATATGTTAAGATTTATGTATGAAATAATAACAAATGGGACAGTTGTGAACTTTGACCTCGTAATATTTCCTTTTAAACTTTTCGATAATATTTAATTTGATTTATTCATTTTACAAGTTAACTACTATCCTTTTAATTTATAGATATTTTATGACACTCAACCCTATAGTTCTCAAGGCGTCAAACACTTACAAGTGGAATGGTCAAATTATTTTACATGTTTGATTGAATTTTAGTTGTTTGTAGTGTAAAATAAAATTCTGAATATTATCATTGTAATTGTGTATTTGGTAGTCGTTTAGGTTGGATTTAGTTTTTTAAGTTGACATTGTAAGTTTTGAATGTTATATTTGAGAATGCTTAATTTTTATCTACTTCTTGTTTGGGTCTACTTATGATGGTTTTTATAGTATGGATTCTGGTCGGGGGGGGGGGGGGGGTCTAAGGGTGTGGGGGGTGTTCAATGGGGAGGGGGGTATCCAGGGGTGTGGGAGGGCTATCCGGTGGGGAGGGGGGGGGGTATCCTGGGTGTCCATGAGAGTGGGGGGGGGGGGGGAAGTCCAGGGGGTGGGAATGTTTCTAGGATGGTCGAAGGGATGTCCAGGGGAGTGGGGGGCTGTCCAGGGGGTGTCCTGTGGGGTGAGGGGGGGTTTACAGGGGTGTGGGAGGGCTGTCCAGTGGGGGGGGGGCTCTCCAGTGGGGTGGGGGGTCCAAGGTGTCCATGGAGATGGGGGGGGGGGGGAATTTAGGGGTGTGGGAGAGGAGGCTCCACCATCCCTCAGGGGGGATAGACACCGCTAGAAGGTATTCATCACTCCCACATGTGAAACATTTTGAGAGCTCAAGCTTTGCATGTGGGAGTGATGAGTACCTTCCAGTGGCGTGCCCCCTGAGGAATGGCATCGCCTCCTCTCCCAACACCAGCTGTCCGGGGGCTGTCCAGGGGGTGGGGGGGGAGTCCAAGGGTGGGGGGGGGGGTGTCCAAAGGTGTGGTGGGGGCTGTCCAGTGGGGTGGGGGGTTCTGGTCTGGTTTTGGTCGAGTTTTGGTCTAGGGGTGTCCAGTGAGGTGGGGGGGTGTCCAGGGGTGTGGTGGGTGCTGTCCAGTGAGGTGGGAGGGTGTCCAAGAGGGTGGGAGGGATGTTTATGCGAGTGGGGGGGGGTGTCCAGGGGTGTGGGGGGAAGTCCAGGAATTGGGGGGGGGAGTCTAGGGATGTGGGGGTGTCCAGGAGGGTGGGGGGGTTGTCCAGGGGTGTGGGGCCTGTCCAGGGTGTGGAGGGGCAGTCCAGGGGTGTGGAGGGATGTCCAGGGGGTGTCCAGGAGGGTGGGGGGCAGTCCCAGGGGTGGGGGGGGGGATCCAGGGGTGTGGGGGGATGTCCAGGGGGTGTCCGGGAGGGTGGGGGCTGTCCCGGGGGTGGGGGGGGGGGGTGGGCAGTCCAGGGGTGTGTGTGTGTGTGTGTGGGGGGTGTTCAGAAGGGTGGGGGGTTGTCCAGGGGTGTGGGGGGATATCCAGGGGGTGTAGGGCAGTCCAGGGGTGGGTGGGTGGGGGGTGTCCAGGAGGGTGGGGGCAGTCTCGGGGGAGGGGGTAGTCTCGAGGTGTGTGTGTGTGTGGGGTGTCCGGGAGGGTGGGGTGAGAGGGGGGGGAGGGTTTCCAGGGGTGTGGGGGGATGTCTAGGGGTGGGGTGGCAGTCCAAGGGTGTGGGGGTGTCCAGGAGGGTGGGGGGTAGTCCCGGGGGTGGGGGGAAATCTATGGGTGTGGGGGGTGTCTAGGAGGGTGGGGGGGGGGGATTGTCCAGGGGTGTGGGGGCTATGTAGGGGGTGGGGGAAGTCCAGGTGTGTGCGTGTGTGTGCGTGTGTGTGTGGGGGGGGGGGGGGGTTGTCCAGGAAGGTGGGGATAGTCCTGGAGGTGGGGGGAAATCCAGGGTTGTGGGGGCGTGTCTAGGAGGGTGGGGTGTGGGGGGGATGTCCAGTGGTGAGGGGGGGGGGGGTGTTCAGGGGGTGGAGGGGTAGTTCACGGGTGGGGGGGGTGTCCATGGGGTGGGGGGAAGTACAGGGGTGTGTGTGTGGGGGGGGGGGGGGTGTCCAGGAGGGTGGGGGGCAGTCCCAGGGGTGGGGGGCAATCCATGGGTGTGGGGGGTGTCTAGGAGGGTGGGGTTGTCTAGGGGTTTGGGGGGCTATCCAGGGGGTGGGGGGGGGGGGGGTTCCAGGAGGGTGGGAGAAGTATCAGGTGTGGGGGGAAGTCCAGGGGTGTGGGGGGGGGGGGTGTCCAGGAGGGTGGGGGGTTGTTCAGGGGTGTGGGGGGCTGTCCAGGGGGTGGGAGGCAGTCCAGGGGTGTGGGGGTGTCCAGGAGGGTGGGGGCAGTCCGAGGGGGGGGGGCAGTCCAGGGGTGTGGGAGAAGAGGCATCACCATCCCTTAGGGTATTGAACGTTGTTGGAAGGTACTCATCACTCCCACATTTTAAACATTTTTAGATCTCAAGCTTCACATGTGGGAGTGATGAGTACCTTCCAGCGGCATGCCCCCCGAGGGATGGTGGCGCCTTTTCTCCCAACACCAACTATCCAAGGGCTATCCAGGGGTGGGTGGGGGGGGCGTCCAGGGGTGTGGGGGGTGTCCTAGAGTGTGGTGGGGGATATCTAGTGTGGGGGGGGGGGGTCTGGTCTAATTTTGGGCGGGTTTTGGTCTGGGGGTGTCCAGTGAGGTGGGGGGGGGGGTGTCCAGGGGTGTGGTGGGGGCAGTCCAGTGAGGTGGGAGGGTGTCCAGGAGGGTGGGAGGGATGTTTAGGTGAGTGGGGGGATGTCCTGGGGGTGTCCAGGGGTGTGGGGGGCAGTCCCAGGGGGGGCAGTCCATGGGTGTGGGGGTGTCATGGAGGGTGGGGGGGTTGTCTAGGGGTGGGGGGGGGGCTGTACAGGGGGTTGGGGGGGTGGAAGTCCAAGGGTGTGGGGGGATGTCTAGGGGTGTCCAGGATAGTGGGGGATAGTCTTGGGGGGGGGGGGTAGTCCATGGGTGTGTGTGTGTGGGTGGGGGGGGGGGGTGTCTAGGAGGGTGAGGGATGTCTAGGGGTGTGGGGGGCTGTCCAAAGTGGGGGGGGGGGAATCCAGGGGTGTGGGGGGTGGGGCGCAGTCCTGGTAGAGAGGGGCAGTCCAGGGGTGTGTGTGTGTGTGTGGGGGGGGGGGGGTTGTCCAGAGCTTTGGGGGGCTGTCCATTGGTGGGGGTAGTCCAGGGGTGTGGGGGGTGTCAAGGGGTGTGTGTGTGGGGGGGGGGTGTCCAGGAGGGTGTGGGTTTTACAGGGGTGTGGGGGGCTATCCCGGGGGTGGTGGGGTAGTCCCGGGGTGTGGGGGGTGTCTAGGAGGGTGGGGGATGTCCAGGGGTGTTGGGGGCTATCTACGGGGGGTAGTCCAGGGGTATGGGGGGTGTCTAGGTGTGTGGTGATGGCTGTCCAGTGGGGTGAGGGGGTCTTGGTCTGTTTTTGGTAAGTTTTTGGTCTATTTTAGGGGTGTGGGAGGGCTGTCCAGGGGCGTGGGAGTGTTTTCCAGTGGGTGGGGGGTATATAGGAGGGTGGGGGGATGTCCAGGGGTGTGGGGGGCTGTCTAGGGGGTGGGGGATGTCCAGGGGTGTGGGGGGGGGGTGTCCAGGGGTGTGGTGGTGGTGGTAGTGGGGTGGGGGGTCATGTCTGTTCTTGTATATTTTTGGAAATCTTTTTCTCTATTTCAGGTGATTTGGCTGGGCATAGCAGTGGTTCGAGTTTATTTAAAAAAAATTGTTCTTTACATCAGTTATTTTATAACCCACGTAAAAAATTCATTGGTATTTTTTATAATGTCTATTATATAATAACCAACATGAAAGGGTTTATATCACATCGGTTATTAAATAACCGACGTAATAAAGCACTCTTCCAAAGCATTTTCCACATCAGGTTTTTATCAAAAAACGTGAAAAATGCTTTAGATTTGTGTTTTTTACATCGGTTTTAAATTAAACTATGTAAAAAACTCTATTTATAACTTCTCCTGTAATAACTTCAGACAAAAGCCGATGTTAAAAATAAAAAATAACCACCATAAAAAACTTTTTCTGCACTAGTGATATTATCCTTCTTCACAATTACATGAAGATATCCTGACCAAAGATCCACCTTATATATGTTATATGCTCCACGTAGCCGATTGAACAAATCATCAATCCCTGGTATAAGATACTTTTTCTCTATAATGACATTTTTGAGATCATGATAATTAATACATAAGAACATTAAACCATAATTCTTCTTGATGAAGTGGACCAGTGCACCCTATGGTGAATCACTTGGGGTGTATAAACCCTCTATCTATATTCTATTATATTTTCTTCTTCATCTCTTCAAGTTCAATAGTAGACATTCTATATAGATTCATGGATATAAAAAATATCCGAGTTTAAGATGGATTGAGAACTTAACCTCATGTATTAGAGGAATACTAAAAAATTCTTGGAGAAACATATCAATATATTCCATCACATTGGTTATTTCATCAAGGATGATCGTTTCCTTAGTCTTAATCATTTAAGAAAGATATGATTGTTCATAAGTAAATAATATCCATTCTTGAGATGAAATTTCAAATGGAGATTCATCCTCATCCTTGAATTATACAGAATTAGAAGATGATTTATGATATGGAGAGTGATTTCCTTCTCTTAGAAATTTTTGTTGGCTCTATATAAGGAAATCCAATACATACCCGAAATTACATTGAAATATAGTGAAGGGTGTATGAAGTGGTTCACTAGGAAGTTCATCCTAATAATATGGATAGGGTAGAAGTTATATAAGTGAAATGGAATAATTTCCACATTTTCTAATTTCAAAGATAACTCCAATTCCATTTTTTAGGTTGTGTTTGAATAGTTCTAATAAAAGTTCTTGATATTATTGAATTAATAGAACCAGAATCAAATAAAACATTTTATATTCATGAATGAATAACAACCATACCTATCACCACATCATTGTTGGGATTAAACTCAGCAGATGTTATGGAATAATTTCTACGTCTCTCTCCCATACTTGGATGTTTTTTGTGTCAATTATAATTTAAAACCCTTAGATTAGTGCATTGATTCACATAATGTCCTTATTCTTTATAGTTGAAACATTAGATAATAGCCTAATGGTTGACTGGAGCATTACTTTCTCCCATCACATTGGAGGGTTTCTTCAATTGGAATTCGCTATCTAGGTTCCCTTCCTTTCTACACCTAATGTTTTTTCCATTCCCCATTAAGGAAATTTTTTAGATTCATCTTCCACCACTTTTGACAAGAGGGATATTGGAACTTCTTTCCCTTATTATATTTCTCCATCACACTACTAAAATTAAAATCCATTCTCTACTTTCTATCTCTAGACCCATGAGACCCTTGAAATTCACTAATATCCATTTTAAATTTTAGGTAACATCACACAAATCTCTCATAGCTATCAAAGTTTTGAATCAGCAAATATTTTTGTATACTCATCATTATCCCACAAAAGAAGTGGTCAATTTTTCTTTTGGGGGATATGAAAAAGAAAAAAAATATCATGAATTTATTGTGAAGGTCACCTCATATGACCTAATGGATTCATCCTCCTTTTTATTTAGTATATTTAAATCCCTCTATATTTTAATTCAGAGAGTGTGAGGAAAATATTTATCAAGAAACAATTTTCATAATTCTTTATGATCCATCACATTGATTTCTTACTCAATATTTTTACTTTTGATCAAAATGCACCATTGATCAAATTTTCCTTCCATACAATAAAAATCCATCACAACCTTCTCTTTCTCATGATTTTACTACTGCAATTATTCTACAGCTCTGACTTCCACAAAACCTCCTCAATCCTTTTTTGAAACACCCATAACCCCCAAATTAACAATGTAATAGGTTAGAAAGGCACACAAAATTACATTAGATACCTCTAAAATGATTCCCACCATCAAGAATCAAAACAGAACCCAAAATAAGAAGGGTTTTTGAACACCCAAACCGTGATATAACTCTCAATGTTCCTGTTATTCCTCAAATACATCCACCATCAAATCAAACCAAAAAAAATTCCTATAAACACCCCACATAATCAAATCACCACCCCCATCAAGAAAAACACCATACCACCTAACACCATACATAATAAATCTCATTTAAACATGGAAATCTGTACAAAAATCTCAACCTCCACATAGAACAAGATAGTATCTTCCATATAAAATACACAACACTATACCAAGCATATAAATCAAGAAATTTTCTTATTTATATCAAGATATTATCCTCTTTGGGAAGTGATGACTCACCCACATGGTTTCAAATGTGTCATAGGTAACATATCTTGATTAAGATTTAGGATCTCCCAAATTCATATTCCAAAATATTTATAACACACCACATCAATAAGGAAACAAAATTTCTCATAAAATAGAAATATAAAAACATCACATCATCAAGAAAAAAAGAATAAAGAAAATCTCAAAAAAACTCTCTGTACCGAGCATGAATATACATCTCTCATTCCCAAGTACTCTCCTCCAATTCACCATGAATCCATAATACATGAACCAAGGGGATTTTTCATCCACAAAACACTTTATCTTGATGATCCTGGATCTCTAATGGTTGCTCCACAAAAATCACACTAGCCACAATATACAACTCTCCCTAGTCAAAGATGGTGGAGTCATCATGAAGATGTTGAAGAATTTGAGAAACATAAAAGATTTCATGGCTTCTTTACAACCATGGTAGAAGTGCCAACCAATATTCCACCACACCAACATGATTCAACACATAAAAAGGTTTAATGACTTGGGAGAAATATTACTCCCCCTACAAACCTCTATTAACCCCATCAAGGAGAAACCCTCAAGAAAACATGGTCCCAAATATTAAACTCTAGGGGCCTACACCTATGGTAAACATTGGTCTTCTAATGGAACTACGACACTATCATCCTCTCTTGGACCAACTAGATCTTATCAGTTTTTCTCATCACCACATCAGGACCAAGAAATTTTAACTCCCCAACCTCATTCCAACACAATAGGTATTGAAATAGAATCCCATACAATGCCTCAAAAGGGGATATGTCAATGGATGAGTGATAATTGTTTTTGTGAAGAAACTCAAAAAGAGAAAGGTTCCTTAACCATGATCCTAAAATGTATATAATGTAAGCTCACAACATATCCTCTAGCATAAATATGTTTTACTCCGTCTTCCCATATGTATAGGAGAGGAAAGTAATGATAAGGTGATACTAGGTTCCTAAAGCATGATGAAATATCATCTAAAACTATATGGTAAAATGGGGATATTTATTTGAGATGTTATTACTTATTACAACATGAATCTTAACCACATCATCTACATACCTCCTCACCATTCCATCTATGAAACTCAACTCAAGGATCTCTAAAAAATGAGGTGAATTCCTCAGTTGGTCCACTATCAACCAAATGACATCACAACCTACCTACACCCGGGGTAACCTGGTAAAAAAGTCCATCGATATTTCTTCCCATTTTCACTTTGGAACATCCAAGGAGTGAAAAAAACATACAGTTACATGATGTTTCACTTTCACCTACAAAAAATGAGAAACTTTACAAAAAACTATACCACTGAATGTTTTACGATAGGTTTTCCAAAATTTATCCTCAAAAAAAGATACATATTAGTCACACTAGGATGATACACTAAAGGTTAGATATTAAACTCATATACAAATCCCTCAAAAACTAACATTATAGAAATCAACTATCCTTGAAAAGAAATCAGTTCTAACCATCCTCTGACCATTCATCCAGAGCATCACTACGATCGATATAGTAACACATCACCTTTACCTATAATTCTCCCCATTGAGAATCCTCCACCTTCTAAATTAAGGATAAATACATAGATATATGATGAAGAAAATATCAGTCACTTCTCCCCCATGTCAATATGTATCACTGTAAGCTCCTCCATCCCTTTATAAACATTGATAGACTCCTGAACCATATCTCTTAGAGACTTTAGACTCAACACATCAACAACTACATCCCAATTTAATGTGGAGTAAAATATATAAAAAATAATAATCCTAAAGAAACTATATACAACTTCACTGAATAATATTTTAATATCACCGATAGAATACATATTTCAGTCTCTTGTGGTCTGTAAAAACCAAAAATCACTTGCCAATAAGGTAATGCTGCCACAAATTCAATACAAACACAATTGATGCTAACTTCATGTAATGGGTAGAATAGTTTCACTCATGAGGGTATAAATTCCTAAAATGATAAAATATAACTTCCCTCTAGAATATTAAGACACATTCCAAACCTATAAGAAAATCAACATAGAAAAACTCAAACATCACACCCTCTTTATAAAACAAAAACACTAGAACACTGACCAAATTTTCTTTTAGGAAGCCAAATGCTACCTATCACTACTCAGTCCACAAAAAGGCACAGTACTTACTCATCAGAGATTTTATCGGGGTAACAACCAGAGATAAATATAATAAAAAACTCTGAAAACAGTTGTGGAAACCAAGAAAACTATGAACTACTACCATGTTTTTGGGTGATTCCCAAGAAACAGTTTCCTTGACCTTCAACGAGTCTATTTCCACACTCTAATGAGTCACCAAATGTCTATGAAAACATACCTATCACATATAGATATTTCATTCAGACATCTTTCAATATAGTTTATAGTGTTAGAGGACTTGAAATATAACTCTGAGATACTTAGCATTCTCCTCCTCTAACCCCGAGTAGATCAAGATATCATCGATGAATTATGAACTGCTCTAGGAACTCATAGAACATAGATTTCATGATCTCTACGAACATAGATAGTGAATTAATGAAGCTAAAAAACATGAACCTTAACATGAAGTTCTCATATCTAATTCTAAATTCAGTCTTTTTGATATCCTCATCTTTCACCCTTGTCATGAACCAGCCTGAATACCCTGGTACCCTGATACTTGAGATGACAATGACATAGCCTGAAGGGAATTCCTGACCTCCATAGGTTGATGACTAGAACGTAGTATCATACAAGATAAAAGAGTAAAAATATATTCTAAAAAAAGGTTGATAAAATATACAAGTCATTATACTCAATACCCCAAAAGAAGAAATTACTAGAAACTAAACAGGTATAACAAAACCCAAAATAGAACATCATAAAAGTTATTAGAAACTAGAATGATAAACTCAAATATCCCAACGGTAACATCACTCAAATTAAAAAGTTTCAAGAACATAAACCACCACCAAGTGGAACATTTCTTTTCTTGGACTTGGTCGAATGAAATCTACAAAATCCTAATGTAAAAGATAGGATGTGATCTTTAAAGACTAGTAGGGTCTCACCTAGTGCTCCAAAACATATTACATAATAATAAACCAAATCAATCTTTAAATTTAATTATAATATGTCATGAAAGTTCAGTTTCATATTTAAAAAAAATATAATTTCATTTCAAAATGATGGAAAACATTTCAAACAATGGATTAAATTAATATTTTATATAAAAAAGTTTATATAGACTAGTTGGAATGAATAAAACAGTTCAATATTAAGTGGAATATATATTAAAATAATCACAACCATCACCATAGTAATCTTACCCATGGTATGATAGTTTCTATTTTTAGGATCCTAACTATTTTTCTATCAGGGATAGTGGAAATATGTGTACACATAAACCTCAAGATCAGGCAGAATATGACTTATCAACATCCCATTAGGGATAAGATTCACTAAACTAGGTTTTTGTTAGAATTTTCATTATCAATCATTAGCTAGGGAATTTTCATCCTAGAATTCTTGTCCTAAATTACCGACTAACTACCCAGGATCACATGTTCTCAATAAAGAAATAAAAAATGGTCAAATCATCTCATTAAAAATCAATTATCATTTACAATAGAGTTTCCCAATTTTCAGTTTCAATATGAAAAATCAATTTCAAAACCAAAACATTGGGTTTTTCATCATTTCATTCCTTTTGAATATAAAACCAATAATAGGTTTTCATCATTTAAATTAAATCCATTTTTCTCAATTTTTTTTAAATTAATTCAAAAATTCCATAAATTTCAAAATACACCTCAAATTCTAATTCCATTGGAATTGGGGTTTTCCCCAAAATCGATGCTATTTCAAATTCCAATTCCAAATAATACCGAATTGGGTTTTATTAAATTAATTGAAATCTATTTCAAAAAATCTATCAAATCAAGGTATTAATTATATGGCCAATCTCGAATGGAACCACCCGTGTTTGATCAAATAATCACAACACACAATGCCCACAATGAAGAATTGCAATGAAGAATGAAGGTGAATAAGAATAAGAAACTGAACCTATAATTAGGATTCAACTAAATAGAGTCTACATAAATTAAAAACATGACTATTTTACACTCTCTTAGGAGGATAGAAATAGGTAGTGGGAGAATGAAAATGAGAGGAGATTTACTTAACCAGAGGAGATCAAACACGATATACCAAGCTTTGATCTAAAAAGGAAAGGGTTTTGAGGATTAAAAATCACCCCTATATATATTTACAAGCCAAGGAATTTGATTTAGGTAAAATTTCATAAAATTGGAAATTAAATGGGGGTTTGTAAATTTTTTAATATTTTTTCTGAATAAAAATATCCCGCATGCACAGTTTCTTGGAGAGGGATGCACAACTAGAAAAACCATGAAAACTAATCACGTGCCCCCTATAGACTCACTATCCAAGGACCAATGTTTCTATAATGTGGGTGTATGTTTTGTCAAACTGTATTCCAACCATGAAAAATTTCACTATCTAGGTTTGTACGGTTTTCACTAGAGGGGTGCACAGTTTGGGAAATCCATGCTTCAACCGTGTACAAACTAGAAAACATCCAAAATTTTAATAATTTATCTAGAAACAACCCATAAAAAGACACACCCAAAGCATGATCAAAATAAGGGTTGAGTTTCACCTGATAATAAAGTAACAAGATGTTACAACCTTCCCACCATAGAGAATTTCTTTCCCCAAAATGCCTTTCAAGAATTTTCCATATCAAAGAAATGATGCCGCTACACTCTCATTAATTCCTCACACTCCCATGTCTCATGAGAATCAGAACCATAATTCGATAGAACACAAACCAAAGGTATCATCCTCCCGTGAAGTACATTTTATTAGAATCAACTATCCTGAATGGATTCTCAATCATGGAATAATGAGGCTGAACATTAAGATCCTCCCAACTCAAGACATGAGATGGGTTAGAAAGATGATTTCGCAACTAATATACATGGAATAAATTATGTATCAACTTCAATTATGGTGGAAGATATATATGTTAATCCAATTACATGGCCTACTCAATGAAATAAAAAGGTCCAAAAAAACAAGAAGTATGCTTCCCTTGCCTCCCAAGCCTCCAATGACTCAAATGAGGTTAAAACTTTAAGAACACCTAATCACCAACTGAAAACTCCAACGGTCTATTATGAAGATCTAAATAATATTTATAATGTCTCTCTACCATCAAAATTATTTAGTGAATCAATTGAATATTTTCTGACATCTCCTATATGAATATTGGTCCAACCAAGTAAATTTCACTAATCTCAAACCAACACAACATATATAAACAATACTAACCACACAAATCCTCAAAAGAATCCATTCTGATTGCAGAATGGTAATTAATTTTGTAACAAAAATAAACCAGTATCAAATGGTCATCCCAATGTGCACCAAAATCTTGAATGATATAACGAAGCATGTCCCCAAGAATCTATATATTCCTCTTGGTATGGCCATGAATTTGTGGATAGCATGCCATACTGAAAATAACCTGAGATCCTATCACCTCGAGAAGGCCTCACAAAAAAAATCATAGGTAAAACGAGGATCTATATCAAAGAATATAGTAGATTGAACTCTGTGAAAATGAATAATTTCTTTTATATAGATATTTTCCAACTCTTCTACTTTGGTTATATCATGAATGTGTATAAAATGAGAAACTTTAGTCTTCTTATCAATCACCACCAAAATCACATTCTTCTTTTTAGGGGTATACAACAACATAAACACAAAGTCCATAGAAATCTCATCCCATTTCTAAGTTAGCACTGTAAGTGGATAAATCAATCCCAAAGGATTATGGTCCTCAAAATTAACATTTTGGAAAGTATAACAATGAGAAGAAAAAATCAATATTGTCCCATGAAATTCCTTTCCATGATAATAATAGCCACATCTCATAGTAAATATTTTTGGTTCCTGGGTGTACAAACTACTCGGAATTATGGAAATCACCCATCACAACCATTATCAATGGAAATGGCACAATGAACCGATTCTAAAAATATTAAATACACTCTATGGAGAAAGAAAACATAGCAATGGTATACCCACCATAAATAGAGTCTCTAATTATACAAAATTGATTATCAAGTATCCATTGATGAATAATTATCTTGAAAATTGCAGAGGTCAACTGAACACTTGAAAATAAAATTCGGAATCCTCCTCTCGAACTCCTAAATAAAACATTGAAAAAATATCCAACAAGTTACACTTTTCTAATGGTTCTTTTATGGATTGGTTATAGAGTTTCCGACTTAGATCATAAGAAAAAAAATTCCATTTACCTATAGTATATGAGATGATGAAATAAAAAGACCATAGGTACTCAACAAAATGCCTCAACCCAATGACTCTAGTGGATTTTGAAATATTTTTGAGAGAATATATAACTCAGTATCTTATGGTTAGAATACATGGAAAACCTTTCTCTTAAAAGATAATGCTACAAACTCTTAAGTGCACGAATTATAGTTTTTGGTTCAATATCATGGGTAAGATAATTATTTTCAAGTGGACTAAGCTATTGAGAACCATAGGCTACCATGTGATCAAATTGAATAATAGCACAACCCAAAACCAAAACTGATGCATAATTAGAGATCACATAGCCCTACTTGATATCTAGAAGAGTCAACACTAGTATATAATTCAAAAGCTGTTTTAGCTCATCAAAATCACTCTGAATTTTTTCATCCCAAATGAACTTTACCTCCTTCTAAGTGAGAGATGTAGAGACCCGTAACTTGACGTACATGGACATTACATTACATTTGCGGAATACTTAGAACATAACAAAAAAACACACACACAAGGATCGTAATAGTTTAGTGTCTTTGGAAACTCGGAATATAATCTTCTAATCGTGGTGAACGATCTTCAAAATCTCCCAGAAAGATCTTCTTTTTTTTTACCTAAAACCTTTCTTTATATCCTGGGGAAAAGAAAACATAAAAGGGTGAGCTCAAATGCTCAGTAAGGGTAAACAAAAGAAATATCAATCAGATCATATACATAAGCACATAACTTTTGGAAATCTTAACCTGCAAAAGAGATCATAATTTCATAACATGGGGTAAATCGTGGCAGTGAAATGTAATCACAATAATCATAACATAAAACATGAAACTTTGTGGCATTCACACATAATCATAGAGAATCATTTCTTGTTAGTCAAGACTCATTGCCAAGACTATTTTAGTGGATGAAAGTCCCTTTCTGAATCGAGTAACCCTCGTTTCAGTCCTGTTTCACTGAACCGGTATAACCTACCATTCCAGCCCTGTCTATCTCATGAGATATAAAATCTTTACCAAATGCATTGGAGGTAGATATAGGTCCCACCCATCTTATAATGAATCCTTTCTTATGTGTGCCACATAATCATAAAACATACATCATCGCATAACACATGTAACAAAAATGGGATTCTTGAAACATCATGACATCATAAATCAATTCATATAAGATAAAGGAATTCATAAAAATAATTCCATCACAACATGATCAAATCAATGTAATAATAGGGATATAAACAGAACCCTTTATTATCTTATATGGAAAATAATTTTGATAAAACACTTGAACTCCATTCTTGAGGAAAATATCCTTTCTTCTTCAAAAACATTTTTCCTTTCATAACATGTCATACAACTTTAAAATAAAAGAAGTTGATTAAAAATAAACTTTAAAACTTGTAAAGGAAGCTTCTTGGAAATAATGTTTTAAAAATCCATTCATTCCGTATAAGTTTAAAAAAAACATTCTTCGTACTTTTGTCGGAAAAGTTAAAAAGTACCTCGTACGAAAAACGACAAAAGATTCCTTTCATTTCTTTTACTAAAAACTCACCGAAGGGTAAAAATGGATTTAAAAAATTTTAGGTGGATGGAAATAATATTACATATTTATGAAACATGGATGTGGATGATAATACACCCCAGTAAATACCAAAGTACAAACAATCTCGAATAAAATGAGATTGTGATATATTCCCTTACCTTTGGTCCGATTTGCTTTGTACGTGTCCGAAGATCCTGTATAATGGTTTAAATAATGTCATTGACTTATTACAGAATCATATTCATTGTTATGATATCATATATGGTTCACTTATGACATTATATTACCCGTTCTTTTAAAAACTCCATGTTAAAGAAGCGTTTTGGGTAAAATCGTTTCATTTATCGTAGGTGTTTTGACTTGTTGTTCTTGACATTATTATTACTTATATCATGATTTACTTACTTCCAGAATATAAAATATGATTTATATATCATATATATTCAGTATATATATATATATATAATAGATAGATAAATGAAATGAAAAACACCGTTCATGGAGACGGTAGTCCGTACGTACGCATGAACGCTGTTTTCCTTTCCTTATTGTCTTGAATGGAAGTAAGTTGATGACATACATATATATATATATATACATAAATCCAGTAGCTTTATAATTTCATATATTTCATTATTATTTCTTATATATACTTTATAATCATTCTTAAATGGTTAACATGGAGAATGAATCTCATCAAGTCGTGGAGACGGTAGTCCGTACGTACGCACGAGCGATGATATCATTTCCATAAATATTGAATTGAATTGGAGTGGATTATACAATATATCAGAATCAATATGATGTTTTAATAACTATTTATAGTTATTCTTTACACCATTATACCCATCCATGTAAGGTGGTGGTGGAAAATAGATTACACCACGGCGTGGAGACGGTATTCCGTACGTACGCACGCGCGGTGATTTCTTTTTCCATAGGATGGATAGATGGTGAAATAGGGTTGTTTCATACTTATAATAACATATCAGTATATTAGTGATACTGATGTTATTACTTCATAATGAAACAACCTAAGAAGAAGAAGTGGAAGAAGAAATAAAGATGAAATAATTGGTAACGGTAATTACCTCTTCTTTGAAGTGCCTCTTTGAGACCTCCTCTTAGGGCACTAAAATTGGTCTTTTAGGAAGACCAGAACCTTTAGGATGTTTATAGGGAAGTGGAGAATAGATTTTGGCAGGGTTTGGCCGAGCTTGAGTTCTCAAATTGGTGTGAGGAGGAGGGGGAGGAGGTGTCCTTTTATAAGGGAGGAGAGGGGCACCTTAGGAATATCTCAAAATATTATTTTATATTAAAGTCAAAATCGGGTTATAATGGTTCCAAAGGGTCTTATTTCAAAGCTAAAGCGGGGATGGGTCGAAATCCTATCAACCAATAAGATTTAGACAAGTTTAGGGTATTATTTTAACCTTATCAATTAGATTTAACTCTAAGTTAAAGAATTTAACTTTTACCGTGTCTTTTTGTTTTCTTTCACTATATGGTTAATACAATTACTATAACATGCCAAATGAACCCCAAATTGTTTATTATTAATATATATATCCTTATCTGAGTCATTTGGCCGAACCATAGATTTTTAAGAATAAAATAACAATTAATAATATAATATTTTATTTAAAAACTATTTTGTGTCAATTTTGACACTATTTGATATATGATTTTTGTGAAAGTCATAACAGAATTATATGTTCGAACCAAGTTTATTAAATCAACACTAATATATCATAGTAACCTAGAAAATTAGTGGAATTCATAAAAAGTCTCAAATTATATTTAGTTTGGTGTTTATAACATCAATTATGTCAATATTTCATTAATAAGATAATTACTGCATCATCTTTGTGTCATAAATAAATTAACTTATTTGATGTCTAAAAATTACAAATAAAATACGATTATGTGGGAAATAATTTTAGATTTCTAATGAATATTTACAATCGAATTTATCTTATGTATAAACCTATATTAAAAATGTTTTAGTAAATAAACTTTGATTTTAACTCTTTTAACTCTTCTTGGAATTAAATAATAATAAATTTCCTAATCTAATCCAAGTGGGCCTAAATGATAATATTTTACACTTAAGGTTGTTTTTGGTTGAGATACACTTGTCCAATAGGATTAGGACATGTGTTAGGGTAATATTAATATCATTGTTACCCTTAATTACCCTATTTACTTTTAACCGTGGTAAATAAAAGTAAAAAGTTACTATTCACAAAAAATTATTTTCATCTCATTGAACCACATTTTACTTACTGACATCAACCGTGTCTCTCAGATTTTTTAAATTCCATTCACAGAAGCGGTAAAATTAAGTTTTATGAAAAATTCAGTTTTTTAACTACCACTTAGTAGTTTCACTATTCATCAAAAATTGATGTTTTTTCAGAACAATGCCAAAATTTTATCCTAAGCTATATTTCATATTCCGAATTCAAAAATGAAGTCTATTTTACCAAATTCAAAACATAGAAGTTGCATTAATTTATTTTATAATTAAATCCCGCTGTTAAAACAAATAGCGTGTTTTTAAGAAACAATATCTATCAAAAGATTGACACTTGTTTATGTCTGGTTTAAATGTGAAATTACATCCAATGACCAACATTGTATTAAATTGTAAAAATATATTCTAAATATACTTTAAAACCACTAAAATTAATAATTTATCACTATTAATTATTTTGATTAAAAAAGTTGTTTTTAATTATAATTTAGTAATTTTCACTATTCATCAGAATATGAAAGTTATCCGAAAAGTACCAAAATTTCACCTTAGGCTAAATTCGATACTCCGAATCCAAAAATTAAGTCCATTTTGAGAGCTAAAATTTCTAAAATTTTAAAAGGTCGTTATTACTATTCATAACGGCTAGTTATAATAATATTTTAATAGCATATCGTTGTTTAGTGAAACTCGGTATTGCGTACTACACACGCTATCAAGGAAGGTCCCGATTGCGTGTAATGCAAGACAAGTCAAGGATGTGTGTTGTGCAAGCTCCTTTTGGTGTAACGTACAACACAAGACATTAATAAAATTAAAAATAATATTTTCCATAAAATCTCGGGCTGTTACATTCTACCCCCCTTAAAATGAATTTCTCCCTCGAAATTCATCGGGGTTATAAATGGTTTACTATTCGAAAGTTTCTTTAATAGAAACCCACATCGTAAAAAAGAATACCAAAACATGGCTTTAAAAACTAAAGTATGAAATGTAACGATTACCCAAATAAACTAATCGCTGGGTTTCCACGTAGGTAAAAATATGGATATGGAAGAGAAATCTAACCATCATGTTCTGATGGGGAGTGGTAGAGAACATGGCTATGAAATAGCCAACAATCACAAAGCCATAGATTTGTGAAAATATAAGGTACCATCTGATTTATCAGATATAAGAGCACTAGGACAACATTTTTGGTTTTCAAGATCATTTCCCTAAAGTTAAAGAATTTGAATTAGAATAAATACTTACTTTATTTTGGTACAATCTCACTGTTGTTCGTGCCTTTAACAATTTCCACTTCATCTCTTAAATAAATGAAGTTGAATTTGTTATTCGTGAAGTGTTAGCAGATCATGTGATAGAATGACGGGTCATTCCATCTGTCTCAAAAGGTTAGCAAAATTTATATACATAAGTCGATCTATAGTGGGATTAATCATATATGATTCCGAAAATGGTCTTATACTTCATATATCATACTGCTTAATATAATAACACTAGTTTCTACTAAACAGGGACTTCCTGTAGGTCAGTGGTAGGCGATAAAGGCCAGTCGCACTTCGGTTGTGGGTTCGTTCCCACAGCCTTGTCCGAAGCGATGGGCTGTCGCCCGTCCTGCAGGTTTTCCTTTTTATAAAACTATATTACTATAACATCCCATCAATAATATCGAAAAAACTTCTATCCTTAAACAATACTAACTTATGTCCAACATAATCCATTCCAATCTTTAGGCTTATCCTTAATATTGCAGTCCATTCTCATAACATAGTGAAAACGATTACCAGAGATTTAATACCATCGTTGATCCCCATGTATCATAAGATATATCTTGTTGGTCACATTCCAAACATTCAAAGGCCTTAATCTTGTACTCTCTTGAATACCCATTGAACCTTATTGAAAACACGAATTCTATTAAAAGTTAACTCTTTCCACATACCAAAATCCTCAAAATTCTATATACTAACACCATGATATCACTTAGTCCTTATATCAATCATGAGCTCATGAATACTGTTAAACATTTTGTTTTCTTGTTTTCCCTTCATTATGCGCATATCATCTTATTTCCAAAAATATCTCAATTACTTTGAATACCACATTAGACCAATACATAAATATTCCAATACTCCATGATATAATATTATTTTGGAATCCCATTACATAAACACTTAATCATTCCACCACATTGTTGTCATATTCAACATCGCCAATGGTGATCGCATGTGACTTCCCTTTGTCTATTGCCTTCAGTGGTTGCTCATGTTGATCATCACTAACCCTTGGATTAGGGCATTTATTAGCATAATGCCCCATTTCCTTGCACTTGAAGCATTTAAGTGTTGGTGGTGCGTTCTCTGTAGTGTTTGCCTTATTCACATCATTAGAAACCCTTTTTCCATTACTTAGACACTCAGCTGCTCGATGACCTTCTTTTCCACACTTAAAGCATTTTCTAGTCCCTTTAAGACAATCTCCACCATGCTTCTTTCCACACTTTGTGCATAAGGAAACATTCATCTTCTTTTCACCATTATTCTGAGATTTCTCCTTGAACTCCATATTTCGTTTCTTGTCAAAACCATGAGATGGATATGTAACACCAACTTCCATTTCTACCTTGATAGCACAACGCACAATTTCTTCATAGCTACTGATGTCTCTTATAGCTAATGCCCTTCGAAGACTTGGTTTTAAGCCACTGAAAAATCGATCAACTTTACTTTCAGGTTGGATGATAATGCCAGATGCATACCTTGCAAGTCTTGTAAAATTCTCTTCGTATATACCAACAGATTCATCATCCTTTTGCTTTAGTTCAAGAAACTCTTTCTCCATCTTTGTTCGAAGAATACGAGGGAAGTACTTACTGAAAAATAAGTTCTTGAACTCGTCCCATTCCATGGACTCTATTTCATCTCTTTGCCTTGTATTCTTGATAAGATTCCACCATTGATCAGTTTCACCTTCCAAACGATATAATGCTAAGATGACTTTATCATGTTCATAACATTGAAGAACTGAAAAGATCTTTTCAGTGGTACTGATCCATTGTTCAGCAACAAGTGGATCAGAAGACCCACTGAAAGAAGGTGGACGTTGCCTCATGAAGGACTCAATAGAATATTGTTCCCTTCTCTTCTCATTTGGAAGTCCAGAATGATTCATAGCTTGTGTAAGTATAAAAATAAGATTTTTCACTCCATCTCCCATAACATTTGTTTGTTCAGGAGGAAAATCATTGCATTGTCCATTGCATTGATCAACACGGTTCCTTCGGGTTCCAGCCATCGTCTAAAACCCAAAAAGAATAGTGTGAGAGGCAAAAATCATGCTAGGGAAAACAACATAATAAAGGGGGAGTACCTTCAATATCTAACATCTTAGGTTTAATTCTATGATCGTTAGCATAATTCTAGTACTATAACCTATACGTATACTTAACCTTAGGGACATCCCTAGACATACCTTAGAAATATCTCTAGGGATCTCACTAACTTTTTCGCATCCTAGTTTCCAAAGGTTGACTAAACCTTTCCTCTGATACCAACTATAGAGACCCGTAACTTGACGTACATGGAAATTACATTACATTTGCGGAATACTTAGAACATAACAAAAAAACACACACACAAGGATCGTAATAGTTTAGTGTCTTTGGAAACTCGGAATATAATCTTCTAATCGTGGTGAAAGATCTTCAAAATCTCCCAGAAAGATCTTCTTTTTTTACCTAAAACCTTTCTTTATATCCTGGGGAAAAGAAAACATAAAAGGGTGAGCTCAAATGCTCAGTAAGGGTAAACAAAAGAAATATCAATCAGATCATATACATAAGCACATAACTTTTGGTAATCTTAACCTGCAAAAGAGATTATAATTTCATAACATGGGGTAAATTGTGGCAGTGAAATGTAATCACAATAATCATAACATAAAACATGAAACTTTGTGGCATTCACACATAATCATAGAGAATCATTTCTTTTTAGTCAAGACTCATTGCCAAGACTATCTTAGTGGACGAAAGTCCCTTTCTGAATCGAGTAACCCTCGTTTCAGTCCTGTTTCACTGAACCGGTATAACCTACCGTTCCAGACCTGTCTATCTCATGAGATATAAAATCTTTACCCAATGCATTGGAGGGAGATATAGGTCCCACCCATCTTATAATGAATCCTTTCTTATGTGTGCCACATAATCATAAAACATACATCATCGCATAACACATGTAACAAAAATGGGATACTTGAAACATCATGACATCATAAATCAATTCATATAAGATAAAGGAATTCATAAAAATAATTCCATCACAACATGATCAAATCAATGTAATAATAGGGATAAAAACAGAACCCTTTATTATATTATATGGAAAATAATTTTTGATAAAACACTTGAACTCCATTCTTGAGGAAAATATCCTTTCTTCTTCAAAAACATTTTTCCTTTCATAACATGTCATACAACTTTAAAATAAAAGAAGTTGATTAAAAATAAACTTGAAAACTTGTAAAGGAATATTCTTGGAAATAATGTTTTAAAAATCCATTCATTCTGTATAAGTTAAAAAAAACATTCTTCGTACTTTTGTCGGAAAAGTCAAAAAGTACCTCGTACGAAAAACGACAAAAGATTCCTTTCATTTCTTTTACTAAAAACTCACCGAAGGGTAAAAATGGATTTAAACAATTTTAGGTGGATGGAAATAATATTACATATTTATGAAACATGGATGTGGATGATAATACACCCCAGTAAATACCAAAGTACAAACAATCTCGAATAAAATGATATTGTGATATATTCCCTTACCTTAGGTCCGATTTGCTTTTTACGTGTCCGAAGCTCCTGTATAATGGTTTAAATAATGTCATTGACTTATTAAAGAATCATATTCATTGTTATGATATCATATATGGTTCACTTATGACATTATATTACCCGTTCTTTTGTAAACTCCATGTTAAAGAAGCGTTTTGGGTAAAATCGTTTCATTTATCGTAGGTGTTTTGACTTGTTGTTCTTGACATTATTATTACTTATATCATGATTTACTTACTTCCAGAATATAAAATATGATTTATATATCATATATATTCAGTATATATATATATATAATAGATAGATAAATGAAATGAAAAACACCGTTCATGGAGACGGTAGTCCGTACATACGCATGAACGCTATTTTCCTTTCCTTATTGTCTTGAATGGAAGTAAGTTGATGACATACATATATATATATATACATAAATCCAGTAGCTTTATAATGTAATATATTTCATTATTATTTCTTATATATACTTTATAATCATTCTTAAATGGTTAACATGGAGAATGAATCTCATCGCGTCGTGGAGACGGTAGTCCGTACGTACGCACGAGCAATGATATCATTTCCATAAATATTGAATTGAATTGGAGTGGATTATACAATATATCAGAATCAATATGATGTTTTAATAACTATGTATAGTTATTCTTTACACCATTATACCCATCCATGTAAGGTGGTGGTGGAAAATAGATTACACCACGGCGTGGAGACGGTATTCCGTACGTACGCACGCGCGGTGATTTCTTTTTCCGTAGGATGGATAGATGGTGAAATAGGGTTGTTTCATACTTATAATAACATATCAGTATATGAGTGATACTGATGTTATTACTTCATAATGAAAAAACCTAAGAAGAAGAAGTGGAAGAAGAAATAAAGATGAATGAATTGGTAACGGTAATTACCTCTTCTTTGAAGCGCCTCTTTGAGACCTCCTCTTAGGGCACTAAAATTGGTCTTTTAAGAAGACCAGAACCTTTAGGATGTTTCTAGGGAAGTGGAGAAGAGATTTTGGCAGGGTTTGGCCGAGATTGAGTGCTCAAATTGGTGTGAGGAGGAGGGGGAGGAGGTGTCCTTTTATAAGGGAGGAGAGGGGCACCTTAGGAATATCTCAAAATATTATTTTATATTAAAGTCAAAATCGGTTTATAATGGTTCCAAAGGGTATTATTTCGAAGCTAAAGCGGGGATGGGTCGAAATCCTATCAAAAAATAAGATTTAGACAAGTTTAGGGTATTATTTTAACCTTATCAATTAGATTTAACTCTAAGTTAAATAATTTAACTTTTACCGTGTCTTTTTGTTTTCTTTAACTATATGGTTAATACACTTACTATAACATGCCAAAATAACCCCAAATTGTTTATTATTAATATATATATCCTTGTCTAAGTCATTTGGCCGAACCATAGATTTTTAGGAATAAAATAACAATTAATAATATAATATTTGATTTAAAAACTATTTTGTGTTAATTTTGACACTATTTGATATATGATTTTTGTGAAAGTCATAACAGAATTATATGTTCGAACCAAGTTGATTATATCAACACTAATATATCATAGTAACCTAGAAAATTAGTGGAATTCATAAAAAGTCTCAAATTATATTTAGTTTGGTGTTTATAACATCAATTATGTCAATATTTCATTAATAAGATAATTACTGCATCATCTTTGTGTCATAAATAAATTAACTTATTTGATGTCTAAAAATTACAAATAAAATTCGATTATGTGGGAAATATTTTTATCTTTCTAATTAATATTTACAATCGAATTTATCTTATGTATAACCCTATATTAAAAATGTTTTAGTAAATAAACTTTGATTTTAACTCTTTTAACTCTTCTTTGAATTAAATAATAATAAATGTCCTAATCTAATCCAAGTGGGCCTAAATGATAATATTTTACACTTAAGGTTGTTTTTGGTCTAGATACACTTGTCCAATAGGATTAGGACATGTGTTAGGGTAATATTAATATCATTGTTACCCTTAATTACCATATTTACTTTTAACCGTGGTAAATAAAAGTAAAAAGTTACTATTCACCAAAAATTATTTTCATCTCATTGAACCACATTTTACTTACTGACATCAACCGTGTCTCTCGGATTTTTGAAATTCCATTCACAGAAGCGGTAAAATTAAGTTTTATGAAAAATTCAGTTTTTTAACTACCACTTAGTAGTTTCACTATTCATCAAAAATTGATGTTTTTCAGAACAATGCCAAAATTTCATCCTAAGCTATATTTCATATTCCGAATTCAAAAATGAAGTCTATTTTACCAAATTCATAACATAGAAGTTGCATTAATTTATTTTATAATTAAATCCTGCTGTTAAAACAAATAGCGTGTTTTTAAGAAACAATATCTATCAAAAGATTGACACTTGTTTATGTCTGGTTTAAATGTGAAATTACATCCAATGACCAACATTGTATTAAATTGTAAAAATATATTCTAAATATACTTTAAAACCACTAAAATTAATAATTTATCACTATTAATTATTTTGATTAAAAAAGTTGTTTTTAATTATAATTTAGTAATTTTCACTATTCATCAGAATATGAAAGTTATCCGAAAAGTACCAAAATTTCACCTTAGGCTAAATTCGATACTCCGAATCCAAAAATTAAGTCCATTTTGAGAGCTAAAATTTCTAAAATTTTAAAATGTGGTTATTACTATTCATAACGGCTAGTTATAATAATATTTTAATAGCATATCGTTGTTTAGTGAAACTCGGTATTGCGTACTACACACGCTATCAAGGAAGGTCGCGATTGCGTGTAATGCAAGACAAGTCAAGGATGTGTGTTGTGCAAGCTCCTTTTGGTGTAGCGTACAACACAAGACATTAATAAAATTAAAAATAATATTTTCCATAAAATCTCGGGCTGTTACAAGAGAGGCCCCTAGAAAATCCAACTTTGATAAATCCTTTAAAAACCATTGATAATACCATGATAAAACTAATAATTTACAAATCTCAAAAAAATTATGAGGTTTCTCCCATGTCATAACAGCTTTCACCTTTTTAGAGTCAGTTGAGATACCATTTTCTGAAACCATGTTTCCCAAGAAATTCATTTCCTAAATAAAAAAATTACATTTCAATATCTTATAATAAATTTAGTGATTTCTCAAAAATTCTATATCTTCTCTAAGATGACACACATGATTCTGCTCAGACTGAGAGTAATCCAGGATGTCATCCACAAAGATCACCACAAACACATCAAGTTACTACTGGAAGATCCTATTTATCAAATCTATAAGGACTATAGAAGCATTAGTTATACTAAATGGTATGAAAATATACTCCTAATGACCATACATTCTTCAAAATGTATTATTCTAAAAGTCATATTCTTTTATTCTCAATTGGTGATAACCAGATTGAAGATCAATCTTTGTGAACCCATTTTCCCATTTTAAATATACAAATAGATCTTCAATATGAGGTAATAGATATGTTTTCATTATCGTAACTTGGATCAGTTTCTAGTAATAAAACCATTGGTGAAGTTTCCATTCATCTTTAAGTCTTCAAATCTTTCATCTTAGTTGGCTCCATGTGGTTAGATTATATGGATACTGGTCGAGTACTAGGAACTAAATAAATAGTGAGATCTACCTCTCTTACTTGTGAAAACCCATAGAAATAAGAAAGGAACACAGTAGGAAACTTGAGGATAAGTGTAGGGATATAATCAATCAAATATTCCCACAGTAGATCAAAATAAAACAATGATATTACTTTCCCCAATTCTAGATAAAAATATCTAGCTCTAGTCGACCTCAGTTACCATTCTCCCTAAAAGACACTGATCACTGCATCTAGCATAGTAAGTGAGACCCATCAAAGATATCAATTTAGGACTTATTTTCAATAATCCAATCCTTCCAAAAAATGACATCTAGAGGTTTTATGTTGAGAACTAGAAAATCCTAGGTAAGATCAGTCTCTGATAAAGAAAAAACACAAGAAGGACAACATATACCCTTCTCTTACTTTATTATAAGAGGTGTAGTAATATCCATCACAACGAAAAAAATATTTATAGAAAGATTTAGATGGTTCAAAATATGAGTTGATATAAACCATTAATATGCACTCATATCAAATAAATAAGTCACTAAAGATGAGGCAACAGTGATAGTACCTCTCACAGTCACTAGAAATGTATAAACTTCATCTAAAGACTCTTCAACTGCTTGAAGAGGCTTTGTTTCAGATACCTATGGATATAAAACCTTTGTTCATGATTTATCTGAATGCACCTCAATAATTTTAGGTGATGATGAGCCTATTCAAATATGTGGTGAAGAAATGATATAATAGATTTTTTTTGAAAGTTTCCTGAATGTCTAGAGGAGCTGTAAATCTTGGGTGCCTTAGTGAAAACCCATTTTAAATTCCCAGGATTTCCACACTAGAAGCAATTAAAAGTTCCTCTACAAGGAACTATAGAAGGTCTGAAGTAACCCTTCTATAGATATCCACCATGAGACTCATTGTTATTTCTCTATCCTTTGAATGAACTCATATAACTACCACTGGGAGAAAAAGGAACTCCCTTCAACCCTAACATACAATCCAGATCAAGATCAACCATTAAATCCCTATCTAGCTTGTTATCCAACTAAGTGATATTTAGTAAGAACTTTTTTGAAAGAATATTAGGTCAAATAACGATCTAAAAACATTGATCATTTATCTTCTCACTCGATACAATCTCAGGTAAAAACTGTACAATATTGGGCAAGCAGTTTTCATACTCCATCACAGTCTTATAAAACTACCAAAGTTTGAAAAACTTTATAGCCTTATCCATCACCATAGACTCTAGATAGAAATGGTTAGTGAAAATAACCATAAATTCATTCCATTCTAAACCCTTTTTCTTCTTCACTACAACCATTTAATCCCACTATATCCAAATAGGTTCCTCTAGCTTCAAGGTGGAACATTTAACCTTAACCGAATGAGGTGTTTCCAAGAAATAAAAAAATGCTCTATCTTCCTCAACCAATCATATGAATCTTAAGGATAATCAAGAACTTATAATTCTGGTGGTTTCTAGAAAAGGAACTTCTAAGAATTATTCCAAGATTTATCTCTCTGAGGTTATAAAATTAGAGCCTTAATAAGTGTCGTTGTAGGTTTCTGTCCCAAAGCTTGGACAAAACACATAATAATCTAAACCAGATTTTGGTCCATTGGAGGATTCACCAATTGTGGTTCACCAACAACTACCTCCTAGGTATATTCACTTTTTTTAAGGAATGATGTTACACAACATAAAAAAACAACATTGAATACATTATAAGATTACCCAGATCGACAACTCAGTAAAATAACCAAGAAAATTAATCCAATAAGATAAGAAAACAAATCTTGGATTTAATCCTATCCAAATAAAAAGGGTGAAATGACTATAAATAGATCTAATTATTCCATAATATTGCTTTCTCAAATAACCAATGGTGACTTAAAGATCATTAAAATGATAGATATCTAGGCACTCACTCGTAACTACCTCCCAAGTCCTGAGAAGATATTCTAAACTATATACAGATGTGAAGGACAAATTCCCATCCTCTCTCTAATACCACTTTGTTATGAACCAGACTAAATACCTTAGTACCCTGATACTCAAGACAAAATTGACATAGCCAGAAGGGAATTCCCGATCCCCATGGGTTGGAAACTAGAACCTTGAATCATATAAGATAAAATAGGGAATGGATTTTCTATAAAATAGTGTAAGATAAAAGATACAAGTTAGTATGATCAATAATCCAAAATGAAAAAGTTCCAAAAACCAAACAGGTATAAAAAACCCAAAATAATACATCTCCAATGAAATCAGTAACTAGAAAGATAAAATCAAACATCCCAAATGATAATCCACTCTAAACACAAAGGATCAAGAACATCCACCACCTCTAAGTGGTACTTTCCCTTTTATCAGACCAGTCAGAATGAAATCTACAAATTCCCAAAGGAAAAGGCAGGGTGTGAGATGTAAAGCCGTATAGAATCTCACCAAGTGTTCCATAAAATATTCCATAAAATAAACCAAGTTCATATGATCAAATTAAATAAATTAGGGATTTGAAAATCATTTTTATATTTGGAAATAATATGCATTCATTTCAAAATGATGGAAAATATTTCAAACAATGGATTAAATAAATATTTTATATAATTGTTTTAATATAAATAATCAAGAATGAATAAAATATTTATATAATTAGTAGAATATATATATAAATAATAACAATAATCACCATGGTCATCTTACCTATGGTAATATAGTTTTTAGTTATAATATCATCACACTTCTTATTTTAGTGATCATGGTTATATGTGTACACACATCCCTTAGGCCCTTGCCAAATATGACTCATCAACATCCCCTTGCAGAAAGGATCTGCTAAAATAAGTTTTTTATTATAGTTGTCATTATTAATATATTGATAAGGAATTATCATCCTATGATTCTTGTCCCAAATAACCCACTAAATACCAAGGCTCACATGTGGTCAATCAAACAATGAAAAGTTGGAAAATCATCTCATTACAAATCAATTATCATTTACTATAATATTTAACAATTCCAAGTTTCAATATTCCAAATCAATTTCAAAACTAAAATATGAGGTTTTTATCATTTCATGATTTTTCAATACAAAACCAACCACAAGTTTTCATCATTTCAATTTAATCCATTTTTCTAAAAAAATCTCAAATCAATTCATCAATTCCATCAATTTCAAAATACACCCCAAATTACCATTCCATTAGAATTTGTTGTTTTTCCCAAAAATTAAAGCGATTTCAAATTAAAATTATAAATAATGTTGAATTGGGTTTTCATAAATTAATCGAAACCTATTTTAAAAAATCATGTAAATCAAGTTATTAATTTTATGTCCAATCTCAAATTGAACCACCTACCTTTAATAAAAGAATCACAATTCACAACACCTACATTAGGGAACACCAATGAAGAACAAAGGCTTTAGTGATCAAGAAAATAAACCCATAATCAAGATTTAATTTATTGGAGTTTATATCCATCAACACGTAAATATAACATTCTCTAAGGGGGAGATAATGAGAGAGTGGGAGAAGAAAAATGATAGGATATTCACTTAACTAGAGGAGATTGATTGAGATCCTCCACACTTCAATATATCATGGAAAGGGTGTATTGGAGCCAAATTTAACACTAGAGAGATACCCTAGCTAAGGAATCTGAGTTAGGTGTAATTGGGGTGAAGTAGGAACTTAAACAAGGGTTTAAGAATTTTTTAAGAATTTTTCTGAATAAAAATATCCCCCTCACACAGTTTCATGGAGAGGGATGTATGGATATACAAACCATGAACCCCCTATACACTCATAATCAATGATTCAAAATTTCTACTAGGTGTATACATGGGTTTTCAAATTGTTCACCAACCATGAAACCCATCACTATCTAGGGTTGCACAGTTCACACTAGAGGGGTGCACAGTTTTCCCAAATCGTATGCCAACCGTTCATAGCCTATAAAAAGTACAAAAAATTAAAAACTTATCTAAAACAACCTAAGATAATACTCAACCAAATAAATATAAAAATAAGTGTCTCGGTGTACCATAAGATAAGTAAAATTATGTTCCAACCCTCATCTAATGATTTCCCAACTGTAATTTGACCTTAGGAAACCAATTAGATCCCCTCAACTCATCAAAAAGATCATCAATCCTCAGAAAGGGGTAATGGTTATTGACCTTTACCTGATTAAAAATTCAATACCCTATGTAAATTATTATACTACCATTTACCTTCTTGGTGAACAATATTGAACCACACCATAGAGACACCTTGTACTAGATAAAAACCCTCTTCATCATATCATCCATCTAGAACCACAACTCCCATAACTCCATAGGCACTATTTGATATGGAGACATCAAAATTTGAGATGTACCCATTCGAAACTCTATCCTAAAGCTAACATCGTGTTATAAGGGCTTCCCCAAATATTTATCTCTGAAAAAATATAGGAACTCATCTACAACCCTGGGAATATCCTCTACATGGGCTTCTACTAACAACACTAAAAAATGAGAAAAAAGTGGCTCCACTCACCTACCACCTATCTGATAACCCTTATCGCTAATGAATACCACTCAATTTACCCAAACATTTGAAAACAAGATATTTGTATGAAAATAGTTGATGATATCACTTTTGGAATACATCCAATACATGCCAAGGATAACATCACATGACTATGTCTACACCAAGAAGAAATATTCTACTGACTAGTGTTTCCCCATATCCATTTTAAATCCCTGAAAAAAATCAAACAAAGAAGCAAGGCCTCAGACTTCAATAGATAACACCATAGAAAAGTCTTCATTGGATTTGAAAATACCTTTTTCTAAAAAATGATATTTACTATTTTTTGTGAATAAATAATTTTTTTCCATTAATATAAAAAATATTTTAAAAAATAAAATTAATTTTTGGTATAAATAAGTCAAAATTATCTTAGAATTAATTTTTTGGATTTTTTTAAAGATATTTTATTTTTTAATCAATAGTGAAAATACTGGTTTTTATGAAAACTGTATTTTAATTTTTTAATTAATAAAGTTATATTTTATTTTTGAATTTTTTAAAAATATACTTAGTTTGAATATGTTTTGTAAATACAATTTATTTCAGTGGAATTTACTTCATGTTGAGTTTTTATATTAATTTTTTTTTTACATATGAAAACTTTTTCTTTGGAAAACCATTTTTTATCGCATCTTCATGTTTAATTTTAAATTAAATTCTTACAGTTATGTGAATTTAATTTTCAAAAATAGATTCATTATTTATAATAATAATAATTAATATTTTATAATTAGGTCAAATTAATTTTTGGTTGTAATGAGTAGAAAAAATAATAAAAATTAATTACTTTGGTTAAGGTTAAAACATGTTTACTAGGGGGTTGAACTAAAAATATAAGGGTTAAAATGTCCAATTTTTTTTACAAAAATCCATTATTATGGACTTATTTAGTAGATTTATCATCTAATGTTCCATAATTATGTATTTTAGATCCTTTTTTCATTTGAAAAACTTGGGTATACATTTTTTTTATTTTCAAAGATTTAATTTGTGTCTTCTCCCCACTTATACAAGGAATCCCAGTCTCCTCTCCTATTTACACATTAAAATATTTTTTTTGGACAATACATTCCAAAAATTACTTCTTCATTCTCTCCCCATGTCCTAGAATCATTTTATTATCATAAAAATAATATATAAAGGCTTTAGGTATAATCCTAAAGGGGTGGTCTGAAGAAGAGGTATCGTTCTTAACTGAACATCTTTGTTTTATTTCTTCTTACACCTCCTTAAAATATTACTCAATCATGATGATATAATAAAACAAGTATATTTCATATAATAATATGATATTATGTAAATTTTATAACTTAAATCCATATCAACTTCCATCAAATGGGAAATAAAACCATCATTCATGTGTATGACCGACTATCTCCTCATGAATCGATGCAACTCATTCTCCATCATCATATATCATGTCTATTCATAATGATATATTTAATTTTTAAGAACTATATTAATGAAATATTAATAATTATGTAAAATTAATATATCATACAACTTCTTACCTTACCATCTATTGAATAATGATAACATCGTTCATGTGTATGGTGGATTACAGCCACGATAAGCGATGTGATTTGTTTTTTACTACTCAATCACATTGATGGTATCTGTAAGTTTATTTAAAGAAATATTTTTATATTTATGATATAATTATATTTATTAAAATATTAAATAACAAATACCTTCTTTCTATCATGATCATTAAAAATGGAAACGTCGCACATGCGTACATACGACCTACCATCTCCATGATTGTAACGTAGTTAATTTTTCCTAAAGAGAATTAATAGATATTTTTAAAAGTATAATTTTAATATATAAATGATAACTTTTTCATAATTATTATTCTATATATGATGAAATAATAATCTTTTTAACCATATTTAACTTTCCAAGGTGATTTTGGACATATGATTCGAACATCATCAAAGCATATGACTAGAAATTAAATGATTAAGTAATTGAATATAAAAAGGTATTAAATAAATAAAAAGGAAAAATAAACTTTAAAAGGTTTATTAATAAATTTTATAATTAACATAAGTTTTTTATCCAATAAAATAGAGAACACGTATGAAGAATTAGGCTCAAGGTAAGGGATCTCTCTAAACCACCATTTTCTAAAGGTCATGACCAATATCTCTCTAACTCACTTTTTATCTCTATATAAAGTTATGGAATGATTATAAATTATATATATATGTCTATAAAATATGTATTTATCCTTTTATCCCTTCATTTTATGGGTTAATACATTCCTTATGTTTATTTCTCAAATTCCTTTTTATGAAATTTCCATTGATTTTGATATGAGGAAAGATTATGAAACCCATTTTATTTTCATGGGAAATTATTATGTAATGAATTATTATTTAATTAATTTTATTTGGCATACATATATCACGAAAATTTTATGATGGGTTCACCCAAATAGCTCTCCAAATTCATTGGGTAATGTTTTATTCTAATGAGAAGTCAGGTATGGGAAATGAGAGAATCCTAATCCATTACAGGACTTCATCCACCATGTGATATTGTTTAGGCAATTATCCTTATCTTATGTTCATGTAATGGTATATGTTACAACCAAATTTCCTATGTTACCATGATAATATTATTCTTCCATGTGATTAGTCATGATACATCACCTTTATGATATTATGTTTTACATTTGACTCACATTTTATGATTCCTTAGTATTTTTATTCCCTTACTGTGATTTTTACCTCACCCATTTATCTATGTATGTCCTAGGTTATGCTATGTAATTTTAGGATATCAAATTTATTTAGGAGAAAATTATAGATAATGAAATAAATATTTCATGTTTTAGCTTCCTTTTGTTGTAATATAAACCTAGTCTTCCAAAGACACTAAGTCTCACAATATTTGGGATGTACTTATTTTATAAATATTCTTAAAAATAATGTCATAATATGTGTAAAAGTCTTGGGTCACTATAGTTGGTATCATATAATGGTATAGTTTACCTTTGGATAATAGGATGAGAAAAATTTTGTGATAACCCTAGGGATAATTCTAAGGATAATTAAAATTATATGACTAAGTATAAAAAATATACTAGAATTTTGGTGAAGTGTAAAGCTAGTAGGTTCCAAGAAATTACATTCCTTTTAGGACAATACAAGTGGATGTGGATCCATCACAGAAATACCCATGGGTAATAAATCTATAAAGGGAATATTGGGATGGACTCGATTATCACCTGGTGAAAGAAAATGGGCCTTTATACACACCTTTTTTGACACTCCCAGTGGATATGTTTAGAAAATCCACAAACTCTTTATAATCTATTATGTCAGAAATGAAAAAAAATTTAGGTTTAAAAACTAATAGGGAAATTATAATGGATATCTAATATTGAAACCTAGAGACTGATATGTTATTATATACATATCATTTATAAGTTATTCCTCCCAGGTTTCTATGTTTCCCTCTTATATGTTTATTAGTTATTGTATTCTCATATTGTATTTTATTCTTTTAGTTAATGGTAGAAAATATGGGAATCCAAGAAAATAGCCAACATGATATAAATTTTAATTATTTCCCTAATGATATTCCTAATATTATAATAGTGAGTGTATATAACTTCATGGAAATACTAGGTCAACTAGTTCAAGTTAAAAATAATAACATGTATCATGCAGAATGGCCTACTCCCCCTAAGAAAGATGAAGTTGCAGTCAAGAATTTTATGCAATAAATGTCTTCTACATTTATTGAATCTTCTGATTGCATCATCATAGAAAAATGGATTAACTACATTGATAAAATATTCTCCATCCTCTAATGGTCATAGATAGAGAAAGTAATGTTGTCCATTTATTGTAATGAGGGAGAATCTGATCAATGAAGGGAACTAATCAAAAAAAAAGTTCAAATAGGATATTTATTAAATGGAATGTGAATAATTCATGAAAATATTTTTAATACATATTTTCTCTAACCACTTCATCTTAAAATGGATAGATAGTTCCTTAGTTTAAAACAAAAGGAAGATTAATCTATCAAATTGTATGAGGAAAACTTCACAATGATTTCATAGTATGTCTTTAGCATTATCATCAACATTAAAAGTAAGGTGGACCAATTATTTATTAGGTGAAAGACAAGTCTATGAAATAATTTCATGATTCAGGACTTTGAAAGATATGAATACATTGTTTGTTGTTCCCTCAATGTCAATATGGAGATTGGTAACTCTTAAAGATATCATGGGACTGGACACAAAATATATAAAATTAAGTTATTTCATTGGAATCAATAGATAAATCCCATGTAGGAATGAAAACCCAACTTCCTTCTTGTCAAAAGTGTGGGAAGAAGCATCTTGTGAACTATCTTTTGGGAACCAATAGATTCTTAAAATGTTTAAAATAGGGGAATAAGGTTAACAAATACTAGAGGGAATTGAATAAACCCACTAATTTGAAAGATTAAAAGAAATTTTATATCAATAAGCAGACTATTGTGAAGTTTTTAAACTACATGTAAGACAAACATTATGTAATAAAATGATCAAATCTAGGGGTTTTTGAAGATAGTCAATGAAAACAATGTTCAAGGCCTTGAGAGAAAGGATGATCATATGATATTACTACTAGTGAGGTGGATTCCAAAAGTTATATGGTGATAGGTATGCTTGTCATTCATTAAATAATAGAGAACATAAAATTTTATTATGGTTCTACACATTATTTCATATGTTGTATATTTAGTGGAACTATTCATACACCACCTCAAAACATGGGGTTGAGCCAACCATGAGAACAAAAAAATAAAGAAATGGTTGCATCCCAAGTATATAACTCCTCCTTGGTAAATATTTATTGACTTAATTTTCCATAAAATATCATCTTACTTACTTTTGTATAGTTTTATGCTATTTTATGTATAGATAGACTATCCTTATATAAATCTAACATCAACTATTGAGAGAGGGAGATCAATCTTCACATCCCAAGGTATCCACCTATTTAATACACGTGTAAGGGGGAGGATCGATATCATCTAGGATAATCTATTCAAGTGTGGATTTTATTTCTTTATTAGAAACCATATCTTTACCAAATGATCTTGATAAAATAGAGAATCTTGCTTGAGGAAATTCCCATTGTGAGGGATTATACTAATGTATAACCTAAAGAATTTCTTAACATTTCTCCTGACCAAGAGGTTGGATTCTCAATTGATCTTATTTATGGATATCTTTCCATATCGAAGAATCCTTATAGGATATCTATCATTAAGTTGTAAGATCTAAGAAAAAAGTAAAAAGAGAATCTGAAAAATGTTTTTATACACCTAAGTGCTTCACCATGGGGTGTTCTGGTCCTCATTGTCCAATATAAGGATGTGTTAATGTGCCTCTATATTGATTATCATGAACAAATAAAATCATGATAAAGAACAGGTACCCCTTTCCACTGATAGAAGAATTGTTCAATAAAATCATGGAGCCCATTATTTCTATAAGGAGGACCTTTGGTTGGGATATCACCGATTAAAGAAGGAGAAGGAATATATTCTTAATACTATATTTTAAAAAAGTTATGAACACTATGAGTACATAATGATGCATTTTGGACTCACTAATGATATATAAAAATCTATGGACTTAGTGAATAGATTCTGTAGAGGTTACCTTGACCAATTCATGGTAGTATTTATAGATTATATTATAATTTACACTAAAATCAAGGACCATGAAGATCATTTGAATGTAATGCTAAAGGATTTTAGAAAGAAGATAATATATGTAAATTATAGTAAATCTGAGTTCTATATAAACGAAGTATCATTCTTGGGTAATATTATCACTAGAAAAGGGATATTTTTAAACCCTTCTAAGATAATAAAATTTGAGGACTGGCCTAGTCCATCATCTGTAACGAAGATCCATAGTTTCCTAGTAATAGCTGGGTATTACCAACAATTTATGAAAAAGTTATTATAATTGTCAAACAGACTAACCAAGGAAGGGTGTAAAGTTTTTCTAGACTAGTGAATGTGAAGATAGTTTTAAGGAGTTGAAAAAGAGGATTATCACTGAATTAATCCTCAAGAGACCCTCAAGTAAGAACATTTTTGTTGTAAAAACCATAATTTAAATAAGGTCTTGGGATCTGTATTGATGAATAATAATAAAGTTACACCATACACCTTAGGATAATTAAAATTTCATGAGGAGAAATATCCCATGCATTATTTAGTGTTGTCTTCAGTGATATTTGTGTTAAAAATCAGGTGAAATTATCTAAATGGGGATAAGTGTAAAATATATATAGAACATAGGAGACTCAAATATATATTGACATAGAAGGAGAATAATATTAACCAGTGAAGATAGCTAGGGATGATCAAGGACCATGACTACTCAATCTATTCCCATCATGGGACTGTTAAAAATGAATAAGACTTTCTATGTATAAAGGATCTAGAAATTTTATCAATGATGGTAATTGAAGAGGATATAATGTTCTTATACTTTCGAAGGATATACATATAAATTATGAAGGAATGAACATTATAATTCTTATATTAAATGATTGATCAACTATCCCTTTTGTAAAGGTTAAAAGATTCTCAACAAGATGATTCATGAATTCAAAATATGGTGGAATCCATAAGAAAAGGAAAATCCTCATAGTTAACAATTGATGAAGTAGGAGTTATAGGATATTAGTCATGACTATGTGTACCATAAAATCTTGATATTAAGAAGGATATTGTGAATGATTCACATATATAAACCTTCTCCATCCACCCAGGGAGCATAAAGATGTATCTAAATCTCTAAGAGAACTATTGGTGGGCCAATATGAGGAATGAGATCATGAAATATACATCAAACTGTCTGGTATGTTATCAAGTTATGAATGAAAGGAAAAAGTATAATGTTATGATGAAACCATTACACATATCTATATGGAAATGGGAAAACATCATCATGGAATTTATCACTAGCCCTTGCACAACATCAAAAGAAAAAAATTCCATATGGGTTATAGTGGACTATCTTACAAACAAATACTCACTTAATTTAAATTATATAGAAATTATCACTCAATCAACTTGTTGGAATATACATTAGAGAGTTTATGAGGCTACATGAAACTCCCCTATCATTTATATCTTATTGAGATCCAGGATTTACTACCTTGTTCTAAAAGATCCTCCAATATGATATAAATACTGAGTTGAACTTCAATATTACTTATCACCTCAAAACTAATAGTCAATCTAATTGGATTATTCAGATACTGAAATACATATTGAGATCATTTTATATGGACTTAAAATGAGTACAAGATCATCATATTCCTCTAATCGAGTTTTCATACCATAATAGCTTCCACTCAAGCATCCAAATGGATCCTTATAAATCCCATTATCACTACTACAAATACGCCATTTATCAGCGCTAAAAAGGGCCTTTAATAGCGCTAGGAAAAGCACTTTTAAATCCGGAGAAGATAAGGGGGGGGGTCCGCTTTATTAGTGCTCAAAAAAGCACTGATAACGACCCCTTTTATCAGCGCTCAAAAAAAGCGCTGATAAAGGGGTCCTATACCAGCGCATTCTTTATCAGCGCTTTCGTTTTAGCGCTGATAAATGACCCATTTATCAGCACTTTTTAAAAAGTGCTGATAAAAGTTAAAAAAATAAAAAAAAATTAAAAAAATTAAAAAAATTTAAAAAAATTAAAAAAAATTACAAAAAATTAAAAAAAATCATACCAATCATGGGGGGGGGGGGCTTTTATAGCGCTTGATCCCCCCTTTTAACAGTGCTTTTTAGCCCCTCCTGCACCCACACGCACCCCCTCCACCCTTTATCAGCACCAGCCCCCAACATCCACCCCCATGCACGCACCTCTACCTCCAGCAGGTTTTGAACTCGAGACCTCCCCCCCTGCATGCCTAAGCCCTTACCACTACTCTATTTTGATTTGTTTGCTATTTCATGATCTCTCTCTCTCTCTCTATATATATAGTTATATTTATTTGTATATTAATATATATTTATATTAATATATATATATAGTTATATTAATATATATATAGTTATATTAATATATATATAGTGATATATATATATAGTTATATTAATATATATCTCTATTTTTATATATATATAGTTATATTTATTTGTATAGTAATATATATATATATATATTAATATATATATAGTTATATTAATATATCTATATATAGTTAAATTAATTTATATCTCTATTTATATATATATATATTTAGTTATATTTATTCGTATAGTAATATATATTTATATTAATATACATATATATATATATAATTATATAAATATATATATTTATAGTGATATTAATATATATATTTATAGTGATATTAATATATATATATAGTAATATTAATATATATGTAGTTATATTAATGTATATATATATATATATAGCTAGATTAATATATATATATATATATATAGTTATATTAATAAATAGTAGTTATATAAATATTCATATATTTGTATTTTAAATAAAATGGACATTAGTTGTTATTTATATAGAGCTAATATATTTTATATGTAAATATGTTTAATTATTTATTTTAAAAATTTAATTTTTAGGTGTGAATATATAAAAAATATGTACATATAGTTATATATTTGATTATAAATAGAAGTTCATTATAAAAACGATAAAATTTCAAAGAAATAATATCAATATGAATGTAATACCTTGGAATAAATTTAGTCCCCACCAAAAAAGCCAATAATACCCCCTCAAACGAGGCTGAAAACCCACAAAATGTTCAAAAATCTGGGTACCCCGACTAAAAAATCAGTTTTGGAGGACTTCTAAGCCTTTTTTGGCCTCTAAGAACGCTTGACTGGGGTCCCCCTAGGTCACAGCGATGTAGAGTTCATCGCAGGCTTCGATTTGATATGTGGTAGAGCTCAAACGGACACCCAGATCAAAAGTTATGGTCGTTTGAAGTTTGAGTTGCGTTTTCAACTTATTTCGGAACTTTTTTTTAATTTTTTTAATTATTTTAGTCTTCAAATTGTTATTAAATGACTACTACTCAATAATAATTAGCAAATTATTAATTAAAAATATTTTTTTAATTTTTTAAGAAGCCATTTTCACTAAATATATTATATATTAAGTATATTAAGTGTTAAGGTACATTTATACTTATCTAAAATATATTTAAAAATTATATATTATATCTATATCAATATAACTATATTTATATATTAATATATTAATATATTTTTTTTAATTTTTTTTGAATTCGACCCTTTATCAGCGCTGATAAAGGGGGTCCCTTTATCAGCGCTAAAAAAAGTGCTGATAAAAGGGGGGGGGGGGCTTTATGAGCGCTAAAAAAAGCACTGATAAAGGGGTACGTTTATCAGCGCTTTTTTAGCATTGATAAAGGCCCCCCCTTTATCAGCACTTTTTTGTTAGCGCTGATAAGGGGGGGGTGCTGGGAAAAACTGTTTTTGTGGTAGTGTATGCTAAGAGATGAAGAAAGTCTTCATGTTGGGATGAAATTGGTGACCAAAATATGATGGGACCTAAAATGGTTGAGGAAATGGAATAAATGGTCATAACTATTAGACATCACTTCAGAATTTATCAGAGTAAAAAAAAGATATATGAATACAATCGTCGATGAGACCTAGAATTTTTGGTTGGGGATAAAGTGTTTATTTACATATCTTAATGGAATAGATTCATGAGATATGGGAAGAAGGTAAAGCTAATCCCCAGGTACATCGACCCCTTTGATATTCTAAGTCATATTAGAGTTGTGGTTTATCGACTAGCATTCCCACCAACCCCTTTTCATGTACATTATATATTACATGTATCCCTCTTAAGGAAGTACATACTAGATACCTAAAATGTACTGAATTAAATTTTGTTATATATGGGTAATGATATCTCATACAAGGAGCATCCAGTGAAGATATTGGATTATAGAGATAATGTTTTATGCTAGAAGATGAGTCACTTGGTCAAAGTGTTACAACAAAACCATAAATAATAAGAGGCAACCTGTGAACCATAAGAAGCAATGAAATAGAAGTACCCTCATATGTTTTCACTATGATTTCTGTTATAAAATTTCAAGGGTGAAATTTTTTATGTGGGAATAATGTAACACCCCATGTTTTCAAAAAAAGGAAAGTTATGTTTGATAGTGTGTGCAACATGGAATACTAAATTTTAACAAACCTCAATAAAATATTAATATTATTATTTAAATATGACCATTATAACCTATAAATTAAATTTTAATGTATGAATTAGAATGATCACATTTTTAATATAAATTTTGAATAATAAAGAAAATATATTTATAAATAAGTACTTAATTTATTTTTAAAGTCTTTATAGGCTTTGAAAATAGTTTTTTCTCAAAAAATGAATTTTACTACTTTTTGTGAACAAATAATAAAGTTAATATTTTCCAATTTTACAAAATCTATTAAAAAAATTGAAATTATTTTTTGTAATAAACATTACAAAATTATCTTAGGATTAATTTTTGTGATTTATTATAAAAAGTTTAATTTTTAATGAATACTGAAAAATTCATATTTTTATTTAAAACTACTTTTAACTTAAAAAATTTAGAAAGTTATTTTTTCTCATAAAATGGTTTAAAAATAAAAATAATTCAATAATTTTATTATTAATTCAATTTAGTTCTTTGTAATAAATCTGATATTGAATTTTTATATATAAACTTTTTATATTTATGAAAACTTTTTCTTTGGAGAACAATTTTTTCGCTGTGTTTGCAGGTTTAATTTTAAAATAATTTATTCCACTTATTTGAATTGAATTTAAAAAATAGGATTTCTTATTTTAAATAATTTTTAATAATATTATATAATACGGTCAACATAATTTTTGCTTTAATTATTAGTAAAAAGAGTAAAAATAAATTGTAGTAGTTATGGTTAAAATGAGTTTACTAAGGGTTAAACTAAAATGATGAGGGTTAAAATGACCTATTTTTCTCTCCAAATCCTATTAAAATTAAAAATACGGACTTTATATACTCTAATATTAAATAATGATCCATTTTTGAGACTTTTTTCATGTTAAAATAATCAGTATAATTTTTTATTTTAAAAAATTCCAAGTGTCTCCACTCCCCAACTTATAAGAGGGAATCCCTCTCTTCTCCAACTTACGCTTAAAAATCATTGTGGTTCATCCCATAAATATCCAAATACATTACTTACTTAATTCTCAACATCCTAGAATCATTTTTTGATCATAAATACAACCCAAGAATGACTTAGTTATAATTGTAAACAGGTTGTCTAGAGAAGAGGCATTGTTCTTAACCGAGCATATTTATTTTATTTCTTCTTTTACCTCATTAAAATATTAATCTATAATGATGATATAATAAAATAATTATCTATTATATAATAATATGATATTATTTTAATTTCATTAATTAAACCCATCTCCACTTCTATAAAATGGGGAACAAAAGCATCATTTGTGTACGGTGGACAGTCACCTCTCAAACTGATGTAACTCATTTTACATCATCACCTCTCATGGATATTTATAATGATGGATTTAATGTATATATATGATATTAATTAAATATTAATAATTTTTGAAAATTAATATATCATACACCTTCTTATATTACCATCCATTTAAGAGTGATAATGTCATTCGTGTGTACTATGGACTACCTCCTCGCTAAGCAATGTGATTTATTTTTATTACTGCATCACATAGATGGTATATATAAGTTCATTTAAATAAATAATATGATATTTATGATATATTAGTAAATATTAAATAACACTTAACTTATTTCCATCATTATCATTGAAAAATCAAAAAGTTACACATGCATACGTATGACCTACCATCTCCATGATTGTAACATAGTTCATTTTTCATAACCATAATTCAATAAAAGTATAATTTATAAATAATAATGATAGTTATTTCAGGATTATTACTCTTTATAGGATTAAATAATAATCTCTTTGACATTATTAAACTTTTTAAGGTGATTTATAATATAAGAGTCGAACATCATCAAAACATACGACCTGAATCTAAATGATTAGGTAATTGAATATAAAAAGGTATTGAATAAATTAAAAGGAATAATAAAATATAAAAAGGTTTTCAAGAAAGTAAATAATTAAAATAATATTATTATTTAGGAAAATATATACCTCACATGATGAACTAGGATTGAGGTAAGGGATCTCTTTAAACCCCAATTTTCTCCGAGTTATGACCAGTACCCCTCTAACTTACCTTTTCTATCTATTTAAAGTTTTAGAATTATTATAAATTATTTATATATGTCTATAAAATTTATAAATAGATTATTATAATTTCATTTTATGGGGTAATATGTTCCTTATGTTTTTTTATAAAATTCGTACATTATGATTTTTTTTATTATGGCATGAGGCAAGATAATACAACCCATTTTTTCTACAGAAAATTATTATATAATGAATTATGATTGAATTTGTTTATGTGAAACACATAGATTTTGAAAATGTTTTTATTTTTTCACCTAGATAGTGATTCAATGTATTGGGTTATATTTTAGTCTCATAAGATGTCATGTATGTGATTAGGGAGTAAACCTAATCCATTATGGGACTTTTTCCACCATTTGATATTATCTTGGAGTTAGCCTTGACTCAGGTTGTTTTCATGTTATGTGTTTATGTCACATTTCTTATGTTAACATGATCTTGTGATAACATGTTACTTATATAATTCTTCCATGTGATTAATCACGAGCCTTATCTTATATGATATCATGTTATACCTTTCAATTACATGTTATTTTCCTTATCTTGTTTATTACCTTACTGATAATTTTATCCCACCCATTTCTTTTATTTATACCCCAGGTTATCCAATGAATTTTTAGGATCTATAATGCATCTAGGATATCATGATGGAAAATAAAATAATTATTTAATTTTTTTTCTTCCTGTTGATGTAATATTCACCTAGTCTTCCACAAACACAAGGCCTTATGATATTTGGGATGCACTTATTGGAAAATTATGTTTAAAAATCAGGTAATAATATATATAAATGGATTAGATCACTATATTCTAGAAATATGTCACCCACTTCCTAAATATATACTACTTGAGGAACAATGATGGCCACTCTCTTGGGGATCAACCTCTAGGGAAAGAATATGCTTCATGAACTATTATATATTCTTTACTTCTATATATGTAGAAAGCATAAATGGGGTGTCTACATACATGACCCTAGGGAACAAAGCCTCATATAGAAACTGAACTATGGACACTTTATCTTGAAATACATTTTTGGTAAAAGTGAAAGAGGTCCTTGAAGAATATCCCAAGATTACACATAGTTAGGATCCCTTGTTGAAGGGAGAGAAACTAATGCTACTTCATTGAATTTTTCATTGATGACAGGAATTCCAAATGGAACTACTTATAGAATTATGACCATAACTCAACTGTATCCTTTCAATTACTAAGATAAAATGTCCCCCATTGATGCATAACCCCTTTGAACTAATTAACATCCAAAAATAACCAAAACTCATCCCGATCACTAATCAGGCCATAAGAGATCTCGAGCTTGTCCAATGAGCACTTAGTCTCTAGATTCATGATTCTCACCTTATAACTTCCAAAAATCTTCTACTAGAAGGAATAAAAATCCCACTGCCTTCCCTCATTCTCCTCTATCATGTTTACCCTATGATGATCAATCATATCTTCCTGATGAACCACAACTGCCCAAGTAACTCACATACAACAACCACGATCCAGTTTTGAAATGAAAAGGGGAAACCTAAGCCCGATAACATTGAATTTTTATAATTTAATAATTTAATTATTTAATTTATTCAAATTACATTCCACATTCATACATTTCATAAACAAACACAATCAATGATGATGCATGTACCTCTCTTAAGCTGCTACCCTATAAATAGGACCACTACACTTGGTCCTTAAATAAGCTTAGAGTTCATGCACCAGATAATGGGGGGGGGGGATAAAATCCAATGTCCTAGATAGTCTCTCTAGCCTATATCATGTACCTAGATCTACTCACACCATTTACCTACCAACTCATGATATCCTCATAGTTTTAAACTCTAAAATCTACCCTATATCTCAACCAAAACCTTTGATAGCATTCTATCACGACCCTCCCCCCAAAGGTAACCCTAATGGGATGATAATGAAGAATGAGATACAATATCCCCTGATTACCACCTCTAGTAGGCCTCGTGTTTGTGAAAATCACAATGGTTATAAAACTATAACAAATAGAATGCATTACCCTCATATAATAATAGGACCAGGAGATAAGATAAACCACCACTGAATTACTCTATCATATAAATTAAAAATAGACCCCAAACCATCCCACAATGAATGAAAAATGTCAACAAATACACAAAATGTATCTAATTAAATTCCAAAAGACATGTCCAAAAACAAAAACACAATAGAATCTCTAACCGAAGCTAGAAATGTTCAGATCGGTCCCCAAAGTACCCATGGTAACTTGAAAAATAATTTATATATTTTGGGGAAGTATACAAGTATAATCAATAGGATCATACCCAAGGTCTCAAGTGAACATGTAAAAACATCATAATAATGCACCAATGAAGAAATAAAAGAACCAACAAGAACCTAAATAGGTCAACTGTCCAATAATAGCCTCCCTAGGGCTCACTCACCATATCACACATCCAATATAGTAACATAGTAATAAATAATTTAACAAAGGGACCCTACTGCCACTTCCCCAATGATTTTCACTACCACACCCCAACATCGAATGTCCTATTCTCCCATCCATTATATACATTTCACATCACAACTAGACATCTATGATTTCGGTCATGCTGTATCCCTACCCACCCCACCTTCACGAGCTCTAGTATCTGATGCTATAATTAGTCATCATTACATCACATCTCACCCAAAGACACTTGGGACATCAAATCACATCTCGTCACATAACCAGTGTTATTGGGCATAATGAACATGAAGTACATCAATATAATAACCTCCTCCTACCACAAATTACCCACACCACATATCACATCACATATCTACCTTATCATATCACACATTTCCTTAAAAAACCTATGTCAACATTGCTACGTAATATCCTAAACCAAACTTTATCATCAATGCTACTAAAGGCAGAGCGAGGAAGAGGGGGTAGCTAGCCATCCATATCACCACACTCCTGTATACTAGGTAAAACATCTAGAATCCAAAACCTTTGTACATTGGTAAGGTTACCCAAATTAGGTGGGGGATATATAAAAATAACATAAAAACACATGATATATAGTTATCACATAATACCCAACCTATGGGTTCACAAAAACTATACCAACACACAAAAAAAAATACCACACATGAACATTCACAACCACTACCATCACTACATGTAACACGCCACCAAACAACCACACAAGGACACACATTCCCACTTTCAATTACTGATTTAAAAATTTTCTATTTTAAATGAATTTCCACTAACTCCCATTTACCAAGCCACTAAATTTCAAATTTATACAACCCATTCATTTAGGGTTCAATTCAAATTATTTTATCCAATTACATCAATAAAACCATCCCACATTTATTCAATTACCAACCCATGACATTTTATTTTAGCATTATAAAATTTTCCATGGATAACTGGGTAACCAACAAAACTACACCTCACAATATCACTAGCTCATCTAAGACATATCACCACAACAACCACACATTAAAACCACCATAACACAACAACCACCCAAAACAACCACCACACAACTTCCCATATCAACTACTATATTTGACAATTGTTTCATAATAGTCTCCATCACATCCAATTCCAACACAAATCTCACCACTAACCCACTTATTTCACAACCCATCTGGTTACCACCATCACTTCACTACAAACCCAATAACACAAGGTAAAATATAAAGTAAAAAACATAAAGTACCACATCCTAGATTTAACAAAATATTATTTTCAAGGGATTTCATCAGTTAACTTTATTAATTTTCATGGTTATTATCTGACAAAAAAAATTTACACGAGAAACCAATTATTTTCCATATATAAATTCTCTATCCTTTTATTCAAGGTATGATACAATAACATCTAAATAAGGGTCTCACACATATAAGCTATAGAAAAAACAAGGCCCGCAAGAGGCATAACTTTTATCATTGGAAACAAGCTAATGTAATATCAATAAAATGATCCATAAAGTAGTAAAAACATATGGTTACTCCCCATACCCATTGATTTAATATTTTCCAAATAATTATATTTATTAAGATTATCCTTTATATCCTCCCAAAGGAAGTAAAAACTTTAAATCCTCGCATGTGGCACATAAATAGGGATAGAACAAGGATCCCATAACTCAAAGAAGATTTATGATTCACTACACATAATAGGGTGAAGGATAAACAACCTAAAAACCATGAATGCACTGGGAAACCCATGATCTACTTGAACCACCCTAAGTGGAACATCGAAAAACAGCCCCAAAATACCCCAAACCAAAACAAAATCACTTTTATGAATTTATCAAAAAATAATAGAAGGAAAACATAGAGATAAAGAGAAGAAAGTGAATCACCAAGGATCAACCAAAAGAACCCAAGGATCAATGATGGATGAAAAGGGATGGAAGATCCTACGAAGGTGTCTAGGGTTCATCTAAAAAACCAAGAACAATGAGTGATGTATAAGAGAATTCATCCATTACCTCATGTTATAAATAACCTTTAACCCACCCAATTCACATCATGAATTCCATATTCATTTCATTAATTCCCTAAAGTCTATGAAATATACATTGTGAAACCCATTTATGTTTTCAATCCACAAATTTTCCAACTGTCATTGAAAATAATGGAACATCAAGTGAATAAAATCACACCTTGAATTCCCATTTCACATCATGAACATGTTTCATGAACTACTCCAACATTTCATACATGCCATGAATCACCATCCACATAAGTTGGAAAACAAAAACTCATATCATTAATCCATTCCACATCATGAATTTCCTGCTATATTTCTATTGCAGTTACATCTTTCATAAAGCATCCTTGATCATCCTATAAAACACCCCAACTCCCAAACTGACAGTGTAAAAGGCTGAGAAGGTTTTTACATTTACAATCACTTATATTTGTTATAAATAAGAAACACAAGGCACATTATATTTTTATATGATTCCCCCAATGTGATTGTATATATATTAAATATGTTCAGGTAAAGTTTGAGAAATAGATGTTTTACTAATATCATAAAGTTATTATAATAGGGATGGTATCATACTTAACCCTTGAGTATTTCTTAATACTTTTCATCTCTTAATAGTTCATTATATTGGTTACCTCTAGTTCACTATCCAAATTATATTTTTATTCACTTTTAAGAAAAACCATTTTTAAGGGACGAATGGTAACTCGAACAAGTGTGAAGTTATACTTCAATAAGAAATCATAAACCATTATAATAAAACCATAAATTACTAGAAACATATATCTTATTATGGATCTACATGATTGTAAGCTTACTTAAATTTATATCCTTATGAATAAGAACCTCTAATAATGATCCCAACTTGTCCCAAGGCTTGTTGTACTCCTCTATATTGATCTTTACCACATTAAAAACTCAAATCAAAATATTATTATGAGTATTAATATATTTTTATTTGTAATGTATGAAGTAAATGTGAGGTTTTTTATCATATAAGTTATTAAATTATTCCTCTAATGTAACTTTGATAAGGAATTCATCCCCCATAATTTTATAATTTCAAATAATAAGGAGGTCCATAGTGGACCTTACCACTCCCCTCCTCTTTCAAGAAGGGAGGTTCTAATATTGATATTATTAGGGTTAGTTTCCAAATATACAAAATAAAATGAGTTTTTTATAGTAGTTTTCTTATAAATAATGATTTTTAAGGCTGTAATGGTTTGTTTATTGGTATCTATGCTAAGTCTCAATCCACTAGATTCATAAGGTTTTCATTTATCGATATGGATAAAAAAGAAAATATTTCATCCAATTATTCTCGAGAGAGGTTGGTCTCTAGAAGATAATCCATACCAATTGTCCTTTCATCTATTTTTACGTCATTATAGGGGTCAACCAATGTATTGCATAAATCCAATTTGCTCGGGTTGATCTCAAGCTCAGAGACTTCATCCTTGATAGGTAGATCAAGTCCTGTTCATTATATACCCTTAATTTTAGTTCCTTATATATTTTATTGATGGATATGGAACTTATAATTCCTTGGAGAAAATACCATGGGTCCTAAACCCATACCTACAGATCACATAAATATGGGTTTGGGAATCTTAGAATAATCTTGAAACTATTTGAATTTCTTATTTTTTTGATAGGATATTATATGGAGTCAAGTACTCATTTCTTCCCATTCACAGCACATGAAAAAAATACTTCACTTTACGTATCCTAAATAAAAGTAAGAATATACCTATGAAGGGGCTCATGATCCATTAAATTAATCTTAAGTTTCATGAAGTCCCATTTCAAGACAATCCTCTTCACTCAAAACTTTAAGATAATTATAACTAGCATGATTCTTCTTCCACCATGGTAAAACATATTTCAAATAATTAGATTTCTCATTTTTTTTAAAATCTATATCTAAATTCCTAAATATTTTCTCTAGATTAATTTCAGAAGTTGGATCCTATAAAAAATTCCTTATGGGAATAAGGTTTCTAGAATAGTCCCATCCATGGATTGGTAGAAAAAATCTACTAGTTCCCACATCCATCCAATAAAATTGTATATTTGAAGATTTAGGATGATCCCAAGTACTGAGTGAAGATTTAATTGATCCTTAGAAATTATTTTTTTGATCCAACATCATTTTAAATACATCTAATTGAGGACAAGACTCGCCGCCCAAAACAAGTGGTTTATTGATTAACTTCTAGAAAATTACCTTTGTGACATTGGGAACACCTATATTCAAACTCAGGGAAAGTATCATATACCCCATAATTTATCCTTTACTTGAAGAATTATATATATCTCTAACCATTTAAGGATGAAGACTCTTCATAGGTAGATTACTCACATGATCTTCATGAAAAAATTACCTATGGTATCTCAAGTGATAATCAGAGGGGAAAATCACACTAGGTCTCAAAATGAAACATTTGAAAGAATAATTATTGTTATTCAACCTCAATATAATATTATTTTAATTGATAATTATAACATCTAATTCTAAGAAGATTCATAGAGTAACATGGTGACCCATGTGCTTGACCTTTCTATCTAAAAATTGAAATCTACCAACAAGATTTCAAGCATTTGAATAATCACGAGATTTTAAAATGAATGGGGCATAATAAAAAATCTTACTCAAATAACTAAATTTAGATCATAATATTTCATGTAAAATATATAAAACCATCCAAAAAGAGATAATAGGAAACTACTGATGATATTCTTGGCATTGTACTCGGTGAAGGAGAAGTCCACTACCACAGTGAAATGAATCAATATATTGGTCATCTAGAAAACCTACTATTGTGTGATCCTCAAATCCCTATAAAAATTTCATAAATCTATCAAAAACTTCCACCAGTGGATGATTATGGCTGATTTGATCCACCAACAATGGATAAAGGTGGTATGAGGTCTCGATGAAATCCCTGAGTAATAGAAAAAAAATTTAGGATCCCATCCCTGAGTGAAGGTACCTTTGAGAAAAGTGGGATTCTAGGAAATACTGAATAATATTCATATACCATAAAGGGGAGAATATTGGGGGGAGAGTTTAATGTGATTCTGCAAAGGGTCCCTCAGCTTTGTGAAGGAGGAGGGATAAATATAGTGGCCTTTATTATAGGAAAAACCCTAGGGAAATATGAGATATAAGATTAATGAAATTGTTCACTTCCCTCAATAGGATCCCTACATTATTAAAAATAGTGATCCAATAAGAATTAAATGATATCTATTAAGCTAAAGGATTATATAAAATAAAAAAATATCTTATCTTGAGCCTTCAGAATCATTAGGATAAACTTAATATCCCACTTATCTTAAGAACCTGACGTCCATATATTTTAAAAAATAGTATTAGATCATTTATATCCCCTAAACTCAATATTTTTTCATAATTTTACTTGTTTTCCCATTTCTTACTTGACAAGATCTTCGAAAATTTAAATCAATTGTTGAATCACATTGATATTTTCCATAATTCAAATATATAAAGTCTAAATAAAAGTTTGGAATCATGATTAAAATATTTTAATCTATTTACATATATATCATAGTAAAATGCCAACATAAATCCTTATAATCAAGACACAAATACCCTTTTTGAATCCTTATAATTATAATTCAAGGACACCTAAAATATCATGTGAATATCGAAAGTTAAACATTTTCAAAACTCAAATTCTTCTCAAAACCTTTCTAATGTGACCGTACATACCATTAATAGTTTCTTTTACATGTACTATTTGTCACATTCACAAAACTAGCCACTTTAAATTTTAGCACTTTAGAAGTCAAATACATCGCATAACATATCATGATCACCATGAATTATCATGATGTTTGAATATTTATAGATTATAAAATCATTATATAATGTTATCTTAGATACCACATGAGAAAACCTATTTTATTTTACATTATGTTCAAAAATATCTTCTATATCATTAAAAACTAAACTCTAATCATACACATCTATAAATTTAATCTTACTAATGAAATAATACTTCAAAGTTAGTCTTATACACCACCATATTACAAAAAAATAGAGCTTTAGATCTATACTTTTGTGTTCTGGTACATCAAAAAATTTATTTTCAATATCATAGTAATTATATATGAGATTTTACATATACTTTAGAAATACAATGTTATTATTACACATGACTAGGTTACTCTTACTTATCAAAATAATTTTTCAAAATCTTAAAAACTATATAAATCATAACATTCAGAACTCAACTCTAGCCTAATTTAACTCCAATCCAAAAAATATCAACCACTTAAACATGGATAAAAAACATTCTCAATAATTTTTTGATTCTTATATACTATTAACAACAAATATAGAAAAAAATTAACAATTCCATAGGTTATTTAGTATTTTATTTACTATACCATATTAAAACCTGATTTCTTTATTTATATGATTGGTGAAATTTTCTAACAAAATATAATACATCTTGTGGATACCCATTCATTTTTATTAATTTCCTTATCAATAAATTCTACCATGGAAAATGAATATTTTTTATGACTCATTAACTCTAATCATTTCTTCAATATCCTCATACCTAATCAATATTACATGGTTAATCTATATCCTCATTTCAATATTTTTAATTTATAAGGATAAAAAATATTATATAATGATTTAATTTTTCATGATGTAAAAACTATTAAAATATTATATAATGAAAATATAATTTTATATGATATGAAATCACTACGGCACATTTTTCAACCATGAGTTGTAATATTTTTCTTTTTTCCAATTGAAGTCAAACAAAGTTCATGGTTTGATGTCATTTTTCCCATAGTTTCTTCCAAAGAGGAGTAGTTTTCAATATTTTATAAGTAAATGAACCAAACTCACAAAAATAATACCCTTGGTGATGTAGAAGTAAGTCATGTTTATAAATAATTGATTTTGAAATCTTAAAATATTATATAGGTTTTAGAGGAATCATTAAGGTTTTATAAAATTAATCAAATAACTAAAAAAACATTACTTTTAATGATAAAAATATATTTGGTCATGGATGTCTTTTATGGAATTTATTAAATCACTTTTGGGACATTATTATGTCATAATACACACTGTATTTATATACCGTACTTAATTTTTACCCCAAAATTAGAATGTGTCAGAAAATTATGAAAAATTAAACATTAAATTATTTTGATGTGCTAATTTTTTAAACATTATTTCATCAAAATAAATTTCTAAATATGAGAATTATAACTTTTAAAAAAACTATATATACTAAAAAATATTATTTTTTATGATATTAACCACTTTATGGACTTTATAAAAATCACATTGAACATCGTTAAATTATTTTGATATTTATATTTAAATAATTATCATCTATTAAGAATATTTTATTAAAATATAATCTATTTAAATAATCCTAAAATTTATTAAAGGTGTGGTTTCTTTGAAACAATATATTCCAAAAAAATATAATTTAGATTTATTCATGTCAAAATATAATTTTTATCAAACTCATTATATAATCATTGATAATGTAATAATAAAAATAGAAAAATATAATTATTATTTTATTAAAAAATAAATAATTTTTTTTACTGGGTTTGAGATACATGACCCCAAATTACATCAATGTACGCCCTAAGGGTATGGTGTGGGATAGTAAAAATTTCATGGGTTGGTGTAGAAAGCCTGGTTTGGGCTGTGATATCAATAAAATTGAACTTCTTCTATAAACTTCTTTTCTCAGGTTTTAGTTATTCAATATCAACATGGGCTTGGTCTAGGTCAAATCCCGGTGATACCATCTCCCTTGAAAGCTCCAAAAAATGGGCTTCATAGTGTATGATCCTAATGGTTGCTACAATTGCTTCTTTTGATTATGTCAATGGATTTTATCTTTACACTTCATGTATACTAATCATAACGATCCCTATACAATGAATATATTATTAATGATTATGATTCTTAATGATATTTTAAATCCAACAAGATATAACATATATTAGTTCAAAATAACCAAATTAGTGCATATTTTTTCTATATCTTTATTATTTAATTATGAATTTATTAATTTTAAATGGGAATTTAATTTATAAAACATAAAATCATTACATTATTCTGCCTTCATAAATTTCACCATAAAAATTTCATTTCATACACTAAAACAGATTACAGTACTTCTATTTCATCACCTCTTCCGGTTCCAAATTTTCTTCCTCAAACTTATGGTCCATCCATAACACTTTGATCTAGTGAGTTTTCTTGTTTCATATAATTTTTTTCTATGATCTAATATCTTCACCAATTGTTCCTCATATGAATGTTCATTCTCTTAGGGTAACACTTGTGGATTCAGTGCATGGGAGGAGTCTAGTATGTACTTCTTCAAGGGGGATAAATGGAACACATCATGAACTTGAGATAAGTTAGGTGGTAGTTCTAGTCAATAGGCCACATCTCTGATTTGATCAAGGATCTCAGAGGTGATGATGTTTCTAGGTGTAAGCTTTCCATTCTTCCCAAACCTCATGAATTTTCCATCATGATTTACGAAGGAACACCATATCTACGACCTCAAACTCTAGGCCTCATTGATGATTGTTTGTGAAAATTTTGTATCGATTTTTTAATATTTCATATGAAATTTAATGTTTTAAATATTCATTATCATATCATAGATAATATCTGGTCCTATAATATTTCTTTCTCTAACTACATTCCAACATGTTGGAATTTTACGCCTCTACAAATAGAGAGACTCATAAATTGTTATTTGAATGGAAGAATTGAAACTATTGTTATATGAGAAATATAATATGGAAGGTGTTTATCTCATAATACATTGAAATCCATTTAAATTGGTCTCAGCATATCCTCTATAGTTTTAATGGTTTTCCTAGACTGACCATTGATCTGATGATGATAAACAGTTCTAAAACTCATCTTTATATCCAATGCTTGCTAATGGATTCTTGAGAACCATGAGGTAAACCTACGATCTCGATCAGATACAATAGAGATTTGAAATAAATTTAGTCTTACCACTTCCCTTATTTATATCTTTGTGAGTTGGTAAATAAAAAAATCTTACATGATAGTGATGACATGCGTTGACTTTGTAAGGCAATCAACTAACACCCAAATTTTTTTATCACCTTTATATGTCATGGGAATGCCTATAAATAAATACATGGTTATGTTTTCACATTTTTATACTGATATTAGAAATAGTTACATAATACCATTATAATTCTTCAATTTAGACTTGACTTTTTGGAATACCAATCATTAGGATAAAAATTATACAATCTCCCTCTTCTTGTTATCCCACAGTAATTTTGTCTTCATATCTATATACCTCTTAGAGCTCCATAGATGAATAGAGAGGGATGATCTATGAACAAAATCTAGAAATTAACTATTTATACAAGTTTTTAATTGGAAGCATATCATGGTTCCAAACATTATATCTCAATCCATAGAAAATTTGAAATCCAGAATATTCACGACCTTTTTTATATTGGTCCACATAATTTCCCCCCCCCCCACTTGATCCTCTCATGATTGGATGGACGAGTAGTTACGTGAGAAAGGAAGGATACATATCCTTTTAATATTTCCATTTCTATTCTCTACATGTCCAATAATATTAGATCCTTTTTAATCCTCATTATGGATAATTTTTCATGATCTTTTTTACTCATAGAATTCACCACTTTGTTTTCCTTCTTAAGATGGTATTATATTAAACCATCATAATACTTTATTAACTATAACCACCATCATTAGAGAATATTCATATTATTTTGTGTGAATATATACTTGAGGATATTATGATCCTTATGTATATCACATTTCTTCACATAGAGATAATGTCACCATATCGTCAGTTTGAATATCACTAATTCTAATTCTAGATCATGGAATTGGCAGTTTTTCTCAAGGATCATTAATTTTAGGAGTAATAAGATATCAATTTATCATCTTTCATGAGTACAAAAACCATTCCCTTTTATATACATCACTATAGGTAACCAATCCTTCCATACTAGTGGGTAATGTGAGTACAAGGGTAGTTATTAGTCACTTCTTTAACACTTTAAAGATCCCCTTAAATTCATTAATCCTCAAATCCATTCCGAGTCATCTTGGTTAGTAGGCTTGAAAAACACGGGATGTTTCTAAAAATTCAAGGACTCTACCTAGATAATCCAAGGAAACTAAATATTTCTATCACATATGTTGGTATGATCCATTGTTCAATTGCCTTAATTTTTAAGGATCCACATATATCCTTTTCCTGGTGATAACATGCACCGAAAATGTAACTTTCATAATCCAAAACTTTCATTTTTAGTACTTCATGGAATTTTATAAATTTTCAAGGTCTTTAGTATAACATTTAAATTATCTTCACGTTCTTCATTGAATTTTGATTAAATTATAATATAATTTATAAATAATACCATAGATTTGTAAAGGTATTCCTGAAACACTCTATCCATTAAGTCTATGAAGATATCTAGCACATTAGTGAGTCAAAATGGAATCACTATAAACTAATAGTTCTTATACTTTGTATAAAAATATATATTGGGGATATTATTCTTATTAACCTTTAATTGATAATATCCTGATTGAAGATACACCTTAGATAAGAACACTTCTCCTCACAACTAATCGAACAGTTCATCTATATGTGGAATAAGATACTTCTCCTCTATAATTATATTGTAGAGATCATGATAATAAATACATAAGAACATTAAACTACATTTCTTGTTGATGAATATGAACAGTGCACTCCATATTGAAGTAATTTGGTGTATAAACCATTTATCTAGACTCTCTTGTAGTTTATAATTTAGCCCTCTAAGTTCAATAGTTTCTATTCTATATGGGGTCTTGTATATGGGAAAAGATTAGGGTATAAGATCGGTTTAGAACTCAACATAATGTCTTGAAGGAAGAATAAAAAATTCATCAAGAAACACATCATCATATTCCCTCACATTGGGAATGTCATCATGGGTTATCTTTTTCATAGACTAAATCATTTGAGTGGGATATTATTTTTTATAAGGTGGTAATATATATTATTGAGAAGATGATTCAAATGAATATTCCTTTTACTCATTTAACATATATAGAATCATAGGATGATTTATGAAATGTAGGGTGATTTCCTTCTCTCATAAATTTATGTTGGATCTATATAAGAAAATATAATCCTAACAAAAAATTACATTGAATTCTGCTAAAGGTATTATCATAATGTTTTTTTGGGATGTTCATCCTATAATTATAGACAAGGGACAAGTTATATACTCGGGATGCAATAATGCCCACATTTTATATTTTAAAATATATATCCAATTCCATGTTTTGAGGAAGTGTTTTAATATTTCTACTATACCTACATGATATGAAACAATACATAGAACCAAAAATCAAACTGTATATTTTCTATTATTGAATGAATAAAAATCATATTTGTCACCACAATGTTATTGGTATTTACCTCATTAGTTGTGATGGAATAAGATTTCCATTTCTCTCTAGGACTTAGAGGGTTTTGGTGTTGGTTATCCTTGAAAACCCTTGGATTAGTGTATTGATTAGAAGAATGCCTTTATTCCTTGTAGTTAAAACATTAGATAGTAGGCTGAGGGTTGAATGTAGAATTCCTTTCTTCCATCACATTGGGGGTGTTCCCCCATTTCGATTTTATAGCTAGGTTTCCTTAATTCCCACACCTAAAGTATTTCCTTGTACCCTTCAAGCATTTGTTGAGATACATATTCCCACACTCTTGAAAAGTGGGATGTTGAATTTTCTTTCCCCCATGATATTTATCCATTACACTTCTAAAATTAAAATCCATTATATTATTCCTATCTCTAAACCCATGATACCCTTTATGTTCATTAATATCTATTTTAAATTTTATGGCACATCATAAAATTCCATCATATCTATCATGGTCTTGAATCACTAAATGTGTTTTTTAGACTTGGATTTATCCCACCAAAGAAGTAATCAACATTAACTTCAGGGGAGATGACAAAGATGGTGGTATATTATTAAATTATTATGAAGTTCACATCATACTCACCAATGGAAACATCATCCTTATTCATAAGTCTAAGTAAACCCATCATTATTTTAAGTTAGATAGTGTGAAAAATATTTATTGGGAATCATTCTCTATAATTCATTCCACTCCATCACTTTGATCTCTTCCCTGAGATTTGTATTTTTGATCAATGTCCATCATTCCTCAGATTTTCCTTCCAAAAGATAAAAATCTAACATGAACTTTTATTTCTTATAGAATTAAAGGATGGATTATAAATTTACAGTGGAGTTGATATATTGTTCCATGATTAAGGGTGTATATGATACATTGAATTTAAGAGTCCTTTTTTACATTAAGGTATCAATTTAAACTTGAACTTTCATAGGGGGATGTGGGTTTTCTCTCGGATTAATGTTTCTCTCCAAAAAATGAGTTAATTGAGAAAGTATTTTCATGAAGTTATTGACTACTTCTCCCATCAGGCCTGAGAATCTCAGTTGGGTATCCATTACATTGCTCATCACATTGTTTGTGGAATCAGTTCATCCTATTCCAAGAAATTGACTAATATAAATAAATAATTAGGAATAATAATTTCAAAACTACTAAAATAATATGTGGGAAATCTCATAAATGATAGATATTCCTTAACCTATGAATTTATTGGTTTCAATATAAGTCATCCATGATCTATCTTCTAAGATGAAATCCTATAGGAATTTTTATTCCTATTATAATGGTTCATAATGAGATTGTAAATTTACCAAATCATATCCCTCGACAGTGTTAAACAAAGTGTGCAACAAGACCTTTTTTCATACACCAGGCAATGATCAATTCAAATCACAATGAACACTTTTTAGGGTTATTACCGCTAGGTAAAACAATGACAGAGCCACTTCCACTTGTAGTATACTGATTGGGATTTGGTTTCTTAAAACCCACTTACTCTATACTTTTCCAAGATTTAGGGATTTTTTCATATGTTTAGTCCAATTAATAAGGCTTTTACTAATATTTTCAAATCCTAATTCCAAAAAATAACTAGAATTATCTCTAATACCTATTATGCAACCAAATATATTTTATACGTTTTATTTAATGACATATTATATAAACACACACACAATAAAATCTTGAATGATTGAGAGGACTTTATATTTGTGAAATTATATACATAACATAATATCTTGAAACATGGATACAACAACATTATTTAAAACTCCACAACATTCCCTTAAAATCCATTGATCTTCTAATACTACTTGAGATAACATGGGGATGTAAATAAGAAAGGGGTGAGCTATAAAACCTATAAAGTTAACAATCAAAGCATAACATGATGTAAGTAATACATGTGATTTAAGAGGCATATCAAGGTGACATAAAAGGGGTGATAATTGTTAACATGAACATATAAGCATGATATAAAATGATAACATCAAGGAAACATAAGAATACAATAACAACATAAAACCTAACATCATAAGCATAAGTCAAGGATAACTACAGAAAAGTCATAAAATGGTGTTCTTAGTATAACCTCACCTGAACCATACATGGAATATCATGAGATAAAGACATTTCCCAATGCAATGGAGGGCTATATAATTTTGGTCCCACCAATTATGTTAAAATCATGTATATGCATTTATGTACCACATAGACCATACAACGTAAGAATGCATTTAGTAAATTCAAACCCCATGATTAAGGAGTTCAGTTTAAATAAATAGAAGTATGAAATAAATGAATGATAGATAAAACTATGTTAATACCCTTGAGTGGATATGAGGATGGGTATTTACTTCATAAATGTTTGGCATGGAAAATCACTAGATAATTTTAGAAGCATAACATGTGTACATAAAGGATTATATAAGGGGTGAATGAGAGTGAAATGCGTTCTCTAATTTTATGGGAATCATAAAGAAAATATTTGGATGTGTAAAAATACATTACAACATGGATAAATGAAAATCAAAAGGGATTAGAACAAATAATGTATATGAAATACAAAGTATATGAGAGAGCCCCTTACCTTGAGAGGGAACTTATAAATGACTAGGAGGATATTTTTATGAAATTGGGAAAAAAAATTAAGGAATGTATAGAGAGATAGGGAGAGTAAATTCATGGTCAATGAGGTTTATGTTAAGAGGAGTGAGAGGATGGGTAGGTATTTACAACAGAAGAGGGGGGAATTCTTTATTAATCTCTAAACTTATATTTCAGACTCTATATGATTAAATAATCCAAACCACAAACCTTACATGGTTTCTTAACAATATGATTATTTTTAATATTATATATATATAATAACAAAACTCTATAAAATAGTACCTTTGGTGATGCGGAAGTGTGTCATGTTTATAAAGAATTGATTTTAAATCCTTAAAATACAATATATGTTTTGGATGATTCATTAAGGGTTTATAAAATCCATAAAAAAATTAGAAGAAAATATTTTAAAGTGTAATTATATATTTGGTCATGTATTTGATTTTGAAAATTTATTACATCACTTTTGTTCCATTATGATCTCATAATAAAGATTGTATATTTATACAATATTTATTTTTTACCCAAAAATTATACTTTCTCAGAAAATTATGAAAAATTCACCATAAAATAATTTTGACATGAAATTTCAATAATAATATTTAATTTATAAAAAATAATTTTATAAATATTATAATCCACACATTTAAATAAAACCCCTTATTTTTTAAAAAATACTAGTTTTATGATATTAACCACATTCTCACATTTATAAAAATCACATTGGAATACTTTAAATAATCATATTATTTATATTTAAATATTATTTATCTTATAAGAATATTTTATAAAAGTTTCAATTATTTAAAAAATCCTTGAATTTATTAAATGAGTAACCTATTTGAAACTATATATTTCCTAAAACTACAATTTTGATTTCTTCAGGTCAAAATATAATTTTTATCAAACTTATTTTATAATCATTGATAAAGAAATAATAAAAAGTGATAAATATAATGATTATTTTAAAAATAAAAAAATATAAGAATTTATATTACTTGGATATTGATATAGAACCCCTTATTACAATATCATACCCCTTGAGGGTAAGGTGTTGAATAATGGAACTTTATTGGGGTGGTTTGACAAACATGGTTTGGTTTATGATCTCGATAAGCTTGGACTTCCCCCATAAATGGTTTAAATCATGGTTTAGTTATTAAATCTTATCTTGATCTTGGTCAATTGAAAATACCTGTGATTCTATATCCCTCAGATGCTCTGATAAATAGGGTTCATTGGGTACAATCCTATTGGTTGAGATCATTGATTCTTTCATCTCTATCAATTTATTTAATAATCATTATTAATAAATTCTAATCATAATGGTCACTGTACTATGTATATATTATCAATAGTTATAATTTTTAATGGTGTTTTAAAATCTCATAGGATATAACTTATAATGTTTAAAAATTACCAAAGTAGTGCATGTGTTTTTTATAACTTTATTACTTAATAATGAATTTATTTATTTGAAAATGGAATTTCATTTATAATACTTTTGGTCATTATAATGATATTATTATTTTTACACATATTTTATGTGTGAATATGACACCATATTTGTTCACAACATATGACTGGGGTTTGACAATAATGCTATGATTTTTCAATATTAAGTATATTCCACATTCCATGTCTCTTTTAAATTATCCCCTCATGCTTATGGTGATTATACTTTACTAATTATATAATAAGGATTACAATACACACCCATGTACTATTTTTGTTCATGTATCATTTTATATTCTTATAATTCTTCCCTTTACTAGGATTTTAAGTCACTCTATTTTTAATGTATATCCTTCAGTGGTAACATGTACTAAAGAGAATAAGAAAAATTTTAGGGGGAATAAGAATAAGAATGTAAATAATTTTTAAATTTGATTATTTACTAATGATGTATGAACCAAATTTTTCCCTAGATACTAAAACTTTGGATTATATATTGTATTATTTTGATGTTTTTTATCCTAAAATGATTTAATAATTTTTTTATATAAGATGTTTGATATTGTTGGTGTTTGAGAAAGGTTTTGTTGTTTATTGAATTTAATACTAGAAAAAATTTGTGAAACCCCTAGGGATATTTCAAAATATAATAAACCATTCTAAAATATTATTAAAGTATAATGTTTGTGGTTTTCTAATATTTAAATCCCTGTCTAGATACTATAGGTTGATGTAGGTCTTGGATAGGATTCACATAGGGGTATTAAACCCCAAAAAAGTTTGGCTTTGTATTAACATGATCTTCACTTGGTTCTTAATAAGTGGTACCAACTATACATTTTATTTGACACTATTAGGGAATGTGCTTGGTTTTTTCACATGCTCTTTACAAACCTCTATAAAGGATATGTAGCTAATATAATTTATTTAATGTTATAAAATGTTAATGTAAATGATTATAAAAAATGTTTGCAAAGTAGGATAGTAAAAGATAAAATAGGCTTAACTTAGTGATCTAATAAGAGACTAATTTATATTTTATTTATACATAATAATAAATTATTAATTCAAAAATTATAGACTTACACATTGTTCTAACCCTTTCTATTTTAGGAAAATGGTGGGTCCTAGGAGAAATAATACCAAAAACCTACATGATGGACATTGAAATGATTATGTAAATGAAATTACCGATATAATTAGAAATGGAGTTAAAAACATCAATGTGGTACATAAAAACTTATCCTATGTTAATAATAATATCCTTAATAATGTGGAACATCATGACTCACCTAGGAAAGAGTAATTTTCCATTGATCCCTTTATACCCAAGTAACCACCAACATTTAGTAGACCCTCTTATTCAAATTTTGTGGTATAATGGGTCAAATCCTTGAAAATATTCTTTCCATTATTCATTTTTATGATAATAATAATGTTACTCTAACCATTAATAATTTAGAAGGAGAAGATAATAAATGGTGGACATTGATCAAGAATACACACTGAAGGGTGAGGAGAAAGAAATGACATAGGAAAAATTAAAAAGATATTTATTCAAAAGTATTTCCCTTGAAGTGTTACCAAAAATACAGACATATAATTTCTATATCTTAAGAAATGGGGGAGTGAATCTCTTATAAATTATGATGTGAAATTCACAATTCTTTCACAGTACAAATTGAGTTTTTTATCAACAATGATAGATGAATAGATAGAATTTTTAATGGCTTATAACAACATATTTGAAAAGATCTATCCATTCTAGACTTTGAGTTTTATGATAAATTCTTTAAATATGATATTAAAGTAGATATATTGTTTAAATAATGGTTTCATGGACATGTAGATAAGAAATGAAGGTTGGAGTTTCAATATGGGGGAAAAACAATAATGTATGAAAGAAGGTATAACCACCCGCTTGTTAAATATTTTTAAATAATAACTGTGTGAATTGTATCAAAGTAATGATGAAATACTTTAATTATGGGAGATAAGGGGAAAAAGTTCACAATTATTATAGAGACATAAAGAAACTATCCAATGTGATATGAGAAAATAAGGCCCCACCCATAGTTTAATGCATCAACTATAATGAACAAGGGAACCATGTAAGCCAATGAACTAAACCAAGAGTATTTGATGGTAATCAACATAAACAATGACCTAATAGAGGAATCAATGGAAAGCTTGAACCATGAAAACCATTGAGGTGGAGTAAGAAAATAAATTCACCAAAGGTACACTTACTATTAAATAAAAAAGGGTTAAAGTTTTATTTAATTTGGATTTTATATATTAATTTTTATATTGAAAGTTTTCTATAAATATTGAAACACCTCCCTAATACCTTTAAGAAGTGATATTTTTGAAGATACCTAGTAATTAAATTATTCAAATATATGTGTTATAATCTTCCCTATTTATAATCTATGGGACAATTCTTCTATTGGATCTCATAATCCATCCTTTAGTGGAATTTGATGATATAATAGGAATGGAATGGATTTATTTATATAGATATCACATAAAATTTTAATAAAGGGAAGTCTTTTTATATTTCCCAAATCCTCCTATAATCTTATAAAAATTCGATAAAGATTAAGAACCCCCTTTAGTAATCCATCAATACTGTGGGTATTAATATCTAATGAAGAAGCATATCTTACTCACATAGAATATTCAAAAGAAAGAATCAATCTAGAGAAAATTACCATTATGAGGGAATGTTCAAAGGTATTTACTAGGGAATTTCCCAACGTTCCCCAAGATCATGAGGTATAGTTTTCAATATAATTTATACTCAAATGCACACCAATATCAAAGATCCATTATAGGATGGTCTCAATCAAATTAGAGGAGTAAAAAAAAACTAAAATTGAATTTGGATAAGGGGTTTACACACCCAAGTGCATCACCTTGGGGTGATCAAATGCTACTTATTGAGAATAATGATGGATTAATGTGCATGTACATTTATTACAAAGAGCTCAAAAATATCCTCATAAATAAAAAGTACCCATTACTAAGGATTTTCAACTTATTCAATCATCTTTGAGGAGATTAGTGCTTCTCAAAAGTGGATCTTCATTATAGATATCATCAATTGATGTTGAAGAAATAATATATTCAAAGGACATCCTTCTATATGAGATATGGGTACTATGAGTTCATAGTGATTCCATTAGAGATTTCAAATGCCCCTAAAATATTCATGGACTCGATGAATAAATTATTGAGATAATAACTTAATAAATTTGTGATAGTATTTATTGATGAAATTATCATCTAATCCAAGAGCATTAAAGAACATGAAGGGCATATAAGTACTGTGCTTAATATGTTAAGAAAGGATAATTTTTATGATAATTTCAACATGTGTGAATTTTGGATGTAGAATGTCACATTCTTGGGGAATGTGCTCATTAGTGATAGAATATTAGTGGATCCATTAAAGAAAAATGAAATTAGGGAATTAAACAGACCCTCATATATTACCGAGATATATAACATTCTTGAATTTTATTGGTACTAAAAATATTTGATATGAAACTTCTCATGATTTTATATCCCACAAATTAAGCTAACATGGAAAGTATTAAAGTGTGTTTAGATATAATAATGTGATAAAATCTTTAAAAATATATGTATGAGGATAATCACAACACCTATACTCACACTCTCTTCAAGTGGAGAATGGTTTGCGATATATACTAATTCTTCAAAGATGGGATTTAGTTGGAAAATCATGAAAATGATTAAGTGATAGCCTAGGCATCAAGAGAATTGAAGATACACGAGAATAACTACCTGAAATATTATCCTGAGTTGGATTAAGTAATATCTTCATTGAATATTTGAAGGCTTTATCTCTATTTAGAAAAGTGTGACATATATACAGATTAGAAGCATATAAATTATATATTCATAGTGAATGAATTAAATATGCGCCAAAAGATATGGTTAGAGATAATAAAGTACCATGAAAGATCAATCCATTACAATCCTAGGAAGGTGAATAAAGTGGTAGATGCTTTAATTATAAAATATCCTACAACCTTATATATGATGATGATTAAGAAAGATCCAATATTTTTAGACTTATAGAGGATAAACATAGGATTCCTAAAGGATGGAACCACAAACTACCTTTCTTAAATGATTATCCTACTGTCAATTATGGAGATGATAAAGAAATATCAAAATCATGATGTAGAGAAAAAAGAATGTGGATGGTATAAAAAGGTTAAATCACCATAATTAAATGTTGATAAGGGAGGAATTTTGAGATTTGGGAATAACTATATAAATCATTAGAACTAGAGATGAAAAAAAGATATTAAATTATACTCACAACCCAATATTCTATACCCACTAAGGGAGGAAAATAATTTATAGAGACATTTGAGAGTACTATTAGTATGAAAATATGAAGAAGGATATTTAAGAATATATATCAAAGTGTTTGGTAAGTTAGAAAGTGAAAAAAGAAAGATAAAATTCCAAGGTGATGATGAAACCATTACCCATACCTACATGGAAATGGGATAAAATCACTATGGATTTTGTTATGGGTCTTTCAAAGACATCTAATGGACATAATGCAATATGGGTTATAGTCGATCATCATACAAATACTATTCACCTTTTTCTATTCAAGTGGTTTTCTCACTCGATTAACTTTTTAAGATAAACATCATAGAAGTGGTGAGGCTATATGGAACTCCACTATCTATTTTATCTGATTGATATTCGAGGTTCACCTCAATGTTTTATGGAATTATTAAATATAATTATACATAGAGGTAAACTTCAGTAAAATCTATCATCACCATATTTATAGACATTAAAAAACACAATCTATACACTCTAGGATATACTGAGAACCTACTCTATCAAATTCAAAGGTGGTTGTGATCAACACATTCAATTGGAAGAGTTTTTATAGAAAAATTTCTTCCACTTGAGGATTTATATGTCTCCTTATAAATACCTCTAGGGAAATAAGTGTATAACTACAACATTCTAGGATAAAGTTTGATAACCAAGCTATTAGAACTTGAATTTTTTGAATAATTGGTAGAGAATTTCAAATCAATTTAATAGAACATTAAATCTATTTAGATTAAAAAAAGAGTTTTACTTAAAATAATCGATGGGAGATATAGTTTGAAGTTAATGATAAAGTATTCATTTATATATTATCATGGGAGAGAGTCATGTGGTTTAGAATGAAGGGAAAACTATGTACTAGATACATTTTCCCATTTGAGATTCTTAATCACATTAGATCTGTGGCATATCGACTAAAACACCCACCAAACTTGTATTAAGTGAATGACAATTTCTATGTATCCATATTAAGAAAGTACATACCTAATCCCAAACATGTAGAAAATCCCAAGGTGGTAGAGTTGGAGTATGATCTCTCTTATACGGAAAAAATAATGAAGATATCAGACCATAGGGATAGAGGTCTATGTAATAAGGCAACTCACTATGTCAAAGTAATTCGGAAAAAACATCAGTACCAAGAGGTAACATGGGAACCTAAGGAGGCAATGAAACATAAGTATCCTCATGTATTCTCAACTGAGTATGATCTTTGAAATTATGAGGATGAAATTTGTAATTAACTGGGACTTTATATATGATATTTACTTCCTGAATAAACTCATGTTTCATATATGAGAATATAGTATACTATTAAGAAAAAGAAACTCAAAATAAAAACAAAAAAACTATATCCTTAAATAAAGGCATTATAAAATAAATTTACCCAATAAAACCAGAAGTTATAAAATATAACAATAAACATAATAATAATAATAATAATAATAATAATAATAACAAATGAAAAAATTGGATCACTTTGATCACCTAGAAATATCACACTTTTGAACAAAACTAAAGAAAAGAATAAAAAAATTAGGAATGAAACAGAAATTTTATAAAATGGTGAATGTATAACCTTGAGAAGAATTTATTTGAATCATGAATAAAAGAAATATGAGGTATTTATAATAAGTATAAGACTAATATGATAATTGAAATAGTAATATGACAGTAAGGAATAATAATATGATAGTTGATAATAGTAACATGAATGTTAGAATTTAAATTTAACTAATAAAATAGTATAATAAATTTTAAATAATTTTTTCTATAAATATATTAAGTAAATATCTATATTATAATTCTACAAAATATGTGTATAAATTTGAATCTAAATTAAAGTGTAAGTGTATTTTTTTTGGAAAATAATAATTTAAGATCTTCCCTAAAAAAATTATTTTTATGAAAATAATTCGAATGAGTTAATATATAAAATTATTTAGATAAAATGAAACTCATTTTTATAATCATCAGATCAAGATTCTTTAAGGGTTATTTTTTTTAATTTTTTTGAAAAACATTAATTTTTTTGTGGACAGTAAAAATAACGTTTTTACAAAAACAATCTATTTTAATTACATAATTCATGATGAAATATTAACTTAATGAATTTTATAATTTGTGGATGTAGCATAAAAACATTTAAAAAGATAAATAATCCACTAAATTAAAATTTCAAACCTAAAAATTAATCCTTAAATCCTAAAAAATAAAAATATTTTTTTTTCATTTTTTCTTATTTTCATTTGTATAAACTAATAAATTTTGTGTATAAAGGGTTTTAAAGTCTTACAACAACATATTGTTAATCAAATTAAATTTATAATATCAATAATATCACTATAATGGGTTTTACCATCAAAATTATATTTTATTCAATATTTTAACATAAAACACCCCTCTCCTAAATTATAAATACCCCATCTCGCTTCCCATGGAAAACAACTTCTCTTTTACTTGTAACATACCAGGCTCAGATCACTCATAAGTAACCAAACCCATTTAGGCACAAGGACTAAAGCATGCCTCCTCAGAAGCTAGAGGTTGTGGTCTAGTATTGAGGGTCTAAGGTGGTATAGTGGGGATCTATAACCTCATAATTAGATCCATGAATCCATGTAATAAATGGATAAAAAAATATAAAAAGCATAATAATCACTATAAATGAACAATAGATATAAAACATGTAGTTTATAAAAGCAAAAAATTCATCAATATTTATATCTTATACGATATACATAATCAGGTAATTTCATGTCTCTAACCAAAAAATAAATGAGCATACATTGAAGCATCCACACAAACATTCAGGTATATCAAAAGAATATAAAAGACATAAGAGATATATCTAGATAGCATCACAATCCATAGTTGGATCCATTGCTCCCCTGCTCCCATTATATAGTTAATCAATAATAAAAAATTGGGTGCTTTCCCATACCCCTACCTGCATCCATGAGGTCTTTCTGGGTACCAATCAGCAACCCAGATAGGGTGTGAGATATACTCAGTAGGCCACCAACAATGGTGTCTATAAGAAGTATATAATGTGCTTATAAACTATAATCATGTGCATGTATAATAGTTAAGATTTAAATTGAATACCAAAATCTAATGTCCATGAGATAAAGATATAATAATAGGGGTCTATAACAGGTGAGATATAAAGTGAATAACAAAATGACAAGTCCATGAGAACAAACTATGATAAGAGTAGGCTATAACAGGTGTGAATAAATATATATATGAAGTGTTAACAATAGCTTATAACCATCTCAGTATACATCACCTGTGAAAAGAGTTAGAGGCCTACATGGGCTAGGTCCCAAGGTATATAACCAAAGAAAAATATAATCTGAAGATGAAAAATTATACATAAGTCACATGTGTCATAACTCAATATTCTTCATTGGTTCCATATAATAAATAATCATGTATATGGGTAAAAGTTTCCATAAACTAATTTACCAATTGGTTCCATACCATATATAATCTTACCTTGGGCTCGTAGGTTCCATACCATGACACCCTGGTCATTACCATACCATAATAAAACATGCGTAATATCTTCATAAGAAATTGGTTCCATACTATGATATCCAACATCAAGCTAGTAACATAAAATTTCATGGGCCATGTTAGTGTCCATACACAATTTCAATTATCAATATAAAGAGGTACAAACCAAGAGAATAGCCATCTCATTCCTAATTTCCATTTGGAACCTACAATTTAACCATTTTAATATCATTTAATAACATGTAAAAGGAGGCACAATCCTCTAAAACTAACTCATTTAATTTAAAAAGGATCCCACTATATGATTTGAAAGATCAATCACCAAAAGGGGCGGTTAAAAATGGGGAAGGTAGAAGAACACACCCCATAGGTGGATCAAGTTGAGGTTGACAACCTCTAACCATGATTAGGTGCTACAAGGGCAACCCAAACTAGGTTCAAAAATGAATTAAAGGCATATAATTTATTTTAGAAGAAAAAACTGAAAGGTTGAGTGTGAAAAAAATAGTAATATAAAATTGACAACAAAACCTTTTGTAAAAGGTATAGAACACCTACCTTAAGCATGTGGTAGAACACTCATCCTGTATCGACCTTTAGTTTGGTCCAGATCAAAAGAACATAAAAAACATAAAAACACCTCGGAAATAGGTAATATGAATTAACACCAAAATAAATTCATTTTCAATAAGAATAATGATGAAAGTAGATAATAAAGTAGAGAGATTAGCAGTGGCAATCCATTGTTAAAGACGACTATCTGATTAGAGTTTGGATGGAAGAGAAACACCAAAACCTATATTTTGGATTAGAAGAGATCAAATGGGAGGAGGAGATGGCTATGAATTTTTTGTAAAAAATTAAGGAGGAGGGTTTATTAAAATAGAGAGAGTAAGCATGGAAATTCACCACTCTTTAAGAGGTCACAAAATTTGGTGGCAAAATTGGTAAAACTGTGCGCCAATCATATGCACCCCACTATCTAGGGAACACACCCTGCATGGCCTACAACGCATGATAAGAAAATCTATGAACAACCCATGTACAAAATATGCCTCATAACCACATAACCAAATACCCCCTCAAATAGTTTATAAAAGCCATGTTCCACCCTTATTGGGCCACATGGTTTGAGGTGTATGGTTATCACTAACCATGAAATAATCATGCGCCTACCCTATTTCCTCCACTACTCAAAGATATGGGTTTGGAATAAGACCTAGGAACTCTCTATTTTACCTATAAGTGATTAGGAATGTTTATAAGGATAAAAAAATGATTTAAATTGAAATTGAATGGTCCCAAACCCTGTAGAAAAGGCAATATATTGTAGTCTTCCCCCATAAAGAAACTCATCCTTGAGATTACCTTCTATGTGTGGTAAACCATAATCTGAAAATAAATCCATCCACTGATCATGTAAATTAGCCTCTCACTCCTAGGTCTCTTCTTATACATGGATATTACAACATAAACCTCATAACATAAAAACCAACATTCCCTGGATATCCATCATTCTCCAGTGCACAATATGAATACGACACTCCTCAAAGGATAAATCTACCTCTAACTAAACCTTACTAGTTGAAAGGAATGAGAGAGATTGAAATAGTAATAGAGAAAATGTGAAACAAGGATTACGTCATGAATATATTGATACCTCTAAGGTAACTATAAATAATAGGCTAATAGACAAACTTTCTTAGCAACCTTAAAAGTGCCAATGAATAGAGGTGAAAGAAATAGTGACCCTCTCGTTTCATTCATAGACATTAAATTACTTTTATAGAATACTATAAACATTACACAAACAGAAACCCAAAGAATTTAATAGTTTAGTTCCCTTGGTAACATGGAAATCATAAATATGGGTTCATAAATGAGATACATTATCTTCCATTAGATTCTTCTTGAATATCACTGTAACAACCCAATGTTTTTCAATGGAAACTCCCTTCTCATAATTATGTCATAAAATCACATGAAAACACAACACAATGAAATACTAAGTTCTAAGAGACCTTTAACCATAAGTTTGTCACTTATGTGTTTGGAATTTCAAAAATCCGGCATACACTGTTGTAATTAGTACGTTATTTGGAGTCCAATAAGGAAAAATTAATTTTTGGTGAATAGTAACCTACCCTAATGAATATTAACATACCCTTATTAATAGTGCTATACCCTAAATAATAGTAACCTCGCATATGATAGTATAAAAATAATATTCAAGTAGGAAGTATGATATACATATATTTTAAAATAAGTTAATGAATGTTTCAAAACTGGTTTTGATAATAAATTATTATTTTAATTAAATAGTAAAATAGTCATATTTAGAAAGTAATTTTTGAAAAATGGAATTCATTTTTGGATTCTGAACATTGAAAAATGGGTAGGGTGAATTTTTGGGATTTTTCTAAAATACTTGAATTTTTGATGAATAGTAAAATCTGATAATTCACAATAAATGCTAAATAATGGATTAATTGAGTAATCGATGATGTTCTACTGATATAAGCCCACTTGGTTAAGGATCACATGATAAAATCACTATTGTTGGTCATGGAATACTTATTATTCCTTTTATTGTGATGAAATAATAAATTAATGATTATAATATTATGAAATCCCTCCTCTCCTCCACTATAAACCCCCCCCTTCACTCCCTCTTCTCTTCACTCATTTGAAGCCTTGTTCCTTGCCATTATTCTTCCAAAATCTCTCCCCAAGATCCCCCCAAGTCCAAAATCTCCTAGAGACTTCAAAATACCAAAACCTATTTCCTTAAGAGGTTCTCAAAGGAGGAAGTCTCAAGAGGTAAATTCCTCTTTCCAATTCCTTCATTTATTTTAAGTTCTCTTTCTTTTTGTTTCTTTCCTCACCTTCATTCACCATAATAGTATGATAAATCCCGTAGCATACATATAATATAATGCTTTAATGCTAATCGTATATTTCATTATCTTCTCTTCTTTCCCCACCCTTTTATTTGAAAGAAATGAAAGCACCGTTTGAGATGTGCTAATTTAGCACATTCAAGGACAACAATTTATCAATTTCTATTATTATCTTTAATTATAGTCATGAAACCATTTGTGTTATGGTTTAACCAGATTATTATATTTTTAATATATCCTATTTTTTGTTCTTTAATACTTTCGTACAAATGGTATTAAGTTATAAAGAAAAAACATGTTCTTTGTAATCAAATCCACCGATTAACAAAAACGGCTATCCCTAAGGTTATATATATAATAATTCGTCTTCACTATAAGTAACCTAATTAAAATTAAAACATGTAATCTCCTGTATGTGAAATAAATAATATAACCTCAATTCTGGAAAACCACTTTGATCTTACATATAATCCAAACTTGAATATAAGTGATCCGATCTTTTAAAGCCAAGTAAACAAACAAGCCCGAACATTGAAATTGAACCTTATAACAAATCTAAAACACGTTGAATGAAATAAAAAGGATTGTAATAAATAAATTAAATATATAATAGGTTCTGGACTTATTAATTAGTAAGCCTAATTTTTTTATTCATTTCTTTAATAACAAGTGCAGAACACCAATAGATTCAAGGTAAGGGATTCTCCCCTTTTAACTCTTAATCAAGATTTTCCTCTATGATATACATTTTTATGGGTAATCCTAAATGTTGTGGTATGTTTTTTTACCTCCACCATACTTCCCTCATGATGTATAAGTGATGAGAAACCCATTTTCTCTCTCATAAAGCCTTCTTGGGTACACCCGACACTATGCTGATAAAACTGTAACAAATTCTACCAGAACCTTTTTTGTTCTTTTAGGTTGCCTTATCTAGCTTTCAAAATGGTTTTATCTTAAATATTTATGAGAATATTTTGAATTCTGGTTAGTTCTACAGGATTCTTATATCAATACCCATTTCATCACTTTCTTTCAGGGATATACATGTTTTTAAATGATTCTCTCCTTAGAACATTCTGATAAGAAAACCTATTTTAGGGGAACTTCCTAATGGTTACCCAATTTCAAGAGCACTATATCCTCTATTTCAAGACATAATTGTATTTATAATATCATTATTTTATTATGAAAACCTTCTTGGTTAAATTATGGTTTTATATAATTGATTGTCCTCTTTTCTATTCGAAAAGCTCTATAGTATTTTCTTTAAAACCGCACAAAAATGTTTTAATTATAATGTTTCTAAAATAAATTTATCATATTTTGTCACTTATGTTTGACACCACTTACCATGTTATATGACTATTTTAACCTATGAATGTCTATGTATTTTCTAATTCTTTCCTTACATGGAAACTTTCATGATACACCCATTGGTTATGATTTATGTCATGATTGTGGTACCCAATACATTCCATGGGTAACCTTATATTTATGTATGATTGATTATGTATGATTGTATATGTGGTAAGAATATTTATGTGGCAAGAATATTCATGAAAATGTTTAGATGGGTGCACATAGATAGCGCTCCAATGCATTGGGTAATGTTGAGTCTCATTAGATGTGATGTGAAACGGGATTGGCGGTTAGCCTTGACCCATACTAAAATGGGAAATGAGATTCACAGTTAGCCTTAACCCGTAATAAAGAATAGTTTTATGATTCTGCCACATTTATATGATTCCATGTATATATGATCCCATGCTTATATTAAATGATTTTATAAGTTTCATGCTTTGGATATTATTATGTCATGCCTCCTAACTCATGTGCTTGAGATATATCCTTATGTTCATTCCCTTACTAGGATTTTTAGCTCATCCCTTTGTTCATGTGTTCCCCAGGGTACCCTATGAAGATGTAAGGGCTCAAAAGAAGTGTGGAGCTCTTTATGGAGATTTAATAAAGAAGTGTTTTTTTATCCCCATGCTTTATGTTATATGTATCTAGTCTTCCAAGACACTAGACTTTACAATCCTTGACTTGTACTCTAATGATTAATTATGCTTAAAATCATGAAATGTAATATTTAAAAGGCTCGTCTTTATATAGTTGGTATCATAGGATGGTCTAGTTATTTTTGGAGATTAGGAATAGAGCACCTTAGTAAGAACCTTAAGCATGAGACTAAGTATAGGAAAACATTCCAGAATTTTGGTGAGTATTGAGTAAGTGGCTTATCAAGAAAATACATCCCTGTATAGATACGAGAAGGTAGAGGAAGCTCTGGAACATATGTATCTAGGGGTAAAACCCAAAAACACCGCTTTGAGCTAGACTCAAACGAGAACTAGTGCATGAAAATGGGCCTTGATTCACTCTTGGTTACGACACTCCCGAGGGATATGCTTTGGTATATTCACGAGCTTAGTACAAACCATTACCAAGGTAAAGAAAAAAGAATCCCATAAGAATATAAGATAAGAAATAGATCAAGGATAATATGGATATAAACCTAGTGAATCACAAGTTAGGATATGCTTCTTCTTTATTAGTTTATACTTTTATGTTCGAAGTTTCCTTTTTATGCTCAATAGATAAGTATTCATGACCTGTAATTATATGTTATTTTTCTTAGTTAATGTAGGGAAATAGATGAAAAAATTCCAACAAACAATGCGATAGGAAATGTGATGATTTCCCTAATGATATGCCTGATATGATGGGAGAGGGTGCTCAAAACTTCATGACAGTACTTTCTTAGCTAGATCAAGTTATGAAAAATAACATGAATCATGCAGAATTACCTCTTCCACCAAGTAAAGAGTATTTTTCCATAGAATAATTCATGTGGAAAAGTCCTCCCATGTTTAGAGGGTCTTCTGATCACCTCCTTGCAGAACAATGGATTAACTCCATTGAAAATATTTTCTCTGTCCTCTAGTGCTCGGAAGAGGAGAAGGTTGTACTATGGTCTATCATTTTGACGGGGAAGCTGATATGTGGTGGACACTGATCAAGAATAAAAAGTCCCAAGAAGAAATTGATTCCATAGATTGGGAGGAATTCAAGAATATGTTTTTCAACAAATATTTTCCACGAACCCTCCATATCAGGATAGAAAGAGAGTGCCTCAGACTCAAGTAGAAGGAAGATGAGTCCATCGGGGCATATGAAGTTAACTTTACAAGGATTTCAAGGTACGCCTCTGGATTTTTCATGAACACTGAAAGCAAGGTGGATCAATTATTAGAAAACTAAAGACAAGTATATGAAAAGCATTGGTGATTTGAGATTTCGACAATTATGAGTAGATCGTCTGTTGTACCCTCAAGTTTGAAATGGAGATTGGAGACTCTCAGTGGTCTCTTGGGCCCAGTGATGAGAAGCCAAAAATGGAGAACAATATGGGTGGTTTATCAAACAAATCCCATGATAGAAAGAAGCCACACTTTATCCTTTTCAAAAATTGTGGGAAGAAGCATCTTTGTGACTTTCTCAAGGGAACCAAGAATTGCTTCAAATGTGGAAAGTTTGATCATTTTACCAAGAACTGCCAAAGGGATATGAAAAATCCCGCTAATGTTGAAGAAGAAAGGAAGGTTCAGATCAACACTCAGCCTACAGTGCAATGTTATAACTGCATGGAGGTTAGGAATTATGTGAAGAATTTCTCTAAGCTGAGGGTTGTCGGAGGCAATTAGTAACAACTGTCAAGGAAACAAGGAAGGTATTATGTTATCACTACCAGAAAACGATGTGGTGAGAGGTACACTGGTTATTCATTCAAGAATAGTGAACGTACTATTTGATTCTAGTTATACACATTCATTCATATCATGAAAGTTTAGTAGAACTATTGAAACACCACCTCAAAATTTAGAGGAAACATTATCTCTGAGAACAATGAATTGGGAAATTTTTGTGTCTATGGTTTATAACTCCTCCTAGGTTTACGTTTGTGGACTGGACCTCCTAGAAAATCTCATTACACTTCCTTTAGTGTAGTTAAATGCTATCTTGTGCATGGACTGACTATCTTTGTACAAGGTCAACATCAATTTTCTGGAAAGGAAGATCACTTTTCACATCCCGAAGCATCCTATGATTATTTACAAGTGTAAGGAGGAAGATTAGTCTTATTTAGAATATTCTTCTCATGTTTGGATACTATTTTCTTATGAGAAAGCATATCTAGCTCAAATGATTGAGACAAAGGATAAAATCATGCTTGAAGACATGCCTATCACAAGGGATTAAACTGATGTATTCTTTGAAGAGTTGTCTGGTCTTCCTCCTAACCGAGAGGTTGAGTTCTCAACTGAACATATCCCTGGATCTCTACCAATCTCATAGACACCTTAGAGAATGGCCACCGTAGAGCTGGAAGAGCTGAAGAAGCAGTTACAGGAGAATATGGAGAAGGGTTTTATACGCCCGAATGCTTCACCATGGGGTGCTCCAGTCCTCTTCATCAAGAAGAAGGATGGATCAATACGCTTCTGCATTGATTATCATGAGATCAAAAAAATCACGATAAAGAAAAGGTATCCCCTTCCATGGATAGATGACTTGTTCGATAAACTTTATGGGGCCAGGTATTTCTCTAAGGTGGACCTTCGGTCAGGATACCACCAACTAAAGGTAAGAAAGGAAGATATTCCCAATATTTACTTTTGAATGAGCTATGGACACTAAGAGTTCATAGTGATGCCCTTCAGACTCAGTAATGCTCTAGAAATTTTCATGGATTTATTGAATAGAGTCTTTATAGATTACCTCGACAAATTTGCGGTGGTCTTTATTGATGATATTCTGATATACTCCAAGAGAAAGGATGAATATGAGGAGAATTTGAAAACTATGTTAAAGACTTTGTGAAGGGATAATTTTCATGCAAAGTATAGTAAATGTGAGTTTTGGATGGAGGAATTATCATTCTTGGGGAATTTTATCACCAGGAGAGAGATATCTGTGTACCCTTCCAAGATAAAGGCAATTGAAGAGTGGCCGAGGCTAGCTTCTGTAATGGAGATCCGTAGCTTTTTGGGTCTAGATGGGTATTATAAACGATTCATGAAGAACTTTTCATGATTGTCAAACCCAATGACCAAGCTAACACAGAAGGGAGTAAAATTTTTCTGGACATAGGAATGTGAAGACTGTTTCAAGGAGTTGAAAAAGAGGCTTATCACTATGCCAGTACTCACACACTCTTCAAGTGGAGAACTCTTTGTAGTGTATAGTGATGCTTTTAAGAAAGCTTAGGCTATGTTCTAATAAAAAATGATAACGTGATAGACTATGCCTCAAGGAAGTAGAAAATCCATGAGCAAAACTATCCCACAAATGATCTGGAGTTGGGGCCTGTGATCTTTGCATTGAAAATATGGCAGCATTATCTCTATGGGGAAAATTTGAGATATATATTGACCAAAAGAGGCTAAAATATATATTCACACATAAAGAGCTTAATATGAGGCAGTGAATATGGATAGAGCTCATTAATTATTATGACTGCTCAATCCACTACCATCCCGGTAAGGCAAACAAGGTTGCATATTCTCTAAGTAGAAAGGATCCCGCATCTTTATCAATGATGAGAATTGAAAAGTATCTGATCTTCTTATATTTTAAAAGGATGGACCTAGGAATAATTAAGGGAGTAACATCATCAATCCTTTCTCAAATTATTTCTCAAACATCCCTCTTGGAGAAAATAAAGGATGCTCAAAGAAAGGATGTTGAAATTCAGAAAAGGGTGGAAGCTGTTAAAAATGGGAAATCCTACGATTTCAAAATTTATGAGGAAAGAGTTGTAATATTTGAGACATGATTATGTGTACCATCTGATCCAGAGATAAAGAAGGAGTTATTGAATGATGCACATATCTCGAACTTCTCTATCCTCCTAGGGATCATAAAGATGTATCGAGATCTCCGAGAAAACTTTTGGTGGGACAATATGAAAAGGGAGATTGCTGAATATACATCAAAGTGCCTCGTATGTCAGCAAGTGAAGTCTGAGAGACCAAATTACAAGGGGATAAGGAAAGAAATTCTATATGGGTTGTTGTGGATCGTCTTACAAAGATAACACACTTTATTGCGGTTCGAGAGGACTTCTCATTGGATAAAATTGCACATATTTACATCAAAGAAGTTGTAAGGATTCATGTAGTACCACTATCTATTATACCTGATCGTGATCTGAGGATCACCTCGAAGTTCTGGAAAAGTCTCCAACATGATCTAAGAACTGAACTGAACTTCAGTACGGCCTATCATCCTCAAACTGATGGCTAATCTGAGTGAACTATTTAGACACTGGAAGACATGTTGAGAGTTTGTTCTATGGAATTCAAAGGAGGATGAGACCGACATCTTCCACCAGTTGAATTCTCCTACAACAATAGTTTCCACTCAAGAATCCTAATGTAAACATATGAATCCCTTTATGGGAAAAGGTGAAAAACACCGGCGTTTTGGGATGAAGTCAGTGAGCATAAGCCTACTAGGTCTTGAAATGGTTGAAGAAATGGTGGAGAAGGAGAAAACCATTCAACAGCATATCAAGGAAGCCCAAAGTCGACAGAAGAGTTATGCAGATAAACATCAATGAGACCTTGAGTTCAAAGTTGGAGACATGGTATTTCTGCGCATATCCCCATGGAAGAAGGTCATGAGGTTTGGGAATAAAGGGAAGTTATGTCCCAGGTACATCGGCCCCTTGGAGATCCTTGATCGAGTCGGAGCTGTGGCATATCGACTGGCACTTCCACCTACCATGTCGAAAGTATATGATGTCTTTCATGTATCCCTCTTAAGGAAGTGCATACTAGACCCTTCACAAGTACACTCTTCATAGGTGGTATAGTTGGAGGATGATCTCTCTTATGAGGAGCAACCAGGGAAGATCTTGGATCATAGAGACAAAGTTCTACGCAACAAGACTACTCATCTGGTCAAAGTACTATGGAAAAATCATAAGTACGAAGAGGAAACATGATAACTAGAGTAAGTAATGAAGGAAAAGTACCCACACCTATTTTTGGTTTAAAATGTAAAACAAAATTTCGAGGGTGAAATTTCATAAGGGGGGAAGAATGTAACAACCCAATGTTTTTCAATGGAAATTACCTTCTCATAATTATGTCATAAAATCACATGAAAACACAACACAATGAACTACTAAGTGCTAAGTGACCTTTAAACATAAGTTTGTCACTTCTGTGTTTGAAATTTCAAAAATCCGGCATACACGATTGTAATCAGTAAGTTATTTGGAGTCCGTTAAAGAAAACATAATTTTTGGTGAATAGTAACCTACCCTAATGAATAGTAACATACCATTATGAATAGTGATATCCCCTAATGAATAGTTACCGCACCTATGATAGTATAAAAATAATATTCAAGTTGGAAGTATGATATACCTATATTTTAGAATTAGTTAATGAATGTTTCAAAACTGGTTTGATAATAAATTATTATTTTAATTATATATTAAAATAATCATATTTAGAAAATAATTTTGGAAAAATGGACTTCATTTTTGGATTCTACATGTTGAAAAATGGTTAGGGTGAATTTTTGGGATTTTTCTGAAATACATGAATTTTTTATGAATAGTAGAATCCGATAATTCACAATAAATGCTAAATAATTGATTAATTGAGTCATCGATGATGTTCTGCAGATGTATGCTCACTTGATTTTGGATCACATGATAAAATAACTATTCTTGGTCATGGAATACTTACTATTCCTTATCTTGTGAAGAAATAATAAATTAATGATTATAATATTATGAAATCTCTTCTTTCCTCCACTATAAAACCCCCTTCACTCCCTCTTCCCTTCACTTCTCTAAAGGCTTGTGACTTGCCATCATTCAGCTCAAATCTCTCCCAAAGATCGTCCCCCACTTCTAAAAGCTTCTAGCCTCTTTAAAATACCAAAACATCTCCCCTTAAGAGGTTCTAAAAGGAGTAATCTCAAGAGGTATATTCCTCTTTCCAATTCCTTCATTTCTTTTAAGTTATATTTCTTTTTGTTTCTTTCCTCACCTCCCTTCACCATAATAGTATGATAAATATAGTAACATACATGTACTAGAATGTTTTCTTGCTAATGGTATATGTCATTATCTTTTCTCCTTTCCCCACCCTATTATTTGAAGGAAATGAAAGCACCGTTTGAGATGTGCTAATTTAGCACATTCAAGGACAATGGTTTATCAATTTATATTATTATCCTTAATTATGGTCATGAAACCATTTTTGTTATGGTTTAACCATATTATTATATATGTAATATATCCTTTTTTTTCTGTAATCCTTTTGTACAAATGGTATTAATTTATAAAAAAAACAATTTCTTTGTAATCAAATCCACCGATTAACAAAAACAGTTATCACTAAAGTTATATATATAATAATTTGACTTCACTCTAAGTATCCTAATTAAAATTAAAACTATGTAATCTCTTTGATGGGAACTAAATAATATAACCTCAATTCTGGAAAACCACATTGATCTTACATATAATTCAAACTTGAATATAATTGAACTGATCTTTTAAAGCAAAGTAAACAACGAGCTCGGACAATGAAATTGAACCTTATAACAAATTAAAAAGCCTTTGAATGAACTAAAAAGGGTTATAATAAATAAATTACATATATAAGAGGTTCTGGACTTATTAATTAATAATCCTAATTTGTTTATTCAGGTCTTTAATAACAAGTTGAGAACAGCAACAGATTTAAGGTAATGGATTCTCCCCTTTTCACTCTTAATCAAGATTGTCCTCTATGCTATGAATTTTTATGGGTAATAATAAATGGTGTGGTGTGTTTTTGAACCTCCACCATACTACCCTCATTCGGTATAAGTGATGAGAAACCGTTTTTCTCTCTCATCAAGCCCTTTTGGGTACCCCTGACACCATGCCGATAAAACTATAACGAATTCTACCCAAACCTTTTTTGTTCTTTCGGGTTTCCTTATCTTTCTTTCAAAATCGTGTCATCTTATCTATTTATGTGAATATTCTGAATTCTGGTTAGTTCTACAAGTTTCTTAGATAAATACCCATTTCATTTCTTTCTTTCTGGGATATACATGTTTTTAAAATATTCTTTCCTTAGAACTTTCCAATAAAAAAACCTATTTTAGGGGAACTTCCTGAATGGTTACCCAATTTCAAGAGAACTATATCATTTATTTTAAGACATCATTGTACTTATAATATCAGTCTTTTATTATGAAAACATTCTTGGTTAAATTATGGTTTTATATAAATGATTGTCCTCTTTTCTATTTGAGAATCTCTATAGTATTTTCTTTAAAATCGCACAAAAATGTTTTAATGCTAATGTTTCTAAAATACATTTCTCATATGTTGTCACTTATGTTTGACACCACTTACCACATTATATGCCTATTTTAACCTATAAACGTCCAGGTATTTTCTAATTCTTCCCTTACATGGACACTTTCATGATACACCCATTGGTTATGATTTATGTCATGATTGTGGTACCCAATACTTTCCATGGGTACCCTTATGTTTATGTATGGTTGATTATGCATGATTGTATATGTGGTATGAATATTTATGTGGAAATAATATTCATGAAATTGTTGATATGGGTGCGCCTATATATTTCTCCAATGCATTGGGTAAATTTGAGTCTCATGAGATGCGATGTGAAACGAGATTGGCGGTTAGCCTTGACCCATACTAAAATGGGAAACAGGTTTGGCGGTTATCCTTGACCCATACTAAAGAAAGGTTTTATGATTCAACCACATTTATATGATTCCATGTTTATATAATACCATGCTTATATTAAATGATTTTATAAGTTTCATGCTTTGTATATCATTATGTCATGCCTCCTTACACATGTGCTTGTGATGTATCCTTATATTCATTCCCTTACTGGGATTTTTAGCTCATGACTTTGTTCATGTGTTCCCCAGGGTACCCTATGAAAAAGTAAGGGCTCAAATAAAGTTAGAAGATCTTTATGGAAATTAAATAAAGAAGTATTTTATCGCCCCATGTTTTATGTTATATGTACCTAGTCTTCCAAGACACTTGACTTTATGATACCTAACTTGTACTATGATGATTAATTGTGCTTAAAATCATGAAATGTTATATGTAAAATTCTTGGGTCATTATAATCACACTTCTTAGAAACATAAAAAGTGGTACATATATTCATAACCTGGGGAAGGAAACATAAAAAGGGATGGGCTCAAATTATTAGAAAGGGAAACAAGGGAGATATGTAATAATAATCATCAAAAAAAGGAGATGAGAACATGATCATGAAAATAGAATATCATACCTTCCATATCAATGATTATATACATGAATCATGGAATAAATCTTGGTAGTTCATAAGACATGAATCATAAGGAAATAAAGAACATGATCCATGAAAGCATAACATATGAATAAAAACATATAATTGTGGAAAACATATAAGTATATAATAATTATTTCCATAGTAGTCAATAAATTTTTTCCAAGGCCATATTGGTGGAAAAAGCCCTTTAATGAATCTAGTTCACACCCCATTCCAACCCTGTATTACTGAACCGACTTCACTCCTCATTCCATCCCTGTATTGTTGAATCGAGTTCACTCCTAGTTCTAGACCTATATTACTGAATCAAGTTTATATCTCGTTCTATCCATGTAATACTAAACTGTGTTCATTTTTCATTCCAACCATGTCTATCTCATGAGATATAAATTTTTACCCAATTCATTGGCATGATATATAGGTCCCAAACATATTATAGTGAAATAATACCTACATGTTCCACATGATCATAAAAAGTCATATATTAACCCATTAAATGAAAAGGGTATCATAAAAATATAAACATATCATAACTGGTGGAAAATTATACAAGTTTTATAATCATTTCATCAAATGTATAACCCGTTAAAGAGAAACTAATTTCATAAACATAGAACCTGTAAAAGAGAAATGGATCTCATAAACATATAACCCATTAAATAGAAATATATTTTATAAACATATAACCTGTGAATGAGAAATAAATTTCATAAAGACCATGACATTAATCATAATCCATTCATAGACATAATATGAATGGAACATTTAGATCATTTCCTAGAAGGGGATGAGTAACAACAACAGATGTCATCATAGATGGAAAATAATTTTGAAATATCTTTAAAAATTTTTCTTGAGGAAAATATCCTTTCTTCTTTGAAAAATAATTTTTAATACATAAAACCGTTTGAAAATAATTTTTTTATAAAACACATTTAAATCTTATTAAAAATTTCTGAAATCATTTTGAAAACCTTTTTCCATGAAAACTTATAAAATATGATTCAAAATATTTTAGAAACATTTTTCTTTGAAAACAATTTGAATATTTAAAAATAAATCTTGATTTTTTTGAAAACAATTTCGTTTAAAATTCATTGAAAGATTATAAATATGTCTAGAAAAAAACTTTACTAGAAAACTTAATTTTAATTTTTTTATTAAAAATTAATATTTTATAAATTCAAAGAAATATTCAAAGAAATGGTGGCCAGTAAATCAGTACATGCTATATGAGGTAAAAAGCACATTCCACTAACACGGTAAAAATGTTATAAAAATGTCTCGTTTAGAATGAAACAAAAAGGTTACTTTGAAATCATTGGTAAAAGATAAAAAGTATAAAAATTTATTTTAATGATAATAGGATATTAGTATAATATTCTTAGAAACCCTTTTTAGAAAACATGGTTTTGATAGAACACAAATTTCTGATCAAAGTGAAGGTAAAGTCAGACTTTCTTAAAAGAACTTTCTTTACTACGTTATGTACCAAGGGGGATTAATATGGTAAAAAAACATTAATTTATCATGAATAACCATATTAGAATAAAATTCAGGAATTTCCATGAGATATGGATGATAAGATTTCATTAAAGGATGCATAAACATAAAAAATGTTGAAAAGTGAAGTGATTGTTTCAATAAAATCATATAACCTAGTAACTTGTGATCATACTCTCCATGTAAGAAAACTAAATCATATGGAGATTTTAATATCATGAAAATATGTATATGCATGATAAATCATATAAAATGGAATTATATACACCTCATAACTAATTTTGGTGTATAACAAACCACGAGTCTCAAAGAAGGCCAATTGAGACAAAACTATTTTATAGATTTGGTAAATTTTGAAACTTAAACCCAATGAAATAAGGTCATATAATGGATATGTAAATTAAATTAAATCTAAATATAAGAATCAGTTATTATATCCATGGTCAGTATACAAACCTCACAAAACCAATGGGTAGTGAATAAAGTATGTATCTCATGGAAATAAAAATTTAGATTAAATCCTGTTACCTAGTGTCTTGAATCTCATCGTAATCAATCAAACCTCCTTTATAATATATAAAAATTTATTAAAAATTAATAAAAGAACCATATTATTACTTATAATACTATTTATGGTTTTATTATGGAATTATATTACCCTCTTGTTAACAATTGTATGTTAGAGTTTCACTTCTGTTAATATCCACTTTGTTTTTTGCTTGTGTCTTAATTTGTTATATATTTGGTCATTATATTTATATCATGATTTATAGAATGTAAAAAATGATTTAAATATAATTTATATTCATTATATTTTTATTATAATAATCCATAGAATATAGAAGTATGAAAGAGAATACACCGTTCATTGAGACGGTAAGCTGTACGTACACATGAAATTTATTTCCTTTTAAGTGTCGTGTTGAAAGAAATAAAGGAAAATAAATATATGTATATATATGTATATATATTTAATTATTAAATTATATTTATTATATCATATATTTCTGATATATTCACTAAATTAATCCTTAATACATCCTGTGTAGTTTACGAACGAATCACATCACTTTGAGGGTCGTGGTAGTCCACACTTCCTCGAATGAAATTATCGTGTCAACATAAAACAAAAAGTATAAAGATATGGGTTGTAAAATAACTAAAGAACCATAAATACATAATAAATATATTATAAAACATATATAAACATATTTTCCATCATAATTTTCCACCATGAGAGGCGGTAAAGAAAAAATTAAGAGTTATTATTTAGTGAGGTGGTAGTTCATCGTACATGTAAACAGTATGTTCGTTTCCTTTTAGATGGATATGTGTGTATGTGTAGGTAAAACCATTCAATTAAAAAAATATTATTATATTGAGTATACATGTGTTTTTATGAAATCATGGAATAAATATATTTAATGGGGGAGGAGGAAGAAAATAAAACAAGGGATCTTGAGAAAAGACATTACCTCTTAATCGGGTAACTCCTTTTGGTTTGTGACAAAGGCTTCCTTGGATTGATTTATTCACAAAGGGATGTTTAAAGGAGTAAAGGAGGATTATTTTTAATTTTATTTGGAAGATCTTGGATGAACCTAAGTGGTTTGAGAGTTGTGAATAGGAGGGATAAGTGGTGGTATTTCATAGGGATGAGAAAGGACACACTTATCATGTTTGAAAACAAGTTAGGTGTACCCATGTTTTTACCTAAAAAAAGTCATAAAAATAAAATAAATCAATAATGTAAGGTCAATAGACGAATAAATTACATTAAATGGTTTTTGGAAAAGTTTATATGTTGTTTTGGGTCTTAAATTTAAGGTTTAGACCTTAGTTAAGCTTAATTTTACCTTAATCAATTTAATTAATTTTAATTAATTTCACTAATTGTTTTGTAAAACACTAATTTAAACTTATTTTAAATTTGAAATTATTATTATTTAAAATATGGAATCATATTTTCCAAATTATAATCATATAATTGGCATAAATTAATTTAAAATTAATCCCGCTAACAAGATGACACTATGGATTTTTAAAGTAAAAATTTCTAAACTTTTGATATGTTTTTATACCCAATTTCAAAGTGAAATTGATTAAAATCTCAAAAATTAGATTAATTGATAAAAATATTATATAATTAAACTTTTATACCAATTTAATATATAATTTAACCATATAATTAAATTAGAAAACAAAATAAAATTTGAATTAAAATCTCTTATTTTTCACTTTTAATCCAAAAATGACTCTTTTTAGAAAAATAAAAAAAATTATACCTAATCAAATTTAGACATTATAAATTCAAAAATTAATTTCATTTTATCATATTAAATTTCTAAATCTACTTAATTTTTTTTAATTTTTCACCAAAGGATATTAAAAGCAGTTTATTTGAGAAAATTGTATTTTTAAACATATAAAGAAATTACCGAAAATTATATCTTTCATCATCGATATGTTTTATTTATATAAAAAAAATTTAATTTTTTTAATTAGTTATCCCTATTAATATTATTATGTTTAATGGTTATATTATAATTATATCATTTAAATAATTAAAACAATAAAAGGAAGTTTCGTTGAAACTTAATGTTTCATGTTTAGTACGCCAAGTTAGTGTTTCATATAACATATGCTAATTAATAAGATAAACTTTATGTTATATGTAGTGAAGATAAAATTTATGTTGTGTTTAGTGCATGATTAACTTTTTTTTATATAACACAAGCCAAACATGGTGCTTCAATATAAAATAAACTATTTTCAGTGTTACATTAAATGAAAAATATCACAAATCCTAAATAAATCAGAAATGAAATTCAAAAAAATATTGGGGTGTTGCATTATACCCCCCATAAAATGAATTTTTCTCTCAGAATTCATATGGGTTATCAACGGTTTAATACATGAAAGGTTCATTCATAGAAACCCATATCCTAAAAATGGATACTAAAACTTCCCATAAAAAGGGAAACATTTAACTATAAGGGTTACACAAAGTAACATATAAATAGGTTTCAAAATTGGAGAAAATAAGTTGAGAGTGATTATTGGACATGGAGAAAATTTGTAAATATTTATAGGGAGTGATTGAGGTCATCGATCACAAACAACTGAATGATAAAATAAAAGTTTAGGGACTTAAAGTCATAAATCTATGATGATTTATAAGGCCATTGGTCCAAAACAAATTAAGGTATTAAGATTTTTTTTATCATTATCCTATATTTGAGTAATTATTTTATTGAAAAAGTATATAAGGAAATATACTTACTTGATATATTTCTATAAACAATTTTCATTCTTTGTTTTTGATTTTAACTATTTCTAATTCTTACATTACTTCAAGAAATGGATTTCCAAAATTTAACTTCAACACCTGAAGCACTAAAATAAAATTTTAAAAGATATTAAGGCCCATAAAATAATCAAAAGAATAAATATTCTAAAAAATCATTATGGTTAATAAATTAATATCTAAACATAAAAATTAACACTACCATTTCATCATAAATAATCATTCATGAAAAATAATTATATATTAACCAAGAAATCACATAGGCCAATGGTAGGTGAGAAACCCTTATCATCCTTCAATCATGGGTTCAAGACACATGGCCTTTCTAGGGATAATTGGTTATAAATTTCAAACATTATGTCCTTTTTTGAAACCACACTAATATATTTTAAAAAGTAGATAGACATCCTTGAAATAAGGTTAGTCACTGAATATCATTTTAGTCTAGTTTTTTAATAAAATATCAATACATAAATAATTAATCCAATGTTTAACATAAAATTTTCATGATTGGTTAACCTTATAACCCCTATAAAAGTTGAAAATCCAAAACCTTAGAAATAAAGTCATGAAATCATAAAAACATCAATCCCCCATATATCACAATGTATCTCTTGGTAGTCACATTCCAAACATGTGAATACACTCATGGTAAATTCTCTTAGAACATGTTAACAACTTGAATTACCATAAATATTTTTGGAAAACATGCCTGATTCCTTATTCTATATATTACTCTATATATTCCCTAAATCCAAGAAGTTGAAAAATTTATCTAGGATAGCATAAACTACTTGTCAAAAGGCCCTTAATTAGTTCAAGGAATCAGTTTTGTCCAATTTATATATTCATATCCCACATATCATTATCCAAAAAAATTATCATAATATAAGGAACATATTAAGGGTTATCTTTCACTTAATCACGTGTTTTCCATGGTAATATCCTTGTCATTATATCAATTTTCTATTCCATCAGAACCATTCAACGTATTATTTTGAATCTATAGAAAAATAAATAAATTGTACAATCCATATATATTTAACCATTAATATAACATAATTATTTAACACAAATATATAAAAACTTTTATTATTCCACTTTATACTTATTCCATTTGCAAGGATACCTCATCTTAATATACAATACCTCTTTACTTTCACATATCATCTATAGTCTCATCCTCATTAGTAATATAAAAATTACTTATACCACATTACTGATCCTCTTTAAGAGATTTTCTATAGAGACATTGAGTTGTATAATAACCATTTATTACACAAATAAAACACTTAACCTTTGATGATGTATTAGGGAGGCCAATATTCTCATCCATTTAATTAATAAAATAATCATTTTTACCTTATAATCACTTTCTTTGTGTATTTTTTTCCACAGTCAAAACAACTTCTTATTCCTCTAAGATATTCACTTAGGTGATTACATCTATATTATTGAAAAAAATGCAACCAAATAATTTTTCCTATATGGTCTCTATTATATTAACTCTCAACGAGCTCCTTCTTTTTCTTCCTTGGCGAGTCTATGAATTGGTTAAGGTACATGTTGTTAATCATGTACCATAAAAATTGATTAGGTATGATCACAACATCTTTACTCTAGTGACCATCCAACATGACTGATCATCAAAAAATCATCCATCAGATTAAATGTTAATCCAGTTTCTTTTGGTTACCAACTTTGACTAAAACCAGGATTATAGAGTGGAAATTAATTATCATTAAAGAAACCCAAATAGTCATGAAAATAATTACTTATAGGATTTATAAATCATGACAGCTTATTTAATATATGAAACTCTAGGTTCATACTTGTTTATTCATATCCAACATATATTTAAATCTTTCATGATGGTTTGTGAAGAGTTTATGAATCCCCAAAGTATATCCCCTAGGAGTGTCAAAACAAATATGAAGAAAATACTATTTTCATGTTCTAGATTACCCTGACCCAGGCCCGAAACATATTGTTCGAGTTGTTACTCCTAGGTATATCTACGCCAGATCCAGATTCAATTGTAGTATTTTGGAAAGTATGTATTTCAAGGAAACCACTCACTCTGTCCTTTACCAAATTTCCATGGCATTTTCTTATGATTTTAGTTATTCATAGACTTATCTTTAGACATCTCCTCAGGGTTCTGACTAAGGTTTTATCATATTAGATTCCAAATGTTAATTAAAACTTTTCTTTCATACCAACCATATAGACCCTCACTTTCCATACATAGACATTACATAACTTTTGAAAAATACTTAAAGGATTATACAAATAGATGCCAAAAAACCATACTAGCCTACTGCCCTTTGGAATATGGAAAACATAAACACTGGTACATAAATGAGATACATTATCTTCTACTTGATTCATCTTAACTATCACCCTTCTTATACATATCAAACATAATACATATCTTCATAACTTGGGAAAGGAAACATAAAAAGGGGTGAGCTCAAATGATCATCAAGGGTAAGAAAAGGAGATATTTAAGCATAATCATGGGTATAAGGGTATGATAACATGATGTTGAAAAGAAAAAATCGTACCCTACATATGAAATATAATATACCTGAATCATGGAATAAATCATGGCAGTTCATAAGACATGAATCATATAGAAATTAATAAAACAATCCATGAAATCATAACATTAGATTAAAAACATGGAACAATGGAAAAGACATCATCATATAATAATTATTCCCATAGTAGTCAATACATTTCTTCTATGTTCATCGTGGTGGAAAATCCCTTTATAGAACCGGGTTCACATCCCATTCTAGCCCTATATTACATAACCAAGTTCACTCCTCATTCTAGACCTATATTACTTAACCATGTTCACTCTTTATTCAAGCCCTATATCACTAAAATGAGTTTATTTATCATTCCTTCCATATAATACTGAACTGAGTTCATTTCTCATTCCATTCAAGTCTATCTCATGAGATATAAATATTTACCTAATTTATTTGAGGGAGATATAGGACCAACCCATCTCACAGAGAAATCATATATACATGTTCCACAAAATCTTAAACAATCATATCTTAACCCACGAAATGAAATGGGTATCATAAACATATAAAAATAACACAACCTATGGAGAAATATACAGGTTTCATAATCATTTCATCAAAAGAGTTAACGAGATTTTTTTTAATAAATATATAACCCATGAATGATAAACATGTTTTATAAACATATAACCAATTAAATAGAAACAAATTTCATAAACATATAACCCTTAAAAGAGAAAGGGGTTTCATTGATACCATATAATTAATAATAACCCATTAAAAGAAGAAATATGAATAGATCCTTTAGATCATTTCCTAAAAGGGAATGAGTGACATCAACAGATGTCATATCAGATGGAACATAAATCATTCAAATATTTTTCTAGTGGAAAAAATAATTTCATCTTTGAAAAATTATTTTTAATACATAAAACCATTTATAAAATATTTTATTAGAAAATACCTTGAAATATTATAAAGAATACTTTAAATAAATTTGAAAAACTTTTTCCCTAAAAAATTATAAAATAAGATTCAAAATATTTTAAAATTTTTTTTCATTGAGAACATATTAAATAATTATAAAGATAGCTTTACAATTTTTTATTAAATATTTTACTTGAAAAAATATGTGACAAGCGTGAAAATATTTTTAAAATAATTACTTTGAAAATAATTTGAAAACTTATAAATAATTATTGAAAATATTTTGAAAAACATTTTCCATGAAAACTTATAAAAGATGATTTAAAATGACTTGAAAATGATTTTCCTTGAAAATTACTTTTAAAAAACATTTTCCCCAAAATTATCCTTTTAAAAATGAAAATGAATATTGAAATAAATGATAGTAGGTAAATATGTACATGTCACATGAGGTAAAAATTATAATAACTCTGCTCTCTATTAAATACTTAAACTTGATTTATTACATAAAAAATTCACTTGATACAACATAGAAGATCGAGAGGTCTAGTGTATTTGGGACTTAATAAAAATACATAGCAACTTAAAACCTGAAATACAACATATTTATTGAAAACTTCTTTTACATGACCACTATCTTCCCTCATACTTAGAATTGCATGGGATAACCTGAGGACATGTGTAAGAAAAAGGTGAGCTATAAATCCCAGTAAGGGAATAAACATGGAATAACAGGATGAATACAATACATGTTAGACACTAGGAATATCAATGGAGCACAAGCGAAACATGAAAATAAAGGCATGATAAAGCATGATAATCATAACATGGAGATGTGGAAAAAACATTTAACATGATATTAGCTTGAGCTAAGGCTCATTTCATATGAAGCATGAGTAAACCCTCATTGCAAATGAATCATGAGTAAACCCTAGTTTCACTTGAATTAGCATGATTTAACACTCATTGCACATTATGTATCATGATACTATACTTTACCCAATGCATTGGAGCGCTATATGGGCACACCCTTCTTAAACAATTCATTTCATGCATAAGTGTGCCACAAGGATCATAAAACATGGATTCATTAAATGTCATCATTTATTACACGATAAAGGAGTTTGGAATTAATACATGAAACTCTTTAAACAATAAGTAAATGTGCATAAAGTTTAATACCCTGGATAGAGAAATGGGCATGATATTCACTACACAATGACTTTGGCTTGGAAAATCACGATGCAATTTCGACAGCATAATGGCATGACATAAGAATTAATGAAAATGGTTGATGAGAGAGAAAGGGGTGTATCATAATATGTACATGAAATGGAAATTAAGGGGGTTATATAGCTACATTTCCCAACAATTGTAATTGAATTTAGACTCATGATACAAAAGAATTACTTAAATGTAAATGAGGAGAGAGAAATTCCTAATGGAATTTCAGCATGGTAACGGGTATACATAGAAGGAATTAATGAGAGAGAAAATGGATCTATCATTATTAAAAAATGAAGAGGGGAGTATGGGGGAGGTGAAAAATAATACCCCACCATTTATAATTGAAAATAAAATGGCATAACAATATAAGGAAACTTATACATAAATAAGGAATGTGAGAACCCTTACTTGAAAGTGTGATCCAAAAGGATTGGGAGGGGATTGAGAGAAAATTCTTGGGAGATTGAGGAACCTTGGGAGGATTATAGAGAGATGATGGAAGGGGTTGGACGAACTCCAAAGTCTTCGAATGAATATGAAGTGTGAGCTTTGGTGGGTTTATATAGGAAAGGAGAGTGAATTCTTTAATATTTAGGTTTGGGACACCTCACATTAAACTAATCAAAACTGCAAACCATCCCATGGTTTTTGTCCATGGTTTTTGAAAACGGGGAGTGTAAAAAAATATTTTATAAGTCCAAATGGCTGAAATTCTTAAAATAATAGGGTTGCTTATTTGGAGGTGAGTCACACTCTTAAGGAAAACAATTTAAAAAGACAAAATGTTTTATATGTCTTGAAGGGTCCACTAATGCTTTGAAAAATAAATCAAAAAAACCCAAAATCACATTATTATAAGGTTAAACCATATATTTAATGAACATAATGTTTATATTATTTTATTACATCACTATTGGGTCATTATGATGTCATAAAACACATTATATATTTAAACGGTATTTAATTTTTACCCAAAAATTCGACTGTCTTAGAAAATTATGAAAAATTCACTATTAGATAATTTCAATGTCCTGGATCCAAAAATAATATTCATTTTATCTAAATAATTTTCTAAATATGTGAATTTTTACTTTTATAATAAAAATCGACATTTATTTAAAATTCATGGGTTTTGTCAAAATAACTTTCAAACCTTAATAAAAATTACAATTGCATTCATAAAAATATATGATAATTTATATTTAATAAAAATTAATTTATTAATAATAATAATAATTCATTAAAATATTATTTACTTCAAAAATCCATCAATTCATCCAAATATATTTCTTTATTGAATATTTACCAAAAATACTATTTGTGCTTTAAAAACTATTTACAAAGTAACAATAATAAAAGGAATGTATATTCCCTATACAAGAACAATTTACATAATTTTAGTAATAGGGTATTGTTAAATAACCCTTTAAAACACCCACATATGACCTTAGGGCAAGGCGTGTGAGTGTGACATACTCTTGGGGTGGATCGGATAACATTGTTCGAGTGGTAATATCTATCAACTTCCACTTCTCTCGTAGGTGGTCGACTTATGCTTAATGTATTCAAGCCTTTATTGGTCTTGTCTAAGATTGAAGCCCAATTACCTCACCTCCTTTCTGAGCTATAAAAAATGGGCTTCATACAGGGTAAGTCTACTGGATGAGGCCATCACTTCTGTTGTCTGAGTAAATTGGATTTTTTAAAGCCCTATATTTATACTAATCATGTGATCAATGTTAAATGGATATATTATCAACTTTCACAATTATTAGTGTTATTTAAAAAATAAAAAACATAAAACCAAATAAGTGCATACATTTTACATAACCATAATAAGACATTTAAATAAACCATGAGTAATTTTCATTAATGAATTTTTGTGTTGTTACAATCTTCCCCCTTAAGAAATTTCACCATCAAAATTTCATTTTATCAAACTAAAACAAATGTGGGTAAATACACTTAATCACTTCCTCCGATTCCCATGTCGCTTCTTCAAACTTGTGTTTTTTCTACAACAGCCTGATGAGGGGCATTGTCTTATTTCATAGAAATTTTTCTCTATGATCTAATATCTTCACTGGTTTCTCCTCATAAGAATGATCATCCTCTAGTTGTACTACTTCTTAATAGAGTACATGTGAAGGGTATAGTATGTACTTCCTTAAGAGGGATACATAAAAGACATCATGTACTTTGGCCATGGTAGGTGGAAGTGCTAGTCAATAGGCCACAACCCCAACATAATCAAGAATCTCGAAGGTGCGGATGTACCTAGGACTTAACTTACATTTATTTCCAAACCTCATGAACTTATTCCATGGAAATATGCATAGAAATACCATGCCTCCAACTTTAAACTCAAGGTCTCATCGATGATTATCTTCATAACTCTTCTGTCGACTTTGGGCTACCTTGATATGTTGCTGAATTGATTTTACCTTCTCCACCATTTCTTAGACCATTTTGGGTCCTAGCAGTTACGCTCAACAACATCATCCCAACTTGCCAGTGTTTTGCACCTTTTCCCATATAGGTCTTCATAAGGTGCCATTTGGATACTCGAGTGGAAACTATTATTATAGGAGAATTCAACCTGAAAAATATGTTGATACCAACCTCCTATAAATTCCATAGAACATGATCTTAACATATCTTCCAATGTCTAAATAGTTCGCTTAGATTGGCCAACAGTTTGAGGATAATAGGCTGTACTAAAGTTCAGTTCTGCATCCAGAGCATACTGAAGACTCTTCCAAAACATATAGGTGAATCTTAGATCTCGATCGGATACAATATATAGTGGTACTCCATGCAGCCTTACCACTTCCCTAATGTATATCCATTCCAGTTGATCTAATGGAAAATCCTCCCAAATTGAAATTAAGTGTGAAGACTTTATACGGAGATCCATAATAACCCATATTGAATTGTTTCTTTTGGATGTGTTCAGAAGTTTGGTGAAAAAGTCTATGGTGATGTTTTCCCATTTCCATGATGGTATGGGAAATGGTTGCATCATCCCCTTAGACTTCTGCCTCTCTGCCTTCACTTGATGACACACTAGGAACATTGATATATACTCTGCAAACTCTTTCTTCATGTTATCCCACTAATATTCTCTCAGATATCTCGATAAATATTTGTGTTTCCTATGTGGATGGAGAAATTTGAACTATGTGAATCACCCCAAAGTACCTTCTTCAGCTCCAAACTTGATGGAAACCATAGTCTTTTCCAAAATCTAACAATTCCTTCTTCATTGACATTGAACTCTGAGGATTTTCCTTTTCTGATAGCTTCCACTTTCTTCTGAATTCCCACATCATTCTTTTGAGCACCCATTAACCTTTCCAAAAGAGATGGTTGATTAATAATTTGTGAAAGGATTGATTATGTTACATTCTTTATGATTCCCATGTCTATCTTCACCAAATCTAAGAATATTGGATCCTTTTCAATTCTAATCCACGATAGAATTATTGGGTCCTTTCTACATAGAGCATCTGCCACCTTGTTCTCTTCACAAGGTGGTAATGGATTGATCAGTCATAGTATTTGACCAGCTCTAACCATCTTCATTAGAACATGTTCAACTGTTTTTGTGTGAATATAAACATGAGGCTTTTGTGGTTTGTATATATTTCACACTTATCCCCAAAGAGATAATACCTCTAAATTTTTAAAGCTAAGATCACCGCAGCCAACTCCAAATCATGTGCTAGATAATTATTCTCATGAACTTTCAATTGCCTTGAATCATAGGTAATGACTTTGTCAATTTTCATCAACACACAACCCAAACCCTTCTTTGAAGCATCAATTAATACCCCCAAAAGTTCCCCACTTGTGGGTAATGTGAGCACATGAATAGTAATAAGCCTCCTTTTCAACTCCTTGATGTTTTCTTTGTATTCATCACTCCATGAAAACTTTAATCCCTTCCGAGTTATCTTGGTAAGAGGTTTGGAAAATCATGAGAAATTTATCACAAATCATCGATAATATCTAGCTAGCCCAAAGAAGCCATGGATATTTGTTACTGATGTTGGCCTTGACCATCCCTCTATTGTAGTTGTCTTGGAGGGATCCATAGATATCCCATTGAATGTGATCATATGGACAAAGAATGAGACCTACTTCAACAAGAACTCACACTTTCTATACTTTTCATAGAGCTTCTCCTTTCACAAGGTTCTAGTACAGTTCTTATATGCTCCTCAGGATCCACCTTGGTTTTAGAGTATATTAGAATATCATCTATAAATACTACCACAAATTTGTCAAGGTAATCTCTAAAGACTCTATTGATCATGTCCATGATGATTGCTGGAGAATTAGTGAGTCTGAAAGAAATTACTATGAATTCATAGTGCCTGTATCTTATATGAAAAGCAGTCTTGGGGATATCTTCCTTCATCACCATTACTTGATAATATCCCAATTGTAAATCTACCTTGGATAAGTATTGTGCTCCACACAACTAATCGAACAATTCATCAGTTCACTGGAGAGGATACTTGTTATTTATCGTGATTTTGTTAAGCTCATGATAATTGATGCAAATGTGCATTGACCCATCCTTATTCTTGATGAAGAGGACTAGTGTACCCCATGGTGAAGCACCTGGGATTATAAACACTTTATATATATTCTCCTATAGTTGTTTCTTCATCTCCGGAAGCTCCACAACATCCATTATATGTGGAGTCTTTGATATTTCAAACTCTCTAGGTATAAGGTCAATTGAGAATTCAACATCTCTTCTAGGAGGAAGACTGGACAATTCCTCAAGAAACACTTCAACAAATTCCCTCACAATAGGAATGTATTCAAAGATGGATGCCTTCTTAGACTCCATAATCTTAGCCAGATACATGTGCTTATAGGGATGTAATGTCCATACTTGAGATGATGGAGCTAAAGAAGATTATTCTTCCTCTTTGTACCTGTACAGAATCATGGGTCGATTCTTCACATGGAGAGTGATTTCCCTCTCATGTCAATTTATGTAGGCTATATATAAGGAAATATAATCCATGCCTAGAATGGAATAAAATTAAACCATAGAGAGTATGACGAGGTTTTTTGGGAAGTTCAATCCACTGATTAAGATAGGGGAGGATTTATATTCATGGGATGAAATGATTTCCCCATTTTCAATACTCACCAAAATATTTACTTCCACAATTTGTGGTGGTGTTGGGATTGTTCTACTAAATTTTCAGGATATAAAAGAATTCATATAACCTGAATCAAAAATTATTTTCTCTATTCTAGAAAGAATAACTAGCATACCTGTCACCACTTCATTTTCAGGGGTCACTTCAGCAGTAGTGATGGAAAACACTTTCCCTTTCTACCTTAGAGGTTGTTGGTTTCCTCCTGAAACCGTTGGCATAGGGAAATGATTTTCATGATGCCATGGTTCATTGTAGTTGATGCAATGAAAAACACATTAAGATTCGAACACAACATTCCTCTCCTTTTTCGCAATAGTGGATTTTTATTGTTAGTAGTTAAAGGCTAGGTGACTTTCTCTTCCACACCTAAATCATTTCCACATTCCCTTAAGGAAATTTCTAGGGTGCTTATTTCAGAACCTTTGGAAAGTAGGGTGCTATATTTTCTTAGAACCATTGGATTTATCCACCAGACTGCCATAATTGAAGTCCACCTTATTCTTATTATCCCCATGACACCCCTGAGGTTCGCTGATCTCTATTCCAACTTTGAGGGAACAACAGTCAATTTCTTGATAGCTTTTGAAGTAACAGATCACCAGGGCTTTCCATAGGCAAGGTTTCATCCCACCAAAGAAGTGGCGAACCTTTCACTTAGGGGTAATGAAAAAGCCAGAATCATATCCTAAAAGCCTTGTGATGTTTTCCATTTACGCTCCGATAGATTCATCATCTTTTTTCTTGAGGGCATTGAAGACCCTTTCCATCTTAAAATGGAGGGTGTGCGGAAAATATTTATAAAAAAACATCATATGGAAATCCTTCCATTACAATGCCTCCATATCCTCCTCAGGCTTCGTATTTTTGATCAATGTCCACTATTGATCGGCTTCACCCACTATACGATAAGAAGTGAGAAGAACCTTCTCTTGTTCAGAACATTGAAGGATATAAAAGATCTTTTCAAAGGAGTGGATCCATTGTTCTGCAATTGAGGGATCATATTATCCATCAAAATTTGGAGGCCTTGGTCTCATGACTCTATCAATAGTGACCTTTTTTTTATTTGGGGGGGGGGGGTGAACATTTCTCTTAAACCATGTTTCTATTCAAATAATGAGTTAACTGAAAGAGAATCGTGACAATTTTTGTGATTTCTGCTCCCATTGGATTGGGCCTCTCATTATCACATGCATCACATTGATCTTCACATCAGTTTTTATCTAGAGTTCGCCTATTATGAGCCATTGGTTGGAATAAAATAAAAGTTAGGGGTAACATATAAAGGGTAATCCAAGGAAAAAACAAATGACTTATAAATAGCTTTTATTTCCTAAACTTTTGAATCTATAGGCTTCAATATATGTTATCCAACATATATTCTTGAGGGATTTTTTTAATTCAATTAATAATGGTTCTTAAAAAGCTTTTGAATTTACCAATTTATATCCCCCAGGAGTGTCATATCCAAAATTGCAACAAGGCCCGTTTTCGTGTACCAGGATACCGCAGGTCAAGCCCGAAACTCCTTATCGGGGTTTTCACCCCTAGGTACATCAGTTCCAGAGTTGCCTCTACCTGCTCATATCCAGACAGGGATGTATTTACTTGATAATACACTTATTCAATACTAACTAAAATGTAGGGATGTTTTTATTATACTTAGCCTCATCCTTAGGGCTTTCACTAGGGTTTTCTAATCCTAATCCCAAAAAATAACTAAACCTATCCTTTGATACCAACTATAAAAACCTTGTTGTTTATTACATACTTAAACATGATTTAATAAAAAAAACTATCACTTGATACAACATATAATATTGAGAGGTCTAGTGTCTTTGGGGATTAGGAACATTACATAAAAACATTAAACCTGAAATACAACATCTTTATTGAAAACTTCCTTTACATGATCACTACATTCCCTCATACTTAGAATTACATGGGATAACCTGAGGACTTGCATAAGAAAAGGGTGAGATATAAATCCCAAAAAGGCAATAAAAATATAAAAAATTGAGGAATAAAATACATGTTAGACAATAGGAATATCAATGGAACACAAGAGAAACATGAACATAAAGTCATGATAAAGCCTGATAATCATAACATGGAGATGTGGCAACAACATTTGACATGATATTAGCATAAGACAAGGATCATTGCACATGGAGCATGAGTAAACCCTCATTGAACATAAAGAACTAGTATACCCTTTTCTCACTAGAATTATCATGAGTCGACACTCATTTCACATGGCGTATCATGATACTATACTTTACCCAATGCAATGGAGCACTATCAGGGCACACCCTTCTTATACATTTCATCTCATGCATAAGTGTGCCACATGGATCCATTAAACATCATAATTTATTACATAATAAAGGAGTTTGTAATGTATGCATGAAATTATTTAAACAATAAGAAATTGTGCATAACAGTGAATACCCTTTATAGAGAAATGGGCATGATATTCACTACATAATGATTTTGGCTTGGAAAATCGCTGTGCAATTTAGGCAGCATAACGACGTAACATAAGAATTCCTAAAAATGGTTGATAAGAGATAATGGAATGAATCATCATATGTAGATGAAATTGATAGTAAGGGGGTCATATAGATAAATTTCCAAACAATTGTAATGGAATTTAGACACATGATACAAAAGAATTACTTGAATGTAAATGAGGAGAGAGAAATTCCTTAAGGAATTTTGGCATGGTAATGTGTATACATGTAAGGAATTAGTGAGAGAGAAAGGGGATATTTGATTATTAAAACATGAATCGGTAAGTATGGTGGAGTTTTTAAATCATACCCAAACATTTTTAATTGAAAATAGAGGGGAATAACAATATAAGGAAACAGTGGCATAAATAAGGAAAGTGAGAATCCCTTACATGGAAGTGTGATCCCAAAGGCTTGAGAGAGGCTTGAGAACGACTTCTTGGGAGATTGTGGAACCTAAAAAAGATTATAGAGATAGGATGGAAGGGGTTGGACGAAATCCAAAGTCTTTGAATGAATAGGATGTATGAGCTCAGGTGGGTTTATATAGGAAAGCATAGTGAATTCTTTATTATTTCGGTTTGGGACACCTCACACTAAACTAATTAAAACCACAAACCATCCCATGGTTTTTACACATGGTTTTTTCCGAAGGGTAGTGAAAAACAATATTTTATAAGTCCAATGGACGAACTTCTTAATATAATAGGGTTCCTTATGTGGAGGTGAGTCACACTCTCAATGAAAATAATTTAAAATGACAAAATGTTTTATATGTCTTGTAGGGTCCACTAAAGTTTTGTAAAATAAATATAACCAACCAAAAAATGCATTATTTTAATTTTAAAACATATATTGACCGAACATAATGTTTATAGTATTTTATTACATCACTATTGGGTCATTATGATGTCATAAAACACATTATATATTTAAACGGTATTTAATTTTTACACAAAAAATCAACTGTCTTCGAAAATTATGAAAAATTCACCGTTGGATATTTTAGACATCTTGATTCCAAAAATAATATTCATTTTTTCTAAAAAAGTTTATAAATATGTGAGTTTTTACTTTTAATATAAAAACCAACATTTATAAAAAAATCATGAGTTTTGACAAAAAGTGCTTTCAAATCTGAATAAAAATTACAATTGCATTCATAAAATTATATGATAATTTATATTTAATAAAAATTAATTTAATAATAATAATAATATTTTATTAAAATAATATTTAATTCAAAAATCCATTAATTCATGAAAATAGATTTCTTAGTTGAATATTAACTAAAAAAACTATTTATGCTTTAAAAACTATTTACAAATTAACAATAATAAAAATATTGTATTTCTCTATACAAGAATAATGTACATAATCTTAGTACTAGGGTATTATTACATAACCACTTAAAACACCCACATAATACCTTAGTGTAAGGTGTGTGATGATGATAGACTCTTGGGGTGGGTCAGATAACATTGCTCGAGTGGTAATCTCTATCAACTTCCACTTCTCTCGTAGGTTATTCTGCTAGAGTTTAACATAATCATGATCGACTTGGGATTGGTCAAGAGTGAAGACCAATAATTCCACCACCTTTATGAGCTCTGAAAAATGGGCTTCGTATGGAGAAATTTTTCTAGATGAGGCCAACACTTCCTTTTTCAGAGTAAATTGAATTTGTTAAAGCCCTATATTTATACTAATCATGTGATCACTATTCAATGACTATATTAGCAATGGTCACAATTCTTGATGGTATTTTAAAAATTCAAAACATAAAACCAAATAAGTTCATACATTTTACATAACCATAAGAATGCATTTTAATATACCAAGAGGAATTTTCATTAATGAATTTTTGGGTCGTTACAAAAATAATATTCCTTTTGAAGGTAAAAGGGTTAAAAAATGATTCATTTGGAAAGTGATTATAATATTACCTTGAAATAATTGGTAAATAACACAAAAAGTAAAAATTTATATTAATTATTAATGGAGATTAGTATGATATTATTGGAAACCCTTCTTAGAAAATATGGTTTTGAAGGAATACATATTTCTGACCGAAGAGAGGGTAAAGTTTGGCTTTCTTAAAAACACATTCTCAATTATATTATGTAACAAAGAGTAGAAATATGGTACCAATACATTAATATATCATGAAAAACCACAGGATAATAAAATCATTAATGTTATTGAGAGTTGGGTTATAATATTTGAACAAAGGAAGCATAAACATAAACAATCTTAAAAAGTGATGATGTTATTTTAATAAACTCCCATCACTTGGTAACATGGGATTAAATTCTCCATGTAAGAAAAAGAAATTACAATACTATTTTAATATCATGGAAATAGGAATATTCATGATATATAATATAAAATGTAATTATATACACCTCAAAATGAATTTAAGTGAATAGTAATACATTAGTCTCAAAAAAGAAAAATTGAGACAAAAATATTTTACCGATTTTTTAACTTTTGAGACTTAATCCCCATGAAATAAAGGTTATATAATGGATATGTAAATACCCATAAATTTAAATATAATAATAATTGATTACATCCATGTTAAGTATACACACTGCACAAATGAAAAGAGTGCTAAATAAAGAATGTATCTCACAAAAAAGAGTGAGATGAAATCCCCTTACCTTGTGTTTTAACTCTCATAATAATCTTTAAAAACTCCTATATAATAAATATAAATTTATTATAAATCTATAGAAAAACCATATTATTACTTCCAATACCATATATGAATTTATTTTTGATTTATATTACCCACTTTTTAACAATTCTATGTTAATGATTCACTTCAGATAATATCCACTTTGTTTTTATCATATGTGTTAATTTGTTACATATTTAGCCTTTATATTTATATAATGATTTAAATAATTTAAACCAATGTTTAAATATAATTTATATTCATTATAATTCTATTATAATAATCCATAGTATATAAAATTACAAAACAGACTATACTATTCATGGAGATAGTAAGTCGTAGGTATACATGAACACTATTTCTATTTAACTGTCGTGTGGAATGAATTAAAGAAAAAGAAATATATGTATATATATAAAAATTATAGTAGTTTTATTATATCATATGTGTAATATATATTCACTTATTCCATCCTTAATACATTCCTTGAAGTGAATGATCAATTTACATCGCTTTGAGGGGGCATTAGTCCAAACTTTCTCAAACAAAATTTCACATTAACACAAAATGGAATGTATAAAGATATGTTCTTTAAAATAATTAAATAATATGTAAGAAAAAATAAATATAATATATAAAATATATAAACAAAGTGTCCATCATAATTTTAACCACGAGAGGTGGTAAAAAAATGAACAATCATCATTTAGTGAGGCAGTAGTTTGTTGTACATGTAAACATTATGTTTGTTAACCATTAGATTGAGGTGTGTATAAGCGTAGGTAGAAAAAATTGCATAAAAATATCATAGTATATTGAGGATACTGGGTTTTTATAAAATCATGGAATAAATTTGTTGGAGGATGTTAGAGAACGGAAATAAAAGAAAGGATATTGAGAGAGGATGTTACCTCTTAACCAGGTAACTCCTTTTAGTTAGTTCCAAAAGGCTTACTGTTTCTGACGCTTTCGCTGGGGCACGCGCGCATCCGTCCGTCAGGGGGAGGGACGTGCGGCTTTGTTGCCCCGCATTCCCGCTTTCCAAAGGCGGACAGCATTCGTTCCTTGTTCAGGTACGTCTGCTCCTTGATCGAAACGAGATGATGGGATGTCGGTTCTTCCTTCCGTGGATTCCTCCTCAGAATTCGTCACCTAGTCCGGGTCTCCCTCATAGATTTAATACGTAGTTCGTGAAACTCTTCCCGGTGCCATATTATCATGGACGCCGGTTAATTACACTACTTCCTTCAAGACTTTCCATAGGGTCTTGACATGGTAGCGACCTTCGGTCGGAGTAGACGGCAACATCAGGAATGTCGGGGCATCTCTGGGTGCGTGGACATATGGGAACCTGTATTCTTCCTCATAAGAGGGCATCTCAAGGGTGCAGAACCCGAGGCGTACATCTGAGGTTTTCCTCAGCTTCCTGTGTTTAACACAGGGTATGTTGCAAGATTAACGTCTAGCAGAGACGGTTACACCAAAGGCGTTCCATCCAAGGTTTTCCTCAGGCATCTCATGTTTATCACAAGGTAGGCCGTGAGTTTAACGTCTTACGGAGATGGAATGAGGGTGATCAGAACGTCCCATAGAGACGGATCAGATTGGTATATCGCATAGAGACGGCTATGGTCCCATAGAGACGGATCAGAATGCCCAATGAGGACGGATCCGAGGTGGTGCACTCCCTACAGGGGAAAAGGGTGATGAATCGGGGTGTACACAGAGGACAGCGACCCGGAGATATGATGGGGCTTACACATCGAAAGTGGCCCATGCGCCGCTAGGAGCAGCGAGGAGGTGGATGGCATGATTCCACCGGGATGTGGCGGCCCGGGTGAGAATCAGGATGGGTGATAGATGGATGAGTGAAGTGGAGGAGGATGAAATGTGATCATCGCAGGGGCGACGGTGAAGTTGGGCTTGAGCCTTGAGGAGGCTTCCTACGTATCCCTGTGGCAGGGAATCAAAGTCCGCGTAGTTCAGGAATACAGTTTAACGTCATGTGGGACGATAGTGAACCCTGACGTGAATAAACGACGGGTGGGCTTGAACCTCGTGGAGGCTTCCTATGTACCATGCCTTGACATGGATCAAAGACCTCGTAGTTCAAATGGCTGGGTCGCAATGGCTTACCACTGGACTGGAATGGGACCCGACGTGAATGAGCGACGGGTGGGCTTGAACCTCGTGGAGGCTTCCTACGTACCATGCCTTGACATGGATCAACGTCCTCGTAGTTCAAATGGGAATAGGTCGCAACGACTTACCACTGGACCGGGGTGCGGTTTAACGTCATGCTGGATGGGGGTGAAACCCAACGTGAAAGACGGGCGGGCTTGAACCTCATAAGGCTTCCTACGTACCATGCCTTGACATGGATCAAAGACCTCGTAGTTCAAGATGGCTTCGCCGGTGAACCGACGTGAAAGTAGACCTTGGTCCACTGTTGGTGGGCTTGAACCTCGTGGAGGCTTCCTACGTACCATGCCTTGACATGGATCAAAGACCTCGTAGTTCAGGTGGGTTTCGCCGGTAAACCGATGTGAAAGCAGACCTTGGTCCACTGTTGGTGGGCTTGAACCTCGTGGAGGCTTCCTACGTACCATGCCTTGACATGGATCAAAGACCTCGTAGTTCAGGTGGGTTTTGTCAGGGTCGGTGCTCACTCTAAGCCCACGTGAGTCATGCTCGGTGTGAGAAACAAGAGGTTGCATGGACCTGACGATCACGTCGCGAAAGGTGCGTCCGTGAGAAGCGAAGAGGGGCTTACGTGTCGAGCGGCCCATGGTGTTGGGACTTACTCCAGGATAGAGGCCCAGAACGGCTTACCGCTGGATTGGGTCACAACGGCTTACCGATGGATGAGGATGTCAACGGCTTACCGCTGAATAGGATCACAACGGCTTACCGCTGGATTGGGTCACAACGGCTTACCGCTGGATGAGGATGTCAACGGCTTACCGCTGAATAGGATCACAACGGCTTACCGCTGGATTGGGTCACAACGGCTTACCGCTGGATGAGGATGTCAACGGCTTACCGCTGAATAGGATCACAACGGCTTACCGCTGGATTGGGTCACAACGGCTTACCGCTGGATGAGGATGTCAACGGCTTACCGCTGAATAGGATCACAACGGCTTACCGCTGGATTGGGTCACAACGGCTTACCGGTGGATGAGGATGTCAACGGCTTACCGCTGAATAGGATCACAACGGCTTACCGCTGGATTGGGTCACAACGGCTTACCGCTGGATGAGGATGGCAACGACTTACCGCTGAATAGGATCACAACGGCTTACCACTGGATTGGGTCACAACGGCTTACCACTGGATGAGGATGTCAACGGCTTACCGCTGAATAGGATCACAACGGCTTACCGCTGGATTGGGTCACAACGGCTTACCGCTGGATGAGGATGTCAACGGCTTACCGCTGAATAGGATCACAACGGCTTACCGCTGGATTGGGTCACAACGGCTTACCGCTGGATGAGGATGTCAACGGCTTACCGCTGAATAGGATCACAACGGCTTACGGCTGGATTGGGTCACAACGGCTTACCGCTGGATGAGGATGTCAACGGCTTACCGCTGAATAGGATCACAACGGCTTACCGCTGGATTGGGTCACAACGGCTTACCGCTGGATAAGGATGTCAACGGCTTACCGCTGAATAGGATCACAACGGCTTACCGCTGGATTGGGTCACAACGGCTTACCGCTGGATGAGGATGTCAACGGCTTACCGCTGAATAGGATCACAACGGCTTACCGCTGGATTGGGTCACAACGGCTTACCGCTGGATGAGGATGTCAACGGCTTACCGCTGAATAGGATCACAACGGCTTACCGCTGGATTGGGTCACAACGGCTTACCGCTGGATGAGGATGGCAACGGCTTACCGCTGAATAGGATCACAACGGCTTACCGCTGGATTGGGTCACAACGGCTTACCGCTGGATGAGGATGTCAACGGCTTACCGCTGAATAGGATCACAACGGCTTATCGCTGGATTGGGTCACAACGGCTTACCGCTGGATGAGGATGTCAACGGCTTACCGCTGAATAGGATCACAACGGCTTACCGCTGGATTGGGTCACAACGGCTTACCGCTGGATGAGGATAGAAACGGCTTACCGCTGAATAGGATCACAACGGCTTACCACTGGATTGGGTCACAACGGCTTACCGCTGGATGAGGATGTCAACGACTTACCGCTGAACAGGATCACAACGGCTTACCGCTGGATTGGGTCACAACGGCTTACCGCTGGATGAGGATGTCAACGGCTTACCGCTGAATAGGATCACAACGGCTTACCGCTGGATTGGGTCACAACGGCTTACCGCTGGATGAGGATGTCAACGGCTTACCGCTGAATAGGATCACAACGGCTTACCGCTGGATTGGGTCACAACGGCTTACTGCTGGATGAGGATGTCAACGGCTTACCGCTGAATAGGATCACAACGGCTTACCGCTGGATTGGGTCACAACGGCTTACCGCTGGATGAGGATGTCAACGGCTTACCGCTGAATAGGATCACAACGGCTTACCGCTGGATTGGGTCACAACGGCTTACCGCTGGATGAGGATGTCAACGGCTTACCGCTGAATAGGATCACAACAGCTTACCGCTGGATTGGGTCACAACGGCTTACCGCTGGATGAGGATGTCAACGGCTTACCGCTGAATAGGATCACAACGGCTTACCGCTGGATTGGGTCACAACGGCTTACCGCTGGATGAGGATGTCAACGGCTTACCGCTGAATAGGATCACAACGGCTTACCGCTGGATTGGGTCACAACGGCTTACCGCTGGATGAGGATGTCAACGGCTTACCGCTGAATAGGATCACAACGGCTTACCGCTGGATTGGGTCACAACGGCTTACCGCTGGATGAGGATGGCAACGACTTACCGCTGAATAGGATCACAACGGCTTACCGCTGGATTGGGTCACAACGGCTTACCGCTGGATGAGGATGTCAACGGCTTACCGCTGAATAGGATCACAACGGCTTACCGCTGGATTGGGTCACAACGGCTTACCGCTGGATGAGGATGTCAACGGCTTACCGTTGAATAGGATCACAACGGCTTACCGCTGGATTGGGTCACAACGGCTTACCGCTGGATGAGGATGTCAACGGCTTACCGCTGAATAGGATCACAACGGCTTACCGCTGGATTGGGTCACAACGACTTACCGCTGGATGAGGATAGAAACGGCTTACCGCTGAATAGGATCACAACGGCTTACCACTGGATTGGGTCACAACGGCTTACCGCTGGATGAGGATGTCAACGACTTACCGCTGAACAGGATCACAACGGCTTACCGCTGGATTGGGTCACAACGGCTTACCGCTGGATGAGGATGTCAACGGCTTACCGCTGAATAGGATCACAACGGCTTACCGCTGGATTGGGTCACAACGGCTTACCGCTGGATGAGGATGTCAACGGCTTACCGCTGAATAGGATCACAATGGCTTACCGCTGGATTGGGTCACAACGGCTTACCGCTGGATGAGGATGTCAACGGCTTACCGCTGAATAGGATCACAACGGCTTACCGCTGGATTGGGTCACAACGGCTTACCGCTGGATGAGGATGGCAACGGCTTACCGCTGAATAGGATCACAACGGCTTACCGCTGGATTGGGTCACAACGGCTTACCGCTGGATGAGGATGTCAACGGCTTACCGCTGAATAGGATCACAACGGCTTACCGCTGGATTGGGTCACAACGGCTTACCGCTGGATGAGGATGTCAACGGCTTACCGTTGAATAGGATCACAACGGCTTACCGCTGGATTGGGTCACAACGGCTTACCGCTGGATGAGGATGTCAACGACTTACCGCTGAATAGGATCACAACGGCTTACCGCTGGATTGGGTCACAACGGCTTACCGCTGGATGAGGATGTCAACGGCTTACCGCTGAATAGGATCACAACGGCTTACCGCTGGATTGGGTCACAACGGCTTACCGCTGGATGAGGATGTCAACGGCTTACCACTGAATAGGATCACAACGGCTTACCGCTGGATTGGGTCACAACGGCTTACCGCTGGATTGGGTCATAACGGCTTACCGCTGGATGAGGATGTCAACGGCTTACCGCTGAATAGGATCACAACGGCTTACCGCTGGATTGGGTCACAACGGCTTACTGCTGGATAAGGATGTCAACGGCTTACCGCTGAATAGGATCACAACGGCTTACCGCTGGATTGGGTCACAACGGCTTACCGCTGGATGAGGATGTCAACGGCTTACCGCTGAATAGGATCACAACGGCTTACTACTGGATTGGGTCACAATGGCTTACCGCTGGATGAGGATGTCAACGGCTTACCGCTGAATAGGATCACAACGGCTTACCGTTGGATTGGGTCACAACGGCTTACCGCTGGATGAGGATGTCAACGGATTACTGCTGAATAGGATCACAACGGCTTACCGCTGGATTGGGTCACAACGGCTTACCGCTGGATGAGGATGTCAACGGCTTACCGCTGAATAGGATCACAACGGCTTACCGCTGGATTGGGTCACAACGGCTTACCGCTGGATGAGGATTTCAACGGCTTACCGCTGAATAGGATCACAACGGCTTACCGCTGGATTGGGTCACAACGGCTTACCGCTGGATGAGGATGTCAACGGCTTACCGCTGAATAGGATCACAACGGATTACCGCTGGATTGGGTCACAACGGCTTACTGCTGGATGAGGATGTCAACGGCTTACCGCTGAATAGGATCACAACGGCTTACCGCTGGATTGGGTCACAACGGCTTACCGCTGGATGAGGATGTCAACGGCTTACCGCTGAATAGGATCACAACAGTGAATGGGGCTTACGCTAGAAAGCTGCCTGGGTGCCGCTAAGGAGCGGGAATGGTGAATGGGGGTTACGCTAGGAAGCTGCCCGGGTGCCGCTAAGGAGCGGCAATGGTGAATGGGGCTTACGCTAGGAAGCTGCCCGGGTGCCACTATGGAGCAGCACTGGTGAATGGGGCTTACGCTAGGAAGCTGCCCGAGTGTCGCTATGGAGCGACACTGGTGAATGGGGCTTATGCTAAGAAGCTACCCGGGTGTCGCTATGGAGCGACACTGGTGAATGGGGATTACGCTAGGAAGCTGCCCGGGTGCCACTAAGGAGTGACACTGGTGAATGGGGCTTACGCTAGAAAGCTGCCCGGGTGCCGCTATGGAGGGGCACTGGTGAATGGGGCTTACGCTAGGAAGCTTCCCGTGTGCCGCTAAGGAGCGACAATGGTGAATGGTGCTTACGCTAGGAGCTGCCCGGGTGCCGCTAAGGAGTGGCACCGGTGAATGGGGCTTACGCAAGGAAGCTGCCCGGGTGCCACTATGGAGCGGCACTGGTGAATGGGGCTTACGCTAGGAAGCTGCCCGAGTGTCGCTATGGAGCGACACTGGTGAATGGGGCTTACGCTAGGAAGCTACCCGGGTGTCGCTATGGAGTGACACTGGTGAATGGGGCTTACGCTAGGAAGCTGCCCGGGTGCCACTAAGGAGTGGCACTGGTGAATGGGGCTTACGCTAGGAAGCTGCCCGGGTGCCGCTATGGAGGGGCACTGGTGAATGGGGCTTACGCTAGGAAGCTGCCCTTGTGCCGCTAAGGAGTGACAATGGTGAATGGGGCTTACGCTAGGAGCTGCCCAGGTGCCTCTAAGGAGTGGCACCGGTGAATGGGGCTTACGCTAGGAAGCTGCCCGGGTGCCACTATGGAGCGGCACTGGTGAATGGGGCTTACGCTAGGAAGCTGCCCGAGTGTCGCTATGGAGCGCCACTGGTGAATGGGGCTTACGCTAGGAAGCTGCCCGGGTGTCGCTATGGAGCGACACTGGTGAATGGGGCTTACGCTAGGAAGCTGCCCGGGTGCCACTAAGGAGTGGCACTGGTGAATGGGCTTACGCTAGGAAGCTGCTCGGGTGCCGCTAAGGAGTGGCACCGGTGAATGGGGCTTACGCAAGGAAGCTGCCCGGGTGCCACTATGGAGCGACACTGGTGAATGGGGCTTACGCTAGGAAGCTGCCCGGGTGCCGCTAAGGAGCGGCAATGGTGAATGGGGCTTACGCTAGGAAGCTGCCCGGGTGCCACTAAGGAGTGGCACTGGTGAATGGGGCTTACGCTAGGAAGCTGCCCGTAATGTCTTCCTCATGTCTAGCCATGAGGGCATCCCAACTCACTGGTGGGTTGAGGTATGTGCGTATGCGCAAGTGCACAAGCGGGATAACGCCAAGGGTGTTGGAATCAGCCCAAACAAAGGGACAAGAAAAGTGTGAATCACATGCCCAATATTCAGAACGTCGTGAGATTGGCGTGGTGATGGAGGATTACTGCTGACCATATTCACAACGCAGCATCCATATCACGTTAGCCAGAAATGAGGACAACAAATGAGGGTCGACCGTTGACCATGTTCGAAACACGGGACCATGTCACAAGTGTTGTCGATCGATCCTTCGGGACGTTGGCCCAGGACAGCAGGCGGACCATAGGTCGAGCATCCATACTGTTAGGGGGTCCCTCCAGACGTGATCAGTCTTCCGGGGCGTTGGCCCAGGACAGCAGGCGGACCATAGGTCGAGCATCCATACTGTTAGGGGGTCCCTCCAGACTTGGAAGTGAATGACGATCCAAACGAAGGACACACAAAGCGTGAGGTGGAGTGATGGAATGTTTGAATGGATTCCAACGCTCTTGATGTTACGCCACTGTGATCATGGCGTTAGGCATCTTATGCTTGGCGCACAAGGCATCTCTTGTTTAATGGAAGAGGCATCCTATGTTTGGAACATAGGGATTACTACAGTTTAGAGTCATGTAGGTAGGACTATTGGCATCTCATGCTAGGAGCATAAGGCATCTCTCGTATAGGGCAAGAGGCATCCTATCATTTGTTAGATATGGTGTACTACAGTTTATAGTCTTGTAGATAGGACTATTGGAATCTCATGCTTGGAGCATAAGGCATCTCTCATATAGGGCAAGAGGCATCCTATGTGTGGATCATAGGGAGAATACTACAGTTTAGAGTCATGTAGGTAGGACTATTAGGCAGAAGGTGCCTAGAAATGGTTGGTGTTGGGACTTACGCAAAGCATCCCTTTCTGGTTCAACCTGGCATAGGAGCCAAGTGATCGGGTTTGGAGGAGTTGCCTGAGGGATGGTTCGACTCGAGGTACTCGGGGAATTGATGATGAGAATCTCGACTCACGACATGGAATGAAACCCAGAGGAATATGTCGACTCTAGGTGTTCCACGGTGTGCAGAGGAGTGTATCAAATCATGGTATTCCATAGGTGGAAGGTGGGAGCGCATAAGGGCGCAATGAAAAATCCCGGCATCCCGGCCCGAAAAGTTCGCGGTGCGACTCTCCATTTTTCATGGGGGTCTGTGACGGTAGCGAAGGGACCGGCCCGGAGGGCCGGGACCGCAGCCCGGCACTGACCTCGAGCGGGGGTGCGGGGGCTGCGCCCCCGCAGTATGGACCGGTGGGCGCGAAGGTGGGATCCTCGCGAAGGATAGGTCTTCGCGAAGTAGCTTCGCGGAGCATGGCCTCGCAGAGCAATAGTCTCTCGTGGAGCACAGGGGTCTCGCGGAGCTTGGTCTCGCGGAGCAGCATCGCGGAGCATGGGCTCGCGGAGCAAAGGGCTCGCGGAGCAAAGGGCTCTCGCGGAGCTTGGTCTCGCGGAGCAGCATCGCGGAGCATAGGCTCGCGGAGCATGGACTCCTGGAGTCTCGGCTCGCGGAGCAGCAACGCGAAGGAAGCTGCTCGTGGAGCATGGCTTCGCGGAGCCACAATGCGGAGCTCCGCACGGCCGCCCAAGGGGCGCAGTGGCCGTGGCCGTCCTCCTGAGAAGGGGGGTAAGCTGGGTATTTATAGGCAGGGGCGCCGCGAAGCAGAACTTCCGCGCCGCCTCAGGAGCTTCGCGGCGCGCTCGCGAACGTCAAATGCATTCGCGGAGCATCACCGCCTCTGGAGCTTCGCGGCGGCTCGCGAACGTCAAATGCGTTCGCGGAGCATCACCGCCTCTGGAGCTTCGCGAGGCCACGATGGTCGGGGCGCTTCGCGGCGGGGCTTCGCAGGACCGCGCTGCACGGGTACTTCGCATCGGTGCTTCGCATTAGTGCTTCGCGAGGGGTCTTCGCGGCGCATCGCAAACGTCAAACATGTTCGCGGAGCCTCTCGCCTCATTGCTTCACGGCGGCGCTCCGCGATCATGGAGGGGGGCTTCGCGAATGAGCTTCGCGAACCAGATTTCCAGCCCAACTTCAAACGCCCATAACTCCTAATCCGTAACTCCGTTCAGGCCCTATGACCTACCAAATCGAAGCTTGCGAAATGGACTACGATCTTGGATCATGTATGGAAGCATTTGGAAAATTTTGGGGACGCGTTTTTTAGGGTCTACACTTACTTAGATATATTTCTTACCAAAGGTTGGCTTAAAGGGGTAAGGGAGGTATTTGGAAAGTTTATTGGGTATATATTGGAAAAATATAAGTGGTTTGAGAGGTGTGAAGAATAGGGAGAGCTGGAGGCCTTTTATAGGGAAGGAAAATAACACACTTGGCATTTTTGAAAAAAAAGTTAGGCGTACCCTTTTTTTACCTAAACAAGTCATACCAAACTAATAAAAATAAATAATTTAAGGTTTATTTGATAATAAGGGCCAGAAAAATTGTGTTTTACAATTTTAGAAGTCATTTTGGGTCTTAAATTTAAGTTTTAGTATTTAATTAAGCTTAATTTACTTTAATCAATGCAATCAATTTTAATTACTTTCATTATTTTTTTAGTAAAAGAATGAGTTGAACTTAATAGGAATTATAAAATATGATTATTCCAAATATGGAATTTATTTATCCAAATTATAATCACAAAAGTGGAATAAATTAATTTAAAATTAATCCGGCTGATGGGACAAAACTGCGTGTTTTTAAAGTAAAAATGTCCAACCTTTTGCTATGTTTTTATACCCAATTTCAACATGAAATTGATTCCAATGACCTAAATTGGATTCATTGATAAAAATATTATATTATTAAACTTAAAAAAAATTAAAATTTAATTTAACCATATAATTAAATTATATGAAAAAGAAGTGTTGAATATAAATTTGTTATATTTTCACTATTCATCAAAAAATTAACCTTCTCAGAAAAATCAGAAAAACTCACCCTAAGCTAATTTTTAAATTATAATTTCAAAAATTAATTTTATTTTATGAAATTATATTTATAAGTGTTTCTAAAATTAATTTTATTATTTTTCATGGATGGAAATTAAAAGTTGTTCATTTGAGGAAATGATATTTTTAAACATATAAGGACTTTACCAAAAATTATATCTTTCATCATCAATATGTTTTATTTATATAATAAAATTATAAAAAATATTTTAAAAAATTTTATAAATATTCATATTAATATTTTTAATGGCTAGAATATAATTATATCATTTAAATAATTATAACAATAAAAAGACGTTTCATAGAAACTCAGTGTTACATTTTTCACATGCAAAGTCGATGTTGTGTGTAACGTACGCCAATTCAAAAGATAACCATGATGTTACCTATAGTGAAGATAAATTTTTTTGTTCTATATAGTGCATGATTAAATTTGAGTTGTGTATAATTAAAGACAAACACATTGATTTAAAATAGAATAAACTATTTTTAGTGTTATGTGAAATTAAAACTATCGTAATGGTTAAATAAATGCATTTTTTTTACAAAGTCTCATGGTGTTACAAAAACAGGCCCTGATAATGTATGCCCATTATGGGGAATGGAAAAAAAATTATGTTACTTAAGTATATACTAAGTGTTAGCCCTTTGGTTGTCTTTGAAGGAAGAGTCCACACAAAACAAAGTTTTCACTTTTTATTTTCTTTTTGAAAATTTGGTTTTAATTAATTCTTAGAAATTGAGAGTAGGAAGTGGTTTGATTAATTTTATTTTAAAATTTTTTATAATGACAGTGACCATAGTGGTTTTGGATAGACCTAGTGTTGTTCTATCATGGTCACCAAATTTTACACCCTTTTCTTTTACTATTTGTTAAGAGATAGATTCATTTATTGAGTCCTATCTACCCCTTTTCAAGACAGTTATAAAGAATGTAATCCTACCTGAAACCGTAGATGGGTATACCCAACTTCATGTGTGCATAGCGTTCTAGCATATTCTCTAGATTAATTAGGGAATCCCTAGCTAGGAATTGTTTTTCCTTAATAATCCAAAATTTCTAACATAAAATTTAACACACATTCCCATGACCATCGAGAACTCACCACCCTATCCTAATTTATTCCACCATATAAAAAAAGAATTGAGTGGAGCTAGAAAGAGACCATTGAAGAAGAAATTTTAATTTAATAGAATCAAAACTAAACAAACCTGTATTTAGAATTTAAAACTAAAATTAAAAATTGATATGAGATATAGAAATAAGAAAGAATTTTATTTAATTGTAGAACACAAACTCCAACAAAGAACATTGTTATAGACTCCCCCATTCCTAATCACTCATAGAGAAATACACTCAATAGATGGGGAAGTAAATTTGACTTATGAGAGGGGATACATCACAATAAATAAAGTAAATGAGAAAACAATGTAGTAGTGCATCACAATAGTAAGATATTTTCCAGAGCTTTGCTCACCAATTGATCCCCTATAAAACCCCCTATATACTCTTATTTATAAAAATTCTAGAGACTTTGGGGAGTCATAAATTTCTCATTAAGAGGTTTATAGTAATAATGGGTCTTCTTGAGACATTTAGAAGTTTCTTTCTCCTAATATTATTCATAAATAATTGTTTCTGGGCAGTTTTTGAGATTTTCATGTCTTGTAAGAGATATTCAAAATCTATAATGGATAATATTAGATAGTTTATTTCCAAAAATAATTGACATTATGAATAGTGTATTCACATTGTATAATGATCATGGTCATAATTTTTATGATCTGTTGCACGACTTGTTACACCTCAAGTTACACATTGTTAATATCCCTTACATGACATGAAAAGTTGATTTCCAACTGGTTTTTCTATGAATCATCTTGGTTCATCATTTTCAACCTTCAGACTTAGTGCTTCTCTATATTCGTCTCTTCTTGTTCATTTTTTTTTATCTAAATCTGATACTACCATAAAAAATAAAGACTATCAAAATTTTCCATGTTTAATCATTTAATTTATAAAAACATGCCTTTATTCTAAAAATACATACAAAAAATGATTTTTTCATCTTACATCTAAATCATTGATTCCCCAGTCTAGTTGATACTCATAATAAAACCTTAATACCCACCCCAAACTCTAGTGGTCGAAAATGATAATCGATGTATGACTTCTGACTAGATTGATCAGTAAACATTCTTTTCCTAAACAATTAATCCTACAATGAATCATAATAAATGAGATGTTATCCAAGTAGTTCTACCTCACCTACCTCTATCCTGCACAGTGGTGATTGACATATCCTACCATATAGGGTCTCATAAAGAGCCACCTAGATTGTCAAAAAAAATCTATCATTGTCATAAAACTCAATAATAGTTATATGTTTCTCCCAAGAACCTTTGAAATCAAGGATTAATGATTAGAGTATGTACTTTAGTACCTATATGATCCATTTTGAACCATCAGTATAACAGTGAAAGGCTCTGCTCAAAATCACATGAGTACCTAAATCTATCTATAACCCCATCCAGAACCTCGATGTGAAACATCAATCACTATCAGAAATAACATTACAATGGATACCATATAGGTATATAACATCACAAATATATAGTCTAACAAGCTCATCCACAAATAATGCCTCTCTTCTCGGTAATAAGTGATTGAATTTCATTAGACTGTCCACAATCACACATAATTATTTACATTCTCAAGTGGATCTTGGTAAGCCAGTCACAAAAATATATTGTGAAATCATGCCATTTCCACTCAAGAATGGGAAAAAAATATTGAATAAATGCTGCAATCTAGTGTTATTATTTCAACTACAGACAGGTGAAATGCAGTGTAAAAAAACTAGATATCGCTCTTTTATACAAGGCCACCTATCTTGGAGACATTAGTCACAATACATATAAGTAAGACTAGGATTTACTACCCAATTAGAAGAATGATAATATTTCATAAATTCCTACTTGATGTTTGTAGGAACCCAAAAAATGAACATGAATGTCCAAGGCCTCATCCTCATCGATGATCTATCCTATAGGTAGATCCTCACATGAAGAACTCTCCCTTTAGACTAAGCCCTTAGGATCTAAAAACTGCATTATCTTTAGTATCTACAGAATTGAGTAGTTCATTATAATGATGCAAGTATTTAATGTATAAGATATTCTGGAACCACTTAGTTCATATTAAAAAATAAGTCTATAAGCTTCCAATCATCACTAGACTCTCAAACTTCCAATTTTTGAGTCCTTCAGCTAAGATAATCTACTATAATATTTCCTTTACTTTCCGTATATACAAGATAAGAATATAAATACTATAATTATTCAACCTACATCACTTACTAAGGTTTAATTCATGCTGTTTGAAAATGTAACTAAGGATCTCATGGTCTGTATACACTAAAAAACTCTATCCCAACACATAATACCTCCAACAATGTAAGGAATGAATAAAAAATACTAACTTGAGATCATGCATCTTGTAATTTTTATCATGTGGTATCAACTAAAGATACACATACACCACTACCCAATCTTCCTACACTAAAAATAATCCCATAACAAAACCCAACACATCACAATAGACTATAATGGTTCTGATCTTCTATGGAAGAATCAAGATCATGGATGAATTAAGTCTCCCTTTCAACTCCTAAAAGGTTTTCTCATAGGATTCCAAGCATATAAACTTCACTCAATTTTTATTCAAACATGTATTAGGTGCTTCTAGGCTTTAAAATTCCAAAATAAAGTTCCTGTAACAACTAGTTATCCCTAAGAAACTATGTATGTAATAGATATTCTGGGATTGTTCCCAGGTAACTACATCTCTCACCTTCTATGGGTCAACTGATAATCTTACTTCCACGAAAATCTAACACATTAATTTTAATTTATTGATACAAAAGTAAAATTTAGCGAGTTTAGCATTCATCTGGTTCTCTCTCAATGTATTAAAAAAAATATCATGAGGTTTACCATGGTCATGTTGAGTACAAGAATACATGAAGATATCATCCAAAAAGAGTACAAAAAATGAATCCAAATACAGGTGTAAAAACCAATCCATCCGGTACATGGAAATGGTTGCCAAGTTCATGAGAGATAACGACAAAAAAGATAATTATAAAGACCATATCTCCTACAAAATGTCTTAAGATATATGTCTGAAGGTCTAACATGTACCTGGTGATATCCTAACATCAAATCAATGTTTGAGTAAACATGATCTTCTTAGATCCAATTTAATAGGTCATCTATTCTAGGAAAATGATAATTTTTGTCACAATAAGTTGTTTCATATTCTATTAATTCATAAAAATCCTATGGGAACTATCTGCATCCTTGGAGAAAAGGATTTGTGAACCATAGGGAGAATTACTAGGCCGTATAAAACCCTTATCTCAAATCCCACCAGCTGTCATTTGAGATCTTGTAACTCAATTGTGGCTATTTTTTATGGTCGATGGATAATGGTGTGGATCCTAGAACTTTCTCAATAGTGAACTCCACCTCTCACTCAGGTTGTAAAATAGAAAATTCATCTAGGAATACATACCTGAAAAAATCTATTATAGGAGGGAATTTAACCTTACATATTCTATAATCATCCATATAAAGGCTAGTAATCTAGTTTTTCACACCACATATCCCATGATGATATGATCATTCCCAACATACATGTACATTCCACTCACCCATGTGAATATATGTAAAATCCCTATAGTGAGGAAAACACGCTACAGTGATAGAAGTCCATCTATGCATGATAAAGAAAAAACCAATCCATCTTGAGAATAATGCGAAACCAGAATTTTCAAGGATAAAGAGGTTCCATAGAAAATAATAGCCATAGATAAAATAATTACAATACAATATATAAAATAAAATAGATACCAAGCTAGATTCCATAGAAATCATACCAATAAATTTATAATGTTTTAGGCTCTACACACCTAGCCCATGTTTTACTACCCAAAATTGATCCATTCCATTGTGTAGAGATACATAAGATTACCTTGAGTAGGCATAATATTATAACACTGCATAACTAGTGTGTCTCTCCTCCAGCCATGTTAAACCCCTTAGATTGACTAGCCTATAGATTTCCATCTATCTACACGACGTAGAGCTAATGATCCTCCTCCAGGACTTGAAGTCAGAATTGATCCTTTCTCATTGGCCCATGGGGGTAATATTTTGAAAAACTTCCATAATTGGTCAATCCTTCCATAGGATCGACAATAAATAATGGCCCTATCACACTAAGGTTTTCCATACCACTAATTACTACACATATTATAAACTAAAAAACTACGAGTATGTTTATTATTATCGGTTCTTCCCTTATGAGAGACCTCGAAGAGACACTTCCTTCTAGAAGATACTACACTACTAGGTCTGAAAGCTGGTCTACTCTAATCCAGAACGTTAGCTTCCATTAGGTTATATTCAATAATAAGATCCTAGTTTACTATACTAGAGACATTATTCAATAGGAAAATGTATACCTATGATCGAATAGGATGCTTAATCCCATCATTAAAACGTTTTTCTCTCACTAACACCTTAGTGGTATAGATAGGTTCAAAGTGATGAAGCCCTGTAAAATGATCTAAGTAATCCATACCAGAAATCAAACCCTACTGAAAGTCCATGATATCCATGTCACAATCATCTCTCATGTTCTAAAGGAAGAAATCATCGTAGAAGAATATCTAAAAACTACCCTAGGCCAACCCTAAATACGATCTTCTTGGGTGATAACATCCCATCGTCGCTTGGTAGAATCACAAAATATATATTTAGTGAGATTAACTCTCCTCTAATGATGTGTATTAGGATTATCAAAGATAGTCATCATGGACCCTATCCATGACTCCATAGCTTAGGGGATACCATCCCCCAAAAAAGTAGGCCGATGCTATTTCTAAAACTCTCATGTCAACTTTTCCATCGAAAAGGCAGGTCATAGTGCTCCCTGTATATTCTAAAGAATCCTTATAAATTCCCCCCAAAACAGAGTATCATCACCCACATCTAGAATTTATAGATGTTACTAAGGTGGATCTACTAGAGGTAACACTGGTGGATCAAGGCCCGCACCCCTGGAGTATGGTCATTACTACCCTATTGGTGAACAACTTGAGGAAGTCATGGAGGCATAGATCTAAAAATGCAAAGAACAAAACTCAAATTTTATTTGAACACAATAACAATGTAGATAAATTAATAATAATGGTTCAAGACTTATTATATAATACTAATACACCAATACCTGATCCTAAATCCAATTATGGATACTAGGAATGATCATAAATAACATAAGAGACATTGCCTATATGACAACCTTGATTTTATTACAAACTTAAACATGATTTTTTACATAAACTATTTACTTGATACAATATTGAAGATAGAGAGGTCTAGTGTCTTTGGGGATTAAGATCATTACATAACAACTTAAAACCTGAAATACAACATCTTTATTGAAAAATTCCTTTACATGACCACTACATTCCCTCGTACTTAGCATTGCATGGGATAAACTAAGGACATGCATAAGAAAAGGGTGAGCTATAAAGCCCAGTAAGGGAATAAACAAGGAATAAATGAGGAGTAAAAATACATGTTAGAAAATAGGTATATCAATAGAGTTAAAGAGAAGAATGAACATAAAGGTATGATAAATCATGATAATCATAACATGGAAATGTGGCAACAACACTTAACATGGAATTAGCATGAGCCAAGGCTCATTGCATTTGGAGCATGAGTAAATTCTCATTGCACATGAAGCACGAGTAAACCCTCATTGCACTTGATTTATCATGATTCAATAGTCATTGCACATGACGTATCATGATACTATACTTTACCCAATGCATTGGAGCGCTATAAGGGCACACCCTTCTCAAACATTTCATTTCACGCATAAGTGTGCCACATGGATCATAAAACATGGATTCATAAAACATAATCATTTATTACATGATAAAGGAATGTGGAATTCATACATGAAAATATATAATCAATAAGTTAATGTGCATAAAGGTGAATACCCTTGATGGATAAATGGGCATGGTATTCACTACACAATGACATTGGCTTAGAAAATCAGTGCGATTTCGGCAGCGTAACGGCGTGACATAAGAATTCATAAAAATGGTTGATGAGAGAGAAATGGGTTCCTCATCAAATTTACATGTAATGGAATGTAAGGAGGTCATATAGATACATGACCCAACAATTTTAAAGGAATCTAGATTCATGATACCAAAGTATTGCTGTAATGTAAAAGAGGAGAGAGAAGTTCCTTTCGGAATTTCGGCATAGTAATGAGTGTACATGGGTGGAATTTAATGAGAGAGAAAGGGGTATCCCATCATTAAAAAATAAATTGGGAAGTATCAGGGAGGTTATAAACCATACCCCAATAGTCATAATTTATATTAAAAGGGAAAAACAACTTAAAGAAAATTGGACAAAAATGAGAACGGAAGAAAAAAACCCTTACTTGGAAGTGTGCTTCCAAAGGCTTGAGAGAGGCTTGAGAGAGGCTTCGTGGGAGCTTGGGGCACCTGGATAAGATTATATAGAGAGTAGGGAAGTGTTTGGACGAACTCCAAAGGGTTTGAGTGAGGAGGATGTGGGATCTTGGGTGGGTTTATATAGGAAAGGTGAGGGAATTTAGGTTTGGGACCTCTTATTTTAAATTAGTCCAAACCACAAACCAACCCTTGGTTTTTGTCCATGGTTTTTGGAAAAGGGAAGAGGAATGAAATATTCTATAAGTCCAAAGTCCGAACTTCTTAAAATAATAGGGTTTCTTATGTGGAGGTGAGTCACACTCTCATGGAAAACAATTTAAAAAGACAAGGTCTTTAATAAGTCTTGAAGGGTTCATTAATGCTATGAAAAGTAAGTCAAAAAAACCCAAAATCAAATTATTTAAATTTGAAAACATATATTGACTGATCATAAATCTTATAGTATTTTATTACATCACTATTGGGTCATTATGAGGTCATAAAACACATTATATATTTAAACAGTATTTAATTTTTACCCAAAAAATTGACTCTCTCAAAAAATTATGAAAAATTCACCGTTGGATAATTTAGACATCCTGATTCTAGAAATAACATTTATTCTATCTAAATAATTTTATAAATATGTTAATTTTCACTTTTAAAATAAAAACCGACATTTATAAAAAATTCACGGGTTTTGACAAAAATGGCTTTCAAACCTTAGTAAAAATTACAATTGCATTCATAAACTTATATGATCATTTATATATAATAAAATTAATTTAATTATAATAATAATAATATTTTATTAAAATATTATTTAATTAAATAATCCCTTAATTTAATAAAATATAATTCTTAATTAAATAATAACTAAAAAACACTATTTGACCTTTAAAAACTATGTACAATGAATAAATAATGACAAGAAAGTATATTCATTACTATATACAAAAAAATAATGTACATGAACATAGTACTAGCTATTTGTTACATAACCCCTTAAAAAAGCCACATAAGACCTAAGGGTAAGGTGTGCGATGGTGACTGACTCTTGGGGTGGCTCAGATAACATCGTTCGAGTGGTAATATCTATCAACATCCACTTTTCTAGTAGACGGTCGCATTTGAGCTTGACATGATGAAGCTCAGCTTGGGCTTGGTCAAGAGCGAAGCCTAAAGATGCCACCCCTTTTCCGAGATCTGACAAATGGGCATCGTATGGAGAAATTCTACTGGACGAGGCCATCACTTTTTTTGTCTGAGTAAATTGGATTTGTTAAATCCCTATATTTATACTAATCATCTGATCACTGTTCAACGACTATAAAAGCAACGGTCACAATTATTAACATAAAACCAAATAAGTTGACATTTTATATAAACATTTTACATAAAGAGACATTTAACTAGATCAAGAGGTATTTCCATTAGTGAAACTTTGGGTCGTTACAATATTCCCCCATTAAGAAATATCTCCGTCGAAATTTCCTTTTTCCCAAACTAAAACAGATGTGGGTAACTCAGCTTCATCATTTCCACCGATTCCCAAGTCCCATTTTCAAACTTGTGGTTTTGCCACAACACCTTGACAAGGGGAATTGTCTTATTTCATAGAAATTTTTCTCTACGATATAAGATATTCCCTGGTTTCTCCTCATAAGAAGGATCATCCTCCATCTGTACCACCTCCGAAGAGAGTACATGTGAAGGGTCTGGTATGTACTTTTTTAAGAGGGATACATGAAAGACATCATGTACTTTGGCCAAGGTAGGTAAAAGTTCTAGTAGATAGGCCATATATAAGGCCCCAGCCTTAAACCTTACTTAATCTTGAGTTATTACAAGATTACACATTGAGGATCTTTTCAGGTTTAGAGTTTTAGAGAATTAGATCATGAAACTTGCATTACATTCCACATTTAAACAAAGTGGTTACATAAAAGACAGTATTCATTCTTCCCATCAACGGAAACATATTTAAAATGAAACATGGATTCTTTCTTGACACATCCTCGACACTATCATCACATCATGTACCTTTCCCTTGACCTGTGAAAAACATTTCAAAAACTTGGGATGAGCATAAAAAGCTCAGTAAGGGTTATAAAAATATGGAAAGGAAACATGAGTTCGTATATACATAAGAATGAAATCATACTTTACCCATAAAATATAGGCATATCAAATCATGAATAAACCATAGAAAACATAAGACATAAAGGTAACTTGAGGCATTCATAACAATCTTACATAGGGAGTAACCCTCTTGGTTACATTTGGAATACCCATCACAGTATATTCCCTAAATCTCTTCGGAGAAACATTAACGTTTCACTCCTTCGCGTTACCCAATGCATTGGAGAGCTATATCGGGCTCACCCGCCCTTAGTTTATCACGGAACCACCCGTTCTTCATAACAATGCCCAAGAACCTTAACATAATCGTATCACATAAACTTGAATAAATGAAACATAACATTTCCACATTTCAATCACAATATAACATTTTAGGATATTGAAATAATGAATCCATTCAAAAAGAAACCATTTAAAACATTTAATAAAGAGATTTATGAATCAAAGTGTCCCATACCACCTTGAAGCTTTTAACATTTTAAACCATTAATATCCATATAAATAAATCCTTAAAACCATTTTGAAAACATGGATATTAATAAGAACAAATAATTAAAACATTTAAAACGATATTTTGGTTAAAGGGGTTTTACCAAAATTAGAGACACTTGAATACAATAATCGAGGAATAACATTTAGTCAGAACTTTATAATATCATGAGAATAAAAGGATTCATGATATAATACTCCAAAGGACAGTATATACACCATATAAGAGTGAATTGGTGCATAACAACAATGAACCCTCGATAGAAATGTCAAATGTGATGAAATCCATAATAAAGAAGGTATCCTTAAATTAAGGACAAATAAATCTCAAAAATATGTGTGAAAAAAATATATACACCCAATATAAGTGGATATTAAGTGTAAAACAATAAAATGTCGTTCACACATATTCAATGGATGACATATTCAATGACTACAAGTTGAACCCAAAGAAATCGAAATTGGGTTAAAAAGTTCCCTTGACAGCCTAACAGCATCACATCAAAATGAGTTGATGAGAGATAAAAAGTGTATCTCATCACTTGGACATAAAATTCACATCAATAATGATGTATGAGAACATATCCCAACATAAAAATATTTAAATTAAAAGACCCAATAAAAGAAGTATTTTAAAAAAGAGGAGGGTGAAAGGTTCCCTTACCGACTTGGGTATCTTTCAAAACATACACCCCATGAAGAAAGACAATAGGTCATTGATGTAAATACTCATAAACGAAAGTATATTACACAAAGAGTAGAATAATGGGCAGTACATACACCACTCAATAGAATTTGTGGCAAATGTAGCATAAATCTCACGGGAATAAAAGTGAGATGAAAAATCCCTTACGAAAACTCAGCAGCCTAACGGCGCCACATAAAACTTCCGAATATGGATTGATGAGATCAAATAGAGTATACCATCATATTACAATAGAATTTACAGCAAGTGGAATATAAAAGAAAATCCCCCAACATTGCAAGGAGGAGTTTAAAATAAGTGACATAAAGGAGAGTACTTAAAAAGAAAGAGAGAGGTTAGATCTCTTACGAAAATTTGGCAGCCTATCGGCGCCACTTAAAACTTCCAAAATAGATTGATGAGAGAGAATAGGGTCTCTAATCACATGAACATAATAATTAAATTAAATGTAATATAAAATATCATACCAATAACAAGAAAGATGAGCTTTAAAAGGAACGACATAAAAGTGTGTACTTAAAAAGAAAGAGAGGAGTAGGATCCCTTACCTCGGGTCCGACTTGACTCGATCGTTCTTTAATCTCCTGAATAATAAACTTGAGTTAATTTATAATTCCTTAAGAACCTTTTTAAAGTTCATTATTCCTTTTATATCACTTATTACCATGTTATAAACATTATTTAATCATTTAAGTTAATCATGTTTGTTTTGTCGATATTTGGTTCTTAAGTCGAAAGTGGACTTCTTACAATTACATGTTGTTCGTGTGGTCAAAGGTTCTTTATATCCAGAATGAAATTCCAGATTTGGATATAATATGTATCATATATATCCATCATATACATGTATTTATAATATTACATAATCATTTAGAGGTAAGAAATGAAATGCACCGTTCATGGAGACGGTAAGCCGTACGTACGCATGAACGCTACTTTCATTTCTATTTCGTATTTTATAGAATGGAATAATAATGATATAAAGGTATATTATAATTCCAGTATAATATAATATATAATATCATATTTCCATCCTTTATACAACCCACATATGGTATTTAACGAATCAAATCACTTTGAGGGGGCGGTAGTCCGCACTTCCTTAAATGAAGATATCGCGTATACCCATAATGGAAGCCATAAAGGTAAGACAAAAATGAAAAATACAGAAGCATAAATAAAACATAAACATATTATATATCATATATAAAAATAGTGACATCATAATGGCCACCTTTGAAGGTGTTAAATGAGTATTGAACAATCATCGTTTCGGGAGGCAGAATTTCACCATCCACGGAAACCGTATGTTCTTTAACAATTTGATGTAGTTGTGTGAGAGTGTAGCTCGAATAAATCTTATAACAAAATCCTAGTATATTGAAGATACTGTTGTTGTTACAAAAGAAGTAAATAAAAAGATTTTAGGGGGTTGGAGAAGCAAAATAAAACAAATGAACATGAGAGAATGAATTACCTTTAAAAGTGTAACTCCTTTTGATTTGAGCCTAAAGGCTTCCTTTGAAAGGATTCTGCCCAAAGGGAATCCTCTAGGATTAGAAGAGGGATGTGGAGAGATTAAATGGGCAGGGGTTGGACGAGCCAAAGGCTTGAGGAGTGTGTTAAATGAGGTAGAGGTGGGGGCCTTTTATAAGAGGAGAGGAAGGGCACTTTTGGAAAGTAAAGAAATATTACTTTATTTGAAAATGTGTTTCGGTTTAAAAAGGTCCCACATTGATATAATTCGTGGATAAGGTGATAAGGCTTCGAAATCCACTCATCCAATAAGTTTTGGACATGTGTAGTTCATAGATTTTACATTATCTTTCCATTTTATTTAAATCGTCAAATAATGATGTCATCACTGCATCATTATTATGTCATAAATAATTTAATTTATTTAATGTCTAAAAATTATAAAAAAAATACTATGATGTAGGAAATATTTTTGGATTTCCAATGAATATTTATAATCAAAATTATGACTTGTATAACCCCACTTAAAAATTGTTTTAGTAAAACATATCATGTTTGTGTCAATTTTACTTTTACATTAAATAAAATGTTATTTATGTCATTTCCCAACCAAAGTGGATCCATGGGGTCCCCAAGTTGACCCATGTCTTGTCTTGGTCGGCCATGATACAACCAATAGGTGTAGGACAAGTTTCATGGTGTTTTCACATTCTTATAATATCATTTTTACCTTAAACTACACTAATTACCACTAATCGCGATTAAAAACTTAATAAGTTACTATTCACCAAAAAATTATTTTTATCCCATTGAACCAAATTTTACTTCTTAATGACAACCATGTATGTCGGATTTTTGAAAATCAAAACACATTGATGGCAAAATTTCATTTAAACGGAAAATCAGTTCTTATAAGTACCACTTAGTGGTTTCACTATTCATCAAAAATTGAAGTTTTTCAGAAAAATCCCAAAAATTCACCCTAAGATATATTTGATATTCCGAATTCAAAAATGAAGTCCGTTTTAAAAATTTCAAAACATTTTAGTCACATTAATTAATTTAATAATTAATTCCCGCTGTCAGCGCAAATAGCGTGTTTTTATAAAACAATAAGTATCAAAATATTGACACTAGTTTAAGTCTGATTTCAATGTGAAATTAATTCCAACAACCACTATTGGATTTAATGGTAAAAATATTTTCTAATTTCACTTTAAAAACAATTCAAAATATTATCTAATCATATTAATAAATTATATTAAAAAGAGGTTTTGAATTAAAACACAACATTTTACACTATTCATTAAAAAATAAACTTTATCGGAAAAATACCAAAAAATTACACAAATTAAAATTTTATGTCCCGATTCTTAATAAGAGTTTTATTTGGTCCAAAAGAATGTTTAAGAGTGAACAAAACTATATTTAATGACAGTTCTCTATCAAAAGGTGATAAGTGAACCTTTAGTGAAAACTAGGGCATATATGCCTAAAATTGAATTCTTTCCGTATTTTTAAGTCTTTATCTTTTATTGTATAAATGTAAAAATATTTAAGAACATATATAATAATATTTTAGTTATTTCTATCCATTCCCGCCATTACAACGGCTACATGTTAACTACTATTTAAAATAATATTATTTTATTATTAGAGTGCAACGTAAGATTCCCAAGAAACTCGTTGTTGGGTGTTGGGTACGCCATCGAGCATAGCGTCCCCTTTAAAGTTATTTAAATATTTTATTCACAAATATGGATAAATATGAAATGTCATATTCTTTATTTACCTGGGGTGTTATATCCTTCCCCCCTTTTGGGAATTGCGTCCTCGCAATTTTAAAATTGCGCTTGGAAACATCCTTGAAAGTCCCGTATCGGAACAAAAGTCGGTAAAACAAACAATTTAAAATAAAGAGAGATAAGTACAAAGGTCACCCGAGTTAACCCATACTAGGATTCCAAGTATGAAAATATGGACATGGAGGAAAAAACAAAGGGTCATGTTCTGATGGAGAGTGATAGAAAACATGTTTAGGAGAAAGTTAACCACGAGAAAATCACAAACTTGTGATGGGTTAAACGGTATTCGATTCCCCAGTAAGAAAAGTTAATAGAAAACATTTTTGTTTTAAGTTACTTTTTATTGAAGAATTTATTCATAAGGAAACATAATCACTTATCATATTGACTTTCAACTTTTATTAGATTCCTTACACAAACTCATATTTTCTCCAAAAGACGAGTATTTAGGAAGACTTGTTCACATTAAGAGTACTATAATCAACTTCTAGAGAATCACCTAATCCACAAAATAGAACTATATACTTCCCATGTTTTAACCAAAATCAAAACCAAAAAGGCTAGTACAAGATCAGATAATCCAGAAAAGGATAACCCTTTATAAAAAGAAAATCTATTCTTAATCTCCAAAATTTGTCCAACAAAACCCAAAGTTCAATGAGGACCATCCGATAAACAATTTGTCCATAAAATTCTTCAATGTAAACCAATATAAGATTGAAACCCAAATTTTTGAAGGATTTAGTCACATAGTCTTCCAAGTTAAATCGTAACATTTATCTCCAAACAATATTAGTCGCTCCCAAAGCCTCACATTGAAAAGTAATTATCATAATCACATATCCTCCAAAATAAACTTACTCTTAATTCATAAAATCATATAACTAAAAAGAATCAGTCAAACTAACCAGGGACTTCATGTAGTCCAGTGGTAGGCGATAAATACCAGTCGCACTTTGGTTGTGGGTTCGATTCCCGCAGCTTTGTCCGACGCGACGGGATGTCACATGGTCTGCGTGTTGTCCTTTTTCCAAAACTATATAATTCTTAAAACATTCCCCAAAATGAGATAAAATCTTCAAGAATAATCATAACTTATTTTAACCTCAATTTTATCTCATGCCCTTCATTTTCCATCATATCATATAATAACCCATAATTACCTCAAAAGTAAGGATCATATAAACCCTAATGGTTACCTTAATAATTATTACCTGAATTTCCACATCGAGTTGGCCATCTCGTACATGATGCATTAGAGAACTCACCAAGGTTCAAGTGGTTGATCATGACTCCTTGATAGTTGGTTTAGAAAAACCATGAGATTCCTCATTGAATCCCCCATCTCATCGAGTATCTTAATCAGAGAACCACCACAGTTTCCTTCAAACCCATTGTCACTTTGGTGCCTGCTAGATCCAGTCATTTACTAAAACCAAAAAGGTCAGTGTGAGTATATCAACAAAACCATCATGTACTAACGAGGAAGGTAAAAACTAAGATATACTTACTCATTCACTTTATCTAAAACTAGGACTCTTTCTGAAATCCTAACCATTATGGTAATGTCACTTATGATTAAAGAATACCCTAACCTCTAAAGTTATCTAAACCGGCCTTTGATACCAACTATAAGGCCCCAGCCTTAAACCTTACTTAATCTTGAGTTATTAAAAGATTACACATTGAGGATCTTTTCAGGTTTAGAGTTTTATAGAATTAGATCATGAAACTTGCATTACATTCCACATTTAAACAAAGTGGTTACATAAAAGACAGTATTCATTCTTCCCATCAACGGAAACATATTTAAAATGAAACATGGATTCTTTCTTGACAAATCCTCGACACTATCATCACATCATGTACCTTTCCCTTGACCTGTGAAAAACATTTCAAAAACTTGGGATGAGCATAAAAAGCTTAGTAAGGGTTATAAAAATATGGAAAGGAAACATGAGTTCGTATATACATAAGAATGAAATCATACTTTACCCATAAAATATAGGCATATCAAATCTTGAATAAACCATAGAAAACATAAGACATAAAGGTAACTTGAGGCATTCATAACATTCTTACGTAGGGATTAACCCTCTTGGTTACGTTTGGAATACCCATCACAGTATATTCCCTAAATCTCTTCGGAGAAACATTAACGTTTCACTCCTTCGCGTTACCCAATGCATTGGAGAGCTATATCGGGCTCACCCGCCCTTAGTTTATCACGGAACCACCAATTCTTCATAATAATGCCCAAGAACCATAACATAATCGTATCACATAAACATGAATAAAGGAAACATAACATTTCCACATTTCAATCACAATATAACATTTTAGGATATTGAAATAATGAATCCATTCAAAAAGAAACCATTTAAAACATTTAATAAAAAGATTTCTGAATCAAAGTGTCCCATACCACCTTGAAGCTTTTAACATTTTAAACCATTAATATACATATAAATAAAACCTAAAAACCATTTTGAAAACATGGATATTAATAAGAACAAATAATTAAAAAATTTAAGACGATATTTTGGTTAAAGGGGTTTTACCAAAATTAGAGACACTTGAATACAATAATCGAGGAATAAAATTTAGTCAGAACTTTATAACATCATGAGAATAAAATGATTCATGATATAATACTCCAAAGGACAGTATATACACCATATAAGAGTGAATTGGTGCATAACAACAATGAACCCTCGATAGAAATGTCAAATGTGATGAAATCCATAATAAAGAAGGTATCCTTAAATTAAGGACAAATAAATCTCAAAAATATGTGTGAAAAAATATATATACACCCAATATAAGTGGATATTAAGTGTAAAACAATAAAATGTCATTCACACATATTCAATGGATGACATATTCAATGACTACAAGTTGAACCCAAAGAAATCGAAATTGGGTTAAAAAGTTCCCTTGACAGTCTAACGGCATCACATCAAAATGAGTTGATGAGAGATAAAAAGTGTATCTCATCACTTGGACATAAAATTCACATCAATAATGATGTATGAGAACATATCCCAACATAAAAATATTTAAATTAAAAGACCCAATAAAAGAAGTATTTTAAAAAAGAGGAGGGTGAAAGGTTCCCTTACCGACTTGGGTATCTTTCAAAACATACACCCCATGAAGAAAGACAATAGGTCATTGATGTAAATACTCATAAACGAAAGTATATTACACAAATAGTAGAATAATGGGCAGTACATACACCACTCAATGGAATTTGTGGAAAATGTAGCATAAATCTCACGGGAATAAAAGTGAGATGAAAAATCCCTTACGAAAACTCAGCAGCCTAACGGCGCCACATAAAACTTCCGAATATGGATTGATGAGATCAAATAGAGTATCCCATCATATTACAATAGAATTTACAGAAAGTGGAATATAAAATAAAATCCCCCAACATTGCAAGGAGGAGTTTAAAATAAGTGACATAAAGGAGAGTACTTAAAAAGAAAGAGAGAGGTTAGATCTCTTACGAAAATTCGGCAGCCTATCGGCGCCACTTAAAACTTCCAAAATAGATTGATGAGAGAGAATAGGGTATCTCATCACATGAACATAATAATTACAGTAAATGTAATATAAAATATCATACCAATAACAAGAAAGATGAGCTTTAAAAGGAACGACATAAAAGTGTGCACTTAAAAAGAAAGAGAGGAGTAGGATCCCTTACCTCGGGTCCGACTTGACTCGATCGTTCTTTAATCTCCTGAATAATAAACTTGAGTTAATTTATAATTCCTTAAGAACCTTTTTAAAGTTCATTATTCCTTTTATATCACTTATTACCATGTTATAAACATTATTTAATCATTTAAGTTAATCATGTTTGTTTTGTCGATATTTGGTTCTTAAGTCGAAAGTGGACTTCTTACAATTACATGTTGTTCGTGTGGTCAAAGGTTCTTTATATCCAGAATGAAATTCCAGATTTGGATATAATATGTATCATATATATCCATCATATACATGTATTTATAATATTACATAATTATTTAGAGGTAAGAAATGAAATGCACCGTTCATGGAGACGGTAAGCCGTACGTACGCATGAACGCTACTTTCATTTATATTTCGTATTTTATAGAATGGAATAATAATGATATAAAGGTATATTATAATTCCAGTATAATATAATATATAATATCACATTTCCATCCTTTATACAACCCACATATGGTATTTAATGAATCAAATCACTTTGAGGGGGCGGTAGTCCGCACTTCCTTAAATGAAGATATCGCGTATACCCATAATGGAAGCCATAAAGGTAAGAGAAAAATGAAAAATACAGAAGCATAAATAAAACATAAACATATTATATATCATATATAAAAATAGTGACATCATAATGGCCACCTTTGAAGGTGTTAAATGAGTATTGAACAATCATCGTTTCGGGAGGCAGAATTTCACCATCCACGGAAACCGTATGTTCTTTAACCATTTGATGTAGTTGTGTGATAGTGTAGCTCGAATAAATCTTATAACAACATCCTAGTATATTTAAGATACTGGTGTTGTTACAAAAGAAGTAAATAAAAAGATTTTAGGGGGTTGGAGAAGCAAAATAAAACAAATGAACATGAGAGAATGAATTACCTTTAAAAGTGTAACTCCTTTTTATTTGAGCATAAAGGCTTCCTTTGAAAGGATTATGCCCAAAGGGAATCCTCTAGGATTAGAAGAGGGATGTGGAGAGAGTAAATGGGCAGGGGTTGGCCAAGACAAAGGCTTGAGGAGTGTGTTAAATGAGGTAGAGGTGGGGGCCTTTTATAAGAGGAGAGGAGGGGCACTTTTGGAAAGTAAAGAAATATTACTTTATTTGAAAATGTGTTTCGGTTTAAAAAGGTACCACATTGATATAATTCGTGGATAAGGTGATAAGGCTTCTAAATAAACTCATCCAATAAGTTTTGGACATGTGTAGTTCATAGATTTTACATTATCTTTCCATTTTATTTAAATCGTCAAATAATGATGTCATCGCTGCATCATTATTATGTCATAAATAAGTTAATTTATTTAATGTCTAAAAATTATAAAAAAAATACTATGATGTAGGAAATCTTTTTATATTTCCAATGAATATTTATAATCAAAAATATGACTTGTATAACCCCACTTAAAAATTGTTTTAGTCAAACATATCATGTTTGTGTCAATTTTACTTTTACATTAAATAAAATGTTATTTATGTCATTTCCCAACCAAAGTGGATCCATGGGGTCCCCAAGTTGACCCATGGCTTGTCTTGGTCGGACATGATACAACCAATAGGTGTAGGACAAGTGTCATGGTGTTTTCACATTCTTATAATATCATTTTTACCTTAAACTACACTAATTACCACTAATCACGATTAAAAACTTAATAAGTTACTATTCACCAAAAAATTATTTTTATCCCATTGAACCACATTTTACTTATTAATGACAACCATGTATGTAGTATTTTTGAAAATCAAAATACAATGATGGCAAAATTTCATTTAAACGGAAAATCAGTTCTTATAAGTACCACTTAGTAGTTTCACTATTCATCAAAAATTGAAGTTTTTCAGAAAAATCCCAAAAATTCACCCTAAGCTATATTTGATATTCCGAATTCAAAAATGAAGTCCGTTTTAAAAAATTCAAAACATTTTATTCACATTAATTAATTTAATAATTAATTCCCGCTGTCAGCGCAAATAGCGTGTTTTTATAAAACAATAAGTATCAAAAGATTGACACTAGTTTAAGTCTGATTTCAATGTGAAATTAATTCCAACAACCACTATTGGATTTAATGGTAAAAATATTTTCTAATTTCACTTTAAAACGAATTCAAAATATTATCTAGTCATATTAATAAATTAGATTAAAAAGAGGTTTTGAATTAAAACACAACATTTTACACTATTCATTAAAAAATAAACTTTATCGGAAAAATACCAAAAAATTACACAAATTAAAATTTGATGTCCCGATTCTTAATAAGAGTTTTATTTGGTCCAAAAGAATGTTTAAGAGTGAACAAAACTATATTTAATGACGGTTCTCCATCAAAAGGTGATAAGTGAACCTTTAGTGAAAACTAGGGCATATATGCCTAAAATTGAATTCTTTCCGTATTTTAAGTCTTTATCTTTTATTGTATAAATGTAAAAATATTTAAGAACATATATAATCATATTTTAGTTATTTCTATCCATTCCCGCCATTACAACGACTACATGTTAACTACCATTTAAAATAATATTATTTTATTATTAGAGTGCAACGTAAGATTCCCAAGAAACTCGTTGTTGCGTGTTGGGTACGCCATCGAGCATAGCGTCCCCTTTAAAGTTATTTAAATATTTTATTCACAAATATGGATAAATATGAAATGTCATATTCTTTATTTACCTGGGGTGTTACACCATAACCCCGACATGATCATGAATCTCGAAGGGGACGATGTACCTTGGACATAACTTACCTTTCTTTCCAAACCTCATGACCTTCATCCATGGAGATATGCGTAGAGAAACCATGTCTCAAACTTTAAACTCAAGGTCTCATCGATGATTTTCTACATAACTCTTCTGTCGACTCTGGGCTGCCTTGATATGCTTCTGAATGGTTTTCACATTCTCCACCAATTCCTCAACCATTTCTGGTCCAAGCAGCTTACGTTCACCGAACTCATCCCAACATGCCAGTGTTTTGCACCGTTTCCCAAAAAGGGTTTCATATAGTGCCATTTGGATTCTCGAGTGGAAACTATTATTATAAGAGAACTCAACCAGAAGAAGATATTGATCCCATCCTCCTTTAAAGTCCATTGATCACGTTTTAAACATTTCCTCAAGTGTTTGGATAGTCCGCTCAGATTGTCCATCAGTTTGAGGCTGATAGGTCATACTGAAGTTTAGTTCATTATTCAGAGCATGTTGAAGAATCTTCCAAAACTTAGAGGTGAATCTTTGATCTCGGTCATACACAATATATAGTGGCACTCCATGTTGCCTTACCACTTCCCTGATATATATCTGTGCCAGTTGATCCAATGAGAAATCCTCCTGAATAGCATTGAAGGGTGCAATCTTTATAAGATGATCCATAACAACCCAAATTGCATTGTTGCCTTTGGATGTCCTCAGATGTCCGGTGACAAAGTCCATGGTGATGTTCTCCCATTTCCATTCTGGTATGGGAAATGGTTGCACCATCCCCTTAGACTTCTGCCTATTCTCCTTCACTTACTGGCACACCAGGCACTTTGATGTATATTCAGCGATCTCCTTTTTCATATTATCCCACTAAAAGTTTTCTCGGAGATCTCGATACATCTTTGTGCTCTCTGGGAGAATAGAGAAATTTTAACAATGTGCATTATCAAAAAGTTCCTTCTTCAGATACGAATATGATGGAACACATAGTCTTTTCCCAAATCGCACAATTACTTCTTTATTAACATTAAACTTTGAGGATTTACGCTTTTTGATAGCTTCCACTTTTTGTGGAATTCCCACATCATCCTTCGGAGCATCCTTTAAACTTTCCAAAAGAGACTATTGAGCAATCATTTGTGAAAGGATTGATGATTTTCCCTTCTTTATGATTCCCATGTCTATCTTTATCAAGTCTAAGAAGATCAGATCCTTCTCAATTATCATCATTGATAGAATCGCTGGGTCCTTTCTACTTAGGGAATCTTCCACCTTGTTCACTTTCCTAGGGTGGTAATGTATTGAATAGTCATAATCCTTGATGAGCTCTATCCATCTTCTTTGGCGCATATTAAGAACTTTCTGTGTGAATATATATTTAAGACTCTTGTGGTCAGTATATTTCTCACATTTCTCCCCATATAGATAATGATACCAAATTTTCAAGGCAAATATCACCACTGCCAACTCCAGATCATGCGTTGGATAGTTTTGCTCATGGATTTTCAACTGCCTTGAGGCATAGGATATCACTTTATCATTCTGCATAAGCACACATCTTAATCCCTTCTTTGAAGCATCAGTGAATACCACAAATATTTCCCCACTTGTGGGTATAGTGGGTACGGGAGCAGTGACAAAACTCCTTTTCAACTCCTTGAAGCTTTCTTCGCATTCATCACTACAAGAAAACTTTACTCTCTTTCGAGTTAGCTTGGTAAGAGTGTTGGACAATCGTGATAAATTTCTCACAAATCGTCGATAATATCCAGCTAACCCCAAGAAGCTATGGATATCCATTACTGATGTTGGACTCAACCATCCATCAATTGCATATGTTTTGGAGGGATCCATATATATCCCATTGCTTGTGATGATATGGCCCATGAATGAGACCTACTTCAACCCGAACTCACACTTGCTGTACTTTGCATAGAGCTTCTCCTTGCGTAAAGTCTCTAGTACAGTTCTTAAATGCTCCTCATGATCCTCATTGGTTTTAGAGTATATTAGAATATCATCTATAAAGACTACCAAAAATTTGTCTAGGTAATCTCTATAGGCTATATTCATCAAGTCCATGAATATTTCTGGATCATTGGTGAGTCCGAAAGGCATTACTATGAATTCATAGTGCCCGTATCTTGTATGAAAAGCAATATTAGGGACATCTTATTTCTTCACCCTTATTAGATAATATCCCGACCACAAATCTACCTTAGAGAATTATTGTGCTCCACGCAGCTGATCGAACAAGTCGTCGATCTGTGGAAGAGGATACTTGTTCTTTATCAGGATTTTTTAAGTTTACAATAATCGATGCAAAGCCGCATTGACCCATCCTCATTCTTGACGAAGAGGACTGGAGCACCCCATGGTGAAGCACTTGGGTATATAAACCCTTTATCCAGATTCTCCTGTAGCTGTTTATTCAGCTCTTCAAGCTCCACGACATCCATTCTATATGGGGTCTTAGATATTGGTAGCGCCCCTAGTATAAGTTCAATTGAGATTCAACATATCTTCTAGGAGGATGACCAGGCAGTTCCTCGGGAAACACTTCAGCGAATTCTCTCACAATAGGAATTTCTTCAAGGATGGTTTCTTCCTTGGACTCAATCATCTGAGCCAGATATGTGTGCTCATAGGGTAGTAATATCCATGCATGAGATGATGGAGCTAAAGGAGATTCATCCTCCTCTTTACACTTGTAAAGAATTGGGAGTCGATTCTCTATATGGAGTGTGATTTCCCTCTCCTGACAATTTATGTTGGACCTATATAAGGAAAGCCAATCCATGCCAAGAATTGCATCAAATTGCACCAGAGGGAGTATGACGTGGTTCTCCGAGAAATAAAATTCAAATATTATAATAGGGGAGGACTTATATTCATGGGATGCAATGATTGCCCCATTTTCCGTACTCACCGACAACTTCACTTCAATGATTTTTGGTGGTGCTGTGATTGTACTAATAAACATTCGAGATATAAAAGAATGCGTAGAACCTGAATCAAAAAGTACATTCGCTATTCTTGAATGAATAACTAGTGTACCTTTCACCACTTCGTTGTCGGGGTTCTCTTCGGTAGAAGTGATGGAAAAATATCTTCCTTACTACCTTAGAGGTTGTCGGTTTCCTCCTAAAACACTTGGTTTAGGGAACTGATTTGAAAAGTGCCCCGGTTCTTTGCAGTTGTAGCAATAAACAATGCATTGAGGTTCGAATAGAGCGTTCCTCTGCTCTGTCGCAGCAGTGGTTCTTTCTTGCTAACAGTTAACAGCTAGGTGCCCTTCTCTTCTACACTTAAAGCATTTCCTCGTCCCCTTGAGGAAATTTCCAGGGTGCTTCCTTTCACACTTTTGGTAAGTGGGGTGCTGGATCTTCTTAGTACCGTTGGATTTATCCATCGAACCGCCAACATTGAAGTCCAACTTATGCTTCTTGTCCCCATGATACCCCTATGATTCCCCGATCTCCATTCTGACCATGAGGGCACATTGGATAATTTCCTCATAGCTATCGAAGTCACGGATCACTAATTCTCTCTACAGGCTAGGATTCAGCCCACCAAAGAAGCGATCAACCTTGCATTCAGGGGTAACGACAAAGCCGTAAGTGTATCGTGCAAGCCTTGTGAAGTTTTCCTTATAATCTCCAACAGATTATTTTTCTCTTTGTTTGAGGGAAAGGAATTCCCTTTCCATCTTATGCCGGAGGGGGTGCGGAAAATATTTATCGAAAAAAATCTTCTGGAAATCCTTCCATTCCAACACCTTGATCTCCTCCTCAGGCTTCGTATTTTTGATCAACGTCCACCATTGATCAGCTTCACCCTCCATATGATACGCCTCCAAGAGAACCTTCTCTTCTTTAGAACAATGAAGGATGAAGAAGATCATTTCAATGGAGTTGATCCATTGTTCATTGATCATGGGATCAAATGATCCACTAAAAGTAGGAGGCCTTTGTCTCATGAAGTTCTACATAGTGACTTGTTCTTTCTTAGGGGGGGTTGATCATTCCTCTTGAACCGTGTTTATATTCAAATCTAGAGTTAGATGAGAGATAAGAATGACAAAGTTCACGATTCCCGCTCCCATTGGATTGGGCATCTCATTAGTACAATCATCACACTGATCTTCACACCAGTTGTTAGCCCGAGTCCTCCTATTACAAGCCATTGGCTGGAATAAAAGGAAAGTTAGGGGGTAACACATAAAGAGTAATAAAAATAAAAAAGCTGATGACTTATAAATAAACTTTTATTTCCTTAACTCATGAGTCTATAGGCTTGAATTTAGTCTTTTCATGATCTACTTTCTATCATAAATTCTTAGGGGCATTTTTTTTAATTCCCTTAATAAGTGTTCATACTAAGCTTTTGAATTTATCAAAACATATCCCCCAGTAGTGTCGTAACCAAGAGTGTAGCAAGGCCCGTTTTCGTGCACCAGTTCCCATTCGATTCTAGTTCAATGCAGTGTTTTTGGGTTTTACCCCTAGGATACATCTGTGCCAGAGCCACCTCTACCTGCTCGTATACGGACAAAGATGTATTTTCTTGATAAACCACTTACTCAGTAATTACCAAAACGTGGGGATGTTTTTATTATAATTAGTTTTGTCTCAAATTCTTTACTAGGGTTTTCTAATCCTAATCCCAAAAATAACTAAACCTATCCTCTGATACCAACTATGACAACCCTGATTTTATTACAAACTTAAACATGATTTATTACATAAACTATTAATTTGATACAACATGGAAGATCAAGAGGTCTAGTGTCTTTAGGGCTTAGAATCATTACATAACAACTTAAAACATGAAATACAACATCTTTATTGAAAACTTCCTTTACATGACCACTACATTCCCCCGTACTTAGAATTGCATGGGATAACCTGAGGACATGCATAAGAAAAGGGTGATCTATAAAGCCCAGTAAGGTAATAAACACAGAATACATGAGGATTAAAATACATGTTAGACAATAGGTATATCAATATATCTTAAGAGAAACATGAACATAAATGCAAGATAAATCATGATAATCATAACATGCAAATGTGGCAACAACACTTAACTTGGAATTAGCATGAGCCAAGGCTCATTGCAGATGGAGCATGAGTAAATTATCATTGCACATGAAGCATGAGTAAACCCTTGTTTCAATTTAATTAGCATGAGTAAACAGTCATTGCACATGACGTATCATGATACTATACTTTACCCAATGCATTGGAGTTCTATAAGGGTGCACCCTTCTTAAACATTTCATTTCCTGCATAAGTGTGCCACATGGATCATAAAACATGGATAAAAAAAATAATCATTTATTCCACGATAAAGGAATGTGGAATTCATACATGAAACTTTATAATCAATAAGTTAATGTGCATAAAGGTGAATACCCTTGATGGATAAATGGTCATGGTATGCACTACATAATGACATTGGCTTAGAAAATCGGTGCGATTTCGGCAGCATAACAACGTGACATAAGAATTCATAAAAATGGTTGATGAGAGAGAAAGGGGTTCATCATCATATTTACATGCAACGGATAGTATGTAGGTCATATAGATATATTTTCCAACAATTTTAATGGAATTTATATTCATGATACAGAAGTATTGATTGAATGTAAAAGAGGAGAGGGAAGTTCCTTTCAGAATTTCGGCATAGTAACGGGTGTACATGGGAGGCATTTAATGAGAGAGAAATGGGTATCCCATCATTCAAAAATAAAGAGGTCAGTATTAGGGAGGTGATAAGCCATACCCAAAAATTAATAATTGAAATTAAAAAGTCAAAACAACTTAAAGAAAATTAGAGAAAAATGAGAAAGGAAGAAAAAACCCTTACTTGGAAGTGTGCTTCCAAAGGCCTGATAGATGCTTGAGAGAGGATTCTTGGGAGCTTGGGTCACCTTGAGAGGATTATAGATAGTGTAGGGAAGAGTTTGGACGAACTCCAAAGGCTTTGAATGAGGAGGAAGTGGGAGCTTGGGTGTGTTTATATAGGAAAGGTGAGGGAATTTAGGTTTGGGACCCCTTATATTAAATTAGTCCAAACCAAAAACCAACCCTTGGTTTTATCCCATGGTTTTTGGAAAAGGGAATAGGAAAAAAATATTTTATAAGGCCAAAGTTCGAAATTCTTAAAATAATAGGGTTTATTATGTGGAGGTGAGTCACACTCGCATGGAAAACAATTAAAAAAGACAAGGTGTTTAATAAGCCTTGAAGGGTCCATTAATTCTTTGAAAAGTAAGTCAAGAAAACCCAAAATCACATTATTTTAATGTTAAAACATATATTGGCCGAACATAAAGCTTATATTATTTTATTACATCACTATTGGGTCATTATGATTTCATAAAACACATTATATATTTAATGTGTATTTAATTTTTACCTAAAAAATTGACTGTCTCAGAAAATTATAAAAAATTCACCATTGGATAATTTTAATGTCCTGATTCTAGAAATAACATTTATTTTATGTGAATAATTTTCTAAATATGTTAATTTTTACATTTAAAATAAAAACCGATATTTATAAAAAATTCACAGGTTTTGACAAAAAATGGCTTTCAAACCTTAATAAAAATTACAATTGCATTCATAAAATTATATGATCATTTATATATAATAAAATTAATTTAATAATAATAATAATAATTTATTAAAATATTATTTTATTCAAAAATCCCTTAATTTAATAAAATATAATTCTTAATTAAATAATAACTAAAAACACTATTTTCACTTTAAAAACTATTTACAATGTATAAATAATGACAAGAAAGTATATTCATTATTATATACAAAAAAATAATGTACATGAAAATAGTACAAGCGATTTGTTACATAACCCCTTAAAATAGCCGCATAAGACCTAAGGGTAGGGTGTTCGATGGTAATAGACTCTTGGGGTGTCTCGGATAACATCGCTCGAGTGGTAATTTCTATCAACTTCCACTTTTCACATAGATGGTCACATTCAAGCTTCACATGATGAAGCTCAGCCTGGTCTGGGTCAAGAGTTAAGCTGAAAGATGCCACCTCTTTTCCGAGCTCTGACAAATGGACTTCGTATAGAGCAATTCTACTGGATGAGGCCATCACTTCCTTTGTCTGAGTAAATTGGATTTGTTAAAGCCCTATATTTATACTAATCATCTGACCACTGTTCAATGAATATAAAAGAAACGGTCATAATTCTTAACATAAAACCAAAAAAGTTTACATTTTACATAAAGAGACATTTAACAAGATCAAGATGGATTTTCATTAGTGAAACTTTGGGTCATTACAATATTCCCCCTTAAGAAATTTTGCCCTCGAAATTTCCTTTTTCTTACACTAAAACAGATGTGGGTAACTCAGCTACATCATTTCCTCTGATTCCCAAGTAACTTCTTCAAACATGTGGTTTCACCAAAACTCCTTGACAAGGGGCATTGTCTTATTTTGTAGAACTTTTTCTCTATGATCTAAGATCTTTACTGGTTGCTCCTCATAAGAAATATCATCCTCCAACTGTACCACCTCAGAAGAGAGTACATGTTAAGGGTATGGTATGTACTTCCTTTAGAGGGATACATGAAAGACATCATGTACTTTGGCCAAGGTAGGTGGAAGTGCTAGTCGATAGGCCATATCCCCGACATGATCAAGAATCTCGAAGGGGCCAATGTACCTTGGACTTAACTTACCTTTCTTTCCAAACCTCATGACCTTCTTCCATGGAGATATACATAGAAAAACCATTTCTCCAAATTTAAACTCAAGTTCTCGTCGATGATTTTCTACATAACTCTTCTGTCGACTCTGGGCTGCCTTGATATGCTACTGAATGGTTTTCACCTTCTCCACCAATTCCTCAACCATTTCCGGTCCAAGCAGCTTATGTTCACCAACATCATCCCAACATTCCAGTGTTCTGCAGCTTTTCCCATAAAGGGCTTTATATGGTGCCATTTGGAGTCTCGAGTGGAAGCTATTATTATAAGAGAACTCAACCAGAGGAATATGGTGATCCCGTCCTCCTTTAAAGTCCATTGAGCATGCTCTCAACATGTCCTCAAGTGTTTGGATAGTCTGCTCGAATTGACCATCAGTTTGAGGATGATAGGACGTATTGAAGTTCGGTTCAATATTCAGAGCATGTTGAAGACTCTTCCAAAACTTATAGCTGAATCTTGGATCTCGGTCAGACAAAATAGATAGTGGGACTCCATGTAGCCTTACCACTTCCCTGATATATATCTGTGCCACTTGATCCAATGAGAAATCCTCCCAAATAGAAATAAAGTGTGCAGTCTTTGTAAGACGATCCACAACAACCCAGATTGCATTGTTGCCTTTAGATGTCCTCGGAAGTCCGGTGACAAAGTCCATGGTGATGGTCTCCCATTTCCATTCTGGTATGGGAAATGGTTGCATCATCCCCTTAGACTTTTGCCTCTCTGCCTTCACTTACTGACACACCAGGCACTTTGATGTATATTAAGTGATCTCCTTTTTTATATTATCCCACCAAAAGTTTTCTTGGAGATTTCGATACATCTTTGTGCTCCTTGGGTGAATAGAGAAATTTGAACTATGTGAATCATCAAAAAGTTCCTTCTTTAGCTCCGGACTTGATGGAACACATATTCTTTTCCCAAATCGCAAAATTCCTTCTTCATTAACATTAAACTATGAGGATTTCCCCTTTTTGATAGCTTTCACTTTTTCCTGAATTACCACATCATCCTTTTGAGCATCCTTTAAACTTTCCAAAATAGACGGTTGAACAATCATTCGTGAAAGGATTGATGATGTTCCCTTCTTTATGATTCCCATGTCCATCTTCATCAAGTCTAAGAAGATAGGATCCTTCTCAATTCTCATCATTGATAGAATTGCTGGGTCCTTTCTACTTAGGGAATATGCCACCTTGTTCACTTTCCCAGGGTGGTAATGTATTGAATAGTAATAATACTTTATGAGATCTATCCATCTTATTTGGAGCATATTAATCTCTTTCTATGTGAATATATATTTAAGACTCTTGTGGTAAGTATATATCTCACATTTCTACCCATAGAGATAATGTCGCCAGATTTTCAAGGCAAAGATCACCGCCACCAGCTCCATATCATGCGTTGGATAGTTTCACTAATATATTTTCAACTGCCTTGAGGCATAAGATATCACCTTATCATTCTGCATCAGCACACAACTTAAGCCCTTCTTCGAAGCATCAATGAATACCACAAAAATTTCCCCACTTGTGGGTAAAGTGAGCACGAGAGCAGTGATAAGCCTCCTTTTCAACTCCTTTAAGCTTTCTTCGCATTCATCACTCCAAGAAAAATTTAATCCCTTTTGAGTTAGCTTATTAATAATGTTGGACAATCGTGAGAAATTTCTCACAAATCGTCGATAATATCCAGCTAACCCCAAGAAGCTACGGATATCCATTTCCGATGTTGGCCTCGACCATCCCCCAGTTGCATCTGTTTTGGATGGATCCATAGTTATCCCATTGTTTGTGATGATATGGCCCAAGAATGAGACCTCCTTCAACCAGAAATCACACTTTCTATAATTTTCATATAGCTTCTCCTTGCGCAAAGTCTCTAGTACAGTTCTTAAATGCTCCTCATGACCCTCCTTGGTTTTGGATTATATTAAAATATCATCTATTAAGACTACCAAAAATTTGTCTAGGTAATCTCTAAAGACTCTATTCATCAAGTCCATGAATATTTCTGGAGAATTGGTGAGTCTGAAAGGCATTACTATGAATTCATAGTGCCCATATCTTGTATGAAAAGCATTATTGGGGACTTCTTCCTTCTTCACCCTTACTTGATAATATCCTGACTACAAATCTACCTTGGAGAAGTATTATGCTCCATGCAGCTGATTTAACAAGTCATCAATCTGTGGCAGGGGATACTTGTTCTTTATCGTGATTTTGTTAAGTTTACAATAATAGATGCAAAGCCGCATTGACCTATCCTTCTTTTTGATGAAGAGGACTGGTGCACCCCATGGCGAAGCACTTGGGGTGTATAAACCCTTTATTCAGATTCTCCTGTAGTTAATTCTTCACCTCTTCAAGATCCACGACAACCATTCTATATGGGGTCTTGGATATTGGTAGCTCCCCTGGTATAAGTTCAATTGATAATTCAACATCTCTTCTAGGAGGAAGACCAGATAGTTCCTCAGGAAACACTTCAGCGAATTCCCTCACAATAGGCATCTCTTCAAGGATAGTTTCTTCCTTGGACTCAATCATCTGAGCCAGATACGTGTGCTTATAAGGCAGTAATATCCATGGTTGAGATGATGGAGCTAAAGGAGATTTATCTTCCTCCTTAAACTTGTAAAGAGTCAGGGGTTGATTATCCATATGGAGTGTGATTTTTCTCTCCTGACAATTTATGTTGGCTCTATATAAGGAAAGCCAATCCATGCCAAGAATTGCATAAAATTCCACCAGAGGGAGTATGATGAGGTTCACTGGGAAATTCAATTCATAGATTATAACAGGGGAGGACTTATATTCATGGGATGCAATGATTTACCCATTTTCCACTCTCACCGACATCTTCAATTCCATGATTTGTGGTGGTGCTGGGATTGTTCTGCTAAACATTCGAGATATAAAAGAATGTGAAAAACCTGAATCAAAATTTAAGTTCTCTATTCTTGAATGAATAACTAGTGTACCTTTCATCACTTCGTTGTTGGGGTTCGCTTCAGCAGAAGCGATGGAAAAATATCTTCCTTGCTGCCTTGGAGGTTGTTGGTTGCCTCAGAAAACCCTTGGTTTAGGGCACTGATTTGAGAAGTGCCCTGGTTCTTTGCAGTTGTAGAAATGAACAATGCGTTGAAGTACGAATGGAGCGTTCCTCTCCACTATCATAGCCATAGGTCTTTCTTGCGAACAGTTAACAACTAGGTTCCCTTCTCTTCTACACCTAAAGCATTTCCTCATCCCCTTGAGGCAATTTTCATGGTTCTTATTTTCGCAATTTTGGAAAGTGGGGTGCTGGATCTTCTTAGCAACATTGGATTTATCCATCAGACCACCAGAATTGAAGTCCACCTTACGCTTCTTGCCCCCATGATACCCATGTGATTCCCCGATCTCCATTTTGACCATGAGGGCACATCAGATAATTTTATCATAGCTGTCGAAGTCGTGGATCACTAATTCTTTCTGCATGCTAGGATTCAGCCCACCAAAGAAGCAGTCAACCTTACATTTGAGGGTAATGACAAAGCCAGAAGCGTATCATGCAAGCCTTGTGAAGTTTTCCTTGCACGCTACAAAAAATTCTTTTTCTTTTTTTTGAGGGAAAGGAAGTCCCTTTCCATCTTAAGCTAGAGGGTGCACAAAAAATATTTATCAAAAAACATCTTCCGGAAATCCTTCCATTCCAACGCCTCGATTTCCTCCTCAGGCTTCGTATTTTTGATCGACGTCCACCATAAATCATCTTCACCCTCCATACGATAATCATCTAGGATAACCTTATCTTGTTCATAACATTGAAGGATGGAGAATATCTTTTCAATGGAGTTGATTTATTGTTCAATGATCATGGGATCAGATGATCCACTAAAAGTAGGAGGCCTTTGTCTCATGAAGCTCTTGATAGCGACTTATTCTTTCTTGGGGGGGGGGGGGGTTGAACGTTCCTCTTGAACCATGTTTCTATTAAAATCTAGAGTAATCTGAGAGAGAACCATGAACAAGTTCGTGATTCCCACTCCCATTGGATTGGGCATCTCATTAGTACAATCATCACACTGATATTCACATCGTTTGTTAGCCCGAGTCCTCCTATTACCGGCCATTGATTGGAATAAAAGGATAGTTAGGGGTAACACATAAAGGGTAATAAAAATACAAAAGTTGATGACTTATAAATAAACTTTTATTTCCTTAACTCATGATTCTATAGGTTTCAATCTAGGATTTTCATGATATACTTTCTAACATAAATTCTTAGGCGCATTTTTTTAATTCCCTTAATAAGGGTTCATACTAAGATTGTGAATTTATCAAAACATATCACCCAGGAGTGTCATAACCAAGATTGCAGCAAGGTCCATTTTCGTGCACTAGTTCCTATTGGAGCCTAGCTCAAAGCGGTGTTTTTGGGTTTTACCCCAAGGATACATCTGTTCCAGAGCCACCTCTAACTGCTCGTATCCAGACAGGGATGTATTTTCTTGATAAACCACTAACTCAATACTTACCAAAACATGGGGATGTTTTTATTATACTTAGTCTTGTCTCTAAGTCTTTACTAGGGTTTTATAATCCTAATCCCAAAAATAACTAAATCTATCCTCTGATACCAACTATGACAACCCTGATTTTATTACAAACTTAAACATGATTTATTACATAAACTATTCAATTGATCCAACATGGAAGATCAATAGGTATAGTGTATTTGGGGCTTAGGATCTTTACATAACAACTTAAAACATGAAATATAACATATTTATTGAAAACTTCCTTTACATGATCACTACATTCCCTCATACTTAGCATTGCATGAGATAACCAGAGGACACACATAAGAAAAGGGTGAGCTGTAAAGCCCAGTAAGGAGATAAAAACAGAATACATGAGGAGTAAAATACATATTAGACAATATGTATATCAATATATCACAAAAGAAACATGAAAATAAAGGTATGATAAAGCATGATAATCATAACATGGAAATGTGGCAACAACACTTAACATGGAATTAACATTAGCCAAGGTTCATTGCACATGGAGAATGATTAAATTCTCATTGCACATGAAGCACATGCAAACCCTAGTTTCACTTGAATTAGCATGAGTCAACACTCATTGCACATGACATATCATGATATTATACTTTACCCATTGCATAGGAGCGCTATAAGGGCACACCCTTCTTAAACATTTCATTTCATGCATAAGTGTGCCACATGGATCATAAAATATGGATTCATAAAACATAATCATTTATTCCACGATAATGGAATGTGGAATTAAAACATGAAACTTTATAATCAATATGTAAATGTGCATAAAGGTGAATACCCTTGATGGAGAAATGGGCATGGTATTCACTACACATTGACATTGGCTTAGAAAATCGGTGCGATTTCGGCAGCGTAACGACATGACATAAGAATTCATAAAAATGGTTGATGATAGATAAAGGGGCTCCTTATCTTATTTAAATGTAATGTACAGTAAGGAATTTATATATATACATGTCCCAAAAACTGTAATGGAATTTAGATTCATGATACAAAAGTATTGCTTGAATGTAAAAGAGGAGAGAGAAGTTCCTTTCAGAATTTCGGCATAGTAACGAGTGTACATGGGAGGAATTTAATGAGAGAGAAAGGGGTATCCCATCATTAAAACATAAATAGTTAAGTATGAGGGAGGTTCGAAACCATACCCCACCATTCATAATTTAAATTAAAAGGGCAAAACAACTTAATGAAAATTGGACCAAAATGAGAAAGGAAGAAAAAACCGTTACTTGGAAGTGTGCTTCCAAAGGCTTGAGAGAGGCTTGAGAGAGGCTTCTTGGGAGCTTGGGGAAACTTGAGAGGATTCTATATAGATTAGGGAAGAGGTTGGACGAACTCCAAAGGCTTTGAGTGAGGAGGAAGTGGGAACTTGGGTGGGTTTATATAGGAAAGGTGAGGGAATTTAGGTCTGGGACCCCTTATATTAAATTAGTCCAAACCACAAACCATACCATGATTTTTGCCCATGGTTTTTGGAAAAGGGAAGAGGAAAACAATATTTTATAAGGCCAAAGTCCGAACTACTTAAAATAATAGGGTAGCTTATGTGGAGGTGAGTCACACTCCCATGGAAAACAATTTAAAAAGACAAGGTATTTAATAAGTCTTGAAGGGTCCATTAATGCTTTGAAAAGTAAGTCAAACAAACCCAAAATCACATTAAATTAATGTTAAAACATATATTGGCAGAAAATAAAGCTTATAGTGTTTTATTACATCACTATTGGGTCATTATGATGTCAACAAACACATTATATATTTAAACAATATTTAATTTTTACCCAAAAAATTGACTGTCTCAGAAAATTATGAAAAATTCACCGTTGAATAATTAAGACGTCATGATTCCAAAAATAACATTTATTTTATCTGAATAATTTTCTAAATATGTTAATTTTCACTTTAAAAAAAACCGACATTTATAAAAAATTCACGGGTTTTGAAAAAAATGGCTTTCAAACCTTAATAAAAATTTACAATTGCATTCATAAAATTATATGATCATTTATATATAATAAAATTAATTTAATAATAATAATAATAGTTATTATATTTTATTAAAATATTATTTAATTAAAAAATCCCTTAATTTAATAAAATAGAATTCTTAATTAAATAATAACTAAAAAACACTATTTTCACTTTAAAAACTATTTACAATGTATTAATAATTACAAGAATTTATATTAATTATTATATAAAAAAAATAATTTACATGAACATATTACTATAGATTTGTTACATAACCCCTCAAAATATCCGCATAAGACCTAAGGGTAAGGTGTGCGATGGTGATAGACTCTTGGGGTGGCTCGAATAACATCGCTCGAGTGGTAATTTCTATCAACTTACACTTTGCCCATAGACGGTCATGTTCGAGCTTGACATGATGAAGCTCATCTTGGGCTTGGTCAAGAGAGAAGCCCAAAGAGGCCACCTCTTTTCCGAGCTCTGACAAATGGGCTTTATATAGATAAATTCTACTGGATGAGGCCATCACTTCCTTTATGTGAGTAAATTGGATTTGTTAAAGCCCTATATTTATACTAATCATCTGATCACTATTCAACAACTATAAAAGAAACGATCACAATTATTAACATAAAACCAAAGAAGTTGAAATTTTATATAAACATTTTACATAAAGAGACATTTAACTATATCAAGAGGGATTTCCATTAGTGAAACTTTGGGGCATTACAGCCTACTACCAACTACTAACGTTGGGTTTGGATGAAGCTCTATGTTTCAATATAAGGGTCCCAATACATGGACTATCAATTTCATGCTATAGAGGAAAAAAAATTTATGTTTTAATTGTCATCCCCATTTAACAGCGAGGGGATTAGATTTTAAGATTTATTAATTATTGTATTTATACAGTATACTAGATAACTATAATAAAATTTCCAACTAATAAAAGTGCATTCATTAAATATTAAAATTGGTAGTTCATTTAACTATATCTATAAATTTACATTTGATAGTAGAATGTAATCCATTATATAAGATGATTTGACTAATTGGGTGGTTATACCCAATCTATTGAGGTACATGCATTATTTATATTGAAAATTAAATTCATTTATTCAAATCAACTAACATTTAAATATATGTTAACTCAATCACATAACTCAATCATATGTTAACTGATTAGTTAAGGTTCCATCACTAACATATATGGGATAAAACCATTTAGGTTGATGTGGAAACTTTAATGACCCATTATTTAATATAACTTTTTTCTACGGAAACATTAGTTCCATAACAGATATACCACTCAAGTCACATACAACATGTATCATGAAACCATGAAATGAAACCTACATGCAATGGGATAATTACTAACATATTAATCATATAATTTTCCCAAAATTATGCATGATCAATGATTCCTTGAAATACTAGGCCAAAGATAAAATTGAATCTAACATCATAATCGTAATAACATCACATATCGTGCATGTCACCCAATGGTGGAATGAAATCTACTTTAAGTGGCATCACCCATAACATGAAGTCCCATCCCAGATAATTTAGAATTTTCCCTTTATTTGGGTAAGAAACTCATAGGCATAGGAACATTATCAACTTTTAACATGTCCTAGTCTCCTTTCTACTATCCGAAAGAGTAAAGAAAATTAATAAAACCTCTGATACCAATATAAAAAATTATAAACCCGGTTCACTCATAAGTAACTGAACCCAGTTGGACATAAGGCCTCAAGATTGCCTCCCTATATTCCATAGGATGATAAATAGAATCAAGGGTCTAAGGTGGTATAATTGGGAGACTATAACCTCATAATCAGAGTCATAATACTGTGTAACAAATGGATTACACAATAGTAGAATCATAATAATAACTGACCGTGATAACAATAGAAGTAAAACATATAGATGATAATAATAAAAAATCCATAAAAAACAATATATAGTACCATATACATAATGATGTAATTTCATGTTTCTAAAAAAAACTAACTAAGAAGATATAGAAGTATGTATACATACATATAGGTATATCAGAAGAACCAAAAATACTAAAAGACTATCTCAAGGTAGTAGCACGAGCCATATCTCAGTCTTGTGCTCCTCCAATCCCATGATAAAATCAATCAATCATCGAACACTAGGCACTTTACCCTCGACTTACCTATATCAATGAGGTTTTTTTGGGTACCAATCAGTGGCCTGAAGATGGTGTGAGATATACTCAGCAGACCATAACCAATAGTATCTATACAAATCTAGCCTATTTTTATAAACTATAACTGTATAAAGATATAATAAGTAATATGAAAAATTAATAAAATAAATTCCATGAGAACAAGATATAATAAGAGTATTCTATAATAAGTGAGATGTAAAGTGAATTAAAAATTACAAGCCCATGAGAAGAAGCTATAATAAGAGTAAGATATAATAGGTGAGTGTCAATATATAACTATATATGTTGTTTAAATAATAGTTAATAACCATATCAGCATAAAGAACATGGGAAAAGTGTAAAAAACATATAGGGTCTAGGTCCCAAGGCATATAACTAGGGTTACCAACAATCCAAAGATGTAAAAGTATTCAAAATTTATAGGGTCCATAACTCAATCTTATTCACTGGTTCCATACTACAAATAATCATATATTGAGGTTTCATGTTCCATACCACGATCCTCTAGTTGGTTCCATGCCAAAATTAATCATACATAGGGGTCCCAGGTGCCACACCTCAAACCCCTAGTCATTTCCATACCATAATAAAAAAGGTACCATACCTTCAAAAGAAGTCAGTTCCATACTATGATGTCTAACATCAAGTCAGTAATATAAAATTTCATTGGCTTTGTTAGTGTCTATGCTTAATTAAAATTATCAATATAAAGAGGCACATGCCATGAAAATATCCATATCATACCTCATTTATATTTGGAACAAAAAATTAAACCTTTTTAATAGAATGTAATAACATATAAATGGAAGCATGATGCTCTCTAACTAACTCATTCAATTTAGAAAGGATCACACTACACGGGTGGCTCACTCACTAACCCAAATCAGTATTTTAGTATTGGAAAGATGAAATAAAACACCTCATAGGTTTCTTGGTTTGAGGTTAAAAACCTCCAACCATGATTAAGTGCTACAAGGGTGACCCAAGCTAGGTGCAATAATTAATTTAAGGCCTATCATTTAATTTAGAAGAAATAACTGAAATCTCCGACATGCAGTATAATGTCGATATTTAAATAGACAAAAGAACATAGGTAAAAGGTATAGACCACCTACCTTAAGCCTGTGGTAGAAAACTTTTCCAGTATCGACCATTGGTTTGGTCTAAATCAGAATAAAATAGAAGAATAGATAGATGGCCTAAAAATATGGCATATGACCAGACACCAAAATAACTCTATTGATAGGAATAAGAACAAATAGAGGATATAATGTAGTAGAGAGATTATATATGGTGATCAAATGTCACAAATGGTGGTCTGATCAGTGTCTGGATGGAGGATGAACACCAATGCCTTGCTTTAGGAATGGAGGAGCTCAAATGGGAGGAGGGGAGGGCAACTAATATAGTAGTAAATAATAGATAATGAGGGTTATTTAAAAAGAAATAGGTTCAAAAAAGAAATTATCCACTTTTTAAGAGGTTTCATGGTTTGAACACTTGGTTGGTCGAACCATGAACCAACCATAAACACCCCATTGTCTAGGGAGCATATCCTGCATAGCCTTCATCACATGATTAGACAATTCAGGTTTATCCTTTGTGCACCATCTTCCTCAGCTATAAATGACCAAATCCCCCCCCCATAGTTTAGATAAACCATGTGGAACCATAATATGGCCACACAATTTGTGGTTCCCGGTTAGCAATAACAATGTGATAACCATACGCCTCTTCTATTTCCTGTATAACTTAGAGCTCTATGCTCTAAATAGTCCCTAGAGACTCCTGATTTTACCTCTAATGTATTATTCATTTTTTTAATGATAAAATAAAGGATTCAAATTGAAATTAAATGTTTTTCATACCTCATATAATAGAAGGTATCTTAAACCACTTCTCAAGAAGATTTTTTTACCAAATTTCCATCATTTAATACCATAATCACCCTTTGGAATATTCTAGTCCAACTCAATCCCAATACTTCATGGATTTAATGTCTTAAAAGAAGAAAAAAATTTATAAACATGGTAATATTTTCCATTCTCTTTAATCTCACTTTTTCTTGTCTATTTTTCAATTCTTCCACCAAACTCCATACTAAATATTACCAATCAATTTAACAAGTTAGTAATAATAATAATATACTGTAAAGATATTATCTATAATATGACTGTGTATTATATATCTCCCCTTATTTCAATACATCTTGTTAATGGGATATTTCATCAGCCTATGAGCACATTGTCTTTGATTTACATGTCACTAATAACATGAATTTCTAATGAACGATATTTTTTTAATTTATAAATATAATTTAATGCATTATAATATTTTGGAAATAAAATTACAATAAGATAATGTAATGACCCAAAATGGATTCCACTAAAATAATACTTCGAGTTGGTGGGTAACGAGGCCTTAAGAACACCTCTTTGTGTGCCAAAGGCTATCAAATAGTAGCAAGGGCCTAGGGTGTGATAATAGGGAGACTATGAGCTCATACTAGAGTGAGAAAAATAATAGAAATAACTATGTATCATACATAGAAGTAACTAAAAAAAGTGAAAAAGTAGTAAATAAACTATAAAAGAATACACTATATTAATAAATGAAAATCTACAAAAGCCTGAACAATTATGACATACAAACAACACTGGTTACCAACAGTGCTAGCCATATAGATATAGGAATATAAAAGTGAGTGAAAAAATGTACAAGTATCTAACACTAACTATGAGCCAGATTACATACTTGGTCTCCAATACACTGTTGAACTGTAGAATCGTGACCAAAAGAACCCAGTTGAGAAGCTCCGCTCAAGAATGAAACTCTAGGCCTCAACCATATCCATTATGAAACTCATTATCATCATAAAAGGTATAGATAAGGTCTACTCGTACACTGAGGTGCACGTGCAGGGGTGATAAATAATCTCAGCATGCCACCAGACAAGAAACCTATAAAACATGCTTCTACGAGTGTATACAAAAGAAAATTACTTATCCTATCCAAGAAAAAACAGAAAGGATAAGTAAAACCAAACATGAAACGAAAATCAAACCCCTGTTCTGTAATCCCAGCTAACTAGGAAAGTGCCACCATGGATGTACATATCTATATACGTATACATGTATAGTTTCATACATACATATATATATGCATAAATATGAATATACTTGAGTAAGTGAATCAAATAACATGAAACCACATCAACAGTTGATCCTTGCGTCCGAAATCATGATCACCTAGATATCCAGTGCAAGGGCATTGAGCTGGATGTCATGGAACTCAAACCATGTATCATTAAGTCAAACTATGGGTTTGTAATCCCAATTGACATGTACCTGCTTTGGCCAACTCCAGAGATGTCTATGTGGATGTTATGTCACTAGAGTGGAATACTCTTTCTACACCTATTTTCACCTTTACTCACATCCAATCACTATAATGAAGGATATTGTATACCTATGGAAAATATTTTAAATAAAGATACCATATACTAATGGTCAATCCTATAAAGAAGGAAACCTTATAATGATGGTCAATCCTATGAGGAAGGATACCATATATCGATGTTCAATCCTCTGAAAAAGGATTCCAGGGAGTACATCTTGACATCATGTAAATGGTCACTAAGTCAATTTCCAGGCTTCACATGCCATGTAAATATAATCCAATGTTTGATCCCTAGGTCTTAGTCTATATACATTCACATAATTTGGAACTCAGATATTCCCTAAGGGTTTGAACATTAGGTGACCTGTAAAGAGAACTCATCGGCAAGACACCATGCAACAATCCTCGAGTCTTGTAACTAATCAAGGAGAGTGTAATAATCTTCATCATAGGTTGAGGCGATCATAATCATCGCAATGACTCAGGAGAGCATAATTTTCAATGATTCTTTGGTTCCATACCCGTATAAAGAGAAATCACCAATGAGACACCAGGAAACACCCCTTGAGTCTCATAACAGATCTGGGAGAGCATAATAATCCAGATCATAGGTTGAGGAGATCATAATCATCCCCAACACTTGGGAGAGTGTAATAATCCTAATTCTTTGGTTCCATAACTGTATATCATAATAAAATCCTCAACAGTTGAATTCCATGAAACACCTATGGACACCCCAAAAATCTAGTAATAAAAAATACTGGCTCAACAGCCTAACAGTAGGTAGTACCTTTGAGTATACTAGTAAATATTATAAATAACATGGACCAGAAGTCAGATACAAGTAAATCATGTATGTGCATCCTAAAAAGCATGATAGATCCTAGGAAGAATGTCCAGACATACCAAAAGAAGTCAAGACTAATTATATAAGGCTCAACATCCACCATCCAAGAAGAACCTTTGGTAAACATAACTACATCAGCAAAAAACATATAAATATAATAAAAATGATTGAGGATTGATGAATGCCTAAACGCAACACTAAATCCACAACCCCATGGGATTACAGTTTCATCATGAGTTCTAAGGTGACACCCTAAAACATCTCTACCCAAACCCAATGTACATATCAGGGTCAGTTAAATAATGGGCACCCACTATGTACCTCAATTAAATCACTAAATAGGCATCTTACTTGGGATCCTAAAGGTATAAACCCAAGTTAAGGCAGCCTACTTGGGATCCTCAACTATGAGTTAAAGGAGGAATCCTACACTGGATCCTTGATATGGTATATAGGAAAAGGTATCCTACAAAATACTCTGTAAATCAGCTCATATGAAAAAGAATCCCTCAAGGTATCTATGGTATAGAAAGAAGATAGAGGCATCCTACATTGAATCCTCTATGTCAAAACATAAATAGAGGAAATCATAATAGGGATCCTCATAAGGAACTGGTCTCAGAACCTCTTAGGACCGAAGGGAACATCTCACAATGGAGACTTCCTTATCAGAAAGATACTAGACACTGGTGATGGGAGATTTCCTGTGGCTCATCTCAGATCAGGTATCACAAACTAGGTTGGTCCAAACACCCAACCTCCCAATCTCATTGAAGTATATCTTAGGAGATGACTGAATTCAATTTATAGGGGTGGAATATATTTATTTAGGTAGAATCCCCCAAAAAAACCTATTAAGATTCCTTAGAATTCTCTACTTGTTATACCATTAAGATCTACCTGGAAAACTACTCAATGTGGACTACTCTTATGTCCAAAAATGAGTCTGAGGCAAAAAATTGGAAAATACCCTTAAAGGGAACTAAGGAGGAATACACGACATATAGAGACCATACAATACCTGTACCATCTTTTCCCCACATGGTCAGGTACCATGGCTTGACTCGGCGGGTACAATCTCGTGTACACGGTTCTTAAAGAGGGAGCACAGTGTGTATCCAACATGGGGTACTTGACCATATCCCTCATTTATCCTTGTCGTGTACTCATACACGGTGTGTTCTCCACATGGGGTCTGGCCATGTACTTTACATGCCAATGTACCCATACACGGGTAGCCTATTCAGATACTTGACTACATGCTAAAGTACCAGTACATGGCATGTAATCCCAAAAAAACCATCTTCCAAAAATAGTAAGAACGCACAATGTCTCTCTCTAAACTACTCACTGTGTTATCGGGTATTCCCGAATGGAAAACCATCGACTCTCCCATAAACCCTTGTTTCACTCCCCAAAATAGTAGATATCTCCACTAGGTACCATAATCCAGAATATGTGGGGATTAAAACTTAAAAATAATAAATCTATGGAATTTTTTGGTAAATCTTAAAAAACAGACTACCTTTGGGTGGAAACCACCCAAGCTTCACTCAAATCCATGGTACATGGTTGTCATATATCGACCCATCGCATCGAGAGATCCTTGGTGGTACCTATATATCACACTTTATCTTTCTATATATCCATATACTTCTTTTCTATCTTGGCTGAGCAGTGTTGGAGGAGACCCCTTGGCATGTGCGATAAGGGAAAAATAGAAAGTAAAGAAAAGAAGTAAAAGAAAAGAAAATGAAAATAAAAGAAGGGGGTCCATTTAGCCCCAGTGCCTGGCATGAGTTTATACCATACATAGGAAAGATTCCCCATTATAAACTCAATGCTGGATATAGAATCTCAATCTGATGCTCCATTCAAAAGATACGTCCAAATAAACCTATATGAATAAATTAATTATAATTTAATTAAATATTAATTATTAATTATTCTGATAAAATATGAAAGGATCAGATTTCCCCATACTCTTATCTTAGGTTAAAAACCATATCCTAAGACCAACAGAGTGGTAAAAAACAATATGAGATCATATAATAGAGGAAGATACCATTTTACACCTTACAAGAATTTGAAAGAAAATATACATTTTTTTGTTCAAAAACATCTGTTTTAAAAAACAAGGGTCCTTACAACTCCTCACCATAAGACCTCTCATCCCCAAGAATCCAAGTTAAAGGTATAGCAGCCATTCTTCAACCTTACCATATGCACATGCAAGATGTCTAAACTTTCCAAGGACTAGACACATAGCATCCAACACTGTCTCTTACATGAAAGACATTTCAACTATGACCAATGTGGTACTTTTTACCACAACAATACACTTATTTTCATCTCAAAGAAAAAATATGATATAAAAATCCCATGATAATGCCGAAGTAAAACTAAAAGTGAGGATCACCACCCTCAAAGAACCAATGGTGAACATTCCACCATATATCTTACCTTACAATACTCCTCAAGCGTAACCTCAATAGGTTTCTTCATACACTCAGGAAGAATGTTAATAAATAAAATAATATTTATATGGGCCAATGCTCTCTCATTATAATCAAGATAAATAAAGATAGAGAAAGATCATCTCTAACATGAGGACACTATGATTCTGCAAAAGGGAATGTAAAACTCCCTCCGAGCCATGATCATACCCTGTATAAACATGATTATGATTTAGCAAAGAGTCAATTATCTCCTAGTAACCCATTTTATTTTGATGTATCCTCTACCATGGAGGGAAATTAGTCACACTAAAACACCAATCATGGGAAACCAGGCCCACAATGTGCCTCGAAACCATCATTCCTCAGCTTATACTCGACTACTCACTGATTAAGGATTCAAACAATACCACATGAAACCATCGTGTACCTTTACCACCCAAATTGAACTCTATAAAGTAATCAAAAATAAATTTAATCATACCATGCTACAAAACATGTCAGTTTCATTAATCTAGACACTCTTTGGGAACTCCTCTTCAAAATAATGCACCTCACCTATGCCATGATCTACTTCACAACCAATCATCACCTGATGTCCTTCCAGTCAGCATCTACCTATGCTATGACTCCATTAAAAATAGTTGAAACACTAATTGACTAGGATAGGTACCCAAATTGTCCTACCCATATAATCCAGTACTAAAACTCAAGAACCCTATGAGCTTTGTCAAAAGTATAAGGAATCACATTTCTATAACACAAACTCAAGAACCTAACATGCCTTAATATCATAATGAGAGTAAAAATAAGATCAATGACTAAAAAGTCATTTTAAAAGATAGTACAACCTCTCATGTACAATTCCATTAAAAATTGGTCATTGACATATAAGGGTTTGAGTCTAAACTATGGCCTTCTTGGTCTCTCACCTAGCCCTATAGAACGACACTCACAACTAGGTCACATCGTCTAACCACCTTGCCCAAAAGATCAAACCTCTAAAAAGAAGGTATAGATCACAATGATCTATAAGGGTAAAAACCAAAAACATGACATAAAAGGGAACTAATCCTCACTAAACATCCTTATAAGGAATTGCTTCCTAGAGGTCACGATACCCACACAAAAGAGTAACTTAACTTAGACTCATCGAGCATCTGTATATAGTAATACGCCTGGAGGCCTGATTCACAAGAAAAGTTATAATATCCATCAACACTATACATAGAAATCAAACTAGATAATAATGACCCAATAAAAAAACGCTACAAGGGGTATAAAAAAATGCATCATGAGCCATATTTACCTACTAGGGTCACTGCACGTCCTGTGCATGAGGAATAAGTCATCATCCTCACAAAAAAACTCCTCAACATAGATCCACATTACCTACCATCATAAGGAAATATATACATGTAAGTAAGAACAACTGAATATTCCACAATTGTTAGTAAAAATCACACACTAGAAGGCCTATATGATGTGAATACTATGTGCCAAATATGATGTATGAGACACCTCTTTCCTTTTTCGAACAAGAGTCAAAACCATAAATGGAATCTTTCCAATGGAAATGAGCCATAGATCCATAGAAAATAATAACATCCACACAACATGTGCATTTCTCAAGGTAAAAATCATATAAAACCATAACATCACAGATCAAAATAGTAATCCCAGACCACAAGAAACTAGGACTTCCTACCAGATCAAGTGTTATCAATGCCCTAATCTGACACCCATTATAAGTTCGGAGACATTTCTAATACTCCTATCTAACATATCCCAAATGGTAATGATAATGAAAAGATCTAATCTAATACCACTTAGTAATGACCTGACCCGGACGACACTAAAATGGTGCTCTGAGCTGGTGGGTTATGAGGACTCAAGTGTGTGTCCCCATGCACCAAAGGCTCTTGACATACAGTGAGGGACATGTGTGTGATAGTGGATAGACTATGACCTCACACCAAAGTGAGAAAAAAATAAAAAAATAGCTAATTATCAAAGACAACATTAAATATATAGAGTGTGGAAGAAAAAAATAAACTGAAATAAAAAATTCTATAATAATGAATGAAAATCAACAAAATCTTGAAGAACTATGACATACAAACAAAACTGGTCATCCAGTGGACTGGCCATATAGATACATGAGTACAAAAGTAACGAAAATAAATGTGCATGGATATACTACTAACTCCAAGATAGACCACATACCTAGTCTCCAAGACACTATCAAATTTTTATAGATCGATCATAAGAACTCACTCGAGTTTCTCCACTCAAACATGAAGCTCTAGGCCTCATCCCTATCCACCATAAACCTCATACCCGATATAAAAATCAGACATATGGTTTACATGTACACCAAGGAGCACATGAATGGGTGAGAAAGAATCTCAGTAGGCCACCCTAATAAGGCACTCATAAAATATTCTTCTATTAGTGTATAAAAAGTCAAACCAATCATCCAAGATGAGACAGAATTGGAAAGATAAGTAAAACCAAATGTGAAACAATAGTCGAACCCTAATTCTGTTATCCCAACCAACTGGGAATGTGCTATCATCTATGTTCATATCTATATACTTATACATGTATAGTCTGATACATATAAATATATACATAAATATGAATATTCATGAGTAATTCAATCAAATAACATTAGACCCCATCAACAATTGATCCTTGGGTCCGTAATCCCAATATCCTAGACATACCGTTCAATGGAATTGAGATGAACATTATTCCAATCAAGTTGTTCAAAATTAATTCAATCATCGGTTATATAATCCCAATTGACATGTACCTACTTTTTCCAACACTATAGATGTCTCTGAGAATGCCACGTCACCATATAAGAATACACTTCCTACACCTGGGTTCACATGTTCTCACCTCAAATCACTGTAAAGCATGATACCATAAAATAACAGTCAATCTTATAAATAAGGATAACATATAACGATGTTCAATACTATAAAGAAGGATATCATATAGCTATGGTCAATCCTATAAAGAAAGATATCGTATAACAATTGTTAATCCTATGAAGAAGGATTATAGGGAGTACATTCAAAAATCATATAAATGGGCACTAAGTCAATCACCTTGATACCTAGGCCAGGTAAATCCAGTCCAATGATTGAGCCCTAGGTCTTGGTCCCTAGGAGGACAAAATATTCAGAACTATAATATTCCCTAATGTTCTATACCTTGGGTGACATATAAAAAGAACTCACTGGTGAGATGAAATGCCACACCCATCGAGTCTTGTAACTGATCAAGGAGAGGGTAATTATCTTGATCATTGGCTGGGGATATTGTAATCATCCCCACCATTCAAGAGAGAATAATCATCTATAAGCCTTGGTTTCCATACCTTTATAAAGATATCTCACTGATGAGATGCTATGAAACACTTATAGAGTCTTGTAAATGACTAGGGATATCATAGTTATCCCAATAATAGGCTAAGGAGATTGTAACAATCCCCACCACTCAAGAGAGTGTAATCATTCTTGAGTCTTGGGTTCAATACATGTATATCATAATCATAGGCTCAATAGCTGGATTCTAGGAAACATGTCTTGACATCCCAAAAATCTAGTAATAAAAAATAAAGTCTCAACTGCCTAACCCTAGGTAGTACCACTAGGTATACTAGCAAATATCATAAATAACTTTTCTTAGAAGTTGAATATAAGGAAAGGACATCTGAGAATCCCAATAAGAATGGAAAACCTAGGAAGAATGTCTAGTCATCCCCAAAGAAATAAAGATGCTTCATTTCATGCTCAATGATCGCATACCAGGAAGCACCTCTAGTAAACTCCATTACATAAACAATAAACAAGTAAAAGAAATAAAAAATATTGAGGGTATCCAAGTTCATAAACGCAAAACTATATCCACATACCCATGGGATTATAGGTTCGACATGGTTTCTAAGATGACACCCAACACCATTTGTACCAAAACCCAATGTACAGCTTAGGGTTCGTCAAACAACAGGCACCCACTAAGTCCCTCAAGTCAAACACCAAAGAGAAATCCCACCTAGGATCCTCAATGTATAAAAAAAATGAAGGAATCCTACATGGGATCCTTAGATGTAAGGTTAAATAAGGAATCCTACACAGGATCCTCAATATGGTACATAGGTAAAGTGATCCTATAAGGGAATATATACATCAACTTATATGAAAATTCATCCCTTAGGGGATCCATGGTAGAAAAATTAGATAGAGGCAACCTACATAGAATCCTATAAGTCAAAATATAAGCAGAGGAAATCCTGTAAGGGATTCTCAAAAGTAAATGGTCTCATAACCTCTTAGCCCAGAAGGGAATATCTCACAAGGGAGACATCCTCACTGGAAAGATACTAGGAACCAATGATAAGAGATAGCCTAAGGATCATCTCATACCTGGTCACACAAACTAGGTTGGTCCAAACACCCTACCATTCAATCTCATTCAATTATATCTCAGAAGATGAATGTATTCATTTTTTTAGGAGGAACCTCTCCATTTTGGTTTAAGACCCCAAATATGCATTGTGCATCCATAAAACACTCCATAGGCTTCACTATCATGGTCTATTGGTAATACTACTATGAGTGGACTACTATTACATCCAAAAACATGTTTGGAGAACATAATAGGAAAATAAACTCAAATGGAACCAATGTAGGAGTACACGACATGTATAGACTATACCAAACATTTAACATATTAGCCCCACATAGGCATGTACCCTGGTTGGACTTGGCATGTAAACACCTGAGTAAGTGACGTTTAAAGATGGAAAATGGTATGTACCCAACATAAGATACCTATCTGTGTCCTTTATCAAGATTAGATAGATACTATTCTAGGTCATGTACTCGTACACAGAATGTTTTCCACATGGGTTCTATTCGTGTACTCCACACAACTATGTACCCTACACGGGTACCATGGATGGATACTCGACAACAGAGGCGAGTACGAGTACACGGTGTGTACACCCCGGTAAATGGTGTGTACTTCAAAAACATAATCTTATCCAAATTGTAAGAACACATTTTGTGTCTCCCTCGACTACATACCATGTTATTGGGGTTTTCATATGAAAAACCCATGGTTCACCCAAAAACCTTCATTTCATCCTAAAAATTGTAGATCCAATCTTTAGGGTCCATGAGGAAGAATATGGGGAGATTAATTATAAAAAATGATGAATATATGGTGATTTTTCGTAAATATTAAAAAAATAACTACCTTTGGTAGGAAACTGCTGGAGATTCGATCAAATCAGTGGTCCATGGTTTCCACACATCAATCTAATTTATTGAGAGATCCTGACGGTACCTCTATTTCCATATCTTTCTATTTATTGATCTCCCATTTTATATCTAGGATGAGTTGTGTAGGAGGATCCACATGGGAATGTGTGACAAGATAGAGGAGAAGGAATAAAATAATGAAAAGAAAAATAAGAAAAAGAAGGGAAAAAAAAGGAAAAAAGAAAAAGGGGGCAGCCAGCCCCGAAAAAAACCCTGAGTTTATGCCTTGCCTAATAAAAACTCACCGTTTTGAACTCAATAGTGGAGAAATAATTTTAATATGATTCTCCTTTCAAAAGATATAGTTGAAGAAACATACACATAAAATTTATATTTATTTATTTAAATATTAAATATTAATTATTCCACTAAATTCTGAGAAACTCTGATTTCTACCAAACTCTTATCCTAGGGTAAAAACCCTATCCTAGGACCAAAAAATTGGTCATAAAAATTATCCAAGATAAAATTATAGGGAAAAAAAAATACTATTTTACCCCTTATAATCATCTAAAAGTGAAAATTCAAATTTCTGCTAAAAACAACAGTCCATAAAAACACGAGTCCTTATAGATAAATTTTAAATAATCAAAATGAATAAATGAAAACATGATAGGATAATTTTAAGGAAAATGAAACAACAAAAAATTTAACCTTTAGAAAATATGACTAAAAAAATAAATTACAATGATTATAAATGATCAAGAATAAAAATTGGAAATAATTAAATTTTCATTTCATGTTTTAATAAACCTAAGTTTGTTCTACAGGTTGTGTAAATGTGGGAAAAAAATAGGACCAAATATAAGCGGACTCCTGAACATGATTTTTTCCAATAATTTTGTATGATTATTATAAAAACCATTTTAATTTACTTTTATTTAGACTCCCATTTTCTTTATTGGGTATATACATGTTCTTACTTCATTAAAATGATTTATAGGCCACCTATAATGATTTTTTAGAAATAATTTATTTTCCAAAACATCATGTTGATTCTTATTAAGCTTTTTTCTCCTCTAAATATAACCTATGATCTTTTTATTCAAATATTTGATGTCTAAAAATATTTTTTCCCTTATTAATTTTTGGAAACTCCAAGTCCATTCATTGAAACATGATTTATGACATCTATATGAGACCTATTTTTTTTCTATGAGTTTATTTCATGTTTATAATTGTTATATCAATATTTTATCTGATGAATTCATGATTATGATAATTTAATAATGGTGTGGGTGGGACCATAATTTTATATTTATTCTAATGAATCTAGTAATGTGATATATTTTAAGAGATAATTTATATTATGTGTGAACATAATGTTATCTTTGTTCATAATTATGATGTTTTGATTTGTACAAACATGTTATGCATCAACATAATTCCATATTTGTTCATTTGTTTTGAATTTGACCACAATGTCATATTATTTCATTATTATTTATATTTCACATTTCGCATCCTTTTTAAGTGATCCCCTCATGATTATGATAATGATAATTTTCTCATAACATGATTATGATGATTAGGAATGCCCATATACCATTTTGATTCATGACTCAGATTCTTTTACTATGATTCCTCCCCTTACTGGTATTTTAGATCACCCTTTATTTTATTTATATATAATATTTATTAATTTTATTATGAATAACCAGATATATTTTAGGAGAATTGTGAAGAAGGATTCAAATAATGTTTAAAATTAATTATTTACTCATGATATATGAACCTAATTTTCCCATGATATTAAACCTTTAAATTCTAGATTTTATTATTTATATGTTGTTTATTCTAAAATGATGTATTAATCAGGTATGAAAAATTCAGGTCACTATACTAAAATCACATTCTAATATTAAATGGACTATTACCCTACTTATCTAATTTAATCCCCATAAGTTTGTAACTCCAAACACTAACAAATATATTATCCAAAGCTTTCATACCACTCTTTTATGTCATATATCCATAAGAAAACCACCTTAGCTAGTATTGAACGTAATAGTGACCCCCCAGATCCTACCACAAATCAGTTGTTGTTTGGAAACTATCATTGAGTGTATAAAACACACAAAATGAGTGGAATTACCCTATATAAATACTAGGAAAAGATAATATCCTCTAATAAATGACATCATAATAAAATAGAGAAACCCATAATCACAATATTAATATAATATACAGTAACCTCATATAGAATAAAAAATGGTCCCCAAAGTAAATAAAATAACTAGTTCTTAAGGAAGAAACCCCACCACAAACTAAATTTCACATCATGAGGTATATTATACATATTGATCATTAAACCTTTCATTAAAATCTATACAAATAGTATATATAAGTATGGGTAAGAATATAACTATATTTCACACTAATGTGGAAAATTATATTAATTTTTCAATAAATAAGATACAAAATTTACTCATTTCATATCCTAGGTTATCTAAAAATCCATTTCACTAAGGAACTTTCACAAAATATTCCGATAATGTAATAATAAACAAGAAAATATATAAATAAGTTACTATGTATCTAATTCCCTATTGACGTGGCCACCCTCACATCCAAATGAAGAAGCCCTTGCACTCACATTTCTTCTATATCCACATACCATAACCATTCATCACATAAACCATACCACACCTAATATCACATCCATACACCACACACCACAATCACATTACACATACCATATCCATATTTCTCATACCTTATCTATATAACCTCTATGAAATATCTACCACCACATAACCACTACCATATAAAATTCTATGTTTGAAAGAGAAATCGTGAGAGGGGGAGTAGTCATCCATCTATATTACCCACATCCAAGATTTTGGGGGTTTACTCGATGCACAAAACCTTATACGGGTGTCAACCAAGTTTCCTAACATAGTTCACTGTATATAAGAAAAAATTAAACCTTATATGAAATTTAAATACCCAAAATCTTAACCTAGGGTACAATTCCTATTCAATTACTTGTATATTTATATTTCATCTCCACAAAATAACAAGTGTTTCTCCCTCAAACTATAAAACAACTAATACTTCCACAAAAAAATCTTCAAATGGTTTCTGATTTCTAATATCAGTATTAATTATATATCAATCATTACTTACAAAATTAATTTATAGAAATATATATTTCATATAAGACACTTTTACCGCTATATTATTCATTATTTTCTATTTAAATACCACACATTATATTCACTGTCACACCCCGACCTCAAAAATTGATTTATTTATATTATTGCTTTTGTTTTCAATCTATTCTGAGTTGAATTTTAAAATTTTCATGTGAAGTGGGGTCCTGTGAATGGGTTGCGCATGGTTAAGAATAACCATACGACAACCATGAATGAGGGTCTATCATTGAACAATGCTATTTAGAATAGTTGGAGTATAGTTCTCTCAACTGTGCCTTTGTTAGTACGTAACTAAGTGAGGGTTTTTGGCCTAAGAAGTCACTAGCACATGATCAGTGCATGGTCTGGTAAACTGTGCACACACCATGGGGGATACCTATGTTAAAAAAACATAAATAAAATATAGAAGTAAAATAATGTTTAATAACATGATTTAATAATAATAATAATAATGATGAAGATTATTATTATTTATATTATTATTTAAATTATTATTATTATTATTATCTCTCATATCCCCCTCCCTTTCCCCTCTCCCTTGCACGACTGGACACCCATCCCGATACCTGAAGCACGCTGCCCCTACTCTCAGCACCCCCACAGTCTGGCACACCTCCTCCCCTCTAAAGACTCCTCAAATGGCCAACCTCCTCCCCCAGGATGAACCTCACTCAGAAGCACGACCCCCTCCATACGATCCTTAGAGCTGCACACGCGACCTCTTCCCAGGATCCCGCTCCATCTCCCTCTCCATCCGGTGATTCCACCTGATTTATTCATGAATCTCAACTGTCTCTTTGAGGTGAGGCCTTCTAAATCTATCCTCTACTTTATTTTTCAATTTTATGTATCCTCATTGCATCATTTAATTCATTTGAAACCGTAGGTTAGGATTAACTTTATTTTTTTGTGTTCTTTCAATTTTAGAGGGTGTGAAGGCTTCCTCAGGTTGACATAGGTTGTATTCCAAAATCCAATACTGAGGGTGAAGAATATTGGCTTGTATTGGCATGCTGATTCCACTTGGGGTAAAATTTTAAACCCATTGTTTTGTTTCACCCCTTTATTTGGGTTTTTAAGGTGTATTGAGTCCCTAAACTTGATTATACGAAGTTTTAATCATCCTTGGTGATGAATACAAGCATACATAGGTATGTATGTATATATATATATATGTATATCATCGTTTCTCATATTCCCTCATGGTACGTGGAATATATACATTGTATTAGGGTTATATATATATATAAGAATATATGTCTGTGAAAGTGTGGGGTGTTTTTCATCAAAAGCTCCAAGAGCCGGAGTGTATCGACTTGGTCCGATCCCTTATTGAGGTAGGTTCTTTATTCCTGTGCCTTTAATTTTAAATTCCCATATTGATTAACACTTTAATATGTGTATTTATATTTATGTGATATATATATATATATGTTTGTGTGTGTGTGCATATCTACAAGTTTGGTAAAACAGATTACACCCCTTAGAAATTGTTTCTTATTTATTCACTTGACTTGTCTAAGAAAAGTTTCTTTCAAATGTGAAGTATCCTAAATGTTTTGGAATGGTTATATAAAATAGTCCTAGCTTATGAAGTTTGTTTTGTGGAACATGAAGTCTTTGGTTAAATGTTTGTCTAATGTTTTTTTTGTTTGAAACACTATAATGTTTCTTGATAATTAAATGACATGAAGGTCTGTTAAAAACTTTTTTAAGTGTGTTTGATATTTTATTAACATAGAATTGGAAATTTATTTGGAAAGTGAGTTTGGTTTGGAAAATTTTAGTGGCCCGTATGGAAAGTGTTTTTGGAAGTAGTGTTTCAAATTGTTTTAGAAATGGTCTGAAATATTATTATGAAATATTGGAATAATATTATTAAAGTCCTGGTTAGAACCATATGTCATTTTGGAAGTGAAATTTGATTTTGAAAGTGTGATTGCCTAGATGGAAACCTAAAGTGCTTTATGGAATGGTTTAAAGGTTTATGTGATGTAATGTCCCAGTTGACATTTCTTATTGGTTTTTTATATAAAGGTCACACCTATTAGGGATTTCCCATTATGGGTTATCATATAGGTGGTGTTAGTGTTTGGGGTGGGCAAGTGCACTGATAGTAGGTAAGGTGAGTCTTGTGTGTGAGGGCCTCCCACTTACATAGTATATTATTACCATGGGTTCCTGGGTGTCCTTTAGAGGATTGAGTCATAGTTGTTTGCAAAACCAGATTAGATGGGTTGGAAAAATCTAAGATTTTTTGTTAGGATTGGTGGGATTTTACCTTAGATTGGTTAGTTCAGGGTATCCAGTTGATTATAGACTTAAGGGATTCACCATATGCCGATAGGAGGTTCTGAACCATGTGCGTACAAGGATTGATATAGGGATGTTTAGTAAATACACATGATTACATACTTATATGTTCATATTTTATTTTATGACACCTTTAATTTGTTTTTATTTTTAACTACCTCTTCTATAATTAGTTTTATTTTAAATGAATTTATTTTAATTACTTTTATATTTGTGTAATTGTTTTTGGGATGTGAAATGGAAAAGGGGGTTTCTTAAAAATAGAAGCTCATTACTTATTTTGAAAAAAGAGTGGAAAAACTTATATTCATGTATTATATTTTAAACTAGAAAGAAATTATTTCACTTTAGAGGTGGGAAATCAATATTGGTTTATCTTTGGCATTCTTACTGAGCATTTCAGTTCTCACACCTACTCTATATTTTCAGTTTTATGTTCTTTTAGTTCTGAATTGATATTAGAGTGAACTTGGTTCTGTGTTTGTTCGTGAACCATGAGTTCACATGGAGGCATGTGTAGTAGTTAAGTTATTTTATCTCTATGTGTTTATTTTTTTTGTATTTAATTTTTATTTATAATTTATTTATGGTCCAAATTGATCCTAACGACCTTTTCTTGATGGTTGAAACTAGTTACAAGCCTGTAGGGATCAGGAACGCCCTTAAGGAATTGTCGTAGAGTTGCTAAGGTTATTGGTTTAGGGTTAACCTGGGTCAGTTCATGACTAAATCGTATAGGATCATGCTTTTTATTATTTAGGGTGTTAGGTATTTGGATACTAGGATTGTCAGGACCGGAAAGGTGAGTATGGTTAGAGTGTCACGAACTACTTCTTGTTCTAATCCTTGAGTTACTAGGGGTAGTCTGAGATTTGAGTCTTTGGAATTAATTTTTGTTGATGGGGGATGACCAAGGGAGTGAGATGGTGTTTCATTGTGGATTTACATAGAGTAGTGGCCCGTGTAAAACTCACGTGTATGGGTTGAGACACTTCTTGTGGTTAGTGATTTCTTAGACCATGGTCTGCTAAATCATATAGCCATGTAAGACATGACCACTAGTTCGTTATATAGGTGCATCGGTCTGAGTATTTCATTTGGTTTGGTTTTGGTTGATGTGAATTTTAATTGGTTTTGAGGTGCCTTATTAAGTTATGAAACGAGGATTTATTCTGAAAGGTTGGATTTCTGAAATGAAAAATAATAGGTTATTTTGATAATATAAGGGAAAATGTTTTGTTTTTGACATGTTTTATAGAATTTGTATTGATAATTAATTGGGAATTCATGTTTTTGATGGAGAAAGGGTTTGTGTGACCCTTGGTGTTCTTTATGGACATTCACATATGTGCCTGTGTGTAGGGAATGTGCATGTCGGTATGTATGTGTGGATGATATAAATGTATGTGGGGACGAACATGTATGTGATGGTTAATAGGATACCATGGATGATAATATTAAAATCAAAAATTTATCTTGGTCTTCAAATTTGTTTTAGAAAAGGAAAATGGTTTCTGATAAAGATGCTTATTTTCTAAAGTGATTTGTGGTTTTAAAGGGAAAATGTGGTGGTGTTTTGAATATTTAAGTAGATATGCTAGAATAATTTTTGAAATAGAAAATGAATTTTGATTTCAAAAGGGGATTAAATTTGAATGTGGGTGAATTTAGAAGATAGTGATTTTCAAAAGAAGATTGTTGTCTTGTTTTGTGAAGTTTTTTGGGTTTAATTTTTTTTGATTTGGTTCAGTTTTGATTTAGTTTGTGATGTGTTTTCCAATGATCTTGGAATTGGAGATGATGTTTTCGGTAGAGCTTCAGTTGGGTGTTGATTCAGTTTTATATTATTTTTTATTCATATTATGCCACCTAGAGAGTTCCCGGATGTTTCTTGTTTCCTTTAGTCTTGGGACTTACCCAGACTCCAAGTAGAGTAGTGGGATCAAGTTCATTTTTGTTCCCATTTTTCATGGTGATCGAGGCTTGTTATAGGTAATGGAGTGTCTTGAAAAAGTTTAAAGCATTTTCAAGAACTCCTAAAGTGGTGAGGGTTTATTCTATTCTAAGTTTGTTTGGAGGTCTGATTTTTAACTGGTGAATGGTGGTTTTCCCAACATCGTTTAATGTTGGAGTGTCATGGGGACTGTTTAAGACCACTTTTATCTAGTGATGTTGGCATTAGGAGGTAAAGGCGAGGAATGTGATAGATCTCATCAGTGTTTAGAAAGGTTAGTAGACAATGAAAGATCTTGTTGATCAGATTAAGGATCTAGTTTTTTTATTAAGAGGTTGTGTTGGGAGATCGGGTTGCTAAGTTAGTAGATGAAGAATTTTTAGTTGAGTTCGTTTTTAGAGCATGAAAATTTGGAAATAAAGTGCCTATTGTTTCTCATGAAGGTTCCCTATTAGGAAAGAGGAGTGTTCTATAGGATTTTATTTAAGATATGTATCCCTCATTAGGTTTATCCTCTAGTTCTTTAAACTATTCATTTTGCCAATAGTGTTGCTGGTTCAGGTATTTAAATCTATCCTGTCACAATATATGAAAGCATGCTATCGTTGTGCCTGTCTTGGTCACCTAGAGAAGTTTTATAGGAAGTGTTGCTCTAAGAATATGTTGTGATCGAAGGATGTCAGCACCTAATTGTGAGTCATGAGATGATTTTTTCATTAGGTCTCCATCCATTGGACTTGGAGTGAAGCTCACACAATGTTTGTAAATCAAAAGCGGAATGAAAAACCATAGAATAAATTTTGTCTACAGTGCTAGTGTGGACATAGTTCCAGCCTCCTATTAAAATATTCTTCTTGTTGTGAGTTTCTTTTATCCATTTAAGAGACCTTGTAATACTATTTTATCATAATCTCACCCTTTTGTTTTGAATATGGATCCTTGAATATTTTTTTCCTTTCTTGATTGTGTTTATCCCTTGTGTGGGTGAGTCTTGATTTTAGCTTTCAATTATGCTCATTTTGGTGATGATTTCATCTTGTGGAGGTGAAAAAACATCGTTTGGTTTGATTATCTCTTTGAGGTTTTTTTTATTCGTGCCCCCTTGTAATTGATATTGGTATGTACCGGAGATTCCAGGATTGGTATGTGTTGGGGTTTTTATTCAATTCGTGTTGGTAGTTCTAAAGTTGGTCAGTGTTGGAAATTACAAGGTTTCTCTAAGATTGTTGGTACCAATTGAGTTCTTGTGGTGGGGAGAACCCACTCATGTTTTCACCTCATTATTGTGTTGTGGTTTCTTCTTGACCAGTCAGGTGTGACTTGTGGAGTGAAAGGTCACAACCCTAGGTTCAAAGTTTGTCTTTGTTTTGTGAGGGTTCCTAGCCTAGGAGGTTTCCAGTGCATAGTCAGTGCATGTTCTGGTAAACTGTGCGCAATATGTGCAAGCTGGCTATGTTAAAAAAATTAAATGGAAATAAAATATATTAATAAAATAAAGTATCAGATAATGTATTTATAATAATAATAATAATGATAATGATTATTATTGTCAATAATAATAATATTATTTATTTTATTATTAATATTATTGTTGATATTATTATTATTATTGTTTTCTCTTCTCTCCCCTCCCCTTTCCCCTCTCCCACTACTATAAATTTAAGATATAGCCCCTGAAATATAACCATGATTTTATAGAACTGTGGATATATATTTTTTATATCCAAGATTTATTTATACGGTCATGGCTAAAAATTTGCCCCGTCTTTTTTTCCATACAGCTTCAGGGTCCTCCTCCATCCTCCCCTGATCATCACCCTATGATCCCTTGACATACCTCGTGGTGGTTCCCTTCTCCCCAAAACCCGCTGCATGTGACCCTCCTTCTATGACCCATTGTGACATCTCCTCTCCCCGATCCTCCTACACCTATGGTGCCCCTCCCAATGTTGTTGCTCGCTGACACTGAACATGGAAACCCCACCGCCAGCCACTGCCACTAAACGCGGGACACCTCACATCCTCTACCGATGCTACTCCTAGGTGGCCTCACCACCTCCTTTAGTGTGCCTCTGTCATGACCAACCCCTCTAAGTGATCCTCCTTCTCCTTGTTATGAACAATTATGTGTTAATTTTTTTGTTATGAGTGTGTGTAGAAGAAAACTATAATAGTTTCACATGTTTGAATGTGGAAAAGAAGTTTTCAATTATATACATTATTCTAATAATAATTTCTATACATGTCATGAGTGAAAAATAGTTTTTGATGAAGAACCAATTAGTCTAGATTGGGAATCTTTATGGTGGAGTTGTTCACAGTTGGAATCGAAAAAAAGTGATGCTATCAAAATTTTACTGTTAAATTTGGAATTAGAGCATCATCTTGGACACTTCTCAAGGATTGTAATTCTTATGGTAGGATGTTTTTAATGACACACACAATTATAGGGTTGGTAATTTCAGAATAAATTTTATTTTTTTCCTAAAGCAGGGTGATTTTTTGGAATTGGGAAATAAATTGGAATTTCAAGAGTTAGTATATCTCTTGGATGCATTTTCACTCGAGGATAATGGTTATTTAAAGGCTTGGTTTCCAAATCATAGGTTGGTGTCCAACTGAAAAAAATGTAGTAGTCATTTGGTATTCGATTGAAAGGAACTAGGTGCCTCTTAATGGGTTTGTAAAAAACTAAAACCATTATAAGTTACCTGATGGGGGGGGGGGTGTACCAGGTACTCGGTGGGATGGAAAGTGTAGTGGACCTTTTATGAGGTCCATCAAAAACATTTTAGAGGTGGATTGGTTACCTAGTAGGTATGGGTGTTTTTTTAAGGATAAAAAAATAGTTATTATAGATTCCACCTTTACAAATTCCTTATGGGGTTCTTCTACATTAAATGGATAGATGTAAACATTCCTCTTCTACCTCTAGTATTCTTTCATATTCATATATTTTGATATTTTATTTTTAGGCTATGATTTATGTTAGATTTCACCAAGACTTGGTGAAATTGGACCATTATTATGGGGCATCATAGAGTTGTGGCATTAGTGTGAATTTTTTAACATCCTCCCCTAGACCACAACAACTAAGTAATGCCTAGATCAAAGGACTCGTCACGGCGACCTCAGACGGTCCTCCCCATATGCCAAAGGCCATCCATCACCAAATAGGGTGTTGTGCCCAATATTAATGTATCCATTGACATGTTTGAAATATTGTGGGACATTAAAACATTGTTTTTTTTCTCATTACGGTAGATACTCCAATTATTTCTTATTTATTAAAGTTATCCTTAATTAAATCATTACTTTTTCACCATTCCCTCATAGAATGTGGTGCCATGACATTAATCTTCCACATTCTCATCTTTAACCAAGATCTCATGTGATCTTATTGTTTCTTATCTTTTGATATCTTCACACAAAAAAAATTACCAAATTATATAGTATATGTTTTATTACATGTTTATTATTTATCATGGTTGATTCCATGCAAAAATATTCCCACAACAATTCTTTTTATAGATTGTATGTTAATACTATTATAATATTTCTTGGATTCATGTATGAAAAAACATGACCAAGATGTATCATGATCATATTTTGGTGTTATATATAAAAATATATATTTTCTAGAATCATCCCTAAGCTAAAGGCTAGATCATGGAATCTACGGATCTATCCTATAGTGATAAAATCGATTACTTAATCATTGATTATTCTTTAGTGGTTTATCATTATTATATTTAAAATTCTCAGCAGTGATAATGAAGTTACCATCATTGAAGCTAATATGTGATGACATGGTCCCACTGATATTTTTCCCACTAGGAGAATTTTAAATGTTAAATCTTCTTATTTACCTCTTGTTATCAAGAATAATATTTGTTTCTCAAAAAATTAATAATTTCATAATTCTAAAACTAAACCTATAAAAATGTAAGAGTTAATTTAGGTTCTTCAACATGTTTAATTTACTGCTTTTATAAATAGCCCTAAAATAAAACATAGTGGATACATGTTATCCACTAACTATACTAATACTGGGTTCCTCTCCATTCCACATGTCCAAAATTTAGAAACCCACATTTCTTTTCTGCCTGACTTCCCACATACCTTCTCTGCATCAATCCCTTCCTCTACCCCTCCCTCTTCCTCATACAGTTTCCCTTTGATTCTAATCCATCTCAAGGTTTACCTCTTATCTAACTAGGGTTCATCGTCTTCCTTTGCATTATACCATTTCTTTTGCATCAATATCTCTTACACACGTAGTTTCCTTTAGTTTTTGGCCATGCTCGTGCTTCTTCTTCTATCGACCTATGGTCCCCGCAGACCCCGATCTTCATCTTACTCCTAATCCAGATTCTCGTTCACTCTTTCTGGGAGCCCCACACTCTATTGCCACCTTCTTACTCCGATACCATCCTTCGCATCAATCTAACTTAATTCCCTCCATTGAATATGACGTCACCCACCATTTATAGATCCAGAATTTTTTCACATCAATGATGACTATTGATTTCCATCAGTTTCTCCTCCTACTCGATTATCACCTCTTATCGAGATAGGGTTCCCGCCTATCCCGGTCAACATCTCCCTCCACCCCCCTATCCCCCTCCACTCCTCCAAGGGTTCCCAGTATTATCTGTCCCCTATGAGATCTACCTCGGTAAAGAACACCCTGTACTTACTTCACATTTCCATTCACCATCACTGAAACATGTTACTTTCTTAAAAAATCTATCTTAATGTTCCTTCTTAGAAATAGACAATAGGGTATAAATTTCCATTAAATGAAGATTCATCCATCTCCTAATGAATCATGAATATAAAATTTTCTCATCTCTAGTATCTCAGTATCATTTTTCTCTGCTCTATAGTTTCATATTTCACTATGATTATACTAATTTTGTAGGCTATAATACAATATAGTGCTTCAAAAATGGTGGGTTCTCATATGTTTTTGGAAAAAATTTAGTTGTCCCCAAGATTTAGTTTTTCTAACTACATATGGATTTTCCTACATCAATATAATACATCACTTGTTTTGATTCACCAATTACTACTTATAATTATTTTTATTGGTCAATATTTATTCATCTTAAATTTATTCCATGGTTGATATAGATTTACTCCACTGCATCAATGCATTATAAATTTTAGATATTCCAAACTGATTTGATTTAGTACACTTTTTTGAAGTTTCAATCATGAAAATTTCTGGTCATTTTCATTTTTTTTATAAATGTATTCGATTACATACATAGTGGACTCATTGAAGCTGGGTATGTTAAATAATCTTTCCCTCAAGTATATAACTTTAATTTTGATTGAATGTTAATTTTCTTCAAATATTATAATTGAAAAATATTCATTTTTTTGTGCTCATTTCCATTTTCTATATAACTAAAACATACAATTCCTTTATTTTTTTCAATTGTCTATCAATTGAAATTACATACATATTTCTTAAACATACATGTTTGGAGATTTCTTATAAAGAAGTGTTTTCATATTTCATCTTTCTTAAAAGGATTTCATACGTAATTATTTCACTCATTTACAGTTTCAATTATAGGCTACTTCTTCATGAGTTCTCCTTGGAAGTAGTTTTTATGTAAATTAAATGTATACCAAGATGTTTCAAGATTGAAATGATATCCTTATAGAGGTAGGTTTTCAAGTGGCCCTTTATTTATGTTTTTCATTTTATTTATGGTGTATTTATAGTGAAATATATATGTATTATTTCAGGTTTTCTTTTTTCAAAAATGTTCTCTTCAATATGATAATCTACTTACTCTTTAGTTGACCCAGATAATGACATATAGAGGTTCATAGATAAGAATGAGCTTAAGAAAAAGAGTGGAAAAGTTGGACTTCATGATTATTTGGAGCTTAGTAAGGATATCTTTCTTCTTGAACTGATTGGTATGTGATCAGAAAATTATATGAATATCGGGAGTTGACTGAATGATTTAGATGCTTCATATGTTGTTTTTCATTTTCATCTTTCCTTTCTCTAATACATGAATTATATAATTCTTTAATGCTATATCTTTAGGACTCACTCTTTTTGATTTCTAAATGTTCATTAATAGGTTTCTTAGAAGACAGATTCTCAATATAACTATTTGACGGTCACCTGTCGAAAGATGAAAAGATTACTTTGATGGATGATTCGAAAAAAAACACTTTCCGTCCTAGATTTGGAATTTTAACAAAAACCCATATTTATATATATTAATGTTATATTTATTTTGGGTTTCCATATGTGAAAAATCAAATGATATGGTAATAGCTTCCACATGGGTTATGTTTTGAATTTTGATAGGTGTTTTCTCAATGCTTTTCATTCTTCAAGTGGTAGACCCATACCTACATTATCATATTACTTTTACTTGACTTTCGTTTTGATGAATACTCTTTTGCAGTAGATGAGCTCTCTGTCAACTAGATATCTTTAAATTCTTCCATTCTTGAAACACCCAAAAGCTATTACCAAAAATTAAAACACCACCACAAAGTTAATTCTCACAACAATCGATTACATTTATAAAACTATATTTCTTTATTGTATTCCATCAAGGATTGAATATATGAATCCTAATATTTTTTTAATATATCATTGGAAATTGAAAATAATATATATCTTCGAATCCATATTGACAATATCCACAAAATGATGAGAATTGAGTAGATATGGGTTCCAAAAAATTCTAGAGGTGTAGAGAGGCTGGTGCTGGGGATTGTGTTACCATGGAGGTGTCTTCTCTGTTTATCAACACATTGTTAATTTGTTTTGAGTAGGTGCGAGTTTTGATTGTTTAAGTTATCATTAATATAATATAACCTGCTTTCTTTTTTTTGTTTGTCTTTTCAATTGAAAGTGTCTTTGTATTTTTTATCAATAGTTGCAATGTTAAATATTTTTATATTAATGAAGTTCTTATTTATATATAATAGAACATGTGTTCTGTTGCAGTTTTTAGTTGATCTACGAAACATGTATTCTATTTTGATTTTTTTATTTAATACGGAAAAATAAATAGTAACTATTGAATAATAGTTATTTTTTTACTGATGACGTTTTTTGCATATGTTCTGACTGTTAAGGATATTCACATGGATAACTTCATCATATATGTGGGTGGTCTTTATCTTATTTCAGATGGTTCTGTTACACCTTCTTTTATAAGGAACTATGGTGAGATCATTTTCCAATTGGGTATTTTCTCTCATTCCAAGTAAATTGGTACAATAACATATGAAGCAATATTGATGGAGATTTACCATCAAATAATATCACCAATGATATAAATCATAATTCATTATTCTTTTGGAAGCACTGAGGGTCGGAGATTAGGGTAATCTTGTGGGGTTGGTGTTGTAAGGTCTGGAAATACCTTAATCAGATAAGAAATTGATGATAATGTGTGCATGGATGTGAATGAATCCAATATGAAAACTCAGGACATCACTGTTCTGTTTCAATAAATTGGTAGCAATGAAATGAAACTCAAATCCATTTTTATCCCCAATACCCCCTCACTATGTTTTTGGTTTTTTCATCATGATTAAAAAATCTAATACAAAAGAAAACATGTATTTGTTAAACTATAACGCTTCATTACAAGCCATAATATCTCATTTACCCCCACCGTCAAATATAGTCAAACACTTTCTTGTATCTTATAGCTCAAACAACTTCAATATGCATTGGTACTTTTATATAGGTCTTTAATATGAATTCATCTCTTAGAAACACATGTAATGTCTTCCATAGGTTAATGATGAATCCATTCATGAATAATATTTAGATTTTCACCCAATAACATATAGTGTTCCCCCTATATGAACTAATTTTTCATTTATTTTTATGAGTTATAATAATTTCCCCCTTTCATGAAATCCATACATGAATGAAAATATTGAATAATAACATCATTAAATAAATATGATTTAATATCTTAACCATATCCAAACTTGATTACTCTCTCATTCTTATTTTGTTCTATTAAGACCATCAAGCTCTTACTATTGCTCAATATTTTAAACATCCTTCTTATTTTACTTCAATTTTATGTTCACCAATCATCATACACAAGAATATTTCAATGTTTTCATTAATTATATGTGTTATAATTTGTATACATTATGTTTATCAAAGTATTTTATTGGTAACATAATGATATTATATGGATCACTATATAAACATTGAATGTTTTCTTTAATTAAATGTGTTCTCATTTGTATGAATTATTTTTATTAGTATTATTAGATCCTTCGATTGATTTAGGTGAATAAACCAATGAATATTTCAATGATCATTATAATGGTGGTGGTAACAGTGGTCTAAGTAGAGGTGATAATGATGTTTGTGTTTCTATAGAAGATGATGAGGGTAATGATGGTTCTGGTGATGTTGATATTGAGGTACATTTCAGATGTAAATTTTAATCTTGGTTTATACATTTAATTTTATCAAATAGTTCTTTTTATTATGATGATATTGATATTGCAATTTTATATTGTTTATATTTGAGATAGTTTTAATTCTTATGATATATATATATTGTATTATGTTTGAGTTTGGTTTTATTTCCAAGGTGGTGTTTTTTGGCTCATAGATAGAGGATGTGAGTATTGCAATAAGGTGCATCTATTATGGAAGAATTTGGTGATAAGTATAGCTCAGTAGGAATCAATTTACATGGTTATTAAATGTGGCTATAGAGTCTATTTTACATGGTTTTGAATGTGTTATCAGGGACCAAGATCCATGGTTTAACCATGGGTGTAGTTAAAAATTACCATTTTTAAGATCATGAATTTATCCTATAATTTCTATGGTATTAACTGTGGTATTATAATCTAATTTAAAAGTTTATCCCATGGCTATAAATGTACTACTTCTTTAGTTAAAACCATTTCTATACGTGGAATAATTCCTCTAATTAAAAGGAATAAGTTGAAAACCCCTACTACAAACGATTTGGTGTAGATCTGGTCATGGGGGGCTGGCAGGGGGTGGGGTGTGGGGGGGGGGTCCTGGAGGGAGGGGATCTAATAGGGAGGGGGTCCAGGAGGGATGGAAGTGTCCAGGAGGGGGGGAGGGGTGTTCACGGGGTGTCCAGGAGCCGCGAGGGGGGGGGGGGGGGTTGTCTAGGTTGGAGGGGTGTTCAGGTGGGGCTGTCCACGGTGGTTTCCAAGAGGGGGGGGGGGGGGGGGGGGTCCCAGAGGGATTTCATGTTGCATGTTCTTCATTGTAACCCGATTCTTGTGCCCGAAACCGTTCCCAAAACTTATGGGCATTTAGTTTATTTACACGTTGTGTATGTGACAAATCTTGGACACCCCTCGGGTAGTGTTTGGTTAAACAAATCTTATAAGAGAGAATAATAGGTCCATCAATTTTTTTAATATCTAGTGCAAGGGGGGAGGGGGTGCAAGGGGGTGGGGAATTAGGGGCAATTGGGGAGGGAAAACTAGCAAGGGGAGGGTGAAAGGGGGTGAGGGGAGGGGTAGGGGGAAAGTGGTCTATAGGGGGTTCTGTATGGAAGGGGGAGGGTGTAGCTGGGGTGGAAGTGGGGGAGGGAAAATAGGTCGGGGGGGGGGGGGGGGTCTGTAGGGTAGGGGAGGGGGATTGAAGGGAAGTGGGTCATTTATTAGAGCATTGGATTATATAACAATGAACATTAATGTGGGAGAACCATTGTAGGTGTGTGTGTGTGTAGGGGTGGTGTCTGCGGGGGGGGGGGGGGGGGCTGTATAGGGGGTGTCTAGGGTGGGGGGGGGGGTTCTATCCATGGGGGTTGTCCAGGGGTGGGGGTTGTGTGTGTGTGTGTGGGGGGGGGTTCTTTGCAGGGGCTGTCTATGGGGGTCTAGGAGGGAGGGGGTGTCCAAGTGGGATGGGGGTGTCTTGGAGGGTGGGGGATATCTAGGGGGTGTTCAGGGTTTGTCTAGGGGGTGTCTATGGTCTGGGGGGGGGGGGGGGGTTTAGGGTTTTTATGGGTCTGTCTAGGGTTTGACAATGTCTATCCATGGGTGTCCAGGGTCTATCATGGGGGTCTGTCTAGGATTTTGGTGGTGGTGGGGGGGGGGGGGGGGGTCCAGGGGGTGTTCAGTGTCTATTCGGGAGGGGGGGGGGTGTCCGGGGGGAGTGGAGGGGTGGATTTTCATAGAGGAAGGGGTGTTGCAGGGGGTGGGGTGTCCAAGGTTGGGGGGCCCGTTCTAGGGTTGGGGGTTGTCCAGGGGGTCTATTTTGGGGGGGTCTATCCATAGGGTGGGGGGTGGTGGGGGGGGGGGTGCATGGGTGGTATTTCTTGGTGGGGTATGTCTAGAGGGGTGGGGATGGGGGGTCTGTCTAGGGGGATTGTGTAGCGGGGAGGGGGTTGTCCAGAGGGGAGAGGAGGGGGGATTTTTATGGGGGAAGGGGTGTAGTTGGGGGGGGGATTACAGGGGGTGTTTTTTTTTATGAAATGGGAAAACCGTTCTCCATGGTTTCAAAGAGTGGATATACATTGTTGTGCCTTAAACTGCTGCCATGGTTTCAAACCATGGATTTTGGTATTTAGCCACAGTTCAAACTGTGGCTAAAGGTCTTTCCGTATAGCCACGCCAATACCATCCATGGTTCATAAAACTATGGCTATAACCTATAGCCATAGTTTTTTGAATTATATCCATAGTTCCAATATGTGGCTATAGACAAGATTTCAAGTAGTCTCCCTTGTGTGACCCAACCCCCGTCCCTATCCCTATAGTACACCTCCCCCTCTTATTAGCACCCCCACCATCTAGAGCACCTCCTCTTCTCCGGTGACTCCTCACATGACTGACCTCCTCCCCTCAACCGAGCATCCCTTAGGCATGAAACCCCCTCTAGAAGATCCTCCCAACCATGGGTGTCACCTCTTTACGAGATCCCTATCCATTTCCCTCTCCGTCCAGAGATTCCACCATATTTATTCATGAATCTCTATCAGATCTTCGAGGTAAATCATTCTCCCTCCATTATCTCTTTTAGTTCATCCATTTTAGGTCTTCCCATTTCCCTATTTAATTCGGCTGAAACCCTTGGTTTGGGTTATCTCAATGTTTTTTTGTTATTTCAAGTTTTGGGTGTGGGAAGGTTTCCTCGGGTGGAATTTTGGTGCATTCCAACATCCTCCACCAAAGGTGAAGCGTATTGGCTCACCTTGGTTTGATGACACCACTAGGGGGTAAGATTTTAAACCCGCAGTTTTGTTTTGAACCCTTAATTTGTTAGTATTAAGGTGTATTGAGTACCTAAACTTGATTATATAGAGTTTTAATCATCCATGGTGGTGTTAATAGACAAACATAGGTAAACATGTTCATATATATATATATGTATATATTTCATGCCCATATTCCCTCATGTAATGAATAATATATAAATTAGATTAAGGTTATATATATATAAATAAATTAGAATGTATGTGTGTATAAGTGTGAGGAATTTTTAATCAAAATAGTCAAGAGACGAAGTGTCTCATCTAGGTCTGATACCTTTTTGTGGTAGGTTACCAATAACCAACCATTAATTAAGAATTCCTTGAGTGATTATCACTTTAAAAATTTGAATTTATATTTATGTGATATATATATATATATGTTTATATCTATAGGTTTAGTAAAACTGATTGTGTCCCTTGGAATTAGTTTCATATTTATTCACATAACTTCTTTAATATTGTTTATAAGTTTCATTAAAATGTGAAGTATCCTAAATTTTTTAGAATGGTTTTATAAATGAGTCATATATTGTTATGTGCGATTTTTGGAACTTGAAATCTTTGGTTAAATTTATTGTCTAAAGTTTTTCTTGTTTGACACCCAAAAAAGTAGCTTGAAAATTAAATGACATGAAGGCTCATCTGTCACTTTTTAAGTGTGTTCCATATTTTATTAACCAGGAATTGGAAATGTCTTTGGAATGTGATTTTGGTTTGGAAAATATAAAGGACCGTATGGAAAGTGTTTGTGAAAGTAGTGTTTCACATTGTTTTAGAAATGGTTTAAGTATTTTTATGATATATTGGATTGATAGTATTAAATTACCAGTAGAGACCTTATGCCATTTTGGAAGTGAAATTTTGTTTTGAAAGTGTGAACACCAGGTTAGTAACTTAATTTTATTTGTCAAATGGTTTAATGGTTTATGTTATGTGACAGCCCAGTTGGCATTTGTAATTGGTTTGTTATATGACAGGAACACCTATTGGGGATTTATCCTTGTGGGTTATCATATAGGTGGTGTTAGTGTTTGGGGTAGGAATGTGATGTGATGGAAGTTAAGGTGAGTCACGAGTGAGAGGGACTCCCATATACACAATATATTGTTACCGTGGGTTTTTGGTCATGTTTTAGATGATCATGTGATGGTTTCTTGACAACCCCAATTAGATGGGTTGGTACCCTTTTTATTTTTTTGTTAGGCTAGGTAGGCTATGCCACCAGATTGTTCATTTGAGGGAATCTATATGGTTATAGTCCTAGGGGCTTTTCCATACACCGACTGGTGGTTCTCAACTGATTACATCCAAGGGTAACTCTAAGGATGTTTAGGAAATTCCCATGATAACATACTTTTATGTTAATATTTTCTTTTGTGACACCTTTAATTTGCTTTTTCTTTTTAAATACCACTTCAAGCATTAATTATCTTTCAAGGTAAGTAATTTTAATGCATTATGTGTTTTTGGAAGTTGTTTTGGGAAGTGAAACGGAAAAACATATTTTTTTAAAAATACCATCTTGTTACTTATTTTGTTAAAAGAGTAGAAAACCTTATCTTCATTCATTGTATTCACAAACTAGCTGGAAAGGATTTCTCTTTAGAGGTGGGGCATCAGGCATGGTTTATCTTTAGCATTACTACTGAGCATTTTGGTGCTCATGTATACTATATCTTTTAATTTTTAGGTTCTTACCGTTTTGGTTTTCTCTTAGAGAGAGCATAGTTTTGTGTTTGGTGGTGAACCATGAGGTCACATGGAGGTACGTGTAGTAGTTTATTTATTTTCTCTATGTGTGTTTATTTTTTTATTTAGTTTAATTTTCATTTATTTATCATTTATTCATGGGAAAAATCATTCCCAATGGTTTTATCTTGATTCCTGACACTAGTTTCCAGCCCATGGGGATGGGGAACACCCTTCAGGCCTTCTTGTAGATCATCTCGGGTGACCGGTTTAGGGTTATCCCAGGTTGGTTCATGACATGAACTTTGTTAATTTATTACATTCTACACATCAATTATTCATTATAAACCTCCTTAAAATTCAACGCCTCTCCATCCCATTATTTATTCTTGTAAACATCCATATCCAAGGAAACTATATTACACTATTAATTCTAACCATATCAACTTACCCATATCACCAAAATAAAAACAATCCACACCATCACCACTATTTACTTTTATAAAAAATTCAACTACACAACTCAACAAAAAACCATCCTTTAATATATTTTTTATCAATTAATTAATTGATTCTCAACCCCAAAAAAATAAAGAAAAAAATTCTAGTTTTCTACTTTTCCATGAAATTATCAACTTTAAAATTATTCAAAAATGTTAAAATATAATTTCATATTATAATAATATATTTCAATAATAACATTTTACTTATTACAATAATAAAGAAATAACATAATCAAAAACAAAAAAAGAAATCATGTTACCATGTTAGCTAACATCCTTATTGATTAAATTTATTTATTTATAATTTTTATAGAAAACTAAAAGCCCTTACCTGAATAAAAATAAAATCATACATAAATTTAAGGCCCCATGTTTCGAGTGTGTTGAAAATTGCAAGGGAATTTGAGATTTCCATTTGTTGGGAAGACCAAATTTCAATTTATGATTCATAATGAAATTCCAATAGTTTCAACACTATAATGTTTAGTTTTTAAATGTGGGTTGAGAACTAAAAAGATCATCATGAGTCCAGTTGACTTCTAGGAGAATAAAGCTTCAAAATCATAGGTTTTGGAAGGAGGGGGGTTTCCTAATTAATACATGGTTAGTTCTAACTGTGAACCAAAACTATGTGTCCTTATAACGGTTTCATATGGTATATTAAATTGTGTATACGAGGACACATGACCATGCGATATATATTTTTTAAATTTCATAGAGAAACACATGGCTATCACATGGTATGTTTATCCATGCACTTAGTCGTGTGCGGGGATAACTGTTTGGATATTGGGTTCACACAGTTAGAGTTCCTTCTTCACATCATATTTTATTTGAGATTTATCCTTCATCTGAGCTCTGATTCATGTGTCATTCATCACATTTGATCCTTCCTGGAATGAATAAAGACCATCTTGCTAATTTTCTCAGTTTACTTCACTATATTGGATGTTATTTCTATGAGAGCTCATATGCCCTATTTTAAAGGAGTTTGTCTATTCTTCAATTTTCTCTCATTTAAGCTCAAATCAGAGGCCAATATCGTATTAGAAAATCTTATTAAACTTTATTTAGGAGGTGTTTATCATTCTCTTGTGTATACATGGGTTAGGTAAAGTGTAGCAAATAGGCCTGAATGGGGTGATCTGGTCATGAACAATTTTTTATTGCTTTTATTTTTTTATTCCTGGAAGATACTGAAGGGTAGTCTCATTTATGATAAGAATAATTTGATCCTTGTATGATAATATTTATGTGAAATAGAGTTCCGTATTGATTCAGAAGAATGTTACATGTTATGTAATTCATTTAAAGAGAGTCTATTGAGAGTTTATTTTTTTGGAATGTGTAGATAATGGATTGTGTGATTATGGTGAGGTTGATTAGAAGATATGAGATGACTTAATTCATAAGGTTGAGGTAGATGATGATGAATAATTCCAAAATTGAGAAATATGGATTTTAGGGAGCGAGGAAGATCCTCTAATGGTTTGGATTAGGTTTTTGATGATCTCCACTCACTGAGTTTAGCGATAGTTCTAGTAGGGTCATATACCCATAGGATATGAACCAAATAAGGTTGTGTAGAACACTTGATGTGGGTGGAGTCCTCTATAGAATTAGAACAATAGGGTGTGTGATGAACATCATAATGGAGGAGGTTCTAATCGTAGAGATTCACTTGTGATTATGTGTGAGACCATCAGATGGGGGATGTGGCTCACTATGATGCTGGGGTTGATGGGCCGAGACTATAGAAGGATGAATATAGGTATTCCTTTGGACGTCGGGATATTAGGATAATGGTGTTTGAACAAGTGGAAGTCTTAGAGAGTTGTGATATTTCTATGGGTGTGTAGTTGGGATGTTGAGTTAACTTAATGGGTCTTCATAGAGAATAAGGAAAGTGGGGACATGTTGTGCATGTAATAATGGATGGCTTGTGATGATGAGTGGCATGGAATTATAAGGGATACTGAGTGTCCTTTCAATATAAATGAACACATATGCATCATTTCATGACATTGTTGGCTGAGGCAGGTAAAGGCTCCCTTATGTTTTGTTTAGTACACGTGAAGCGGGTAATTTGATGTGTGATTAATTGATTTTTTATGTTTTTCATAAACCGATGTATGTATGGTTATATTATTGGAAAATTTTGGTGGTTTCTTATGGAGTTCATACTCACAACCTACATGGGCACCCTGAGATGTGTGAAACCATTATAGGTTTGAGTCCAGGAAAGTGACCAGGTTCATTGTCAAGAAATTAGTGAGTTGGGATGTGTCGTGGGTGTATATGATGAGTAGAATAGTTTTTGGATGGAAAACCATGTTGTTCTTCTTTTACAGGCAGTATATATTTTTGTATTACACATAGACTTTATTTATGATCATCCCACTTGTGATCTTTCATTATATTTATGACTTTAATTACATGTAAAAATTATTTGGTATGTATAAAAGGTCTTCTTTTGGTTCATTATTTCTATTGATTTATATTGAATTTTTTGAGTTCAGTTGATCATGTCCAAATTAAAGATATTATTATTATTATTATCATCATCATAATCATAATCATTATCATTATCAATAAGGGGTATAGTCTCCCCACTATTTCCCAATAGACCCACACTACAAGTCAGTAGTCTTTGGTGTATGGGGAGGCGCACCTTAGTAAATGTGGTGCACTAGCCTAGAGGACAAGTTTAGTAGCTCATGGGTTGGGGTGTGACAAAATGGTATGATATCATAATTGTTTATTAACTAGTAACAGTGTTCAAATATTTACCTTGTATTATGAAAGGCGGGTTTTTCAAATTTATTATTATTTGGGCTATGGTAGACTGTGTATTAGGAATGTGTCGAGACTTGGAATGGATGTTGTGTTGTGTTTGGGGTCAGCACCTTCATGAATTGAATTCCAAGTTACCAAGGAAGAAGGTATTATTATTCTGGTCTTTCATGATTATAGTTAATCAATTTTATTTAGTCAATGTTGAAGTTGATATTATTGATTTTCATTTGTAATATTGGCTTGATTAGTGGGAGGCTAGAATTCAAGAATCATGATAGAAAGTTAGATTCAGATGAAATTTTTGTGTGGTTTTGATTTCTACTTAGAACTTGGAATAAAGTAAATAGGGTTGGGCAATTTAAAATGTCAACATCATGCTAAATACTCATTTCCTATATGTCCGCTTGGTGGAATTTTACTTATCCAGCCTATATATATGGTTCCTGATATGATTATTATGTGACCCTACATAGATATGGTGTATGTGATTCCGAACATTGATTGGATAGGAATGAATAAAATAATGGGGTGACCTATTAAAAATTTCAATAACAAGATAAACAATGTTTTCTTGCATAGATTCTTGGTGGCATTCTTCTCATCCATACAAAATTAGTTGTTCTAAAGTGTTTGGTATGTGATGCATGAATTTGATATGGGTAGGTAGGGGAACATGATTCTAGATGATTTGTGTTATGGATGTGGTATGTAAGTGGATGAGTGTAGAGACAAACTCCAAATTATATCTTTCCCTAGTTGGGATATCTATATTGTTATCAACGGTTTTGACCAAGGATTTTGGATCTTAGTGTGATTTCACCTAGACATGATCTAGTGGGGAATCAAGACGGTAGAGAGGTGGTTCCACTATGTAATACAAAGGATGAAGCTACTAAGTTTCGTAGTAAACGTGAGTCTTTGGTGGAGGATTAGAGGATGGTGGGACAACGATAACAAAAAGTGGAGTTTTAGTCAAGGAAAGATGAGCATCTTAGGGAAATCTAAGTGTGGGTCATTCAGAACATTGACCAAGGATCTCAGGGAGATAACCCATCCAAGGAATATTTTACATGGTAGTTTCAGTCATAGAATTGACCTTTTTTCTAGGGTTATGGTGGACCACTATCAACTGAGTTCTAGATATAGTCCTTGCTGACTATTTTTTATCATACTGAGAATCCAAAATGGAGGAGGGTGAATTTCAACACATAAACACTGAGGGTACAAAAAAAGTTCTAGTGGGATGTACAAATACATATAGATAGGCATGCAGAACTGGCATGGATGGAATTTTAGGCCATGTTATTTGATCATTTGTTCCCTGAGACATTGATTCCAGATCAAGCTTGTGATTTTATGAACTTAGATTAGGAAGATACATAAGTTATATAGTATGTTGGTAGGTTTATATACCTATTTAATTTTTCATCTTTTATGGCAGTAGATGAAACCGCCAGGGTGAGATGGGTTGATCATGGTTTGTGGAATTCCATTAGGGTACATATGAACTTCTTTAGTCTAACCTAATTCTTGAAGGAAATAAATTAGTCATCGATAACAGAGTAGAAATTGATGGATAATACCTTATCGATCTAGATAAGAACATTAGCTGAGCTAGGAAGTGGAGATCTAGGTTGCTATAAGTGAGGCTACGAGGAGTCTCAATAAGGAAGTTTGGTCAAATAATCAATAAAGACATCAAGAAGTGGATAGTTGATAATTTTATTCTAGTGTGTGTATATGGGATATATTTGGAATCAATGTGAAAAGATTTCAAAGGAGTTTCAAGCATGTGGGAAAATGGAAATTTTGGAGAGGTTTTTTTAAAAGACTTATAAGAAAGGTGGAAGTTAGGGACATTGTTAGGCTCAAGGATTTGATGTAGGATTAGGGGTAGTACATGGAGCGAGTATCTAGGATATTAAATAACATATAGGTCATGTAAAGAAGAGATATACTAGGAATTGGGGGTAGTGGGTGATAATGGGTATAACTCCACAAGGAAAATGGGAATTTTACATTCAAGATTTTGGCTGGGTGTATGCGGTTGAGTTGATAGGCTCCAAGTTGGCTAGGGAGATAATAATGGTTAAAGGTATGCAATGAGGGTGGTTATTTTTCTTTCATCCTGAAAGGCACTAGTGAATGAAGTTCAAATGTAGTAGGTGTGTTAACCAGGTGCTAGTTAATATGTGAACATCAAGAATGAAGCATAATTGTCATGAGATGTATTGAAATTAGGGATGTTTTGTGGACATTGTGTATGATATTAGATCTTTTGGGTGGAAAATGTGAAGCCAAAATTTGGTAATTAATAAGGATATATGACTATGTGGGAATCATATGCGATGTAGGTATGAGTTGAACATCTAATGAGATGCAAGTTTTATGGTATTTAATAGTTGGTATGTCTGTTTCGAAGGGAATGATTAGTGTGGGATCATCCATATGTTTGGAGTTGGGTTAGGGAGAAACTGGTTAGGTGATTCCTAATATGGGGAGTTCCAAAGAAGGAGTCAACCATAAGTAAGTGATCTAGGTAGATTGAGATGTTGGAAATGAGATTGATATGTTTGGTATTATCTCATTGGATATAAAATAAAGAGAAGGATGCTTAGTATGAGAAATGGAGATTAGGTCATCCTGTAGCCAAATGGCCTAGGGATGATCAATGATAAGGTGGGGAGGTTGTAGGGGCCTATGATTTGGGATATTTAAAAATTCAAAGGTAATTTTAAATTTCATTTTAGTGGAAGTAACAATAATCATTTTATGATTATTAAAATACTTTCAAGAGTTAGAAAACTCTAAAGTGTAATTTTTATATGTGGGTTAAGGCCCCAAATGTTCCTAGAGAGTTTTGTTGAGTTTTAGGGGAAACAAGATTTTAAAGATCAGTTTTTGAAAGGAAAAGGGAAGGTGTAAATTTATCTCCTAGTTAGTGCTCTCCAAGAACACGAAACATAGAAACCTATAAAGGTATCACATGGTTCACAAAACTATGTATCCAAGGCCTCATGACCATGAGAGAGTTCTGTAATAAATTATAAAGAAACAAATACATGGCACATGTTTGGTCCAACCATGCACCTAGCCATGTTAGGAGGAGGCCCTTTTGATAGTGTGTGTGCATGGTTTGTGAATAGTTAGGCAGACCATGTGGTCAAACCATGATACCCATTAAATTATTTGAAATTACCTTTTTAACCCTTCCTCCTTTAACCCTTAATATACCCTTTTACCTGCCTACATTCACAAAATAACTATGGTGGGAGTTCCTTCTTCCACCTGAAATAATATTTTAGACTTCTCCATCATTCAAGATCTGATTTAAGCACCATTCATCACATTGGATCCCTCTTGGTAAGACAATATATCCCATTTCTTTTTTTCTTACTTTACCTCATTGTATTGGATGTTATTTCTATGTGATATCAAATTTCATATTTTTTGGGGTTTTAATATTCATTTATTTTTATCTTATTTTGACTCAAATAAAAGGCCGATATCAAATGAGTGAAGTTTATTGAGAATGATGTAGGTGGTTCCTAGATTTCTCATATTTATATGTGTCTTATGTTAAGTATAATAAATAAGAATAATTGGGGTGATCTAGGTGTGATTAAATTTTTATGTATTTTTCCTTTATATTATTTATGGAATATACTATAGGGTAGTATCATGTTCCGTAATGTGCTTTTAATAATTTTATTGCACTATAGGTGTGAAATAGAGTTTACTACTAATTCAAAAGAATGTTTCTGGTTATATACATCATTAAAAGTGAGCCGATGTATAGGATGATTCCATGGGAATGTGTGGAGGAATGGACTATGTGATTATTGTGATTTTTATCACTAGAAATGAGATGGCATGGTTCATCAGGTTGCAGAATATAGTGATGAACAATTCCATAATTGGGAAACATGGTTTTTAGATGGCAAACAATGTTTGATAAAGGTGTGGATTAGGTTTTTGGTGATTTCTTCTCCTCATGATTAGCTCATAGCATTGTTGGGGCCATGAGTACATAGGATTTGGACCTAGTGAGGTGGTGTCGACAAATCAATAAGGGAGTAGAACTCTGTATACTTAGAGACATAGGGGATGGTGATGAATATCAGAATGGAGGTGGTTCTCACTGTAGAAAGCCATGTGTGATGGTCTATGAGACCTTCATATTGGGTATGAGGCTCAATATAATTTTGGGTATGATGGGATACGACTATGAAGGTATGAATATTTTTGGAACTTGGAATTTAGAGATGATAATATGATAGTTTTTGAACAAGTGGAAGTATGAGGGACATGTGATATGTTTGTGGGAATTTCATTAGGATGTTGAGTTAACATGATGGGTATGTATGGAGAAGAAAACATATAGTGACATGATTCAAATATAGTAATATTTGGCACATGATTTTGAGTGGTATGAAATTATATTGGTGACCGAGGGTCCTTCAAGTATGACTGAGCATGAAGGCATCATTCTACTCCATCATTGGATGAGGAATGTAAAGGTTCCACTGTTGTTGTTGAAAAAAGTGAAGTTATTTATATGATACTTGATTAGTTTATATCTATTTATGTTTTAAATTCCCTAGAATATGTATGTATGTAAGATAGTCACACATTTCTAGTGGCCTCCAAGTTTATACTCACACCTTACATGTGCCCCTTAGGACTCATGAAGACTTTATGTCTTTGAGTGCAGATATGAGACTAGGTTCTTGGTCTGGACCTTAGCTAGTTGGGATGATCCGTGAATTTATGAGATGAATGTAATAGTTTTTGGTACATGGACAAGGTGGTTGTTCTATTCTACGATGGGTTTTTTTTTATTTTTCTTATATCTCATATAAGATTATCCCATAGATGATCTTTCATGATTTATTTAACTGTCATGACATGTAGAAATTATATTGTATATACAAAAGCTTTACCTTTAGATTTTTATTTTCATTATTTTATATTAATTATTATGTGTTTGGTTGAACTCTTCTATATTTAAGATATCATCAACATCACCAGAGGGTATATACACCCCACTATCACCCAATTATCCCTTTCTTCTAGTTGACAACCTTTAGCATATATGGAGAGGTGCAATAAGGATATGTGTCATAATAGCATGGAGAAAAGGTTCTATGGTACTCAGTTTAGAGCATGACAGTAATGAAAATTAAAAATAGTAAATAAAATATATAATCCAAATCACATAACTTAAATTAAATCTTCAAATGATAAATATTAGTGAAGATACACAAATCAGAGATCAAAATCCCATAATCATGAAAGGGTCATCTAATAAACCTGTATTCCATAACCCACACATTAGTCCTATATAATATATATATAAATACTACTTCCATAGATAATTGATAAGATTGATATAATTTGAGATATAGAGATTATTGAATAAGTGTAACTTTGATATAGAATGAATGATCTGAAAAAGCTAACGACATTAAAATCTATGAAGGGCATCCAAAATTTCCCATGAAAAGAACATAAAAAACTTGGTTCTGAGTGGGAATAAGAGAAATGAATAAAATAAATAGAGAAAATTAATATATATTAAAAAAATAAGTGGAAATATCCTTACCATGGAGAGAATATTCCATGGTATGGTTTTGGTTATTCAAATCTTATTTGAAAACTACAATACAAAAAAAGTGATTCCTAAAAATCTCATAAACTATTTTTATTTATTAAATACAACCTCTGACTAGATCATGTCATGATAATAGAAAACTATGAAATGGTTCTTTGATATCCCTTTGAAAAGATAGATAATCTATGATGTATAACATTATTATAACATGGTCGCACTGAACACCCTAATAGGGGATGAATTAGGGTGACCTGAAAAAATATTCTTCTATTTTAGTTATCTTGATATTGTATTCACATTGAAAAATATTGATTAAATATATATTTTAAGCCCAACCAAAATGAATAAATGATACTGAGCATGGATGAATAATTTTAACTCGTTTCATCCATAAAAGGATACATCTAAGAAGCACATATCAACATTGTGTTGATATGATAACAAATCCCTACTTCACCAGTATGTGATTACAACTTTAAGATGAGATCATTACTCTACCAAGGTGCATAGTATCTTCATATCATAAAAAAAATAATTTTAATAGTTATTAAAATATATAATAAACACAAAATAAAATATTATAAGATACAATTAGTATCTCACTTTAGGGTTTTACTTTATTCTCTTTCATCATTCTTTTTCTCCTTTAACGATTTCTCCCTATTTGAAAATAAATTTCAAAGGGTTATTTCACATAAATTTTAACCATGATATAAAGATACTTGATGCTTTATTTATTATAAATATTTGAAATTTTCATTTAATTAAGATAACACATTGATATTTTAGAATTTATTTTCTCTTAACATAAATGTACATGTTGGACAGCTTGCTTGACATGCAACATTGATCTTAAAATGAATCATGATATACTATTAACATAGCCATTTAATTGAAAGGTATAAATACTGTTAACTAAATTATGAAATAAATATGTAGTTTTTTTACTCAAATAAAATTTATTGGTTAATTTTTAATAAATAAGTACTCAATATTTAGTAAATTCATTTATGCTTCAAAAAACATGTTTTCTTCTAAAATGGTTTTTATTGCATTTTGTGAATAAAAATAAAAATTAACATATGTTGTATTTAGAAACTAAATTTGAGTATTTTAATATAGTTTTTAAAATTAGTATTTCAATATTATCTTAGGGTTAATTTTAATGTTTTTTTCTAAGATTCTTTATTTTTAAGTGAATTGTGAAAAATAATGTTTTTTAATATTATAATTTATTTTTAGTAAATTAGGTAATTTTTAAGTCCCAATAAAATTTTAATTTGATATTAATGTATCATAAGTTTCATTTTTTTATAAATTATATAATTAAATAGATAGGAATGAATATTATACTTGGTTTTGGTACAAGTTCATTTATGAGATTAAAATCACATGTTTTAAAAACTACCTTTCATTGCGTTTTACACATTTATCTTAAAATTGATTTCCACTATTTATAGAAATTGAATATTTAAAAATATATTCCATATTTATGATCATTAATTTTTTGTTTGATAAATAAAGTCCTTTTATTTTTGGTTGTTATGAATAGTAACCTTGGTAAAGAAAATTCCCCAAGACAAGGGTAAAACGAGTAAAACAAGGTTAAAACTACGATATAAGACTTTAAAATAACCCTAAAACATGGATTTAATATATTTAATGAGAGTTATTTTACCATCCTTATCCAATATCCTAATTATTTTTTTTATTTTTATTTTATAATGACATATTTATTATTTTAAGTAAAGAAAAATACAAAATGTCAATCAATTTTCTCTTCAAAACTGTAATATTTTTTCTTGAGGATAAAAATATGTTATAGTTGTTTATAAATTTTTATTTTGTATATTCATAAATTATATTTATGATATTAATTTATTTATAAATTTTAGTGATGGTATAATTATCTTAAATGCTTACATAACACCATCATATTCCTTATGCAAAAAATAGAAAAATTTATTAATTTTTTTTAAAAACATTAAAATAAATACATTTTTGGTGAATTGTGGTTTTAAAAAATTTTATTGGTAGTTATAATGTATAATTTTTTTAGAGGCTATATATTTAAATTTAATTACTATATTCTTAAATATAAAGTGAAATTAAATGTATAATACAAAAACTGTCATTAATGATATTTTATGTTATATAATATTTTATTAAATAATTTTTAAAAAATAAAAATTTTGAAAGAGGAAAATGTGGATAGGATATGGTCTAAAATTTTATCCATTTTTAATTTTATTCCAATTTTTACATTATAAGTAAATTTATAACATTTTAGTAATGAAAATGTAGTTACTATGATTAAGGTTAAAATTGGTTAATAAAGGGGTTAAACCAAAAAATAAGATTTACAATGACACATAAAAATATTTAAAATTTATATTTTAAGGTATTTAGACCTTGAAAAACCTTATCTTTGAAAATTTTGTCAATTGGTGCCAGTTTCACATGAAAAATAATTTATTATATTTAAGTATTTAAGTAATTCTACGTGTGTCCACCCCATCAATATAAAGGGAAAACATATCTACATTTTTTCACAACATATTGAGCCATTTATATCAAAAATACCCTAAAAACCTCTTATATACATCCTTATAAAGGTTTCTTATGTTTTTGACTCCTCAAAATACCGTCCCTTGGGTCCTTGAGAAGAGATTTATAGGAGGTGTCCCAAAGAGGAGGCAATCATTTTAACCAATCTATTTCTTTTTAATTCTTATTCTACATTAAATTATATCACATCTATTAAAATAAATTAAAATAATTATCTAAAACATAATATGATTTTATTTATTTCATAACCTATATCCATATTCATTCCATCAAATGGGAAATGAATGTATCACTCGTGTGTACGTGTGGACTACTACTACCACGTAGTGATATGATTAATTTTAAACCACCACCTTTAAGGGTTGATTATTATTATGGATTTAATTTTTATATATTATATTCGATAAAAAAACATTATTTAATAATTATAATATATTATCTACCTTTTCCCTTACCATCTATTGGAAAATGATTAAATCGCTCATGCGTACAAACAGACTACCAACTTCACAAAGTGATGTGATTTGTTTTTCATTTCCTATTTGAATGTATGATAATAAATATGTATTTAATGACTATATATTATTTTTATGGTATAATTATATTTTTATATAGATTAATTTTAATTTAATTTTCTTTTATTTTATCTATAAAGGCATAAAAACATCACATGTGCGGAAATGTAGACTACCATCTCCAAAAAGTGATGTAATTCATTTATCATCACTGATTTATATAAATGGTTATTAGAGTGAATATAATTATTACATATGATAATTATGAAATTATTAAAATATTGTAAATTTTAGAACCATGATCAAATTACAATTCCTAGAACTACTAAATAAAAAGATGAATAAAAATTAAACAGTTACAATTGGAAAAAGGATTTTAATAAAGAATTGTTAATAAATGGGTTAAAATATATTATAATAAAAAATATATGGAATTATATATATAAATATGTTTAATGAATACATTTATAATAAATCGGTATTTATTATACAGAAGTTTTAAATGTATATAAAGTAGGATAAGACTTGAGGAAAGGAATCATTGTCCCAATAGTGTTTGGTTGAGACATGTTTGATCTTATGCATCTATTTGTGTTTATGATGTGTATCTACTAAAAATTTGATAAATTTTATCATGAATAAAATTATTTAAATGTTATTTAATGTTTTATTTTGTTTTATTTAATTCAAGGGGTTTATGATTCAAATGTCACCAAATTGGTAACAGTTTTGTGTTACAATCTCATTTATTTTTGGGATTTTCAATGATAAATATCGGTTGATTGAAATTTTATTTATACTATAATATATATATATACTTTTTTATTAATATTATTTTAAAATATTATTACCATTTTTCTATCTTTTGTTACTTAGAATGACCGAGAAAATGTTTTTAATGAAAATACAACCTTATTTTCACATAGGTCGATGGACATTTTATTATATGTTTATAACGTTAAAAATTATTTTATAAAAGTAGTTACCTAAAAATGAAATTTTCTAAAATATTAATTTTCACTACAATTTATTTTATTTACAAAGGTACAGAAAAATCTTTTTAAAGAAATGGTTTTTTTGAACAAATCATTTTTACTTTTTACAATCGTGTGAAAGGAATGTTTTATTTTAAAATATAGGACATGAAATTATCTTTCCACCATAATGACCATATTTTTTATATATTCCATTAAAATTTCCCATGGTTATTTTCAATGAAATGTATTTTCTCAATAGTCTGAGAATTTTTAGTTAAAATGTTATCAGTAGAAAAGGATATTTTCTCATGTTTTCAAAGAAACTTTCGAATGATTTTTAATGGTATTTCTAATCTATTTCAACATAATATAAGGATTATTATGATTCAATATGAATATGATCTTATTATATCATACAATTTATTTATATGGATGGATTATAATGATGATAATTTAATGATGATGTAATGAAACCTCTTTGTTTCCCCTCAATTAATGAAGTTATGGTGAAACCTTTATGAAACCAATTTATTTTCCATGAATTATTCTAGGATGAAATGAGGAATGTTTTTTGAGACCCGTTTCCTTTAAATGGGTTATGATATGATGTTATAATTAATGTTTTATGATCTTGTTCAATATATATATAGTTCTAATTATGTGATTGATGGTCTCAAAATTATACATCCCTCCAATGCATTACGTAAAGATGGATATCTCATGAGATAATAAGGAATCAAATGGGGACTAAACGTAGTTCAGTAAAGGAATATGTCCATTTTGATAGTCTTTAAAGTGAACCTTCACTATGGAAATAATGGAATGGGGAGTGAACCCAATCCACTATAATAGCCATGGAAGTCGGGATTAACTAAGGAAATTCCTTTCTATGCTTATGTGTATGCCATAAATTTATCTTTTATTCTTATGATATGTTTTCAAGGATCATGATTAATTATTGATGATTCCACAATATTATGTATTTTTTTATTATGATAAAACCCTATGCCATGATTCATGATTTAAGATCTTTGACTAATTAATTATGAATTTTTAAAATTATGATCATGTTATTATACCCTTATTTTTATGATCACATAAGGGAATTGATTGATATATACTCTTTTTAAAATTAAATAGAATTTAATCTTACGATTTCTTATGTTTCCTTCTATTAGGTTAGGATTTTTTTTAAGTAGGTCATGTTTAAGAAGTTTACTATGTGATGATATCTTGGTGGGAGATATTGAAAATATTTCTACAAATAAGATGATTATATATCCAGTATCCAATAACACTAAACCATTATAGTCCTCGATCATGTATTATTGTGAAATGAAATGAATATTTATCTAAAATTATGTAATATTAATTCAATTCTAGATTAGAATGTTATAGTTGGAATGAAAGAAGGGTTTAGTTTATTAAGTAATTATTATTATAAAACATTAGTGAAAAAACTTAGGATAATCCAAAGTATATAAGCACATCCAATGTTATCGTAAAGAAAGGAGTATGTTTTTTCTAGAAAATACATCACTATCTAGATATTGACCAGTGGATATAACTGTTGAATAGATTCACCTAGTCTTAACATATATAAAATGTGTGGATTTTGTATTAACTAGATCGCCATCGGTGCATGATGGTTGGGACTAATATGACACACTGGGATAGACACTCCCATGGGATATACTTTGGTTAATTCAAATTTACTTTATGAACCACTAGGATAAATAAGATGATTAAACCTATGGAAACATATGATATTCCATAGTGATATGGTAAAACATAAAGTTTCAGTAGTTGATAACTATAAGGTTGATCATAATTTTAAACTCATAGATACCCCATTTGACATTTTATGTAATCAGAGTTTAAGATTATTAAAGATCTTTTGGAAGATATTTATTAGAATATAACCCTTTTTTTATTATGTATTTTATTGAAATAGTAATTTGAGTAATAATGATTTTATATTTTTTGGACAAAAAGTTGAAGTTATTGAAAACCTTAGGGTTAATATGATCTTTGATGTTGAGTTAATTATGTTTAATTTGGATAAAAGTTTTATTAACTTTTGGGAATATATTTTTATCATATAGATAACTAGGGGATTAAAAAGTGACTTGGTGACTAAGTGATTAATGTTATTTTTGAATTATACTATATTGAGAACATTATATGATTAAGGTAAATATAATTTTATGGATGAATATTGAGTTAATTTATGGAAGAATATATTTTTTTTTTGTGGTTTTATGGTGATTAAGGTTATTTTGGGAAAGGGATAACATATTTTAAGATAATATATGATCATAGTATACATGATTTTGGTATGTTAAACTATGAGATAATTTACATTGTTTGGGGATAAAGGTTAAATTTTGTCTTTAAGAAAATGTAATAATATCTTTTAGATTTTTGGGTTTTTAATTTCGTCAGATATATTTTGGAAGAGTCAAAAGGAAAATTATTTATGGAATGGTTTAATTTGAACTTTGGGTGTCATAGTAGACGTTTTAGAGATCAATGTATTATTTAATCATGTAAATATTAATCTATATTAGATCACTTATAACGAAAATTTTGTTTTTGGTAAAAATATAGAGAATGAAAGAATGATTTGTTATTATTTTATGGATATTATGATCCATTAAAAGTTAATTTTAGTGATTTAGACATGAAACATTCATATTAAATATTAATTTATTGGAATAATAGATGGGATATAAGTTGAAATGGATCAAAGAAAAAATAAAGGAGGAAATTGTTATTATAAAATGGAAGAAATCAAGTAAGTATTTTATATTGTATTCTCTACCATGATGGTTAATGATTTCCTCAACTCAATGAATAGGAAGATAAATCCACTGAATCTTATGTAGAAATTATCGCACAGTTATCAAGGTATGTTATGGAAACCCATGAGTCTTATAATGATTCATACTTTGTTTTAGAAACAGTTTACTAAGAAATAATATTTTTCCCATTAGTGACATTAAAAATAGTTATCATGATAGAAAATACAAAAGATATTATTACTCATTCATGATATAATATCAATAGTTAATTATACTTAAAATTGTGTGGATATATATTTTTTAAATGGGGTATAATGTTACACCCAACGATTTTGGAATATACTTTTTCTTCAAAATAAATTTTAAGCATTCGATAGCTTGCTTGGCATGAAACACTGATCTTAAAAAAAACCACAATATATTATTATCCTAGAAATTAAATTTATATATATGGATAAGGTTAATTTTTTTAAAATATATATGTAAATGTTTTAATAAAATAATAAATATTGATTAATTCATAATAAATAAGTACTTAAAATTTAGTATAGTTATTTTATGCTTCAAAAAATATGATTTCTTCCAAAACTGGTATTATTTCATTTTTTTCATAACTATTATAATTAATGTATTCCATATTGAGAATTTATTTTAGGAAGTGAATAAAAATTTCAAAATAATAATTTAAATATTATCCTATGGTGAATTTTTGTAATTTTTCTGAAAAGATCTATTTTTATGTGATCAACAAAAAAATCATCTTTTTAAAATTGTCATTACTTTTCCTTAAATCAAGTAATTTTAAAGTCCCATTATGTTTTAAATTTGATCTTAAAGAAAAATAAGTATCCTTTTGTTATAAATAATCAAATTAATTAGAAAGTAAACATCATTATACTTGATTTGAGAATAATTTCAATTTTGCGCTTAAAACCCCTTTTTTGTAAAAATTTTGTTAACTGCAATTTACACATTTATATTAAAATTAATTTATGAAACTTATAGAAATTGAATGTTGAATTATTTATGACATATTTTTAATTAATAATTTTAAATTTGGAAAATATTCCCCTTTTAATTTTTAACACTATGAATAGTAACCATTGTAAAAATGTTGTCACCATTGTAAGGGTAAAATGAATAAAATAGGGTTAAAATATGATATAAGAATTCAAAATAATCATAAAAATATTATTTAATATATTGGAAGAGTGTTTTACAAACAAAATTATCCAATAATTTATGTTGTCGAAATTTTGGGCCATGATTCTTTGATAATGACATATATATTATTTCAAGTAATGAAAAATTTAAAATGTCACTCTATTTTATTTTAGAAAATATAACATTTTTTCATTAGGATATAAAGTGGTTATGGTGAATTTTAAATATTTATTTTTATTAGTAATAATTTTTTATGATGGGAATTTATTTTTTATTTTTTATTAATGGTATAATAAACTAAAATACTTACACAACACTGACACTGTATTTTTAAAAAGTGTAGAAAAATTTACTAAAGTATTTGTAAAAACATAAAATAAATAATTTTTGTATGAATTGTGTAATTATATGAATTTTATAGGCAATTATAATTTATAAGTGATGTTGAGATTATATATATTATAAATACATTTTTTTCTTCAGAACTTTAAATTCAAATTAAATGAATAGTCCGAAAAATTACATTAGTTATATTTTATATTATATAACATTTTATTAAATAATTTTGAAATCATAAAAACATTTAAATACTATAGGGTGGATTTGATATGGTCTAATATTCCATCCCTAGACAATTTTTTTTTCCAAATTTTACCTTTTAAGTAAATTTATAATCTTTTTTTATTTAAAAAGTTCCTAGAACTATTAAGTTTATAATCAGACAATGAAGGGGTTAAAGAATAATATTACATTTAAAATGGCACATAAACCTATAAAAATTTTATTTTTTGAATGAATTTCAACATTAAAATATCTTATCTTCTAAAATTTGGTCACATTGTGCCACTCAAATATTTAAAATAAATTATTATATTTAAATGTTTTATGTAATACCAAGTGTGTCATTTACTTCACTACAAAATAACACCACATATCTTGTATTTTTCACTTTACAATGCACCATTTAGCTCAACAAAAACCTTAAAAAACCTTATATACTCATCCTTAAAAAAGTTATTTTGGTTATTCTATCCTTAAAATAAAATCTCCAGGGTCCCTGTGAAGATATCCAACTAAGGTATCTCAAAAATGAGGTAATCATTTTAACCAATGTATTTGATTTTAAATATTATTTCAACTCATTAAATTACACACTAAAAATTACAATATAATATAGTAAATACAATAAATATAATAAATAACCATTATCCATCTCATTTTCATCAAATGGGAGATGAAAGTATCACTTGTGCATATGTGTGGACTACCACACCCAAATAGTGATATTATTCATTTCCTACCACCGTATTTCATGGTTGATGATTATAAATAATTTAATGTTTATATATGATAATTATAAAATTATTATTATTTTAAAATTATATGATATTATTTACCTTTTTTCCTTACCAACCATTTGATATGGACAATGCTTCTTGTGCATACATGTGGACTACCGCCACCACAAAGTGATATGATTTATTTTTTATTTACTATTTTCATGGATGGTTATAAAGATAAATTTAATATATATATATATATTATTATAAGAATTATTTTATAATTGTTAATTATAAGTTACCTTTTTTATATTCCATCCATCGAAAAGTGAAAACATCACTTGTGTGCACGTAAAAACTACTGTCTCCACAAAGTTATGTAATTAAGTTTTTCATCACCAATTTATATAAATGGTAATCAAATTGGGTATTATGAATAAATATAAAACTTATTACAAGATTTAAATTATATATATTATGGGACCATGGTCATTTTAAAATGACCAAAACTGTTAAATAGAAACATGCTTATAAAAACAAAACTGTTAGCAACCAGAACAATAGTTTTAATAAAGTATTATTAATAAACAAGTGAAAATATTTTATAAGTAAATCATATATAGTATGACATTTATTAATATGGATATTTAATATATTTATTATAAATATATATTTATTAAACAATATTTTTTAATGCATATGAAATATGATGAGACTTGATGTAAGGGTTTTCTATCTCAAAATTGTTTCGGTGAGACATGTTTGATGTTATTCATAAATTTATGTTTACATTGTTTATCCACTCCAAATTTAATTTTTTTTAATTAATACCCTTATATTAATATTATTTAAGGTTTTATTGGAAGTTATTTCTTTTTTTATGTTATGATTCAAAATTTACTAAAGTGGTAAGAGTTTGATGCTGTAATATCATTTCTTATCAAGATTATCTATGGTAAAATACATTGCAGTAAATTTCAAGGATATTATCCCTTAAACCCTATATAAATTTAATATCCATTGGTTATTTATATATTTTTCATGTATTAATACCATTTTTCTATATTTTTTACTTAAAAGGACTGATAAACTATTTTCAAATAAAATTCCACCTTATTTTATCTTTAGTCGAGAAACATTTTATTCCATGTCCATAATCTTCAAAACTATTTTATCGATGTGATTAAATTAACATAAAATATTTTAATAATGTAATTTTAAATAACATATAATTTATTTATAAAGGTTTCAAAAGGAATGGTTTTTGAGAAATGTATTTCAGTGCATATTATTTTTTTATTTCTAGAATGGAATAAAAGGAATGTTTTCTTTTAACATATATAGCTTAAATGTTTTTTTTCTATTATGATGATCATTATTTTATTTAAGATTAGTTTAATAATTTTCATTTTTATTTTAATTGAAAATTATTTTCTCAATATTTAATTAATTTTTAGTTAAACATTTATCAAAATAAATGGATATTTCTTGATGTTTTCAAAGAAAAGATCGAATGATATTTTAAAGATGTTTTTCGTCCATGTCCACATCCTTTAAGAATTGTTATAATTTAATAGGGATATGATTTTATGATACCATAAAATTTATTTATATGGATGACTTATTATGATGATAATTTAAGGAGGATTCTATAAAACTTATTTCTTTCCAAAATGATAATTATGTTATGGTGAAACCTTTATGTCACCAGTCAATTTTCAATGGGTTATACTATGATGAATTGATAAAATGGTTCTAAAACCCATTTATTTTCCATGTTTTATGATATAATTTTATGATGAATTTAATGTGATATTGTGTAACACATATGTTTTATTTTCATTATGTGATGGGTTGTCCTAGAATTATATTTACCTCAAATGCATTGGGTAAAAATGGAAATATCATGAGGTAATAAGGTCTATAATTAGAGTGACACTAGTATAGTAAGGGACTAAATCCACAATTATTGTCTTAGAAGTGTACTTTAACTATGTAAATGATGGAATAAGTAGTGAAAACAATCCACTATAATATCCTTGGTAGTGATGCTTGAATAAGGAAGTTATTCTCTATGCTTAGGTGTTCTTCCAAAACATATGTTTTATGATTATAATGTGTTTTCATAGATCATTATTGATTATTGATGATTCCCCACTCTTATTTATTTTTTATTTTGTTAGGAAAGAACCATATTCCACGATTCATGATGTAAGATACTTGAATGATAGGGTATTATTTTTTATGTTATGATCATGTTCTCATACCCTTATAATTATGATCACATAAGGTAATTGATTGGTGTATCCTACGTTTACCCTTTCTAAGAATTTTATCTCAGCCTTTATTATGTTTCCTTTCCCTATGTTATAAAGAAATTTTTTAAGTAGGGTATGCCTAAGTTATGTATTTTATATGAATATCATTGTAGGAGATGTTGAAGATATTTTACAAAATAAGATGATTATGTATCTTGTATCCAATGACACCAAACCATTATAGTCCTTAGGTGTTTATTATTGTTTGATTAATTTAATATTCATGTAAAATTATATAATATTAATGTATGTTATTCCTATGTCAATATAATTAATCTCTTAGATTAGATGATTCTGAAATCAGTTTAAGAAACATTACAAATAACTAAATGAATCAATACATTAATTATTTCCTCATATTAGATACACTTTTCTATAACTCCTCATAGATTGTATCTCACCCTATGTTCTTGATTACAATAAAATACATGCACTTTAACACCCAAAAAACAAATATAACATTATATTCAATGAGTAGTTGGAAAATCTAAACATCATTTTTCTGAGGAGAGTTGTTGAACTTCAATGTTTGAGTGATGGATTTAAAATACATGATCTAAAAAAGGTTTTGTAAAGATATTTGGAACCATATTTTGAGTTCCTATTAATTAAAACCTTATAAAACTATTATCAATATTCTATTATATGAAATGATACATGATATCTATTTTATTCATATTAGAGTGCCAAAATGATTCATTGATAATTTAATATCACTTTTTTAATCACACTAAGTAATCATAGGTTATTTAACCACTTCACTGATATATTCAAACTATAAATTGACATAGATAATAATTATACCTTATTTGGTGTTTGAGATGCAGTTTAACTCTTTTTTTCTTAAAGAAACTAAATCATGTTTCTTACTTATCCAACCTAAATGATTTCTTCCAATATAAACACTCCACCACTTGTGTATTTTCAATCAACAATTTCACCAACCCAATCTACATTTTAATATGCCAATAATTTCATTTTTCTCTCCTATTTTTTATATCAAATCATAATTTAGATTTAACTAAACATAACTCATTATTGTTATCAATGATTGAGGATTTTATTACTTCAGACTACTCTAGAAACATGAAACCAAAAATGTTTTATAAAATATACTAGGATTAATAGTAGTAAGATAAAGTAAACTTCCCATGAATCTTCTCTACAAAGTAAACTCTACCCATCAATATTTTCATACTATCACAACATAGTTCAAACTGTCATTGAAGTGAAAATACGATTGTATTATTCCATTCAAAATTTATTCAAATATTCTATTGCATATTTAAATAGTGAGGTGAATGTATTTTGTTAATATTAAGAAACTTGTGACTCCAAAAAACATGAAAAGGATTTTATCACTAACATTTTAAACTCATAACTCATCCAATTTTTAAATTTATGAATAGAAATATGTTTTTAACCATAAAATATGATATTTTCTATGTAAACCAACACGATGAACCTCTCCTCTTTCGATTTTTTCCCATAAAGGTTGTGATGAATCCCTTTTAACTTTAAATTCATCTTCCACTAACAAAAATAAAACCATGCATTCTAAGAAAAAGGTTCTTGTTTTAGTCAATATAAGGCCTTCTTCAACATAAAAACATTAGTATCATCATTATGAAGATAAAAAATACAAATATATACTCTATATAAGCATATTTATTCAAGAATATATTTACTAATATTGACTTCACATCCATTTGAATAAATTTAAATTTTATTTGGATAAAAACAATAAAGAAGATTCTAATAGGTTCGATTATCTGCACTAGTGTGAATGTATCCCCAACATCAACACTTTATAATGATAATATACCTTATAAAAAACCTTTATTTATTTCAAATAAATTTTCCATTTTCATATATCTTGTTCTTGAAGACACACTTTTTACTTATTATATTATGATTTTCACATATATCAACAAGATCATAAGTTAGTTTTTTTAGTTTTATCCAATTTTCATTCATAAATTTCCCCCATTATTTATCCTTTTATGATTACTCAAATAAATTGGGTTTAATATTAGATAATATTTTAGTGTTATCTACTCTATTCATCCTCCGAGTATGATTTAGAGTAGATTTTTCTCCAATGATATTTCTTGGAGCAACTTGAGAGGTCTTATTTATTATTGTAGTTATAGGTTGACTAACTTTTTTATTTATTTCTACATAATATACAATCTCATAATCATCATCAACTTGGAGATTTAAAGTTTAACAAAATGTATATTTATTTATTCACCTTCATCAAATACTTATTCAAAATTAAACATTCCCTAATTTACTTTACTTTCATTTTCATCTACTTTTACATCACTTCTCTCAAAAATCTTGTTGAGACAGTTATTAAACCATTTATAGGCCTTAGTATTTGTTTAGTATCCCTAGAAATATACTTTTATCTATTTCATCATTTTATTTTCTTAGATTTGATTCCTTATTTTGGATGAAATACTTTCTTATAAATACCCCAAGATGCTTCAAATAGGGTTTAATTCTATGAAACAATTCTTATGGAATATTCTCAACCCCTAGACTGAGTAATATTATATTTCCATTATAGTTCACCACTTAAACTTCTTATTTACAGTAATGGTGTGAGATGACACTATTTATTAACAACACCTTTACCAAATTTTTTACCATGCGTTTTTTTTATTTTCAAAACCCCATTCTCTTGAGAAATTATCACTAAAGATAATTCTTGTTTAATACCATATTTATCAAGGTAATTTTTAACCTCATAGGATATGTACTCCATTTGATTATTCAATCTCAAAATTTTCATAGTTATTCTCATTTCATATTATGATCTTATTTGAAACTATTTTATGGAATACATAACTTCTATTTTTGTATTTATTAACATATAATATGCTATAAGACTATAATAATCCACCAATAAGATGAAATACCTCTCACGATAGGTTCTGGCCTAACCAATTATACAAAAAAAATTAGTGTGAATCAAATTTAGTAAACCCAATGCTTTTTTATTCTTTAGAGGATAAAAACTGAGAACTATATTCCATTTCATATTAGAATAAAAACATATTTCCCTAATCGTGACTGGATTTCAGAATATCCATTGTAATATTGAATTTTGAATTTTGTAATATCTTGTTGATTTGCGTGGACCAAGATTATATACCATAATCTATTTTATTCTTCCACAATTTGAAAACAAGTATTCTATTTTTTATAAAACACATATATATATTTTTTGTCTTCCATCACTTCATTAATGAATTCCCAGTCTTTCCTTTCATGTTGTTTCCCTTTCAGTTAAAAGTGTAATTTAAACTTGAGTCATAAATATGACTAACACTCAAAATATTCTGATGGAGTCCACCAAAAAAAAATATATTAATATTCTCAAATTTATCATGAGGCACTCTATTTTTTATAATTCCTTTAATATTTAAAACCCCATCATTTATAAAAGAAAAAATTATATTAACTCCTCCCTTATAATTTTTCAATAAATTCAATTACATGTAATATAGGAGAAACAATCACTATCCATAATCTAGGTTCTAGTATTATTTGATTCTTTTTAAGAAATTTTAGAAACAATTTCCATATCATTCATCCTTATATCCATCCATGAAATTCTTGAATGAGTTGTGACTCTTAGGCTATTCACATCATTTTTTTAATAATCCACCAAGTCAAAATCTTCTTCTTCATGTGGATAAAGCTTATTATTCAATTCAACTGATTTTTTTTCCTAGAATCTTATTTAAATTATCTTATATAATAATATCTTTATATTCTTTTCATTAAATCTATTTATTTAAATCCAAAATTTAAATACTTAAATAGTATTCATAGAATGAATTTTTGTATAGATTTAAAGAATATGATCCCACTTATCTTTTTTGACTTCCAATACCTACAACACTTAAGAAACATTTAGCTTCTTCACCACAACAAATTGTGCAGCTTAAGAATCCATATAATTAAAACTTCTTGAGTGAAAAAAATCTGTTTCTATTATTTATCCAAGAATTTATATATTTTGAGTACTACCTTGATGTTTTATAAGTTCATGATGACTTATATATTTCTCACTTCCGATTATTCCCACTTATCTTGAAATTTACACAATTTTCCTTTGATGTTACACTATCATAGCCCATCCATATTCTACCAATATAATTTGATATTTTGGCACTAAGAATATCTTTAAAAATTCTTATGCCTCATTGTTTCCTTTAATTCAAGTATTCAAATAAAAAATTCCCGAATAAAAGTTCTTTCTTTGGACCATTTGTGTTTATTTATAGATCAATCGTATTTTTTAGAGAAACGAACTGTTCTTATTCAAGATATTCAAGAATCTTAACTTTCTCTTTGATAGATAAGTTTATATCATTAATAATCATATAGTGAGCTTTAAATTTCAACATGTAATTCAAACATTAATCATATTTCATAAGATTCTTCTCACATTATCTGAATATTTTATCATGATGACCCACATATGCTTCAAGTTCATAATAAAAATAAAACCCACTTAAAAACATCCAAATTTTATTTTTTTATTCGTCATGAACCGACCCATGCGGAGGAATAAGAAGCAACTACACCAAACCAGCTGGCATAGGCCATGGGTTGGTGACAAGAGCCAAAGGTACAAAAAACTCAGGGAGGCCATTTGCTAAGAACCTGTAGACACCCACATAACCAACTCAATGAAAAAGTTCAGAAGAAAAGTATAAAATGGTGTAACTTCTGTAAAGTAACATAAACATGCATCAAACTCTAGATAGTACAAAGGTACATTTGTGAATACTAAAATGTAAATGGGAGAAACACATGCCCAAATTAGAAATTGGTTCTAACCAAAAGAAAAATGGAATATATTAATAACTGAGAGATACATACTCTTGTATCCTAACTCAGACCACCATATGTAATCCATATAGCCCATATCCTTAAGAACCCCTTAGATCATGATGGACCTATCTGCTATCTACAAAAGACACGAAACATGTTAGGAAAACCCATACATGCGTGAGTATATACAGACCTAGTAGAATGTCCTGAAATAATGAAGGGGGATTTTTAAGAGATATAACAAAAGTGAAGAATAATATAGAACATGGTATAGTAAAAGTTAATGAAAAGAGTGAATCTCAATGCAATAAGGGTATGAAAGTACTCTCATCCAAACACAAGGAGATCAAAATGGTGAGGAGGTGAACCCCCCTTCAAGTCTTTGCTACATATAGCCGAAGAGAAGAATCATTCAACCATGAGAAACTAAACATTGAAAGAACATGTCATTCCCCGCATGTATTCACATCTTTTGGAAGGAGAGTAACCAAGACCCCAGGAGTGGGTACTATAATTGGATGGATATATATATATACTCTATCAATGAAGCCCAAATTAGAATGCAAGGGGATCTACATCTCACATTTCAATCCAAGAATATGAGTATCCAAAAGTTCCAAGGTGGATTTATATGCAATGCTAAAAACCTCAAACATCTTCCCAAGAGTTTCAAGTCAAAATGGATCAAATCACCACACCTCGATACTATTCGATTTGGACAGCATTGACTCTCCCACATAGTTTTAGGTCATGTCAAAAGAATGTGTCTCAGTGGTGAAGGCAACCCTCATTCCCGTGATTCATTAGGTAAGTCTAATCACACCTCTCTATTGTACTTTATAGACGAGGGTCCTCTCTGGAAGGTAATTAGAGACTACACTACCCAACCCAACTGGAGAGTTATCCCGGATGGTCGTCGAGGACTACACGGCCCAACATAGATAGAGGGTCAACCTAAAATCATTATCGGGGACTACACTGCCCAGCCCAGCAGAAGGGTCATCCCAGAATAGTCTGGGGCTAAACTACATAGATCCTACTGAAGAGTCATCTGTGAAGGTCTTTGGGGACTACACTACCTGGCCCAGTAGGAGGGTCAACCCGTAATCTTCATTGGGGAGTACACTGACTAGCCTAGCATCAGCCTAAAATCATCATCGGGGACTACACGACATAGATCCTACTAGAGGGTTAGATCGAAAGACTGTCGTGGACTACACAACCCATATCCTATTGAAGGGTCATCCCAAAATCATTCTAGTAATCTTGTCTGATCATTGACATCATCAGTTGTCGTTTGTGCACACATCAATTCTAGAATATCCACGTCATATCTCAAAATCTAATTTTTAGGGTACCATTACATTCTACATGAAAAAACACTCTTGATAGGAATATTTCAGGACAAAATTTGAGTTAAAACAATGGATATACGGAGCTTCAAAGATTTATCATGGGAGATCAAATTGTACACGAAGTGTTAAGGGGCCACACGATGTGTGACACCTCTTCACTGCCTGCTCATTTCTCGGGATGGAAAAAGGTAATGTACTATGTAGCAGTGCATTCAGTGTAGGTAGAATACACAACATGTTCTATTTATCTAGGGATTAGGGTTGTGTCTCCTGGTTGTGTTCATGTACTCAGACGTCATGTCCATATACTCTAGTGTATGTCATGTTGGCCCACACGAGATGCTGCCTCATTTGACCAACCCTTTTCCATGTGCTTGGAACATGGTCTATGCCTAGTCATGTGTTCCTTCACATGACTCACCTCACATGGAATGGCAGTACATAGCGTGTCTAGTGGAGTATACTCTGTTTCATCCTTATCTTCCTCGAAACCCAAGCGTCGTCGCTGAGGTGTGGGGGTGGGCAACACACCATGTGTTCTTCATTGTACATGATTTGTAGTTAGTTCTTTTTCCAAAATATCAAATTTGATCGACCAGTTCCAAATCTACTTTAACCATGTCCAGTGTAACCTAATTCCATGGTAAAAGCACCGATTCTGATCGAATAATATGGAAACTCATCACTATTCATCGCAAATCTGCCACATTCAGAAATGAGGGTTTGGCTTGATCTTTTTCATGCATCCCTGGCTTCGATCATTATTGTATTTTTGTGAAACCTTCAGATTCATCATCCCGGCATCATTCCATATTCGTATCAGTTCCTCACCCACAATTCTATTGTCATTCCACATATTTAATCTAAATCCGTGAACCCGATTAAGCTCGGGTCGCCCAACAATTGTTGAACATAGATTCAAAGGGATTACTCAGTGAAGATGAACAAGAATTTGGGATAAAGTCACCAAAATACAAACACTTAAACATCAATGTCCATGAATTTTTTTTCCATCGATTGAGATTATGGCAATGTGGTTAGAACATGGGATAAAAAACATTAAATCCAGGTACTTGGGCACATGAAAAGTTTGAAAAAAGAGAAAATTGAATAAGTAATTATCTACATGCTCAAAATTTAATCCTAGGTGTAAAACCACCAAATAGCTATCCTACATTTTTATTAGTTCAATCGTTGGTGAATAACATGTTCACCATTGAAGGAGGAGGATCTTTCGTGTCTTCATCCGTCTAGATCCAGGGATTTATTGTTCGTACTTCGTTCTCCAATGGGAAAGGAGAAGAGAAGAAGTCTTAATTGGAAAAATAGGTTTATGAGGTTAAAAAACCTTAACCATGTATTTAAATCCATTAATTATGTTTAAAATAAATTAAGTTATTAAATAAATTAATTCATTTATTCACTAAAATGCACCACCAATGAGAGAGGGGTCTGAAAGTCTTGCGCCAACTCATTTTATGTCACAACTAGGGAAAAAACCACATTCAAGACCCAACCATGACCTCATATTTCTGATCCGATCAACTATTTAAGATTTATCACATTTTCTTTAGTTAACCATGTGTGCGTAATATAAAATATATTTCATATTATTATAAAATCAATTATGGGTACACCAGGTGTCAGAATTGCATGCTATCTTAGTGCCTATCTCTAAAAAAATATTTAGAAATACTTAAAAGTCATATATGAAAAATTATGGGTCTCTACATCATTCCATACTTAAAATATTTTTCCCCAAAAAGAAAATCCTAATAAAAAACTCATGACACTGAGCCCACATCTATCTCTCCTTCTCCTAGGATCTATCCTACACATTTTTGTGCCGACAAAAAACTCGAACTAGAGGGATGGATGATACTCACATGGTTTGATCCTATCAGTCCTCAATCACAATTGTGTGCTCCAAAAAGGTGGCTCCATCATTGATGTCTAGCTCTCCCCAGTCAATAATGTGCATGGGGTCATTCATGTATCTCCTCCTCTATGACACATGAAATACATCGAGCACACACTACAGCTGAGGGGGTAACATGAGGATATAGGAAACCTCGCAACCCTCTATGAAATCTTGTATGGATTGATAATCCTCAGAGAGAGCTTGCCTCCCTGGTTGAACCTCTATATTCCCTCATTATGGGGAGAATCTATAGAAGTCATGGTCTCCCTTATTGAACTCCAAGGGCCTATGATAGTGATTTGTGTAGGACTTTAATATACTCTGGGCCGTCTTCTTCCATTCATGGATGACCTGAACCTTCTCAGTAGTCGCATTAACCAACTCAGGGCCTATATAATACAACTATCCAATATCCTTGTAGTACAAATGTGACCTGAAGTGTCTCCCATATACGACTTAAAATGGTGATAAGCCAATGGTGTGGTGGTAAATATTGTTGTACAAAAAATCCATCAAGGGCAGGTGATCCCCCTATATCTGGCCAAAATCTAATACACACTCTCTCATCATATACTCTAGCACCTAGATAGTTTTCTCGGTCTGCGCAATGGTCTGTGGGTGAAAGGCTGTACTCATCTGTAACTGGGTCCTGAATGCCTCTTGTAGTATTGTACATAATCATGATGTAAACCGAGCGTCAATTTCAGAGAAAATAGTCAAGGGTACACCATGACGGTGGAAGAAATCTCATATATACAACTACCCCAAAAACTCCACCAAACTTTGCTCCCTGAGAGTAAGGAAGTGTACCAACATCATGAGTCAGAATTCTATCACCCAGATGGCATCATTGACCTTCATTGTGCGTAGAAGCCCTATGATGATTTTCATGGACATGTAGTCCCGTCTCCACTATGGGATATCAAGTGGCTGCAACAAACCTATTAGGACCTAGTTCTTATCCTTCACCTACTGACATGTAAGGAATCATGAGACGAACTCAGCTACACTTCGTCTCATGTCAGACCACCAAAACTATCACTAAAGATCCCTACACATCTTCCCCACACAAGGTTGTACATCTACATGAGAAGTGTGGATATCCTACATCACCTCCTCCCGTATCACAACTAGAACAATTTTTCACCCCTTTAACAAGATCTCATGATTCCCTCCTTCAAAATACATATCTCATGCATCACTTATAGGTATCTAAACACGATGATCCATGAATTCAGTGTATCCTAGCCGAGACTCTTTCACAAGTTCAAGGAGTATAATATTCACCACCATTGACTGTAGGAAAAAATACCCTCCTACTTCATTAGGGATAGCTGTAGGGAAGATAACTACTCGGAAGCATCCCACACTGGGTGAGCCTAGGACTTCCTTCTAAGGGAATCTACTAAAATATTTCCTTTCCTTAGAGTATATATTATCTTGAGGTCGTATTCCTATAGGATCTCCAACCAGTGTCACTCCCTCATGTTTAGGTCTCTCTGAGTGAAGATGTACCTGAGACTCTTGTGGTCATAGTAAACCACAAAATGATCTCCCAAAAGGTAGTGCCTCCACAACCTCTAAAATAAGACTATAAATGCTAGATCCAAATCATTATTCATATAGTTATACTCATGGGGTCTCAACTGCCTCAAACCATATGCAAGGAATGCCTAATTTTTAATCATCATGCAACCAATCCAATCTCATGAGGCATCACAATACACTACAGAATCAACTCCTTACTCTGGTAGCCTCAAAACTAGAGCAGTCATCAACCTCTACCTCAACTATTCAAAGGCCATCTGGCACTACCCAAGCTAGGTGAAAAACTGTCTCTTTAGCATCAAATTGGTAAACGGGGCTTCCATTCTGTAAAAGTATTCTAAAAATCTCATGTAGTACCCCACCAAGACAACAAAACTTCTCACCTATGATACATTCTTGCTTGGATCCCAAGAATGCAATACTATGATCTTTACTGCATCAACAACTAAACCCTACTTGAAAATGACATGGCATAATATGTGAACCTATTGTATCTTAAACTATCATTTTGAGAGTTTTTTATAGATCTGATGCTCTCAAAGTAGATCAAGGACCCTCATAAAGTTCTCTACATGCTCCTCCTCTATCATAGAGTAGATGAGTTTGTCATCTATGAAGAAAATTAAAAAAATTTCCATGTATGGATGGATGATTCGATTCATCAAATCCATGTAAATAGTGGGAGAATTTCTCACATCATAGGGAATCACTAGGAACTTGTAGTGTTCATAGTGATATCAAATAGACAACTTGAGAATATCAAACACATGAACCCAATGATGGTGGTATCTAAATCTAAGATTGATATTAGAGAACCATTCCGCACATCACAACTAATCAATGATGTTATCAATCCTATGCAAGGGGTACTTGTTATTTATCATGGCCTGATTTTAGAGATGATAATCCATGAAATTCTGCAATTTCCTCTCTTACTTCTTAAAAAAATGAAGCCACCCAGGGGGACACACTTGTTCTGATAATGACTTTCTCAAAAAGGTCCCCTAACTAAAACCTCTTCTACTAGAGCTTAGTGGGTTCCATCTGATATTATGTAGAAGATATCAGGGTAGTCCCTTATTGCAAGTCAATGAAAAAACTAAAACTTCCTATTTGGAGGTTGTCCCAGAATGTCTTTGGGAAATGCGTCCATATAATCATCCACAATTGAAGGGATCCAGACACCTGAAGATTCTGCTGCACCAAGGGTCGTACTTTTAGCTTATGGTTAATGGGTTATAACCTCCTACTCATGGAACCCACTCATCCTGCTATGAGGTCTCTCTCACTGAAAAAGGAGATCCTCATCTCTTCAGAATGTAGGCATCTCACTAATCTGCAGTGACAATCAATATGGTCTCAAACCATGGAAATCCAATCCATTCCCAAGATGAATTCATAGGGTTATGTCGTGATGACCAATAGGACCTATGTGAACCTCTCTCCTCCAAGTGATAACTCGAACTATGAAAATATGAAAGATACGAAGGAAGCATTTTCTATTGTAACTGCAATGCATAACTACTGTGTTGGCGTCTCCACTAGGAGCTCCAGCTTCAGCACAATGAGTTGAGAGATAAAATAATGGATAAAAAATGTGTCTACTAATATTGAGGAAAAATTAGATTAAATGAAGATCATAACTTGAGTCATATTGTATGTCATTGGGTTGTAGACGTCCATATCCTGAATCTGTCTGCAGCCCTAGCCACCAGCTCCTTGAGCCTAATGTGGGATGCCTGGTGGTGGTGGTGGGAGAATGTTGTACCTTCATCCCCCACCTAGAACTCTTATTGGTCCTCTTCCAGTATAGCCTTTCTTGGGACCACACTGTCCCTTCATGGGAGATCCCAGATCAACGCACTACCTCTTCCATAGTGGTCCATCTACTGCCTACCTGGGATGCTCAGTACGCCTGGTCGGGTAGTCCTAGTCCATGTAACTTATCCCATCACATGATTTCCATTGACCCTCTCTAGTTTTACCCAGTGCTCTATAATATCCATGAACTGTGAGACCACTCCCCTTAGTCTACTCAAAGAAGTATCTCCTATTCTGAGACCTTTAATGCCTACCATCCACTGAAGATGATACATCCCTTTCACGCCAACCAGCAGCTCCAACTATCTGGTATCCCTCTTCTAATATGATCTCCATCACAAGTTCCTAATCCAAAACCCCGACATAGGTGGGGATGTATAAGGGTACTAAATGGGGATATATATATATCTATGGAGTCCGTAATCAAACTTCCCTACTCATAAGTAACCATCTTTGATCATGTCACAAGAGTAGTGCGTAAGGTTAGTGAACAATGCCATGTACTTTATCACTATCATCCCTCTATGTTGAAGCTCTATGAGCTCTTGATTCCTAACAGAGAGAATGAAGGATGAGTAGTACTCATCATGAAACAGTGACTGAATGACACCTCATGAGATAATAGACTCATCATGCATCTGGGTAACTAAGCACTGCCAACAACCAAATAATCCATGTAAAAGACTGACAGCTAAAGCCACCATCTCATATATTTGGGTCTAAACTAGTACAAACATACAGACCAGTAACTCCATCTAATCCTCTACTACCTAAGGATCTGACTCACCATAGAACCTTAGAGGTCACTGATTCTGGAACTCGTAGAGTGCGCTCAGCCAACACAGGTCCGCAATCTACCATGCTGGGACTATCTGTTTCTCAAAGGGTGGAGGCACTACTACTGGTCCACCTGGAAGAAGGGGATTACATGATGGAACCTAAACAAAGGCCTCATCACTCATAGTGTTTTTTTCATGAACCAGAGTCGGTATCCTAGATGGTTGTTGTCACGAAGGCATCCTGGAAATTTTCAAGGAGTACCGTGGTCAGATGTGAATATATATATATTTGTATGTATATCAACAATGGAATGGGGAGAATACTCAAGAAGGATTGTAAAATACTTAATAATATATGATCCATGTATTATTTTTCTATATAACAAGTGTCTCAGGGTGCTGAGTCGACAAGATGGTAATCATGGTCCTAGTGAATGGATACATCAACCGCCTATACCATCATTGGACTCCCTGGCCTGAGTGACTATCTTGGGACATATAAACACTATCTTCCTAAATCCCAACTATTTCCTTTTTTGTGAATTTCCAAAAAAACATCCCAAGGAATGAACCACCTTTGATATCACTTTTTCATGACCTGACCTAAGCTGGGGCTCGAGCCACAACTACCCCAAGCCCACCTCTTTAGGCCAGGGTTGGTGAAAAGCACCGAAGGCACAAAAAACTCAGATAATAGTTTTATAAATAACCTTTACACAAACACAATGGAAACTCAATTAAAAAGTGTAGAGGAAAATCTGAAAAAAGTGAAACTATTGTAATGTATCATAAACATGCTTGCACCTATAGACAGTACAAAGGTACTATAGTGAATACTGAAATGTAAAGGGAAAAACCCACAACCAAACAAGAAATCAGTTCCAAATAGAAGAAAATTGGAAAAGAGTAAAAAACGATAGATTCCCACTCCTTTATCCCAAATATGACCACCATATGCCATCCACATAACAAGTATCGCTAAGTTCACCTAAGGGCATGATCGACCTGTTTGCCGTCTGCAAAAGACAAATTTTTTTTTGGGAAAATCGGATGCTGGGTTGAGAATATACATACCCAATAGAACTCCATGAAAATATAAAGGGGAGCAGTAAGATATATAACCAAAGTTATGTATTATATAGACCAAGGTACATTAAAAGAGATTGGAAAGAGTGTAGCTCAACCTAACAAAAGTGTGAAAGTAGGCTCATCCAAACAAGAGGATCTTGAAATGGTGAGGTTATAAACCCCTCATCTAGTCTTCACTAACTATATCTAGAGACTAAACAAAACAATCTATGAGAATCTATAAACTAAAACCATGTGGCATACCCTTGTGTGTCTTCAACTATCTTGGAATGAGAGTAAACATGACCCAAGGAGTGGGTACTATAACAATATATATATATATATATTCTCATTGAATGAACCCTATATGATAGATTAATGGGTTATCCATATCATAACTCAACCCAAGAAGATGAGTAGCCAACATTTCCATGGTAGAGTCATCTTTAAGGCCCAAAACCTCAATCAATTTCCCAAGAGTTGCAAGTCAAATAGGTTAAAATAACTAGACCTAAATATTATCTGCTTTGGGTGATACTAACTCTCCCACATGATTCTAGGTCATGTCACAAGAACATGTCTTGGTGGGGAAAGTACCCCTTTTTCTTGTGAGTCCATAGGTAAGTAGAATCACACCTCACCACTATGTTTTCAATTTGATGGTCTTCTCTAAAAGGTCATCGGGAACTACCCTACTAAGCCCAACTGGAGGATCAGACCTAAAGGTCATTAAAGACTACACTGCCCATACCATCTAGAGGGTTAACCTAGAATCATCCTTGGGGACTACACTACCCAGCCTAGCTGGAGGGTCAGCTTAGAATTTTCAGGGACTATACTATCCAGACCCTTCTAGAGGGTCATCCTAGACAGTCATTGGGACTACACTACCTAGAACAGCTGAAGGGTCAGTATGAAATCATCCTCAGGGACTACACTACCCATCCCAGCTAGAGGGTCATCCCAAAATCGCCTTTGGGAACTACACTACCCAACCAGGTTGGACGGTCAAATCGAAATAATCGGGGAGTACATTGCCTATGTCCTACTGGAGGGTTATCCTAGAAGGTCATCATGGAGTACACTACCCATATCCTATTAGAGGGTTAGCCCAGAATATTTCTGGTAAGACTATCTGATCGCTATAGACATCAGGTGTTGTCTCTGCACATGCCAAAGCTAGAACATCCACATCATATCTCAAAATACACATCCATGGGCATCATCATGTTCTATGTGAAAAAAAAAACAGGTAGGATAGGCATCTCTCAGTCCAAAATCCAATTTCAAAAAAGGATATATATAGGATTGAAGATTTCTTGTGTGAATTTAAATAGTACATGGTGTTTTAGGGGGTATACATGGAATGTGTCCCCTCTCCACTGCCAAATCATGTCTCTAGATAGAAATAGGCCCCATCCTAGGTAGTAGTGCACAACATGTAGGTGGAATACATGATGTGTTCTGTTTATCTAGGGATTAGGGATGTGTTTATTGTTCGTGTCTGTTTACTCTGGTACACGGTGTGTTGGACCAAATGAGATGATTCTCATGTGGCCAACCTATGCCCATGTGCTTAGAACATGGCATGTGCCTAGCCTTATGTTCCTTCACATGGATTTCCACACACAAAAAGATAATACACGCCATTTCAAGGGGAGTACACAAAGTGTTATCCTTATCTTCCATGAAACCCTAGCACCACCACTGAGGGGGGGGGGGGATACACACAGTGTGTTCTTTGTTGTACATAATGTGTAGGTGGGTTTCTTTCCAGAATCTAAAAATTGATCCCCCACTTACAAATATTCTTAATCCAAAGATGAATTTGCCTGATTCTGCTCCAAAAACACCAAATCTGGATGAAGAATGTGGAAACTCATTACCATTCGTCGTGAATCGGCCACATTCAGAAACAAGGGTTTGGATGAATCTTCCATATGATGCCAAAAATTTGATCCTCATTGTATTGTTGTGAAACCTTCATATTCATCATCCTGGAAATATAACCTTTCTAGATATGTGCCTCAGCCATAAATTCTATTTTTTTTCTACAAATTCGATCCAAATCCAGGCACCCGATCAAGCTCAGGTCCCCCAAAAATTGACGAATCGGGATTCAAAGGGATTCATTTGTGAAGATGAAAAGGGATATCAGATAAATGAACCAATATATAATGTTTTAAACATCATTAACCAATATTTATTTTCCAAAGATCAAGATTAGGGCACTGGTGTTAGAATATTGGATAACAAATATGAAATCCGGGTACTTGGGCTCATGAAATGTTTGAAAATAGGGGTAAAAATAGATGAAATTACTATCAAAAAGCTCAAAATATAATTCAAGGAGTAAAAACACCAAGGAAGAGTCCTATATCCTGTTTGGATCAATTTTTTTGAAGAAAACATTTACCAATGAAGAAATAGGATCCATCGTGTCTTGATCTCTCTAGACCTAGGGATTTGTCATTCGTTCTTTATTATCTAATAGGAATGGAGGGGAGAGGAAGTTGTTAATGGAGAAAATAGGGTAATGAGGTTAAAACCACTTAACCATGTATTTAAATCCATTTATAAGGTTTAATGGAAATTATGTAATTAAATAAATTAATTCATTTAATCACTTAAATGCACCGCCAATGAGTGAGGGGTATGAACATCCCGCACCGTCTCATTTTATGTCACGCTTGGGGAAAAAACTATGTTCCAGACCCAACCGTGGTCTCATATTTCTGATCTGAGGAACATTTTTATATTTATCACATTTAATTTAGTTAACCACTCACACACAATATAATATATTTTTAATATTTTTAGAAAATTAATTATGGGCACACCGGGCCTTAGAATCACATGTTGTCTCAGAACCAAGCTCTGGAAAAATATTTAGAAATATTTCAAAGTCATAAAAGGGAAATACCGGGTCTTTAAATTATTTATTTTCAAATAAATCTCTTTAAGTGGTTCTTATAATTCAACATAGTGACCAATAAATCCCTCTCATGGATTATTATTTTCATCAAATTTAGATTTTTATTTTTCAACTGATGGAATCATAAAATATTCCACATTCAAGATAAAATTAGTTTTAATACATTCTAATAGATATTATTTGGAATCATATTATTCCTTACTAACAATTTCTTTCCCCTAAATCTTCTATCAACTTTAATTCCTAGACGTTGTATTTTTAGGGGGGGAATTATTTTTCTATATTGGTGATAATTCATACTCTCCATCCTCTTTATAATATGTCTTTGGAAACCTAGTGGTGATGTGTTCAACATTCCCACAATGGAAAGAAGATATAGGTAGTTATTTCCTAAAATACTCCTTCTCTAATTTTAGACATTCTTACTACAAGTGATAATAAGTCATCATATACATTGTATCCATTTTTAATCTCTTAAAATTGCTAATTCTCGACAACATTAGATGATATCCTTTTAAGTGATTTTTTTGAAGAGATTATTGGTTACACTAGTATCTCATAGGCAAACAATATGATTTTAATGTCATCAAGAGACAAATCAGTAATATTTATCTCTTCTAGTGCTTTAACTTTTTGATTTTATAAATATTTTCCTCTTCTAGTGATCCGATTTGAAATATCTAAATCATTTATCTCTTAAACAAATCCATGAATGGCATTAAAAAAGTTAGTAAGATGATTAAAAATAATCTATTTTTTAATGGAACTCATATTCAGATTAGAAAATCTATTCTATAAAATTGCAACATTTCATCTTTTAATTTTATTTTATATTTAAAAATATTAAAAATTTAATTCAAAATATATTTGGTTGTATAATAGTAATTCAATTTCATATAATTATGATTGGATAGTGTTCTTAGTAATACTTTTTTTAATTAAAATAAAATTTAATATTTTTTTACATAGTTCATCCTTAATATTTCAATGATATCACTTACTTTTATCCCATGTACTGTTGTAGAATATCAATCAATCCCAAGTTAATTTGGATGAATACTCATCTTGTTATTAAATATCTAGTAATTTTTCCATCAAATAGGGGTACTCCCTTTGAAATCAAAATATTATCCATAATAGTGGATTCCTTTAACCATATTCAATATATAACTCTGGGTTTTGATACCACTTATTTAATAAGGTAATACTGAACAACCAAATAGGGGGGGGGGGTGAAGGGTAAATTAGGCTGGTTTAAAAAAGCAATTCTATTTATTTTTAAGTAACTATACCATATATTTAGATTAGAAAAGAAACATTGAATCAGTATTTTAAAAATAAAAAAACTCACAAAGGATAGAGATAATGGAAATAAGATTTTTTATTTGGTTCAGACGTAAAAGGATACATCCATAGAGCACATTTCAATTTTGTGTTGATATGAAAAGAAATCACTACATCACTAGTATGTAATTTCAGATTTAGGAAGAGCTAAATACTCAACTAAGTACCATAACCCATTTCTATCTTACACTCATTCCTTTCAAGTGATATATTGATTTGGAATCAACATGCTTGTATATTTTCGAAGATATTAATCAATGATAAAGCACTAAACTGTAAGGATTCTCCCCATTATAATTCGATATTCAATTATAGATCATTAACAATGTTCATAACACCATCTAATTTTAATCATGATCTTTAATATAGTTTTGTCTCACACTATTTTCTTCTCTAATCCATATATGAAATAAAATTTTGTTCTCTTTGATATATAATGATCCATACTTTTATTCTATATGTGTTAATTTTTAACTCTGCGTAGTAGGTTCAATAAAATAGATGATGTTTTAATTCAAATTATTTAAAATTTAAACATCCATTAACTCTATTTTATTCACATCCATCCATTAACTTTTTTCTGAAATGAGATCCACCAAGTGATTTCAAATGGGTAGTTACTAGCTGTTGAAATAACCACCAATACATCATTTTATGTCCACAAAATTACCTCTGTTCAAATTCTGTAGAAAGACAGAATCAAGGCCTGACTATATTCTAAACATTGTGACTAGATGATTTATTTATAAATTATATAAACCACCATTTTAGGTCATTATGTGACCTATGTATTCATGTATTAAAGATTTTCTATATTAAAATAATGAAATATCTCTAGATATTTTCATGGTGAGACTTACATTCTGATTGTTTGAGTTATTTAACTCAATAAACACTCAAATCAACCTAGATTCCTTCATAGTGATACATGTTGGGTCATGATGTGACAAGAATCTTCTTAGATTCACTAAAACAATATCCCATATTTATTCATGGAATTCCATTAACTTTATGGTGTATTACGTAAATAGAAAGAGTTTTTTACTCTTTACAATATTATTCCAATAGAGGAAGAAAAAATAGACTTTACTAACATGATGAATGTTGAGAACAACGATAAATACTCAAAAAGTTTTAAATATAATCATGTGTGTGATATGTCTTTTCTATTTCACTTATAATGGAATGTTCATCCTATATTTTGAATAGAGAAATGAGGTTTAATGTGCCAATTTTCATAATCCTATTATAATTGCGAGTTCACTCTAATCGTTATTATAAGTAGTTCACATATTTGATATCATATATTGGCATATTTTTATTTTATGATCATTTTAAGTTGACCAATATAAGAAATAAAATGATTTTCTTTTCTCTTAGTCCTTATAAAATTTACAAATAGTAAGGGAAATAGAATAATTCTAATTTATCAATGAAATAAGAATTTATAAATAGAAAATTTTAGTTTATACTCCCTTAGTTACCCCTAACCTATAGCTATATTACTTTTTTGGTTTACACAAGTAGTACCAGATATAACAATTTTATCACTAATTTTGTTTTTATTTTTTAGTAAATATAAATGTTTTCATCAACTATAAGGTAGTTCTAATATTAAATGGGAATAATTTTATTTTATATAATAATAATAAAATATAATATTTTTAATCACATAGATTGGATATGTATGACACTATTATATAAGCAATTGTAAACACCATCAAAATTAGACTCTTAATGGAATGTAATTTCAAGGACATATATGTCTACTCCAAAGGAAGAAATTCTCATGATAATGATTTATTAAATAATTTCAATACAAAAGTGATTATATATAATCCCTCAAAGGATATATAGGAAAAAATATTGAATATATATAAATAAGATTCAAAAGTTTCAAGGAAAAAAGAACAATTTCATAAGAATAATAAAAAGACTTGTAGAGAACGAAAATTGGATTGGTGTGACATTTTAATATGTTAATACTATAAATTTATTTCTACAATTATCTTCTCCTAATTTAAATCAATGGTTTTATCTAATAAATTAATGGGACCGCAAGATGATATCCTTAGAGTATTTTCACTACATCCCGATTACATATGAAAGAGTATGAATGAGGATCATCTTATAATAATATATACATGGAGGGAAGTTGATTTCAACCTAATATATAATCATACCACTAAGTTTTGTTGAAATAAAATGAGTTCAATGCGGTAATTTCATATAATCATATCTCAAAAAAGGAAAAGGAAAATTAAAGATGAACCATACACATGCATGATTTTGATGTGGAATGTTTGGGAAACTCATTTTAAAGCATAAAAAGATGTTATAATATGGGAAAATAGAGGGACCACTAATAATAAAGTCCTGAATATATGTGAAGGGATGGAGGAACAAACAATATAAATTCATTTTAATAAAAAATTTGATCAATTAAATATGATGGATTAAAGGAATATAATTCTAAAGAGATTTTTTATTACAATGATCTCAATAAATATGTATTGGTATATATCATTGAAAAATAAATAACTCAAGAGTATAATGATAAAATTTTTGTTGTTTTAGACATTAAAGTAGAATTTAAGGCTATACTTTAAGAGATTATTATCTCGAAGGAAAATAAATAAGAAATCCAACAACGTGGTATATTACTCTAAAATATAATGACTATAGTAATTAGAGGATCAGGATGATTTACATGATGAAATTAGAACTATAATGTTTAAAACCATTGAAAAATTAGAAAGAAATTTGAGATCAATATGAATATTAATGAGAAAATTTCATAATCCTTGATTATAACAAATCTGTAGTGGAAGTGAAGTGTAAAGGGTTCAAGGATATTAAAGTATATGTATTTGAAATGTTTTAGAAGCTTGATGATCAACATAGATATATAAATCCTTGCATAATGTAAGTGAAAAAATTTTAGGATTGATAAAGAAAAGGGTAATATATAAAATCATTAACTAACCTTTATAAATGAATTCAAAAACATTGATCAGTTTAAAAATTCAATGCAAGATTCATGATTGATGAAAATAAAAGATTATAAAAGTTAAATAATGCAGGAATTTTGTAAGTCTATATAGGAATATGGATTTTGGAGAGAACTAGAACATGAAAGTAGCACAAATGAATACAAATAATAATACACCTCAAAATAAATTTTTTAATGTAATAATGTAAAACCCACAATTTTTTTCCATATAAAAATGGAATCACATGGAACAAGATTAGAAGTGATGCGTGAGTATATTTAAATACTCAAATTATATTTTCCACTAAAAATATTCTTTATATAATTTCTAGATATATATCTATGTATTACTTATCAAAAAAAGTGTATGCTTATGCAGAGGGAAACTAGTGAAATGATACATCCTATAGAATTACCAAGAAAGCTAAAAATTTTGGAAATACATCATTCTTTAAATGATAAAGAAGATCAACCATATATATAAGAACATAATTTTTAAACTACAATAGAGATATAACTCACATTTTTATCATAAATAAGAGGTCAAGATGGTTGATGTGGTAAAAATGTCTCTAAATTATTGTGATCATGTCAAATATTGGATTCTTGATAATGGATGCACATCCTATATAATAATAAAGAATGATCTTTCAAAGAAAAATTTAAAATAAGGAATGATTCTTCTTATTTACTAATTATTAAATTTTAATGAATATTAGATATCTAAAATGATAAAATTAGAGGTAAACATATTATAATGATATATTTCATAGTGGGTGAAGGACTTATTTAAAATTTATTATATGTATGAAAATAGTGAAACAAAGGTTATTGATGTCATTTTAGAGAAAATATATATAGTATTAAGTGGAGAGATAGATAAACCATAATGTCAGTAAAAATATTAAGGGGTTTCATGACCATGTGAGTATAAAATATGATAATTGAAAAATTTGTGTGAAAAAGACTTTTATATTTGATATAAAAGTACTTGGAAGAATTAGTGATGTTTAAATATTCTTAATATATTTATAAACTCATAGAAAATAATAATCATATTTATAGTGTGATTAAAAATATAAATATTATTAATAATTTATATAATATGAAGTAAAATAAGTCAGAATTGTTTTATAAATTGGAATACGTGGAAGCTTTAAGTCCAAAAACTAAATGAGCTGCTAATGGAAGAACATAATTTTTAATCACTATTGGATATTTTGGAAGGTTAATATGGATAATTGTGGTCACTTAAAATTCATTGTGTTTTGTTAAATAAAACATTCTTATAGGAGGAGTGAGTATATTTTTGAGTAGAAAACTTTTAAATTATAAAATATCAAAGGATAAATGTTTAAAAATGGTCAATTATAATATTTTATAAATAATCATTGGATACAATTTCATGTTTTACAAATTTTATATCCTAATAAAATATTATTTTGAAGAGAAGGAATTGAATGATTAACCACATGGCTCGAACAATTCAAATTAAAAAACCATATTGAATACATTTTGTAAGTAAGTGACCTTAATATAAATTTATTTTAGAAATTGAGAATTTTCATATCATGGAATATAGAAAACACCATATGGGATATGTAATAGAAATAAGAACATTTAAATACTTTGAAATTCTTATAATTAAATCTTTTTTTTCCAATGAAGTAAAGATCCACCATAAGTTTTAATCATAAGGTGATGATGGCATATTTATTTCATATTAATCAATGATAAAATTATACAACTTACAAAAGGTTTTGAAATATCATTAAAATACAAGACATAATTTATATATATAATTAAAATATTTAAGAAAATGTTATTGAAATGAAATGTCCAAGAGAAGATCATGAGAAAAATGATGATTTTAAGGTAACCATTAATGGATATAATTATGGTTAAGGTTTATATTCGCCTAAAAAATTAGGTTGAAGGGATAAAATTGATGGAAATACATTTTTATAGAAAAAGAATAAAAAAATAAAAAAAATAAAGGATGATGTCTCCAAACCAAAGGATACTTTTATATATTAGGGAGACAAAATGATTTGATGAGGAAAATCAAGAAGCCATTTTGGATGAAACAATAAAATAGGCATTGGATTAAATTGAGAGAAAGTAGAAATTAAAAATTATTCCAAGGATAAAAGAAATGAATATTATTAGAAAAAATGAATTTTCATAATCAATTTGAATGAAAAAATAGAGTCTTGAAATAAATAATACCAAATATTCATGGGATACTCCCAAATCAAAGAGATAAATATTCATAAAAACATTTCTCTCAAAGAAAGGGTATTTTTTTATGGAGATAATCGTGCAAAAAAAATATAGGGTTTAAAAATGGATATAAGATTTGATTTTCCCAATGTTTCACTTGATGAAAAAGTTTATGTTTAACTAATGGATGGATTTATCATATATAATGATTAGAAGATAGTGTTTTTATGAAAAAGGGTATTGTATAGATTGATGAAAAATCTCACAGAATGAGGATGAGTTAGAGATAATAATTATGATAAAAAGAAATATTGGAAAATGATAATGATGCTAATATATGTTCATGGAATAATCTTTAGAGACTTGAGTGATAATATCCCATATTTCCAATTAATATTTTTAATTAATTTTGTTTATAAAATTATAAATTTTATGATTTTTATTTTATGAAATGAACTTAGAATTTATTTTCTTATTCAAATAATTTTTTTACTTAATATTTTAATTTAAGTACAATGTAATGTTATCAATGATAATCATTTATTATTATTTTTTAAAAATCAATTTTTTTTAATTTATGTTAATTTTTATGTATATAATTTTGGTATATAACTAAATTAATTTTATTAATAATTTTATCTTCATATAAAAATTTAAATAGTGATTACATAATTGTTATATCTTTTTTAATATCGTATGATGCAAGATTTCACAATAACAGAATTATAACATATAATAATTGAAAGTATTTTAATATGACATTTTATGTGAATTATATGATCAAATATATGGTTAAATATATTTTTACACAAAAATAATACTTTATCATGACTTTTTAATTTTCATTATAGATAATTTAATTTCAAAATGGTTGTTATCATATTTCATGTCCATGTTTTATTACCCCAAAAATATTCTTTTTAAATGTTAAGTATCATGTTTAATAGATAAATCACATTATTAAATATTTATTATTTTTATATGAAAATATAATTATATATAGGTACTTATTATCATTAAATTATTATTTTTCTGATAATGTAGTTTTTATAAAAAGAAAATTGGTCTTTGATAGAGCATCATAATCATAGTGTATAATACTGGTTACATTAAAACCATTTTCTCAAATATATTTTTATAATAAAAATTACAACTAATTAGAAGAATAATTTAATAACAATATTATTTTATAGAACTATAAATAATTAATTGAAATCTATATAATAATTAGGATATAATTAAAAAAATTCAATCACTCAGAAAAAAGAAATAGTTTTTATTCTAAATAAATAGTATTTCCCTATATTGATTCATTTTATTTAGAAGTAAAATTAAAAATTTTATAATTATAATTATATAATATGTAATTAATTTTTGAAATCATCGGGTTGGAATTATCTTGTGGTTATTTTTTGATTCCTTTAAAAATTGTAGATTTTTTAGTGAATAGAAAAAATACTATTCTTAGAAATATCGTAAATTTTATAAAATCATCTTAATATAAGCATGAATTACATTTTTTTAAACCATTTTATTAACAAAATATGTTTTTAGTGAGTAAAAGTGTATTTAATAATAACAATTAGAGTTTATAAACCTATATTTTAAAAATTGGAACCAAAATTACATTTAATTGTGATAAAAAATTATTTTTTATTGTTTGTATTTAATTTAGTGGTTCATTGGTGTAGGAAAACAACTTTTCTATATGGTATGGAACATTTTTATTTCCATTAATTTTCTTAAATTAATACTTGTGAATTTTTTGTAAGGATATAGAGTTAACAAGGCTGTCTTGGGCTTATTTGGATCATGGAGCATCACTTTTTGGAGAGAAAAACTGCGCCGCACGACTAGTAGAAACCATGCCTCCCAGTCCTATTGGTTAGAGTAATCCATGAGGGGTGTCACAATCTCGATAATAGGTCACACAATTTTCCCTAACTGTGCAACCCAGGACATACACCCATGAATGAGATGTAGGGGTTATAATAGAGGGAAAATGCATGGTCGACACATGATTTTTCTAACTATGCGACCTAACCAAGAGATGGTGTATTAAAGAATATTTGGGTGCATGAATGGCACATAGTTTTGCATCCATGTGGGAAAACCATGAGACCTAGTTTTTAAAGGGGTAAATGACAATTTTTACCCTAATTAAATTTAATGTCAACCAACATTTTTTTTCTCTTGCAACTATCCCTTTCTTCTCCCATTGAATCTCTCTCAAGCCTTTGACCTAGGATTTGGGGTTGTTTTATCATTTGATTACCAATTAAAGTTTCAAACCTCTCTTTGGATATCAAGGGGTCATTTATTCATTCCTTATAATCCTTTCAAAGTTTTATTATCTAACGGTGACACTATTTTGTTATAGAAACTTATGAAATATTTTTATAGTGTTTATATGTTCTTCTGTTTTCTATTTATCTAGAAAAAATCAAAGGCTTATACTGGATGAGTGTTCTTATATGGGCTTAAGGTAGGTAGTTTATACCATTTCTCTCATTTCTAGTTGTTTTATATCCTACATCTGTTATTCCACTTGTTAGAATTTATGGGAAATTATTCATAAATTAATTAAAACTTGAGTTAAATGTTAAATTGAAGTTCAATACACGGTGTGGCACCTTTATATAAGGCTGGAGGTTTCCAAACTCAACCCAAACTGCCCATGGTGTGGGTTTTTCCTTGTGACCTTGATTTTTCATCCCTTGGAGTGTGTTCAGTTCTCTTAATATTAATAAGAATTCAATATGAAAATTTACTAAATTGTCAAAGGTTGTAAGAAACTTATAATTCCTTTTCAATATTATTTAAAAAGTATGAGATGAGTAATCCCTTTGATTGTACATGATTTTAAAGGGATTAGTGAAATGACTTATTAATTAGTTTCAAAAATTGTTTATGAATTGGTAATGTTGATAATGGGTTTCATGGTATGGCGCCGAAGAACCACTTAGAAGCCATATACATTTATACTCCTTAGATCTTGTTTACTTGGATGGATTATATGTTTCAGATATATCTACTTCAAGGAACAAGATTATTTGGATGCCTTTGATATTTATACTATAAGGATCTAGTGTAACTAATTTACTTGACATGTTAGTATTCCTTGGACATTTCTACTAATTGGATATGATTTACTGGACTTCATAGGATGCCTTGGAAATTTCTACTCCTTGAATGTGATTTCCCATTATGATTACCTGGACATTTCTACTCCTTGGATCTGAAAAACTGGGATTCGATGGAAATTTCGTATCCTTGAATCCTATATACTTGATTTAATCAGATTACTTGGTTTACATAGAAATTTCTACTCCTTGGACCCTGTACCATGTAGGCGTGATACATGATTACACGATGTAGGGTGTTGATGTTTCTTGGCATGCTTTACATATAGACCTTATGATTTAGTTTTTTGATCTTTGATATTATTTTTATAAAAAAAATTATTTCTTCTATTATTATTAATTATACTCTTGTTATATATGTAGACTACTTCAGATTATATGCATGGACTTGAATTGTTATAGACATAGTTGGTGTTGTCCAACAGAGTGTTATCTCACACCCTATTCAGGATACTATTGGGTACCTGAATAGATGTCATGGAATCATGTATGGATAGGGTAAATAACCCCCTTAGTGATGGTTCACTTATTAATTCATAGGATTATGGGAGCACATGACTGGGATATGTCCTGTGATTCTATCCAGGTATAGTTTCTTTTTGGAATTTTTTTATGGTTCATAAATTTACTGTACTAGATTCCAGTTTCCATGTATTTAATTTTTTTTTGATATATTTCCTTGACCATAATTGTATATGAAACTATTGGATGAAATTACTTGGTTATTTATATGTTGGATGTTTATTGTGAATTTGTTCAATTATTTTATATGATTCTACTATTGATTAGTATTATTGTACCACTATGCTACACTCTGATTATGGGGGTATAGTCTTTAATGTTTTCCTCTATGGAGCCTTACTGCTAGTTGTTAGTCTCTGGAATATAGAGAAGCACACTTGAGTCCATGTGACATAGTGGATCAAGGATCCATTTAGTGGCCTCGAGGTTACGTCATCCCAAAGTGGTATTAGAGTGTTTCTTTTCTTTTGTCTTATCATTTTGGAATATTAGAAAGAAGAATAGAATTTTTTGGGTTTGACAATGAGTTATACTTGGGAGTAACTAACCCACATACATGAAAAAATAAAATTACCTAGGAATGAGACTTCATGTTCTAGTTTATGTCAATTATAGTTGATTTGGATTCACCATCAGGTGACATAATTAAGGTTTACTGAACCTTATGATTAATTATTTTTAGACTAGTCTAGGTTTTGAAAATAAAACATTGATCATGCATCATTTATGTCAGATAAGAAATTCACATTCCATGCCATATAGGTTGAAATGCCTGACTGAAAGATATATTTTTTGTTTTCGTTGAGTGATATACCCGTCTATTGACAAACATATTTTCAAAGAACTGAGATACATAATTGGTTACTTAAAGTGATTGCATTAACCAAAAAGTATTTTTCATTATAGATTGATGAAAACATGTCATGTAGTCAATTATGCAATGTTTTTCCACAAACCATTTGCGGCATAGGCGAGAAAATTTTATGGTTGAGATTAAATGGACACCAAAATTCAATTTATATGGTGTATGAGACCTTAGAAATTGTAAATAGTTATTTATATAATTCAACTATTTAAAATAATTATAATTTAAATGAGAATGATCTTATAAGAAATTTAATTATGAAATGAAAAGGACTTCACTAAATGTAGGTACCAATTAAAACTTAATGAGTATTTTCTTTATAACATTGAATCAGAACTCTTTATATTGGAACCCCAGGATTATAATAGAGAACTTGAACCTAAACCGTCTTCTGTAGTAGACTATAGGTGGTAAATTGTGTCTTTATATTCGAACCCCAGGATTATAATAGAGAACATGAACCTAAACCGTCTTCTGTAGTAGACTATAGGTGGTAAATTGTGTGTTATTATGACTTTCATGTTTCATATATTAGGATTTAGGATATCAAAGGGGACTGTGACTCTTCTTTAGGAAGGATTTTACTTGTCTTGTCCATATAATTTGTGATCCTTTTGTAATCAAACGTTTTATAAGGTATGCACTTGGAATTTTTAGAGATATTCCACTATGAAATACTCTAATTTCATGATAGGAGGGGGTGATGACCATGCTATAACGGTGGTGAGACCTTGGCCACCAGTTGGACTTCTAGTCATGGAACTTATGAAACCAATTGTTATATATGATAGGGGTTCTAATTCCCAGTTTATAGAGGGCTTCCAATATTTCATGCAGACTATTCATAGAGCACCATGCCCTGTCCCAAATATGGAAGAGTTGAAACATGAGTTTCAGAAGTTTCATCTTACCATGTTTTCAAGGGATGGTAGACCACAGGCTGTAGAGTCATGGATAGAGGTGATTCTATAGATTTTTGAGCAACATGAGACACATCCCAAGAGGAGAGTGAATATCACAATGTATATTCTTTATGATTCCTCCAAGAGATCGCAAGATGGTATTACTCATAAATATTGTCATTGAGATATGGGTTAGAGGGATTTCTAGATAGAGTTATATGATTATTCTTTATCTTGAGATGTTGGGGGTTGATAGAGCTTGAGATTTTTTGCATCTAGATATGGCAGGCTTCTCATTCAAAGACTATTATTCCCATTTTATAGGGAAACTACATTTCAGTCCTATTCTGTTAGGTGACAAGTTATCAAAAGCTAAGAGATTTTAGGATGGTATGAGGCATTACATCTGATTGCATGTGAATGACTCTTGGATAAGAACCATATCTAAAATATGAAATCAGGCACAAATTACTAATCATAACCTAATGAAATATGGGAACATATAGTAGGGTAGGTCATATTGTTAACATAGTGGCTTAGTGTCAGATAGAAGGAAATGATGTTTTGAGGTCTCTAAAGAGGAGAATACAAGCAAACGATTGATTACTCATATTTCTATTTTCTATCATTAGTGTCAGATATAGACATATAAGGAGCTAGTGTGATAGAAGCCTAGTTGAGTGCATATCATATAGTAGGATGGGGAATCTACAATATTTCTATAGTAAATTTCATCTAGCATATAGGGAGAGTAGGTCTTTAATGAATCCACATTTAGTAGTAGGGTCGACAGCTTCTCGTCTGACATGGAGGTGTAGTGTGACCAGATGATCAGGTCGAGGCTATAGAAACTAGAAAATAGGCTTATAGTGATTGAAAAGAAGATATTATCAGGGTAGACATGCTATATCTCAGGCTGTAGTTTAGGCTAGATTTATAAATGGAATCCAATAACAAAGGAGTAGAGTGAAAAACCATACAATGAGAGGTACTATTATAGTAGCCTATATGTTAGTATCTAATATTTTTGATACAGATGCTTCTCATTCCATCATACCAGTACCCATTATAGATAGTAATGGTCTTGATGTTCAGTTTTATTGTGGTGTGATGATGCTTGATATTCCTTTGGGTATATGATTGTAGAATGTGCGCTTGTGTAGGGAGTGTCCCCTTAAGACAGGTGGGCTTTGTTTTGTATGGGGTGTATTTTTCCTTGAGATTATAGAGTTTGAAATCATTCTTGGGATGAAATGGTTGGTTTCCTATGATGTTTATATTGAATACTATCATCGAATGGTGACTTCCACATCACAAGAGGGTGGAGTTTTTATTCATAATAATTAATGGGATGTCCAATAAAGTTGATATGTACGTGAGAATCATGGGCTATGTGGTATCACAACCTAGATTACTAGATTATATCTAGATGAGTATGGATTTCATGAGGTATATTTCCCTCATATTATTGATTTTTGGATGGGAATATTCTTGGAAAACAATTATAGACTACCTCATGATAGAGAGAGAGAGAGGTAGAGTTTTCCATCATGCATGTTCTTGGAGTTTCACCGGTATCTATTCCCCGTTATAAGATGGATATTACTAAGTTGAAGGATCTCAAGAGGTATCAAGAGGACTTGGAAGATAAGTGTTTCATATGACCGAATACATATTAATGGGGTTTGATAGTCCTTTTATTAAAGAATATTGATGGAACCCTTCGTTTATGTGTGGATTACTAGAAATTGAAACCTGTTGACGGTTAAGAATAGGTATCCATTTCCCCAGATAGATGATCTCTTCAACCAAATTCAATGATCTAGAGTGTTATAGAAGATTGATATGAGATTGGGTTATAATTATGTGCATGTTGGACCATTATATATACCATGTAAAATATTGACTAGTAGATATGTCTTTTATGATTTTTTGTTAATGCCATTTTATGTCATGAATACACCAGTTTTTTTCATGGCCCTGATGAAACAATTATTTACACCCATATTTGGATTCATTTGTGGTAGTATTCATGGAAGACATCTTGTTGTATTATCACAATTGACAAAACCATCACCAACATATTGAGATTTTATAGGATATATTGAGATAGCTTCATTTATATGATAAGGTCACAAAGTTCCGATTTTGGATGGATAAGATTCATTTACTATTTCATTTTATCTTATAGAAAGAAGTATTAGTGGACCTAGAGAAGGTGAATGCTGTAATTTCATGGGAGTATCCCAAGAATGTATTTGATATATGGAGTTTCTTGGGGCTATCAAGTTGTTATAGGAATTTCATTTTGGAATTATCTTGAATATAATAACCTATTATAGTCTTGAATAATAAGGGTGTGATGTTCTCAAGGTATGAATTGTATGAGAAAACCTTTTAAGAGTTGGAAGGGAGACTAAATTTAGAACCAATCTTGATTCTTCTAGATCTGCATTGAAGCTATACAATGTATTGTGATGTATTAGGTATTAGGCTAGGACAATTTATGATATAGGAGGATAGATCCGTGACATATGGCTCTCTTCATTGGAAGAAATATGAGGTGAACTACTTGACACATGATCTCAAGTTAGCCGATGATATTAATATGCTTGCGATATTTGAGACATTATTTATAGAGAGAGTGTTTTGCGATATATATGGAAAAAGAAAGCCACAATTACATATTTACATAGTATGACTTGAATCTTATAAAATTAAGGTGGTCTGAATAATTATAGTATTTTGAATTCAATAATTCCTAGATTTACATAAAGAAAAATGATGTTGTTGATTCTCTATATAGGAGGACTCATATGCAGGTGGGTTAGGAGTCCAGTAGAGAGTGGAAGCTTATGGAATTGATTTCATAGATGCATTTGGAGATGTATGATCGTCACAAGAAATACTTTCTCTCATCCTTGGATGTGGCTTACACTCTATTTGATATCATGAGGATGAAACAACTATCTTATTTTTAGGTCTTAGTCCTACGAGAGAGCATGGAATGTATGGACCTTCCACCTCATTGGACTATTGGTGAGGATGAAATTCTAAGCATACATGAGAGAGTATGGGTTATAGTTATCATCTATGATAACTTGATATTGGCATTTCATACCCCATTTTGGGATATACATACTTGTCTCACTAATATTTATCGAGACTCATTCCATCAATATTGGTGACTAGGGATGCAAAGAGAGATATCTAGGTTTGTTACCCAGTGTTCCACCTATTTGAAAGTGAAGGTAGAGCACCAATGACCAATTAGTATTTTACTAACAATGACTATTCCTAAGTGAAAATGGGATGAAATATCCATGTATTTCATAACAACACTTCCTAGACCACCTCAAGGCAGTGATGCTGTATTGGTGATCATAGAAAGGTTGATAAAGATTATCCATTTTCTACATATTTTAGAGACTCTTTCAGTTTTTGATCTTGGAAAGGTTTACATTTTTGAGAGCATATGCCTCCATGGTGTACCAAATTATATCATGTTGGATAATGGTGATCATTTAACCTAGTAGTTTTTAAGGGTTTTAATTGGAAAATGAGTTCACAGGTACTACTAAGTATAGACTATCACCCAAAGACTAATGGTCCATCTTAATGTACGATATAGGTTTTTTAAGACATTCTCTAATCATGATTCTTTGATTTTAGAGGTTTTTGGGAGAAATAATTACCTCTTACTTAGTTCTCTTATAAGAACATCTTCCAGGAGACAATATAGATAGATCCTTTATGAAATCAGACATGGTTGGACATACCATTCACCCCTAGGATAGTTAAAGGTAGGAAAGGTAATAAAATTGGGTCATCATCTCATTCAGTAAACTTTAGAGCAAGTTTAGCTTGTTAGGAAGAATATTTAAATAGACCAACTTAGAAAAAAAACATACAATGATCATCACTTATGAACAAATGATTTTTTGGTTGGGAGTTGAGGTTTCTTATGAGTTTCACCTAGACTAGGACATAAAAGTGTTTATAAACAAGGAAATATATATCCCTATTAAATAGATCCCTCTATGATCCTAGAGAGAGTCGAGCTAGTACCTATTAGTTTTATCCACCTTAGAGGTATCCAGACATTCAATATGTCTTCTACATATCTTAGTTTAATCAGTATCATTCTGAAACATTGTCTATTCTTCAGTTTGAGGATGTTGATTTGAAGTTTGATGTATCCTTTGAGGAGAATACAATCCATATTTTTTTCTATAACATTAAGGTTATCTGAGGCTGGTCAGTTCCTATAGTATAGGAGCTCTGGCAGTACAACCATGTACATTATGAGACTTGGGAATAGGAGCCTGACATACATTCCTAGTGGTTAGATTTATTTTAAGGTGATGATTTACCAATCATGGAGGGATTATTGTAGAAAATCATATTTTCAATGAGGTGCAGAACATTTTTATTTATGTTAATTTATTTAAATTCATCCTTATGTGAATTCTTTTTAAGGATATGTAAGAAACAAGGGTGTTTGGGGATTGTTCGGAGCCCAAAGCACCACTTTTTGAAGAAAACACCTAGGTCGCATGCTTAATAGAAACAATGTAGCCCAATATTCATGGTTTGAGTAAACTAAGTGAGATATATCTATGCACAAAAGAGGGTGCATGATTTTTCCTAACCAGGTGACCTAGGACACACACTTTATGCATGTGATACAGGCATTGTAATAGAGGGAAAGATCAAGATTAGTGCATGGTTTATCTAACCATACACCATGACAGTGCAAGGGGGTATTGAAGAAGAGATGGGAGCACAATTGGTGCATGGTTTATCCAACTGTGCGGACAAACCTTGTGAACTAGTTTTTAAAGGGGTAATGTACATTTACCCTAATTAATTTTAAGGTTAACCCTCTCCCTTCTTTAAAATTTTCTCCATCAAATAACCATTTCTTCTCTTATTGAAGCTTTATAAATCCATTATCCTAGAATTTGGTACTGTTTCACCATCTGACATATGATTTTAGTTATGATCATATCATCGGATATCCACATGTGTGTAATTTGTTCTTTAGGCTCATTTAACTATTTACCTTGCTTTTGAAAATGTTATTTTATTGTAGCCTCTTATGCCCTATTTTCAAGGCATTCATCATTTATTCCATTCTATCCAGATCTGTATTGAATCAATGGATGATACTAGATGAACGTTCTTCTACATGCTTAAAGTGGGTGGTATATTCCTTTTCACTCATATCTATTTGTTTTACATCATACTTCCACTGTACCTCTTGTTAGAATTTCCAGGCTCTATCTTTTAAATTAAGTGAACCTTGATTTGAATGTTAAATTCATGTTTCATACATGCCTTATAATCTTTATATAATGTTTGAGGTTTTCAACATCATCCCAAATTTCCCATGGGGTAGGTTCTTGCCGTTGACCATGATTTTATCATCCTCAAGTTGTGTTGAGTTCTCTTAATATTATCAAGAATTGAATATGGAAATTAAGTGAATTAATAAAAGTTGTAAGAACCTTATAATAAGAGGTTATTTTATATAAAAGGCACGTGATGGGTAATCCCTTTTTATATATGTGGTTATGAAGTGATTAGTGAAATTATTAATGAATTGGTTTATGAATTTTCAATTTTGATAATGGGGTTCGTGGTACGGAATTGACATCACCCATAGATTCCATGGAAATTTATACTTATTGGATCCTATTTACTTGAATGGATTGGAATATATGGAAATTTATTCTTCAAGGATCTGGATTATTTGGATGTCTTGGACATTTCTAATCCAACGATCTTGTTTAAATAGTTTACTTGACATGTTTGGATGCTGTGGAAATTTCTACTCTGTGGATCCGATTTACATAACTTTCAAGGAAGCCTAGGTAATTTTTACTTCATGTATTTGATGAATCATTAGGATAACATTAATATTTTTACTCTTTGGATCCAACCCAAAATAATTCCTTGTACATTTATACTCCATGAATCTTCTATGCTTGATTTATTTAGCATACTTGGTTGACTTAGTCATTTCTTGTCCTTGTACCCTGACCCATACAGGACTGATACATAATTACATAGTTTTGATTGTTTATATTTATTGAAAAAATTTAAATAAACCCCTTATGATTTGTTTTCTTTATCATAGTGAGTCTTGATAGATAGGACAATATTGCTTCTATTATTATTAATTTTTACTCCTTTTGTATCTACACACTACATCATTTTATTTTCAAGGAATAAACATGTTATAGATACAATTTGTGGTGGCCTACTATGTTTTATCTCACACCCTATTCGGGCCTCCATTGGCTACCCGAATAGACTTCATGGATGTTGGTAGGGACAGGGACAAGCACCTTCTTGGTGATTATTGACTTATTGATGCATATGAGTAGGGGGAAAGAAACATGATATAGTTCCTGATGCTATTTAGGGATAGTTTTTTGGCCTTTTTATACTTTTGATACATTTATTGTACGGAATTCACGTTTCCATGTATTTATTATCTTTTATATAGAATTGTGTGATCATCGTTGTACATGAAATTGTCAAAAGATTACTTGGTAATTTATATATTGGACGTTAATTATATAGCTATTCAAGTATCTCATATTTTTTTCAATTGATTGATATTATTATACCATTTTGATACACTTTGATTATGAGGGTATAGTCTCCCCAGTGTTCCTACATGGAATCTTGATGCTAGTTGCCTGTCTTTGGCATATAGGGAGGTTTTATTGAGGCCATGTGACCCACCGGATTAGGAACCAGTTTAGTGGAATCAAGGCCAGGATAAAAAAAATGATTCTATTAAATTTTGGATTTATTTAAATGTCATATAAACATATATTTTTTTATTAAAAATTAATAACTTTCATTATAACAATTACCATTTATGTAAAATAGAATAAATGATAAAATAATCTATATTATTATTTCAAACACCCCTCTCCCCCTTATATACTCTACCCTTCACCACCACACTTCTCCTTACAAAATTACATCTTTATCTAGAAAAAGAAATATTAAAATACCCTACTAATAATATTATTCATTTATAATAGGTTTTTGTCTCTTCAAAAGATACCCCTTCAAGGATATAATCCAATTAGAAAAGGATTCTTTCTAAGAAGTAAGGTAAGAACTTATAATTGATTTCTCATTTATATTCCTTTAAATTTTATTATTATTACTCCTATAAATTTAATATAACCAACCAAATATAATTAAATATGTATAATAAGTATACTTTATTATTATATTATTGATTTATTAATCATTTTCTACCTCCATATCATTTATTCAAAAATGAAAACATCAATCAGATTATGGTAGGCTCACCACCTACATGGATAGAATATTTCATGTCTCATCACCACATTAAATGGAAGTTTCTAAAAAATTATTTAAGGAATAAATATTATATTTATAAAATCATTATAGTTTGGAAAATATAATTTTTCTGTTATATTAAGTATACTAATAATAAATGATCAGAGTGATTTTAACCACTCAAAATGAGCATACTATGATTTCTTTCATAATTTCAATATATTTTGGATAATATATTATGATATATGACTTTTTGGATAATGAAATGATAAATAATCTATAAATACACAATTTTGTATACTGTAAAACTATTTGATAACCCCTTTGACCATGATCAACATACCAAAGCTGTTTTGGAGAAATTAACCGAACAATGTCAAGAAATAGACGAGAGAAAAATAAAAACATAAATGAATGAAATATGATCATAAATAGACCATAAATATTAAATAAACATGAAAAATGTTTTTAGTTAATTATTTAATAAACTTAACTTGGTTATTTCAAAGGATAGATGCACACTCTAACGAGTCAAGACTATGGGTAAGGGAATTGTCTGGCCACCCTCTTTTTCTTAAGGCTATGATTTCTCTCTCTACCTTAATTTATCTCTATTTTATTTATAGGTAATTCTTTTATATTCTAAATATATATTTCTTAAAAATATTCCATATTAATTTACAATTTATTTTCTAACATTATAAATGTTTTTCATGTTCCCTTTTTAATATTTCTTTTAAACAATCCTATTTATAGATAACTTTAATATTCATTATTCCTTTTCTGGTGTCTATATTTTAAAGTTTATTACCTTGTATTATTACCAATAATAATATCTATTTTATGGAATAAAATTCTACTTTGTTACTAGTTTGAAGGAAAACCCCATGTGCTCACACCCTTCAGAGGTCCTTACCCATCCCTTAAAACATCATTTAAGAAGTTAAATTTTATGGATACCTCTCCACACCTTTCATTTAAATTTTCTTAATTTGAATTTCATAATTATGAACTATGGCACTTTTTACAATATGAATCTCAATAAAAATTTAATTCCTTCTTATGTTGGGATTCATTATTATATATACACTTGTTATGTTTTGAGATAAAATTGTGTAATCCAATCCTTTTTAATGGGTTTTTATTATGATTATTCCATATATATGAATAATTTATATTGAATTAACAAATGTATATATTATGTGGTGATGGCTGGGGAGGAAATTATATATCCCCCAATTCATTGAGTAATATTTTCATCTCATGAGATACCTTGTATGGTCCACATGGAATAATCCTAGACCACTCTGTTTTGCTGTATTTATAGTCATCCTTCACTTATGCTTATGATGTGATGTTTTATATTGTTTAGACATTACTATGATTCCATTATCCAATTATAACAACGTGTACTTTATTAATCCCATAAATAAATAATTTATAATAAATATTTCATATTATTTCATTTCTAGGATCTTTTTAGTTTAATATTTTATAGAATTATGTAAAGCATTACATAATAAAGTAGTCATTTCCACTCAATGTCTATTTTCCAAAAAAACTTGTTCTTTACAAATACACACTTACATCATTGAAGGTCACTCCCATAAATGGAACTCTGACTATATTAGAATTTATACACATCTATTTTCCCTATAAAAAATCATATGAAAGCAGGGGATGATAAAAATATAGTTAAGTATGGAACATAAAATAAATAAAACCCATTATTTGATTTGAAAAACTAAATAATCCATAAGATAGTTTTCATTTTTATAAAAAAAAATTGATCTCAAATATCTATTTATATATTCATGAAAACAACTTAATTTCATAATATTTTTCATAAAACATTCTATATTCAATCATAATGTCAAAATAATAATCATGAAAACTTATGAATAAATTTCACAAAAAAATAATCCTTTCACATTTTTATTTTAAAAAATGTAATAAAAATTCATTAAAAACATAAGCTCATTTTGATTACCTTTGGAAATAAAAATATTTCTTTTATAAACCATTGTAATAATATCATGTAGGTACCATGGGACATTATTCATACATTCAATCTTACAAGAAATCATATAATTGAATCACCTTACTAGATAATTCACATACAGTTTAAGAGTTACCAATCACTGGTATACTCCATCACTTTACCCAAATAAATTGGAGACATATGTCAAGATCACCCATCATTAGATCTATATCAGGATCACCCTTCATTACTATATAATTTCCATGATCCATAGATTTAAATTACCTATTTTTTATCATGAGGTACTAAATATTTAATTTTCAGTTTAAATTTGTTGTTTTATCTTTTAAATGTGACATATGGACTAAGAAAGTAATGAGGAGTGTTTGGGGATTTTTCGGAGGCCGAAACTCCATGTTTTGAAGGTAAGAGACTAGTCACATGGTTTTCCAAAACCGTGCACCTGAGGCCACCTGGTTTAAAAAACCATGTACTGTGTTATAGAGGGATGCAAAGGGTGTGCAATGAATGTTCACGTTTTGTCTAACCATGTTCCCAACCTATGTGTATGGTGTGTCCCTCGATCATTTCCTAGTACAAAAGGTGGTTTCATTTTTAAAACCCATGAAAATGAACCATTTTAGGGGTCTATACTTGGATAGTTCCTTACACATAGTTATCACATGGTTTGTAAAACCATACGACCAAATTGGGAAACTCTTAAAAAGTGGGAAGAATTTTATTTTTCCCCACAACCCTTCTAAGAACCATTTCATTTCTTATTTCCTCTCTATGCACATCACTCCACATCCTTCATTAAAATCTCTCAAGAATAAGATATTCTTAAGGATAAATCCCCATAAAGACTCAAATCAAACCACTTTTTCTCTAATTGGAGTTACATTGGTAAGAGCTTCAATCCTCTTCCTTCATATCTTATTTTATTTTACCTTCTTCTATGCTATTTTGGTGCAAGATTATATGTCATATTTTCAAGGAACTTGTCAATATTGATGAATTATTCCATTCAATCTTGATTCAAAGGAAAATAACGGATGATTGGTGGTCTACCAAACTCATGTATATGGGTTATTTATTTTACCTAATATCATTTTTTTATTTATTATGTTCCACTATTCTGTGTGACAGACTCCTCGAGTGAAGCCTAAAAAATGTCTAATTAATAAAATTAAATGATACTACTAGGTTTAATGTATTCCTAGAAACCATGAATTAATATCATTAGATGACAACCTTGATGTGAGACACTTATAAGGGTAAGAATTCATTAATGTAATAAGAGCATAATGGATTTAATTGAATGAAACCACCAATTGAGGTGTGTTTATTGACCATTATTTTGATTATTAATGAATTTATTTAAATTTTATAAATTCCATGCTAGCTAAACCCAAATCCATACATTACGTTGAGGTTGATACAAGGTTCATGAATTAAGGATTCCGTTGATGGGGTCATCATTATTTATAATTAGGATTTTTAAGGGAATATCAATACTTCAGGAGAGATACTTGGCTTCCTTTATAGAAAACCTTGGATGACCTGATTGATAGGATGTCACACTTCACCCACGAGTGATACCTAGTTCCCTAGTGTGTTAACTTGGATGGGATCAGTGGTAGGAGGCTAATGTCTTATTCCATGAGTGATATGTGGTCCCCAATGCGGTCTACCATGGTTGGCCTCAATGATTTATTCCTTTAGGCCATGATTAGAGAAATATATGGGTTCTACATATAGATTAACTTGGACCAACTCTCACAGGGATGGGTAATTATAGGTATTCTGTAGAAATACTTGGGTTCCTATTTATGGATCACCTTAGATTGGCACAAGATTCCTTTTTCTAAGAACTAAGGATTATATTTTACTAAGTTCAAGGATGTGTCCTCCAAGCCAAAGAACATTCTTGGGTTCATTCCATGTTTACTATTGAATTTTAGATGGCCCAATTATTTTTTACATACACGTGTTCTAATAAAAAATAATATATATATATATAGAGACAGAGAGAAACATATATCTTAATTTTCATATACAATATATTTGTATAGATTGTATTTGTTTCAGTGATATCTTACTTAGTCCAAATCAGGTAATGTCCATCGCGTATCCCCTGGGGAATCTAGACTAATGTATTCTATTTATTTATTTCTTTACCCTTATGAATTAATTTAACACGACACATTTATACGAACAAACTAGATAGTTCTAGACATTATTGATGGTGGGCTACTGATTATGTATCACACCCTGTTTGGGACAACTATTGTATCAAAACCTGTTTCCTGAGTATAGGGATATACAAAGGGATGTTCCCAACTTCCAATGGTTGTTTTTTCGTACTAGGATGGAGTGAGAAAGTAGAGGACTGAGATTATTCACGTGATGCCAGTGGATAAAGTTTTTGTTATTTTGGTATTTGTTTATCATTTCTATATGCCAATACCCCATGTATCTTGTGAACTTCCCTTTTGAATACAATCAAGACATAATCATCATTGTTATATCTCATATTGATTTAGCTTCCACTTTTTAATTATCTGAGTGATTTATTATTCAGCTGCTAGTTATTTATTAATATTTCTTCTTCTTATCATTATTATTTATTTTTGTGATGAAATCTTATCAAAAGTGCATAGTCTCACCATGAACACACCCTAGGCTCTCACTTCTAGTTGGTATCCTATTTCATAAGGGGATGCATGTATGAGGTCATGTGGCTAACTGAATCGGGGACCTCTTAGAGGGTCTTAGGGAGAGATGTCAACAAGTCCTATCAGATGTCCTTTTTTCAATTTGTCTTAATGTTTGTGTATTAGTCATGAGACTAGGAATGTGTTAGAATATGGTAGTGATCTTGTTCATAGGAGCATCAAACCCACAGACATGGAATAAAAAAAATTACATGGGACAATATATTATTGTATTGGTTTGGGCTTATTATTGTTTTACTAATTGAATTATTTTGTGTTGAACATGTTTTTTGATGTTAATATTATTTATATTATTATTATATTCCTTTTCCTTGGATTTGTATGCTAATAAGGTATCATATCATGCATCATATGTTCCCTTGAGGATTCACATGTCATGCATTATAGAATTCCATATAGGTATATCTCGTTGCTTCATTGTCTTTATTTCCTATGATTGTTGTTAGTGCATTGATTTTCATATATGTTAAAGTGGTAATGTTTCTTTAACGGATAAAATAATTTGAATAATTAATGTGTTTTCATCAATATAATTGGTTTTTCATATATAAGTAGACAATGAAACCTTAATTAACAAACTATGCCATGTTTGAGCCATGAAGCACTGGTTCTATGTGCCGAAACATTAGTTGATTTGATTTCTTGAATTCCAGTTTTAATATACAGAGTGTGTACTTATTTAGATTAGGAATAGTGATTCATTCAATCAAATCATTTGATATAAATTATTATGTTTTGGTACAATAATCAATTGTGAGGTCACAATTACATAATATACAAATTGCAATTTATTAAGAGTTTGGGCCTTTATAATTGGGAATGGTGACATATATAACTAAACCATAATTTATATTAATATAAAAGAGTATGAAATTAAATGAAACTAAAATTTAAAATGTAAGGGTTACCACTAAATAGCAATGCCAATTTCAAAGTAAAGAGTGTTTTCCTATATACTTTTCAACTGATACTCCATATACAGGAACCCCGATGATGTTATATGAGACCTGGACCCTAACCTATCTATAATAATGGAAATTATGAGGTATCTATTATGATTTTTTGTGATATTTATTATCACTTATATCTTTCTAGAGAAAAATTCAATGAGGTGAGACTCATTTATAGGAAGTATGTTTACCTATCTATTTATATTATCTTTATTATATACATTGTTAAATCTTATATCAGTCATATTTTTGGAAGTTGTAGAGAAATGCAGCCATGAAATAGTCAAGACGTGTGCCAAGAGGGTGTTAAAGACCATACTCTGAAGATGGTGGGATCTAATCCTCCACTATTACCTCTTGTATTTCCACTAGAGTAACTTCATATTTTTCCTCTATTGGGAACCAATTCTCTGTTTTGAGAAATATTATTGCGATTCGTCAAGTCTTCATAGGGAGTTCTTTGACCTACCCTTACTATTGTAGGGTTGATGTAATAATTTCAGCAGTAGTATTCTCCCACCATTTATAGGGATGTAAGTCCATATGAAATTGATTCATGTATGAAGGCCACATTATCCATCTTTGATTAATTTTTTCCTATAGTTTAGAGGGTCAATATCTCTATCTATATACTTTATGACTATTCTAATCATTGGTGGAATGTTATCACCCGAGATGACCATCATCAGGGTATGGTTTGGTAAGACTTATATAAAGTATAATATGATTACTTATTCCTTAATATTATAAGATAATACCATTCTATGAACTTTATACACTATATAAAGGTTACATATTTGTGATGTACTATTCAGATTGGTTCACTGAGCTTTAAGGGTTTTCACCAACACAAACAGATGATAATTTGAGGACTGTGAGGTGGTTTGAGGATGGAGTTAAGAATGCCATCCAATAATTGGTGAATGTCTTCCCATTGAACAACTTGTGAGAGATAGTGAACTATATCCTCATCACTGAGTGAAACCTACGAAAATCTAGAAGTGTGAGTCGAGGATTTTTATCTTTGAGGAAGGGAGGCAGTTCGTCTAGTAGAAGGAAACATTATTTTAATTCTTCTTGTGGCCACATCAGGAGTCATAGGACATGAAAAAAGTTAGATGGTGTGTCACTAGTGTGGCAGGGAAGGCCATAATAAACCACAATGTATGAGGGACCCAAGTGATTGTTGGGATTTTGGCAGGATGGGTCACCTTTAGAGTTTCAATTAAACTTCCCCTCAAGTGCCTAATGATTGGGGATCTAAAATGACATATCATTTAGGTGTAGGATCCACATCTCCACATCAGGCAAGGATTTGGAATACTAATAAACAATTAGGAAAAGAAGGTGGGTGTAGACAAGGTAGTCAGACATTATAGGCACAACTCTAATTGAGAGGACCTACCAATGTAAGTCAAGTTGCATCTCAGGGCCACAGAGTTGGCTATGTCTATACAGTGCAACCTACTCTTGATGAGAAGAGTCTAGACCCTTCTATAGTTGAAGATATTTTTTTAGTAGCCTCTTAATTGGTTTCATTTCTATTTAATATTTTTATTCAAAATTTTTTATATCTACATCAACTTTGGATCACCTTGGGCTGTAAAAAAATTACTTTTATAGTTTAATCACTTTATCTATGCCAATGGGAATAAGATCAGAGAGTATACACCAATGAATAGATAACCCTTTTTGAAGTTGTAATATATCTATTCCTCTAGAATATTTTTGTCCTTGAGATGGAATACATCAACATAATTATTTGTATGCATTGGTTGATTCAATACCACAACAATATTAACTTGTATCACTTGAGGGTGTCCATTAAAGCACCCAAGGGAAGTTCTTATTTTAATAAGGGTGATTAGAATGTCTAAGAAAGTTGATTTGAACTGGAAAATTATGGGATGGGATGTGTGATAGACCAAATAGATAGTGTCTATATGTATGTTTAACGAACATAATGTATGAAATTTCCAAATAAGGTGGTTCATTTTAGGGATGTATTCCCTAAAAACTTATCTGGACTAACTCTTGAGAGAGAGGTGGAATTTACCATCAAACTAATTCCATGAGAGGCACTAGTATCATTTCTTACTTATTGTATATAACATATTGAACAGCAAGAACTCAATATGAAACTAAAACATTTGGATGCTAAGTGTTTCATATGACTATGTACCTCTCCATTGGTATCACTTATCATTTTCATCATAAGGGAGGACGTTAACGTCAGATTGGGCATGGATTATTACCAGTTGACCCATATTATGGAAACTAACTAGTATCCACTCACTTATATAAATGAACTCTTTTACTGGATCTAAGTTGTGGTAGTTTTATTTAAGTCCAATTGTTATTTTTCCTACCATCAAGTGTGTGTGAGACCATCATACATACCAACAATAATGTTTCAGAGTAGATATAGCTTGTATGAGTATCTATCTATGATGTTCATCCTTACGAATGTGCCAATAGTTTTCATGGATCAAATGAATTAGTTCTTAACCCATATCTGGATTCTTTTGTGGTAGTCATCATGGATGATATCTTGGTTTATTCTCATAATCAACAAGACCATTAAAAAGAAACTGATATCATTATGAATACACTAGGAGAACACTTGCTATATGATAATCTCACCCAATTAAACTTTTGTATTGGTAAATTTCACTTCATGGGTCACATAACCTTAGAAGAATCCGTCAACTTAGATAAGGTGAGTAAAATATTTTCCTAGGAACAATCCAAGAATGAATATGACATTCAATGTTTTTTTGGGATAGACGATTATTACATGTGTTTTATTCTGGAGTTCCCATGCCTATAAGTGACTCTCACAAGATTAAAAAAATATGGAATTAATTTTTTGATGTCCAAAGCCTATGAAGATGCCTCTTAGAAGATGAATGGAAAACCAATATCATCACAGATCTTGATTCTTATAGAGATAAGAAGAAGCCACATAGTTTTCCATGATGCATCAGGAATCAAGCTTAGAGCTGTTCTGAGGTAGGGTTATTGATTTATAGCATATGTGTCCCACTATTTGATACCTGATGAGATTAATCACCCTACGAATGACATTGAGTGGGAATCTGTGGTTCATGATTTATTATATTGGAGGAATTCTCTTTTAGGAGATTTGATAATTATAAATTATCAATTTTATTTCTACAAAGTGTGACTTTAATCATAGGCACCACATATGGGTAGAGTTCATTCAATTGTTCAAATTTGAGCTCACTTATATACCAACAAATAGAAATGTAGTAGCTGTCACCCTGAGTTGGAAGACTTAGACATTGGAATTCTAGGAGGCTAGTTGTGAGTGGTAGTTGATGAACATGTTTTTTGAGATACACCTATAGGTTTAAGAGTATCATGGGAAACGGATTTTATTATCTTTAAAAATGAAATACTCCCTTCTAAAAAAGGTAAGGTTGAGAAACATTTTAGAACCCATGGGATGAGTCTTGAGAGAAAGTGTCTCTCTTAGGGATCCACTACCAAGATGGGTCATTAGTGAAGATGAGATGCTAATATCTAGGGATGTGATTGGGCACATACCGTCAAATGTGAATAATAGATGTGGGAATATCATGCCTCTATTTCATAAGTATACATTCAGGTTACCATAATATACCAATAAAAATTTCATCTATATTGGTGGCCAGGTATAAAGTGGAAGATTATAGGTTTTATCACATTGGGTTCCACCTATCAGTAGGTAAAGGAAGAGGACCAATGCGCCTCTAGACTCCTATAGTCTCTATCTATTCCTGAGTGGAAATGGAATGATTTAACCATGAATTTTGCAATTTTTTATAAGATACACTAAAGTAATTGATGAGATATGGGTGATCATTGATAGGTATACCAAGGTTATACACTTTATGATTACATAGGGGACCTTCTTAGTTGATGATATGAGAATTACTTATATTCAAAATATATGTAAACCATCGTGGTGTTCTCTATTCTATTATTTTAGATAGAGATTCCTAGATTTGATCATGGTTCTAGCAAGGGATGAAAATACTATTATTATAGGTTATATTGAGTATAACATATCACCCTTTGACCGATGTTCAGTCTAAGCATATGATACATGTGTTCGAGGACATGCTTTGAGGAAACATCCTTGTTTTGGGGGGTTCATGGGGAAAAAATAGCACTCATCGAGTTTTCCTGTAACAACAGTTTTCACGAAACTACTAGAATGGATCTCTACAAGTGTCTATATGATAGGCCGTTCCATTTTACCCTGTTCTAGTAAGAGGAAGGTGAGGCAACACTACTGGGACCTCTTCCAGTTTAGGAGACTTTAGATAAGGTACAATTTATACTGAAGTATATGGGTATAGATTAATATTGGCATAAGTATTATACTAATAATTACCACCAGCCTATAGAGTTTGAGGAGGGACGTTGGGTTTTTTATGAGTTTCTCCTAGACTAGGTCATAGGCAGATTTAGATATAGGGAAAGTTAACACCTCATTATTCTTGGTCATTCATGATCCTAGAGAGAGTCGATCCAAAAACCTATTAGTATGCCTTACCTTAGTGTTACTAGGGTATAGATGATGTATTACATGTATCACAGATTCTACGTTTTTAGTCAGACACATTTGATTCATTTTATCTTGAGGATATTGAGTTAGAGGTAGATGTTTCCTTTGACGAGCATCAAATACATATCGTTGATCGAAGAATAAAGGCTATCCATGGTAGGTCAGTTCCTTTTGTTTAGGTTAATAGATGCACAATCATATAAAAAATGATACTTGGGAGATATATTTTTATATATATGCTCAGTGGCCAGAACATTTCATTGACGGTGTATTACCACCCTTTAAAGGGAAACGCAAGGATGAGTTGTTTTAAGGAGGGGAGTTTTTAACATCCTAATTTTTTTTCATGAGGTGAAAAACCTTTAATTAGTTGCTTAAATTTATTATTTTATCCTTAAAAAATTGTCTTATGTTCTATGTACGGAATCAAGAGTGTCTGATGCTTGTTCATAGACTGAAATGCCTTGTTTTGGAGGAAATAGACTAGGTGGATGGTTTGCCTAAACCATGCACCTAAGGAATAAAGGTTTGGAAAAAACCTATGGTGTGATTTAGCGGACATAAAGTGTGATTAAGGGACATCCATAGTTTTTTCTAACCCTTAACCTATCCCATGATATGGGGTGTCACCCGGACAGTGCCTAACACATGGGGTGTACACACTTTGACAACTCATGCACATAAACTACGCTAGGGGTCTATCTTTGGACAGTTCTTGCTACATTCTTAGTACACATTTTGGAAATACATGAGGAAAAACCATTATCCTCATAAAAATTAGTGATATTTACATTCCCACTAATCATTTTTATGACCCATCCTTATTTCATTGCCTTCCACGCACATTTCACCACCTCCTATTTTGGAAGCTCTGAATCCTAAGCCAGGCTCGGTGATAACTCCTCCATCTAAACTCTGATCAGACCACCATTCATCTAATTTGGTCACCATTAGTATGATATTCAATAAAATTACTTATTTTATTGGTTTATTTTTCCTTCTTATACACTATTTTGGTGTGAGAAAATATTTCTTATTTTTAGTATATTTCTCTAATTTAATGAATTATTCCATTATAGCTTGATTCAAAGGCCAAAAATAGATGAGGGTTACTTTACCAACCTAAGGTAGGTACTTTCTTTCTTTTACCTAAAATTACCTTTGTATTTATCATGTTCCATCATTTCATTAAACAGAATCCTATGGTGATGCCTCCCAAATATAAAATTAATTTAATTAAATGAAATTCTCAGGTTTAATGTAGTCCTAAAAACATGATTAATAGCATTGGAGGATGAAAAAATTGACATGACACACCCTGAATGGTGTTCTATAAATAAATTCCTTAGATACTCATGCCTTGAATTTAATTAAACCATAAATTATAGTGTGTGAATTTACCTTTATGATGATTAATCATGCATTTTTTTAAATGGTAAAAATTTCATTCTATATAAAACCATAACCTTACATCAAGATGACAGTGGTACATGGGTAAAAACATAAGAAAAACTTATATGGGATTTTGAGAATTCTAATTAGAGTTTTTAAGTGTATGTGAATACTCTAAGAGAGATACTTGGATACTTTTATAGAAAACCTTGGATGTTCTCACCGAGCATATGTTTCACTTTACCCACAAGTGATTCCACGCTCCCTATTTGATTAACTTGGATGTGATTGGTTGGAAGATAATTATTTCCTTTTCCATGAGTAATAATTGGTCCCCAATGTGTTATATAGTGTATGGGGTTCTCAGTTAAATCTTTTTGGCCATGCTGAGTGTGGTATATTGGTTCTATTTATATATTTTCTTAGACAAACTCTTACAATGATGGATATTTACAGTGCTTATAGATTTATACTTTGGTTCCTCTTTATGGATTTTCATGGATGGTCCTAGGATAATTTTTTTATTAAGAACTAATGACACCTTTCTGCTATGTTTATGAATGCATCTTTTGTTCCAAAGAACATGCTTTGGTTTGGTCCTTGTTTACTGTTGACATAATAATAGTCCAATTAAGTTTTCCATACATGTGTTCCAATAGAGTTAATATATATATATATATATACATACATGAATCTATATTAACACATTAATTATATTTTATAGGTTCTGCATAGTTTAGAGATATCCAACTTAGGCCGAAGTAGGTAGTGTTGGTCAGGTATCCCCTGAGGAACATGGACTGATTTATTTTAATTATTTATTTCTTTACCCTTACAATTACATGCACACTTCTACTTTTATATTCACAAAATGGATAGTTTTAGACATTTTCGGTGGTGTACTACTATGTTTATCTCACACCCTATTCGAAACACCTATGGTGCCTGAATAGACTTCTTGATTACATGGATTATAAAAGGGAATCACCTAACTTCTAATGATTGATTTTTAGAACTAAGATGGAGTACAATAGTAAAGGATCGAGCCTATGCTCACGATTCTAGTACAGGTAAATTTTTAAATTTTTTATTTTTTTTCATGTTATATATTCCCATACCTATGTATCTTATAAACTTCCAATTCATATAGCATCATGACGTGATCATCATTTTTGTATATGATATTTGTTTAGATTCTGCCTATTTATTATATGGATGATTTATTTTACAAATTATGGTTATTTATTACTATTTATACTACTTATCATTATTATTTACTATTATTATACAATCTTTTCCAGAGAGAATAGTCTCCCCATGGACACACACTATACACTCGATGCTCGTCTGTAGCCCTGGTATATGGAGAGGCGCACTTGAGGTCATGTGGTAAACCAGATCAGGGCACCACATAGTGTATTCTAGGGAGGTTAAAAACAATATCATGAATTAAACACATATAGATTTCACTTCAATCATTAAATCCATTTTAATTGGAGTTCAATACCATATGAAATAACACTTTAAATTATATAAAAAAGATGATAAAATGTTTCCATTTCATTAAAAAAGATCTTAAAAACAAAAAATTACCAGAATATTAAGAGAAATATTTTATTTTAAAATAACCCTGAAAAATTAAAAATGATGATTTATAATGAATAAAATCTATAATGGTGGGGAGGGGTAATTATGTCATATATTTTGAAAAGTATTCTTTTTACACTTTTATTAGAATTAAAAATAACCCATGCTTAAAAAGTTAAAAATATTTATTTTTAATAATTTATAATGAAGGTAAAAAATAATTGAAATTTAAATTTATCAAAAATTTAAGAATAATTTATAATATTATTTTAACTTTTAAAATTACCTAAAATTTAAAGAAAAAGAGTTGAACAGAAAACATTAATATTTTTTAAATAAAGTCCCTTAAATCAAGTCTCGTCTAGCTTAATATATTCTCTAACTCTGAAATAATAATTTTATATGATTTATAAAATTTCATAATATTAGTTTTCATGTTCAAATAAATAATATTATTACTTGTTTTCATTTTTTACCACGACTTATTAAGTTACTGAAATTATTAAGTTTACATTGGTTGTTTTTAGGGTTGATAAGTTTATAACCACAAAAAAACATCAATACATTGACCGCGGTCAAAGAGGTTATGGTTCAATTATGTACAAATTCTAATTCATGTTTTTATTATTATATATATAAATTAAAAAAACATTTAAAACCAACCATCTATGGTGTTCATGGTAAATGATTCGTGTAATTACATGGAGGCAGTAGTCTATACATATGCATCAAATACATTTTAATCATTCTATCGAGTGTAATATTAATTAAGTAAATAATAATTTAATTTTTCAAAATCATAAATATGATATGAAATTCATATTTCTTCATTATTTCCATTATTATGAAAAATCATTTGATGTGTGTATGTGATATTACAAATGTACATATGATCGACGTTAGATATTTCCAATAAACATAAATGGTATGAGAGTAAGTAACATATTATCTTCATATAATAATACTAATTTCATAAAAATATTATATATTTGTTAATTATTTCTTTATAACCAATTTTTGGAGGAGGTAATAGAAATAGAAACACATCACTTCATGGAGGTGGTTCTCCACACGTACACAAGAGCAATGTTTTTATTCACCTTAACATGGAAACGAGATAGCAAAGAGTTAATACATAAAAATAATAACATTTAAATATATAAAATGTACAATGTTTTTTAAGTTATATTGTTTATAATAGATTTTAAGGTAGTATAATAAAAAATAAAGTTGAAATAGATCGGTTAGGACTTATACTTCTTCCTCAGATATCTCCTTTTAGATTCTACCTTAATCCTTCTTGGATTTGTCTTTTGAGATTAAAAAGACATAAAATAAATGTGGATTTATGTCTGGAAGAGATTTGGGTAGGTATTTTTTGAACTATAATTCTCTATATATTTTAGGAAAGAAGAAGACGAGGTTCCCTTTTATAAGTGAGGGGAGGGACACACTTTGAAGTTTTTTAAAGTTTTAAATATTTTAAATATCTTATTAATGGTAAATTGGCTCAAGAACCATATAATTTTTTAGATAAGTTGATATGGATCTAGATAACATCATATAAATATAATTAAGATAATTTTTGGTGTCTTTAGGACTTATTTTATACCTTAATTAACCTTATATACCCTTTACCATAGTGACACATTTATACCTTGGTTACTATTCATAATGAGCAAAAACGAAATTAACCTCATTAATAAATTTTAAACCCTAAATTAAAAATATATAATCGATTTTTCAAGATTAAAAATTTATAATATTCATAAATAAATTTTAATATAAGTTCAAAAAATTCAATGAAAAATAGTTTTTAGAAAATTGCGTTTTAGGTATAAAAATGTACTTATACAAAAATAAAATTCAATATTGATTACTATTCCATTATTCATATTATGTTTTAAAAAACAGATCTTAGGTTACATTAAAACAAAATAAAAAATATGATATTAATTTTATGTTTATATATTTAATGAAAAGAAATGAATTTTTTCAAAAATCAATATTTTAACTATTCACCAAATAATAAATCACTTCAAAAAAATTCTATAAAATTATATACAGTTAAACCAATGATATATTAGATATTTTGATTCATAAAAACATATTCATTTTAATTAAATTAATATTCTAAACTAATTTAATTTATCATTTAAATAAAACTATGTAATTTATAGAAAATATTTTAGTAAGAAAGAAAAGATCTTTGTTTTTTGAAACAAAAACTAAATAGTCTTTTATAAAATGATGATGAATATGAATAAATAAAATTAATTCTTATAAATAATAGATTTATTTTTTTATTGGATTACTTGGTTTTTTACTGCTATGATACCTACTTATTTTTGTTGTGATTCAATGAGATTATCCTCTTTTATGGTATCATGTTTTTCCTCTTTACTCATAAGATATATTTCCCTTGTTATGTTTTATCCCTTATTGGGATTTTATCACACAATTTATTTTTATGTATTTCCTCAGGTGATTCTAGGTTATAATGTGAGTGTGATTAGTTTATAAGAGGTATATTAAGATGGAATAAGATAAGTTTTAGGGTATTGTATAGGTTAATGATATATTATATGTTTAGTTTCCAAAGAAACCAAACTTTAATGTGTTTAGTTTATTGTAATTCATGTAGAGTATACATTTTTAGCACTAGATTTGGATGTTTAGTTATATGGGTATCTAATATAATCAATGTTAAAATTTTATTATTATTTTTGAGAATTAGGTAGAGTAACCCAAGCTTCTCAGAAGATGATATTACATATTTTTAGATAAATATTCATTACATTGCACAAACATATTCTTGGGGGCCATAATAGTTTAGTAAAATTGGAAAATTGGATCAGAATATTCTAATGTGGTGAGATATGTTCAATATTTCCCTCAAAGATATTCTTATTTAGTACTATTCATAGACATTCACTATATGAAACCATTGTTCATAACCTAGTGGAAGGAAACATAAAAAATTGTGAGATCAGATGCTTAGTAAGGGTAAACATAATTGATATAAATGTTGGATCATATTAAACCATAAGATAAGAATAAGGGTATGTGATAATGAAAAAAATATATGAAGTTCATACCCAAACTATCATAGATCATAGATCATAAACATGAGTCATGGTATAAATACTGTATGTTCATAAGTCATGAATCATAAGGGAAATAATGAAAATGATTTATGAGATCATAACATTGGAAGAAAACATATAATTGTGGTATTCACATCGTATTATAATAGTTTGAATATATATAAATAAAAAAAGTTCACTCATTAAATTAAGTACATGGAATTATGCCTCACATAAACTTATGGATATGTAACTAGGTCCACACATAACATTATAAACATGAAAGAGAAATCTATACATAACATCAAAGTAGTATAGGTTCACTCCCAAGAACATCATAACAAAAAAATTACCATGATAAACATGGTTAAATATTTATCTGATCCTTGTCTTAATGAATCTGGTTTACTCCCCATTATAGTTCAGTCTTACCAATCTGAGTTCACTGCCCATTGCAGTCCTATATTAATGAACTGATTTTACTTTCCATTCCTATACCATCTTACTAAACTGAGTTTAATACCTATTCCAAAACTATTTATATCATGAGATATAAATATTTACCCTATGAATTTGAATCTGATATAGGTCCCAACCATATTTGGTTAAAACAGATTTACCATCTTTGGTTATAATGTAACCATTGTCTCATAATGAAAATCATACATATGTGCACCACAAGATCATAAAACTTTAATCATATCATAATAGATGAAATAAAATGGTTATTATAAACATTTTATCATAACATATCCTCTGTAAAATAATCAGGTTCCATAATCATCTCATGATTTCATCAAAGCATAACCCATTAAGAAAGAAGTAGGTTTCATTACCATTTTATCATGGTAATAACCATGGAAGAGAAATAAAGTTCATAAACTTATTTTAATCATAATCATAAACCATATAGATAAAGAATAATAATGGTATCCATGGATAATATCCCTAATAAAGCATTATTAACCACATATAATGTCATTTTAGATTGAAAATAATTCTGAAAGACTACTTGGGATATTTTTTAAGGAAAATAGTTTTTTAAATCAATTTTTAAAACATAAAACATTATGAAAATAATTTTCCTTAAAAATAACATTGAAAAATTATAAATTAATCTTTTAAAATCTATTTAAAACATTTCTTTAGGAAACTAGTCTTTTCAATTTGAAAAGAACTTTTTAAAACATAAAACATATTCAAAAATCATTTTGATTTTTAAATCATTTATTTAATATTTAAATTTTTTCCCAAATATTAAGGAATTTTTTTTGAAAATGTTTGTGAAAAATATTAATGTAATCTTGAAATCACTGAGTATTGATGACAATAGTAAATATTGTTTATGCCATGCATGTTAAATATAAAGATTCTTTTCATATTTTTAGCAAAATCCAACAAGGCTTTGTTTTCTGAAAATGACATGAAGTGTCATTTACTATTTTTTAAATGTTAAACATGGGTAAAAAAATATTTAATAAATACTTTTAATTAAATGTTAAAATAAAATTTTAACATTTTTAGAAAACATGGTTTTGGAAAAAAATAGATGGTTTCGACTGAAAACTAGATTTTTCATAATAAAATACTTTTCGAACTATTGAGAAAATAAAGAGAGTAAAATTAAGTTATAAGATGTATTGTAATGAAATAACTAGATAAAAGGAAAATTAATGAGTTTATTGATAGATATATAATAGTATTCCATCATTCGTAGAATAATCTTAAACAATCCTAATAACGATTATATTGTAACATAAAACTCTTACCACTAAGGTAAATTTGAAAAGTAGGACCCATGAAAGAATAATATTAATTGAAACTCAAAATATAATTAGGATAAAATATTTCATGATATTACTTGTCAAAGGGGATGTATATACCCCTTGTGTAACAATATAGGTGCATAACATTACATATGCCTCTAAAAATAAAAATTGAGACAAAAATCCCTACCTATTTGCAACTTCTAACTATAAACCCTATGAAAGAGAGATCCCAAAATAGATGTGTAAATAAAAATAATTTTCTTCAGAATAATCATAATATACATTCATGGGAATTATTTACACCATAAAAAATAAATAGGTGGTGAATATGGTTTGTGTCTGAGAAAAGTAAAAAGTGAGACATAAATCACTTACTTTATGTCTTGATTCCTGCCATACTCATTAAAAATTCATGGATAATAAATATATGTTTTTTAAAAATATATTATAGAAAATATATTTGTATATATCATAGCATATACAATTTTCTTATGACCTTTTATTACCCTTTTATTAATAATTCCTTGTTAAAGTTACGTTTCGGGTAATAAACGCTTTGTTTTTTGTATATGTTTTGATTTGTTATTTTTTAATAACATTATTTTGAAAATTTATCCATTATATCCATAATTATATCCATTAAATAAATTTAATATACATTTAGTAAATATTTATCTATATTAACTCATGATATGTAGTCATAGGAAATGAAATACACCATTCATGGAGATGGTAGGCTGTACACCCCAAATAATTCTATTTTCATTTTCTTATTGGGTTGAAAGAGAAAAATAAATGATTTATATTATCATTATATAATAATATTTATTTAATATATATCACATATGTTTATTAATCCCATCATCAATACATTCCATGTAAAGAGTGAACAAATCTCATTGCTTCACAAGGCGAGTAGTCTACCATACACACGAACGACAATATCGTATTCCCAAAAAATGGGTAGTTTAAAAGTATATGTTATATAATAATTCAAGAATAATAATAAAATAAAACAATTTAAATTTAATATAAAAACTATAAATATATAATTATTTCCAACTATAATAGGTGGTAATGGTAAAACAAACGACATCGATTCGTGAGCCGATCGTCCGTCATATAAATAAAAAATGATTTAGTAACTCATTTGATGGATGTGGATATGGTAGTAGGTCGTGATATTAACATAATAACATATTATTATATGTAAAATATTGATTTTATTATATAAAAATGATATAATAATAATTTAATGGTGTAGAGGAACAAATAAAACAAAATTTCTCATTGATGAACATTACCTATTCTTTGGGTATCTTCCTTAGGTTTGTTATAAAATCCTTCTAATGATGGATTTATGCCAGAAATAAGGATTTTAGGAGTAGGGGAGGAAATATTGGATGTTATTTTGGAAGGTATTTTTCTATCCAAATGTCTTGAGAGGTGTGAATAAGTGAGGGTAGTGAGTCCATTTTATAATTGTGGAGGAGTGGTATTTATATAAATACCCAAAAGTATTCACTATTGGGATATATACCTTACCTAATGTGCCTCCAAAAGTGAATAATAGTGGATGGGATGGTTTTTTTGTTCTATAAAAACCCCCACCAACAAAAAATTAACACATTTTTATCATGTTATTTGTTAGTATTTATGTTTAATCAATTTGAACCTTTTAGTTTTTACTACGGTAACATGTATCCTTTTCTTTACCTAGGTAAATTTTCATCTAATTATATAATTAAAATGTGTTTTATTAGATAATATATACCCACTTATTCTAAATATGAAATCATAATCATTATATAGAAATTATATGGATGATTATGATTAATTTTAATACAAATACATGTAATGCGCAAAACCTCATTTTAACATTAATCATGTTAATTAATTTTAATTTTTTCAACGAATCCCTATGATAAAAAAATATTTTAATTATATTATAAATAAATTTCTATTTATTCCAAATATTGAATCTATTTTTATAAATTACATTCATTGTAGTGGTAGAATTTAATTTAAAAATAATATTGTAGATGTTAGAAAGCAGGATTTTAAAGTGAAGATGACCAAACATTTACCAAGTTTTTATTTTCAATTTCAACATGAAATTGATTAAAATGAAATAATTTTGATTAATTGATAAATAATTTAACAAATTATACATTAAAAAAATTAAGATATAATTTAACTTTATAAATAATTTATGCAAAAAGACCATTTTCAATTAAAATTCAGTATTTTTCACTTTTCATCCAAAAATGAAAATTTTCAAAAAAACTAAAAAATGACCATAAGATAATTTTGAAATTATTAATTAAAAAATGAAGTTTATTTTATAAAATTAAAATTTAAAATTGTGAAAAATTAATTTAATTATTTTTCACAAAAATTCATAAAATTTATTTTATTGAGAAAATAGTATTTTCAAAACATATAAAGACTTTACCAAAAATAATTTATTTTTTTATAAATATTTTTTTATATAAAACAATAATACCTAAATTTTTTTAAAAAAATATTAGTATTCATATCAATATGTTTATGTATTTCTTATCATGCCCATTTTAAATAATTTAAATTATAATATAACATGTTGTTTTTGAAAAATCAGGGTTGTGTATAACAAAAGTTGAGCTAGTGTTGCGTGTAGTGAAATTTTAACTTGTTGTTGTGTATAGTTAAAGGTAAACTAAAGATTTCATGAAATACAAAATCTCAAAAATATTAACAAATTTGAAAAAATCTCAGGCCCCACATAAACTGAATTTCCCCCATGAAATTCATCTTGGTCATCAAAAGTTTAATACTTGAATGTTCCTTTCATAGAAACCCACATCCTAAAAAGGGATAATAAAACATAATCTTGAAATTGAGAAAGGTCTGTGATAATATCAAATATAATAACAAATACTAAGATTCCAAATAGAACAATATAAGTGTGATGTGAAATCATGGGTATATAAGAGAAAACTAACAACCAATTACTGATGTCGAGTGATAACAAACATGGTCAGAAAAAAGTTAACAATCAAAAAGTCATAAACCAAAGAGGCTTGAAAAAGTTTATTAATGTCATAAAAATAATGTTAATGGGACACTATTTTATTTCGATATGATTTTCCAAAAGATGAAGAGCATTCATGGGAAGAGAAACTTACTTGATTTTATCCAATTTCATAAGAATAATATCATTAATTGATTGTGGCTTGATCAATTTACACTTCATATATTACTCTAAAAAATAAATGCGAATTTATTGTGCTCGAAGCACTAATGGATCATAAGATCCATAAATATAATGATACACCATATATATTTAGTTATCATCACAACAAAATGGTTATCATAGGTTATCTAATATGGATAAATATTCATATGGGGAAGTAAAACATTAATATCTAAATCCCTATCAAAATCTAATCTTAAAGAATTCTATAAATGGGTAACTGTATGAAAATTCAAAATTATTAAAGTCTAAAACATTAGAAAGAATGTCACTAAATTTTCAAAATGAATTTATCAGTATTTACCAAATACCATAAAGTGTCTCTTGATTGTCACATATGTAACATGTGAATACCTTCATTATATATTCTCTTGGAACATGAAAATAACCTGAGTGACCATAAAACATTATTGAAAACACGCATGATTTTTATTACATAAATAAATCATAGATTATTGGATTTATTACTTAAATCCAAAAATTTTGTAAAATTCATCAATGATATCATAAATTACTTTGTTTATAAATCAAGGATATCAGTACTATCCAATTAACTTAATCATATTATATATCTCTTTATCCAAAACAATTATCTCAATATCTAGAACTTATTAAGGGTCATATTTCCTTAATCAAAATATCACATTTCGATTAAATAAATTTTCTATACCATCAAAAACATTTAACATATTATTAAAAATTCTTTAATGGATTTTTTTACAAATGATCCTTATATATATTCATAAAACATAAATCTTGAATTTTAATTTATAAACAATTTTATTATTCTACATCATCCAAAATCCATTAACTAGGCTTCTTCATATTATTCTGTAAAACCTATTTCCTTGTTTATATCATTCATTGTCACTTCATCAACAGTAGTGTAACCATTAGTCATTCCACATTGCTTATCCAATTCACGATCCTTCCCAAAAGGACATATATTTTCATAATTCAAAAACATTTCATATTTAAATTATTCATCCATTGATAAAACCTAATAAAAACCGACATTCACATCCATTTCATTAACTGAAATTTAAAATTGTCATCATCAATTGCTTACTATAATCCCTTATTATCCATAGATAAGACACCTTCTTGTTCTATTGATACATTCCATGGAGTTCTCATTCCCACATTATTTATTTATATGAAAATAAATCTTTATTACACTATGGTCTTCTTTACCTAAAATCATAGTGAGATCTATAATTATCTTCTTTGGTTATCCTGAGAGTTAGTTAAGGTTCACATTCTTAATCACGTTCTATGATAAATGCTTAGAATAATCACAATATACTTCACTTTAGTAATCATTTCATTTGGATACACATCAAAAAAAATTATGTTACATTTAATGTTAACCCAATTTATTCTGGTTTCCTCCATTGACTAAAACCAAAAATAATAGCACGGGTAACACTAAAAATACAAGAGAACCAAATAATTGTAAAAAATCACTTATAGTAAGTCTAAATCATAGATGTTTCATTAATATATTATATCTTTGGTCATTCATAGTCATCATCTATTTAAATCCATTATGATCATTTGGAAAGAGTTGGTGAATTTCTAACTAAAATCACCCTGGATTGTCTAACCAGGCGTGCAGTAAGGCCCATTTCCATGAACCAGTTACAAATCATGTCTAGATCAATATAGTGTTTTTATAGTTGTTACCCATAGGTACATCAATTCTAGATCCACATCCACTTGTAGTATTCATATTGATATGTAATTTCTTGAAAACCACCCATTATATCCTTTACCAAAATTCTAGGATATTTTACTAAAATTTAACTTGTCCTTAGACTTATCCTTAGAGAAATACCAAGACATATCCTTAGAAATATCCCTAGGGATATCAATAAAGTTTTCTCATCCTAGTTTATGAAGGTTAACTAAACCTTTACTTGCTGAAAGAGGTTCAATGTTTCCCCCAAAGACCTCACTATTTACTACTCTTCATGGACATACCCTATATAATATATTTCTTCATTACATCTGGAAATGAAACATGTGAAAAGGTGATATCTTATACTTATTAAGGGTAAACATAATAGATATAAATCTATGATCATATGAAATCATAAAATAATAGTAAGGGTACAAGATAATGAAAAAATCTTACCACGTTCATACCCAACCAATCATAGATTATAAAAATGAGTCCTGGCATAATGATTTTCCATTCATAAGACACAATTCATAAAAGAAACAAATAAAATGATCCATGAGGGCATAAAATTGTAATAAAAATAGATTTGTGGCATAAACATCATCTTATAACATTGTGACATGTATAAATAGAAACCGTTTCACTCATTAAGTTATGGATTAGAAATTTTCCCCTCGTATAAATTTATAAACATGCAACAAGGTCCATACATAACATTATGGACATGAAAGAAAGGACCATACATAATAACAAAGAACTCAAGGATTTCTCACACTACCTTCATAGTTGGTAAAGTCCCTTACTAAATCAATTTTACTCCCTATTTTAGCCTTGTCTTATTGAATTAGTTTCACTCCCTATTCTAGTCTAGTCTTACAGAACTGAGTTCAATCCCCCTTCTAGTCTTGTCTTACTAAACAGAGTTCACTCCCCGTTCTTTTCCTATCTCACTAAACTATATTTACTCCCCATTCTAGTCTTTTCTATCTCATGAGATAAATTTTTTTACCTATTGTATTGGAGGGAGATATAGTTCCCTCCCATAATTGGTTATAAAGTAACCACTTTCCTTGTTATAATGTAATGATCATCACATAATTAGAATCATAAATTTGTGCACCACAAGGTCATTAAAAATGCAACATATCAGAACCCATGAATTGACATGAATTTTATAAACATTTCATCATAACATAAAATTTGGAAAATAAACATGCATCATAATCATTTCATTAAAGCTTAAACCTTGGAAAAATAAACTATTTTCATAATAATTTTATCAAGATATAACCCATGGAAGAGAAACATGTTTCATAAACAAATTATCATCATTAATAAAAACCACTAAAATAAATATTATGAATGGTATCCTTGGGTCATATCCTTCGTAAATTATAATTAACCAAAAATAATTTCGGTTTAGATGGAATCTTTTTTGAATGACTAAATGGGACATTTATTAACAATTTTTTTTCAAAATTCAATTTTTTAAACATAGAATATTATGAAAATAATTTTATTTTAATTTAAATTTGAAAAAATATAAAGTAATATTTTAAAAATCATTTAAATAATTTATCGAGGAAAATAGAAACACTTTTTGAAATATAAAACATTTTTAAAAATCATTTTTAACCTCGAAATCATTAATTTAAAATCATTTTTTTTTCAAATATTAAGGAAATGATTTTATTTGAAAATAGATTTCAATTTTTTAAGGGAATTCTGAAATCATTTATTGGTCATGAAATTGGTAAATACTACTCATGCATATTATTCTATAAATTATTTTTTTCATATTTTAGTTTAAAGAAAAACAAACATTGTTTTTTTGAAAATGACATGAAGATTCCTTTTAAAAAATATGGTAAAAATTAAAGCATGGGTAAATATGGATTTAATAAGTAATTTTAAATAAATGTAATTTTTTTTGAATATTCATTTTAAAACATGGGTTTTGACGAAAATTGTTTTTTAAATAGAAAAGATGACTTTTCTTATAAACATTCATTTTGAACACTTGAGTATATAAAGAGAGGATAATAGAGGGAAAGAATGGATTCTCCTAACATAAATGGAATAGAAGAAATGTAATGTGTTTTTTGAGAGACATATCATATGATTTTATTATTGTTAGCATAATCATAAACAATATCGAAAATGATAATATTATAACATAAAACTCTTACCACTTAGGTAACTATGAAACATAAGCCCCATGAAGGAAAAACACTACCTAAACCTTAAAATATATTGAGGATATAAATTCATGATATTACATTTCTAATGGGATGTAGATATAGCTCATGAACAATCTAGGTGTATAATTTAACATATGTCTTAGAGAAGGAAAATTGAGACAAAAATCAGTTACCGCTTTTGTAAATTTTAACCATAAAACCCATTAAAGTGAGATCCTAAGATATATGAAAAATTAAAAATAATTTTCAGGATAATAATAACAATATACATTCATAGGATTTATATACATCGCAAAAATGAAATAAGTGGTGAATATTGTATGTGTCTTACAAAAGTGACAACTTAGATGAAGATTCCTTACATTAAGTCTGTCTCCGATGATACTCCATCCAACATGATTTATAATAAATATAATTTTATTATAAATATATCAAATAACTATATTAATATATATCATTCCATATATTATTTTTATGACCTTTTGTTACCCTCTTATTAACAATTCCATGTTAAAGGTACGTTTCGGGTAATAACCGCTTTGTTTTTATTATATGTTTTGATTTGTTATTTATTTATCCATATTACATTTATCACGATTCCATACTATACATAATAATAAATATGTTAGAAATATCATATCAGTTTATTATATATGTTTTTAGAGTAACTCGTTAAATTTAGTGATCATAAATGAAAGGCACCATTTATGGAGAAGGTAGGCAGTACATATGCATGAACACTATTTTTTCATTTTCTAATTGGGTTAAAAAAAGAAAAAGGAAAATATTATAATTACATAATAATATTTATGTAATATATATCACATGATTTTATTAATACCATCCTTATAACATTTCATTTAAAGCAAGAACGAAACACATCTCTTCACGAGGTGGTAGTCAGTCATACACACGAACGGTGTTATTTTATTCCCAAAAAATGGAGAGTATGAAGGTATGAATGAAATAATAATTACATAAACATAATATCATAATAAAATTATAATTGCCATATATAAACTACAAATACATCATTATTTCCAATTGCGAGAGGTGGTAATTGAAAACGAAGGACATCTGTTTGGGAGGTGGTAAAACGTCGTACACATGAATAATAATTTCATAACCCATTTGATAGAAGTGGATATGGTTTTTGGTCACAAACATAACATAAAATCATAAAATAATATTTAATATATTAAGTTTATTATATTATGGAGATATAATAATAATTTAAGAGGGTGGAGAAAGAAATAAAACCAAAATGCTCATTGATGAACGTTACCACTTCATCAGGTATCCCCTATAGATTTTCACTAAATTTCTTCCTAGGATGGATTTCTACTGAAATTAAGTCTTACAGGATGATAATAGAAAATTTTTGAAGTTATCTTTTTAGAGGTTTATTGATGAAAATGTCTTGATAGGTGTGGATAAGTGTGGGTAATGAGTTCCCTTTTATAATTGACGAGTATGATTTTTGTAAATACTCAAAAGTCTTCACTGTTGGGAGGTCAACATTACCTTATGTGCCTCTAAAATGAAATAATAATGGAGGTTAAGGTTAATATGATCGATAAAAACCTCCAATACACAAAAATAAAAACATTTTTATCATTTTATTCTCTAGTCTTTGTGTTTAGTCAATTGTACCATTTTAGTTTTTACCATGATAACTTGTTTATTTTTATTTTACTATGTAATTTTTCATTTAATAATATGTATTATATTTTTTATTAGATTATTTATAGCCTTTAATTATAAATATAAAATCAATTCATTAAAAAAATCATATGAGTGTGTAAAATTAATTTTAATACAAACCCATGTAATGCGTAAAACCGATTTTAACAATAATCACATTAATTAATTTTAGATATTTCACTAATAATTACGTTAAAAAATAAGTTAACATATTTATAAAATATAAATTATTCTATTTTAAATATATTTAATTGATTTTCAAAGTTCTATTCACTTAGTTGGAAAAAGTTAATTTTAAAATAGTCCAGCATATGTGATGAGAAAGCAGGTTTTTAAAGTGAAAATGATTTAAAGTTTACAATGTGAAATTGATTATAATGACATTAATTTTGTTAATAAATTTATAGTGGAACTAATTACACTTTAAAATAAATTTAAAATATAATTAATCTTTATAAATAATATAGGCAACATGAACTTTTTCTATTAAAATTTATTATTTTTCACCATCGATCAAAAAATAATATTTTTTATAAAAAGAAAAAAAATTCACCCTAACATAATTTTATATTTATTAGTAAAATAGTTAAGTTTATGTTATATAATAAAATTTCTAAAAGAGTAAAAATTTATTTTTTTATTGTTTAAAAAATACCCAAAAAGGAATTTTTTGTGAAAATAGTATTTTCCTAACATATAATGACTTTACCAAAAATAATGTTTTTTATTATCAATATTATTTCTTTATATAAATCCACCATACATAATATGTTTTATAACTATTCATTTCACTAAGATCAATGGTTTGGTTACAATGTCCGTGTTCAAATAACTAAATTAATAATATTTCATGGTTTTGTGAAAAATTAGTGTTGTGTGTAACATAAGATAAGATAGTGTACTATGTACTAAAATCTTAAATTGGGGTTGTGTGAAATGAATGATAAACTCAAGATTTCTTATAACACAAAATATTTAAAGGATTTTTTTTTCACATATTCTTGGGATGACACATTAGGATTGTGAAAATTTGGGTATAATGCATTAGAGAGATAAATATTTTCTCTAGAGTGATAGGTTAAGTATAACTAGAGAGACCACATATGATAAGATTTTCCAAGATATTTATGATCAGTGTTTACCATAAATAATTTTTTTGTTAACATTTGTGGTTTTTAATGAAGATCAAAGATATAGTCATAATAAGTGATTATCAATAAGTGAAGTTTTGGGGATACAATTTTTTTAATGTGGGTGGAATGTAACCACCTTGATTTGAAATGAATATTTTTAATAATTTTTTTTCTTAAATTAAATATATATATTATTCATTTTTTTCATGATATTAACATATAAATTATACTAATATTTGAATATATATTTTTCCTTAATATTTTATTCATGTATAATGCAATTTTATCAATAATAGTCATTTATTATTTTTTAAATCAATTTTTTTATATCCATGATACCTTTAACACATATAATTTTTTTGATAACTATAATAATTTTATTAATAATTTCATTTTTATTTGATCATTTAAATGGTAGTTAAGTAATTCTAATCTATTTTTAATAAAATATGATGCACCCTTTTATAGTCACAAAATTATAACACATAATCATTAAAAGTTTTATCATATGATATTTTATAAGAATATTATGATAAAATAAATGTTTAAATATAATTTTTACACTAAAATAATTCTTTACCATGGATTTTTAATATTCATTATTATTTATATAATTTTAAAACATTCTTATCATATTTAATGTACATGTTTTATTACTCTAAAAATTTCATTTTAAAATATTATGTAACATGTTTTATAATAAAATAGAGTTATAAAATATTTATTTTTTTTGTTTGAAAATGTAATTCTTCATATTTATACTGAATTATTATAGAAAAATGGATGTCAAATTTTAAAAATGGTGTTATTAGTATAAATAAAATTCTTGTTGACAAAGCATTATAATCATAGCGTATAAAGGTTATTACACTAAAAACATTTCTTTAAATATATACTTAAAAGATAAATTTCCCTTAGCTAGAAGAAAATTCAAAAAATATATAAACTTTATAAATATAAATAATTAATTATAAATCATATTATAATTGAACATAATAATGAATATAAATGTAATCACTCATAACAAAGGATATTGTTTTTATTATAAATAAATTGTTTATACATGTATTGTGTGATATTATTTGGAGTTAGATTTATAAATTTTAGAATTTTAATTTTTATAAAAATGATATTAATTTGTGCATTTATAATGTCAAAATTATCTTAGAATCAATTTTTGATATTTTTCGAAAAAAGGGTTTATTTTTTAGTGAATTTAGAAAATACCGTTTTCACAAATACCATAAATTGTATGACATTACCATTATATGATAATGAATTAAATTTTTTGAAACCATTTTCTAAAATAAATATTTTTTAAGGAGTAAAATTATTTATTTAAAAATAATAGTTTTATATTAAAATATTATATTTTACATTTTAGAACCTAAATTATATTGTATTATAATAAAAAACAATTCTTGGTTATTTGTATTTAACTGAGTGGTTCAAAGGATTCTTTCAATTTTTTCATGATTTAAATGTCAAATAAACATCATTTTTTAATTACAAAGAAATACATATAATGGGAACCATTATAGTTCATGTAAAATATTTTAAATGATAAAAGAATCAATTTTCTACTCAAAAATTCCACTCTCCTCCCATTATAAATACCACCTTTCAACACTTCAAATATCCTCACACATTACAAATGTAGCTTGACCAAGATCTAGAATAATCTTTCCCCAAAACTCTTATCCATATCCTATAGGTTCTGGTCTCATCAAGAGACCACACCTCAAAGGCATAATCCAATTAGAAAAGAAGTAATCCCAAGAAGTTATGTAAAAACTCCTAATCACTTTCTCATTTCTATTCCTTTATATTTTATTCTTATACCTACACCAAATAAATTATAAACATCTTAATATAATTACATTAGTATCATTATTATCCAAAAATGTTATTATATAGATGTAATAAACATTATCTACCTCCCTACTATCCATTCAAAAATGAAAACATCTCCCAAATTATGGTCAGTTCATCGCCATCATGGACGACATATTTGAATTCTTATTACCACCATACATGGATTGTTCTTAAAATGGATTTAATAAATTAATATTATATTCTATAAATAATTAAGATTTTATAAACATAAATTTACCATTAAGTTAATGATATTATAACACACCCCCTGAATGGTGCCCCTCTTGGGCCAATAATAAATATAAAAAGTGATACCCTGAGTCTGGCCTCTAGTAGGTCTTAGGTTGGAGAAAATCACTACAAGTATAAAACTCTCAAATGGGAGGAATTAGCCTCAATATCCATGGATCATAACAAAATACCACCCACCAATCCACCTTGATAAAAAATAAACAAAGTAAAATCATTTATAAGAAATATCCCACATGAATGAATATAAATCATATAAAAACATCTCTCAAGATAAAAATAAAAAAAAGTTAAGTCCAATGTTAGGAACCAAAATAACATAAGGTATTAGCTAGTACAACCCATCTCAATCTTAAAATACTTTATAGAAACTAGAAAGAAATTAATTTATGTGAAGTGTGAGCATACCATGTATACTTAGTAGGATCATACCCAATATATCTAATTAAAATGTGAAAAATCTATATCAATTACTCATTGAATGAACAGAACACACCATCACCTAAATAGGTCAACTAGTCCGCCAGCTTCACCATTTCTTCATCTCGAAATAACATATCCAAGATTATAAAGTATTTTTTTAGGAATATAGATAATGGTTATCCAAATAAACATCTGCACTGATTTTATGCTCTTCATCAGTGAGAAGGAATAATTTTCTCCCATCCCTAGTATATACAATAATTAAGGAACTAACCATATATCATGCCAAATAACACTAACTGCATATCAAGTCTAACAACACCAACCACATATCTAGTCTGGTGAAACTATCCACATATCTAGTATCAGGTAACTAGGGAAGTAGGGTATCATGAATGTGTATGAAATCAACCTTATTTCCTCCCCCTACTTTGTATGACCCCCACCACATATATCATCATCCAATATTAGTCTTACTAGAATGTACTGTTGAAGGGAGTGTCGGGAAGAGGGGCTATATAGTCATCCAAATCACCCCAATCCAATATTTTATGGAAAACATATCCCAATAGTTTCTAGGTGTTGTCCATGTTACTTGTGTTGTGTGGGGAATGTATAAAATTTATAAAGGAATACAAGTATATATTATTCTCACATAACCCCACACATATGGGTTCATATAAGAAACATATCCTCAACCACTATCAGGTTAAAACTGATATTATGACCCCAAATGATTCCTATGATGCAATAAAAATCATCACATAAGACACCAAAACCAATGTTTCCTTTCCCATTATTTTATTTTACAAACCAGACACCAAGATTTATTTATTTAGTTATTTTTTAAAATTCACACCAATGAATTCATTATCCATAACTAATTGCATCATAATGAAGGCCACTAAGCTGGAAACAACAAAGGATATCAAGAATCACACCTCCAAGGTAACTCAGATTAACTTATACAATTCCACAAAGCCATCAAAATCTAATTCTCTGAAGAGGAAAACATCAAAGGCACCCAACCCAGACACCACAAGTCAGGAATAAAACATGCATTGTGAATTATAATTTTTTATTTACTAACTTTAAGTATTTGAAAAATTAAAGGATATTCTCAATAATTTCCTGACTGTAAGGATTAATTCCATAATAATCATATAGAAAGAAACAACATCAACATTATAAAAATAATCGATAACCACATGCACATTATACTATTCCACTTCAATTTCATTAGTACATTTTATCAACATTATTAATCCAATTCATAATAATATTGCAAAAGAAATAAAATCATTAAAATGTCATAGATGAAAATAAAAGGGAGAGAAATAAAATCTCATACTTCAAAAGAAATTTTTTTTATTTACTATGAAAAACCAAATCAGTATAGGATGAACATCATATCCATAATCATACAATTAATCATCAAATCAATCAGAATCACAAAAACAAATCATAAAAATTATATCCCAAACACCCCCAACTTCAAACAACAAAACTTCATTGAAAAATATAAGGAAACAAGGAAGAACTAAGAGATAAATAGAATAATACCAATCATTTAATCACTAATACTAAATCCAAAAAATCTAAGGGTCAACACCAAATATCAAAGTCTATTAGGGATCCAAAAATTCCTTAATGTTCAATAGATTATAAGGGATAATGAAAGAGATTATAGGGATATTGGTATTTATACCACTAATCAATTTTTTTAATTTTTTTTTCATTAAGTGGGAAAAAATAATGACCACCACAAAATCAACCACAAAACATCATATTGAAACATTCAAATTATAATTTAAAAAATCAAGCTACATCATTTCCTCAGGCCACATCCCACTTCATGTCACAAGCCTTAACCAAAAGCGAACCCATCATCACATCGGGTCATTTGTGGGTAAAGAACATCTAACTCCAATGTTTTCATCATAAAATCACCATCATCATCAAAAAACACACAAAATTATCACAAGAAACTCATAAAAATAAATGATGAAAATCGTTAAGGGAGATAGCCTAACCACCACAGTGTAGAACCAAATTAGATTACATAAAAAACATCAAAACCACTAGATGAAGCCACTACATATAATATAAAATAATCACCATTGATTAAAATTTAAAACCTTTATATTATGAAAGTGAAACCAGAGTTCTTTATTGTCGTCAGTGGGAGAGAAACACCAAAATTGAACATCTCCAGAATAAGCACACAAATGAAGAGGGAACGACTTGAACAACAACCCAATGGAAGTAGGAAATTCCATACTAGTCACAACCCTTGGAATAATGATTAAATATTATTTATAAACTCTTAAAACATTATTGAAAAACACTATGCTTGGTTGACATGGCATGGGAGCAAGGAAGAGGATTTCATGGAAGAGCTAAAAGTAAGAAGGCTTTTACAGAGGGCTATAATCTATGACAGGACCGTTGTACTATTTTTTGGAAACACCACCATGTATCCTCACACTACCATGAGCCAAGAACCCATTATCATTGAGGATGAATCCCCATGATTTGGAACAATCATCAGAAGTTGACTTGGATGGACATCCCATGAAGCTACAACTAGGAGAGAGCATACCAGCAACACAACAAAGAAACAGCATCTGCCATTAACGGGAAATACCGATCAGGAAAACCCTACCTGATAGAGGGGGGAGGATAAAGAAAAAGGGATATAATAGAGTGAGAAGAAAGGAGGAACAAGGGAAGGGGGAGACCAAGCCATAGAGGTAGCTCATAGGGCTCACCCCTCTAAATCACCCCTTGGTATTTATAGATAGCATAAAAAACAAAAAATTCATGGAATGAATGTATAGTTCATTATTAGAACCTTCCTGTTCTTAAAATATTATAAAAAAGCCACTTGATCCAAAAACCTAGGGGAATTTCACATCATGAATATATCTTTTCCCACTAATAAACTCTAGAAGACAGAACCTCAAAAAACTCCACCAAAAAAATTCATGATCGGAAAAAAATTCATGTTGTGAATCAAACTAAGTACAAATCCCAGAAAAAATGGGGAATTTACCACGCTAAATAATACACATAATGGAAAAGTTATTCATAAAATGAATGACCACCTCTAGTTAAATATTTGACTCTAGTTCCTCCATTTACATCCTTAATCCCTTTTCAAGGCTCCCAACACAAAAAACTAACAATATAACATACTGAAAGGGTCTAGTTCATTAAATTAGACACCTAAAAAAATTATAATCCTTGATAATCAGAAAAAACTAGAAATGGATAGGTTTCACCAACTTCTAGAAACAACAAAAATACAACATCATACGGTACCTATAAAATAAGGATAAAACCAAGCCTCCAAACATAACAACAAGATCTAAAAAACAACAATAAGAAGTCAAATAATCATAATAAATTTATAACATAAAAATATAAGAAAACACTAGGGAACAAAAAAATCTTGGTAGATGATATAAATCTATGATTCTTGCTTCTATGTTCTCTCTTCCAGACCACCATACCTCCATAGAACTCAAACCAAAGGGATGGAATGCCTTCACAACACCTTCTATTGAAGGTCCTAAATATCAATCGAACATTCCAAGAATTATGTTTTTCCCTTAATATCTAAATCCACCCATTCAATGATGTAAGAATCATCATGAAAATGTAAACATATCTAGGACATGTGGAAGACGTCATTTACTTTTTCCAACTTGGGGGTAGCTCCAGATGATATTCCAGCACACCAACATGCTCCAACAGTTTGAAGGGTCTAACAAACTAGTGTGAGAGAATCCTACCATAACCAAAACTCTAGTATTCATATTGAGGAGAAAACTTTATGAAAAAATGGCCTCTAATATTAAACTCTAAGGGTCTCCTCCATCGATCGAAATAATAATTTTTTAGGTCCTCTTCCACCTTCATTCTCTCACAAACTACTTATATAATCTCCATAATTCATTGCATCATATAGTGACCAAAATCTATTTGTTTTAAAATCTTGGTCCATATCAATGGGGATCAACATGGTCTCCCATAATATTCCCCAAAGGGGACCATATCGATGGATGAGAGGTAGTTTTTATTATTAATGAACTCAACCAAAGGTAAGTGTCAAACCTAAGATCCAAAAAAATCCAAGAAGAATACTAAAGTCATATCCTCTACTATCTAGATGGTACTCTCTATATTACCATCCATTTGAGGGTAGAAATTAGTGGTATGTCATAAATGAGTGAAAATTTTGAACCATAATTACTTCAAGACTCATGATGTAAACTAAGATTCTTAGTAAAAATTGATTGTCCTCAGAGATCCATGAATATCCAACATATCATCCATGTACCATCTCACTTTAATGTACATGTTATTCAATTATCGGATAAGTAGAATGTGGTTCAACTTCATCAATCAATCCATGATATGCCAAATTGAATCATATCCAACCCAAACATAGGGTAAACACGTGATGGAATCCATAGTGATATCCCTAGACTTATACCTGAAGAAATCCAAGGGATAAAAAAACCAATGGGGACCTGATGTTTTGTATTTAACTAAAGATAGAATTAACATCAATCCAAAAACTCCACCATTTTCCACTTCATTACTAACCAATAAAACAAGATTATCAAGTAATGGTATATCTTAGATATGCCGAGATTGACCACTAGAGGCTAGTTATAAAACACATAGATGACTTTCTCACACATAATCACCTGAGAAACATCATTTTCATCAAAAAAATATCAATTTTGACCATCTTATAACCTTCTAATAGGAGAATCATTGGGAATAAACCATTCATATATCACTTATGACTCTTAGTATCCACACTAAGTCTCTTCTACTTGCTGCAAAAAAGTAAGATATATCATTATTTGGAATATTTATCCCCTTCAATCAACCTCCAACACTCCAAGATAAAAAATGTTAACTCCTCCATCATCATCCGAGAATCCTCATATTTCCAAATGTCTCCCCATGACTTTCTTTTTAGTATACTGACTACGATGTTTCCATTTTCTAGTGTATAAAAGATCTCAAAATCACAGTCTTGGAAAAAATCCACCAACCACCACTACCATAGATTTAGGCAATTCTTATAAAAGATGTACCTTAGGATATTTTAATCCATGAAGATCAAAAATCATTACCTGATGAGGTAATGTAACCATAAATCTATGAAACAACTGTTTCCACCATATCTAAATTAGGGGTGTCTTAGTTACACTCATGGGGGAAAAACTTATTGGTCACATAAAAGATCACTACCCACTTCTACAACATGAAACACTTTAAAACATGGTATCATGAATCATGTAACACATCAAAATTCATGTCATCCTAATGAAACTAAAGATATGGGGAACTAACTAATTTATCATTAAAATAAATAAATACTTCCAAAAAATGATTAGTCCAATTGAATATCTTATAAAATATTATCTAGGAGGTCAATGGGGATATAACCTGAGAGAAATAATAAAAAAACCTCCAATAACAATTTATGAGACCAATAAATATACTTGTATATTCCATATTTAGGGGTTCTTACAAAGAAACAAATACCTCGACAATTTATAAATCTATCACTAGTTATTATTTAGAAACTAAATATCTAATTAAATGCACCTCTCACATCTATAAATTACACTTAGAAAATTTCAAATATAACTGGAAGTATTAATGAGTTTAAAGAATGATCCTTAGGTGCTCAAAATAATCCTTCTATAATCATGAGTATATGAGGATGTTTTCAAAGAACAAGACTACAAAATGGTGTAAGAATTCATGAAATATAAATTTCCCAAGTCCCATGAACATAGAGATTGACTTTATAACACAAATAGATATGAATAGAAACTCAAGGTTCCCATAAATGTATTGGAAGGTAGTCTCCAGGATATCAACCTCTTTTAATCTCAGTTGATGATATCCATATCATAACTTGATCTTAGAAAACTATCAACGCCTTTAAAAGTTGTTACATAGGTCATCAATTCTAAAAAGAGGGTATGTATTCTTGATCCTCAACTAATTCAACAACCAATAGTTTATGTACATCCTCATACTACTATCCAACTTTTATAAAACTAAACCAGAGCTCCCCATGGTGACACACTATGATTGATAAATAGTTTCTAAATCAAATCATCAATTTGGATTCTCAACTCTTGTAACTCTAAGTGTTATATAAAATAATAATACATCAATATTGGTGTAGAACCCATCTTTAAATATATTCTAAAATCAAGTTTTTGTTGAGGTGGTAGTTCCATTTCATCCTTAAGGAAAAAATCCAAAAGTTATGAAACAAATCTAGGGGTCTCTATCACCTATGCCCTCACTAGATGTATTTATGAATCATACAAAATGGAAAATGGTTTCCACTATCCTACTTACCATCTAGAAACCTCACTCAAAAGAGAACAACACATGTCTCTCTTACACATCATAAAACTCAACTATCCTCTAGAAGTAGAAAAGTATTTAACAAATAAAAAATAAAAAATATATATGATGAGAATGAAATTTTATAGAAATATCTGTAACAGGAATAAATTTCTCAATGAATGATGTTTCTACATCATTAACTTTCATACCTAAAACACATTAATAAAACTCACCTAGTTCAAAACTCCAATTGATTTTATAGGGGAACATAAGTCCACTCCAAATACATTTCCAATGAAAAAACCAAGGTGGCTACAACCAAGGAGTGTGATGGTCTACAATTAAACAAATTATAAACTAGGGAAGATGATAAACTAAGAATACCATAAACAACCTTTGGCCCCTAAATCATGATCACCTCTCTCACACACATCTAGCCTCAACTGGCTCCTCTATAAAATAATGATAATAATCAATGTATATGCCTTGGTCTACGTCTTTAATGTTAGATGACATCCTGAGTCTTCCCTATACAAAATACACCACCTCTTGACATAGAATAAACCTCATGGACATGCTACTGAAGATAAATTAGAAGGCCATAATTATGAAACTACCTCAGGGATAGCAACTATTGCTACTAGAAATATCCTTGACCAACTAAACTATAATGACTCTCTAAGGATGCAAGGAACTACCACTGGTAATGACAATGACCCATGTAACCAAAGAAAAAAACTTGATAGCTCCATGTAGACACATAGGATGTCACGGACCAACCTGAGTCGACCCTGAACTGGTCACCCGAGTCAGTTCGTGACATGGCCCGAAGGGTGTTCCCAATCCCCATGGGCTGGCATCTAGTGCCAAACATCAAATTATATATGAGGTAATGATTTATGCCCAAGAGATAAAACCAAGGCTAGATAAATAAATAGAACAAATATAACATGAAACAAAACGAAAACTAAAACTAAAATAAACAAAGAACTGATCCAGATACAAAGTATCACTAAAAATAACAAAATTTGAAATAAGACCCCACTACAATGATCTCCATGTGACCACTTGGTCACCTCCAACCAAAATCCCAAAACTGTTCCCATTTTAGCGGCACTAGGAAAAATCCTAAACAACATCTGAACCTACAACTGAAATGGTAAAGGATAGGCGTGAGCAAAAAAATGATTAGTAGGGAATCCAAAAGTAAACCAATGAATCCAAGTGTTTCCTTACCCAAAGTTGTCTAATGACACATGTTTGGAAATATAATTATAAAAATAAGGTTATCCTCTTTAAACAAAATAACACCACTTTCCCACAATGAGGACTAACTAATGCCATATATTATTACAAAAACACTTTATCATTTTATAAATAAAACCAAACAAGTGATATCAGGGTTTTGCAAAAGGGAGACATGTAAATAATGCATGATGAAAACAAATCAGTGTAGAAAAAAATAAGCAAGCAATACAATCTGAAAATAAACAAGTGTAACAAAAAATAAGCATGCAATACAATATGTAACTATGGGTGATCCTGAACATCCCTAGATAACCCCTGGACGCACTCGGTCGGAACCACCTACCGACATATGGTGAAGCCCCATATTCTAAAACCCATTGATCGCCCTTACGATAAAATCGACAGTAAATCCCACCAGGCCTCTCTATCTACCATGGGCACCAAACCGTCTAATCAGGGCCGGTGATCAACTATCACTCGATAATCTATAAGATTCCCAAGAACCCATGGTGTTTATAATAATATTGTGTGTGTAGGATGGCCCTCACACACATGACTCATATCACCGCACTTGCCTTCCTCATACATGGAAGCTTCCTATACATTCAACCATAAAGGGTTACACTAGACAGGAGCACCTCATATATGTGTTCAATAATTTAGATTAAACAAAGTTCCAAATGGACAATCATATCATGTTCATATAAAAATAATTTTAAAAAACAATTTTATGTTTCTAACCGAGAACACACAATTATTCAAAATATCTTTCAAACACCACTCATACATTTACAAAGACAAATGGGCTCTCATGTTCGAAACACACATTTTAACAATTCACAATTATCAAAAATATTTTACCCCTTTTCGACCGACACCAAAACATGTTTCAAACTGAATTACCAAACCTTAATGAAAACAATATAAACCATGATTTTCAAAACACATAAAAAAACACATCACAAAACCAAATTTAAAATACTCTTGAAACCACACAATGGGGCCAACTTTATTTGAAAACTAAAATCCATTTAGAAAACTAAACTTCCCAAAAAACACCAATTACCTTAAAATCCTAACTTTCCACCTACATTATTTATAGAACATAAAATAAACCATAAAAAACATTAAAACCTTCCTAACAGATTTTAACACGTTTAGTATGCTATACCAACATAAAACCATACACACCCAAATTCTTCTTTTGAAATCAAATGAACACCAAGAAAACATTTTAAGGCCACTACCCAAAAATCACCACTTACCAAAATTATTTTAAAGGAATGACACATAAAACATTGAATTCATTAATCCTTTATGAAAGTGTTTTAACACAATAACTAAGTCATAACACAACCAGGACAAGTTCATTAATAAACAATGTCGTTGCTACATAATAACATTGATTCATTTCATAAGGGATCATTTCCCTCTTAAATAAACTTAAGAGATTCAAACAATCTTTTTAGGTATCATAAAACTATGAAATTTACACTAAAACTCATTTAAGACATATTTTTAACAAATCAAAAAAGAATCCAAAATACTATAATAATTTAATTAAGGGTACCATAGAGCTGAAAAACTATTTTATAAATATATTTAAAGTTGCAATCATCAAAGGAAAGACTTTAAGAAAAAAACTTGAAAATACCTACCGAAACATCATGTAATTGGAATGAGACTTCAACGGGAGGAAGAACGATGCCCCACAGACAAAACAAACACCCTAAATCCAAAGGAAACACAAGATACATATTAAATCTAACATTTAGGGTTTTTACAACAAGAAACCCCCACATAAAAACCCTAGAAAGTGAGTGACGAGAGAAGAATATTGCAAGAGAAATTACCGAAAGGAACCGCCGAAAGGACGAGTGGCTACTGGAAGAATTTTTAGAGGGGAGGAGTGCATGTATGAAAGGGGGGGGGGGGTAAGAGTAAGTGGGGTGCGTGAGGTAAGGGGGGAATATGGGTGAGTGCATGAGATAAAAAAAATAGGTTATGCGTGAGAGAATAAGGGGAGATGGGTTATTAGAGAGAGGGAATTAAAAAAATGAATGAATTAATGGTGGGGTGCGTGATAGAATAAGGTGATTAGAGAGAGGGAATAAAAAAAGAAATGAATTAATGGGGATAAATTGGGGCATGATGGTTAATTAAAGGAGGGGATGTGATTGGAGAGACGTGAGTGGAGAGATGAATAAAAAAGGAGAGAAATAAAGGTGGAAAGATGGGTGAGTTGAAAACGGGGCGCATGAGATAAAAAAGGGGGTGGCATGATGGATGAAAAGAAAGAGGAGGTGGGTGATTGGAGAGAGGGATAAAAAATAATGGAATAAATGGGAGAGAGGGGGAGCATGGAGAGAGGGAGGTGCATGGGGAAGAAAGAAGAGGGGTGAGTGTGATGGATAAATAAAGCGTGATGATTAAAACCCTTAAACAAATTAATAACAATTAAAAATAAACAGATGTTAATAATAATAAAAATGAAAATAATTATAACAATTTAAACAACTATAATAATAAATAAAATTAATGGCAATATTTATAATAATTTTTAAAATTATTTAATCATAACAACACCATTAATTTTGTTAATGATAATAATAATAATAACAATGAATGTTATCATATTGATAATCATGATCTTATTTATATTCTATTAGATAATAACAAAATTAATAGAAACAAAATAATAATTATATTTATAACCATTTTAATGATAATAAGATCATTAAATATTTTAATTAAAAAACAAGTTTTTCCTACACAAAAATGTTATTATTATTATATATTAAACATTTAATTTATTTCATTCTTATAATGTTTTAGTATTTTAACTAAAGGGTAACCATAGGGGAATTTGAGCTAACCGCACAGTTACCGCCAACCGTGTGGTGCCCATGCACCGATCCGAAACCCACAAAAAATAAAAAAATGTCAAAAAAATTAACCATGCACTCAATCTGCACCTTGAAAAGACAAACCAAAGCCAAGAAATATTAAAATAAAAAATTTAAAAAACTGGGGTGTGAAAATTCTCCCCACCACTAAAAATTATGCCCCTATAAAGTCACCCAGATGAAAGAAAACCAAAACTTAGGTCAATTCCCATCCAATACTATTGGATAAAAAAATAATCCTCGAGCTAACTATTCACCCTACAAGTTACACCCGACTGACTCAAAGAGAAACCATAGCACAAAACAAAGGGAGAACACGAGAGGGTTCTACCCACCACAAGAAATCCCATAACGTAAGAATTTGAACGTAAACACACCACCTCAGGGGGGTCAATGCGGGAACTCCTAACCAAACCTAACAAGTTCTCCACACGAGTTGAACATGACCACTAATACATAAATAGGAAACCACTACCAGGCCACCTGATATACCGGGGCACCGAAATAAGGAATTCAATATAACACCACCAATGGAACTATGAATTACCCAAATCGATCTTAAACTATCCAGCACATCACATTTCCAAACAATCACTAATAAAACTAGGACCAATCCACAGAAGGGCCAAAAACACTTAAAAAAATAACGATTCTTGATGTCACATTCAGAATAATGCAACTACAATGATAATGGAAGGATAAGTTCATCACACTATCACCACAAAAAATTAACTTATAATAGTAGGAAAACAAGAACAAGGGAACACTAAATTTATCGATTCCATGATGAAAGATAAAAATCCAAGTAAATGTCTGACATGCATTTGACACACTGACTGTGCACGAGCTTCACCCTGAGACCTGAGGCTAGGGATCTGATGACTGAAGAATCTTATGCCTCATAGTAAGTCACTAGAATCACCCAATCAAAACTCCTTCCTCGAATAAAACTTCCCACAGAACTTCCCCCAGTGACCAGAATGCCCACAATGATGACAAGACATAGGAGGGATACAACCTGATGGCTTGGAATGCACTAACCAACTATACTGATGGCACATCCATAGGAATCCAAATGAACTAGGTGCCAAGATCAATGAAGATAACCTCTTAGGGATGGTTCCTCCGACACAGAATCCTCTCTATATAGGGAACCTTAAAAAACCAACAATCACCAACTATACCCAAAACTCAAACGGTGATAAGACAACCAACCTCTACTAGTCCCAAAATTAACCCTTAAACAAACCTTAAATGACACGCACCTTAACAACCTAGGGAGTTATCAAACACCCAGAGACACACTCCACTTCCCTCAAGTCATTTCACTACCTCTACCAGAACTCCAACACCTAAAAGGGTGATGACACTTAAATGAACCGAAACCTGGACATGACTCATCAACAACACTAGGGACTTTTCTGGGTGGCATACTCTGAACAAAACAAGACACACAAAACCAAAACTTTCCTCAATCCAAAACACAATAAAAAATTACACCCCAAGCCAATAAAACTAGACTAGAATCCAATAAAATATAAACAAAACCCAAACCCTCTTAAAAAATCACCATTTTTTTAAAATTTCAGAACTGTCTTATCCCACGATCATTTTTCAAATTCCAAAACCACTTTTCACAAGCCAAAAATCCACTAAAGGAAAAAAATTCCAAATCCTTTATATATATATTAAAACTCACTCAAGGCATCCTATGGACCATCACATGAATTTCCATCCATTTCCATCCACATCATCCATAAACAAGTTCCCTATACACTTAACGTACACACCCACACACACATAATATTCCATAAAGAGTACCAAGGAAAACATCTATTCCCCAAAGAAACCAAAGAATTTACTAAAACACTTCCAATTTTAAAACTCCCTTCACCAATTTAAAATCATTTTAGAGAAAACATTTTCATTTAATAAAATCCACTTCCATTTTCAAAAGCACGCTTTAACCAACCAGAACCAAATAGTGTACAACTTACAATAAACCATCGGAATGAGAAACTATAAGTTACACCTAAACCAGCAATATGTTAGTGAGCCATGCCCCAAGTAAGTTTCAATAACTATTCGGAACTTAAAACATGCACACAAACTTTAAATGGGTCACTATTCCAAGTGAGGTCACAAAATGACACCGGCTTGCCTCCGTTGTCATCCCTCAATCCAAAAATAGAGACACAAGACTCAAATCCCGAACAACACCTAGAAACTCTTGGTTCAGAATGAGAAAGGGTTCATGATGCCCTTCCCACACCTACCTCTTGAGTCCTGAGAGTCTTAATCTCTATCTACCAGACACCCCAAATAACAAGAACCTCCTCTAAAACCATTTGTCATGAACCAACCTGGGTCGACCCTGAACCGGTCACCCGAGTTAGTCTGCGACATGGCCTGAAGGGTGTTCCTGATCCCCATGGTCTTGTAACCAGTGTTGGGAATTAAAGCATCCATGAGGGAATGATTTAATCCCAAGAGATGAAACCAAGACTAGAATTACAAATAGAACAAACAGAGCATGCAACAAAATGACAACTAAAAATCAAATAAACAAAGAACCGATACAGATACAAAGTATCACTAAAAAGAACAAAATTGGAAACAAGACCCTGCTACAATGATCTCCATTTGACCCCTTGGTTACCTCCAACTGAAAGCCCAAAACCGCTCCCATATGAGCAGCACTAAGAAAATGCCTGAACAACATCTGAACCTGTAACTCAAATGGTAATGGATAGACGTGAGGAAAAAAATTCTCACTAGGGACTCCAAAAGTTAACCACTAAATCCAAGTGTTTATTTACCCAAAGTTGTTCGATAACACACATTTGGAAATACAATTATAAAAACAAGGTTTTTCTGTTTAAACAAAATAACACCACTTTTCGACAATGAGGACTAACTCACACCATATATTATTTCAAAAATAGTTTATCATTTTATAAATAAAACCAAAAAAGTGATATTAGGGTTGTGCATTGGGGAGACATGTAAAAAATACATGCTAAAAATAAATCAGTGTAGAAAAAAAAATAAACAAGAAATACGAGCTGAAAATAAACCAGTGTAACAGAAAATAAGCAAGAAAAACAAGATATCACCATGGGTGATCTTGAACATCCCTAGAAAACCCCTTGATGCACTCTGTTTAGAACCACCTATCGGCGTATGGTGAAGTACCATAGTCTATAACCCACTGATCGCCCTCGCAAAAAAATCAGTAGAAAATCCCACCTGGACTCTTTATCTACCAGGGGACACCGACCCATCTAATCGGGGCTAGTGAGCAACTATCACTCGATAATCTATAAGATACTCGGTAACCCATAGTGGTTATAATAATACTGTGTAGGTAAGAAGGCCCTCGCACACCTAACTCTTCTCATTGCACTTGCCTTTCTCAAATATGGACACTTCATATACATTCACCAATAAAGGGTTACACTAGATAGGAGCGCCTCATATACATGTTCAATAATTCACATTAAACAAAGTGCCAAACGGGCCATAACATCATGTTCATATCGAAACCATTTAAAAAAACATTTCATTTTCCAACTGGGCATACACAATTATTCAAAATATATTGCAAACACCACTATTACATTTACAAAGCTAAATGGGCTCTCAAGTTCTAAACATACATTCAAACACTTCACAATTATCAAACATGATTTTACCCTTTTCCAACCCACACCAAAACATGTTTCAAACGAATTACCAAACCTTAATGAACAAATTATAAACCATTATTTACAAAACACTTGAAGAGACACATTACATAACCACATTTAAAATACTCTTTAAACCACTCAAGATGGTTAACATTATTTGAAAACTAAAATTCATTTATAAAACTAAACTTCCATGAAAACACCAATTACCTTAAAACCCTAACTGGCCACCTACATTATTTATAGAACATAAAACAATCCATACAAAAACATTAAACCCTGTCAACACATTCTAACACCTTTAGTATGATATAACAACATCAAACCATACACACCCGAAATCCTATTCTGAAATCAAACACACACCAAGAAAACATTTTAAATCCTTTTCCCAAAAATCACCACTTACCCACATTATTTTAAAGGAATTCCAAATAAATCATTGAATTCATTAAACATTTACAAAGGTGTTTTAACACAATTACTAAGTCATAACACAACCGGTCCATGTTCATTAATAAACAATGTCATTGCAACATAATAATGTTGATACATTTTATAAGGGACTATTTCATTCTTAAATAAACATAAGCAATTCAAACAAGATTTTTAGGTATCATAAAACTATGAAATTTACACTAAAACTCATTTAAAACACATTTTTAACAAAACAAATAAATTCCAAATTACTATAATAATTTAATTACAGTTTCCATAGAGCTGAAAATCTATTTTATAAATTTATTTAAAATTTCAAGCATCGAAGGAAAGACTTTAAGAATGAAAAACATGTAAACACCTACCGAAACAACGTTCTATTGGAATGCGACTTCAACAGAAGGAAGAACGATGCCCCATAGATAAAAAGAACACCCTAAATACAATGGAAACTAGAGATACATATTGACCCTAACATTTAGGGTTCACCCAACAAGAAACCCCAACATGAAAACCCAAGAAATTGAGTGATGAGAGGAGAAAACGAGCAGAGAACATACCGAAAGGAACCGCCGGAAGGACGAGCGACCGCTTGATGAATTGTCGGAGGGGAGGAGTGCATGTATGAAGGGGGGTAAGAGGAAGAGGGGTGTGTGAGGGTAGGGGGGGGAAGAGGGGTGAGTGCATGAGATAAAAAAATAGGTGATGCAGGGGAGAATAAGAGGAGATGGGTTATTAGACAGAGGGAATTAAAAAAGGAATGAATTAATGGTGGGGTGCATTAGAGAAGAAGGTGATTGGAAAGAGGGAATAAAAAAAAAGAAAGGAATTAATGGGGATAAGTTGGTGTGTGATAGGTAATGAATGGAGGCAGTGTGATTGGAGAGATGTGAGTGGAGAGAGGAATAAAAAAAGATAAATAAAGGGGGAAAGAGGGATGATTGGAGAGATGGGGCGCATGAGATAAAAGGGGGGGGGGGGTGGTGGCATGATAGATGAAAAAAAGAAGAGGTGTGTGATTAGAGAGAGGGATAAAAAATAAAGGGAATAAATGGGAGAGAGGGGGAGCATGGAGAGAGGGAGGTGTATAGAGAATAAATAAGAGGGGTAAGTGTGATGGATAAAAAATGGGTGATGATTAAAACCCTTAAAAAATTAATAATGATAAAAAATAAAAAATGTTAATAATAATAAAAATGATAATAATTACAACAATTTAAATAACTATTGTAATAAAACAATTTAATGACAATATTTATAATAATTTTTTAAATTATATAATCATAACAACACCATGAATTTTTTTAATGATAATAATAATAATAACAATAAAAATAATCATAATGATAATCATGATCTTATTTATTTTCTTTTAGTTAATAATAATATTTATAGAAAAATAATAATAATTATATTTATAACAATTTTAATGATAATAAGATCATTAAATATTTTAATTAAAAAAAAAATTATCTATACAAAAATTTTATTGTTATTATATCTTAAAAATTTAATTTATTTCATTATGATAATGTTTGAGAATGTTAAGTAATGGGTAACCACATGGTTATCCGGGCTGAAAACACGGTTACCGCCAACCGTGTGGTGCCCGTTCACCGATCCAAAACCCACCCAAAACCTCAAATGTTAGAAATATTAACCATGCACTCAACCCGCACCTTGAAAAGACTAAACAAAGCCAAGAAATATTAAATTATATAAATTTAAAAGATTGGGGTGTGACATGGGAACCTTAATAACTTTATAAAAGTGATTCTGACTATGAGGTCCATTTCCCGACCAATCCAAACCCTAACATTCCTATTATCAATGGCCCTCCATCTCTACTTACTCTAAACTAATGGTGTTTCATCACACTCATTCACCACCACCATCACCTCTACCATCCATTGAACCTCCTAATATATTGGAAATGTAAATGGTAAGACTATAGAATAATGGGAAGGGAATTATGAATTCTCAAAGTAATATTATATATAATCTTCATATAGAAATATATTAGGATAAAATCACATAATGTAATTAAATTTAATCCCCATCACTTAAATTATCATGCTCCCATACTAAAGGGAGAAAAAAATCAAAACACTTTGTCGCCTTTTCCATTACCAACAAGATCTATTCCATGAATTACTATTATAAATAGCCCCCCAACACATCAGTCTCTGTCTGCACCATGAGGTACAAAATCCACCAATGATGTGCTACTCCCCTAAAATAGATATATTATAGCGGAATCTAATACTCGAATCATTATTGGAGTACTATGAAATCAATCTCTAAACCCTCTAGAGAATGATTCATCTCAAGATCAAATATTCTACCCTCATACATTTCCGCGATCTATCACTATAAGGTACACAATGTCTATTGTAACTACTCACCCACTTGACCAAGATCAACCCTTAGATGATTAACATGGTTGTCCTGATGAACCTCCCCATTATAGACCAAACATGGGAAATGAGAAACAAATATATCTATAAATAATAGAGATACACCTAAGTCCAACAGAAATTATAAGGCCCATGCCTTAAACATTACATAATCATGAATTATGTTAATAATTGACATTGAGGATATTTTTAAGTATAGAGTTTTATATAATTAGGGCATAACTATTACATTACATCTCAAATATTAAAAAGTAGACACTTTTACCCAGTTTCCATTTTTTCATAAAATAATAACTATTAAAAGAAAACAATAATTATTTTCTTGATATAAATATTCTTAAATTCTTCCATTATCTTACCCTTCCTTATACCCTATGATTTTTTTTTCAAAAACATGGGATGATCATAAAAATATCAGTAAGGGTTATAAAATAAAGAAAGAAAACATTAGTCCATCAATACATAAAAAATAGAAGATATTTAACATACCTCATGAAATAATAATATTTATAAATAGAACACAGAAATATTAAATCATAAAGATAACATGTGGCATCCATAACATAATTACATTGTATCTTTCAGAACTACATAGGGAGTTACATTGGGAATAATCGTCACCATATATTCCCAAAATCTCTTCGGAGAAACATTAATGTTTACCTCCATCACGTTACCCAATGCATTGGAGGGCTACCTCTACCTCACCAACCCTAGTTTTATCACAGAACCCCCTGTATACGTAAACAATTCCCATGAACCATAACATAATCATAACTCATGAACAAGCATAATAGAAAGATAACATTTCCACATTGTAATCAGAATTTAACATTTCAATATATTGACATAATAAATCCATTCTCAAAACAATTTTCAATACAAAAATACATTAAAAGATTATATGGTATTTATTTCCCTTTTAAAAACATTATAAATTATTATGGAATCCAAATATCAAATAATGCTCGCAATAGTGGAAAGGTCGTTGTCGCCACAAACGTTAAAAATATTTATTTTTTTCCTTTAGTAAAACACTTCGTAGAAAAAAGATTCACTTTGAATGAAAGTAAAATTTAAAGGGGTTTATTATACACCGTGTAAAATAAAGGTGTGTATAAATCAAAATATACCCTAATGAAATGTGATTGAGACAAAGTCCCTTATGAAAATTTGACAGCCTAACGACGTCACATAAAAATTCATAAAATGTGTTGATGACAGAGAAAAGAGTATCTCACCACTTGGACATAAAATGTACAGAAATAAGGATATAGAATAAAATATCCCAACATAAGACAATGAAAATTTTAATACATGACATAAAGAAGTTTTTGACTAAAAGAGTAGGGTGAAATGTTCCCTTACCTTGTGTGTAAATCATAATGTATGTTCCTTGTTCATCTAGAGTAATACACAAAAGTTAATTTATACTTGATTCAGAACCTTTTCTTATTTATTTTTCCTTTTATATCACTTATTAACTTTCTATAAACATTACATAACTATTTAAGTTAATATCATTCGTTTTTCCAATATTTGGTACATGAGTCAAAAATAAACTTGTTATAATTACAAATTATCCATGGGGTTCAAATTACATTATCTGAAGAATTATATTCATGATTTGGATATCATATATATCAGTATATATAAATTATATATGTATTTGAAATATTATATATCATTTTGATAGATAAAATTAAATGCACCGTTCATAGAGACGACGAGTCGTACTTACGCAAGAACGCTACTTTCATTTATTTTTTTTTTTCATTTTTAAAGGAAAAATAAAAATATGATATATAGGTAAATTATAATTCTACTATAATATCATATTTTATATATGTTACATTAACTCATTAACACCATCCTTTATTCTTTCCATGTATGGTATGAACGAGTCATATAACATTGAGGGGGAGGTAGTCCACACTTCCTCATATGAAATTATCGTATTTACCCATTATGGAAACCATAAAGGTATGATACAAATGATAAATATAGAAACATAGAAAAAATATAAATATGATATATATCATATATAAATATAGTTTTTTCATAATGTCCACCATGAGAGGCAGTAGGAGATAATTGAACAAACATCGTTTCGTGAGGTAGTAGTTTGTCGTCCATAGAAACATTATCTTCTAAATCTAATAGATGGAGGTGTTTGTAAGTATGGTTTGAATAATTCTCATAAAAAAACCTATTATATTTTGGATACTGGTTTTTTATATAACAAAAGAAAAATAATATAATAGGTAGTGAAGAAGTAGAATATTGGAAAGGAATTTTAGAGAAGATGCTACCTCTTAAAACATGTAACTCTCTTTGATTTGAGCCAAAAGGCTTTATTTAATTGAATTATACCTAGATTAAATATTTTATGAGTAATAGGTTGATGTTTGGAGCTTTTTGGAGAATATTTTGGACAAGACAAGGGGCTTTAGAGGTGTGTGTAATGGGTTAGAGGTGGTGGCCTTTTATAAGAGGTAGGGGGGCTCTTTGGAAAAGTTAGAAAGTATTATTTTAATATAAAATGATTTTCGTTATCAAAAGTTCCAAAACTAATTAAATTATAATATACGATAAATATTAGTCTAAAAAATCGTCCAATTAGAATTGAATTTTTTTAAATTGTTTAATCTTTATCTTTTTTATTTAACCCTTTTTTACTCTTATCGTTTTATCAATCATTTAACACTTGGAGAATCAAAATATTTACCAAAACATGACACATATCCAATTAAAGTGTAAATAAAAAAATTATAGACGTATGATAACAATTTTTTCAAATAATATATTTTTTTGAATTTTATAATATTTAATAAAATATTTAATATTTTAAAATGTGAATTATGTCAATTTTGAAACTCTTCATATCATGACTTTTCTAAAAAACTGAAACAACATTACTAATTCAAATAAACTTTATTAAGACAAATATAACATGTAGTTATCATTGATAAAATTTGTGTAATATATAAAAATAACAAATTGACATTTATTTTTACATTTATAATATCGTTTATTGGAATCCTTTATAAATGAAGAAATCACTACATCCCCATTGTGTCATAATTAAATGTATTTATTTAATGTTTAAAATTTATAAATAAAAAAACCTGAATTTTTAAATCTTTCTAGATTTTAAATTAATATTTATAGTTGAAAATATTTCTTATATAACCTCATATAAAAATTGTTTTACTAAAAGATATATGTTTATGTTACATTTTCCTTATCATTTATTTAATTTTTATAAAATGAAATTTTCAATTACATGTGGATCCATGGGGTCCCACAATTGACCGAATGATTCCCATATTCAGACGGGTATTATCCAATAGGGTTATGACCGGTGATAGTGTAATTTAATATTATTATAATATTATTTTTGACCCTTATTTACAATATTTACCCTTTAACCATGATAAATAAAATATTTACTAATTTTACTATTCATAATGTCTAAAAATAAAAGTTACCTATTTACACAATTTGGAAATCCTAATTTCAAATATGGAATTCATTTTTCCAAATCCAAATCACAGAATTTGAAAAAATTAATTTAAAATTAATTTCTGTTGTCAAAAAAAGAGCATGTTTTTAAGAGGTAAAAACTACCAAAAGATTGACATGCGTTTATGTCCAATTTATAAGTGAAATTACATAAAATGAACATAATTGGATTAAATGGTAAAAATATATTCCAATTACACTTTAAAAGCAATTAAAAGTACAATCTAACTATATAAATAAATTATATTAAACGGAAGTTTTGAATTAAAATGCAGTATTTTCCACTATTCATTAAAAAAAGATCTTTATTTGAATAATACCAAAATTTCATCCAAATTAAATTTTGATGTTTCACTTATAAAGAAGAATTTTATTTTTTCAAATTGACCATATAAAAGTGAAAAAAACTAGATTTAAAAATGGGTTGTCATCAAAAGGTGGTAAATCGACCTTTTAAATAATATTAGAGTATTTCATGCTTAAAATCAGATTCATTCATATTTGAAGCCTCTAAATTTTTTTAGATAAGTGTAAATACATTTATCAAAAAAAATTATTCATATTTTAGTTAGTTCTTTTCATTTCTGTCAAAACAATGGCTAGGCATTAACTACCATTTAAAATAATAATAATAATATATTATTTTTTAGTATAACTAAATGATATGTGCAACGTAAGATTTCAAAGAAACCCATTGCTACATGTTAGGTATGATATCAAACATAGAATCGCATTGAAAGTAAAATTAATATTTAATTCAAAAATATAAATAAATATTAAAATGTCACATTATTTATTTACCTAGGATGTTACATCCTTCCCCCTTTTAGGAATTGCGTCCTTGAATTTTTAAAACCGATCTCTGAAAATTTATTAAAATTCCTACATCGATAAGAGAGTCAATAAAACTATCGCTTTAAAATAAAGAATGATAAGTAAAAAAGTTCAACTGAGATAATCCATACAAGGATTCCATGAAAGAAAACATGTATATAAAAGTGAAATTAAGTGTCATGTTCTGATGGAGTGTGATAGAAAGTATAATAAGGAGAAAGTTAACCAACAGAAAACCAGAGAATTGTGATTGGTTAAATAGTCTTTGATTCCCCATTAGAAAAAGTAAATATGAAATGTATTTTTGGTTTCACATTCCCTTTCATAATTTTGGAGAATTTGTTTTTGATATTGACTAAAAACACATGGAAATATACTTAATTTTCATGTAGAGTTTCATCTTTTAATAAGTTTCTACCAAATACTCATATTTTCTCTAAACGATGAGTACTCAAGATGACTTGGTCACACATGAAGATCTAGAATCAACTTCTCATGAATAACATAATCCAAAAAAGATGAAATATATATTTCCCCTATCATTAGACATCAATCAAAACCAAAAAGGTTAACACAAGATCAGATAATCCCTTGAAGGATTGTATTTTATAAAAATAAATACTACTCTTAATCTCTAAAATTTAACAAATAATACCGAAATTTCAAAAAAACCATTAAATACACAATTATCCTTCAAATTATTCATAATAATCCAAACTATGTTTGAAACCCAAAATTCAGAATGATTTGATCACATAATCTTCCACAAAAATCATAACATTTATCTCCAAATAACATGGGATACTCTTAGAGTTTCATACTGAAACGTAATTAACCTAATAACATATTCTGCATGATAGGTTAATCATTTCCATAAATAACCAAATTCACCATATGTACATAATAAAAACATTTATTCTTCCAAAAAAAATTTCAACCATTACTCCAAAAATTAAATCCCATAGTATTCTATTTTCCTTACGCTTATACTATTCCCAAAAGAGAGAACGTATTCTAAAATAACCTTTTTGACTTAATCATTAAATAATTTTCCTATACTAAGGATATACATTTGATAAAACATAACTTTCCAAAACCATTGTATTCTTTAACCATAAAATCATTTAACAAAAATGAATTTGTCATAATATCTAGGGACTTCACATAGGCCAGTGGTAGACGATGTTCCCTTGTCACCGTTTAGTTGTGGGTTCGATTCCCATGACCTTGTCAGATGCGATGGGTTGTCACCCATACTATAGGTAGTCCTTTTTCTAAAAACATATCATTATTATAACATTCTAAAAAATGAGATAATTTCCACACAAAAAACTATAACTTATTTTATACTCATAGGTTATCTAATACCTTTCATTTTGCATCCCAAAATGTAATAACTAAATTACACCTAAAAAACCAAATATCATATGAAGACCTAAGGTTATCCATTATATCTACAAAAGAAAATATAATTCTTTCTTGAATTAAATTTTCACATATCAAACATATGGGTTACACATACTAGAAAAAGTCTTCCAAAGTAATCCCATCATCAAAAGAACCTTATTACTTTTAAGAATATCATCATCCTAAAAAGTACCATAACTCTTGAATCCATTATATGTATACTTCTCACTCATTCAATGTTCTTCATGATCTATTAACCATTCTTTTACAAATTATTCCATGATAATTCTTTTTTACAAAAAAATCATGAATCACATCATAAGATTCAATAATATCAAAACATCAGCAATGAAATAATCCATTCCTTTCATTGGTCATTGTTTGTTTACCCATCCTTAATTGGAATTGCATTAGGTATTAGTAAATATATATTTGTACGATCCTGCTAATCTCATTCCTGAATCTTATTCTTAGGACATATTATTGTATAATGACTATGCACACCAAATTTAAAACATTCAATTGTTCCTTCAGAAATAACTTCTTTCCCTTTCCTAGAGTCAATTGGATTCTTCATTTTCCCATGGAATGTTACTTATTTATGATTTAATTATCACATCTATATCATTTTTTCATCCATTTGAATCATTTTTCTAGGTTTTTCTTTTCGCATCCTTGATACGTAGGTTTTTGAATATACTTACCATTATGGTTATTACATGAACTTCTGTAGGGATTTGTTTCTCACAATATGATGCCTTATAAAAATCACCAAGGTTCAGGCAGTCAATTAGGAAACTGGATAGTGGGTTGAGACTAACCACAAGAGTTCTCATTGTAAATACCATTTAATTCAGTTGCATATTTGGAAAAACATTAATGTTTTCTTCACATCCAATGTTACTTTGGTACCTGCTAGATCAAGCCATTTAAAAAAACCAAAATGTTTAATGTGATTATATCAGTAAAATCATCATATAATATATTATGAGGAGGGTAAACACTAAGATATAATTATTCATGCTATTTTAAACTCCTTCGATTTGTATAAAATAACAATGACTCTTTCTAATATTCTAACCATTATGGTTATGTCACCTTTTCTTAAATAACACCCTAACCTCTAAAGTTATCTAAACTAACCTCTGATACCAGCTATAAGGCCCCAGCCTTAAACATTCCATAATATTTAACTAAGTAAATAATTCACACTGAGGATATTTTCCGGTTTAGAGTTTTATATAATTAATCCATAACTATTACATTACATCTCAAATATTACAAAGTAGACACTTCTTCATAGAATGCATTTTTTTTCATAAAATATAAACTATTAAAATAAAACAAGATTTTTTTTCATGATATAAATCTTGTTGAATTCTTCCTTTCTCTTACCCTTCCTTATACCCGGTGAAAAACATTTCAAAACCCTTGGATGTGCATGAATGTCTCAGTAAGGTTTATAGAATAATGAAAGAAAAAATTAGTCCATCGATACATAAAAAACATAAACTCTTTAACTTACTTCATGAAATCATAAGATTCATGAATAGAAAATAGAAATCATATATCATATAGGTAACTTGTGGAATCCATAACATACTTACATTGTATCTTTCGTAGTTACATCGAGAGTTATGATTGGAATACCCATCACAGTATATTCCCAAAATCTACTAGGGGAAACATTAACATTTTACTCCTTAATGATACCAAATGCATTAGAGTTATATCTCAGGCTCACCCACCCAAGGTTTTTCATGGAACCACTCATATTCATAAACATTTCCAAAGAACCATAACATAATCATAACACATGAATAAGCATAAAAGAAAGAAAACAGTTCCACATTTCTATCACAATATAGCATTTCAATATATTGACAAAATAAATAATTTCTCAAAACCACTTTCAATACTGAAATAAATAAAAATAGTATATGGTATTTATTTCATTTTAAAACATTATGTCTTGTTAAGGAATCCAAATATTAAATAATGATCATGGTGGCAGAAAGGTTGGTGTCGCTACATACATTAAAAACATTTATTTTGTCGTTTAGTAAAATAATTCATATAAAAAAGATTTCTTTTGAATGAAAATAAAATTAAAAGGGTTATATTACACACCATGTAAAATCAAGGCATGTATAAATCAAAACATGACTCAATGAAAGATGATTGAGAAAAATTACCTTATGAAAATTCGATATCCTAACAGAGTCACATAAAAATTCATAAAATGAGTTGATGAGAGAGAAACACATATATCATCAAATGGAAATAAAATTTACAGAAATAAGGATATATAATAACAAATCCTGACATAATATAATAGAAATTTAAAGACATAACATAAATGAAGTCTTTGACTAAAAGAGGAGGGAGAAAGGTTCCCTTTCCTTGAGTCTGAATTGTCACGTATGTTCCTTGTTCTTGATAAATGATAAACTTAAGATAATTTTTACTTTATTCCGAACACTTTTCATATTTATTATTCCTTTTATATCACTTATTATCTTTCTATAAACATTACATAATTATTTAAGTTAATATCGGTCGTTTTTCTGATATTTGGTACTTGAGTCAAACATGAAGTTGTTATGTTTACAAATTGTCCATGTGGTCAAAATTCCATTATATATAAAATGATATTCAAGATTTTTATATTATATTTATCCATATTTATCTAGTATATATGTATTTATAATAGTTCATATCATTTTGATATATGAAAATGAAATGCACCATTCATGGAGACGGTAAGTCATACGTACGCATGAACGCTACATTCATTTTTTCATTTTTAAAGGAATTAAAACCAAATGATACATAGTTATATTATAATTCTAGTATAATATCATATTATATATATGTTACATAAGTTCAATAACACCATACATTATATGTTCCATGTATGGTATGAATGAGTCCTCTCACTTTGAGGGGGCGGTAGTCCGCACTTCCACAAATAAAATTATTGTATTTACCAATATGGAAACCATAAATGTATGATATAAATGAAAAAAACCGAAACATAGAGACAATATAAATATGTTTCCATCATAACTGCCACTATGAGATGCGGTAGGAGATAATTGAACAATCATCATTTCGTGAGGCAATAGTTTGTCGTCCACAGAAATAGTATGTTCTAAATCCATTAGATGGAGGTGTCTGTAAGTGTAGTTTGAATACATCTCATAAAAACAAACTAGTATATTTAGGATACTATTTTAATTATTTAATAAAAGAAAAATAATAGAATAGGGAGTGAATAAGTAGAATAATTGAACAAAATTTTAGAGAAGATGCTACCTCTTAAAATGTGTAACTCTCTTTGATTTGAGCCAAAAGGATTTCTTGAATTACCTTCTTCCCAAGGGAATGATTATAGGAGGAATAGGGAGATGTTGGTGGATTCCTGGAGTGGAATTTGGATGATCCATGGGGCTTGAGAGGTGTGGGTAATGGGTTATATGTGGTGGCCTTTTATAAGAGGGGGGAGAGGCTATTTAGAAATGTTTGAAAGTATTATTTTAATATAAATTTATTTTCGGTTTCAGAAGGTCCAAAACTCATTAAATTATAAAATAAGATAAATATAAGTCTAAATTAAACCATAAAATAATAATTTCACATGTTTTGGATTTTTTTTAATCCTTATCTTTTTAATTTAACCCTTTTTACTCTTGCCGTTTTATCAAGTATTTAACAAATTCAGAATCAAAATAGTTACCAAACAATAAAATATATCCCATTAAATAGTCAATAATGACATTTGAGACTTATAATTACTATTTGTCCAAATCATAGATTTTTTGTAATTTTATAATATTTAATAAAAAAAATTATATTTTAAAATATGAATTATGTCAATTTTGACACTATTCATATCATGACTTTCCTAAAAATCCAAAACAACATTATTAATTCGATAAAACTTCATTAATACAATTATAACATGTATCTATCTTCAAGAAATTTTTTTGATGATATAAAAATAACTAGATTACATTTTTTTAACATTTATATTATCTTTTATTTGAATCCTTTATTAACGAAGCAATCAGTGCATCACCATTGTGTCATAATTAAATTTTTTTATATAACGTCTAAAAAATATAAATAAAATTTCATGATTTATGAAATGTTTTTATCCTTATAATGACTACTTATAGTAAAAAATATCACTTATATATTCTAATATAAAAATTCATTTACTAAAAGATATATATCTATGTTACATTTTCCTTAACTTTATATTAATTTTTTTAAAATGTCATTTTCTCTTACAACTGGCTCCAGGGGGTCCCAGAATCGACCCAAGGATGCCCATGGTCTAACATGTTTCAGAAAATATTGTTAGGACACACATTTGGATAATTTAATATTATTATAATATTGTTTGTTTACACATATTTACTAGATTTACCCTTTAACCATAGTAAATAAAATATTTACTAAAGTAACTATTCATAATGTCAAAAAATAAATGTTACCTATTTACAAAATTTGGAACTTATGATTCCAAATATTTAATATATTTTTCCAAATTCAAGATAAATAAGTTTCAAAAATTAATTTGAAATTAATTCCCATTGTCAAAACAAAAAGCGTGTTTTAGGAGATAAAAACTACAAAACGTTTGACTTGTGTTTATGTCCATTTTTAAAATGAAATTAATTTAAATGACCATAATTGTATTAAAGGGTAAAAATAAAATCCAATTAAACTTTAAAACCAATTAAAAGTATAATCTAACTATATAAATGAAAAATATTAAAAGGCAGTTTTGAATTAAAATGCATCTTTTTTCACTATTCATTAAAAAATAAATTTTATCATTAAATTACCAAAATTTCACCCAAAGTAAATTTTGATGTAACTATTCTAAAGAATAATTTGATTTTGTCAAATAGAAAATATAAAAGTGACAAAAACTATATTTAAAAAGGGTTTCCATCAAAAGGTGGTAAATCAACCTTTTAAAGAATATAAGATTATTTCATGCTTAAAATTAGATTCATTCTTATTTTAAGCCTCTAAAATTTATTGGAATAGTGTTAATACATTTAAAAAAAATGTGTTATAATATTGTAGTTAGTTTTTCTCATTCCCACCAATACAATGGCTAGGTGTTAACTACCATTTTAAATAATAAAAATAATATATTATTCTTCAGTATAACTCAAAGTTGTGTGCAACGTAATATTTCAAAGAAACCCATTGATGCATGTTGATTATGATATCAGAAATAGTGTCCAATTTAAAGAAAAATTAATATTAAATTCACAAATATTAATAAATATTAAAATTTAATATTATTTATTTACTTGGGATGTTACAGAAATGGATTTATTTAATTAATTTAATTGATTAACAAATTCTTTCACAAAACAACCATATTAAAAATAAAACTCAAGAATGTATGGTGAATTTTACAATCATAGTCTTTTACCCCATAAGAATTATCACTTTAAATAGTACATTTAAGAATATTATGGTCCCTATGCTAGATCACAAGGGTCCCAAAAATCCTGTTTCCTAGCTGGTCTCCCTTGCTATCATCACATGCTATATTCGGATAACAATATTACCTTACTAACCTAGGAATTCCTCACTACTTCCAAAATTAATATAGGATCTATATCTCAACCAAACCCATTGACACCACATTGTCATTACCTCCTCCCCCTACACTGATACCCCTTCAAGGTTGATAGTGAAGAGAAAGAATGACCCCTGAGTCCCACCTCTAATAGGCCCCATGTTTATAATTAGAATTAAGGGTATAAAACACTGAAATGGGACATATTAATTTCATTATACCTGAACCATTACATAAACCCACCAACCAATCCACTATGATTTTAAAGAAATATTCCAAAATACACTATATGGAATATCCAAAATACATGAATATAAAATAGGAAAAATGGATTTGAAGATAAAACAATAGAAAATGAAAGTAAAATCCTATGGAATAAACCACAAAAATCCAAGATCCAAGCTCGTACTATCAAAATAGATCTCCAAAGGCCTCGTGGAAACATAAAAATAGATTATATTTTTGAATAGTTATAAGAACATGTATACTCAGTAACACCATACCCAAGATCCCTCTTGAGAATGTAAAAAGAAAATGGTAATACCCTGGTGATAAAAATCTAAATAACTAGCATCTACATAGGTCAACTAGTCCCCCAGCCTTACCATGGCCCCCTCACCAAATACATCATCCTTGAGTAGAAACTAATATAATAGAAATGTAGATAAAGATATACAACAACCACTTCCCCATTGATTTCATAATCTCAACTAATGAGAATATATCATTTTCTCCCTTTCCTTCTATATCCATTAAAGAAGATAAAAACTATATATCATTTATCATGACACCAACCACATTTCATGCCTCATGTTACCAAACATATATCATTTCTCATGCCACCAACCAAATATTTCATATCACATATCTTGGGAACAAGGGTTTCATGAATTTGTAAGAAAAAAACACCATTTCCTCCACTTACCACACATGAACCCCTCCACATTTATCATTATCCAACAATGGTACCACCATGGGGTATAGAGGAATAGAGACATGGGGGGGGGGGGTGTTGTTAACCATCTATATCTTACCCATCCTATATATAAGATAAAAACCCTCCAAGAGTATATGAGTGTAATTATGGTTACTTTACTTGGGTTAGATGCATAGAAAATTAATAAAATAATAAATGTATATAGTAGTTTCATACAATCGTACACCTATGGGTTTACAAAAGCTACACCACCATAGCCACTGTCATGACACTATTGATATTATGCCACCAATGGCTGCCACTTATTCATATAATTAACCAAAATCATCATAAAATATCCAAAACTCAAGTTCAATTTCCCATTATTTTATTTAACAAATAATCCACTAAGACTTATTTATTTAGTTATTTGTTTAAATTTACACCAATTAACTCATTATCCATAACAAAATTTATATATGTAAAAAATATTCCATCGCTACTGAACCTCTATTACAAAAACCAATATCTTTAATTCAAATTTATTCATGATTTATTATATAAATGAACACATAATACAATCCCAAAAGATTGAAGTGACTAGTGAATTTATCTAATTAGATATATAACAATAGAAGTTTAAATAGGGACTAAATAATTTTATCTAAAAACTCCATAACATGACTTTAAAAATATATTAATCTTCTAAAACTATATGGGATAACCTAGAGACATACATAACAAAGGGGTGAGATAAAAAGCCCAATAGAAGAATAATCAAATCATAACATGATGAAAGTAAAAAATGTTAGTAAATATGCATATCAAGGTGACATAAAAGGGTTTATAATAGTTACATTAATATTGAAGAACGATATAAGATGGTAACATCAAGGTAATATAAGAATGTGGAAATAACATAAAATATGACATCATAAGAATAAGTTAAAGATAACAATAAAGACATCAAAACACAGTGTGCTTAGGATAACCTACCATGAAACATACCAGGTTTATCCCAAGATAAAAAATTTACGCAATGTTACACCCCAAGATTCCACAGTACATTTCCCTTTGAATAATGAAATAGCTTTAAATGTATGCATCTTTGAGATTCTAACACACTACGACCAATCAAACTTGATGTTATGAACAGTAATATCGACTTTTTAAAATTTTATAAATTTTATTTTTCAAAATGGACTTCATTTTTGAATTCTAAATATCGAAATTATCTTATGGTGAATTTTTGGTATTTTTTTGAAAACTTACAATTTTTGATGAATAGTGAAAAACACTACATTATTGGTTAAAACCAACATTTTTTTTAAATAATAATTTATTTTATTTAAATTTATTTTATGTCAAAATAGATACATAATACCTATTTATGTTCAATTTAATTCATTAGAGTCATTTTATAATATGTTTAGATACATAATAATTTTATTGAACTTTTTACCGCCATTTTCCAACCTCCAAGGAGCATTTGCAAATTTGCATAAAACATAATTTTACCGATTCTGTGAGTTGAATTTCAAAAAACTGATAGAAACAGTTAATATCATTAAGTAAAATGTCTTTCAATAAGATGAAAATATTGTTTGGTGAATATTAATTTTGGACTTTTATTTACCATAGTTAAAAGTAAATATGGAAATTAAGGGTAAAAATGATATCATAATTACCCTAACACATGTTCTAATTCTATTGGATATGTGTAATTCGACCAAAAACAACCTTAGGAATAAAATATGATCCCATTTGGTCCACTTGGATTTGATTATGAAATTTATTATTATTTTATTTAAAGAAGAGTTACAAGATATAAATTCAATTTTTAATAACTAAAACATTTTTAATATAGGGTTACACACAATATACTTTCGATTATAAATATTATTCAGTAAGATAAACAGATTTCCTACAGTTTGGTATTTTATTTATAATTTTTAGACATTAAATAATTTAATTTATTTATGACATAATGATGATGCAGTAATTACCTTATTAATGAAATATTAAAATAATTTATAATATAAATATCCAAATAAATGTAAATTGAGACTTATAATGAATTAAAATAATTTTAAAGCTTAATATTAAATGTTAGGATTGGTTAAATAAAAGTTATTCAAAGTGATAATGTTTTAATGGCTTTCAAAAAAATCAAATACTAAATAGTGTCAAAATTGACATAATTCAGTTTTTAAAACAAATACTATATTATTAATTGATATAATATTCATAAAAGTATAGGTTCTGGAAAAGGAATTATATAAGATTATATATATTAATAATGAATAACTTGGGGTTATCTTGGTAGTTTATAGTATGTTTATTAACCATATAATATAAAAATAAAAAGAGACGAGGTAAATGTCAAACTATTTAACTAAGAGTTAAATTTAAATGATAAGGATAATATGGTGACCTAAACCTCTCTAAAACCCATTGTATGAGATTTTTGAGAACCATACCCACCTTTTCCTCTAAATAAATCATTTGGATCCATTAGAAACCGAAAATTAGTTTATTATAAAATAATATTTCATGTTTTTTCTAAAGTGACAATCACCTCTCTTATAAAAGATCACTTCCCCTTCTCTTAATTTTACACCTCCGAAGCCATTTGGCTCAGCCAAACCCGGCCCAAATATCATCCCAAATTTACTCCCTTCATCTTAGAGGCCTTTGTTTTATCATAAATCCAACCTAAATATCCCTTTTGATCAAATCAAAAGAATAACCTGAAGAAGGGGTAAATATTTCATCACCTCTTTGAAGTTCTTTTCTTCTTCCACTTCCTCTTTCTTTGTTGTTTCCATTCTAAAATAATAAATATAGTATATTATATATATTTTTATGTTATTATAAAAATGTTACAACCATATTCATTATTCTATCCATCATATGATTGACAAAATCACCATATGTGCGTATGTACGACTTTCCATCTCCACGTCGTGGTGTAGTTTGTTATTCAAACACTTCATTATTTGTATGGGTATAATAATGAGTATAACTAATTTAAATAATAAATATAACATTCTATTTATTCTGTATATATGATATACCATCCAATTGCATACAGTTTCACCATCAATATAATGATATTGTCTCTTGTGCGTCTGTACAGATTACTGTCTCCTTGAACGTGATGAGATTCATTTCCCCATCAAAATCATTCAAGAATAATTTTTATTTTATGATTAAAAATAATTTTTATGAACATAATATCCTTATATATATTATTATAATACATCCTATCCATAAAATACATATCTTACATAACCAAGCAGATAAACAAAAATGGATCAGTTAACACCAGAAATGATGATACTACTAAAATATTGTTAACTATGCAATATTAGAGGATCATATATGATATCATATTTATGTATATAGTTCTTTTATAATTTAATAACAATGTATTATCTATTATACAGGATGTTAACATTCCATCGACTAAGGAAAATTACAAGGTAAGGGTTAATTTCCCAATCTCTTTATTATCTGAGGTTATTTTTACCTAAGTATCTACTGGGACCTCTTTATCATCCAAATCCATGTTTTATTAAAAATTTATTTCAAAACATTTTTACTATTAACTAGACTATGGGTTAATGTAATTTATAACCTTATTTTTCCTTATATGTTTTGGAAGGAGTCTTTCCTTCATTTTCTAAACAAGGTACTTTATGAACTTTTCGACAAAATTAAGGTAAGAATGTTTTTTTAAACTACATGGTGGGTGAGGAACTTTTCCACCAAAATAATATCATAGAAGATTACCCTACATGATTATAAGAGTATTTTCAAAATAAATGTTTTCTTTTATAATTATGTGACTCTTAAATGGTTTCAAAATAGAAAGAGGTATTTCATTAAAAAAAATTCATTTCATCTATGTCAACATCCTTTGATAGATTTTAAACATGTTTGAAGTTTATTTATTATGATACAATTATTCCATATTGTATTAATGGTTTTGTGATATGTTCGACTATATATGTGTTATTTTTATACCATTCATGGTTTATGGTTAAATTATTGACATTTCATATACTGGTTTTCATACGAATGTTAATGTTATCTTTCAAACTTTTCATATGATGAATGTATTGGACTTAGTATGTGATGGGTGGATCCCGCTATAGTTCCTTAGTAAATTGGTAGGTATCATGAGACAATTAGATATTGAATTGTATGAGGCCTTTCCCAATTTGAAATATGGTTTTGGCTGAAGCCATAATCATTTTTAGACTTCTTGGCTGAGGCCTTGACAAAATGTTTCAGAATGTCCGGCATTATACATTCCCTCATTATGAAAATAATAATGATGGTTCATATGGTTATTAAGCTAGTAGAATACCCATGTCTATGTTTTATTATGTAATTATTTACTCAGCTCATATTCCTGCAATAATGTTTCCGCGTTTGTTATTTGTACAGGCATGTGTTTGAAATTATTCGTCATGCCTAATGTTTATGTTATCTTCTAATGTATTTCTTACCATTACTAAGTGTTTAAGCTCACCCCTATCTTTTGTTTCATTTTATTAGGATATGAATAAGTTTGTTATGATTGACTTTCATTCATAATATAGAAGTCTTGGATGTTTCTAATGAAATAAATTAGTGTTGTATTTCTTTTCAAGTTGTAATGTTGAAATTTTGTATGTATCTTGTTTCCAATAATACTAAACTGATCAGTCTTTCTGGGCTTGATTCATTTTATCGTTTCAATGTTATGTAATAAATAAATGACTTTGGGTAACTCTGGTTAGGGCATTACAGTTTCTATCAGAGGAAGATTAGTACAAACCTTGGAATATAGATTTATAAAAACTCTGATTAGAGAATATTTACCAATGATATACTTTGAGGATTAATATAGACGAACTTCCTAGAATTTTGGAACTATAGATATTTTATGAGTTTTCCAATAAATACATACCTGTATAGATACAAGTAGGTAGAGGTGGATTTGACACAGATGTACCTAGGTGTAAAACCTGAAAACACTGCTTTGAGCTAGACTCGAATGGAAACTGGTGCATGAAAACATGCCTTGTTGCACTCTTGGTTATGACACTTCTAGGGGATATGCTTAGAATAATTCTCATTTTATTTACAAACCATTATGATGTATTTATAAGTATATACCTTCTCAAAGAAAACATTTTTATGATTATGGATTATATCCATAAACTGTTCAATTTATGTTAATTATTTTACATGGTTGGAATGATGTATTGTTGTTCATAAACTAATATATAGTTTTATATTAATTAGAAATTGAAATTAGTGGAAGGAATGCAAATCATATCAAATCACATAATCCATTTAGGGATTTCCCTCCTACTAGAGATGATTATAGTAGAGATGGTGATCCAACTGGTGCTGATCATCTTATAAACATACTGGGACAACTCACATAGGTTATGAATAACAACCGTAACCGTATAGAGAACCCAGTCCCAAAACATAGAAGATCAATGTTAGATTGTTTCATGAGACAACAACCACCAACATTAACTGGGAATAGAAATCCATTTGTAGCTGAACAATAGATAAGTTCCTTAGAAAAACATTTCATGATTTGGGGAGTAGCGAAAGGCAAAAAGTTTTCATGGTAGTTTATCACCTCACCAGAGATGTAGATCAATGGTGTTCATTAATTCAAAACACAAAAGAGGATGAAGAAGTAGAATTTTTGGAATGTATGGAGTTTAAAGTTTTTTTCTTAGAATAATACTTTCTTTGTGACCATCGAGCAGATATAAAAAGTCAATTTCTGAGTCTGAGTCAAAAGGAGGATGAGAATAATGCAAAGTATGAAGCTATCTTTACAAGGTTAGTAAGGCATGCTACAGATTATATACAAAAACCAAGAATTAATATTTATCATTACTTTGATGGGTTAAATACATTTTTCCGTCAAGAATTAGTCTCGCAATCCATCTCATTGTAAGAAGATATTGTCTCATGTGCTATCAAGACAGAAAATGAATTCTGTAAGTCTTCCAACTTTAAAGCAATGAAAGGGATGAATAGATATGCTAAACAATATGGGAAAGGAAATATAGAAATATGGAATAAGGGAAGTGTTGAATTTACACCTAGTGATAGTTGTGGAAGGAAGCACCCTAGTGCCTATCTAAAAGGAAGAGGATTATTCTACAAATGTGGATTGAAAGGCCATCTTACTAGTGATTGTAAGGGAAAGAAAGAAGATACCAATGTTAAATGCTACAATTGTTGGAAGATGGTACATTATGCAAATTAATGTCCAAAGAGTTAGATAAACTTACCTCAGAAAAGGCCAAGGGATCAAGGCCAAGCTTATGCAATCACTACTACTAAGGTTGAATCTCCGAAAGACACGGTGGAAGGTAATTTAATTGTTTCCTCAAGTTTATCTAATGCTTTATTTGATTCTATATCACCACATTATTTCATAAATTACTATTTTACTATAAAAATGAGATATTTCTAATTTGATTTACCAATATTGTTGTGAGTCAAAATTCCCAAGGGAAGTATCATTGCCACAACGTTTTGTGAATCAGTCCCCATTAAGGCATAAAAATGATATTTATCTGCTGATCTAATCATCATACCCATGATTGAATTGGATATAATCCTTGGTATAGATTGTCTTTCAGACCATGATGTAAAAATTTATTTTAAGAAGAAGGAGGTTACTATTATCGATGATGATAAAGAGTACCTTATCTTTAGAACTGAAATGTCACCATATGATTCTTATCTAGATCCACCCATAATAGCTCTACTAAATTCAATTATTTTGGAGGATTAGTATGAAATAATTATGGGTGAGGAAAAGAATGTTCCAATAGAGGACATACCTATTGTGTAATAATATGTTGATGTGTTTCCAGAGGATTTATCTGAACATCCTCCAGAACGGGAAATTGAGTTTTCAATTGATTTAATTCCTGGTTCAAGGCCCATATTAAAGACCCCTTATTGAATAGCCACTGTGGAATTAGTTGAACTAATGAAAAAAGTAGAGGAATTGAGTAATAAGGGATTTATTCGCCCTAGTTTTTCTCCCTAGGGAGACCCTGTCCTTTTTATTAAGAGGAAAGACGAATGTATGAGGTTGTGCATTGACTACAGGGAGATTAATGCTATAACAATAAAGAACAAGTATCCTCTACCTTGCATTGATGTTTTATTTGACCAAATTCATGGATCTCAATATTTTTCAAAGATTATCCTTTGATATGGATATAATCAGTTTTGTGTGAAGAAGGAAGACATTCCGAAAATAGAATTTCGAACCACGTACAAGCATAACGTGTTTATAGTAATAACTTTTGGATTGACTAATGCACCCTCGGTCTTCATTGATTTAATGAATAGAGTTTTCAAAAAATATGTTGATGAATTTGTAGTGGTATTTATTGATGATATCTTGGTATACTCCAAAAGATACAGAGATCATGAAAATCACTTGCGCATTATTCTAAAGACTCTTAGAAGAAATGAATTATATGGGAAGTTTAAAAAGTGTGAATTCTGGCTTTAGGTGATTTCTTTTCTTGGCCATATTGTCTCCAAGGATGGAATCACTGTCGATCCTTCAAAGACCAAGTCACTCCAAGAATGGCCAGTGCCGATGAGTACAACTGAGGTACACATCTTTTTTGGTTTAAAAAGTTATTATCGATGTTTCTTCAAGAATTTTTCCCATTGGTTAAACCATTAACCAAGCTCACACGTAAAGAGGTTAAATTTGTTTGGATAAAAGATTGTCAAGAATGTTTTGATGAACTGAAGGGAATATTAGTTATTGCTGATGAGTCAATAAGGTTTTCCTTATGACTTTTCCATTCCTTCTTGTTTTGAAAATCACAAACACCTTATCTTTAAGGAAAATCACTTTTATAAGGAAAATTTCTTTTATAAGGAAAAGTGCTTTTATAAGGAAAATTTCTTTTATAAGGAAAATTGATTTTATAAGGAAAATCGCTTTTATAATGAAAATTGCTTTTATAAGGAAAATTTCATTTATTAGGAAAATCGCTTTTGTAAGAAAAATTATCCTTATCATATTTTCATTATCTACATCCATATATATCTTAAGTATAAGATTCGGATTCATTTCTATATTCTCAGAATCGTTTGAAACTTTGTTATGATGCATTCTATTTTATGTTCCGAATTCTGGATGAGAACTGTAATGAAGTTTCACTCTGAACTTTTGTGTTAAACTTAAAACGATGTCGTAAATTCTGTTACACTTGTTTTGTTATAAAACGATTTCGTCTATTCTGTTATAAACTAATCGTTGGTTAAGTTACACATGTAAAGGTCACTTTGATTTTTAAGGAAAATATGACCGTTGGAAAGGAGGACAACCTTGCCTATAAATAGGAGCTCATTTGAAAGAGCTCAACACAACAACATAGAAGTTGATCGATCTAGAGACCACGCGCTGCTAAGGTGATTTCTAGAGAGAGAAAGCTTTTCATGCCTTGTGCGTACTGAACCGCTCATTCAGTTTTTACTTCGTGCGACTCTGAATGTTTCTGATTACATTTGAGGAATTCCGGGGATAGGAAGACGGAGGTTTCCAACACCTTGAAGTTGAGGGCTTTCATGCTGAGGAAGACATAGGTTTCAAACACCTTGAAGTTGAGGGATTCATTGCTGAGGAAGAAAGAGGTTCCAACTACCTTGAAGTTGAGGGCTTGCGGGGATAGCAAGACAGAGATCCCGATCTTCGTATTGAGGGCTTACCCTTGTGTGGGTAAGACAGACTTACTTGAAAGTATAAATCAAGGGACCTTTATCCAAGGTTGTTGGATACCCTTCTCTTTGGGTTAAAATATTTATATCTTGTTACTTGTAGTTTCACTACTCGTTTGTTTCTGCTGCATATTGTATTGTAAGGTAAGTGTAACATTCTTATACTTCCTTACTTGTAATCAGTTTCTTTTAGATTCTATATGCTTTAAGATAGAATATCATATTGTAATTTTTGTATTAAGTTTCGATTTCTGGATCCATATTTCCAGAAACCTACTTTCGGAATCTCTTTCCAGGTTTAAGCAAGTACATAGAGCTTGAAGTTTATAACTTCATTCCTTATTCCAAGTTTAAATTGGTGTTATAGGTGTTGTGAATTTTCTTAGTTTAAATTTATTAAACTTAGCTCTTTCCTTAGCTTAAGGAAAACATAGTTATCTATAACTAACATTAAAGGTTCCAAAGGAATTTTTAAAGTATCCAATTCACCCCCTCTTGTATATTGAGCATCTACATCATTATTTCGATCCTACAATTGGTATCAGAGGGGGTCTCTGAAATACTTATACTCACGAATAAGATTTTCTTGCTCATTTTCCTTTATTCTTCATACTTGCTTAGAAAGTTCTTTGTCATTCCGTTCTTTGTCATTCCGAACATTGTCATTCCAAACTTTGTCATTCCGAACTTTGTCATTCCGAACCTTGTGATTACAAACTTTTTCTTTTATCAAGTTTTTGTGTCAGAAGTTTTTTTTAGTATGGCAGGAATCAATGTTGGCTCCATTGATAATCTAAATCCTACTAGACCACCAATTTTTGATGGTAATGACTATGAGTACTGTAGAGATCAAATGAAGACTTTTGTTATCAATACTTGAGTGGATAACTTTGTTATGCTTACCGGTGATTATAAAATTCCTGATAAGGAAGTTAGAACTTTCACTAACCAGGAAAATCAAGAGTATCAACTCAATTATATGGTACGAAATACCTTACTTTGTTCAATGACTAGAAATATATATATCCAAATTTCTTCGTGTGAAGCAGATAATTGTATTTAGAAGAAGTTAGAGGTTACACACTTTGGAACTTCTAAAGTGATTGATACTATGAGAGCTATGCTCTGAGCTGAATACCATGGCTTCAACTTTCCTTATGGTGAACCTATTTGTATAGTTCAACAAAGATTTATGACTATAGTCAACAATTTATAGTCTATGGGAGAGAAAGGGTTATATTATGAAGCACTTGTGGATAACATAATCAATATCATGCCCAATGAGTGGGAATCCAAAAGAACAACTATTGATGAGAACAGAAAGGTCACTCAAATTTCTCTTGATGAGCTATTTGGAACTCTTCTTCAACATGACACCAGATTGAAGAGAGATGCTGACAACATCAAGAAAAAGAATGGAAATGGTACTGTTTCTTTTACAACAACATCAAATCAGATGAAAGCTAAGACTCCTGAGAGAGTAACCAGATCCAAGACTAAGAAAGTTATTTTTCAATCAGATTCTAGTGAGAGTGAAATCTCTGAAAATGAGTTAGAAAATCTTGCTCGAAGGATGAACAAGATAGCTGGACATAGAAATTTCCAATCCAAGTATAAGAAAAAGGAAAGGAAATATAGGAAGGATGGAGAAGTCACTTGTTACGAATGTAAGAGATATGGACATATTAGACAATATTTACCTTTTCTCAAAAAGAAAGAAAGGAAAGAAAGGCATTCAGACAGGAATAAAAAGACGTATTATAAAGTCAAAGATAAGAACGTTTTGAAAGCTAGTGATACATGGAGTGCCAGTAGTGGTGACTCTACAGATGAATCTTCTAATTATGAATCTTCAGGATAGAAGAATCTTGGTGTTATAGCCAGACTACCTTTTAATAATCATTGCTTTATGGATAAGGTACGAAATGCTGAATCGTTGACCAATGTATCTTTAAACTCTAATTATAGTAAGTATTATAACTCTTCTGATGATGAATCCTCTTCTGATAAAGAAAATACGTTACCTACTTATGAAGAAGTTTCTAGGTTTTCTGAACTTCTTGAGATTGAGAACTCCAACCTCAATAAGAAACATGATAAGGAAAACTCTAGGAATTCTATTCTTACAAAATAAATTTCATATCTTTCTAAACATCTTGGTAAGAAAAATGCTGATTTTGAAAGTATTTCAAAAAATCTTGAGGAAGTAAGTTCTGAGAAGAACCAACTTTCTAAAGAGTTAGAAAAAATAATTTCCAAGAAAAATGTTTTCGAGCCTAGCTCTAGTTCTAAAACTAATGAATTTGAGGATAAAAACTTGGTTATAAAACTCAAGTCTGAAATTTTTTCCATAAATAAGGGTTTATCAAACTTTACCCATGGTAAGGAATTTTTTTTTAAAATGTATTCTCAAATACGACCTTTAAGAAATAAATCTGGATTTGGTTATACCCACGCAAAACCAATTTTTAGTAACAATTATTTTGTTCCTCAAAGTGCCCCATTTTGTACCAAGTGTTAATGTGGTGGTCACTGGGCAAAGAATTTTTCCTTAAAAAAACTTAATCTCTAGGATTTCACAAAGCTTACATTTCTAAGAAAATATAGGTACCTAAAATTTTGTTGTCTGGAAATTTCGGATCCAAACAAGTTTGGATTCCGAAAGTCAAATTCTCTTCTTAATTTTAGGAAAATAAAGAGAGTAAAACCAGTAACACATCGTACATGGATAGTGGATGTTCACGGCACATGACTGGTAACAAAAGTTATTTTAAAAACATTATCAAAACGAAAGGAGGAAAGGTAACTTTCGGAGATAATGCTAAGGGAGAGATTGTTGGTATTGGTAATATTGTTCTTCTAGGTAAAACTTTGATTTCAAATGTTCTTTTTGTTAAGGGTCTTAAGCACAACCTCATTAGCATAAGTCAATTATGTGATGAAGGATACCTTGTGAATTTTAGGAATGATAAGTGCTTTGTTCATAATTCCAAGGAAGAATTTATTCTCTCATCCAATAGGCAAGAGAATGTTTACACATTGAACCTAAGAGACCTCAGGAGTCAAGATTTACCTTGCTTAGGTGCAATGGAAGATCATTCTTGGTTATGGCATAGAAGACTAGGTCACTGTAACCTTAGGAACTTATGAAAACTCTCTAAGAAGAAACTACTTAAGGATCTACTGGAGCTTAGATTTGATTCTTCTAAAGTTTATGATCCTTGTCAATATGGAAAGAAACATAAATCTAGTTTTAAATCAATCTATGAAGTCTCAACAACTGATGTATTACAGTTAGTGCACATGGATCTTTTTGGTCCAACACAAACTGGAAGTATTGGAGGCAAATACTATGTGTTTGTTCTAGTTGATGATGACACTAGATTTACTTGGGTCTATTTTCTAGAAAAGGAGTCTAAAGCTTTTTCCTATTTCAAAAGTTTTAGATCTCAAGTTAAAAATCAGAAAAATCGTCCATTGAAAAATATTCATAGTGATCATGGAGGAGAATTTCAAAATTCAGATTTTGAAACTTTTTGTAGTAGAAAAGGTATTACTCACAATTTTTCAGCACCTAGAACTCCTCAATAGAATGGTGTAGTTGAAAGAAGATATACAATTCTTCAAGAGATAACTAGAACCATGTTGAGTGAATATTCTATAGCTAGACATTTCTGGGCTGAAGCTGTAAGTACTGCTTGCTATACTATAAATCGAGTTTTGATCAGACCTTTTTTTAATAAAACCCCTTATGAGTTATGGAGTGGTAGAAAACCAAGACATTCCTACTTCAAGGTTTTTGGTTGCAAAGTATTCATTTTGAATACTAAAGATAACTTACATAAATTCGCACAAAAATCTGATGAAGGAATTTTCTTAGGTTATTCCACAACCTCTAAGGCTTATAGAGTATTTAATAAAAATACTTTTACTGTTGAAGAAACAGTTCATGTAAAATTTGATGAGTCAAAACTTTTGTTTTCAAACCATCCCAGCCTTCGTTCTCGATGTGATTTCAAAAACTGATTGTCAACCTTTGATATAAGAACCTTCTAATAAGAAAATTGTTCAGGAAGATACTTCTAAAACATTTACCCCAGAAGACTTTCTACCCTACGTTGATGAACATGTTTTACAAAATCCAAACCAGGTGTTTCTTAAGAATCATCCCAGTGATAGTATCATTGGTGATGTAAATAAACATGTATGAACTAGAAGTTACTTAAGAAATGAAACAGAACATCTAGCATTTCTTTCCCAATTAGAACAAAAAAGAACTGATGAAGCTTTATGTGATGATGATTAGATCAAAGCTATGCAAGATGAACTAAATGAATTTGAAACGAACAAAGTCTAGATCCTAGTTGAATGTCCTAAGGAAACTTCTATTATTGGAGTAAAGTGGGTCTTCAGAAACAAATGTGATGAAAATGGAGTCATAGTAGGAAATAAAGCTATACTTGTTGCTAAAGGCTATAATCAGCAAGATGGAATAGACTATGAAGAAACCTATGCTCCAGCAGCTAGACTTGAATCTATCTATATTCTACTTGCCTTTGCATCATTCTTTAATTTCAAACTTTTTCAAATGGATGTGAAATTTTCTTTTCTTAATGGTTATGTTCAAGAGGATGTTTTTGTTGAACAACGTCATGGATTTGAAGATAAAAAACATCATGATCATGTTTTTAGACTTACCAAAGCTTTGTATGGTCTTAAACAAGCCCCACGAGCCTGGTATGATAGTCTCAATGGATTTTTACTTCAAAATTACTATGTTAAGAGAAATGCAGATCCAACCATTTTTATACAGAAAGCTAATAAAAATGTTTTGATTGTTCAAATTTATGTTGACGACATCATATTTGGTTCAACTCAGCAATCTTTAAACGACTCTTTTGCAAGTCTAATGAAATATGAGTTTGAAATGAGTATGATGGGTGAGTTAACTTTTTTCCTTGGTTTCCAAATTTCTCAAAAACCAAAAGGAACCTACATATCTCAATATAAGTATATTAAAGATCTTCTCAAAAAGTATGGTTATGACAACACTAAGAGTATAAGTACCCCCATTGGTACCTCAAATTCTTTAGATCTTGATGAAGCTAGGAAAACAGTAGATCAAACATCTTTTAGAGGTATGATAGGAAGTTTACTTTACTTAACAGCTAGTCGACTAGACTTAATGTTCTCAATATGATTATGTGCAAGATATCAATCCAATCCTAAGGAATCTCACTTAAAGGCTGTAAAAGGAATTTTTCGCTTCCTTAAGGCAACCATAGATATAGGATTATTTTATACTTCTGGAAATGATTTTGTTCTAAAAAGCTTTTCGGATGTTGACTTTGGTGGATGTAGAATGGATAGAAAGAGTACATCCAGAACTTTTCATTTAATAGGTGATTCATTAGTTTCTTGGTCCGGTAATAAGCAACATTCTTTAGCACTTTCCACTGCTGAAGCTGAATATGTAGCAGCTGGAAGTTGTTGTGCTCAAGTGTTGTGGATGGAACACACACTCACAGACAATGGCTTCAGTTTTACTAAGACTCGAATTTTGTGTGATAACACAAGTGCCATTGCCCTATGTAAGAACCCTGCACATCACTCTCGTGAAAAACACATAGATATTAGACATCACTTTCTTAGGGATCACGCGCTAAAAAGAGATATCATTCTTCAGTTTATCGGAACGCAAGATCAACTTGCTGATATTTTCAAAAAATCTTTGCCTTCTGATAGATTTTAATACATTAAACAGAAGTTAGGAATGATAATAGTAAGATAATCGTTCTTTATTGACTTCTTTTTGAACAATTCTCCTAATAGTAATAAACTCCTTTTCATAGGGGGAGTAAATTTGATTGATAGAGTAACTAAATCTTTCAAAGTTAGTTTTTCAAACTTTTTGGAACTAAAATTTCCGGAATGGAAATTTCCGGAACTGAAATTTTCAGAATGGATATTTTCGTATAGAAAAATTCTGGAATGGAAATTTTCTTATTGAAAACCTCCGGAATGAAAAATTTCATACTGGTCTTTCCATAACGATATTTTCGTACCGAGATTTTCATAATGAGTTTTTCATTTTCAAACTTTTGTAATAAAATTTTTCATGCTAAAACTCTTGTAATGATCTTTTGTTTTCTTTGTTGAGTTTTTCGTAGTATGTTTTGCGAACTAGGTAATGATTTTTCATAGTCAATTTTTTTTCTTCTTTTCCCTTCAAGTAAAATTTTACCCATTATAAATAATCTTCCTATGCCAATCTGAAAGGTATGATTTCCTTACTCAAGTTTTCGTAATCATACTTTACATACTGGTATTTTCATATATTTTGTTTTCAGATTATAGTTTTCTTCTAATATCATTGTTTTAATAAAAACCTCAAAAGATCAGATTCATGTTTTCTTGAGAATTGGTTTTCAACTGTCAGATCTGATCTCAGCTTGTCACAACCGTTCGATCAACCGAGGAAGTTGAACCGTCTTCTCGTTGCCTATAAAAATGGGACCCCAAATGGTTGTCCCACATTGGTTTTCAAGCTCCAGTGTCCCGAAGCTCTGCCTCTCTATTTTAAGGCCGTTATAAACTTCAGCAATATCCGTTCCGAACTTCTCAGAGGTCTTCAGATCCGATTGTCTTTGGAAGTAGCTTCTCAAGACATGTCTTCCTCTAAGTCGATTTCCAAGTGGTTAGTATATAGAGAATGGTTGGTTCATCCTGATTTCTTCAACAAGTATGATTCTCTTATATCCAAGAATAATAAGCTTAACAGATGGAAAGATGTTGCTGTGTCCAAGCCCGGTAATCAAGATGAAGTCTATTCAGATTTTCTTATAGAATTCTATGAGACAATTTCCTTCTATAAGGAATATGGTAGGGAGAAGTTGTCCTTTAAGTCTTATGGAAAGACTTATAAACTTTCTTATGCCAAGGAAACCAGCTTGGTAGGGCTGAAAAATGAAGGAGAAGTCAAGTTCATTCCTCATGTTTTTCCGGATTCAAAGGGAAGCTTCAACAAGGAAAAGGCTTTTAAAACTCTCGGACTGGAAGATGACAAGGCTCCGAAGATTGATTCTCTGTCTATGAATTTTCAGATTCTATTAATTATGGGTACAAGGTCTTATCGTACCGAGGAAGGGTGACAAAGATAGTTTGATGAAGAGTGAGATCTACATCCTAGATTTTCTGATAAATCTGAGGAAGTTTAATCTGATGAAACACATTCTTATTACCCTTGAAAATGTTAAGAAAGGGAATTTGAGAGCACAGATCATTATGTATCCAGCAATAATCTCAAAGTCAATTGTTCGGTGCCTGAGTCTTTCAAGGAAGCTTGTAAGTCTAAGACGAGAGTTTTCAAGATTATGTTGGTGAGTGATGGTACTCTCCAAAGGATGGATGTTGCCTTTGACAAAAATGCTGGTCAGTTTGTTGATTTACCTGCTCAAGAAGAAACGATTCCAAAAGTTGCTGAACCTAAATCCTCTAAGCCAATGATGAAGAGAAAGTTTAAAGAAGTTGAAGTTGAAGCAGAGAATCCCAAATCTAAAGAAGTTCATTCCGCACCTCCAAAACCGAAGAAGAAGAAAACTTACCAAGATGAGGTAGTTGCTAAGTGGAGGGAAATCAAAGAGAAGAGAGTGCAAGGGGAGCCTCAGTTTGGCTTGGATCCTGCGAAGGCTAAGGCCTTAAAGGAAAGGATAGAGGCTGAAATAGAAAAAACAAGTGAAAGAAAAGAAGCTTAAGAAGAAGATGTCAGATGCTGAGGTTTCTCAAGCTTTGTTGAGGTTTAATGAGATGACTTCCGCAAAAATTCTTGTTCCATGATCTCTTTCTTTGGAATCCCTACATGAGACTCCAGGAAGAAACTATGTCACTCCGAAAGAAGCAGTTGTTGAGGAAGTTGAGCAGTTTGAGCATGTAGAAGAGGTAGAAGTAGTTGCTGAAGCTAGTGGTGAGACTGGAGATATTTTGAAATAAGTAGATGATTATAAGGGGACACATTTGGAACATTTGTCGCTCCAAACTTCAGAAGCTGAATCATCTAAGCTAGTTACTCCACAGAAGGATGAGGAGAAATGAGAAGAAGAAGTAGCTTATCATGCAGAGGAGGAACAATCTCTACATGATATTGCTCAAATGGAGAATGTAGAGGATGGTGCTCAAAAAGTTGCTGATGATGAAGACAATGTTTTTCAAGTGTCTAAAAGTGATAAGAGAACTCTAGAACATGACTCCATTCCAAAAAGGGATAAGGGAAAACAACATGTTGTTGATACCCCAAGCTCAGTGGTTTTAAAGAGAAGGGATGTTGGTAGTTCTTCAAAGAGAAATCTTGAGCATATTGAAGAAGAAATTCTTCCTCGTAAAGTCTCAGATTCAGAGTCATCTTCATTGGGGAATTACTTTGTTGTTCAGTCTTTAAAGAAGTTGGTGGGTACTATTCCAACTTTTTCAAGTATTGATTCAAGATTCCAGATGCTTGAACATTCTTTGAATTAGAAAACAGACTCTGTATCCATGGTTATGGAAAAATGTGTTGAGATTGAGGCCCAGTTCAAAACATTCTTTGTCGGCTAGGAAGCCCACAGAAGATCTTGCAAGAGGATGACTAGTTGGTCGAGGAAGACTGTAGAAGAGATGAGGCTCATTGATTAATTCAAAGATAATGTGAAGGATGACTTTGAGACAGAAGACATGAAGATAAATGAACTTACTTCATCCTTTGAAGAAAAGTTGACAGATGAAAAGAATTTCCGGATTCAAGAAGTCAGAGATCTGAATGGGAAGCTAAATTCTGTTTCTCAAAACTGAAAGTATGAAAGGGATCATCGGATTGAGTTTGAAGAGAGGTTGTTAAAGCAAGAACAAATATTGAAGGCTCAGGAAGAAAAGCTTCTGGCTCAGGAAGAATAGATTCATGCCCAGGAAGAAAAGATTGAAGCTCAAAATGCAAGGATTGTTGTGTTAGAAAAGAAAGATGAGGAAGATCATAAAGACTTGAAGAAGATAATGACTATTATTAAGGGTCTCATGGCGAAGGAAAAAGATCCAAAATAGACAAATCCGATCTTTTGTTGTATCTTAACTTCCTTGTTGTTGAATTTTCAAACTCAATAAAAATTGTGCTTGCTCGTTTCTTTTGTTATTGCTACTAATTTTTTAGGTACTTTGTTATATTTTACATTCCATAGAATTATTTTTGAAAATCACAACGGGGGAGAAGGAAAAGAAACCTAATTAAGGGGGAAAAGGAAAAAGAATCTGAACAAAGGATGAGAAAGAAAAAGAACTCTAATAGAGTTTATCTAAGGGGGAGTTTTTCATTAATGAAGACATTCTTATTTTTTAATGAAATATCATTCCGAAATTCTAGAAGACGATCCTTAGAGTTTCAAATTATAAGGGGGAGTTAGTCGTGTTCATCAACATCCATAATCAAAGAGAGATATGCCCTATTGTTTTTCTTTCTTCTTAGAACTTCTTTTTTAGTAAGGATGTTTGTGCTTTCCAAAAAGGGGGAGATTGTTGAGTCAATAAGGTTTTTCTTATGACTTTTCCATTCCTTCTTGTTTTGAAAATCACAAACACCTTATCTTTAAGGAAAATCGCTTTTATAAGGAAAATTGCTTTTATAAGGAAAATTGCTTTTATAAGGAAAATTGCTTTTATAAGGAAAATTGCTTTTATAAGGAAAATCACTTTTATATGGAAAATTGCTTTTATAAGGAAAATTGCTTTTATAAGGAAAATTGCTTTTGTAAGAAAAATTATCCTTGACATATTTTCATTATCTATATCCATATATATCTTAAGTATAAGATTCAGATTCATTTCTATATTCTCAGAATCATTTGAAACTTTGTTATGAAGCATTCTGTTTTAGGTTCCGAATTCTGGATGAGAACTGTAATGAAGTTTCACTCTGAACTTTTGTGTTAAACTTAAAACGATGTCGTAAATTTTATTACACTTGTTTTGTTATAAAACTATGTAGTCTATTCTGTTATAAACTAACCGTTGGTTAAGTTACACATGTACAGGTCCTTCCGATTTTTAAGGAAAATTGACCGTTAGAAAGGAGGCCGGCCTTGCCTATAAATAAGAGCTCATTTGAAAGAGATCAACACAACAACATAGAAGTTGATCAATCTAGAGACTACATGCTGCTAAGGTGATTTCTAGAGAGAGAAAGAATTTCATGACTTGTGTGTACTGAACTGCTTGTTCAGTTTTTGCTTCTTGTGACTCCGAATGTTGGTGATTACATTCGAGGACTTTCGGGGATAGGAAGATAGAGGTTTCTAACATCTTGAAGTTGAGGTCTTTCTTGCTGTGGAAGACAGAGGTTTCCAACCCCTTGAAGTTTAGGGCTTCCTTGCTGAGGAAGACAGAGGTTCCAACTACCTTGAAGTTGAGGGCTTGCAGGGATAGCAAGACAAAGATCTCGATCTTTGTATCGAGGGCTTACCCTTGTGTGGGTAAGACAGACTTACTTGAAAGTATAAATCAATGGACATTTATCCAAGGTTGTTGGATACCCTTATCTTTGGGTTAAAAGATTTATATCTTGTTACTTGTATTTTCACTACTCGTTTGTTTCTGCTGCATATTGTATTGTAAGGAAAGTGTAACTTTCTTATACTTCCTTACTTGTACTCTGTTTCTTTTAGATTCTATACGCTTTAAGATAGAATCTCATATTGTAATCTTTTATTAAGTTTCAATTTCCGGATCCATATTTCTGGAACCTACTTTCGGAATCTCTTTCCAGGTTTAAGCAAGTACATAGAGCTTGAAGTTTATAACTTCATTCCTTATTACAAGTTTTCAATTGGTGTTAGAGTTGTTGTGAATTTGCTTAGTTTAACTTTGTTAAACTTAGAACTTTCCTTAGCTTAATGAAAACATAGTTATCTATAACTAACTTTAAAGGTTCCAAATGAATTTTAAAGTATACAATTCACCCCCCTCTTGTATATTGAGCATCTAAATCATAATTTTAATCCTACAATTGCTCCAATCTTGACTCTACCATCAGGGAATGATGGGTTTTTTATTTATAGTGACACTTCAAATAAATGACTTGGTTGTGCCCTTATAAGAAATGATAGAGTAATTTACTATGCATCATGAAATCTAAAAATTAATGAGAAAAACTATCCCATTAATGATCTTGAGTTAGCAGCTGCAGTCTTCACTCTGAAGATATGGAGGCACTATCTCTATGGTGAAAAATGTGAGATTTATACTGATCACAAGAGTTTGAAGTATATTTTCTCATAGAAAGAACTCAAAATGAGGCAAATATGATGACTTTAACTACTCAAGGATTATGATTTCACTATACACTACCACCCCGGGAGGGAAAAAAGGTGGAAGATGATTTGAGTAGAAAGGACCATGGAGTTTTGAACAAGATGAGAGTTTAAAGGGATCTTATTTTCATGGTTCTAGTTAAGAAGGATATGGGATTAACCATGGAAGGTGAAACATCAATACTTTTTCTAATAGTTTCCAAACCATCTTTACTAGAAAGGATAAAGAGTTCTCTGATAGATGATGAGGTGTTTCGATAGAAGATTAAAGCTGTAAATGATGGGAGATTGAGTGACTTCATATATAAATATGGAATTTTGAAATTTGGGAAGAGACTTTGTGTTTCTGATATACTTGATCTAAAAAGGGAATTGTTGGATGTTCCTCCAAGATAAAATTTCTCAATACAACCTAAGAGCACGAAGATGTATAGAGATTTCAAGGAACATTTTTGGTGCGAAGATGTGAAGAGAGAGATTGCTGATTTTTTGTCAAGATGTATGGTTTTACAACAAGTGAAAGCTAGAAGACAAAATCCAAGAGGAGTCATGCAACCTCTTCCCATACCTGAGTGGAAATGGGATGATATTATGATGGACTTTGTCATGGGGCTACCGAAGACTCCTAGAAGGAAAGATGCAATATGGGTCATTGTATATCATCTTACCAGGTCAATACATTTTCTTTCTATAAGAGACGATTTACCACTTGAAAGTTTAGCAAGACTATATATTAATAAAGTCATAAGACTTCTTTGAGTCCCCCAATCTATTGTTTCTGATCGTGATCTCCATTTTACATCAACATTCAGGGAAAGTATTCATAAATCCATAGATACTAAATTTTTTTGAGCACTGCCTATAACCCTCAGACTAATGGAAAATCAGAATGGTCTATTCAAACCATATAAGACATGTTTAGATCTTTGTCACTTTATTTTCATTGTATGTGGGATCAATATTTACCTATGGTAGAATTTTACTATAACAATTGCTTCTATTCAAGTATTTAGATAGCACCATATGAAGCTTTATATGGAAGGAGATGTTTCACACCAACTTGTTGGGATGATGTAAGTGAAAGAAAACTTTTAGGCCAAGAAATTGTTGAGGAAACAATAGAAAAAGTGAAGATTATCCAAATCTGCATCCAAGGAGCTCAATGTAGGTAGAAGAGCTATGTCGATAAAAGATGGAAGGATTTGGAATTTTAGAGTGGAGATCATGTTTTCTTGAAGGTATCTCCATGGAATGGAGTTATAAAATTTGGTAATAAGGGTAAATTATGTCCCAAGTACATCAGACCTTTCGAAATTCTAGAACGAATTGGGATAATAGCTTACTGTTTGGATATTCCACCAAGTCTCTTCAAAGTTCATGATGTGTTCCACATATCACTATTGAGAAAATACATGCATATCCCAATGAATGTACTAACCTATGTGGAAATTGAACTGGAACCTAAATTGTATTATTTTGATGATCTTTTCACGATTCTTGACACTAGAGAATAGGTGCTAAGAAACCAGATGACTCATCTGGTAAAAATTCTATAGAGAAACCATATGATGGAAGAGGAAACATGGGAAATAGTGGAACTTATGAGGAAGAACCACCCAAATCTTTTTCTGTAGTAGTATTCTAGAAATTTCGAGGACAAATTTAGTCGAAGGAGGGAAGAATGTAACATACCAAGCTTCCATGGTATGTTTCCCTTTGAACAATGCAATAGGTTTCATTGTACACAACTTCGAGATTCAAACACACCATGACCTATCAAACTTGCCATTATGAATAGTAATACCCACTTTTTGAAATTTTATAAATTTCATTTTTCAAATTTTACTTCATTTTTGTATTCGAAATATCGAAATTAGCTTAGGATGAATTTTTGGTATTTTTCTGATAACTTACAATCTTTATTAAATAGTAAAAAACACTCTGTTATTGGTTAAAACCGACTTTTAATTTAAATAATTATTTATTTTATATAAATTTATTTTAGGTCAAAATTGATAAATAATACCTATATAAGTTCAATGTAATTCATTGGATTCATTTTATAATATGTTTAGATGGATAAAAATTTTATTGAACTTTTTACTGTCTTTTACCCACTTCCTTGGAGCATTTGAAAATTTGAATAAAATGTAATTTTACCATTTCTATGGGTTTAATTTCAGAAACCTGAGAGACATGGTTAATATCAGTAAGTAAAATTTGGTTCAATAAGATGAAAATAATTTTTGGTGAAAAGTAACTTTTGACTTTTATTTACCACAGTTAAAAGTATGTAGGGTAATTAAGGATAGAAATGATATCTTAATTACCCTACCAAGTGTCCTAATTCTATTGGATATGTGTAATTAGACCAAGAAAAACCTTAGAAATAAAATATGATCCCATTTGGTCCACTTGGATTATATTAGGACATTTATTATTATTTTATTTAAAGAAGAGTTAAAAAGTTATATTCAATGTTTAAAAACTAAACCATTTTTAATATAGGGTTACACACAATATAAATTCAACTATAAAAATTCTTTAGAAAACTAAAAATATTTCATACATAATGGTATTTTATTTATAATTTTTATACATTATATAATTTAATTTATTTATGACACAATGATCATGCAGTAATTACCTTATTGATGAAATATTAAAATAATTGATAATATAAATATCCAAATAAATGTAAATTGAGACTTTAAATGAATTATACTAATTTTATAAGTTAATATGAAATGTTATGGTTTGTTAAATAGATTTTATAAGAAGTTATAACGTTTTAATGGCTTTTAAAAAAATAAAATACTAAATAGTTTCAAAATTGACATAATTGGATTTTTAAAACAAATAGTATATTATTAATTGATATAATATTCATAAAAATATAAGGTTTTTCCAAAGGACTTAGATAAGGTTATATATATTAATAATTAACCACTTGGGGTTATCTTGGTAGTTTATAGTAAGTTTATTAACCATATAATTTGAAAATACAAAGAGACATGGTAAATGTCAAACTATTTAACTAAGAGTTAAATCTAAAAGATAAGAATTATATGGTTACCTAAACCTGTCTAATACCTATTAATTGAGATATTTTAGACCCATCACCACGTTATAATCTAAATTAATCATTTTTGAGCCATTAGAAACCGAATATTATTTTATTATAAAATAATATTTCCAGCTTTTCCTAAAGTGACCCTCACCGGTCTTATAAAAGGGAAGTTCCCATTATCTTAATTTCACACCTCCAATGCCATTTGGCTGGCCAAAAAATAATAAAATATCCTCCCAACTATCCTACCTTAATTATAGAATCCTTCCTTTGGTCATAAAGTCATCCAAAGGACCCCTTTTGATCAAATTAAAAGGAAGAACTTGAAGAAGAGGTAAATATTTCATCACCTCTTTCATGTTCTTTTCTTCTTCCACTTCCTATTTCATTGTTGTTTCTATTATAAACTAATAACTCCAGTATCTTCTATATACTATGATATTATTATAAAAATAATATAACAATATTCATTATTCTATCCATCATATGAATTACAAAGTCACCATTCATGCATATGTATGGCTTATCGTCTCAACGTCATGGTGTAGTTTGTTATTCAAGCACTTCATTATTTGGATGGGTATAATAATGAGTATAACTGATATAAATAATAAATATAATATGTTATTAACCTTGAAAAAATGTTTCATAATTTTTGGCATTATACATTCCCCCATTATGTAAATAATAATGATGGTTCATGTGGTTATTCGACTAGTAGAATACCCATGACTATGTTTTATTATGGAATTATTTACTCAACTCATATTCCTGCCATAAAGTGGTCATGTTTATTATTTTTAAAGGCAAGTGTTTTTAATTATTCATCATGCCTAATGTTTATGAAATATTTTGTTTTATTTCTTACCCTTACTGAGAATTTTACCTCACCCCTTTGTTATGTTTCATTCTCCCAGGATATGAAGAAGTTTGTTATGAGTGACTTACAGGAATAATCTTGGAGGATTGGATGTTTTTAATGGAATAAATTAGTGTTTTATTTATTTTCAAGTTGTAATGTTGAACTTATTTATGTATCTTGTTTTCAATAATACTTAATTGATCAGTCCTTCGGGACATGATTCCTTGTATCATGCCAATGTTATGTAATAATGCATAGACTCTGGGTAACTGGGGTCAGGGCGTTACACCTAATGCATTGGAGGGCTATATAATCCTGGGTCTACCCATCACATCCATATCATCTACAAGTATACGTTTTCCACATAGATCATACAACATAATAACACCTTTCATCACTTGTAATCCTATGATTAAAGAGCATGGGTTACACACATTGATGTACCCAATCAAATGAGGATAGACACAACTTGGTGGATACTCTTGAGTGGAAATAGGGATGGTTATTCATTACACAATAGTTTTTAATGTATAATCACATTTTAATTTTACATTATAAGGGGTGTACATAAAAATTCAGGGAATGGATTAATTAGATTGAATGATGGAATCTCAGAACTTGGAAATAATAAAGATAGTTTGATTGTTTAGTAAAATACATTCCAACATGAACAATTAGAAATCAAATAGTATAATACAAAGAAAATTCTTGAATAAAGAGCGGGATGAGATAATCATTTACCTTGAGAGGGAACCTCTAAAAGTTTGGGAGGATATTATTAAGAAATTGTGAAGACCGTAGGATGTATTTAGAGTGGGATAGGGAGAGTAAATTAATTCTCAATTTTTTTGAGTGAAGAGGAGTATGAGGTTGTGTTGGAATTTTAGAAAAAATAGAGGGGAATTATTTATTAATTTCTAAACATAAGTTTTGGACTATATGATAAAATAATCAAATTTTCAAACCTTACCATTGGGTTTGAGCTTGGTTTCTAAAAATAAAGAATAATTTTAAATATTTTATAAGGTAAATAAAAAAAAAATATTGAAATAAAACCATTAGTTCTGTGGAAGTGATTCATGTTAATAAATATTAAAACCCTAAAATATAATATATGTTTCGAAGGATTCTTTAAAGGATTATAAAATTAATTAAACAAAATAAAAAACATATTATTTTAAAGGGAAATATTATATTTGGCCATATATTCAATTTATATCATTTATTAAATCACTTTTAGGTTATTATGTGGCCTTTATAAATACCATACAGTTATACTATATTTAATATTTACCCAAAAATCTGACTATCTAATAAAATTATGAAAAATTCCCCATTGGAGAATCATTATATTATGAATTAAAAAATCATATTTATTTTAGCAAAATAATTTTATAAATATGATAATTTAAAAGATTAAATAAATATACTTATTTACTTTAAAATACTAGTTTTCTGGATCTATAAGGGTGATTTATAGAATATCTCTACATAGAATCATTTGGGGAAACGATGCATATAGTTGGTGTTTTCTAATCTTTCAGGTGAACAGGATGATGCTTTCATTCAAAATGATTCTCAACAACATGTTACTTTAATATAGGGATCCATAAAATATTTAATTCCACTAGAATATAGGAAATGTGGGGAAACATATCAGATGATGTAGTGGATAATGGAATTACCCCTGAAAGAAATGATCTGTGTTTGTAAAGCCTATTTTAATGATGAAATTATTAATGGAAAGGAAAAACTAACTAATAGTGGGGGTTTCACTCATGACCCTTTAAAGATAAGGCCATTGGAGGACTACTCGAGAGTACCATGGATTGTGTCTATCAGATCTTCTTCTAAGTTTTTAAATAAGGAATATGTTGAAATCCATAAGATCTTCATTCAGGGTAAGTTCCTATCTCTTTAGGAAACTACCGATGACTCTAAATATTGACATGAAATATTCTATTTTTATCTTTAAATCTATTTTTTTATAGATGATGAAAATTTCCATTGTTTAACCCCACCCATTTCCTTATGTTATTTTTCTTAATTTTTTAATAAACTGTTAGATGCTTTGCTTCTTGCGGGACTTGTTTGGTATATTCATATAAATATTATTTAATAAGAATATTTCATGCAAATAAACATTATGTTTTTTTATATTTCCAAGATAAAATTTTATTTTCCTAATATCAAAATTATATATTTTATTGAACTAATTATTCAATCACTAATATATATTAATAATAAAATTGGATGAATATAATCATTAATTTATTTAAAAGAGAATATAAAAATTAATACTTCCAGGGTCTAGATATGTAGCACATTATTATACCATCATACACCCTAAGGGTATGATCTACAGTGGTGGTTATTTATTTAGTCGGTTCGACAGAAATTGTTTGGGATGTGATCTTAATAATTCAAAACTTCTCCTATATTTTTTTTTCAAGATTCATTATTGAATCTCGTCTTGGGTTTTGTTAAGGGAAATTCCCAATGATGTCGTCTCTATTGGAAGCTCTAATAAATGGGCCTCATTGTGTATGATCCTATTGGTTAAGGCCATAAATTCTTCATTCCGTCTCAATCAGATTTTTTCATAACCTTTATTATAAACTAATCATAATGGTCGTTGTATATTGGATATATTATCAGTGATTGTGATGCTTATTTTTTTGAATCTGATATTGTATATTTATAATTGGTCCAAAATAAATAATGTAGTGGATGTTTTTTCTATAAATACATTTTTTAATAAATAATTTATTCATTAATAAATAATTTAATTTATAAAAGTTTGGGTTGTTACATTATTCTCTTTTCATAAAATTTCCATCAAAATTTTATTTCGTGCACTAAAAAATGAGAGTACTTCTGTTTTATCACCTCTTCTGATTCCCATATTTCTTCATCAACCTTGTGGTATTTCTGCAACACTTTGACCAGGTGACTATAATATCTAAGATCTTCACCATCTTCCCCCTGTATAGAAGATAATTCTCCAAGGTTACCATGTCTAGATTCAAAACATATAAAGGGTACAATATGTACTTTCTCATGATTGATACATGAAACAAATCATGATCTTGGTCTATGTTATGTGGTATTGATAGTCGATAGGCCATAGATATGATGAAATAAAGGTATCAAAGGGCCAAATGTATCTAGGACTATGATTTCTCTTCTTCGCAAACCTCAGGACTTTCTTCTATGGTGATATACAAAGGAACGCCTTTTCTTTGAATTCAAATTCCAAATCTTGTAAATGACTGTCTATATAGATTTTTATGTCAACTTGGTAAGGTTTTATATGTTTTTGAATATTTTTATCCTTATATATCATTTTGGGGATAAGATAAGGTTCCATTAGCTTCCACTATCCAACTTTATCCCAACCTTTTGGAGTCTGATACCACTTCCCATACAAAGCCTCACAAGGTTCTATTTGAATACTAGAATAAACACATATATTATATGAGAACTACACTTGGGGAAGGTTCTGATCCCAACATCCTTGGAAATCCAATGACTATGATCTTAGTATATCCCCTTGATTTTCAATGGTTTTGTCAGACTGACCATCCATTTATGGGTGAGAAATATCACTAAAACCCATCTTTGTATATGGTTCTTGCTAAAAAATTGTCCAAAACATTGAGGTAAACCTCAGATCTATATCAGATACAATAAATAGTGGTTCTCTAAATATTATTACCACTAATAATATATATATATATTAAAAAAATTTCAATAGATAAATCCACCTTGATAAAAATTAAATGTAAAAACTTTATAAGGTGATTGACTACCACCAAGATAGTGTTATTGCCTTTATATGTCATGGGGAGAACTATGATTAAATATTTAGTTATGTTTTCCCATTTCCATACTAATATGGGTAATGGTTACATCATACCCTTATACTTATATCATTCAACCTTTTTTTGTTGGCATTCTATGCATTTAGATAAATTTTCCTCAATCACCCAATTCATGTTATTCCACCAAAAGTTTTACTTCATATCTCTTTATATCGTAGCTCTTTATGGATGAATAGACAAGGATGATATATTCAAATCATCTAAAAGTTTTTTATTTAGTTATAGTTTTAATGGTTTATATATCTGGGTTCCAAAACATTTAACTCCATATTTAGAAAATTAAAAATCTAGAATATTTCCTATAATTACTATCACTCCTCATTGTCTTTTTTGGCCCCCTTAACACTCTCAAGAATTAAAGATTGAATTTTAATTTTATAAAGGCAGGATAGATATTATTTTATTATTATTATTTTCTTCCTTTTAATTTCCATGAATATTGTATCCCTTTTAATCTCATCACGGATAGTGTTTCAAGACCCTTTATTCTTAGAGTATTTTCCACTTTCTTTATCTTACTTGAATGGAAATGGGTTGTCCAATAATAATACTTGATCAACTTTAATGACATTCAATGGAACATATTAATATATATTTTTTAATATATACTTTAGAGTTTTATAATCAATATGCATGTCACACTTCTACCTACAGAGATAATGTTAGCATATATTCAATTAGAGGATCACTATATTCAATTTCAAATCATTTTTTGGGTACTTATGCTCATGGATATTTAGTTTGTGGGGTATATAAGCTATCAATTTTTCATCTTGAATGAGTGTACAAACCAATACCTTTTTTATGCATCAATGTAGATAAAAATTCTTCCCAAATAGTGGGTAATGTGAGGAAAACTTGAATGATTATAATCTTGTTTAACTCTTTAAATCTATCCTTGAATTCATTAGTGCTGACAATCTTCAAAACATTAATGTTAGCTTGGTTATTGGGATTGAAAACCAGGATACGTTTTTTCAAAAATTAATGGTTGTACAAAGATAGACCAAGTAATCTATATATCTCCATCATAGAAGTGGGTCTCGACCACCCTTATATTGCCAATGCTTTTAAAGGATCCACAAATATCCATTTACTGCTGACAATGCACCTCAAGAATATTAATTTATCTATATAAAACCCACATTTACTATACATATCCTATAATATTTCATTTCAAAAATCCATTAGTATAATGTTCAAATAATGCTAATGTTCCACATTTCTTTTAGTGTAGATAATATATCATCTATAATGACTACAAAACATTTATTGTGGTATTCCCTGGTGATTCTATTCATTAACTCCATTAAAATGTATGGATCATTAGTGAGTGAAAATGGAATTATAATTTACTCTTAGTTACTTTAAATTATATGAAATGAAACCTTGGGGATATCCCCCTTATTAATCTTTACTTGATAACATCCTCACCAATGATCCACCTCTAAGAAGTGATGGGATCTACATAGCTGATCAGACAAGTAATCAATCAATGTTAGTGGATACTTTTTATTTATTATGATCATGTAGAGCCCACGATAAATAATGTAGAGGATCATTGAACCATACTTCTACTTGATTACGAGGACTAGTGCACCCTATGGTGATGAACTTTGATATATAAACCATTTATCATGATTCTCCAATAGTTTCTTCTTAATCTCTTAAAGTTTAATAGTATCCATTATATATATAGTCTTGGATATTGATAAAGATTTAGACATAATCTATATTGACAATTCAAACTCAAATATTAGAGTAAGACCATGTAATTCTTTTGGAAACACATTATTTTATTCCGTTACAATGAAAATGTCATAAAGGATGATCTTTTCCTCATTATATATCATTTTATATAGATATTATTTTTCATAAAGAAATAATGTTCATAATTGTTATGATAATACAAAAATTGATTCAACCTCCTAACCTCACTTATATAGAATCATAGGGTGATTAATAATATGAAGGGTAATTGCATTCCCTTAAAAATTAATGTTTTCTCTATATAAGAAAATCCAATCTGTAACCAAAATAACCATAAATTACACTAAAGAATGTATCATAAGGTTTTCTTGGAAACTTTTCCTTTAAATATGGATAGGGGATAGATTATATACATAGGATGTGATAATTTTATAATTTTACAATTTAAAAGATAAATCTAATTCTATGTTTTGTGGTGGTGTTTGAATAGTTCTACTAAACTTATGTGGAATAATGGAATTCGTAGAACCATAGTCATATTATACAAATTAATTTCATGAATAGATGATAATATTTCTTTATATAATTTTATTCCAGTTATTACTATTTACATCATCCAAAATAGTCTTAGTGATGAGAACTTCCAAAACTATTTATCATATAAATGGGAAACTATGAACATTGAATAGATAAATCAGAAATAATATACATTCCATAACCTATGGATTTCTAGGTTTTAATCTATGTTATTCATATTCTATTTTCTATAGAAAATTGTTTATTTTTTTTCCATTCATGATGGTTTGTAAGGAGTTTCAAAATTTACTAAAACATATTCCTTAGTAGTGTCAAACCTGGTGTGTAGAAAATCAAAATTTTCATACACCAGGTGATGATACAGTCAATTTATAATGTTCCCTTTTTGGGGTTATTACCCCTAAGTACAATTTTTCTAGAGACACTTCCACTTTTAGTATCTAGAAATGATTTTTTACTTGGAAACTAATCACACTATAAATTACCATAATTTTGGGATGTTTTCCTATTTTTAGTCCTACCCCTAAATATTTAACAATAGTTTTCTAATCCTAATATCAAAAATAACTAGACATTTCTTTGATACCAACTATTTAAACCAATTTCTTTAATAAAAATTAATTCATGATTTATTACATTAAGAAACACATAATTAAATCCTAAAATATCAAAATGACCAGTACATTTATTTAATTAGATACATAGAACCATAATATTTAATAGAGATATAACAACATTATTTAAAAACACAGTGACATGCCCTTAAAAATACATTAATATTCTAATAATGTATGGGAAACACCGTGGATGTATATAGGAAAAGGGTGAGATATAAATCCTGGTAAGGTAAAATGAAAGAATAAAATAATGAAAGTAATACATGTATAATAATATGCATATTAAGGTGACATAAAAGGTGTAAAAATCATAGCATAATTTTCGAATCATGATATAATATGATAACATTAAGGCAACATATAAATGTGTACAAAATATAAAACACAAAATCAAAAGCATATGTGAATTATTACCACCAAGAAATGATAACTTATTATTCTCATGAGATAAAAAATATTAACTAATGAGTTAGTGAGAAATATAATTCAAGACCCACCTGTTAGATTCGTATCATGTACATGTATAAGTGTGCCACATAGATCATATTACTTAAGAGTGAATTTCATCACATTTAATCCCATGATTAAGAGGTGTGGGTTAAATAAACATAATTACCCTATAAATAATTCATAGCTACATCTAGTTGAATACACTTGAGACTAAATGGGGTCATGTATTCACTACAAAAATTTTTGTCATGAAAAATCAGAGGATAATTTTTGGCAGCATAACGAGTGTACATAATGATTAATGGAAGGTTATAATGAGAGTGAAATGAGGTCTATCATTACAAGTAAATCAAAAGGAAAATAATAGGGATGTTTGAAAATAAATTCAAACATGAAAAATAGGAAATCAAATGGCATGACTCAACGAATGTCCAAGAATAATGATGAGGGGTAAATCCCTTACCTTGAGATGCCCCTTCTAAAATCATGGGAGAACTTATTAAGATCTTGAAAGCATATGAAGTTATATTTAGAGAGGGATAGTGAGAATAAATTCATTATGAAGGGTTATTTTAGTAATGAGGAGTGAGTGTTTGGGTGGCTATTTATAGTAAAATAGTGGCGAAATATTTATTAATTTATAAACATAGGTTTTGGAATCTATATGACAAAATATTCAAAACAAAAAATAGTACCATTGTTTTTTAGCATGTTTTTTATAAAAAAGGAGTTATTTTAAATAATTTATATGTTTATGAACTGAAAATATTAATATAAAACCATTTATTATGGGGAAGTGAGACATGTTCATAAAGAATTTATTTTTATATCTTAAAATATAATATAGGTTTTGGGGGATTCATTAATAGATTAAAAATATTAAATCAATAACTTTGAAAACAAATAGTTCTAAAGTGTAGACCTTTATTTTTTTATGTATTACCATTATAGAATTTATTACATCACTTTTGGGTTATTATAATATCATACTACATATTGTATATTTATACCATATTTATTTTTTACACAAAAATTCGACCATCTTAGAAAACTATATAAAATTCACCATTAGCTAATTTTAATAGGTTGATTTAGAAAATGATATTTATTTTTAGAAATTAATTTTCTTATCATGAGAATTTTTAATTTTAATTTAATATCATTATTTAATGGGAAAAACTTGTTCTTATGACACTAAAAATTTATGACCCCTATAAAATTAATATTAGACTTTATTAAATTATATTAACATTTATATTCAATATATATTATTTAATAATATATTTTTATAAAAATGAAAATTTATTTTAAAATAATTTAATTTATAAAAATGTGTTTTAGCCGAAACAATATTTTTACCAAAATAATGTTTTAGTTTCTCCATAGCAGTTTTGTTGTCAAAATCATTATTCAATCATCTATATATATTAATAGTAAAAATGGATAAAAATTATCATTATTCAATTTAGAAGAAAATATAAAAATTCATATTACTGGGGTCTAGATACATAACACCATATCAGACTAGAATACACCCTATGTCCGAGCTGTGTGATGGAAATTCTTTCTTGAGGTGGTTCAATGAACATTGTTTGTGTTGCGATCTTGATAATCTTGAACTTATCCCATAAACAATTTCTCTCAAGATTTTTTTGAATCTCTACTTCGGTTTGGTTAAGAAAAAATCCCTGTGATGACATATTTATTGGAAGCTCAAATAAATTGGCCTCATATGGTATGATTAAAGAACCCTTAGATTTTAGAAAACATTAATCTTTATATAATTATATCTCCTCATTATGTTGTGTTATTCAAAATAATGAACTATAATACTCTATTAAAATATTATTATTTAAGGTGATATGTATAAACATACCATTAAATTGGAGTGTATGAATATGATTAAATAATATATAAAATATATATAAATCCACCACACAATATAAATTAATTGAAAAATTCTTAGCAAATAATAAATGAATTTTTAGTAAAGTAATTTTATATGTTAGAAATACTTCTTTAATTTTTTTTAATTTTTTTTGCGAGAAAGTTTTACAATTAATTTTTTTAAATTTTAGAAAAATTATTTAGTAAAAATAATATAAATTTTTAAATGCTCATATAAAAATTATATTGGGATGAATATCTTGTTTTTTATGAAAAAATATATTTTTTTAGTGAATAGTGAAAAATACTTAATTTTATTGAAAAATGTTTTCTTATTTGAAAAATATAAAAAGTAATTTTTTTTAAAAAAATATTTTAAAAGTAATATTATTTATAATATATTATTAATAATAAATTTTATTTTTTTTATAATCAATTTAATTATTATTGAATTTTGTATAAAGTCTTTTTTTATATTTGAGATGTCATTTTTATAAAATCTTATTTTCGTTTCATTTTGCATATTTATATTAAAATTAATTTTTAAAAATTATAGGAATTTAATTTGATGAAATTTAATATATTTCTGGGCTCATAATTTCAAATATATCCTAAGATTATTTTTTTAACATTTTTTGAAGAATTTAAATCTTGCTGAATAGTAAAAAATACAGTTTTTATGAAATGCGGTATCTTTTCTGAAATTTAAAAGATAAAATAAATAATATAAAAATATATGAATCTTATGGAATGAATAAATTATTATAAAATAATAAAAATATAATACACAATTAATTAAAAAACTACAAATTATAATTTATTCCACGATAAATATGAAAATCATTTTTAGTGGCGATGTAGAGATTATGCTTTGATGAAAAAGTAAAATTTGGTACCCTACAAATACTATTTGAGAGGGGATAAGTCCTTAGTATAATATTTTATTAAATATGAAGTATTATATATAATGTTTATGGTTAGAAACTGGTTTTTCAGTTATATAACAAGTGGCTTATCCAATTTCTAGTGCACTACTTTCATAAAGGTGGGAAAGTCAAAATAACATACTAAATAAGTTATGATGACATATATATGAGTTAAAAACATATTGGAAGAAGAAAAAATGGTATTTTTAGACTAAAAAACTTATTTTCATGATGTTAATTTATTTAAAAATGTTTGGTATTAAATAAATACCTTGAATTCTGGAACAACGCCGACACAACATTTATTTAATTAATAAAAAAATAAAATAAATGATTTTAATAATAAGAAAACGAATATAATTTTAAATAGTTAAGTAATTCTGAGATTTTTATAGATAAATATGACATTTTTGGGATGTTTTAAATGATAATATTGGAAATAACCCTTTTTCTTGATGTATTTAAAGTTACATTTAATAAATAGTGTCAAAATTATCAATAAAGATATTTTATTAAAATAATATTTAATCAAATTATTTAAAAATAATTAAAAAATTTAAATTGATAAGGTTTATATGATACAATATAAAATTTCATAAATTGGAAATTTATGGGATAATTGTAACATTATAAGAAAAAATTAATACCATTTAACAGTGAAAAAGTTATCACCACAGTAAAAATTAAAATAAGTTAACTAAGGATTAATTAAAATGATAAGGATTAAAATTAAGAAAAAATGTATGATATTACAACCTTATCCAAAGTTATCTTAGATTCATTATCAACTTTGGAAAATTATTTTTGAGAATGAATTTATTATAATTTATTCTTCTAAGAAATTTAAAAAGTGAACCTCACCTAAATTATAATAGGGAACCTCCTCCATCACTTATTCACTCTACCTTGAGTCTTCTATTTCATGAAAAATATTAAAATTTATCTTAAAAACCTAATATCCTCATTATAGTTATTTTTTAATTCCCAAATGACCAACCCTAGGGAACTATATTGGGGATCTAATAGAGTCTTTTCAAAAAAGAGGTAATTTCTTTAACCATTGAATTTTGTTTCCACACTTCTTTAAATCCTATAAATATGTTGTATTTACCATAATATAATAAATTTAGTATCCTAAATTTTATAAAATGTTATTATTATTGTGAAAATCCTATTATACACCCTCTTTCCCATCAAATTAGAAGTGAAAGTATCACTCTTCTGTACGTACAACCTATTGTTTCAATGTACAAAAAAATATTTTTTTTATAACCTTGCTTTATGGATGGGTATTATGAAAAATTTAATGTTTATATATGATACTTATGAAATAATTATACTTATTTAATCATAATATCATATATATATTCTTACTATCCAGTCCCTAGGGAAATGATATTGTCGCCCGTACGTACTAGTGGACATCCACCTCCACAAAATGATATGTTTTATTTTTCATTTATATATTATATGGATGGTAATGAGATTGAATTTGATGAATATATATGATATAATAATTATCATTTAAATCTTAATTAATATATAACTTTATTTATTTTCATCTTTTGAAAATTGAAAACAACATTCATACGTTTGTATGACCTACCACCACTATGATATATGTAATGTATTTTTCTATATAAAAATTTATTAGTGAATATAAATATAAATAAATATATATATAACTAATATATATGATATTTATATAATAATAAAATTTTTGGATTTGATTTAACCAAAATAAATGTATATGTACTAGAATTACTGAACCAAAATACTCATGATAAATGAAATAGTTAACACATGGAATTGAGGATTTTAATAAGGAATCACAAATAAAAGTGGTTATTGAAATATTTTAAGGGGATCATATATGATATTATAATTATTTAAAAGAATATTATATAGATTTATAGAGATGTAGCATTCATTAAAAATGATTTTTGAGTGATTTTGATACTAAGAAATCTTGAGGTAAGATATTTTCATCTAATTTTTTACTTTAGTGGAAAAAATGATGTATTGACCACTTGTTTCTTTTATGTAAGGTATATACTACCAATGAATGTATTTTATGATACATATTATGAAATATAATTTGATTAAAATATATGGATATATATGGTTATTTATTTCATGGGGATAATGATTCAAACCAAAGCAATAAGTGTTTTATGTAACCATTTCATTTTTTATTAGGATTGATTTTGACTATGTCTTAAATGATGCAATATTATAAAAAATACATAAGAAAACTTATAATTTTTCTTCATATCAATTAATTTATTAAAAATACATGTTTCGATTTCAGTTTTATCATCTTACAACTCAAAATACATAAAACATGTTTTTAATGAAAATCAACTTAATTTTTTTCGATCAATTTCTCATTATTCCATTTAAATATTTTTTTAAATGCTTAAAATATTGTTTTTAATATTACCATATTTTTTATAATATTTTTAACCATTAATTTCATTTTTACAAAATTGTTTCAAAGAAATCTTTTTGTCTTTTTTCAAAGAAGGTAATTTTTTTTACTTTTCTTGAAAAATATTGAAGGTATGTTTTAACTAATATGATATGAAATTTTGTTCCCATCATCATGAATAATAATTTCATTGAAAATTCCTTTACAAGTTTACATTGTAATTTTCAAAGAAATTTTATTCCTTTATATATCTGTAGTTATTTTTGAAGGAAATGCCTTTAAAATGGAAGGGATATATTCCTCAAGAATCTTTATTGGTATTTTAATGGTAATTTTTTTCATCTAGGAAAAGATCCTTATATTTCACTTATAATTTCCTAAGGATATGATCCAAGGATACCATAATTATTATTTATTTTTATGGTTTGTGTTTATTATGACAATATGGCTATGAAACTCATTCCTCTTCCATAGGTTTTATTATGATGAAGTGATAAAATATTTATGAAACCTATTCCTTTCCCATGGATTATTCTTAAATGAATTGTTTATGATTCCCATTTCTTTTCATAAGTAAAGATATGATGAATACTTTATGATCTTTTGGAATAGATATGTAATATTTTAATTATGTTATGTGTGGAACCTATATCTACCGTCAATTCATTGAGTGAAGATTGATATTTCATGAGATAAGTTGGAATGAATTGGGAAGTGAATCCAGTTCAGTAAAGGACTTTATCCAATATGTTTCTTTTGAGAGTGAACCTTTACTACTATGATGGTTTGGATAGTAAACCCATTCCTCTATGATTGAATTTTAAATGATCCCTAAAATTTAATGAATTTATTTTCTTTTCTTATGTGTATGCCAAAAATCAATGTATCGTGCCTATGTTAATATTTTATGTTCGATGTTATTTTATTACCTTATTATTCATGTTTTATGAACTACCATGACTGATTCCACAAGTTAATATTATGATCTTAGATATGAAGGCCATGGCTTTCAAATCTTAGCATCATGTTCTTATACACTTATTCTCAATTTAATGTTATGTGATAATTGATATTTCCCTTGTTTACCATTACTGAACATCTAACATCACCATTTCATATGTTTTCCTTCCCCGGGATATGAAGAAAGGTACTAAGTATGATATGTTTGAGAAGGGGGATAGTTATGAAGAACTTAATATGAGATGATGTGGATATTTTACACACCAGTTCTTTTTTAGTCCATGTTTCTACAGGAACTAAACCTCTATGATTATACAATAGATCATTATGGTATGCATTGAATAATCACATATTAAGAATTGATATCTAAGTGAGAAATTATTGGGTCATTATAACTATTCTACTATTCAGGTCCATCAGCCCTTCAATCTGTTTCAATTAATGTTTTTCATATCCCTTATTATATACTAAAAATAATTTCCACTGTATCATGAATATATTATAAATAATTAAGATGATTAAATATCTTTTAAATCTAATATTATATATTTTATAATTGGTCCAAAATAACCAAATTAGTGCATTTTTTTTCTATATATACATTAATTAATAAGTCATTTAATAATTGAGATTAATTTAATTTATAGAAGTTTAGGTCGTTATAGTAATAAAAAAACCACCATGTCACACCATCAAAACCCAACCAAGGCCACCAACCCATAAACAACCAATTCCACCAAGATTCATAACACCAAGGCCACTATGAAACATAGAAACAAGTCCACTAATATTAAAACAACCAAATCTACCAAGTCATAAATAACCAAGGACACCAAGAATCACACAACATGTAAAACATAAAATAAGTATGAAAACGTAGTTTTTAATTTACTGAATTTAAGTATTAATCCTTTTAAAAGTTTTTCTCATTTAATCAATCACTCGAAGGGATAATCCCATAATAACAATATAGCATGAAACAATATAACCAACATCATGAAAATAGGTAACCACAAGACCATCACACTATTCAAGTTCAATTCCATTAGTTCAGTTTATTATATTATAAATCCAATTCATACTAATATCCCATTGTAAATAAATCATGATAATATCATAGATTAACATAAAAAGGATATAACTATAATCCCTTACCTCAAAAGATGTTTTTTTATTTTCTCCATAAAACCTATGTAAGTGTGGAGGTAGAGAAGGACCACAACCACACAAGGAATACATAAATCAATATGAAATGCAATGATGGGTCATCAAAATCACATCCCAAAAAAACTCCAAAAAATATATTCGATGTAAAAATCTAAGAATGGAATACATTTGAGATAATACTAATAATAACTCAAATGGAATCACTGATATCAAATCCTAGAAATTTGAGTGTGAACATCAAAGATTAGAGAAAATTTGGTCTTCTAAAATAACCTAAATTTTGAGAGAATTAATGGGATAATGGGGGTGATCATAGGGACTATTGGGTTTATAGACAGCCTATAAAACACACCATTCATAGTGTGAATACCTATTTCATTTAGTGAACCTTATATGGTTCACATCCACTAAAAAAGTTAGTTTATCCAACAAACCAAGATGTATTTATCATCATTAATATATCCTTTCACATCCTAAAACCCATAGAGACACAACATCTAAAATCTCCACTATATACATTCATTACATGAAAAACATCACACACTATGAATTATACAAAGAATAAATCCTAGAATTAGTCATGAATCTTTCCCTAAAACAATAGACATCATGAACCAATGATTCACAACAAGAATCACAACATATAGTTATAGATTTGAGTCTATTTCATCCTATCCCATCCTCAAACCAATAGAAATACCCCCATCACTGTATAATCATAGAGTAATGGGATACATGGTTCTGCGCCATTACATATTAATAATAAATGATCATAGTGATTTTAAACACCAAAAAATGAGCATACTAAGACATATTTCATAATTTTAATCTATTTTGGAAAAAAAATTCAACTGTATAGATTTTGTTCTACTGGAATGATAAATAATAAATATCTTTACAATTATGGATTTTATGGAACTATTTTATAACACCATTTACTGTGTTTAACATATTAAACTAGTTTTGGAGATGTTGACTGAACATCCCCAAGTGTCTAATGAGAGAAAACATTATACAACAAATGAATGAAATATGATAACAAATGGACCTAAAAAATTAAATATAGATGAAAACGTTTGTGAATAATGTATTTAATAATTATAATTATGTTATTTATGTTATTATAAATACTTACCAAGCATATTGAGAACTGAGTAAAGGGAAATTCTAAACAGCCTTATTTTCCTTTAGGTGATGGGTTCTCTAAATACTTGAGTTTATCATTCTTTTCATCTCATATAATTATTATAAATATTTTATATACGTTTATTTCATATATAACTATTTTATTTACAATTTATTTTCTAGGGTTATATATGTTTTCATTATTATTCATAATATTTAAAAAAACCTATTTATAGAGAAAATTCCAATTCATTATTCTTTTCCATATGTTAATCGTTTAAATTTTATTTTCTTCTATAATATCTAAAAGTTAATAAATATTTTATAAATAATTATTATGGTTTATTATATGTTTAAGGAAAACACCATGTGCACTTTTTCTTCTTTGGTGTTAACTCAACACATAAAACAATTTTAGGAAGTTAATTTTATACGTACTCATCCACTCATTTCTTAAGAATGTTCATCATTTGAATTTAATATTATATAACTATAAAAAATTATTAAAATTTAAACATTAAAAATAATTTAATTCCTTATTCTCTTTGGAATCATTATGATATATCCTTCGGTTATGTTTTAAGATAATTCCTTATTCATGGGTTTTTCTTGTACATATGCCTTATACATGAATCATTTATTTGGAACACATATGCATGTATATATTATAATTCGATGGGTTGAAAAATAATATAAATCAAAAGTAAAAATCTTTACTAAAGAGAAAAATATAAAAAGGGATAATCATAGTCAAGGTGGTTTAAAATAGTAAAACCTAAGAGGATAAACCCAAACAATATTATCACATTTAGAGGTAAGGGATCCCATACTAGAAATATAAATAAATGTTGCATCCTATGGGCCACATGAAGTAATGAAATCCAATACTTTTTTACCTTCATTCCATGTGTGAAACACCTATATTGGTTTTTGAGAAAGATCTTTCTTCTCAATATGTGATTAATAATGGGCCATGGAATATAAGTATGGTCGTGAAGATAATTGTGAATAATCAAGGAATCTATTTAAACAAACTCTATTATAAAGTTCCTTTTAAGGTATACCCAAATCATGTTGAGTAGTGCAAATAACTCTATAAGTTAGGAATCACCGTGGATATAAGCGCCAATGAAAGCCAAGGAAACTAAACCCTTGGAGTTATGAAGTACACCACCTCCCCAAATAAGGCCATGAATGCACAATCCATTAGTATTAAGATTGAGGTCACAAATATAAGGGTTCCATTTAAACCATATGCCCTGAGGAGATTGTATCTGAGAAGAGAGGAAGGGTATTCTGCCGACCATACACATTATGAGGGAGGAAAAATTATCATAATGATTCAAGAGTATGCCCATATCATCCTCCATGCTCCGAGATCTGGACATAAATGAAAAATAAGAAATGAAGAAACCCTCTTGTTGATATTTTTTCTTAAAATGCCAAATTCACCAACAAACCACAACCAAAAGGACACCCCCACATTATTATCCTATTTATTGCCTCGAAATTCATGAAACAAGTTACAAAGATAGCCTTTAGTTGTGTAAATCTATAAATTAAACCTGAAGAACTCACCAATATCCCCCCAAAATTTGGTTTCCCACTCACCTTGGAAGAAAAAGTGAGAGAGAAATTATTCATTGGTGTTTCTAAAACATATACACATAAATGTTAGATAAACCCCCTTACACTAGACCTACTCATTTTTAGATATGTAATGAGATCTAATGCACCAAAATTGAAAACTATACTTCATAGGGATATAGAGATATAGGATGATATTCCCCACTCATCTTGAATGAGATGCACATGCATTAGAAGATAAATATCCTTAGATGAAAATAATATTGATGAGGATCTTATGAAACAAATTTATCCTGATCACTATTCCTTATAATATTACCATATTAGTAGAATTCTTTCTTTTTCAGAATAAATTAGATGAAATTCATATGCAGGCTTCCCTAGTAAAAAAGAGTGATATGTAGTTTGGAACCCCTGAAAACCTAGGTGAGCTACTTCCATATTCTAGTTCTATAAAATAATTCATATGTGTCTGATGATACGTCATAAGTGATGTTGGAGATCTAAATCATAGATATGATGAATTCTTAATATCACTGAGATTTAACCCTTAATCATGTACAAGTTCAATCCATATTTACACATGATGAATTGAGTACATAGGTATCGACATTCTAGAGAATACGATGCCAAAATTAACTGCATGAAATACATGAATCCTTCAATACTCCTCAAATTAATTCCACCAACCTTTATTTCCTTTTTCATCATCTCCCACATGTCCCAAAGATAACGTACATCAAAGTGAACATCTCGGATGAATATAAGTATGGTTTTTTTCTATATTCCCCAAGATAACCTTAGAAACCCTAGGTAAAGATAATAAGTATATGGGAATGGACATGAAAACATATTTTACATGTCTAATGACCCCCTTGAACAAAGGAAAATATTTTTTTCAATTATTTATGCTATTATAAATTTTATTAACCGACCTTATATAATGATGAATACAAAGTCTACTCAGGTAAATTAAAAAACTCATGTTGTACATGGGGAAATGATTTCTAATGACCCCAAGAGTGTTATTGTAACACCCCAAGATTCCAAGCTATGTTTTCCTTTGAATAATGCAATAACTTGCACTGTACGCAACCTGGATTTTAGTACACCAAAACAAATCAAACTAGCCATTATGAATAGTAATACCATGTTTTTTGAAAATTTATAAATTTTATTTTTCAAAATGGACTTCATTTTTTTGTTCATAATATCAAAATTAGCTTGGGGTGATTTTTTGTTATTTTTTCTGAAAAATGTCAATTTTTGATGAATAGTGAAAAACAATGCGTTATTATTTAAACCAAAATTTTTATTTAAAAAAATATTAACTTTATTTAAATTTATTTTAATTCAAAATAGATACATAATACTTATATAAGTTCAATATCATTCATTAGATTCATTTTATAATTAGATTATATGTCTAAAATTTTATTAATCTTTTTATCGTCTTGTACCCACCTTCTATGCGCATTTGAAAATTTGCCTAAAACACAATTTTAACACTTTTCTGAATTATATTTCAAAAATCTGAGAGACACGATTGAAATTAGTATGTAAAAAATGGTTTAATAAGATAAAAATAATTTTGGCTGAATAGTAACTTTTGACTTTTATTTACCACGGTTAAAAGTAAAATAGAATAATTAAAGGTAAAAATGATATTATAATTACTCTAACATATGTCATAATTTTATTGGATAAGTGTTTTTTGACTAAAATCAACCTTAGAAAAAATATGATCCTTTTTGTCAACTTGGATTAGATTAAAACATTTATTATTATTTTATTTAAAAAAGAGTTAAAAGTGTAAAATTCAAATTTTCATAACTAAGTTTTTTTAATATAGGGTTACACATAAGATAAATTTGACTATAAATATTCATTATAAATATAAAAAAATTACTATATAATGGTATTTTATTTATAATTTTTAGACATAAAATAATTAAATTTATTTATGACACAATGATGTTGCATTAATTACCTTATTAATGAAAGATTAAAATAATTGATATTATAAATATACCAATAAATATAAATTGAAGCTTTTGATGAGCTAAAATAAATTTATATTTTAATATGACATGTTAGTGTTGAATCAATAATTTTTTCTGATTTAATCATGATGTTATGACTTTCACAAAATCAAAACACCAAATAGTTTCGAAATTGACATAAACGGGTTTTTAAAACAAATAATATATTATAAATTGATATAATAATTGTAAAAATATAAGGTTCATCCAAAGGACTTAGATAAGGTTATATATATTAATAATGTACCACTTTGTATTTTCTTGGCTATTTATTGTATGATTTATAACCATTTATTA